>OV815296.1:2800220-5300220 GCA_929108145.2 Limnephilus rhombicus
GCCTTCAGATCATCACAATTTATAAAAGTGAACAATGTGGGTATTAGTATCAATTTATTATAAGTTCTCTGTCATCTTATTCGCATCTTTTGTCGACAAACAATGAAAGGTTTTTTTCTTATTTATTACACACTTTGTGATTCTTATGTCATGGCATAAAATTACCAATAAAAGTGTTTTATTGAGTAAAGATTTTATAAAATTTTTAAAGGTCCATTTTTGAGTGATAACATCTCTAAATAACCATGACGCCGTTTCCCATTTGGCAGAGAGGATGAACCGCCAAACAACTCGGACTTGGCACCCAATCTTTGCCTCATTCATTTTTTCTATTATTCTGACTCTTGACTTTTTTTTTAAAAAGCCACTTAGTTTTATGGGAGTTGTTTTACACTCTCATAATAATTATTACATCTATTCTAATATGTAGGGTTCTGTTAAAATAAAATAAGAAGATTGGTACTCACTCGGTTTATTGACAAATAACAATTACTAAATAATAATTAACAGAGATGTTGCTTGGTGCACCTATTGTCACGGAGTGACAGGCCGTGCCGCGTCTCTCCCCACCTCGCGTCCCAATGGTGGTGGGAGTATCGACACTCCACATGCCTCCCCTCCTAGAATGATGATCATCCTTCCTGAAGTCCTCCTTGAATCCTCTAGCAGGTGGATGAAATATTGGACTGAAGAGGTAGGTATATGTACATGACGGAGAGACAGAAGAGTGTATGGAATGAAGGGCACAAATGTTCGAAGATATCTCATGCTTAGTATGCCCATCTTTCAGGGAATCTAACTCGCCTACCCGATCGAGTTGTTCTCTCTGGTGTTTTCTCAGGAACTTTTATTGTTGTGGTCGGTTTAACAGTAGGGATTTCTTTCTCCTCCAAATCTGTTGGGAGAAAAGCAGGTTTTAGCCTATCAATACTTATGTACTTTTGGTGGCCGCGTATTTCCACCAACATTTTCTTAGAATCCCTCATCAATACTTTGAAGGGTCCTTCATATGGCGCCTGCAAGGGAGCTTTAACCGAGTCTGTTCGAATGAAAACATGAGTGCAAGTTCCCAACAAACCGTGTACAAAAGGTTTATCATGGTTATGGTTTGTAGCTGGTATGGGTTTAATATCTTTCAACATATCGGTGACCTTTCTAGCGAACGTCTCTGGATCTGTTGGTGTTGTCTCGGTGAAAAAATCTCCCGGGAGCTTAAGTGGAGTTCCGTATGTCATTTCCGCGGGTGATGTTTTTGCATCCTGTCGAACGCAAGATCTGAGGCCCAAGAGAATCAATGGAAGTCTCTCTGACCAACTACTTGTGGAAGCTACTTTTAGAGCCCCTTTTAGTGTTCGATGCCATCGCTCTATTAAGCCGTTTGCTTGCGGGTGGTACGCTGTTGTTCTTAAGTGTTTTACCCCACACAATTTCATGAGGTCTTCGAAGAGCTTACTTTCAAATTGACGTCCTTGATCTGATGTTATTGTATCGGGCACTCCAAACCTAGCTATCCAGTTCTCCATGAGAGCGAGAGCAACTGTCTCTGCCATGATATCCTTAATGGGAATCGCTTCTGGCCATCTAGTGAAACGATCTATAATGGTCAATAGGTAGTTGTTGCCACGTGATGGAGGCAAGGGTCCAACAATATCAATATGGATATTCCTAAACCTCTCCTTGGGTAACGGTAGAGTTCCAATAGGACTGTGGGTATGCCTATTTACCTTGGCCTTCTGGCATAAAATGCACGTGGTGACAAACTCTTTTACGTCTTTTTGCATCTTAGGCCAAACGAATCTTTGCCTAAGTGTTTTGTAGGTAGCTCCAATGCCGGGGTGACAAATACTGTGCATGTTATCAAGTATACGGTGTCTCCAAGTCTTTGGTACAAATGGTCTTACAACTCCAGTAGACATGTCACACCAAAGTGTTGTAGGACTTCCGGGAATCTGGACACGTTCCAAACGCAGAGAAGTCTCGGTATTCATGATTGCGATAAGTTCTGGGTCATTGTTTTGGTCTAACGCCACCTCTTCATAATTGATTGGCGATGGAATTTGTATTTCGTCAATTCTTGATAATGCATCGGCTACCTGATTTTCTTTTCCGGGTGTGTAGACGATTTTTGTTGTAAATTGCACGATAAAATCTAACTGTCGTCTTTGCCTTGGCGAATCATTATCCGCTTTTTTGGTGAACGCAAAGCATAAGGGTTTATGATCGGTATATATGGTGACTTCTCTACCCTCAACCTGTCCTCGAAAGTACTTAATTGCTTCGTAAATGGCTGTGAGTTCTCTATCATAAGTACTGTAATTTTTTTGTGCGTTGTTGAGTTTTCGTGAAAAAAATCCGAGCGGTTTCCATTTCCTTTGCTTTTCTGTTCGTTGTTGGAGGGCTGCGCCCACAGCAAAATTTGATGCATCCACCATAATTGCGAGGTCTGATGATATTTCTGGATGTGTGAGGAGTGTGTGATGAATCTCTTTTCCTCTCTCTTGCAAATTTAACCTTAAGTAATTTCTCTAAATGAACTAACTTCCCCTTGACGTTTATTATGATTCCCTACATCCTAATGAATTCATGAATAAGCAATACTTATCGAAACTACACATGACTAATTGAACAGATAATTAAATATAACTCAAATGGTTAAATGTTAGTAAATTTGATTATGATTGTATCTCGTATCTGCTGGGCGCCCCTCCGTTTAGATTCAGCTGCTATAAGGTACATATAAAGAAGGATTTAGTAGGTTAATGTAATTAGTTAATTGCATATTTGACGAACTCAGAATAACCCTTTTTCTGGCAAAATTTGGCTCCTGCCTCCATCAAGTAAGCAGGGTGATCAGAAGTCAACCCAAAATTCGCACAGTCTTTTGGCACGGTTCAATTGATTGATACCTAAGTTATCGCGTCCCAATGAACCTTCCTTCGCCATCATGCACTGCCTTCAGGTCTTCCCCCGAGCCCAGATACCTCCAAATTCCTACTCCTCCAAAGTTTACTATTTACTTAGGGCGAACCGGTTTCGTCCTATATGCAATCATATACTCACGGGTTTGTGTGGAGTTACGGGTCGTGAATCCTCCCTCCACGTTCAAGAAATGAGACGAGAGTGACCCGACAGGCCTAAAGCACTAATTGTAAGTGAGTTCGTTTCATTCAATGAACAGTACATAAAAAGATATATATGTAAACATACGTTTTGGGAAGGTTTATAACTCGCAATACGAAACTACTTGCAACGCATCCCGAGCTCGGATCTCGCCCATCAAATTCTGCGAAATTTTCAGATTGATACCGAATACATACGTAAGAATAGTGGGTGATATAAATATATATTCGTACATTAAGATCTTATCTGGCGATGTGTTCTGGAGATTCGCCATAACTCCAAGCTTTTGTTTGGTTTTGTTGACGGTTTTGTTTGAGAGATCCGCCATCTCTATGGTTTGATTTTGTTATAGAAGCGACCACTGCCTTCTATTGGTTGAACTGTATTTTTTTTTCTTCCCCTCCCCTCCAATGTTCAACTTTTGATAAATTCTTGCTATCCCGTGATTCTCAATTGAATCTTGTAAATCCTCATTACCCCTTATTAAGCTATCCCGTGATTTTTCAACTGTTTCATGTAAGTCTTCAATACACCCTATTGAACTATCCCGTGCTTTATCAACTGTTTCATGTAAGTCTTCATTACCCCTTATTAAGCTATCCCGTGATTTTTCAACTGCTTCATCTAAGCCTTCATTACCCCTTATTAAGCTATCCCGTGGTTTATCAAATGTTTCATCTAAGCCTTCAATACACCTTTTTGAACTATCCCGTGATTTATCAAATGCTTCATGTAAATCTTCAACACACCTTTTTGAACTGCTATAATAAATCTGTTAATTTTCAATTGCTTAGTTCTGTAGATACCTCTTTACGTTCAAATTAAAAATAGTGTTTAAATTTTTTTTTTCTTTTTGTTCCTAATAATTGCGCAATATAATAATTTTATCCCGTTCCTAGAAGTTAATACCTAAGTACGATATCCACTAATCAAGGTCATTTTTTTTTTTTTTTTTCTTTTTACTGTATTCGAACTAGTGCCCCAGTGACCGACTTATTTTGTAAACAATTTGAGCTTTGTAAACATTCTCGACGGCCTCGTGACCTAGATTCGAGCGTATGAGGTATGTTTACTTTAGACATTCCGGAGACGTGTGAGATGACTCTAAAATTTTTTCTTTGTTTGATAATGATGTACTTAGCGCAATTGTCTAGTCTGATACCCGATTACGTATACATATTTATTCATTTATATATACTTTGTCTCAGTAAATAATTTATAATATGGATATGTACATACATAAATTTTATGATTGAAATAATTTCTAATATCATAACTTATTTCAAATGCTCTGGATTTTCTGAAATTATATTAATACATACATAACATTAAATATAAAATATTGATTTGTAAATTTATCACACATAACTACTTTTAATAGTTATTGGTGAATTCAGAGGTAGGAATCGATACCCTTTTTTCCTCTTTTTATATAAGTGTTTTCCTTTTTGATTAAATTTTTTCTTGGGAACAAAATTACATATATATATGTTTATATACTTACATATATAAATATATAAAATATACTTATTATACTTATAATATTTTAATATAGTTACATATCACATATTAAGAGAGTAATATCTTGGTCAAATAATTAATCCAAATACCAATGTTTGCTGCATTCCGCTATCTCCTTGGAATCTGTAAAAATTTATAACGGAAAAGACTTACCCCTACCAAGGTTTTTTCCGACCGGGAAATACACGGTAACCTTGCTGCGATTTTCCTAAATTAATTTTTTTATTTTCCTAAATTTAATTAAATCTTTTTGACTTCAATTTTTTTTTTTTTTCATTTAATCTAATTAATTAAAATGATGTATGAACTCTATCGTTCTAAACTGTATTTTATTTCAAAACTCGTTGGTTAGATAACACTTTAAATGATAGTTACTTCACGATTAATTTAGAGATGGTAAATTGTTGTTAAATTAAATTTTTATCCCTCCGAAATTTTATGTATTAATAAAATATTATTTTGTTTTATTATTATTATTTAAGATAATTAATTTAAATATTTATTATTTGTTAGAACACTTTCACTTAGATTGAACACACGTATTTAATTATAACTTCATCACGCTAAATTATCACATCACTTCAGTTATTTATTGCACTAATATTAAACGCGAAATTTCTAAGTTTAAAAACACGATATTAAGTGATTATAAAATCCGAATTTTCCACTAAAACAAATTGTATTTATCACGAGCACTTTTATTTTTCACAAGTAATTAATGCGTTGGCTTTAATTTTTATTTTTCACTGACTCTAACTGCAAAGTATTTTTTTTTTATATCACTGACTAGAATGTGAAATTTTTCTAAGTATCAAAATAATTATCACTTAGAATTTTTCCACTTTAAATCACCCACCGTTTCGTCACGTTCCGCGAAGTTACAACCTTTTCGACCACGACGTAGACTGTCCTCAACTGGCATTTGTCTAGACTTTTATACCCCTCTCAGGTCCAAAAGATCGTATCTGAATCTCCTATAATAAACCAATCTAATTACTATCAACTCGTAATTTCTTGAAACCTCTCCATTATTGTCGAATGCGGTCTCTTAGTACCTTCCGTGTTTGATACTTTGAATTCTGTCTCGTACTCCCATACTTACAAGATCCGGATTTAGTAAGATCCATGTTTAATGGCCCAACTTCCTTTGTCCTGGCGTTCATACAAAATTAGCTTGAATTTAATAATTTTAAAGTTCTATTTTCATCTATTCCGTAACATGTCCGTGCGTACGGCATCTACCATATGTTCCAAATCTGTCCCCAAATTCGCCTATCAGAGATATCTTCATGTCGAAGCCTTTCTTGCAAATTGTTCATTTTTATTTTATTATTTTTCCTCGAGTTTTTCTGTATTCTATATGAACCTTTCCATTTAAAACCGAATTTTCTCTATTTACGTCGTATATTTGAATTTTCCATTTTTTCTCGAATTTTCTTTTATTCACGACACTCTTTCCATGAATTTCCTTATTTATTCTTACGCTATTGTTCATATCTCTATAGATTTTTATATTTCAAGCCGTATTTATTTTATTCACTGTTAATCTAAGATTTCCTTTGTTTTTCTCTGTCGTATCTCCTTTCCCCTCACTTCCCCGTACTTCCCTGATATAACCATATCGTTTTTTGATGTTTGCTGCCTCTTGGAAAATTTCATTTTCTATTTGTTATTAATAAATATATCATTTTTAACATCTTTATAGGAGATACCCCCACTTCGGCCCTTAAATTCCTGTCATTTTTATTGCTTCATAGAGATCGTCCCCCAAACTTTGTCCCGTTCTTACGCAAAATCCCATAAACCATATGCCTTGACAGTTGTATACATTAGTTCCTGTACCCACCTGGCAATAAATCCTTTTTTATTTCAGTGTCGTTAACTTTTACGAGAATTCTTTAATGTAAATATTTCATAAGACCCATGATAATTTTTATAGCTCTTTTAACGACTAATTGCCCTTATATAAACAATTTTCATGTTCGAATATTCCTTGTTTATCACAACAAAATACATCTGGGATCGACAACCATTGTAATGTCTCATTTTTTTATCTGCAATCGCGTACTATGTTACTCTATAAACTCCATTTTAATTACGTAAAATGACTCCTTTTCCTGAGTTTTTCTATCGCAATGTTTTCAGCATTTTCCACTCCCCTCCGTACTGCACTCTATTTCTTCTCTAACACTTGTTACTGCTCTAGACATCTGAAATATACCCTCGCCTATTCTTTAAAACTCTCATTTTTTTTGACGTTTCCTCCCTAAATCTTTCATCGTAATATCCTAGCTCCGTCTAGAATTGATAACAATAATTTTCCATTGTTTTTTCAACATTTCCATTTCCTTTAGCACGTTTTCCCTCGAATCGATCATCTCCGGTCGTCACAAACAATCGTATTATAGATGAAATCTCCCTAACACCTTACAACACGTTTTCGTCACTTGCTATGCAATTTTTCACTTAAACTTCTCAATCGTTGTTTACGTGTATCCTTTTTTCCGCACCTGATATGCTTTAATGCGTTCGAGAACTAGGGTTTCTGATCCCTGGAACGTATCGGTTAATCATAACATTTCTTGGGGTCATCGTTATTTTGTCCCTGAACAGATTATTTCTTCCCATGGAGTTTATTCACCTCTCGGTTTGGTGGGAACGTCAAACTCATTAATCACATTACTAATTGCCAAGTCCAAAGGTCGTTCCTTTGTTCTAAAAATGGGCTCGGCCCTCTTCCCGTTGATAGGCTGAATTGGTTTTTAATCGCTTTTGCTGCAATTCAATTGGCTGTCAATATATCACGGCCTAAAGCATACTGGGGAGTCCCTGTCTTTGATTATTTGTTGATACCATCTGTGATTTTTTTATCAATACTCGTCTCACTTTGTCTAATTATAGATCCCTACCGTAAATATGAATTCACTTTACTCTAATCCGATAGATGTCGTAGACGTGTCCGTTTTATAAGTAATTGATATTTTCTTTTTAAATTAAAGTGGGAAGCTACGATATTTCCTAATTTTCACTGTTGATCAATGCAATTCATCACAAGTGTAGCATTAGCCAAATCAACTTTGGTCTGGTCGAATGCCTGAATGAGCTCCTCTGTCCATTGGATTGGTTGCTTGTCTGCTTTTTTTGTATTGGCGATTATGGCGTACAACAATCGTTGGGCCTCCACAGCCTTTGGAATGAACTTTCTGTAGTAATTCAGCATACCTAAGTATCTGCGCATGTCCTTTGCTGTTTTTGGTCTTGGGAAATCTTTGATGATCTCCACTTTATCGGAAAGTGGAGTCGTTCCCTCATTTGAAATTTGGTAGCCAAGGAATTTAATACTGGATTGACCAAACGTGCTTTTCTCGGCGTTAATGATCAAACCGTGTTCCTCAAGACGTTTGAAGACTGTTTCGAGGTGCTCCATGTGTTTGTTTTCGTCCTCGGATGCAATCATAATGTCATCGATATATGCAAAACAAAAATCCAAGCCATTCAGTACTTGATTTATAACGCGTTGAAACGTCTGTGCCGCGTTACAAAGCCCAAATTGTAAATGTGTGAACTCAAAGAGACCAAATGGTGTTATGATGGCGGTCTTTGGAATATCACTCAAACCAATGGGAATTTGGTGGTATGCACGAACTAAATCTATAGTGGTAAAAATGTTGGCTTTAGACAACTTGTGAGCGAAATCGTTCAGTTGTGGAATCGGGTAACGGTCTGGAATCGTCTGAGAATTGAGCCTGCGATAATCTCCGCAGGGTCTCCAACTGCCGTCCGATTTTTGTACCATGTGCAAAGGGCTTGCCCAACAGCTTTTTGATGGTCTACATATTCCTTGTTGTACCATAAGGGCAAATTCCTTCTTTGCTGCCTCTAGCATTAGTGGTGTCATTCTTCTGGCCCTGGCTGAGGTGGGTGGTCCAGTTGTTTCAATACAGTGGGCCACAGAATGTTTAACTTCTACTTCTCGATTGAAGGGTCGTGTAATTGCAGGGTATCGCTGTAGACATTGGTGGTATTTGCTTGTATTGTTGACCGTAGATATACCCGTACTTGCATAGTGAATGCGCTGTCCCGTTGACGTTAGTCCCGTCGTTGCGTCAATGAGTCTCCCTTTCCGAAGGTCCACTAGAAGATTAAAATTTTCTAAAAAATCTGCCCCCAAAATTGCGCGCTCGACTTCGGCTATGACAAATGTCCATGGAAATGTTCTACGCAATCCGAAGTTAACTATCATTCGGCGTAGTCCGTGTGTCTTGATAGGAGTACCATTTGCCGCGTAGAGTGCCACATTTGGCTCGTGTTGTTCAAATGTTTGCGGTGTTTTGAATTTGCTGGGAATTACAGAAATCTCCGCCCCGGAATCAATCAAAAAGTTTATATTGTTTTGCCGGTCCCATATGTGCAACCTTTTTCCAATTTGCTCTATGTAAGTTGCATTGACACAGAGCTTCTTTAGTTTTCCGAATTCTTTGTCGTCGGCGGCCAATCACAGGGTGCGATGCACTTTTTCGCAAGTTTTCCGAACTTGTAATGATACCAGCATCGTTCGTAAACTTTTTTTGTTTGATGCCTGTTACGCGATGGTGATCTTGATCGCCTCTGTTTATTGATTTCCATTAGCTTTCCATCGCTTATTTTAGTTGAGTAGGATGAACTAGGAAAACCTCCTTCTACGTGGCATATATCATTGCTGCTATAGACATCTGCCATTTTGTCGGCGATTTCTGCTAGCTTGTCTAAGTCCTGATCGGCCGATACAGTCAGTATAGCTTGCATGTTATTAGGCAGCCGTTGTAACCACAGCGTCCTGAAAAGTTCCGTGTTGATGATGGTGGGTCCTGCCAGTTCTTTCATCTGACGTAATAGCTGAGACGGTGTATTATCTCCAAGCTGAAGTCCGTATACGAGCTTGGCAGTTTTCTTTCTCTCGGACTCTGTAAACCTAGTCACCAATGCCGATTTTAATGTGGCATACATATCCCGTGTGGGTGGGTTCAAAACTATGTCACTAACCATGGTTAGTGTTTCACTGTCCAGGCAACTTACGATGGAGTAGTATTTTGTTGCATCGGAACTAATGCCGGCTATAATAAATTGAGCCTCAATTTTCGTTAACCACAGTTGACACTTATCCCGCCAAAAGGGCGGCATCCGAACCCCCACTCTTGCAACCTGATGACTAGTGTCCTGGTCCGTCATATCTTTATCGTTATTTTGCTGCGTGTTAGCCATTAACTCGCTTGGGCAACTTTAATTGTGTGTGTAATGGTGTGCAGTCTCAAATATAATAAATAATAAATGTATAAATTATTACGTGTAATAATAATGAATGCGTAATAATGTTATTTGAAATCGATTGACTCCGTGACGTTGTTTATTTGCATTAATCAAATTACGTTATTAAAGCGCCAAGTGGTACCAATTATATCTACGAATATACTAGTAATCTAGACAGAACCCTACGCAAGAAACTAATTATCAGCGATATCGAAACGCGAAAAATTGTTAAGACGGCAAATAAATAATAAATACCGGTCAATAAAAGGGAGTGGGCCTTGCGTTATGCGCTCGAATACATAAAATGCCCTTTTAAAGAGGCAATTGTACTAGGCTACGCTCGGCTGCTCGGGTTTCGATGTAGCGGGAACAAAATTTATTTCAGAATGTGGGTAGCTACGCGAGCAAATAATAATGCGATGTCGTAAAAAATATTAATTTCGCGTGTTTTTATCGGGGTCACCAAATTTATGGGAGTTGTTTTACACTCTCATAATAATTATTACATCTATTCTAATATGTAGGGTTCTGTTAAAATAAAATAAGAAGATTGGTACTCACTCGGTTTATTGACAAATAACAATTACTAAATAATAATTAACAGAGATGTTGCTTGGTGCACCTATTGTCACGGAGTGACAGGCCGTGCCGCGTCTCTCCCCACCTCGCGTCCCAATGGTGGTGGGAGTATCGACACTCCACAGTTTCTTATTTAATCTTTCCCTGGAAACCGGTGTATTTCCTGATTCCTGGAAAATTTCGAAGATTTGTCCGATTTATAAAAGCGGTACAAAGACCTCTGTAGAAAATTTTAGGCCAGTAGCAATACAATCTGCATCGGCCAAACTATTCGAATCGATTATTCATAAATACACACTGACACAAGTGGAGCCGTACTTAATTTCAGAACAGCACGGATTTAGAAAAGGTCGATTAACAGAAACCAACTTATTAGTGTTTACTGATTACGTATCAAAATCTTTAGATAAAGGCCATCAGGTAGACTGTTCATATAACGACTTTTCAAAAGCCTTCGATACTGTTAATCACGACGTCTTACTCAATAAACTGGCTGAAATAGGATTCTCCTTGAGACTACTCACCTTTTTTGCTAGCTATCTTGCAGACAGGAAACAGTTTGTATATCATGGACTATTCCAGTCTATTCTATTTTTTGTACAAGCACTCTGACCGAAATCATCCAACTTGCACAAGACACCTTCATCCCCCTCAAAGACGAACAGACATACACGATCAAACTTCCCGAGCACGTTTTATCGCTCATTAAGGAGAAAAATCGCCTGCGACGCATCTACCATCACACGCGCGACGGCTACTTCAAAACGGCCTACAACACACTACAGCGGGAAATCAAGCAAGAGATCACCGACCTCAGACGCGAACTTTGGACGAAGAAAGTTACGTCACTCACGCCAAAGGACAACAGCCCATGGAAAATGGCAAAAGCGCTGAGACACGAGGATCACACGATTCCCCCGCTAGAAAAGCTAGACGGATCAGGGCTGGCACTTTCACTCGAAGAAAAAGCAAACGCGCTCGCCGATGGATTCGAGAGAGCCTACGCAGCCACGGACGGCCTATCGGACCCGGAAACGGATCGACTAGTAGAAGAGTCTCTACGAAACCTCGAACAAGCCGAGCAGACGAACGCCGCCGATATCCACTTCAGCACACCGAGCGAAGTAGCCGTCATTATCAGGCGATTGAAGACAAATAAGGCGCCGGGAAGCGATCAAATACATAACATCCTACTGAAACATCTACCTCAAAAAGCCATCATCTTCATCACCAAACTGTTCAATGCCTGCCTCACCATCGGACATTTCCCTGAGATCTGGAAAACGGCGACCGTTCAACGAAAATCGCTACACCGCCGCTGCATTGCTAGACTTGGAAAAGGCATTTGACACCGTTTGGATAAAAGGGCTTCTGCACAAACTACACAGACTGAACACGCCCATATACCTAACGAGAGTGATACAAGAATACCTCAAGAACAGATCCTTCCAAGTCTTTATCAGGAACGCGCTGTTGACACTACGTGAGATTCCAAAAGGCGTGCCACAAGGAAGTCTACTGGGACCTCACCTCTTCAACATCTTCACGCACAACATCCCCCATGACGAGAGATGCAACCTTTCCATCTATGCAGACGACGTCAAACTTTACGTTTCCTCAACGCAAGCAGACATGGCAGCCATATACCTACAGAGGGCGCTCGACGCACTCGTAGAGTTCTACAAAAAATGGCGACTCAAACTGAACGAGGCGAAGACCGAAGTCATAATATACTCGAGGAAAAATAAAATAAGAACACCAGACGTCAACATCGAAATGGGAGGACACGTCCTAGAATGGAAAGATGAGGTCGTCTACCTGGGCCTCACAATGGACTCACGTCTCAACTGGAAATCTCACGTAGCCAAGATGCACGCTTTCACGTGCATCTTGGCAATTCGCAATCACCAGACCCCTCCCCACAACTTATGTCTATATATCTATTTATATAATAATATTTATTTTATCTATATGTATTTAAGTTTATCCTAAAAATTCCCATAAAGTATATATCACATAAAAACAGACACCCACACCCATCACCACAAAATGCAGGATTTCATCTACTGAAATCACTGAAGGCCGCACAGTTTCATGTTGACTGTCGGCCGACTCCTCCCGGATAAGGTTTTTCATGGTTTCCTTATTCCCAAAGGCAAATGCGGAGGAGCTCCAAACAAAAGGACATGACCGACTCCTTCCCACTCCCAACATAACACAAACACACACGTATGTATATATTTTTCCGCTGGGCCAAATGCAATTGCTTTGTGGAGCTAAGCGAAACATGCAATTTTAGTAGGGTTTTTTACATAACAATTTTTCCCTACCGACAAAACACATGACCTCTAAGTCTATAATAGCCAGGTATTATTTTTAAATACCCACATGAGGTAAAAATTGCAAGGCGCATATGAGCCGTTCTATTTGTAGAAAGAACATTAACTTTAAATTCAGTAAATTTAAATGATTCATCTCTTCAAGAAATATAAGAATCTAGTAAATGAAAAAAAAAATATATATATATTTTGTACGATCAGGAGTACCCCAAGGTTCTCATTTAGGCCCACTCCTTTTTTCCATATTTATTAATGATATTTCAGAAGTAATTCTGCACTCCAGGTTTCTTCTTTTTGCTGATGACCTGAAACTATTCTTAGAAATACTAACTCTAGAAGACTGCAAACGACTCCAGTCAGATATTGGTAGAATTATTGACTGGAGTAAAAGAAATCCGATTGAGTTCAATATATCTAAATGTTTAATTTTGTCATTCACTAGGGCGTGTCATACCTGGTATTACCGGTATACGATGAACGCCCGAAGTCTAAAACGTGTCTCCACCATGAAGGACCTTGGAGTCATGTTTGATAGTAGGCTGTCATTTCATACTCACATTCAGATGGCTTGTAGCACTTCATTGAGAATTCTGGGCTTTATTCTGCGTACTGCAAGGAATTTTAGAGATACCCGGGTTCTCATAATTCTATTCAATTCCCAAGTAAGGAGTAGACTTGAAAGTGGGTCAGTAATTTGGAGTCCGCACCAAGTAAAATATTCCCTCATGTTGGAGAGAGTTCAGAAAAAATTTCTGAGATTTCTGTACATGAGGGAGTACGGCTATTACCCGTGGCTCTACCCTACTGACTTTCTTTTGGGTATGCTCGGAATGAACCATCTACGAGTCAGAAGGGATGTACACATTGCTACGCATTTCTTCAAATTGATTCGCGGATGGTTTGAAAACTCAGCTATCTTGGAGAGCATTCATTTATATGTTCCCGATGGTTATCTTCGCCACCGACAGCATAGGCTGTTCTATCTTCCGGCCTGCAGGACTAACTTGCCAATGGTCATGCCGGTCGGGAGAGCAATCTTGCTGTTGAATAGAATTAATTCGGATATCGACATATTTAGCGTTAGTGAAGCTGCTTTTAAAGGGCAAGCTCTATTAATGCTTGTATAGTTTTTAGCCTACCATTCTACCATTTATGTTTAATGTAATACTGTTACAATTGTATTTTAAAAACACATTAAAAATTTTAATTTTGTAATGTTTTTGAAAGAATAAATAAATAATTTGAATTTGAATTTGAATTTGACATGGCCCAACTCAATTATCTGATTCACTTGATCGTGCCATGTCTTCCTCGGGTATCCATGACTTTGTCTACCATTCACATTTGTGTCATGTATTCTCCTTACACTCCTTTCTTCGTTGCTCTACATGCGCAAACTATCTGAGGGTCCCATTCTTAATTACGCTTACATCAACCTTGCATTCTTTACGGATCTCCACATTTCTCACACGATCAAACATGAATTTACCATACATTTGACTCAGGGATCTATTTAATTTTTAGAACATTCAGTCTACTTTCATCCATCCTCTGCCAGTTTCATGCCTCATTCTCATGCATCAAAAATTTTACCACTCTACTTCGAATTTTATAAAACATATATTATTAAGTGTACATACGTCACATAAAATTATCAAAAAATGAAAATCATTTTAATAAAACGTTTTACATATCGCGGCCTGTGAAAACTTTTGGTCGTATAACAAGTTGGCACTTGGTTGGCACTGAAACTATGTATTAGCGCATTCGTCGGCTTCCGTGGTCGAGTGAATACGATACTTGGCTACGAATCCGGAGGTGGCGGGTTCAAATCCTGGTGTTGCTTGAAACGACTGTAGCCGTGTTTGGTGGCAAAATCTGAATAACTAGGTACTTCCCCACCTTCCTCTATCTCATCTTCCTTTCCCACTACCTTCTGCCTCACAGCATACCTGAACAAGCCGTAATCTCACTGACCAGTTGGGTTTAGCCGTGTTTGGTGATCAGATCTGAATAGTTAGGAACTTCCCCACCTTTCTCTTCCCCATCTCATTCTTCCTCCCATTTCTTGGGAGCAGTAGAGGCAGAACGTACCTTCTATTAAATATATTTAAGGTTATGCAGTGGAAGAATAAACACAATGGTTGTTGCTGACAGCTGTTGTGCCCTCGGAAGGCAAAACTTGGGTAAAGCATAAGTATATTTATTTATCTTTATGGTTCACCTAAGTAAAATACATTGCATGATATATTATTTATGTGAATGCAAAAATTCAATCAATCAAAAAGTAAACATGAGACAACTAACTGATAGTTTGAACTAAATGACATTTTGGTTGTCTATTAGTTAGTCCTTCGTGAAATCTGGTTCATTGAACTAAAATTTCCTTTCAATTTTAGTGTCATTTTCAAAATTAGAACTGATTGTGCACAGAATTTTGGATAAGCGGTAAAGTAGTACCTACAATATATATTTTTTTAATTTTCATTTTCAAATTGAATAATTACAATATCCCGTTATTTTTCGCGGTTGCTTAGTTACTTATTACTTTTTACCTTTGAGTAAGACCAAATAATATGTTATTATGAATTACCATTTTGATTTAAAAAATAAAACTTAATCAATAACAATATCAGATATGATTTGAGATTTTCACAGACAAACATATCATCGTGATTTATTTTTGGGGTATTACACCGTGTTTCGCTATCTCTTTCTTTAGCCAACGTTTCGGGCAACATTACAGCGTCCATCATCAAGATAGCTGTGTAATAATTATGCATCTGCCCAGATGATGGACACTGTAATGCTGTTCGAAATGTTGCCTAAAGAAGAAGGTAGTGCAACACAGCGTAAGACCCCAAAAACAAAGTCACGAAAGGAATAATAATTTCGTTATTTTAATTGGTGAAAACTTACAAGGAAATTACTTATATAAAATAATGTTATTTTGAAAAAAAGAAGCATAAAATCTCTTTTTGTAGGCTGTAAGCAAAGGATTATGATTTTTATCGCCTTCGAAGTATAAGTTGACAACACAAAGCCTTAAAAGTTTGCTGGAAAATAAAAAAGTTTAAGTGCTGTATCGAGAATGCTTTTAATTAATTTTACCCTCGGGAAGTTTTCGTAGCTGAGGAAGGAAAAAGCAAGGAAGATTTAATTTAAAACTCTTCTGAGATAACTGGGATTAGACACATTGATAATTTATTAATCATCCATCTAAGGGCATACAGGGTAGCTGGAATAAGAAGCAAAATAGTAGGGGAGGTTAAGGAGATATATATGATCGGAATAAAACAAAAAAATATATTTTTTTAGCAAAGATAATAAAACTTCAATATCTTTATTGTGTAGTGTTATTTCTAAGCAATTGAGATGATATTTATCTGAAACTAGCAAGAGGAAACACCAATAAGGACTTTTTCATAGTTTACGATACAATGTCATGATTTTTTTACGTGAATATCGCACAAGAATCCCAACTGCTCCCAACCCATTGGAGGCAGTGAGACTATGGCATCCTCATTTGGGATATGTTGTGAGGCTGAAGGTTGTGGGGGGGGGGGGGGGAGATGGGGAAAGAATGATGGGGCAGTACCTGGCTAATCAGATCTGGTAACACGGCTAAATCCATTTCAAACGTCGTTTCGATTCTGAATGGTGGTCTTACACTAGGGCGATGGAGTATCTTCAACCCTGGAACACTAGGCAAATATTACTTTTAAATGTATAAATTGCGAAATAACATAAATTAATAAAATTTCTTTTACCCGAGCATGCCTGGATTTGAACCTGCGACGGATCACTAGTCGATAGCCGTTGACTCATATACCCATATTGACCAGTTAACGGTGAGTAAAGTTGTATAATTTGATACATTAGTATTTACACAGTTTACGGGATGCTGTGAAACTAGTGATTTCCGAGGTCAATACGAGAATAAAAAATGTTGATGACATTTTGGTCATCGTTTTTTTCGATTAAAAATATTTTTTAAAGCAAAAGGTATTAGACAGTTATGACTAGGGTGAGCAGCTGGGAGGTTTCTCCCTTAAATTTCAAATACGAAGATTTGGTATATCAGTGGAGGTAATCCACCTCTTACCCGCCCTGGTATAAGTAACTGATGGTTACTCCTTCAAGGCTCTCGCAAGATTCTAATTTTTTTGATTAAACGAAGCTACATTTATTTATTTTGAACGAATCTAGACCTCCAGTGTCCATGCATACGTTGTTAGTAAGCAGTATGCAAGTGCTTAACAGGAAAAACAAAATGCAAAAAAATAGGTTAGTAAGACAAAGATAAATTAAACAGGGCAAAAGAAAAACTCATTCATGAGACTCCATGACGCGGAATTGCATCTGTAAAAAACCTGCAAGCACCTGCATAAAATAGAGAACATAAGAAATACAATAAATCTCAAATCAATTGGCAAGTACCAACAAAAAATGTGAATGGCTTTCGGTCTGACCATAAACTACACTTAGCTTCCGTGTCCCTTAGCCAACCACTGAAGCTTCAAAGAATGTTACCTGAATATTTGGGGTAAAATACCCGAAGACTAAAAGAAAATTCAGCGTTGGGTAGTCAGAGGCAGGACAAAGGACAATCAAGGTCGTGTGATCAAACCTCAAGCCTGCACATGTCATTGGGGGAGGCGCAGATAGATTTGAGAAGGATCTGCAAAAGTAATAATGTAACTAAAGATGAAGCAGGGACGAGGTCCAGCACACTCCCATACGGGGATAGGGAAAAAAAATAAAAATTTGAAGTTCAGTTCATCCAAAAAACATTGAAATAGTTAAAGATAAACAAAACAAAATAAGGAACATGGCATAAATTAACAGGTTGTTTAGTAAATATAAACAAAGCAAATCGCAAAGCAATTATATACATTTTTGAAAATATAATGAACAAAATAACATAACGCAAATGTAAAATATAACATATAACTTATAATATATAATAAAATAAAAGAAATAACATATTACAGAAACACAAAACACATAAATCATAAAAAAATAAATCCAAGCGCTAAATGTAAAGGAATAATGAAGAGTGTCCGTGAATTCAGAAGCAAAATACACCTGGTACCTAAGTTATTTTACAGCTACTCAGCGACTCTAAGAACAGGCCATCTCTCAACCCAGATTTTCGTGAATTTCCTCAGGCACTCAAAATTCACCTTATTCGAGACGAGATCTGTATTCCAAGCAGGTCTCGTAATAACTTGTAAACCATCAATCATTTCGTCTCGAGCATCCGTCAAAATCTCACAGTGCCACAAAATGTGCTCGGCTGTTTGGTCGGTATCACCACAAGCGCAATTGGGATGGGATGATAGAGCCAGTCTGTGAAGTCTACCTCTAAACTCCCCATGTCCAGAAAGCAATTGGGTGATATGGTGGTCCATTAAAAGATATGCCCCTTCCATTCTGATTTTAACTGATGGAAAGAAGGAGAAGGTCCATCTTCCCATATTCGATCTATCCCATCTCATCTGCCATTCACTCAGCGTTTTTATTCTCATCATCTTTAGAAGTTCAGGGAGAGGCACTGCTCCACCAGGTATTAATTCAATACCAAGGTGGTTTACGGGTCTTCCTCTTTTCAGACACTTCTTTGTCAAAACTTCCCTAATTTCTAAATCAATTGGCAAAATGCCGGCCAAAATTGGCAAAGCATCCGATGATACTGTTCTGTAGGCTCCTGAAAGCGCCAGTAAGGGGATTCGCTGGCCCCTCTTAAGCGCTGAATGAATAAGTGAATTACCCAGTCGATGTTCCCATACACAGGCACCATATGAAACTTGTGCCACATATACGCATCTGTATAATAGACGGAGCGCAGGGAAACGTAAACCCCATTCAGCAGTTGAGATTCTTCTTAGTTTTAAGAAGAGAGCCTGGGCCTTACTAGAAACGCTTTTAACGTGAGTCAAGAACGAGGATGATCTGTCTAATGTAACGCCTAAATATTTAGTACTCTCTACAAAACGGATTGCAGTATCTCCCATTTTTATGAAAGGGTTTCTACCTCTACTGAGGGAGCCTTTCATAAGGAGACCCACGGTCTTATGGGGAGCAAAAGTCAGTCTGTTTTCCTTTCCCCAGTTAAGAATCATGTTCAAACCTTCTTCAGCTTTATTTTCAACTTCTTTTCTACTGTCCCCAGAGACCAAATACAATTTGTCGTCTGCGTAATCAATCGCAATTGTGCCTTCAGGTAAGGGTAACCTGGAGGAGTCATCGAATAAAATATTCCAGAAATCCGGTGCAAGGGGAGAACCTTGGGGACAACCCATGTCCACAACTCTTTCAATGATGCAATCACCAAAAGAAATTATAATTTTTCTCTCTTTAAAATAATCGCAAGATATTTGAAAAAGTTTTCTTGGACAATTGCGATTCTTTAATTTAGTTAAAATCATCTCCCACCATGCATTATCGAAGGCACCAGTTATATCTAAGAAGATACCGATTACGTACCTCTTTGTGCAGACCTTCACCCAGTCAAGCGCAGTCATAAGGGCGTGCTCCGTGGACTTACCTGGGACGAATCCATATTGATGTACATATGATGGTGTTAATGTTTCTCGTAGACGATTTTGAATAATTTTTTCCAATATTTTCCCCAATACTGGAAGAAGTGTTATTGGTCGATAAGCTTTAACATCAGTTCTTTCTTTGTCGTTCCCTTTAGGTATGATCCTGAGCACGCCTTTCTTCCATACAGAAGGGAAAACTCCTCTTCTCATACACGTTTCCATAACCTGAAAGAGTTCTTCCTTGGCATGGATCCATACATACCTCACAATTATACAATTCAATTTATCATGCCCTGGTGCCTTCCTAAGACTCAAACCCTTAATTATAATTTCTATTTCAGCTCTAGTAATTTTAGAAATTTTTTCCTCCTGGGAGAGGATTGGAGGAATCCGTGATTGATTTCTAATCTGTTGGTGGTGGTCGCTTTCCCCAATGACTGAATCTAAGGGAACTAACTTTCCCAGAAGTGTATTGAGAGTAGTCATCACGTTAATACTCTCAACGTTCCCGTTATCATTGTCGATAACACTAGATAAAAACCGATCAGAACCTTTACCCGTTTTTTCAATGGCGCTACAAATATCCCATGGGTTAGAGTTACCAACATCTTTAACCCAATTATGCCAAGCAGCTCGTTTCGCCAAAAGTACAGCCGATTTGAAAGCTTTACGAGAGCTACTAAGTTGTCTCTTGAGGGTGGATGTCTCCTCCTCCGTACATCCAACCCGTCTAGAAACACCTAAAGCTCTGTAAGCTCTCTTAAAGGTGCCCTTTAGCAAAGTCAGCTCATTCGACCACCACGGAGACCTAATAATCGTCTTCGGGTTTGTTCTTCCCAGAGCCGATTCAGCAGCTGATACTACGGCTGCGTTGAAAAAATTCCCCAAATTGTCCGGATCTCTTGCTGCTACGTCATGAAAACCCCTTAAAGTATCACGTAGAGCATCCCCAAAGTTATCCCAATTCGCCCGAGTAGTTTTGAAGTTCCAGGAGGATCTTGAAGCTTCGGTCTTCTTGACACCTACCACATAAGTTATTAATCTGTGGTCAGAATTAATAGCACATTCGTGGACCTTCCATTTAGAAATCTTGGCCGCAATCGATCCAGAGCAAAGAGTTAAATCAATATTGCTCTCACCATGTGTGTTACTGAAAGTAAAAATACTACCAGATTCATTTATTAAAGAAAGACCTTGCGTCGCAATAAGGTCTTCGACGGCGTCTGAACGTTCCGTCCGTTGTTCAAAATTGTCAAACCACATCGGTGAGCGAGCATTAAAGTCTCCTCCAATAACTATGTTACGTCCTTTAAGCGCGTTTAGTGCGCGCGTCAGGCTCAAGATATGAGGTCCAACTGGATTACAATGTTTGAAATAGACTGAAATTAAAATAATTTCAGTGTCTCCAAAATTAAGTGAAACACAAGTTTGGTACTCGTTTGACAGTCCCACTAGAAGAAGGGGACTAATTAACGAAATGTTAACCAGGACTCCCGCCCCCGGTGCTGGGCCAATTTCGAGTACCGCACCCGGATATTGAACAGGCGTTCTACCTAACCAGGTGTATTGCTCCTGAATGAGCAAGATGTCAATTTTTTTGTCAGTCATAATCTTCAGTGCCTCAAGCGTGGCCACTCTAGACCTCTGAAGATTTATCTGACCAAGGGAAAGAATGCTATTAGAAGCCATAGTCGGTTAGTCTGACTTGTGCTTCAATGGCAGCAATTTGTGCTGGGCATAGCCGATCACCAGTAACATGTGAGGCAGGTTTTTTAAATCTTGTGCAGGTTGCACAGACAGCAGCTTGCGCTTTCCTGGGGCAATTCTCCACATCGTGGCCAGTAGTTGCACAGTGGCGACAAGTAGAATTCTCCTGCGTGCATGCCTTACTAATATGCCCATATTGTTGGCACTTAAAACAACGGGTAGCGCCAACATAGTCCCGAGCACGGCAGGCATTCCACCCAAGGAAACACAAACCACTATCAATTAGAATTTTCCTTACCTCGGGATGACATGTTAATATCATATTCATATTGGCACTGTCTCTCTTACCAAAGAGTGAAACTCTTCTCATGGTCCTCAGATGGTCTTCTTTGGAAATATTACATTTGTCGACAATATTATTGTTATAGATTTCCTCAAAAAGAGCAGCGTCCAAAGATAAATCTCCTTTCGGCACATCATAAAGGACAATTTTAGGTAGACGGCCCTGTGGACTTACTAATTTAATTCCTTTAGCAGAAAGTTTCTCAACTGCCTTTTTAATATTATTAACTCCCACTGAAGTGGTAGTTTGTAGTGCAATACCCCCTCCTTTTATTTTCCTAGTGCGGACAACCTGAAAACCATCATTATTAGGATTAAGTACAGAGGTTAACTTTTTTTGGAGGTCCTCCGATGATTTACCCTCCGGAATAGTTGGGTAAAAAAGAATAGTCGGCTGTAGGGAAGGAGTAGGTCGCTCTGTTCCATTTAGATATAATTTTTTTGATTGATTTTCACCAGAAGTGATTCCCGCATAAGTATTTCTCTTTGGTTGTTCTGAAACAGATGAATTATTCGCTTTGTTTATTAATACATCAATTTTATCGGTAATGTTCGATTGAATAATTACAACTTTAGAAAGCGTTTCCGCTTTTGAAACTGCCGCAGCATGTGAGATTGCTAATGATGTGAGGCATCTCCTCATCTCCTCAATAGAACTAAGTATGGAGGATCGGTCATCCTTATTGAGTTTGTTTTTACCGTCAATTACAACACTAGAAATTAACAACATTTGCTCAAATATTGGTTTAAGAATGTCTACTGAAAATTCAACATCGGTATTTATTTCAGAATTTTTGGTTTGGTTGGTAGTTTCAGGAACTGATGATGTAGAGGTTGATTGTCGAACAGAACTACTAATGGCTAAATTAGGAAAGTCATCTTTTAATTGTTTGAAACTCGCATCATCTTCAGAGTCAGAAGATGCCATTGTTTATTACAAATCCTATTTTTCACAGTAAAAATCAAATAAAATATTAAAATTAATAATAACAAAACAACATTGACAGTCGGTTGTTATGGTACTTATTTAACGCAATTTATTGTCAGGGACTTTAGTCCCCGACACGAAAGAACGAAATTCAAATTCCAAATAGTTGATGTTGAGCAGAATGTCAGAAAAAAATATATTACGTCAAAATTAAATTAATTTTGACAAAAACTAATAAAAACACACACTATTTTGCACAAATTATATAAAAATGGTAAGGGAATAAGTTTTAAAACCCAAATAACACAATTTTGCACTACGAAAAGCGTCAATAAACTGTTTTTTTTGTAATTATATTACAGAGAAAGCTAAGTACGTGCGACCTGTACGGAGGCAAGAACTGAACTTTTTGGTATATCAGTACAAATTTAAAAATAATTTGATTAGCAAATACAATGTACGAGAGGCAGACTACCTGCTCATGGTCGGCAGTCTCGATCTAATAGCCAAGAGGTACTTTGTCATTGACGACATTGGTTTCCTTTCAAATGGTTGCCTTCCACATGGAAGCCATTTATATTTAAAAGTGTGTGTATTATCGGCCTCGATGGCTTCTGTGGTCCAGGGATAAGACTCTTGACTCGCAATACGAAGGTCGCAGGATCGAATCCCGGCGTGCACAAATAAATTTTGCATAATTAAATTTTGTTATTTGACAATTAATTCATTAAAAATAATAAACATTATATTTGCGGCCCGTTCCAGAGTGGAAGGTACTCTCAGTATCGCCCACTATTCAGAATTGAAACGTTGCTTGAAATGGCGTGAGCCGTGTTTGGTGACCAGATATGAAGAGTCAGGTACTTCCCCATCTTCCTCTAACCCATCTCCTTCCCATCACCACTACCTTCAACCACATAACATACCCTAATTGGGGATGCCATAGTCTCATCGGTTCCAGACGGAAGCAGCTGGGACTCTTGCGAGATATCCACATAGAAAAATATATCTATTTAGTTGCTCCGGTCGAAAAGGTATTCAGAATTCATGACGTTCGAGTTTACAATTCTAGAAATTGTGCTGTTTCCAACAGATTTTCTTTTTATGGTAAGAATTTGGTCTTGAACGCACCGGAGACAGATTGCCTCAGACGGAAAATCGAAAATCGACGTCTCCGAGACGTTTAAAACCTTTTTCAACCCCACGTAAACTATTTCCTAGCTTTATTAAAAATCTCGAGAAAAGGGGAACGATGTCAATAAAAACCATTTTCTAATCAATAAATCGACTTTTGTCTTATTTCTGAACTTGACCTCTAAATGTTTCCCAGTATCTAAAACTTTTTAATTTTGTAATTCGGTCATTTAGCTCGCTATAACGCTGTTTCAAATTTAATATCTTCGTTAAAATAATAATTTCTACTATAGTTAAGATAAATGTCACAGAAAAGTTTTGTACACGAGTCTCCAAGAAGCGGATTAATTGTTCACTTTCCCAAAACGCCTGAATAAAATAATTTTGAGAAAATGATAAACGGCTGAACCTTACCATTTTCTCTGACTTATGTGCGGGGAATTGATGTATGAACCAAGTAAGATTACAAATTAGCGTCGTTTTGCTGAATAAATTAACACCATGAAGCAATAGCTTCTTGTGTTTATCACATTAAATAAACAAGATGAAGAAACAGACATCAAAGTAGATGGCAAAAGTTAAAGAAATCTGATGAATTTTCTTGTCGATTTACCGATTTTCTTAATATATGACCATGAATGTTTCTTTTAGTTTCTCAGAGTAGTGAGCTCTGGCATCATGAAATTATTCCCTATACTATTCATCCGATTGAAATGAAAGTTTGCAATAGGTGGCGCGCGAGTTGTTTGAAAAATATAGGGAATTTCATTTAGTTTAGCGACAGGGAGGGATTTCGGGAGGGGCGGAGGGGAACGAAAGATGGGGGCGGTTCGCGGGATGGGGGAGGCGGAAGAGAAAGGACACGCAGTGGGAAACAATTTCTTTATTTAAGTGGCATTGCAACGCTTGCCAGGAAGTCGCTAGCATATCTATAAAAAAGCTTTGCCATCGCTCAAGTGAGAGATCGCAATTATACAACGTCAAATATTTTTATGACTTAATTTTAACGCATATATCAAAGCTCTATAGTTCACGAAATTCCGCGGCAAACTGAAAAAAGCTGAGCTTAACAGTTTAAACTATTAGTATAAATTTAATATTGCTTTCTCATGATTATTATACCAATAACTTTCTCGCCGTTTTACCTTTCAAACTATCTGTGGAAAAGCTTTTAAATAACAACTACATTACAAAGCCTTTTCTTTTCTACAAACGTTTCATTTTACCACGAAGCGAAACTAATTAAGAAGATTGTAGTACTAACTTCCTACGCCATTGTTTGAGCCAATATTTTAACAGAAGCAAGTCAATGTTAATTACTATCATTGCTTGAAATACCGATCGGCTAGTGGACGAATGGTTCAAAACATGTAGTTCTCTATCAGACGTCTCGGGTTCAATTCTCTCCTAGCTACATAAGTCCTATGCCATTGAAAAAGCAATATTTTACGCTGATATCGATTGATTTCAACCACACGAATTCATTTAAACAAACATACGCTGTAATAAATCATTAAAGAAGAAGATAACAATAATAATACAAACGAAAATATGAAAGATTTATTTGATGGGAATAACCTCCAAAAGTTAAAAAAAGAGAGTTTTTCTTATAAAACATTGAAAAATACTCTGTTTTATATTTCAAATTATCTGAAACCAGCAAAACCGGACACACGGTGTGGTGGCTAACGAAACACAATGCCATCTACTGACCACGCCATTACTCAACCTTTATAACCAACGCCATTTGTTAATTTGCATACATATCAAATCTACACCGCCCGCTTGCCAGCCTTTATGTATTATATTTATCTTTATTTATTAATTTATTTATTTATTTATTGTTTCTTTACACTGCAGGTAAAAATGTTTACAATACAATTTGTTACCTCACTAGGACAAGCCTGTGTTGAGGTTAACAATAATTATACAAGTTAACAAAATAACACAAAATTATACAGATTTTGAAAGAACAATATTGTTGTATTTCTTACAGATTGAGATTAGATTATGGGCACCTACTGGTACCTACTAAACTGATGGCGCTAGGTACTACATTAATGTAGACTTTTAGGGTGACCATAGTTTAAAAAAATAAAATAAAATAAAGTTTTTTGTTTTTAAGGATTAAGTTGTGGATAATAAATATATGTATACAATTTAACATGCTATAGATTTGGCAAGAGGAAGATGAACAAAAACGGTTCAAACAAAAAAAATATTATTTTAGCTTATTATTATAAACAAACTCATTTTAACATATTTCAACCAATATATTTATATATATATCAACCAATTTACACAAAACCTTGACAAATTATATACGTAAACCTTCCTCATGAATCACTCTATCTACCGGAGAAAACCGCATGAAAATCCGTTGGTTAGTTTAAAATAACTAAGCGAACGTACAGCGGGAGCGACTTTGCTTTATACTATGTGATAACCTACCACTTTCATTATCGTCCAACAATCATGTTTTTCTGAAACGAGATTCCCTAGTTCACAAGGGTTATAAAAATCTTCTGAATCATTAAAAAGTTAAAAACTTTTCTTTTCGGGACGCATTTTGTTTTATCAAAACAAAAACCTGTTTTAAAAAGATGGTACCACTAACTAGATAATCTTTAGACCAGCATTTTATCAGTTACAAGTAAAAGCCTTTCTCTTAGACCGCATTAAATAGTTGTTCGAAGCGTTCTGTCGCCTGTCTTGTGAAACTGAGACAAGCTGAAAGTTTGGCAGAATTACCCCCATCCGCGTACTGAGGCCTTCAATCTCGTCTCGCAGCCATTTTCCGCATTAAAACTTTTAGTTTAGATCCCTTTGTTGAGATAACTCACAGAACTATTGAACTCGTAGCATGAAAAATAATCATCAAAATTCTAATTTCGATTGTGTCCGTCCATTGATCTGCTTCAATGAACTCCAGATCTCGGATATGCTTTGAATTTAAGTAATTCTCAAAATCGGAGATTTTTTATATTATCTCCAAACAGGAGGCCTTACTAATTTAATTTCCCTTAGGGCCAATGTCAATTTTAGGGATTTTGTTTAGTGGGTCTTTTTGAGGAGAGGAATGACCCGAAGAGACCCGTGTTGATTGACCGCTCCCAGAGAGGAAATGCAGAGGCCAATGTTTGTATAGTGATAAATTAATAACCTAATATTTTTAACTGATAAAATTGAAGCTGATTTGTTCAGAATTTAAACTACCGATCATTTTCGACGGAGCTGCGCTAGTGAGTTATAAATGTGCTAAATCGAGGCTGGATTAAAAGCCGAAACAGATGTTTTATTTTTTTGTAAATTTAATTTACATTAATATTTTCGGGAAGTATTTAGTTTTTTATTATTGTGACAGCATGGCCATTTTCAAACTGAACCTTGTAAAACGAAACAGTTCTTACAAAAACTAACTAACTGACTAACCATCACGCCGTTTCCCCGCAGGAGTAGGCAGAGAGGACGGACCGCCAAACAACTCGGTCTTGGCACACACTCTTTGCCTCACTCACATTCATACATCGTCTTACGATAATAAAAAACTGAAATTAATAACAACATTTTTACATTCAATTTAAATTAAATTAATAAAAAAATGGAGTTCAACGAATCCCAAATACCCAAAATGCTCAGAAGCAATTGGACTATTGCAAATTAAACGTAAGGTATTAAAGGACGAAACTATGAAGGGGACAGAGGATATAAATACACAGAACTAGAAGTACCTAATTAATTTATTCTGCCAATTGTAACATATAACTGTAATATTTAGTTGCTTTTACAATTTTATTTCAAATAACGTAACCATTCAGAAGCTACCTACACCTTTATTGTTTATTTTCTTACCTTTCATAATTTTCAATTAAACGAACGTCACTTGATTCTTTCTACCGAGAGGTTTAACGTGATAATGCACCCACGCGCAATTATTTCCTTCGAAATATGAAATCAAATAAACCTTCATGTAATCAATATTTCAACTAATCATATTTTTCTCAGATTTTTCCACACTTTCTACTCATAGACTAGAGTTTTAAAATAATAATAAGGTACATCACCACATTGGGAACGTTTATTTAGACAGATGCGTTACCTTCCATTTGAGATTTGTTGCAAATGAATAATGGGAATAAAACAGAATTATACCAAATTCTACAAGAAAACAGTCTGTTGGCCGTGGAAGTAGCATTACGATTTTTTGTACAGTTTAAAGTTTTTCAATATTTTGAATAATAGAGATAAACTAATAGAGATACTTTTGAATGTAGCTATAACTTTGTGGTTATCCATTATAGAAAAATGAAAAAAATAATTTTCATAATCAAATTAAATTTACGATAGCAATAGGCAATGAAAAAATTATTTTTTTGTATTAAACTTTATCTGTTATAAATAATAAAATTGATTTTAGTATATATCACAAGCCAACATACACTGACATAGTAATTCATAAGACCTCCAACCATCCTGTCTCACAAAAACACATGATACACCGCTTAGTAAATGTCCCAATGTCTAATAATAATTTCCTTTCTGAACTTTCTATAATAAAACAAATTGCTTTAAATAACGGATATGAAACAAAATTAATTGATTACATCCTAAACAAAAAAACTTAACAAAATTACAAAAAATAAATATCTATATAATTCTAAAAATATTAATGATAAAGAATGGCGTAAAATTTTGTGTATTAATAATTTTTCAGTTCAATGTGGCAAAAATTTCCCTTCTAATATTAAACCAGCTTTTTATAAAAGAAATAATATCGGTAATTTTTTGAGAAATACTAAAGATAAAGGCCATAAATTGACTAATTCCGGAATATATAAACTCAAATGCAATGATTGTCCCTCATTTTATATTGGAAAAACAACTCGTAATTTTGAAATCAGAATCAAAGAACATTTAATAATAATAATTTTTCTGAGTTCGCTAACCATATCATTGAAAATAACCATAGTTTTGAAAAAAAATACAGGGATATATTCTTCATATAAATCACAAAGGAAAACGTTTAGATAACTTAGAAGCCTTGGAAATTAAAAAATCTCTTAAAAATAATGAATCTATTATCAACAAACAAAAAATATTGTCTTACAGCCCAATCATGGATTTGTTCCCCTACCCACCCATCCTACACAAATACCTACCCACCCAATCTACATTATTAACTAGCAACGGCTCCACCCCTACCATAATAAAACATTGTTCGTAACTGTCAAATTAATATAAGCTTTCCCTGAAGAAGGAATGTTTGTTCCGAAACCAGTCGGATATACGCATTATATAAGTGGTTTATACAAAGTTGTATTGTTTTACTTTTCTATAAAAGAGATACCTCTATTTTCGATACTGAATTATTTAGGCCGAAATAAAGTTTCAATAAACACAACAACTTTTTGTCTAAATCTCTATAAACAGTATGTAAATAAACCAATAACATTAAATGTTAATACCGATGGCTTGTGTCATACATTTTAATACAATGACTGGAAAATTATGGAGAGCAGTGACGTCAGCGCCAATAATACCAACTTGACAGTGTGTTTTAATGACACGATTAAAAATGGTATTTTTAATAATTTTTTTTAAACTCTACGTTTAATATTATTTAATAAAACTAATACATTCAGCATCAGCGTTCATTGGTCTATGAACATATTATATTTTTAAAGCAATAATATTATTCACTGTAGTACCTTATTCTTTTAATTTAATGTCTTCGATTGATAGCAGGCTGTTCTGTGTACTCGCTATGTATTCAGGAACTTTGTATTACACGGGTAAGAGTTTCATAAAGTGTAATGTACGTGAAACGTGTATCGAGAAAACAATATAAACGTTATGTTGTGAGAAGAAAATGATAAGTTTGTTCTAACCCCTTGTTGATACGTTCTAAAGGAAAATAGACAACTTTTATTGTATTCATTTGATTTTTGATTTAATAAATTAAAATAAACCTCAAAACTATATTCTTTCAGAAGTTCAGGATTGGTTCCCAACGTTTTGGGAGGTTTTCGGTTTCATGCTTGGAGAAATATTGTTGGAGATGATGCCAAATTTGATAGGTAGCGATGTTATTAAATAAAAAAAATTGGATGGCGAGCGGGAGATTGAAATCGAATAAAATAAAATTGAGTGGAAGGCTTGAGATCACCGCAGCAACGGTTTCGAGCGACTTTTTTTATTAAAAACCTTTTTTTACCTTGTTCATGGATAAATATGTGAGAAAAAATTACGAAGTTCTAAATGAAGATATGCAATCGTTAACCCGTCTAATCACAGGAGACCCAAGTTGTCCCAAAACATCATATGCCGTTATAATAACAGGAGGCCCAGATTGTCCCAGAGCGAACGTGCATTATTAAAAGTTAGATATCTCTCTTTCTGTCTTGCGAATATTTGTGATTTCTTTTATGGTAGAAACGGAATGAAATAATGCTTCTCATTGTCTTAGAATTATATGAGCTAGGTTGTTCA
The DNA here is from genome assembly GCA_929108145.2 of Limnephilus rhombicus. Lineage (NCBI taxonomy): Eukaryota > Metazoa > Arthropoda > Insecta > Trichoptera > Limnephilidae > Limnephilus > Limnephilus rhombicus. The sequence goes on from OV815296.1 coordinate 2,830,214, forward strand.
GATATTTTACAAACCCGATCAAAAGTGACGGTTTAATTTTGCGCCAATTTGTGACGTATTTATTACAAATTTTGTTAAGAAAAGGAATCTGTATTTAAAATTTTGGATTTATTCTATTTTAATTACTTTAATTCAAATAATTGCAGGCGTGCATTTTTTAGCCAATTTACATTTCCTATATTAAAATTTTAATATTTAGAAACAAAAATGTTGATTTCTAATAAACACATCGGAAAGATTATTTTATCTACATTTAACAATTTTTGTTTTTGCAAAAGCGTTTAAAAAAAACAATAAAAAGGAAAATTTAAAATGCATGGGATGAACCAGGAATTTTGCGCGCAAACCTTGACAGGCAAAAGTTGAAAGAAAATTATTTTCGTATTATTCGAAGGGTTAATGTCCATTTGTCCCTTAAAAGGGACATAGGTCGTATAGGTCTCATAGAAATGGTTGTATCTCTCTTACTATCATAGTGAGAAATATGATATTTGCCCTTGAGGTGTTTCTTCACAAAAACGGCGCTCTGCAAATTATTCAATTATTATTATTAGGTATATTGGGGTGTTGGAAAGAAAGACGGTCACGTTTTATATTCAAATAAATACCAAAACTAACCACAAAAAAGTAAAATGTACACCTTTATCACACGAAATGAAACCAAGAAACCAAGAATTATGAAACCAAGGTTTCGAAACGCATTTCGAAATAAATTTATAAATCTTTTGGAATTTTTTTTTAATTATGTTTACATGGAACAATACAATTGTCGAATTAAATATGTATGTATTTTTATTTTTGTCGTTATCAGTATTTAGTAAGGTTAGCTATTTTTAAAACTTTTTTTTGTTTCCGTGCAAAATGTTTGTATTTTGTAAATGTTGTGTTTATTTTTATTTATAAAATTTGAAAGCTTTTTTATCACCTTTCTAAAAAACAGTTTTTTAGTTTTCGGACATATCCCATTCAGAAATATCCCATTCATTTGGATTTTATTGTAAACCGGAAATATTTTTGACCTTCTGAAATAATACGAGTCGAGAAGAGTTGGGTATTTTTTTCAATTCGAGTGGTTTTATTTTACACGGTTCTAGCTTTCGATGCGACGTAATGTCTGAACTCGTCGTTTTTTAATGCTTGTCATTTCAGTATTTTTTGCCAACAAAAAATATAAGCCTTTAAGAAATCAGTAAAATTATTATGTATTGAAACGACACCGTGAATAATGAATGTCATTTATATAGGTAAATTGATAACTAATCCTTTGAAGAAAGCCATTACGTCAACAAACTTGTTCAAATAATTTTAATCCCATGTTCGATGGCATTAAAAAAACAAACACAATTCGATAGTGATCCGCACCAAACTAAAAATTATCTAAATTAATATGTTGGAACAAATCAGAAAAAAAAACCTAAGGTATGTCTACATTATTATGTACATGCGGACACATGGAATTTATCCAAGTGTCGTGGTATGAACTAACATTAGATTAGCCTAGACTTAATAGATTTAGCCTATTAAGCAGATATTATGCAAATCTTGCAAGATTCAGCTTACATAGACCATAGCTCTCTTGAGATCCCATTCCTCTTGGAATGCTATGGCTTAAACAACCTGAAAACTTCAAACGTGTTCGTCGACACATACCACCAAGATACCACACGGTAGAACGGTGGTGTTAGCACAACACAGTATGAAAAGAAAAACGGTGCAATTGAAAGAAATTTCTCAAAAGGTAGCTACTCAATTACTAGTAATTTTAAACTTATGCCCAAAATTACCTTTGTTCCCAAATGTAAGAATGTTTATATAATAAATATTTTACTTACTTTAAATGGACGATTAATCCGTCGAAAAATAATTTATAAACAACAATAATAAGAAAAAAATTAAAAATTAAACTCTGAAATGTAACAGAAAAAATAGCTGTTTAAATAAACTATTTTAAGAAGTAGTTTTTAGCACTACATAGTTCAGTCATCATGTAGTACTAAAATCTTGCTGTGCAATCTGCAATACATAAACAAAGAGGTACATTAATTACTGCAATTAAAAATAATAAAACGATCAATTTTCTAGGTACGCTAGTGTTTTGTCAAATCTACTTGACGTAAGAAGTATAATATCATCAAATTATGTTTTTTTTTAAATTTATTATAATATTTTTTGTAATTCTTATTATCTCGCCGGTAATTTTTTTGATTTCCTACCTGTTCGTAACTACTCAAAATCAATTCAGGATTGAATTTAACAACTAACGTACTTGAATGCCAAAACTTTGCCGTATAGAATCGTAGGTCACGGGTCAAGCGCTGAGAATTGTTTTAACCCTCCTTTGTCTGTAGTAAATTCTCCAGTCTCCATTATCCGGTTCTAGTACACCTACCTAGTACCTAGGATGATTGTGGGCGAAGCTTTGTCTTGCTTACGATGTCATTATTATTCTACGTTCCCGAATACCGGCTCCGTCCCAAACTAACCCAGACTAACCTAACCTCACCTGACCTAAGGCATTCAGTGGTATGGCCACGAATCGGCGAGAGGTGAGATCTTGGCATTGAACAAGACATTATAGAATTAACCCAGCGGTTCTAACAACTTTACCACATTATATTACTAACAAAATTTTTCCACGACATTGACGAACACCGTGGTTGAGTGGTTAGAATCATCGGCAGCGTCGCGGTTTCAAATCCCTGTTTGGGTTAGTACATTTTATTTGATTTGTTTGTGTTATTTCTTATTTCACAATGCACTGATTAAAAATAATATTCACATTGTGTACTTGCGGCATGTTCCAGAGTAATAGATAGTTTCAGTATCGCCCTAGTGAAAGACCATTGTTCAGAATCGAAACTTGAAAATGCTACACTCGTGTTTGGTGACCGGATGTGTGTAACTAGATACTTCCTCGCTTTTCTCCACTTTCCCATCTCCTTTCCCTCCCCGGAGCCGGATTAAACATGTCGGGGGCCTTAAATAATGCACGTCTCGGGGCCTTTTACTCTAGGGGCCCCCAGCCGATGCGGGGCCCCTAGGAAGTTGCCTAAACTGCCTTATGACGGCTCTGCCCCTCCACAACATACCCCAATTTAGGATGCCATAATCTCACTACTTTAGACGGTTAGAAGCAGAATAAAATATCCCTTCTTATATTAAACCAGCTTTTTATACAAGAAATAATATCGGTAATTTTTTGAGGAACACTAAAGGTAAAGACGTAAATTGACCAATTCAATAATATATAAACTAAAATGTAATGAGTATTCCCAATTTTATATCGGGAAAAAATTCGTTATTTCGAAATTACAATCAAAGAACATTTAAGGTGTTTTAATAATAAATGAATAAAAGAATACGATTTTGATAACCATATCATTGAAAATAACCATAGATTTGAAAAAATACAGGTATAAAATATTCTTCATATTAATAATAAAGGAAAACCCTAAGATAACTTATAAGCCTTAGAAATTGAAAAATCCTTTAATGATAATATTGAGTCCATTATTAATAAACAAAAAATATTATCTTATAGCCCTATCTTAGATATGTTCCCTTTCAATATCCGTTCTGGTTCCTCCCCCCACTCTTTATTATTCCCTGGCCACGCTTCACCTCTACCACAACGCTTAGTAATACATTGTACTTACCCACTGTTTTGTAATTGTCAAGTCATTAAATGTTTGCCCTGAAGAGGGAACGGTCGTTCTGAAACCGGTCGGTCCCAACAAAGAAATATTGTTTCATTTATTTACTGCACGCTTAATCCAGAAAACCATGCCACAGCACAAGGCCATATTGGATATAGGCATAACGATATTATAATAAAACGCAAAAACAGGCGTGAATACATTAATGACCAATCAATATAAGTATTTAACTAATCGGTGCCTGTTGTAAAAGAAACTAATCATGACATCATTTTTTTTTTATTCTAATTGTAAAGATGGTTTTTTTATAAGTTCATTTTTATTATTTATTATAAATTTACAAATTTACTATTTAAATTTCTTTGTATATGTTGATTCACCAAAGTAGGCGAATCAAAGAAAAAAATGAGGAAAAGCTAAAATTTTGAAAGAAAAGAAATTTATCGTTATCAGATTACATGTTTTAATAATATTTCCGCATCTGTCCTATCTAAATTTAGATGTTAAAAAAATAATTAATTATATGGATGTTAAAAAATCAGAAGGCAATGACCAAATAAGAATTAAAGACCTAAAGTTAATTGCTGATAATATAATCCCAGTACTGACTAAATTAATTAACCTTTGTGTAAGTAAAAGTATCATGCCTGACGAACTAAAAACATCCATCATCAGACCTATATATAAATCAGGAAACCACAAAGATTTCACAAACTATCGACCAATAGCGATTCTCTCGTGTATTGATAAAATTATTGAAAGGGCTATCTTTAACCAAATACAAAATTTTATAGAAAAAAAAAGAATCATAAATCCCATACAGTACGGATTTCAAAAAGAAAAAAGTACTACACAATTACTTTCTAAATTCACTGATCATATAAATTGCCAATTAAATGAAAAATATTATATTGGTATAATTTTTATAGATTTTAAAAAGGCCTTTGACACATTGGACCATGAAGCACTACTAAGGGCAATGGAGGAATGTGGTATTAGAGGTCCTTTAAATAATTTGTTTAAAAATTACCTGTTTAATAGAAAAATTAAAGTTAAAATCGACGGAATTTTAAGTGATGAAATGTTGGCAAGCACTGGAGTAGCTACGGGCTCGATATCGGGACCTACGTGTTATATAATGCAAGTAAACAGTTTACCTAACGTAATAAAACGTTGTAAATGCTACATGTTTGCAGACGATACTTGCATTATATGTGCTGACAAAAATCCACAAAAAATTGAGGAAATTTTACAAGAAGACCTAAATAACATAATTAAATGGTCACACGACAATGGCATTATTATAAACGCAAAAAAAAACCAAATATATGCTTATTCACTCACCATATAAAAATTGTCAAGATAAGGAATTGCACATAAAAAGTCATTCGTATGATTGTTTACACACAAAAAACCAATCCCAACAGTGTAATTGCCCAAATATAGAAAAAGTGTACCAATATACATACCTTGGTCTTACTATAGATGTCAATTTTAACTGGTCAAATAATATTGAAAATGTATGTAATAGATTTAGATCCATATTAGGGAAATTTTACCACCTAAAAAACTTTGTTGATAAAAATATATTATACTGTATATACAACGCATTAGCAGAATCAATTATAGGATACGGAATAAATAGTTACGGATTAACGTACAAAACGTACTTAAATAAAATAGAACATTTACAAATCCGTTTCCTAAAATTGATATCAGGCAAAAAAAAAGTTCAATTATGTGAAGGCGATTATAAAAAAATTTTCTCCTTGTGTAATGTCCTCTCTATACACAGTAAGGTAGATTATCAATTAACGCTAGATGAATTCTGGAATACAGAATTCAAAAAACCTATAAACCACAACTACCCTACTAGGCATAGAGAAGCACAAATGTTTATTATTAATAAATCTCAAAATGTATACGGTGATAGAACAAAGAGGCACAGAATTCCGAAAATATTTAACGCATTACCTGAAAATATTAAAAATGAGACATCTTATTCAAATATCAAAAAAAAATTAAATCATTCTATCTCCGTAGAACATGAAAGCAAACAATATTGTATACAAATACCCAGATCGAATATTGATCAAATACCTGGAAATTACTATCACACACTGTATTCATAAACATTATAATAATTAGTAGTTTATAATAATTAGTATTTTAGATTTTACACAGTTATTACAATGTAAAACATAAAAGTATAATAGTATTAATTAAATAGGACAACTGAGAGATTTCTTACAATCAAACTGATTGATCAGTTTTGTAAGATTTTAAAGATTAATATTGTAAAATTTAAAAAAAAAACTGAATAAATATACTAAAAAAAAAAAAACCATTTTGTTATTTTTGGACAGAGCAATTTGGTTACAAAAAGTAACAAGAACGATTTTATATACTTTATACCAAACATTAACTTAATTCGTTACCTTTGTACACAATATAGATTTAATAAAATAATAATATTTCCTTAAAGCTTACAACTTAGGTTTATCTGAACAAAACAGAGGTTTTATTAACAAAATAAAGGATTTATTCACACAAATTAATAATGTCAAGAATCACAGTTCTATGAATTCATAACTGCATACTTATCTTACTATCTACAAATATATATTTAAGCTGCAAAAAATGCAATCGAAAGTTAATTACCGTCATTATTATATGCAGAATTTTACAGGCCCTACAGTTTTTTTATTAATAAATAGATGTGACTATTTAGTAATTTTATTCTTTTATTTTTATGGGTGTACACAGATTTAAGGCTTAATCTATGCATTTTTCTAAAATGGGCCTGGTGTACTGCACACATGCACCGTACTATGCACAAGTCGCTGTAATAAAAACCTTAATACGTTTAGCCTGCAGCTTTAGAAAGCTTATGCCAAGCTACTTCCTTGAAACTTATTTCCTTGAAATGAAGTTTCTTAATCTCTGTTTTCTCAAACCATTAAATAATGCAATAACAACAACTCCCGCAGCCAGAAGAGAGTAGAGTAAGGTACGTCATTAGTAGGAATATTTGGACGGTGGCCAGAATGTTTGTTAGTTTAACTGCACTTGGTTATATCTCACGAATAACAGATGCAACGGGTGCATTGTCACATTTGGGACAACGCGGCGGAAATAGTCGTATTTGGCTATATTTAATTTACCTACCTACGTTCCTGTAGGAATACAGTTTTCACGTGGGAAGGTTGCTGCGAAATATAAAATGCAAGGTGGAACATTGCGGCACGAAAATCACAAATTTCTATTATAACAGTTATGTTCAGTCTTGTTAATCGTTTAATGTGAAGAGCACACAAAATATTTTTCCCCCGAGCCCCGAGCCAATAGGAACGTGCCCTACCCGATCGGGGACTATACATTTTAAGTGAGACGGAATAAACAATATGCAGGATTTTCGTTATTTGTTTTGGGGGTGTTAAGCCGTGTTGCACTACCTCCTTCTTTAGCCAACATTTCGGAGAGCGTTGCAGTGTTCATCATCAGGGCAGATCCGGCAGATCCGGTAGATGTGTCGACACCGGATCTGCCCTGATGATGGACACTGCAACCCTGGACACGTTTTAAGATTTTCAAGGCCAAAAGTATTTTCGTTATTTATTTTTGGGGTGTTATTCAGTGTTGCGCTACATCAGCGCAGTGCAGCCTACAGCTGTCCGAAACGTTGGCTAAAGAAGGAGGTAGCGCAACACTACATAACACCCCGAAAACAAGTAACGAAAATGCTTTTGGCCGTGAAAATCTTAAAACGTGTCCAATATACAGGATGTCCAGGGGTAAAGTGCATAAACTTCGGAAGGTGATTCTTCATGAAGGCAGAAATAAAAAAAATGAACATTTTTTTTTAAATTCCGGTCATCTTTTTCTTATGCAATTTCCATAGGAGAATATTATTTTTTTCATACAAACAATTCAACTTTTTTACCCGAAAACTGCCTTAAAACATGAAATTTCAAAAAAAATTATTCTTGTTTTTTACTTTATTCTTGTAGAATCATCTCCCGAAGTTTGTGCACTTTACTTCCGGACACCTTGTTTGAGTCAACAATTGACAAATTAAATCAAATACCTGGGTGTACATAGGACTCAAAACTAATTATTACAGCGAATTTTGAAAAATTGTTGAAGAAGGTAACAAAAAGTTAAATTATAAAAACAAAATAATAGTAACACTACCGAGCTCATTTTTAAAACTATAGCTGCTCCACATTTAGATTTCTTCTCTACGTATAATATATTTAGTCAATGATGGGAACTTGAACAAACTAGAAATTATTCAAAACGGAGCTATTACGAGATATAAGAAGGATAAATAATGAAGGATAAATATGCGAAAATTAATCAATTGAGAGTACAGATAAAGATTCCAATAAAAAGACTCTGCTATGTAATGTGGTAATTTTTATACAGTGTCACGATAATAATTATTACTTCATAATAATTATTTTCCTGACTTAGTAAACCTTCACCTGGCCGCTTACTTTAATTGTTGAATCGCCGTATTTTGGATTTTTTCGATTGGCAACTTGATTGTTAAACTTCCGGCGGTACTTTTTGGATTCGCATCGTACAGGAAGCCGGTGCAAATTCGACTAGTCACTTTAGTGATAGTTCTGGATTTAAAAATGGGATAATCCCTTTGTTACAAATTGTTTTTTTAAAACGATTTTAATCGCGATGCACATCGATGCACATTTTGCGAACGCTTCTTTCTGATGTGATCGGAACGCTGTTTGTAACGTGTTCGGTCGCCGCCATTGGGACCGATATTTGTCCGCGGCATAACGATGTTGTAAATTACCTATATAATCGCGACTGGCATATTGAAGAGCGTCGCGAGGGAGAGTTCTTATGACCTGGTACGGTCATTGCTGCTCATATTTTTGACGGATGGTTACTTGGCGTTCATTTCTTGATGAGGCGAGCTGATGGAAATCGTGGTTATCCGATGGACTCAACCAGAGCACTGGTGCTGATCTTGGACCCTACTCCCTAGCGGGGAGTCCTCATTCTCTGGCCTTCCTGAGGAGTCTTTCCTGGTTTCCATCCTGGAGATTGCGTGAGAATATGGCCCACGGTTCATCAAAGCGCTATCTTCAAGTAAATTAAGAGTTCGCGTCAGTGTAGAAGTATTAAAGATCCATGGTCCGCAGGTACGACATTTCTTTCTGCTTAATTATGTTCCTGTTAAATTGTCAGAATCTGTTATGTTTTTGGGGATGTGAAACCCGGCCCCTCAAAAGGGCAACATTGTTATGTTCTTTATAAAAATATACTGGAATTTGGTTGTTTTGGAAATGAACTCTTTTATTGCTTAAACCAATTAAACCTCACAAGTTGGAACCTGTATTCGTTTATTCCCACAATCCTGAAGAGAATCTCTCACTCTACCATTAAATAGAATAATCAGAAGGTCCATACTGATGATTGCTGTTACAACAGTTGAAATATATAGTTAAAATCTCTGACGTTGCGTTGCCTGGGCTTTATAAAGAATTTTTCAAAATCAGAATTGTACAGTTGCCTGTATTTTGTTTTGAAGGTCAAGCTTACAAAATTTCATCATTGTAGATTTGTAAAAAAATAGTACAATTTTTAAATAATGTTTGGTTGAAAGCCCCACTTGCATTTTCTGACACTTATTTCAAAGTCTTATTAGCGTATTTAAATTGTTATGAATTGAAATGAAATATGAAATACGTTCAACTGGGGGAGGGCTCACCCCGTGTTTTATATATCAATGGAGAGCGCACGCTTTACTGCCAAAACTCATGCTTCATACATGCGCTTAATTTAGACACTGAGGCGTGTTCAGGAATATTAATTTAGTTACGATGTAAATTGGACGCAGTAGAATAAATGTAATAATAAAATATTATTTTCGGAAATTTCACTTGTAGCAGATACACACCAGCTGGGAATACACACGACCGTCCAAAAATATATTATACTAGAAGGTAAAAACCCCCTGGCGCAGGTTTATTGTTTCTAGGCCCTGCAGGCAGTTTTTTGATTCCACTTCACATAATATCAAAAAAATCAATGACCTCTACCAAAATTTCCCAAGTATGTAAATACGGCACGAGAGTCGCGAACACTCTAAGCCAGTAAGACTATGGCTTCCCTGATTGGTGTATGTTGTGAAGCGAAAAGAGTGGAGAGGGGAAGGAGATGGGAAGAGATATTCGGAAAAACCTGGCTATTCAGAACTAGTCACCAAACATCTCTAAAATCATTTCAAGCGTAGATGAAAACACAGTGTATTCGTAAATGTACATAAGTATAAACGAAGTATTTTCAACGTAGGAACTGTGTATTTACTTATAGAAACAGGAACATTGCGTCTGTACTTGCGAATAGCAGTTAAATTGCGATAAATTATTATTTTTTTGCTAAAACATACAAAATTAGATACGTAATAATTTCCCATCCTCAACTCATTTTTCAAATTTTGTTAGTTACTGTGTTTTTAGCAGAATACCTTAAATGCCATATACAATTTCATTGTGCAGTATTTTCTGAAATTTCAATATTATAGTCTTTTCTACCCCGAGAATTAGTTGCGGTAGATTATTATTTTTTTTTTTGATTTTGTGTATTCTTTAGTAATCCTCTTACTAGCTATGGCTTCCATGATTTTAACAAACTTTTTACTATTACCATCTGATGGTTGTATTTAATTGACTGACTTTACCTTCATTATTGTGCTCTATGAAAAAAAAAATCTTAACTGTATAAAAAAAACCATAAAAATTAAAAGAAAAAGAAAAACATCAAGTTCTGAACTTTTTACTCAATTTTACCATCATGATTTTTATAATGTCCCTTATAAAGAGATCAGTTAAGTAATGGCGCCAGATCATTCAGTGCCTCATACGCCATATAATGCAAATTTTGTACGAAATGACTTTGTCTGTGGCTCAAAGCCAATGTGTTTTGCGAATATCCGGTGGAAATATTACCTGAACTGCTTTGTTGAACAACCTGTGTAGTCTATTTAAATGTGCATTAGACAGACCAGCTTTAGCACTAGTTTAGCTTTGAGACTATAAGGGCAATTAATAGAAACTTAGCTAACTTTGTTCGAAAACACCTCGTACCATGAGTACACCAGTTAGTTTAAATAATATTTTAGTTCACCTGAATTCGAGCAAAGTTAATTCGAGATGTCTACGTGAAACCTATCATATGCAAGAGGATGGTATGGTTTACCGACTCATTCTTAACTCTCCACCGACGTCCGTCTTTCTTCCCTCATTTACTCCAAAACGTTTTATAACCCACTTCCCCACCTTCCTCTTCTCTATCTCCTTCCCCTCCCCATTGCCTTCAGCCTCACAACATACCCCAATTGGGGATGCCATAGTCCCACTGGCTCCAGACGGGAGCAGTTGGGACTCTTGTGCGGTATTCATGTAAAAAAAAGCAAATCCTTTTAAACAACCCCTCCCTTAACCCGTCTCTTAACATTGCCCAATAGAGTGGAGTTATAGCCCCCCTGGTCGTTTATATGTTTTACGTTAACCATCGTCTAGGGGTATATTTTTTGTGCTAATTTAATAATTATTATTGTGCCTCTCAATTTCTCAAATCTCAGAGTATCTCTGTGTTTTTACCGTTTGTCAAATAAGAGTAGAAAATGTAGGAGTGCGTCACTGTTGTTCAAATGGCAAAACTAAAAATATAACTCACGGTGGAAAAGTAAAGCAAAGCTATGTAACCTACATTTTGGTAAAATAATTAAAAAGGCATAAAAGTTAAAAAAAATATTTTTTCATTGCAATATGATTTTAAAATTAGAATTGCATATTATATCTTTGTAATTTTGTGTTAACATAAAAGAAGAATAACGATATTGTAATAAAATATAAAGCGCAGTTTAGAAATTGCTCACATTTATTTAATACTAGCTTACGTACCTAGCGTTGCCCGGACTTTAGATCGTGTTTCTAATTTTAAATCTGAATATATTTTACTCTAGATCTAAAAGTAGACTAACTAAACTCATCATTAGTGATTCTTACTTTCTGCCTACCGTTAAATTAAAATTACAGACAGTTAAATTAGTGATTACCGCAACAGTGCTTCTTCGATTTTTCTTTTTTTTTCTTTAAGAACAAAAAAATGTGATTTACAGTGTTCTATATATTCAGTGTCATTGCGCTTTAAAAGAATATTTAACAGTTAAATTGGTGTTGCCAGTCTACGTATTTTGTAGTTCCACTTTTAATATTTTGTACTCTTAATTGACAGACTATATGCCTGTGTAAGACTTGGAAAATCTTTGTGATTGGCATGCAACCTATTTGCGGTGAATATTCCGTTTGAAATACAATATATATATTAGGTAATTGTAAATTTTTGACTTGCGTTAGTTTCTTAAAATGTGTATGAAGGTAAAATTGTACCTATTCCGCCTGTTAAGGGTGTAAAAATAATATCACCCCATCTTGGAAATGGATGAAGATTTTTTTAAATTCGTTTAAAGTATGTAATTTAACTAAAAATGTAGACATGTTTACAAAAAAATTACGATACTACAATAAAAATTTTATTACAATTCTGAATATTTCGCGGGAAAACTGTTAAAAACTTGTGTGTAGAAAATTAGTGAACATGTTAGTGCCTACTTAAATATTCTTTTTCATATTTTATTATCATTCCGAAAGCTGTTGAAATATTTTAATTGTATCTTATGAAAAGTAAGATTAACAGATTAAAAAAACATTTTGGAGGCACTCACCGTTTTGTTTTTCTTCTAGTGAATTTCCCTGCTGGCTCCTTTGCGTTACACAATTAACACTTTGTTGAAACAATCCTTAATCACTCGCGACACTCAACCGATTTCCGACGAGGCTGTCTTCATTTTAAATTAAATTCTTAACATTCACTGAACAGAATTAAAAGCACTTTAAACAGAAAATTTGTTTAATTTCAACACTCTAAAAAAACGTTGAAAATAAAATGTGAACTAAAATAATAAAATACGGTGTATTTTGTATTTATTTTTAATGATGTTTCTCTGGTGTTGGTGATTCTACCTGCAACAAAAGTGAAAATATATACGTTAATTATTTTCAATTTCTTCAGTTTTGGAGGAAATTAAAATTATAGAAATATGGGAAATTGGCATAAATAATTTGATTTACATTTATTTACATTTAGGTAGAAGTTCGTTGCCTTATAATAATTTGTAGACCAATCTTTTCGCCACATCATATATCAATAATAAATAGAGTCTTAAAGAACAACATACAACAATAATTTATACGGTTGGTCTTGAAACTTAGGTCAGCATTCAAATTATTCTAATTGCAACAATAACATTATTGTGATTGACTTTTGGGGTAAAAAGACTTATTACGCTTCGTCGTCCTTCGCGAGGCTATGTTGTTCTACAGTGAAAACATCTGGCTTGTTGAATGGCAGTGCAAGATTCTAAAACATTTACTTATTTATTTAAAGTTTGAGATAACACACCACTTCTTACTTCATGAATAGCCGAGTTATTTCCACGTAGGAGGCGTGGTTAAAGGCAAGTCGTTCATTATAGTACAAGTAAAATTTCCGCATACAATGATGGAATTAGGAGGATCTCAAATGTTGCTGGGTTTTTCTTTATTTTGGAAATATTTGCTATCCTTTAAAAAACATTTTTACAAGTTTTAAACCAGAAATTTTATATTGATTGTAGCAGGTTGCTACTTTAATCTAGAGTTGCTACCCAGAATATTGCATTAGACGCCACGCGTTTACTTAATAATACTACTAGGCTCTCGTTATCTTTTGGATCTAAGGGCTTTGGCTTGTGGCTGACGTCAGTGAGATTCAGGCTTGCAAACAGGAACGAGTAACTGTCACGAAGCATGAAACCATGGCGGTCTACGACATAACTTGAATCTATTTATTTTATTAGTTTTTACCTTTGGTTTATTTTCTCAACTCAATCTCTACTTGTCGATTATGTAGTAGGTACTTAATTTATATTCAAAATCGTCTGGCGCCCTTAAAAGTAATTTAATATCACCCTTCCACTACAGATTTGATTTCCTTTAAATATTTGGCATGTTCTTGGAGCAACTTTCATGGCCCTGATTTATTTAAAAATATTTAGAGTCATAGTCATACCTAATTGAAATTATTAATAGTTACTTGTTAAACGATTAAATTCATGTTCTTTAATTATGACTTTTATTTCAGTTACATTGTTGGTTGACTAAATTTTCATGCTGCCTTGTCTTTGAGTTATCACAAATACACATAATAATATTACAAGCATATTATCAATCATAATCGTTACAAGATTAGCGATACAAAAGTGTCATTAATATAATAAATCAACTATCAAAACCGTAGACCAAAGCAAATTCGATAATGTAACGACATATCAGATTCGCTGTAGTGCAAAAAACTTACGACACGAAGAGATTGAAATCTCCCCTCATAATTCTTGTTTCGATCAGTGACGAAATAGTGTTAATTCTTTTTTAACCTTTATGAAGCGTTTTGGGTCCCCGGGACCCGCATCTTCTCCCCTCGCCCTCTCTCATCATATTCACCCCTGAGCCCCGCGAGTTTGAGTACCTTCCTACGTTTTGAGAAAGATCGCGCAGGAAGATCGACAATAAACAGTTCAATCACATAATTACAAGTATTTTTACGTCGTGTGAGTCCATGGGACTCACCACCAACGAATTTTTTTCTTAATTTCATTTAGTTGTTCAACTGTCTTGAAATTTAAAACCCCAAATGGAGTTTATTCACGAGAGTCACATGGTTCCCTGGGACCTACCGAGCCACTGAAGATTTTTTTTCTTCATTTATTTAGTTTTCCGATTTAATTGTCCTGGAAGTTAAAATCCCGGATCGAGTGTTAAATATCACATTTACTTCAAATAAAGACGTTTTCGTCACAAAAAACCGTAAACCGTATTTATTTATTATTATTACGATTACTAAAAATACCCCAACTAGGGAAGGTATGGCGGCAACATAATACAAATAAGATTAATATTAAATAGCTCAGCACCACTATTTGTAATTAGGTGCGAGATGGTATAATATATTATTATCCAAAAACAAAATTAGTTTAACCGAAACATTGAAATATGAACCATTCAAAAAGTAAATTAAGTCCCTGCAATTGGATAATGATATATTGTACCCTTAAGTTACCCTTACTTAATCTGTAATATTTAATATTAAAAAAAATGGTATTGTCTTTCAATAACTAATTTTTGATAAATTGTACTCGTTTACCTACGTCAAATAATGTTTGTATTTATTTCATAAGTTCTTTGATTATTGTTTACACATGTAATTAAAACATTATTCTTTTTGCATGTAAATACTCCTCAACTTATGGAGTAGTAGAATAATAATGAATTATTGTAAAACTTTGCAAAATGTTATAATTTGTTTAGTTAAAAAAAAAAATAATAATAATAATAACAAAAATTCAAAATCCCCGTTCGTTCCATTATTGCATTATTTAAAAACTCATTCCTTTCAATTCCTTTGAAAAGCAATACCTAACCAATAAACTCGGGAAAACAACTCAATTTCTTATACAACGCTACAAAGAACACTTCACCTAACATTAATTATTATTTCAATTACCTTCACTGGATCAGTTTACACGTAATCCTTTCTTTCTACTTCTACAGAAAATATCGCTCAAGAAATGATTGCATTTAGAACGTCAGAGTTGTGGTAATCCGTGGATGACGTAATAAATCCGGTGGCTTAAGACCCGGCATACCTAATGTCTTCCGATTTATAAGATATTATCCTAGAAAACTTAATGTTTTTAAGTTCTTAAAAAATTATGTGTTTTTATTAAGATAATCTTATCTATACATTTGCTGAGCCAAAGCGGTAATTATATAAAATACTACTTTAGTTTTCTAGAAGTGAAACCTTTAGAAAACTAAAGTAGACAAGAGTGGAGAGGTTGCGAAGCTCCGCACAAATAGGAGACCGATTAGTCTATCTTATTCTCTCGCAGGCTAAATTCTGTAGATGTGTGTGTTGGTCTCTTTTAAGTGTCGCTATTTTTCGTTTTATCTAGTTTCAAGTCACAACGGTGCTAAAGAATTTTTCACTTTCAAAATCCGTAGTTTTCATTGCTTTGGTGATTTTTATGAAGGGTTTAAAGTACAGGAATGATTTTCTTGCCTTTGTGTTTCCTCCATTCTTTAACAGGTCCCCTCTTCCGTTTTCCAAAAAAGACCCCTACACAGCGTTCCCAAATATGACACAAGCCTTAAGGGAAATGATTTCCCGCACATTTGAGAGCCAAGTATGGGTACCGCCGCCCCGGGAACTATGTATTTATTGGATAACCAATATTCCTGTCATTAGTCATCCCAAGTAGTTCGCTATTTTGGTGACTTAACAGAGGTGCCCGGATGCTCGGGTTCATGGGTTCATTGAGGTTTATCTATTGAGGTTTGGCGGCGGATGCGTCTGCCCATCAACTGAGCGGCGGGCCGGATGGGGAGAAACTAGTTGAGGAAGACCTAACCTTGACCCCCAGAAGACCCTCCACAAAGCAACCTCAAAGATGACGTAGGACTGGAGGGATTTTTTTTCTCTCTAGGCCCCTGTGTGGAGCTGAAGTAAAAAAATATGTGTGGAAAATACAAAAAAAAATTGTCAACTTTTGTACAGTTTTACAAGTATACATATTTATCGGTTCTGTCAAAGTGATGTTTAGATACTATCTTTCCTAAAAATCATGGAATTCAAACTGATGCCGATTTCAATTTCATTGATTTGGGCTATATCAAATTTGTTTGACAACTGTTAATAATATTTCTTCAATAAAATGTTAAATAATAAAATACATAAATATTATTTATTAAAAATACGTAAAGCAGTGATATTCACTCTACAAATTCCAAGTTTCCAAAGTATGCGAATACTTTGTATCTTAATGCATTTATTTGTAGTTTTAAAATGAACAGTTGTATCGTATCAATGTTTCAAAAACTTTATGTCACTCGTAATTGTGCTCGAGTTCCACGTTGTAGTCTCTGTTCTCTAAGTTAGTTTAACTCATATAATGAATGGTTCCACAACATTCGCGGCGCGGGTAGTTTACTTCTGCCAAATTTATTTATTAATGTCTCGGAAAACCTTGAAACGTTGAGACTATTAATCAAAACTTAAGAAGTTCACTCAACTCGTGTTTGATAATGAGAACGTGATATGAATTAAATCATGGTTAGGTTTTTGTAGCCTATTTCAGGGGGTCGTGTACTTAAAAAACACATTTTATTTAAGATAAATATGGTGATATTTAAAAGAAATCAATAATTTGCCCATCCAGAGATTAATTATTTTAGGATAAAATACTCTTTGTAGGTTATGCTTTAAAATATTACGATGAATTAATTGTTTGCGCCCATACGCCCATAGAACAAATATTAATAAATAATTTTATCCATCAACAAATTTAATTCTTTAAGAAAGTTTTGCAAATACAATATTGTATCGGTGATTCAATCCAATGTTGAATTTGTAAGCTTTTCTAGAAAGATTTCGGTTTTTTTATGGATAATTTTTTTTATTCATATTGCGTATGTACTTAAACAATTAATTCACCTTATATTTTTAAGAATAACTTGCAAAAAAGCTTTTTTCTAAAATAACTAAGCTATCGCCATCTGTGAATTGTAAATTCTTAAAATATCATCTTCAGGCACCGTTTTGGCCAGGTATCTAGGCTTGTCAAATTATACGTAAGGAGCGAATGATACAAAAATTAAACAAAAACCAACAAACCTAGCTCAAACGAACGGGTTGAGGAAAATACATTGAAAAAAATAACAAAAATAATTCGTTCATATGAAGCGGATACTTTGTGATGTGACATTATTAATTTAAAATAAAACAATAACTTTGTAAACACCACTTTTATTTTTATAATAATAATAATAATAATATTTGGATGATTTATATAGCGCCGTTTTTGTGAAAAATCACCTCAAGGGCGCTGTACAAACTTATAATACATTTCTAAATTCTAAAAACTACAAGCTAAGAAAACAATTATAAACAACTTATGGCTAAAAATTGCATACATCGGTTCATTGATCACCGAAACGAAAATATGTGTACAATATTTTGACCAATGAAAGCGATGCTGCCTAAAATTTAATGAAAACAGGACCATACTTACCTGGGAGGTCGCTTGAAATTAACACTATACTTTATGCCGACCGGGTTTCGCTACAACCGTAGCTTCATCAGGTTAGTAGAGTATTATACTGCCCTGATGAAGCTACGGTTGTAGCGAAACCCGGTCGGCATAAAGTATAAAAATTAAAGTGGTGTTTACAAAGTTATTGTTTTATTTTAAATTAAAAATAATTCGAGTAACTACATAGACGAAGAAAGATTTTAGTATTTTTTCAATGTGAATCTACTACTTGTAACCTTGTTGTTTTTATCTCAGCAAATTGTTATAATGCAATTGTATTGAATATTCCATTACACCGTGCAAGATTAAATTTGCAATGATTCGTAGTAGTGTTTTCTTTGGTAAGTACTCCATCATCAATAATATTATACAACCTTCCCCACTAAATTATATTGAAAAGCAACATCCAATAGCTTTGTGTTGATACAGTATTGCTGTATTATAAAGACGGAAGATTAGTTATTCCATTATCCGAGTCTGGCATAATGTTTTGGCAAGCCGGCATTGCGACCACAAAGTAATAATATATGGTAACGATTTTGTTCCGTGCATAAATGGTTTCCATATGATGTCGTGTTGTTTATTGTTTATTTTAGTTAGGCCTTAAAATAATACGGGTATACACACAGCCCTTAAGGGATGACCTTCGCGGCAGAGTGAAATGCTTTGACCTTAGGGGTCGTGGGCTTAAATCTAACAAGGGCCAATACATAAAATTAAACTTCCATACAACCCGTAAATTATAATTAAACGTATTATTTGCATCTTTTGGATTGAAGTTATGATCAAAATCACACAGAGAGAATCGAAACGTTCCTAGATTTGGAATATTTTGGTGATTGGATCTGAGTAGACAAGATGAGAGTTCTTACCAACATTATTTATTTTTCACATATCCTTCCACTCTCCCACATACACCTTTAACCTTCCCGTTGTCAAGAGGGGTATCCAAAATTTCTGAAAATACTATCTTTGATGTATGTTTTTAAATATAGGCCTTTTTGTTTTGGTATTGTTTTGTATTAGATTAAAATGAAAAATTACATTTTTGTTTAATATGTAACGATCATTCCTTACCACATACACAATATTTCTTACGCTTTGGATCCACTTGGGTACGAACAAAATTGCTTGAAGGTGATACGTACTGGACCCTCTCATTCGCTCGCGCTATTACAAAAGCTGCGTAAGAAAATAAGGTAATGTACGTACGTCGTCGTTCAAAGAGGCAAATTAGTACAATACTGGCCGTCTAACACTTCGTTGACAAATGAATGAGGTTTATCAAAAAAAAATAGTATATTTTGTTAATTTTTCATGAAAATACAATACATGAGAATATTCATTATTATTTTTTAATTGTTAAACTAACGTTAAAGACAAGATTTTTATGCATAGCACAAAGGGTAACAATTATTATAAGCAATAATTATCAGCCTGAAACACTCATCCACATTGAAAAATCTTCCGAGAAAAAATACATGACGCCAACGGGACATGAACCCGTGCCCTTCTGATTGCCGGTCAGCTGCTCTCCCAATTGAGCTATGGCGGCTTATCTTATACCCGCCAAATGATTCAATATATACTAGTGTTTCATTCAACAATTACTGCTTATTATATTTTTTCCACCTGAAAACAACCAACTTTATTTTTGCGAGGGAGACACTGTTAGTGTTAAATCCGTCGCTAGGTGGCGTCGAGACAAATTATGTCTTCATTTCATACCTTTCATGAATTTTAACTCGTTTTCAATATACTATTATAAGCCATGTTCCTCAAGTTTCTGGTAATTGTTTGGTTTCGATTACCTCTTTACTATAGTTTTATGTGCACTCTGAATTTGTATTATTTCTAAATGTTAACTGCCTCCTGTTCTATATAATTTAGTTTAAATGATTCTTGTTGAATGGCACCGTGATGGTTTATCATTATATATTGTCCTGTGCTAAAACAGCACTCACTATTGTTGTTAATATTGTTCTTTAGGAATTGCTTTGTATATTTTTGTATATTCGTTATTTCACATTATTTAATTATTTTTTTAAGGACTCGTAAGGAACACTGTAGGTTAATTTTAAGTTTATTATAATTAAGCGCACTTGAAGTGAAACATCACAAAACTGCGCTATATAAATACTACGTTATTATTATTATTATTCATTTATTGGGGAAATACTTAAACTTGTCAAATATTCATTATTATTTTTTAATTGTTAAACTAACGTTTAAGACAAGATTTTTATGCATAGCACAAAGGGTAACAATTATTATAAGCAATAATTATCAGCCTGAAACACTCATCCACATTGAAAAATCTTCCGAGAAAAAATACATGACGCCAACGGGACATGAACCCGTGCCCTTCTGATTGGCGGTCAGCTACTCTCCCAATTGAGCTATGGCGGCTTATCTTATACCCGCCAAATGATTCAATATATACTAGTTTTTCATTCAACAATTACTGCTTATTATATTTTTTCCACCTGAAAACAACCAGCTTTATTTTTGCGAGGGAGACACTGTTAGTGTTAAATCCGTCGCTAGGTGGCGTCGAGACAAATTATGTCTTCATTTATTTGGGAAATACTTAAACTTGTCAAATATTCATTATTATTTTTTAATTGTTAATTTAACGTTTAAGACAAGGTTTTTATGCATAGCACAAAGGGTAAAAATTATTATAAGCAATTATTATCAACGTGAAACACTCATCCACATTGAAAAATCTTCCGAGAAAAAATACATGACGCCAACGGGACATGTTGGCCATGTTGGACGGTCCCGTTGGCGACATGAGAATAATTAGAAACAAAATTAATGAAAAGATTTTTTTTTAAATGAGAAAAAACTTTAAAATGCATGGGGTATATGAATGACCCCTCATGACAACATTTGTTTTGTTTTGCATCTTGGTATGTCAAAGGTTAAAACATTTCCGGAATTTTAGATAAAGAAATCAATTTTTTAAACCAATGCCTCTCTCCTACAAGTCAAACTTTCAGCCAATAACGATAGGTATAACGCCAACTTTCTGCCAATGGCTTCTTCGAATCTTGGTAAAAATTCAATAATCTACTTGTAAACAGTGTAGGTACCTACATAAATTCTTTAAAACTGAGCTAAAAATCTGCTGATTATTTTACGAAACCAATACTCATGCCAATGGTTTTATGTACATAAAATTCAGAGTATTTTAATTATTTAATTAATATTTCATATAGATACCATAAACCTAACAATCTTCTTTTTTTTTGGATTTCTTGGGCATTGACTATGTTACAATTTCTAGACATTTTTGTTTTGAAAAGTTTTAATTTTCCATGTACATTTGTTACTTTCATTTTAAATTTTTGCGACCGATTTCGACACGTCTGTATCATTAACGAGCAAACTTAAAACTAACTTAAAAATTCTATACAAGTACAAAAATTAATTAGGTAAGGGTAGTGGGCGTGGGGAATTTGTTGGAGGGGGAGAAAGGTGGGAGGAGTCAAAATTTCATGGAAACATCGTAAGTAGAGGGGATTTACATGGTGCTATTATTTTATTAACTATATTAATTATCGATTTAATTTTAGTGTTAATTTCTAAAGTTTCTAAAGCGCACAAATTAAAATATGAATTTACATTGAAAACATATAATAAAACTGATTTTTTAAAACTAAATGATAGATTACATAATAAAAAATGGGAAGAACTTGTAGAAAATTATACAATTAATAGAGCATGGTCACTTTTTATACAATGTTTTCGAGACAAATTTAATAATAATACTGTGGTCACCGAAAAAAGTTCTCCAACTAAACTTAAATTTCTGAAACCGTGGATATCAAAGGGACTTTTAACAAGTTTCAGTAAAAGAGACACACTTCATAAACAATGTAAATCAAACCCATATGATATATATATCATAAATTTCTATAAACGATATGGAAACTTATGCACACGGCTTGCACGTATATCGTAAGAAATATATTATAAAAATAAATTAGTTAAATGCAACAAGGACCCCCAAAAATATGGCAAATTCTAAAAGAAATATCCCACACAACTACAATGAAAAACGAAGCCATAACTGAAATTAAAATAGATAAAGAAATTATTAAAATAACAGACCAACCACAAAAAGTATGTAATTATGTAAACAATTATTTCGCTAATGTAAGCAAGGTTTTAGCGAGTAAAATCACGACAAACTCCGATACGCCTAAATCTGCAAACCACCATATACACACAGGTATTGCTCCATTTAAAATACCATACATTACCCGAAAAGAAACACTTAAACCTGACCTAAAAAATACAAACTCACAAGGCAGTGATAGAATTTCACCGATAACACTAAAAATAATAAACTCCGCACTTCATATGCCCCTAACAAAACTAATAAACTTCATATGCCTTATACATAAATTTACAGAACAACATCAAACGTATTACTATTTATTTCAAGTTTAACCTCTTGCAGTACCTTAACATAATACCCAATTTCTACTTAGTCGTAATACACGAATCATCACTATACGTTAATTACAAATTCCCTTTAAACTCTTATCAAATAATGTTAAAACATGTTTTTATCAATTGTTTGAATTGCAATTGTATTAGTAATCTGGCCATAGATATAACAATCGATCTGTCAAAACAAATGCCTCTTAAAACCATAGACATTTTAATTTACCACAAAAAAAATCGTATGTTCAAAAATGCCCCCAATCACACCATAATTATTTTTCTCCAAACTATTTTCCAAACAATTTCACGAACATAATATTTACAAATGCTTAACGTATATTTTCAAAATGTGCGAGGTCTTCGCACAAAAAACTCATAGCTTCTTAAATCAGGTCCTTTTGAACAATTACGATATTTATCTTATATGTGAAACTTGGCTAAATAAATCAATCCAGGACAGTGAATTGTTTGACAATAGGTATGATGTATTTAGAGAGGATCGGAACTACTTTTTGTCTGGACAGCAGCAGGGAGGGGGGGTACTAATTGCAACATCCAAATCTCTGAAGGCGCAGAGATTACCCTGGTCTACGTGTACTGAGGAGATCTGGATATCAGTGTCAATACTAGGTAACAATAATAAACTCAAAATTTATATATCTGCTGCACATATCATCCACAAAACACCAACTACATCCACAACCTAACTCATCACTTCAACACCACATCAGACCTGCACGCAAATCACCCGGAAGGATTGTTTTTATTAGCTGGAGACTACAATATATCCAAACTAAACTGGAAGTTAACCGAAGGGCAAAACCAATTAGAACCAAATTTTCCAGAAGACACTGCTAGCTGTGCCTTGGTAGACTTCCTTTCATTCACCCAACTACACCAATTCAATTCTATAACCAATACAAACAAACGAATTCTTGATTTAATCATGACAAATATTTCAAAATGTAGTATAACCCATTGTACCGAACCTCTGACGCCTGAAGATTCACATCACAGAGCATTAGACATAGAGTTATCACCTGTTACTGTACCGTCTCTCTCCAGCTCATCTAGGACAGTTAAAATGTTTCACCGAGGTGATTACGGTCAAATCACTGATGAATTATCCAAAATAAATTGGAAACTCGAATTTCAAGGTAAGAATACCGAAAAAGCCGTATTAGATTTTTACAATATCATAAATGACATTATTCGCAAATATATCCCCGAAAAAATTTTTTACGGTAATTTAGAAAGGTTTCCCCCTGGTACACTTTACCACTTATTAAAATTGTAAAAGAGAAATTAAAATATCACAAGAAATGGAAAAAATACAAGAACCTGGCTGACTACCAATCATTTTCAGTACTGAGAAATCGTCAAAAGAAGATCGCGTTAGAATGTTATGAAAACTTCATTATGACGGCAGAAGATTCAATAAAAAAGTGCAGCAAACAGTTCTGGTCATTTGTTAAATCAAAGAAATCCTCTTCCGATTTACCAAAGCAAATGTATCTTGGAGATATTTCCTGCAATGATGGACAATCCATATGCGACCATTTTAGTGATTATTTTAGATCAGTTTTTGTAGAAAATTCCAACCCTCGCCTCAATCTTATAAACTGTGAGAATGATGACGACAACTCTAATCTACATATACACAATATTAACTTCAATCAATCATGTGTACTTAATTATTTAAAAAAACTTGATCCGAATAAAAGTGCGGGATCTGATTTAATTCCATCCATTTTTATCCTCTCTCCTTGCTATTCAAAATGTCATTTGAAGAAGGCAACTTCCCCAATGTCTGGAAACAAGCACTCATTACACCAATCCACAAAAGCGGGGACAAAAATAACATTACCAACTATAGGCCCATCTCCAAACTTCCAATTGTCAGCAAAATCATGGAAAACATAGTTCTTGATCAACTTTTTCCGGCGGTACAAACAATTATATCTGAAAATCAACACGGCTTTTTCAGAAAACGGTCGGTCGAGACAAACCTTCTGGAATACACAGATTTTATTTTAAATTCTATGGGTGGTAAAAATCAAGTAGACTCTATCTATACGGATTTTTCAAAAGCCTTTGATAAAATTAACATTGACCTGCTTCTGAAGAAACTGTTAAAAATCGGTATCAATGGTGACCTTCTCAGATGGATCAAATCATATGTAACAAACAGAAGTCAAGCAGTTAGAGCTAAGGGTTTCTCCTCGCGTTTTTACAGTATACCTTCAGGAATCCCGCAAGGATCACATCTCGGACCTCTCTTGTTTATTTTATATATCAATGATATAGGTAAATGCTTTAAAAATTCCAAATTCCAAATTTTTGCTGATGACACTAAGATTTACAAAAAATCACTAATATTAATGACAGCCTAGAATTGCAAGATGATATCAGTAGGCTTGGAATATATTGTGCTAACAATCAACTGTTCCTTAATCTGGAAAAATGTAACACAATATCATTCACCAAAAGCATAAACCCCCTAATACTCCCGTACAAAATCAATGACGTAGAGATAAAAAGATATTGTGAAGTGAGGGACTTAGGAATAATAATGGACTCCGGAATGTCTTTCCGAACACATATAAATTCCATCTGTGACAGGGCGTACAAACTTCTAGGATTCATCATAAGAGTGACCAAACCATTTAGGTCACCACACGTAATCAAAATACTGTACGTCTCTTTTGTTCGCTCAATATTAGAATTCGGATCAGTCATATGGAATCCCCAATACAAAGTAAATATTGAAAGGTTAGAAAGAATTCAAAAAAAGATATTGAAACACCTAGACTTTAAATCCTTTCGAACTTCAGAAAACCTAAAAGACTCATTAACATTCCATAATTTATCAACTTTAGAAGATAGAAGAAATATATCCGACCAAAAATTTTTATTCAAAATCATTCACAACGTTGTTGACAACAACTATCTTCTAGAACACATTAATTTCCACTGTCCAATAAGAAACACAAGATCAAAACAATTATTCCACATCCCACACTCAAAAACAAATTACACACAACATTCATTTCTCCGAAGGACGTGCACTGTCACGATAATATTTATTTTGATTAAATAAATATTGTCTTGACCTAGTTAATCTTAAACTCACCTGGCCGCTCACGTTTTATCATGATCGCCGTAACGATGAGTTCTTTACCGCTAGCAAATAGCGCCATCTATTTCCGGAGGCACTTTTTGAATTCTCGTCGTCTAGGGAGCCGACGCCAATTCGACAAGTCGCCGAATTATTTAAGTTGCTTGTTAAATATGTGATAGTTTCACCTTTACGGGTTTTACCCATTTTAAAAAAGAATCATGAATTATTTTATAACCGCGAGCCGTGTTGTTTCCGTGAGTGAAACGGGATTTTTAAAAGTTTAAATGGTGAAGTCGCGAGTCGCCATATTGTCAATGTGCTCACCTTCACTCTCGTACTTGAGTGTGGATAATCGGTGTAATCCTTTGTTTGGCGTTCATGATACTAACGTGGCCAAGGCTTTGAGAGGGGTTATCCTCGCGGTACTCGATATTTGAGGCGGATGGAGGCCCGGCGCTGATCTATGAAGGGCGCGGTAAACGGCGTCTACCGAGATTTCACCGGTACGCACAACCGAGACTTTGAGCCTTTCCTGGTTCCTGTTCCCTGTGGAGGAGTCCCCATCCTCTGGGGCCTTTCCTGGTTCCTGTTCCCTGGTGAGGAGTCCCCAGGCCCTGGGGCCTTCCTCGGTTCCTGTCTATGGAGACCCCGCGTGCTCCTGGTCGCCTATTAACAGTGATTCGCGTCAGCGTTAGAGTCAGGATAATTTAGATAAATTACGTTCCACAGGTATGCTCTCTTGCTTATGTGTTATTTTATTATTTCTTTAGGAAATGTGGAATTCTTGACCCCTTGGAGGGCACCCATGTATACACCATACTTTTAAAATATAGGTGATATTGTACTGCTAAATTATTTCTTTTATTTAACTAAAAATGCCCGAAGATAAAGACTGTAATTCCCTTCCCACAAACTTGAGGGAGATTCTGATGCTCTACCAAGAAATACACGTTACAGCACAAAATACAATGATATCTTTTACGACGCTGATATTTTCCATTTGTCCTCAGGCCAATTTATTAAATCCATAATAGAAAAAATTAAAACAAATTGTTAATTACGAACTCTCCACCCCTGCCGCATGTTATTTTTTTCATTCTCATTATGTTGGTTTTCCTTCTTTTTATTATAAAAATAATATTTGGATGATTTATATATCTCATATGCTTTAATTTGGTGTGTGTGTTTTTTTCTTTCATTTCTGTTGTATATATATATATTTTTCTTTTTTTTCTACCACTTTATGTTTTCTTTAATGTTTTAATCCATGTTTTTTATATATATATATTATAAATTGTAGCGGAAACTTCGCTGGTTAATGCAATCATGTAATATGTTACTTTCTTATTAAAATATGTATAACTGTTTGTTTCCCAAATAAACTAAAATAAAATAAAAAAATATGCCATGTTAAGTTTACAAAAAAGACGCACATTATCAGATCTGTTGTTTCTGTATAACCTGCTAAATAATAAAATAGATAGTCCTGAATTGCTATCCACTATTGGTTTAAATGTCCCAATGAGGCGTACCAGGCACACTTCTCTTTTTCATATAGAATCCAATAACACTAATGCAGCGAGTAACTCACCAATTACTCGCGCAATCATAACAACTTATAACCACTATGAAAAATTACTACACTTAGACATTTTTCATGATTCCTTGCAAACATACAAAACTAATTTATTAAATTTCTTGGCGTGATATAATTGTTTTAAAATTACTTACACTTAACTTTTCATTAAACTTTAATCAGTCAATTACAATTAGTGAGCATATAATTCTTGATTTCAAAATGTCTCCTTATCTCCCCCCCCCCCCTCTTTTCTTCCTTTTTATTATTATTACTTCATTCATTCAATAATTAAGTTTTAAGACCGGTTCATATCTCAGGCGTAATTATCAAATGACATTCTATGGACTTACGTAATAGGTACATAACCATGTAATAATTTAATTTAACATACCTTATAATCTGTATTATAATGTACTGTGTATGTCTTGATAAAAAAATAAACAAATAAATAAATAAATAAATAACTAAACTCATAAATCGGTCCATTAAAGAATGCATTTTCCAACAATTTTAAAAACGGGCAAAGTGATTCCAATCCACAAAATCGGAAACAAGGAAGAAATAAATAACTACAGACCAATTACAATTTTAAACACACTTTCGAAAATTCTTGAGAAACATATCAAAAACAATCTGTTAACTTTTCTCAACAAAAATAATATACTATCACCCAATCAATATGGATTCAGCGAAAATATGAGTACCTCACAAGCGATAACCTCTGTAACAGACTTCCTCAAAACAAATATAGACCAGGGCAAAAAATGCCTTGGAATATTCCTAGATCTGGCAAAAGCGTTTGACACAATTCATCATCAAAACCTATTTGATAAACTAAAAAAACATTGGAATCACGGGAATAGAACTCAAATTAATTGAAAGCTATATGGGAAATCGCACACAATATACCTGTATAGAAAACACATGTAGTGACAAGGAACAAGTATCCTACGGGGTACCCCAAGGCAGCGTACTTGGTCCAATCCTATTCCTTATATATATTAATGACCTGTGTCACCTCCAAATAGACGGGGAAATTATAAGTTTTGCTGATGACACTGTGTTGACACTGTGATGTGACACTGTGTTGACACTGTGATGACACTTGCTGATGACACTCTTTAAGGCCAAATACTGGAAAACATTAACCCCAAAATCAGAACTTGGCTTAAATATTACTAAAAAATGGCTCGACTCTAACTTATTAACTTTAAATATAGATAAAACAAAATCATAACTTTCAGCATAAATTCGAGAGGCCAACCCTCCAATAACATCCACCTTAAAATACATTCCTGTCAATCAAGCACTGATATATCAACACAAATCCCATGCGACTGTCCCCCAATTACACATACGGAAAATATTAAATATCTTGGTATATACTTCGACCGTTGTATAAAATGGGATAAACATATAGATTCGGTAATAGGAAAACTAAACAAGTTGATTTACTTTTTTTAAAACTTGACGAATATTTTAAACATATGTGATATAAAAATATATTTAAAAAATCAAAAATCCTGGAGAAAATTGCTGCTGCACAAATAACCAGTCATTTGAATTCAAATAAATTATTCACTAATCGTCAATCCGCATATAGAAGGTTTCACTCAACAGAAACCGGAATACTGTCAGATATAACTTTGGCCATAGAGTCAGGTAAGTTAGCACTTATCGCACTCTTAGACATGAGTGCAGCGTTTGACACGATTGATCATGACTTTCTCATTAAGAGATTAGAGGAAACATTTGGTTTGAGTTCCGATATTAAAAATTGGCTGGTGTCATATCTATCCAATCGCTTACAAGCCGTTAAGGTTGGAAATAAGCTCTCTAACTTCGCAACACTTTCTTCAGGGGTACCCCAAGGATCCGTTTTAGGCCCACTTCTTTTCATCCTTTTTACAAATGATGTCGCCAAAATAATCAAGTCATTTGGTCTCCTGTCCCACTGCTACGCTGACGATCAGCAAGTTTATTTTTACTGCTCTCCAAACGAAATCAACAGTCTCAAAATCCGCATAGCTGAATGCCTAGAAGCAATAACTCATTGGATGTCTTCAAACAAGCTGAAGCTGAATCCATCTAAGACTGAGTTTCTATGGGCGGCCACAAACAAACGCCAACATTTTATAGACAATACACCTATTTCCATTTCCGGCAACGATATTATTCCAAAGACAACAGTCAAACTTCTTGGCGTTAATTTAGATTCAGACTTTTCGTTAAAAAGTCAAATAAATAGGACAGTAAGCACCGGTTTTTTTCACCTAAGACAACTCAAGTCAGTTCAAAGAAACCTTCCCACAGAGGCGACAAAACTATTAATTAACTCTTACGTAGTCTCGCGGCTCGATTACTGTAACGGCATCTACGCTAGTCTTCCCAAATATCAAATTGACAAATTTCAATCCATGTTTAATGCAGCCGCAAGGCTCATAACTGGAGTTTCTAAATATTCGCATATTTCAGAACACCTTCGTAACCTTCACTGGCTCAAGTGCCCTGAGAGAATCCAGTACAAATTGTGCTGGATGGTTTTTAAATCAATCTACGAAATGGCCCCACCTTACATCTCCGAATTATGCGTCCCGGAAAATACCGGTCCGAGACAATTAACCCTTAGATCAGCAACTTCATCTGCTAAAGGCAGACTAATAGAACCTAAACGAAAGCCAAATACTATGTTTGGAGATCGTGCTTTCGGAGTATCTGGGCCCAAGGCTTGGAATAGACTCCCTCCGGAATTAAGATGCATAGCAAGCCCAACAGAGTTTAGGTCCAAACTAAAAACCTTCCTTTTTGGGCTCTCATACCCGTAATTTAAATATACCTATTTGAGAGTATTATACTTGTATTTTCTATGATATGTCTTAATCACACTTTTCTTACTGAATTAAAATTACTCGATTCCTTACACATCAATCTGTCTATTGACGAATCACATTTAGAAAGATCAAATCCTTATTGGTACTACTGCACCTCCCACCTTTACATGTTGCTTCTACTTTCCAAAATACACTCGTCAAAGAATACATTACATATTAATATTAAAATATTTTTCAGGATTAAATAACATGTGTTCACAATAATGTCCTCTGCGTGCGAACTCTATCTAAATTTCTTTAAATAGACAATATAGTGTTAATTTTGTGATGAATTGCATTGATCAACAGTGAAAATTAGGAAATATCGTAGCTTCCCACTTTAATTTAAAAAAGAAAATATCAATTACTTATAAAACGGACACGTCTACGACATCTATCGGATTAGAGTAAAGTGAATTCATATTTACGGTAGGGATCTATAATTAGACAAGGTGAGACGAGTATTGATGAAAGGATCACAGATGGTATCAACAAATAATCAGAAACAGGGGTTCCCCAATATACTTTAGACCGAGATATATTGACAGCCAATTGAACTGCAGCAAAAGCGATTAAAAACCAATTCAGCCTATCAACGGGAAGAGGGCCGAACCCATTTTTAGAACAAAGGAATGACCTTTGGACTTGGCAATTAGTAATGTGATTAATGAGTTTGACGTTCCCACCAAACCGAGAGGTGAATAAACTCCATGGGAAGAAATAATCTGTTCAGGGACAAAAGAACGATGACCCCAAGAAATGTTATCATTAACCGGTACGTTCCAGGGATCAGAAACCCTAGTTCTCGAACGCATTAAAACATATCAGGTGCGGAAAAAAAGGATACACGTAAACACGATGCAAAAGTTTAAGTGAAAGATTGCAAAGCAAGTGACGAAAACGTATTGTAAGATGTTAGGGAGATTTCCATCTATAATACGATTGTTTGTGACGACCGGAGATGATCGATTCGAGGGAAAACGTGCTAAAGGAAATGGAAATGTTGAAAAAACAATGGAAAATTATTGTTATCAATTTTAGACGGAGCTAGGATATTACGATGAAAGATTTAGGGAGGAAACGTCAAAAAAAAATGAGAGTTTTAAAGAATAGGCGAGGGTACATTTCAGATGTCTAGAGCAGTAACAAGTGTTAGAGAAGAAGATAGAGTGCAGTACGGAGGGGAGTGGAAAATACTGAAAACATTGCGATAGAAAAACTCAGGAAAAGGAGTCATTTTACGTAATTAAAATGGAGGTTATAGAGTAGCATAGTACGCGATTGCAGATAAAGATGAGGCATTACAATGGTTGCCGATTTCAGATGTATTTTGTTGTGATAAACAAGGAATATTCGAACATGGAAATTGTTTAGATAAGGACGATTAGCCGTTAAAAAGGTAATAAAAATTATCATGGGTCTTATGAAATATTTATATTAAAGAATTCTCATAAAATTTAACGACACTGAAATAAAAAAGGATTTATTGCCAGGTGGGTACAAGAACTAATGTATACAACTGTCAAGACATATGGTTTATGGGAATTTTCGTAAGAACGGGACAAAATTTGGGAGGCGATCTCTATGAAGCAATAAAAATGACAGGAATTTAAGGGCCGAAGTGGGGGTATCCCCTATAAAGATGTTAAAAAATGATATATTTATTAATAACAAATAGAAAATGAAATTTTCCAAGAGGCAGCAAACATCAAAAAACGATATGGTTATATCAGGGAAGTACGGGGAAGTGAGGGGAAAGGAGATACGACAGAGAAAAACAAAGGAAATCTTAGATTAACAGTGAATAAAATAAATACGGCTTGAAATATAAAAATCTATAGAGATATGAACAATAGCGTAAGAATAAATAAGGAAATTCATGGAAAGAGTGTCGTGAATAAAAGAAAATTCGAGAAAAAAATGGAAAATTCAAATGTACGACGTAAATAGAGAAAATTCGGTTTTAAATGGAAAGGTTCATATAGAATACAGAAAAACTCGAGGAAAAATAATAAAATAAAAATGAACAATTTGCGAGAAAGGCTTCGACATGAAGATATCTCTGATAGGCGAATTTGGGGACAGATTTGGAACATATGGTAGATGCCGTACGCACGGACATGTTACGAAATATATGAAAATAGAACTTTAAAATTATTAAATTCAAGCTAGTTTTGTATGAACAACAGGACAAAGGAAGTTGGGCCATTAAACATGGATCTTACTAAATCCGGATCTTGTAAGTATGGGAGTACGAGACAGAATTTAATGTATCAAACGCAAAACGTACAAAGAGACCGCATTCGACAATAATGGAGAGGTTTCAAGAAATTACGAGTTGATAGTAATTAGATTGGTTTATTATAGGAGATTCAGATACGATCTTTTGGACCTGAGAGGGGTATAAAAGTCTAGACAAATGCCAGCTGAGGACAGTCTACGGTCGTGGTCGAAAAGGTTTTAAGTTCGCGGAACGTGACGAAACGGTGGGTGACTTAAAGTGGAAAAATTCTAAGTGATAATTATTTTGATACTTAGAAAAATTTCACATTCTAGTCAGTGGTCTACAGAAAAAAATACTTTGCAGTTAGAATCAGTGGAAAATAAAGATAAAGCCAACGCGTTAATTACTTGTGAAAAATAAAAGTGCTCGTGATAAATACAATTTGTTTTAGTGGAAAATTCGGATTTTATAATCACTTAATATCGTATTTTTAAACTTAGAAATTTCGCGTTTAATATTAGTGCAATAAATAACTGAAGTGATGTGATAATTTAGCGTGACGAAGTTATAATTAAATACGTGTGTTCAATCTAAGTGAAAGTGTTCTAACAAATAATAAATATTTAAATTAATTATCTTAAATAATAATAATAAAACAAAATAATATTTTATTAATACATAAAAGTTCGGAGGGATAAAAATTTAATTTAACGACAATTTACCATCTCTAAATTAATCGTGAAGTAACTATCATTTAAAGTGTTATCTAACCAACGAGTTTTGAGATAAAATACAGTTTAGAACGATAGAGTTCATGCATCATTTTAATTAATTAGATTAAATGAAAAAAAAAAAAAATTGAAGTCAAAAAGATTTAATTAAATTTAGGAAAATAAAAAATTAATTTAGGAAAATCGCAGCAAGGTTACCGTGTATTTCCCGGTCGAAAAAAAACCTTGGTAGGGGTAAGTCTTTTCCGTTATAAAATTTTACAGATTCCAAGGAGAAGGCGGAACGCAGCAAACATTGGTATTTGGATTAATTATTTGACCAAGATATTACTCTCTTAATATGTGATATGTAACTATATTAAAATATTATAAGTATAATAAGTATATTTTATATATTTATATATGTATGTATATCAACATATATATGTAATTTATTGTTCCCAAGAAAAATCTTAATCAAAAAAGAAAACACTTATATAAAAAGAGGAAAAAGGGTATCGATTCCTACCTCTGAATTCATCAATAACTATTGAAAGTAGTTATGTGTGATAAATTTACAAATCAATATTTTATATTTAATCTTATGTATGTATTAATATAATTTCAGAAAATCCAGAGCATTTGAAATAAGTTATGATATTAGAAAATTATTTCAATCAGAAAATTATACAGATCAATATTATAAATTATTTATTGAGACAAAGTATATATAAATGAATAAATATGTATACGTAATCGGGTATCAGACTAGACAATTGCGCTAAGTACATCATTATCAAACAAAGAAAATTTTAGAGTCATCTCACACGTCTCCGGAATGTCTAAAGTAAACATACCTCATACGCTTGAATCTGGGTCACGAGGACGTAGAGAATGTTTACAAAGCTCAAATTGTTTACAAAATAATTCGGTCACTGGGGCACTAGTTCGAATACAGTAAAACGAAAAAAAAATGACCTTGATTAGTGGATATCGTACTTAGGTATTAACTTCTAGGAACGGGATAAAATTATTATATTGCGCAATTATTAGGAACAAAAAGAAAAAAAAAATGACCTTGATTAATGGATATCGTACTTAGGTATTAACTTCTAGGAACGGGATAAAATTATTATATTGCGCATTTATTAGGAACAAAAAGAAAAAAAAATGACCTTGATTAGTGGATATCGTACTTAGGTATTAACTTCTAGGAACGGGATAAAATTATTATATTGCGCAATTATTGGGAACAAAAGAAAAAAAAATGAAACACTATTTTTTGTTTGAACGTAAAGAGGTATCTACAGATCTAAGCAATTGAAAATTAACAGATTTATTATAGCAGTTCAAAAAGGTGTGTTGAAGATTTACATGAAGCATTTGATAAATCACGGGATAGTTCAAAAAGGTGTATTGAAGGCTTAGATGAAACATTTGATAAACCACGGGATAGCTTAATAAGGGGTAATGAAGGCTTAGATGAAGCAGTTGAAAAATCACGGGATAGCTTAATAAGGGGTAATGAAGGCTTAGATGAAGCAGTTGAAAAATCACGGGATAGCTTAATAAGGGGTAATGAGGATTTACATGATTCAATTGAGAATCACGGGATAGCAAGAGTTTATCAAAAGTTGAACATTGGAGGGGAGGGAAAGAAAAAAAAAAAAAAATACAGTTCAACCAACAGAAGGCAGTGTTCGCTTCTGTAACAAGGACCATTAATCAAACCATAGAGATGGCGGATCTCTCAAACAAAACCGTCAACAAAACCAAACAAAAGCTTGGAGTTATGGCGAATCTCCAGAACACATCGCCAGATAAGATCTTATTGTACTAGTATATATTTATATCACCCACTATTCTTACGTATATATTCGGTATCAATCTGAAAATTTCACAGAATTGATGGGCGAGATCCGAGCTCGGGATGCGTTGCAAGTAGTTTCGCATTGCGAGTTATAAACCTTCCCAAAACGTATGTTTACATATATATCTTTTTATGTACTGTTCATTGAATGAAACGAACTCACTTACAATTAGTGCTTTAGGCCTGTCGGGTCACTCTCGTCTCATTTCTTGAACGTGGAGGGAGGATTCACGACCCGTAACTCCACACAAACCCGTGAGTATATGATTGCATATAGGACGAAACCGGTTCGCCCTAAGTAAATAGTAAACTTTGGAGGAGTAGGAATTTGGAGGTATCTGGGCTCGGGGGAAGACCTGAAGGCAGTGCATGATGGCGAAGGAAGGTCAATTGGGACGCGATAACTTAGGTATCAATCAATTGAACCGTGCCAAAAGACTGTGCGAATTTTGGGAGGACTCCTGATCACCCTGCTTACTTGATGGAGGCTGGAGCCAAATTTTGCCAGAAAAAGGGTTATTCTGAGTTCGTCAAATATGCAATTAACTAATTACATTAACCTACTAAATCCATCTTTATATGTACCTTATAGCAGCTGAATCTAAACGGAGGGGCGCCCAGCAGATACGAGATACAATCATAATCAAATTTACTAACATTTAACCATTTGAGTTATATTTAATTATCTGTTCAATTAGTCATGTGTAGTTTCGATTAGTATTGCTTATTCATGAATTCATTAGGATGTAGGGAATCATAATAAACGTCAAAGGGAAGTTAGTTCATTTAGAGAAATTACTTAAGGTTAAATTTGCAAGAGAGAGACCAATACAGTTTGAAATTCAACACTCTGTTTAGAATCAAGAGGGTTACCACAAAATTTAAAGTAATTAAAGTTCTATATCATAAATCAAAAAATTACACAACGTTTGATGGAGTTTAATTACATCCTAAATACGGAAATATTTACGTTCAAAGTCGTAAATAACGTATTTATTAGTTAAGTACATATATCGCTAAAGGTATGTAGTACAAGGGAGCTTTAAGTAGCTTTCTGTAGTTATCAGAGGAAATAAGGGTCCAATTTTATAAAGGCTTGTGTGACGTAGGGGAGGAATTTTCCATCCCTACCACACATATGCAAAGCCTTAAGAATTTAAATATCGATCAGAGCCAAGAGAAAAGGCGAGAATATTACAACTGTCTTGCCGATGAAAGGAGAGTTAAATAAGAGTAGAAAAGACGAAACATTACGACTGGTGCCAAGTGCCCAGGAGTAAATAAAATACAGACAAATATAAGAGTTTAGAGAAAACACAAACATCACAACTGCACAGCCGTGACAGGAGATCAGAGTTTTACAAGTTGTTTTAGAAAAAAAAAAAAAAAAAACTTTTATTGGTCAATCTATTGCAAAAAAAAAATAAAATAATAATAATAATAAGTAGGACGTTATGTTAAATGAAGTGATAATAAAAATAAAATAAAAATCAGAACAGTGCGCCGTTAAATAAACACGAAAAAAATATATAAATTAATAAATAAATATACGAAAATAAATATATAAACAATACATTTAAATATAAAAAAAAAAAAAGTGTTAACGAATAAACTCTACATGTTTTAAAATAATTTATAAAAGTGTCGATAAAGTTTAAATCAAGTGACCATGAATTTGTTGATTGCTTATGAGATTATAAATATCGTAACAAAGAATGTAGGTCAGATACAAGCGTAAACAGTTTATTCAAGGCAGGACATAAATTGACAGAATAATGGTATTGACATTCCTGAATCCAGAATGTTAATGACCGTAATGTAAACAATCTGATACGAGATACCGCGGTGTTTGTAAGCATCGAAAGATTGATAACCTAAGCATCGAAAGTGATAACAAAACATCGAAAAATTTTGAAGTAGGTGACATCGGGGGTAACGCGTATCTCTATAAGAGATTGTAGAATAAACAAACTCGAAAATAATATCAACACTCGGTTACGGAAAAAATAAACAGACTTTACAGATAAAAACGGGGGAACTTACCTACATAAAGTGACCCTTTGTTTATAGTTAATGTTGTGGGTTTGTATGTGAGGATTATCACATAAAAAGTCATAACATAAAAGATAAGGAACATAAAATAAAAATAACATAAAATATTTGATTGGGGATAGTGTCGAGTTGAGATAGTGTTTAATATCACAGACGAATGTTTTATAGGTATATACCTATTTAAGGGAACATTTGATCATTCGGACCAAAAAAAGGAGGGGATTTGACGAAATAACATCAAGATAGGTATTGCGAACTCTAAACAGATTTTGCGAAAATATCGTAGGTATTGCGGAACTTGAAGGAATGGTTGGCATTCTAAACAATGAGTAATTATTGGTTGAACGAAAATCACGGGATATTCATTAACATTGGAGTAACAATATTCATTCCGTTTTTTTTGCAATTACCTACATTCATTTGAAATGAAGAGTGATGGTAGAGTTGATCTAATTTGGGTTACAATCATCATGCAAACAAATATAAATAATTGAAAATATTCTGTTTTATAGGGGGACAGGTTCCAAAAAAAAAAAAAAAATAAAAATAAAAATAAAAATAAAAATAAAATAAATTATAAATATATATAGGTATATTTATAATAAATAGTTGGTATTGAGTTAAATTCATTAAAAATTTTAAACAGAAAATGGCGGAAAAAAGGAAAGTGGATGCGACGGAATTAGAAGCTAAAGAAATACCGTCGGGAGATGAATTACGGGAGATATTTAGACGTTCAAAGAGGTCTAAGTTACGAGTCGAGGATATGATAGAAGTCGTTCAGCCAGAGGGGGAGACCGACACAAAATCGGAGGAACAGGGCGAAAATAAGCGAGAGTGTGAAGAGAGACTCACACATGGTATGTTACAGGAAAAACCCGAGGAAAAGGAACAAGAAAAGTTAACGAAGTAAAAGAAAAAATAAAAAATATAGAAAAACGAGAAAATTGAAAAAAAAAAAAATAAAATAAGTAAATAAATAGAATAAGGAAGGCAACATAATTTACATAAGGTAATTTAGGAAACTAAAATAGAGATTATAAGGTTGTCGCTTAATAAGATAAAATATAAACATTAACCGGGCGACACTCGGAAAATAAAGAAAATGGTTGGGAAACGTGGAACAAGTAGGCGAGCCCAGGCTTTAGTGACAGCAATCGGGGAAAATGTCACAACCGAGACTTCAACAATAAACATAGGAGATATAACTACAATAATTCAGGCAGCTTTGGCACCGCTCGTCAATAAGATGCAAGAACTCGAGAAACAATTGGAAAGTCCAGCAACAGTGGCGGTGATAGGAGAGGATAGTGCGCCGAAAAGCGTTCTCCAAGTAGTGGAAATGTTACCACAGCAGGAACGACCATCATTCTCCGGTGGAAATCAAAATCCCATTAGTTTCCTAGAAGATTTAAAAGAATACACTAGAAAAGTGAAACGAACGGATCCATTAGTCGTCGTACGGGAAAATTTGAAAGGGGAAGCTAAATCGTGGGCAAAATTGTACAATAAACGATGGGAGACTATGTTAGATTTCGAACGAGATTTTTTAGCTACCTATTGGGGAGACATAAAGAAAAATGAAGTTCGCCGTCGCCTTGCAGAAGGGGTATATGATGCCAAGAAAAATATATCCATGCTTACTCATTTCGCAAACTATTGGGAGCTAGCGAAGGCTTTAAAGATTACTGACACACCGTTGGGCATAGTTGACGAGATTATGAGACATTATCCGAAGGAAATTCAATCGCTATGGTTTTCGGGGCAATCAGGAGATGAGATTGTCGCCGCTGAGTTTCTACGAAAACTAGATACAATGGTATGTACACCAGAAGAACGGAACATGAAGAAGAGGAGTGGGGAGGAATCCAGCAAGAAGGACAAATACCGTGACCGTTACCACGCCATAAAAAGGAGGATACACGCAATTGAAAGTGTGGGCGAAAACGCTAGTTGCAGCAAGTGCACCGAAGTTAACAGCTCACCAAAAGAAAATTCTACAATAACTACAGCCGGGAAGGAGCTAGTGGTCGCAGCTAACTCGGGAGATAAAAGGAGATTATAGCGCTTTACATTTAGCTAGATATTACACAAGTAATAAGAAACAAAAATCAGGTTTACAATTAGTGGAAGTCAACGAATAGAGTGCGAAGTTTACAAATATTTGTAAATGTTAATAAATAAATAAACGATTGAGAAATACAAATAAAAATATGTTAGGATACATTATAATTGGGGAGGGGGAAGAAAGAAAATTACTAAAATATTAGATTATCAGATTGCTTGCGAGGGGCGGATCGTCGTCAAGTCTTTGAGGGTGAGTGGACAAGTTCTTAATAAGCGACAATCATATTCAATTATTGAAATAGAGTAAGGCAAATAAATTCGTTAATTTTGATTTTCTAGTTGGAAAAAAAATTTTACTTTTTTTTATGTGTTAGTGAGAAAAAAAAAAAAAAAAAAAAATGTTAGATAAGTAAGAACACTCAAAAGGAGAGAATTAGAGATATTATATGGCACACAAAAGGGACATTTTGAAAAAAAAAAAATAAACAATGCTTAGGGATTTTTTTTTTTTGAAATATTGAAATAAGAAAGTTTATCTATAGATATAGGGTAGACATTAAGTATAGAGATAAAAAGGTAACATTTGAATTAAGGTATAAATAGTTTAGATTTCAAAAAAAAAAAAAAAAGGAAAAAAAAGGGAACGCTGAACCAATTTGAGGATAATAAAGAACATTTATAAAAATTTAAATATTAGAGTGGACAACACTTAGGCTAGAACAACTTTGGATGAATTAAGAAATTACAATTAGAAATTAAGAATTATAAAATAAAGTTTAAATAAATAAAGAAAAAAAAAATGCTGGAAAATTTATATGAAACATGTATACCACTGATTGTCGGATTGGGTGAGGTCGTGCGAAAACACACATTTCACAAAAAATATTCATATTTACAAAACAAAAAACAATTAATTGCACACCAAGAGACCACCCGCTTTTCAGTTGTTCGAAAGGCCGCGAGATTGTAAACAATCTTTACTTAAATCATTGTAAGGGAGGTCTTAGTCCAATTTGGTTGGGGACCACCAAAACACGCGAGTCGAGGGGCGTGTTCCAGCAAAAAGAAATTAATTTTGAATCTATCAAAATTAAAGAAAATTTCATAAAGTAAAATCTACGCGAAAAGAAAATAAAGAATACAATGAGATTCAAATTCAAGATTGTTAACAATCCGAGCAAAAGAGAAGAGGGAGATAGGAAGTAATAGGATGCGGAGAAGAGATAGGGGATAACAAAATGAGGAGGGGGAGATAGGAAGTAATGGGATGCGGAGAAGAGATAGGGGATAACAAAATGAGGAGGGGGAGATAGGAAGTAATAGGATACGAAAAAGAGATAGGGGATAACAGAATGAGGAGGGGGAGATAGGAAGTAATATGACACGGAGTAGAGATAGGGGATAACCAAATGAGGAGGGGAAGATAGCTAGTCTAAATTTGAACACAATTTCGGTGTCTAACGAAAAAAAAAAAAAAAAAAAAAAAAAAAAAAAAAAAAAAAAAAAAAAAAAAAAAGAAGAGGACATTAAAATAAAATACAACGTTAGCCACAGCAAATTGAGTTCAGAGGAGGGAACTGTGATGAATTGCATTGATCAACAGTGAAAATTAGGAAATATCGTAGCTTCCCACTTTAATTTAAAAAAGAAAATATCAATTACTTATAAAACGGACACGTCTACGACATCTATCGGATTAGAGTAAAGTGAATTCATATTTACGGTAGGGATCTATAATTAGACAAGGTGAGACGAGTATTGATGAAAGGATCACAGATGGTATCAACAAATAATCAGAAACAGGGGTTCCCCAATATACTTTAGACCGAGATATATTGACAGCCAATTGAACTGCAGCAAAAGCGATTAAAAACCAATTCAGCCTATCAACGGGAAGAGGGCCGAACCCATTTTTAGAACAAAGGAATGACCTTTGGACTTGGCAATTAGTAATGTGATTAATGAGTTTGACGTTCCCACCAAACCGAGAGGTGAATAAACTCCATGGGAAGAAATAATCTGTTCAGGGACAAAAGAACGATGACCCCAAGAAATGTTATCATTAACCGGTACGTTCCAGGGATCAGAAACCCTAGTTCTCGAACGCATTAAAACATATCAGGTGCGGAAAAAAAGGATACACGTAAACACGATGCAAAAGTTTAAGTGAAAGATTGCAAAGCAAGTGACGAAAACGTATTGTAAGATGTTAGGGAGATTTCCATCTATAATACGATTGTTTGTGACGACCGGAGATGATCGATTCGAGGGAAAACGTGCTAAAGGAAATGGAAATGTTGAAAAAACAATGGAAAATTATTGTTATCAATTTTAGACGGAGCTAGGATATTACGATGAAAGATTTAGGGAGGAAACGTCAAAAAAAAATGAGAGTTTTAAAGAATAGGCGAGGGTACATTTCAGATGTCTAGAGCAGTAACAAGTGTTAGAGAAGAAGATAGAGTGCAGTACGGAGGGGAGTGGAAAATACTGAAAACATTGCGATAGAAAAACTCAGGAAAAGGAGTCATTTTACGTAATTAAAATGGAGGTTATAGAGTAGCATAGTACGCGATTGCAGATAAAGATGAGGCATTACAATGGTTGCCGATTTCAGATGTATTTTGTTGTGATAAACAAGGAATATTCGAACATGGAAATTGTTTAGATAAGGACGATTAGCCGTTAAAAAGGTAATAAAAATTATCATGGGTCTTATGAAATATTTATATTAAAGAATTCTCATAAAATTTAACGACACTGAAATAAAAAAGGATTTATTGCCAGGTGGGTACAAGAACTAATGTATACAACTGTCAAGACATATGGTTTATGGGAATTTTCGTAAGAACGGGACAAAATTTGGGAGGCGATCTCTATGAAGCAATAAAAATGACAGGAATTTAAGGGCCGAAGTGGGGGTATCCCCTATAAAGATGTTAAAAAATGATATATTTATTAATAACAAATAGAAAATGAAATTTTCCAAGAGGCAGCAAACATCAAAAAACGATATGGTTATATCAGGGAAGTACGGGGAAGTGAGGGGAAAGGAGATACGACAGAGAAAAACAAAGGAAATCTTAGATTAACAGTGAATAAAATAAATACGGCTTGAAATATAAAAATCTATAGAGATATGAACAATAGCGTAAGAATAAATAAGGAAATTCATGGAAAGAGTGTCGTGAATAAAAGAAAATTCGAGAAAAAAATGGAAAATTCAAATGTACGACGTAAATAGAGAAAATTCGGTTTTAAATGGAAAGGTTCATATAGAATACAGAAAAACTCGAGGAAAAATAATAAAATAAAAATGAACAATTTGCGAGAAAGGCTTCGACATGAAGATATCTCTGATAGGCGAATTTGGGGACAGATTTGGAACATATGGTAGATGCCGTACGCACGGACATGTTACGAAATATATGAAAATAGAACTTTAAAATTATTAAATTCAAGCTAGTTTTGTATGAACAACAGGACAAAGGAAGTTGGGCCATTAAACATGGATCTTACTAAATCCGGATCTTGTAAGTATGGGAGTACGAGACAGAATTTAATGTATCAAACGCAAAACGTACAAAGAGACCGCATTCGACAATAATGGAGAGGTTTCAAGAAATTACGAGTTGATAGTAATTAGATTGGTTTATTATAGGAGATTCAGATACGATCTTTTGGACCTGAGAGGGG
Source organism: Limnephilus rhombicus (assembly GCA_929108145.2). NCBI lineage: Eukaryota > Metazoa > Arthropoda > Insecta > Trichoptera > Limnephilidae > Limnephilus > Limnephilus rhombicus. The sequence continues at coordinate 2,872,741 of OV815296.1, forward strand.
TATAAAAGTCTAGACAAATGCCAGCTGAGGACAGTCTACGGTCGTGGTCGAAAAGGTTTTAAGTTCGCGGAACGTGACGAAACGGTGGGTGACTTAAAGTGGAAAAATTCTAAGTGATAATTATTTTGATACTTAGAAAAATTTCACATTCTAGTCAGTGGTCTACAGAAAAAAATACTTTGCAGTTAGAATCAGTGGAAAATAAAGATAAAGCCAACGCGTTAATTACTTGTGAAAAATAAAAGTGCTCGTGATAAATACAATTTGTTTTAGTGGAAAATTCGGATTTTATAATCACTTAATATCGTATTTTTAAACTTAGAAATTTCGCGTTTAATATTAGTGCAATAAATAACTGAAGTGATGTGATAATTTAGCGTGACGAAGTTATAATTAAATACGTGTGTTCAATCTAAGTGAAAGTGTTCTAACAAATAATAAATATTTAAATTAATTATCTTAAATAATAATAATAAAACAAAATAATATTTTATTAATACATAAAAGTTCGGAGGGATAAAAATTTAATTTAACGACAATTTACCATCTCTAAATTAATCGTGAAGTAACTATCATTTAAAGTGTTATCTAACCAACGAGTTTTGAGATAAAATACAGTTTAGAACGATAGAGTTCATGCATCATTTTAATTAATTAGATTAAATGAAAAAAAAAAAAAATTGAAGTCAAAAAGATTTAATTAAATTTAGGAAAATAAAAAATTAATTTAGGAAAATCGCAGCAAGGTTACCGTGTATTTCCCGGTCGGAAAAAAACCTTGGTAGGGGTAAGTCTTTTCCGTTATAAAATTTTACAGATTCCAAGGAGAAGGCGGAACGCAGCAAACATTGGTATTTGGATTAATTATTTGACCAAGATATTACTCTCTTAATATGTGATATGTAACTATATTAAAATATTATAAGTATAATAAGTATATTTTATATATTTATATATGTATGTATATCAACATATATATGTAATTTATTGTTCCCAAGAAAAATCTTAATCAAAAAAGAAAACACTTATATAAAAAGAGGAAAAAGGGTATCGATTCCTACCTCTGAATTCATCAATAACTATTGAAAGTAGTTATGTGTGATAAATTTACAAATCAATATTTTATATTTAATCTTATGTATGTATTAATATAATTTCAGAAAATCCAGAGCATTTGAAATAAGTTATGATATTAGAAAATTATTTCAATCAGAAAATTATACAGATCAATATTATAAATTATTTATTGAGACAAAGTATATATAAATGAATAAATATGTATACGTAATCGGGTATCAGACTAGACAATTGCGCTAAGTACATCATTATCAAACAAAGAAAATTTTAGAGTCATCTCACACGTCTCCGGAATGTCTAAAGTAAACATACCTCATACGCTTGAATCTGGGTCACGAGGACGTAGAGAATGTTTACAAAGCTCAAATTGTTTACAAAATAATTCGGTCACTGGGGCACTAGTTCGAATACAGTAAAACGAAAAAAAAATGACCTTGATTAGTGGATATCGTACTTAGGTATTAACTTCTAGGAACGGGATAAAATTATTATATTGCGCAATTATTAGGAACAAAAAGAAAAAAAAAATGACCTTGATTAATGGATATCGTACTTAGGTATTAACTTCTAGGAACGGGATAAAATTATTATATTGCGCATTTATTAGGAACAAAAAGAAAAAAAAATGACCTTGATTAGTGGATATCGTACTTAGGTATTAACTTCTAGGAACGGGATAAAATTATTATATTGCGCAATTATTGGGAACAAAAGAAAAAAAAATGAAACACTATTTTTTGTTTGAACGTAAAGAGGTATCTACAGATCTAAGCAATTGAAAATTAACAGATTTATTATAGCAGTTCAAAAAGGTGTGTTGAAGATTTACATGAAGCATTTGATAAATCACGGGATAGTTCAAAAAGGTGTATTGAAGGCTTAGATGAAACATTTGATAAACCACGGGATAGCTTAATAAGGGGTAATGAAGGCTTAGATGAAGCAGTTGAAAAATCACGGGATAGCTTAATAAGGGGTAATGAAGGCTTAGATGAAGCAGTTGAAAAATCACGGGATAGCTTAATAAGGGGTAATGAGGATTTACATGATTCAATTGAGAATCACGGGATAGCAAGAGTTTATCAAAAGTTGAACATTGGAGGGGAGGGAAAGAAAAAAAAAAAAATACAGTTCAACCAACAGAAGGCAGTGTTCGCTTCTGTAACAAGGACCATTAATCAAACCATAGAGATGGCGGATCTCTCAAACAAAACCGTCAACAAAACCAAACAAAAGCTTGGAGTTATGGCGAATCTCCAGAACACATCGCCAGATAAGATCTTATTGTACTAGTATATATTTATATCACCCACTATTCTTACGTATATATTCGGTATCAATCTGAAAATTTCACAGAATTGATGGGCGAGATCCGAGCTCGGGATGCGTTGCAAGTAGTTTCGCATTGCGAGTTATAAACCTTCCCAAAACGTATGTTTACATATATATCTTTTTATGTACTGTTCATTGAATGAAACGAACTCACTTACAATTAGTGCTTTAGGCCTGTCGGGTCACTCTCGTCTCATTTCTTGAACGTGGAGGGAGGATTCACGACCCGTAACTCCACACAAACCCGTGAGTATATGATTGCATATAGGACGAAACCGGTTCGCCCTAAGTAAATAGTAAACTTTGGAGGAGTAGGAATTTGGAGGTATCTGGGCTCGGGGGAAGACCTGAAGGCAGTGCATGATGGCGAAGGAAGGTCAATTGGGACGCGATAACTTAGGTATCAATCAATTGAACCGTGCCAAAAGACTGTGCGAATTTTGGGAGGACTCCTGATCACCCTGCTTACTTGATGGAGGCTGGAGCCAAATTTTGCCAGAAAAAGGGTTATTCTGAGTTCGTCAAATATGCAATTAACTAATTACATTAACCTACTAAATCCATCTTTATATGTACCTTATAGCAGCTGAATCTAAACGGAGGGGCGCCCAGCAGATACGAGATACAATCATAATCAAATTTACTAACATTTAACCATTTGAGTTATATTTAATTATCTGTTCAATTAGTCATGTGTAGTTTCGATTAGTATTGCTTATTCATGAATTCATTAGGATGTAGGGAATCATAATAAACGTCAAAGGGAAGTTAGTTCATTTAGAGAAATTACTTAAGGTTAAATTTGCAAGAGAGAGACCAATACAGTTTGAAATTCAACACTCTGTTTAGAATCAAGAGGGTTACCACAAAATTTAAAGTAATTAAAGTTCTATATCATAAATCAAAAAATTACACAACGTTTGATGGAGTTTAATTACATCCTAAATACGAAAATATTTACGTTCAAAGTCGTAAATAACGTATTTATTAGTTAAGTACATATATCGCTAAAGGTATGTAGTACAAGGGAGCTTTAAGTAGCTTTCTGTAGTTATCAGAGGAAATAAGGGTCCAATTTTATAAAGGCTTGTGTGACGTAGGGGAGGAATTTTCCATCCCTACCACACATATGCAAAGCCTTAAGAATTTAAATATCGATCAGAGCCAAGAGAAAAGGCGAGAATATTACAACTGTCTTGCCGATGAAAGGAGAGTTAAATAAGAGTAGAAAAGACGAAACATTACGACTGGTGCCAAGTGCCCAGGAGTAAATAAAATACAGACAAATATAAGAGTTTAGAGAAAACACAAACATCACAATTTCAAGCGACCTCCCAGGTAAGTATGGTCCTGTTTTCATTAAATTTTAGGCAGCATCGCGTTCATTGGTCAAAATATTGTACACATATTTTCGTATCGGTGATCAATGAACCGATGTATGCAATTTTTAGCCATAAGTTGTTTATAATTGTTTGCCTAGCTTGTAGTTTTTTAGATTTTAGAAATGTATTATAAGTATGTACAGCGCCCTTGAGGTGATTTTTCACAAAAACGGCGCTATATAAATCATCCAAATATTATTATTATATCTCGCACATGCCCAATCCATAATGGAATATGGCATTATTGCCTGGGGCTGTGCCAGTAAAAAATACATTAATACACTACTATTTATCAACCACATTGATATCATTACTAATAAAGCTATGAAAATGCTGGGCTTCATTCTAAGACTATGTAAAGATTTCAAAAACATTCATACATTTAAATTACTATATACAACTCTGGTTAGGAGTCATTTGGAATATAATTCGCCCATATGGAACCCTCTCTACAAAAGCCACGCAAACTCCATTGAAAAAATCCAACGCAAATTTCTCAGATCAATTAATTTCAAATTCGGAATTCCCGCGGATAACATAAACTATGATTCTCTATTACAAAAAATGCGACTCTTATCGTTAAAAGATAGAAGAATACTCAATGATCTTATTTTTTTATTTAAAATAAACAATAACTGGTTTGACTCCCCTGAATTGGTATCGTTAATAAATTATCATGTACCTAGTAGAACAACTCGACTCAAAACACCTTATTATTGCAACAACACTCTCAGTAATGCAGAACAAAATTCAATAATACATCGTTTACACACTTTAGGTAATGAATTTGCTCATATCGATCATGCCGAAAGTCTGTCATCATACAAAAGATGCATTAGACAAAATTTATCTGCTAGTACTACCACGTAATCATAATAAATAAATAATCATGTAACCATAATATTATGTCCTACCAGTATGTACTCTAATACCTATGGCTTAGAAACATATCATAGTTACCTACTTTTCATATCGCTTTGTATACTCCGTAATACCTTCCTTTTATTTATTATATATATTTTTTAAATTTTTGGTTATCTTCAATATTTGGCTCCTAAGAGCATTTCTTACTGTTTACTTGTCATACTTTTTTATATTTATAACTTTTGTAATTTATATTATTTACAAAGGTAACTTATAGTTTATATTATTTCCTGTCTTTCAACTTTTTATCTTAACTTTTTACTTTTACATTATACTTTATATTTTATAGTTTACACTTTTACTTTATACTTTCATTTTATAGATCATAATTCTATTTACTACTCACTACCTTAACTCCTTTCTTTTACCTTTTGTTTTTATATTTAACTTTACATTTATATGTCACTTTCTTATGTTATTGTATTATAATATATATAAATATAATTATGTCAATGGCACATGTTGTGCCGTATGTTTTTGAAATAAATAAATAAATAAATAAAGCTCAGAAAACCATAATAAAAGTAATAGTTAAGTTAACAATACTTACACCCACTTCAATCATATTCGAAAAATTCCCGGTGCTGAAAATTCAAAAATTATATTCAAAACAAATACTTACTTTCCTTTACAAGAACTTATCCACATTTAACACTTCACAAAATTCTCGCAATACTAGAACAAGACATGCTCACCAACTCTAAATACCAAAAACAAACACATCCTTTGGACAAAAACACTACAGATACCAGGCTATAAAACTATACAATTCTCTTCCTACACAATATAAAACAACTAATATTATTGAATACAAAAAAAACATAAGAAAATGGCTACAATCTTTTTAACTTTTAATTTATAATTTTTGTCGAATTAAGGTCGATTTTATATTTTGATTTTTATTGTTTCTCTTTTTATATTAGCTATTAACACTCTTTTGTTTTACTATTCACAATTTATAATTTACAACTGAAATATGTCCTCTACAACACAGGTGAACTCCTAGTGTCGAGGACAATATATTATACCTTAATGTAAATGTACTAAGAATAAATAAATAAAACGTTACGATGTTTAAACTTAGTTTTTTTCTTTTTTGAAGCTATGACCTGCCTCTAAACCAAATAATAACTACTCCGAGTTTGCTAACATAACTTCAAAAAAGAAAAAACTAACTTTAAACATTGTAATGTAAATTCATATTTTAATTTGTGCGCTTTAGAAACTTTAGAAATTAACACTAAAATTAAATCGAAAATTAATTTAGTTAATAAAATAATAGCACCATGTAAATCCCCTCTAATTACGATGTTTCCATTTAATTTTGACTCCTCCCACCGTTCTCCCCCTCCACCAAATTCCCCACTCCCACTACCCCCGCCTAATTATTTTTTCTACTTTTATAGAATTTTTAAGTTAGTTTTAAGTTTGCTCGTTAATGATACGGACGTGTCGAAAGTGGTCGCAAACATTTAAAATTAAAGTAACAAATGTACATGGAAAATTAAAACTTTTAAAAACAAAAATGTCTAACAAACTTCAATTATTTCCTTTCACATAAGAAGAAAATAAATTTAACCATTTCCCAGGATCATAGGTAAATTATTATCTTGACAATAAAAACCTGTTAATCATTCAAAATATTCCAGATGTTTCATTCGACATCATAATTTTAAGAATCCACAATTTACGAATTGTTTTCGTTGACATTTTTATTGTTTCAACAAACAATCTGCCAATTATTTCGTTGGATATTTTTATTTCACAACAGTTTCTGAATAGGCGGGGTTTTGCGTGATGAGTGGTCGTATCGTTACGCGGCTGCCAAGGCAATAAATATAATGAAGAATTTTAGTCGAAAATTGAAACACGTTATGGTGAAAAGACGGTTTTGGAAAAGCATTTTTATTATTTTATAATACTGCGTGAAATGCTGACAAATAACGATATTTTTACTTTTATGGGGTCGTTGTTCTAGTATAGTGTAGTACCATAAGAAATTTAATATTTTATAATGACGGATGGTTGCTAAAAAGAAAACATAATTAATTTGATTTGTTTTTTTTTTTTTAAATTATTGTTAAGTATGGTTCATATTTCATAAACTTCTTATACCGCAATACCGTTCTGTAATAGATTCTTACAATACATTTACCTACAATTATTATCGTCTTTCATACGTCCGTCACTCCTGGGCACCCTGACCCTTAGATTTCTACCCACCCCTCGTACCCTTTTCTTCCTAGAACCTCCTCTCCTTTCTACCCTAAAATACCCTCCACTCAGCATCCCCAAAGATTTCATAGGCCTTGAAGGGAAATACTTTCCTCAGGGCCTCCTGTGTGGAGCTAATGTAAAAAAAATTGAAGAAATTTCTGAAACATATTACTTAAATTATAAATAAACAATATATATTAATGTACCTACTTGAAAACAAAAGTAATTTGACCGGTCAGTGGCTGAGTTGGCATCGCTTTTAGGTCCCACCCGTACATCGCATTTAGTGTTAGGTGGAAATTTTCAAATATTGTCATGTTATTCGTAACCCGAGAATGTTTATCTTTCTTTTAAAAAAAATGTACAGGTATTCAAAGTTACATGGATTGAACATTTATCAGCCACAGCTTTTTCATTCTCAATTTTTAAGTTTTTATTAAGTTTGTTGAAAATCACTGGTACCAAGTATTCAATAGTTGGTCTCAATACTTATTTAAAATTCGTGGAGTTTTTAGCCTCTTTCTTTCTGCAAATCTTGTGGTGTGCCCGTGTACTAGTGGCTTTTTGTAAAAGCTTTCTCCCGCTTTGTTCATAAAAGTAATGTACCAAAGGAGTCCTTTTATTGGAATTAGGCTCTCTGCACCGCACAGTTTTTTTTTTCTTTGTTTGTATATTTTTGGTGTAAAATAATTTTTTATTATTGCAGTTGGAAAATTTAATATAAATACTGCGTGAGTGCCCCCAATTATGTACTCCATATCTTAAGATGGATTCGACCATAGAAAAATATTTAATTTAAAGTGTACAATGGGGCAAAAAGAATTTTAATTTATAAAAATTACTAGCTATAAGATCGTTACATCTTTCTTTAGCCACGGTTTCGGACAGCATCACAGTGTCTATCATTAGGACAGATGTCTAATCGAAGATTGTGTGTGCTTATGAATGTAGATGCACCAATCCTCCACAAGCTAGTATAATAGAGTATATTTTCAATGGTTTTCTGAATTTAGTTTTGGTATAGCCCTCAATTTACGGGTAGTAAGAACTAATGAGCCTAGCCCCGCTGAGTTAACATACTCAAAAGTGTTCTGATGTTCTTTTGGAGATGGTCCGTTCTGTCTGACCTACATAAACCTTGTCACATCTGGAAAAGCTGAGTTCATAAACTCCATTTGTTTACGGAGAAAACGTGTTTTAGCGGACCTCAGTAGATCTTGTATTTTTGTCGTCGTTGGAATACCTAAGTTTGACAAATACGGCAATAATGTCGACACAAATAAGGATAGGAGATTCTCGATAAAAGTACAGCACTTAATATAAAATAACAAAATAAATAATCTTGCTTGCAAAACTGGATCGAGTTGACAGGAAGAGATTTTATATAAAAAAAACTTAAAAATATATTAAAAAAAAACTTAAAACATACCCACGAACCATAAGCAGAAGTTACTTAACAGAAGCAACACACTGGTCTACTATTTTATTTTTTTTAATAATATAAAATCATAATTATAATATATATAGCTGTATAGCTCAAAGCAGGTTTAATACCTAGTGAGGTCTCTATAACAAACATAAATAATAATTTGTAAATATTTTTCAAAGTAGAAATTAAATTAATAAATAAAATAAAATAGGCATTTTTAACAGCATGGGTTCCTATGAAAATGTGAGCCACTTGATTATTGAATAAATCTAGTTTTTTATCTTCCGTTTTAATTTCCTGGCGATTTTCGAAACTCGTTAACCCGGGAGTGGAAAATTTTATCTTTCTTTCCTTGCTTTTACTTCTTCCAAAAATTGATAATATTTTTTAATAACGTTTTATTTTAATCTCATGTCTCAATATCTTCTTAAAACTGACAAGCTTTGTAGTTAGCTTACAGCTCTACAATCATCAGCTCCAAACCGCTTTTCAAAAATGAAAGCCAAAATTCAAGAATGAACCTCTTTTTGGGTCGTCAGATTTAAAATTTCATTGAAATGCTTGGTATAACACTAAGGACGGATTGTTTTGAAGATAATATTCAAGTTCCGTGAAAGTCCTATTCAAGTTTTGTTAATTTCCTAGTTATTTGGAATAACTGGCCCATGATGAAATAAAAACAGACCTGAATAGAACTTTAAAAGAACTTGTATATTTGATGAACTGTTTAATTCTATTTAACAATTTTGTTTAGCATCTCAGAAGCTAGCTGGTCTACTTCTAACCCTGTACACGTCACAGATGCGCCTTACCGTTTAATTTGGCAGCCATCTCTGATCTGGACAAAATATTCATGTTTACTTCTTACTTCCATCAAAAAGACCCTGCACACATCATCCCTAAATATGACACACCCTGAGGGAAATTATTTGCCTTAAAGCCTCTTGTGTCGAGTTAAAGTGAAAAATCTAATGTTGGTGATTTCCTGAAACTCTTTGCAATTTTATAAATTAATTATAATGTTTGTTAACTGATTCAAAACAATTTTCTCATTTTGAGGATGCCATTAACATCCCCATATTTTTCCATTTCGGAAATACTATCTTTGTTTACTCGGAGTAGCTGAGTCTTATTGTTCTATGCTGAACGTATTTCTCATGTTAATTACCCCTCATAACTTAATGTTAGCTTTCCTTAGTCTCTAAGTGAATGAAATGATGATTTACATGTTAAAAACTCGGGAAACAGATATGCTGGGAGCTGAATTTGTGAATGTTAATAGTTTTTTTTACAACTTGGAATTTTATTGGTAGGTGTCAAGTTTTGGATGTTTCTTAAAATTCAATGGTATCATAACAGTAATTTTTTTGCATAAATATTTGCATAGGTTTTATGTGGAATGTGGTTTTAGAGTCAAGCTTCTTTTGTTTAAATATTTTCATGTTTAGGTCAAATTATTTTTGCGCAGTTTAAATATTTGCTTTGTATAAAATTTGATTTCACCTTTAATAGATAGTGATTGCATCTTCTTAAAAATAGCTTAGTATTATTTGTTTTCGCTCACGTGTTCCTCTACATTCTTCAAAGAAGTTATAACCCAAGCATTTGGACTGCGGCTAAAAGAAAATTCTACATCAACATGGAACATCACTTATTTATATCAACCTACTTTCAGTTGCTCTTGAATAGGCAGAAGTTTTAACCCAAGCATTTGGACTGCGGCTAAAAGAAAATTCTACATCAACATGGAACATCTCTTACTTATATCAACCTACTTTCAGTTGCTCTTGAATAGGCAGAAGTTTTAACCCAAGCATTTGGACTGCGTCAAAAGAGAATTTCTACAACAACATGGCACATCACTTATTTATGTCAACCTACTTTCAGTTGCTCTTGAATAAGCAGAAGTTTAACACAAACATTGGTCGGCGTCTAACAGTTTTCTTCATCTGCAGGGATCAGCACTTCATTGCATCATCATACAAATAGTGACTCTGTTATAAGCAGAGGGTTGAGCCCGAATCATTTGGACAGTATGAAGTTTATTCACTGGTTCAATGAATATCATCGAGGGAAGACTTACTGTTTCACAACATCACCTTGAGGATAATTCAGCTGTACACATGTGGGAAGAACATTACGAGAAGTGACTCAGTTGGGAAGGCGCTAGAAGCTCTAACTCATTCACCACAAATCTGGATAAGCAAATTGGAATAATAATAATAATAATAATGATTTATTGTCTTCATTTCTTAATAACAAATAGAGATAATGATATCCTCACTGGGATCTCCCGTGCTGAGGATTTCATTTACATTTTATAATTCAATTATAAGAATAATATGAATTGGACATAACATATATCATGTAGTATTTTTTTTTTAATAATTATAAAGTAAATAAGATAGTGTTTTTTTTATAATTCAGTTCATTAGATTCGGTTTTAGTCTGTATTTGATTTCAGTATATTTTCTATTTCTGATCTCCCTATATTTAGTATCCAGCTTTTTATTTGAAGTTTAAATGTTATAATGTTGAGGTTTTTGAGTGAGAGTGGTATTTTATTGTAGAGTTTAATGCCATAATATAAGAAGCTTTTTTGCCCAAATGTTGTGTTAGCAGTTACTTGTTGGATATGTTTTTGACCATGAGATCTAGTGTTTCTAATGTACGTGTCAGTTGTTATTTCTTGGGTTTTGTACTTATGAATGTAAATGAGTATAGTTTTAGAATATAGTTGTTTAATTGACATTATGTTAAGATTGTTGAAGATTTCGTCAGTGCTAGTTCTTACAGGAACTTTCAGTATAATTTTCATTATAGCTTTTTGAGTTTTAATAAGTGGATTTAGTATGTTTTTATTTGCACTGCCCCATCCGATAATACCGTATTCTAACAGTGATTGGCAGAGGGCCATGTAAATCTTGATTAAGTCTTTTTTAATAAGGACATTCCTGATAGATTTGAAAAAATAACTTAGGTTTTTAATTTTATTATTTAAATAGGTAATGTGTTCGGTCCATTTTAAGTTTCGGTCAATTTTTAGACCCAGATACGTTATATGGTCAACGTTTTCTAATGAGGGACAATTACAATTCTCATTTAAGTGATGCGGGCTATGAATTTTCAAGTTCAGGTTTTCTTCAGAGTTTTTCTTATTTTTTATTTTGAAAGTAATGAATTTGGTTTTATTAGCATTAAGTGTAAGTGAATGGTAGTCTAGCCATTTTTTAATCCTATTAAGTGTGTCTTCTGCTTTCTTAAATGTTTCTGTCCAATTATTCCCATTTATTAGGAGAACAGTATCATCCGCAAAACTGATGATTTCTCCTTCACATTCTATGTGGCATAGGTCATTAATGTAAATAAGGAACAGAATCGGACCCAGAATACTTCCTTGGGGCACCCCGAATTTGACATCAATACACTCACTGGTTATATTGTTAAGTTTCACAGTTTGCTTTCTATTTCCCATGTAACTTTTAAAAAATATCAGTTCTTTATCAGTAATCCCTATGTTCTCTAGTTTTTCAAAAAGATGTGTGTGATTTATTGTGTCGAAGGCTTTAGAAAGGTCGAGAAATATGCCAATGCATTTTTTATGTGAGTCTAGAGAATTTTTAATATATTCAATTACTAAGGCTATGGCGTTTGATGTTCCTAGAATTCTTCCTATGAATTCTTGGTGGCAGCGGTGCTTTCTCTCTTCACGGTTCTGACGCCAGGTGGCGTAGTGGAATTTTTTGCAAAAATTCTCTTGGCCATGGGGGTAATGCAACAGTTTGGGCAAGTACTTGCCTAATTTAGAGAGGTTGTAGCCACGCGGGTACCTTTTTCGTTATTTGTTTTTGGGGTGTTATGCCGTGTTGCGCTACCTCCTTCTTTAGCCAACGTTTCGGACATCGTTGCAGTGTCCATCATCAGGGCAGATCCGGCAGATCCGGTCACATCTACCGGATCTGCCGGATCTGCCGGATCTGCCCTGATGATGGACACTGCAACGATGTCCGAAACGTTGGCTAAAGAAGGAGGTAGCGCAACACGGCATAACACCCCAAAAACAAATAACGAAAATGCTTTTGGCCGTGAAAATCTTAAAACTTATCACGCGGGTACCTGTTTAGTTTGACAGCCGGCCGTTATGTACAGGCGCCGGTAGAGAATTACGAGAAGTTTCGGTAGGTTCGTGAGTTGGTTCCTGGGAGTGCTTGGTGTAACAGCTGGTCAACAAGCCGCCTAAGGTCATGGCAGAAACACACGTGAGCGAAATTATTTCTAACAAATCATCACGAGATAATTCTAACTTTGGCTTTTAATTTTATTAGTAATTAATTAATCCATATAAATATGTATAGTCCATCTGTACAGGCGCCCATCAGGATTATAATAATTATGTACTTTTGTTCGATACCACATGTTCCGAATTTAGCTTCACATTAATTGATTACTGTAGGTAGTCAACCACCCCTGTAGATTCAATAAATTAATTAGTTCATGCTCTACTGTTAAGGTTTGAGTTTTAGAATAAATGTTTCACCCTTTGTTACAATAACATTCGTTCTTTTCTTTTATTATCCTACCCACATCTCACTTACGCATAGTGCGAACATGTTTATATGTTTTTATTTTAAATAAGAGGTTAGGTGGGATGGCAACGTATGCATTATAATTAAATGGGAGCATAGAATGTTACAAATTTATGACATGACATATGCCAATTTATTTATTCACACATGATAAGTAGAGGTTTGTCTCTAAATATTTATATATTCCGTTCTAAAGATTTCCGATTCATACAAAGTAATACTCTGATTTCAAAATAACTTAACGAAAAATGGCTTCCATATAAAAGAAATATGTTAATGCCACCTTTCAAAAGGTGCGTAGTTCCGGCTGCAAAAGGAACTTGCGTTCCATAAGGCAGTAATTCGCATCAAAGCAGAAAATCTTTTGGTATTTAAATGTCAAGTCGTGTAATTTATACACCAGCTACCTTCAATATTAATAAATTCTCAACATCTCGATTCCGAGAAACTGGCCTGTTGTTCATTTTTTAAACAGTAAGAGACTTGGTAATTTTCTTGACATTTCCACTGTGTTTTAATATTTTCTTTGTGCAGTTATTACGGCACTTGGCACACAGAAGAATTTTATTACTTTTAGAGTGTAATTTAATTATATGCATACCCATGATTTAAGAGGCCATTAATTTCAATTTATTTGATAAATGTTTATCATTACTTATTTTTACGACACTTTGTTCGTTTGTAATACTACTGTGATTTAAAAAAATCAAAATTACTTTGTTTCACTTGAGACTGGACTTGTTTAACTCTGAAACAGACATAATTGGGAAAAGTTTTTATTTTTTATATTGAATTAATTATATGTGATTCCATTGCTCATCGCCTCCGTGGTCGAGGGAAAGGCTCTTGACTCGCAATCCGAAGGTCGCGGGATCAAATCCCGTATCCCGAATCATATCCCGAATCCCGACACATTTGTGCTTCTGGTTGTCCATGGAATCCTGAGAATTTTTCTCCAACACCACATTTCGAGGGCGTCTATCTGCATTCTTTCGCTGGTTTTAAGGGTCCATGTTTCCCCACCGTTCAGAATTATTGGGATAATCAACGCCAAGACTAGTCTCATCTTTTATGCCTCTGTCACTCCGTATCTTTTAATTTTTGCTCATGCCTCCTTTTATCATGCAAATTCTTCTTTTCACTTCTATTTCACAACTTCCTTCGTCACTTATAGACGAGCCTAGGTGCATATAATAGTTTACTGTAGATCTAAGAGAGCATTAGATATTTGTTTAAACGAAGGTGTTTGCCCTGTCGATCACCATTAGTTTTGTGTTGACTTTGTTAATCAGTAGACCTAGATTACAGTGTTCTTTCTCTATTTTAGCAAGAAGATGGTTCATTTCTTCTTCAGAAGAAGCGCGAAGGGTAGTGTCATCAGCATAATGGAGATTAGAGATTTTTTGGCCACCAATTTTTATTCCACTTTTCCATCGATGAAGAACCTTACGCATTACGTATTCACTGTAAATAACATTGGTAAAAGGATGCACACTTAAAATATCTACCCCTTTTATGATTTTTGTTTCAATCTTTATGCATGCGTGTTCTTCGGTATACATGAGAACCTCACCGAGTGCAAAAACAATTATTTCAATGATTTGTTTAATTTAAATAAATCATAACGCACAACACAATACGAAACGACATCAACGCAGGACTCCAAAGACAAAAAAAACCACCAGACGTTACCATAATCGGGCAACTAAATGTTTTAATGTAATATATCAATTTTTGCAACCCATTTTTTATAACTAACCCTTGTGTAAAAAAAATTAAAACATTATATACCCAATGCAAAAACCGCGTGGGCGTATAAATGGTAAATAAAGAAATAAATTAAATTGATAAAGATACTCAAATAAAAATACGTTTATTTATTTATTTATTTATTTACGGACAAATAGTCCAATTAACAATATAACAATAACACGAAAAAAGAGAGATCACAATGAAAGGAGATTACATGTAGATGAAGAGCATTGACAAAATAGATATAATATAAAAGATATAATATAAAAGTACATAGAGAAGATAACTACAAGTAGCTTGAAGATGGATTTAAAAAGACTTTAAAAAACCACATTGCGTAACGACTGCCGAAAGTCACTTAGGCTTACACCAAAAAATTCAATGCTTTGATTTGTGTTGACAAGTCTCGACATTCTGGATAAAGGAGAATGATATCCATAATTAGTAGAATGTTGATTGAGGAACAGCAATTCATTATTTCGGAGTCTACGGGAAGTAAGTAAGTAAGTTTATAATGTAAACCTAACATTTTTTTTATTTCTTTCAGTTCTTGACGTTTTAACCACATTTTTTATTGTATTGTTCTTTTTTTTATTTATTTCTTAAAATTTTAATTTTCTTCTCATTTCTTTGATATTAAAATTAGATTGAATTTGTGCCACCTTGGAACAGGCTCAGCCTAGTGAGGTAGTTTATATAAAAATATATATTTGTGTCCATCTATGTATACTTAGTCAATAAATAATAATTTTACATTAACACTAACATTTGTTACATCAATTGACATCCTTTTTATCCGTTTTTATCACGTTCTTAAATATTTCGCAATCAATTCCAGATTTCTTGCATAAATCATATACGATATCATACAAGGAAGAAAATACAAAAAATGTTTCTCCATTGTATTTTATTCTTCAGGCATTCTTAATGTCATTGTGTCATTGATTAAAAATAACAAGTCAAGCTCTACCCAGTCCAAAACATGTAAAAGGTTTTATAAAAATCGAAACAAAAAGGTAGGTACCTACCTAACTCTAACAGAATGACAGAAAAAGGCTTCTTACGTTTCCCTTTTGGTCTGACAAAAGATTTAATGATTTTTTTTTCAAGTCCTCAAGCTTTAAGTATGGACCTCCCTCAAATGTCTACGATTTTTAGTTCTTGTTTTCTGTTACTCCTTTGTCTCGTTTTTTACCGAATCACCGTCTCCGCTCGGACTTTAATTTCGTTCCATGGCTCATTTTTTAAATGAAAATCTAAACAATTTATTATTTTATACTGGTCTTTGTGTAGATTATTTTATATGTAATTTGGTATGTGCAAAATTGTAACGTTTATTTAAATGTCAATACCGCGAAATAATAATAATAATTGGATGACTTCTATAGCGCCATTTTCGTGATAAAATCACCTCAAGGGCGCTTTAAAGAATCCCAACCGCGGCTAATCCCCTGGAGCTACTGAAACTATGGCATTCCCAATTAGGGTGTGTTGTGAGGCTAAAGTTAGAGGGAGGGGAAAGAGATGAGGAAGAGGAAGAGGAAGAAGGGATTTACCTGGCTATTCAGATCTGGTAATCTTAATTAACCCTCCGTCGGGCGTAATGCAAATCCTAACACGAACGGGCGCACTTCATCTGTGAGATTATATCATGGAAAAACAGATCAAAATAGATTTTTCCCTTAAATATATATATTTTTTCTAAAATGCGAGTGGTAGCGAAGGAGGAAAAGTCAGGAGGCCACGCCCCTAGATCGGCCTAGATATATACCCTTTGGCACAAAAGTGACAGATCGCTTCATCTCACAGATTAGTTGCGTCTGACGGAGGGTTAAAACTGACATGTAAATTGACACCGAATTATCAAACACGTCTTAAGCAATGGCTTGAAATGTCAAGCAACTTATCGATTCTGAATGGAGGTTTTCACCAGGGCGGTGCTAAGCGTATCTTCCACTCTGCAACTATAATGCATACTATTGTATAATACAAACATATTTAAGTTACTTGGCTTTCTTTACACATGTTAACTTTTTTTACACCGTTTTTGATAAACTATGTATAATTATTTATGTTTTAAATTACAAAGGGTATAAATATAGCTTGCAATAGTTTTCTTTATCTAAGACTAACATTGAATAAGCCTTTTTTCACTACATTAGCCAATCTTGCGTGCTTTTTCCCAAAGCTAAGAAGTAATTTATGTTAACAGTGTATTTTTCTTTTACAAACAATAAAATCCATTGGGAATCCTCAGTAAAAGAAACGATAAACCTTCCGATCATAAATCAAACGGAAATTTAAAGAAAATGATAATATTTACGAAACACAATTCTATTCAATCGTCCGCTATATTATATCGAAAGGTCACAAGTTCAAGGGTATAGAAAATTTCTAGATTTTCCGGGGTGAAAATGATTATTGTATATGACACCTGGTGACTACAAGCTGAAGCTTTTGCGACTTTGGTTAGGATCTTTGCTTACTCATCTGCGAGGTTATGCTATTCGACTATAGATGGCAGTTACGAAAATATATATTTTTTTAATTCTAGGGAAAGTGGGAATAAATGTCTTCCCATAAAATGCATCCATCCATAAAACTAAATTTGCACTTCTAGTTAATGTATTTTGAAAAACATTTCCGGTATAATTTTTATAAAAATCTTATCATTTTAGTTCCTGAAATCATAAAGCCAAATAATAACAACATATATTTATTTTCTATTTAAAAATAAATTAACTAATTCCATTATAATTTAAAGCGTTCTTGAAATATATAAAAGGCACAAATTTAATAAAAAATCTTGAAATTATTCATAAACTACTCTCTCATAGATGTTGTTTGCCGCTTGTTTGCACATTTCATTGTACGTACGAAATAGGGATGTGAATAAACGACTAGTTTTTTTACCGTATGGAAACCCATTTCTTTCAAGAAAGGCAACAAAATATTATATTGTATCGTTCATTGTCAACGTGGATTTTTTTAACGAGTGGAAATAATAATATAATAACGCTCACAGTAGAATATATCTTTGTAAGTATGATAATAAAAATACAATTATACCTAGCTCTCCCATTCAAAATTTAGGCATATTAGATTTGTCAAAGAATTTATATATAAAAATGCAAAAATCAGTCATTTTAAATACATGTAGGATTACCAAAGATTTTTTAAATATTTATATTGAGGGCTCAGTAGGATTTATAGGTCCAATTAAAAGTTCCACTAAGCCGAACCCTCAGATATGAAAATATCTGGAGTCTGTGAATAATTTTCCCATTTGGTCTCTGGTAGGTTGACATGTTGTTCTTGCATTATTTTGTGTTTATTGTACTTATATAATGCAATTGCACAGCGTGAATTGACCAGATTAGCATTTATAGAAAAGTGTGTGAAAGGGTTTAGTTTTTCCGGTGGGGAAGATTTAACCCGGACATAAAATCTGAAGATGATTTCTAAGCCATACCTAATTTTATTATTTACAGATATAGAAAAGATACTTACCTGGCAGATCACTTCGGGTAAATAAAGTTTTATTAGAAAGTTTATGCGTGGAGAATATAAGACTTTGCACGCAGAGGACATTCTGTTTAAAACGCTGGACATTGGGTGATTTTACATTTGCTTCCCCCCATTACTGTTGAAATTACATTTATTAGAAGATTGGTTCCAAAAACAGAGTTGATATTTCTTTTAAAAGACTCGTTCATCTAATATTCATTATAAGGAATACTTTCTTAGACTAAAAAGCAACATTCCCTTCAGTTTCGAGGAAGAAATAATAATGAACCAACTAATAGAAGAATACAATAATATTTTCAATGAGAAGTAGGTAGGTAACTCGCACCACAAAGAGAGTAGGTAGTAGTTAGAATCCAACTAAAGTTCCGCGCACAACTAACTTTGTTTCTCAAGTTCAAAGCAAAGAGAATTCCTTGATTAAAGTTGTGGTGGCCGGCGATGAAAATATTACAGAAGGAAACGTGCTTTCTAAATTGCCACGTTTGTTGACGGCCTTCCATAGCGAACAAATTAATTCTTGTAAAAGTTTTACGAAATCTGAAATTCAATTGAAGATCTGCAAGTTTAAAAATGATTAACTATATTAATAAAAATGACAAAGACAAGAGACGTTAAGTCCTCCATACTTTGTAATAAAGGTCATACATAGGCTAGAATCGTGAAAAATTATCCGCCCAACTACAAAAGGAGACCGTAACTTTATAAAGAATAATAGAATTGTTATTCTCATCGTAAGTTCTAAAGTAAAATATGTATTTGGTTTATATATAATGAATAATGTGACCATTATAAGATTATTCCTACTCCAATCTAAAACATGTTTCCCCTTACAAATCAATCAACTAATCAAAAATTCGGCATCGTCATAAATATAATATTAATTTTAATTACAAATATAATAAAATCCCATTTATATTATAAAGCCGAAACTTATTATAAAAATAAAGGATGTATGTATGTTTGTTACTCTTTCACGCAAAATATACTGAAAGGACTTTAAAAATTCTTTCACTATTTTTTTTTTTTTTTATATTTAGAAAAAAAGTAAATGTTCACAATAATAATAAGTTACATATCATTCATCAGTTTTTGGTTACCCAATTAGTAGAGAAATTTTCTCGGGTCTAACTGGGGAGCTAGTCTAAGTATGTACTTATTCTATATATTTAGAACTGCTTAAAGATAATTTGTATAATTACAAAAATTGAAATAGAATCCTTGCAATAATATTGTAAGATTTTACAAAATATTGTACAATAAGAAAAATACATATAATTATAGACATACAATACCAACAAAATATTAGCAGCAGAATATTTCTGAAAATGATCGATCTAAAAAATACTACGTACCTAAGTTTTTTTTTAAATTTAAAATAGTTTTTCTCACTTTTTATTGCATCGGATGAATCGTTAAATAGTTTTGGGCCTACATATTCATAATGGTGTTTTGCAGCAGTCGTGTTACATCTAGGTACATATTTGTTCCCAGATGTTCTAGAATCTAGGTCTTATACTTCGTGTTGAGGACATTTCAGATTCTTTGAAAACTGTTAAAATAGCATAGAAAGCTACATTATTTACCAGTAATATAGGCTATATATATTTGTTAGCTGAGGCGTTATGAATAAGCTCTGGCGTTATGAAATTATTTATTATACGTTTTATGTCCCTAACAAAATCGAGCTATTGCAAACGTCAGAAAGAAAAGCAAAACAAACGGTTGCCGTGGAAACGTTATTGGCGTCGTAGTCTATATCTAAAAATGAATTGCCAAAATGTATGTACGCGCATAACTTTCGAACGATTGCACCAAATTTTATAATTCTTTTTTTTGTATAAAACTACTGTGAGCTCTGGAATTATGAAATTTGTATAAAAAAATTGCAATAGGTGGCACGCGAGCAACTTCCCCTCTAAAAGATGACATAGGCACAAAGGAAAATTATTTTCCTCATGACCTCCTGTGTGGAGCTAACGTAAAAAAAAAATAATAAAAAACTGTATTTTAAAATACAACATTGCAAATATAAGAATACCATTATCATTGCCATAGTTGCCTGGGTGGAGTCCCCCTGATGGCCCTCTGGAGACGGGAGGCGGTAAAATATTCCCCATAAACGGCTACTTGCATAAATTCTTGTATTTTAGGGTAAACTTGAAATAATTCCTGATCTGCTCTTTCATAGACGGCGATAATTTAGAAAAAAATCATTTTTTAAGTTGTGCTGTAAAATGCTAAGATGTTTTGTTTAATTTTCCCCATACAAAAGCAAAGTATTATTCGCATAAAAAACTATTTCTTTCAAGAAAATCTTAAGTACAAAAACAATGTCGTAACGGTGAATCAATCCAATGTTGTATTTGCATGCCCTATTTGGAAAATCAAGTTTTCACAAAGAAAAAAAACATTTATTCATATTCTTATGGCGTATTTGCAGGAAATTACCAGCTTAATATTTTACAGCGTGACTTGCGAAAAGGACATTTTCCTATCCATAACTAAATTACCGCCTTGTGTGAACGAGCATATTATGAATTGCTAGTATTTTAAATTTACCCTTAAAATTTTTCATTCCTTTTTTCTTTTTAGCTTATGCACGTATTGACACTCTCTAATTTCTTTTTAGCTTATGCGTGTATTGACACTTTGTCTAATTTCTTTTTAGCTTATGCATGTATTTACACTTTGTCTAATTTCTTTTTAGCTTATGCATATATTGACACTTTGTCTAATTTCTTTTTAGCTTATGCATGTATTGACACTTTGTCTAATTTCTTTTTAGCTTATGCATGTATTGACACTTTGTCTAATTTCTTTTTAGCTTATGCATGTATTGACACTTTGTCTAATTTCTTTTTAGCTTATGCATGTATTGACACTTTGTCTAATTTATTTGATCTTTATTTGTCTGATTTCTTTATGTATTACTAGCTGACTCGGCCACGCGTTGCTGTGGCTAATAAACCACAACGTCATCTACTGGATGGTTATCCAACCTTTATAACCACCGCCGTCTTTGAGTTTATCGCGAAGAGACAGACAGATACCGCGGAGGACTTTACAGTATTAATAAGGATTAATACTGTATCTGTCTAAATAACTTTTCAATTACCGTAATGTACGTGACCATTTTTTAGAAGATAGAATGGGTATTGTAAGCTTTCCGTAAAAGATAGATATATGCCTTCGCGGACTTTTTTGTAGATCTATAAAAGGGGAATATCCCACCGTGCATTGTTTTGTTATATCCCAAAAGGATTATGCAGCGTTTTCGATGAAAGCTACCAGGCGGCTTTACTTTTTCCGACACTTCTAACAATTATCGTTATGTTTCAACCAATTTACGTAAATCCTTGACAAATTACATACCTACACCTTCCTCACGAAACACTCTATCTATTGGTGAAAACCACATGAAAATCTGTTCAGTAATTTTCGAGTTTATCGCGAACAGACAGACAGACAGACGACGCGGGGGACTTTAATTTATAATATGTAGAGATTTCGAAATATGGAACGTATTACGTAACACTGCGTCTGCACACCATCTGGTCTTATGCTTAGTATCACACGAGCGCCATACTATTGCCATATCATTTGCCATACAATTCCGTTCAAACGTCTTACACAAGTTAGATAATATGACATGATCTACTAACCGAGTGTTATTTGAAAATGATGTTACCCCCTCTCAATCCGTGGGCAGTTAAATAAGGGAGCTGCCGTGGTCAAGGTGACAGATCCAGTAAAAATACCTAAATGATTTTCCATGCTCGCCCTCTCTCCCTCCTTCACTTCTTAGAGAGGAATATTATCTATATTCTCAAGATTCAGTGTGAGACTGTAAGATAATATAATATATACTATAGACCACATCCAAATACAGCATTAGAGTCAAGCTGGGATTACCGTGGTAGTTCAGGGTAAACGTCTTGTTGAATCCCTTTCGTTCAAAAAAATGAGCCTTGTTTTTTTGAAGAGATGAACCATTTAAATTAACTGAATTTAAAATTAATGTTCCTTATACAAATAGAACGGCGTCATAAGCGCCTTGCAATTTTTACCTCATGTGGGTATTTAAAATAGTACCTGGCTGTTATAGGCTTAGAGAAATGAGCCTTGAAGTGGGTATAAAGATATTATATCTAGGAACTGAATACAAGTTTCAAAGTAGAAAAGCAAATGCAAATTGGTTTTGTTTATTCAATAATAGGAGAGTTAATGGGTGCCTAAAAAGGAAGAAACCTGATTGAAAAAAACTTTAATATCTCGGCAATTGGAAATTTAAATAATGAAATTATTGTTTTTCCGCACACATGAAAAAAGTTTTAATACACCAAGCAATATGCCCTAAGCGTGTATACAGCTACGCAGCAAAAATGGAAAGCGAGATATATTTTTAACTGTTTTAACGGGGTTGAAGTGTTTTTTGATAGCTTGTGTAGTCGTAAGAGTTGGTATTTTTTTTCACTAAACTATGAATAATGAAATTTACTAGGATATTTTTAAATATCGTGTTTCCTAATTAAGAGTCAGCTCCCAAAAATACATACTTTACAATCTGCTAACGCAAGATGGGCTACGAATGGTTTATGTTTAAGTTCCATAAGGTAGTTAGGTATCCACAATCACTAGCGTCTGGTACTCGGCAGCTCTCCACGCAGCGCAGGACCGCCAAGAATGGAGGGTCCTTCTCCACCCTGGAAATTGGAGTAGGGAAAACGATCCTCAGAAATGAGGAACCGATTTGAGAAGAAGAAAAAGATGTTAGGTTTAGAAAAAAATTATGAAAGCTTTTAATTTAGTTATGAAATATATTCATAAATTTAAGGTAAAACATTCTAAATTGTCTTTTTTTATTCTTTTGAATGTAGCTATAACTTTGTGGTAATCCATTATAGATAAAAAAAAAACAATTTAACTTTGTTTGAACCACTTTTATATTTGAGTCAATCCGACCGGTTTCAGAACGAACGTTCCTTCTTCAGGGCAAATGTATACTGATTTGACAGTTTTGAAATATGGTTGGGAACAATGTATTATTATGGTAGGGGTGGAGCTGTTGCTAGGTATTAATGAAGAATGGAAATGTCAAAAGGCCTCCCTCACCCTGTCTCTCTCGATCCGGCCCACCACGCAGGTGGGCAGACGCATCTGCCTTCAAAATCCTGACAAACCTCACCCATGAACCCGGGCACCCCTGCTATGTCACCAAACATAGCTATCCACTTGGGGTGACCTATGGCAGAGGCGTTGGTTATCCAATAAATGGTTCCCGGGGCGGGGGTAACTATACCTGCCTCCAAAATTGTTGTGTGGTCAATAAGTACAAATTTTAATAGGGATTATTATTTTTTTTTACATTAACTCCACACAGGAGGCCCTGAGGAAAATAACTTCCCTCAGGGCCTATGTCATCTTTGAAGATGCTGTGTGGAGGGTCTTTTTGAGGAAAGGAAGGAGTGAACACCGCTCTTGAAGAGACCCATGTTGTAGGAGGGAGGAAACACAGCGGCCGGCAAATCGTTCCACAGCCGAGCCGTTGAACTCAAGAATGAGTCATAGAAACGACCCGTTCTCATGTGACTAATGTCAACCGTGTACAAATGTTGGGCGCGTGTTTGGCGTGTTTCCCGACTATGCACCGGTGCCGAGGGGATCAATGACGCTAGTTCCTTGGAGCATCTACCATTGTAATACCGGTAGAACAAGGACAGCATTCCCACCTGACGCCTGTGCTCTAAAGATTGCAGTCCGTCTGTTAAGATGGGAGAATCTATCAAACGGACAACCCGTTTCTGCACAGAGTCAAGGGTTTTTTTTAGGTATTTTGGAGCTGCAGACCAGAGGTGGGGTTTTAGTTTAATACAATAAAACTTGTTAACGACTTGTATAACTTCGTACACGCGTCATTAGCAATATTATTCCACTTTGAGAAATATTTTACAAAAAAGAGAAAACGTTGGGTGCCTAAATAAAATTGGTTAGTTTATGTATTTACTTTTAATTAACTTGTGCATCAAACCAACTTCAACTCGCAATTTCACCAATAATGACATTTTACTGCAGTCAAATTATTATCTGAAACGTATAAATGTTCGAAGAATTGAATAAAAACCCGTGAAGGCATCCGTTGAATGGAAATATAAATGGAAAAACGTGTGCATGATTGAAACAAAACTATCTGGAATTTGAATTTCAAATCCGTATTCAATTCTCAAGTTTGGTGCAGCAATGAATGCAATTTTTTCTATTTGCGTTAAATATAGGTCCTTACATATGAAATTGGCGTTTTGCCGTACTGGCAAGTTTGATCTCAAATATCTTCTCTTTGGTTAGGAATTCCAAATTCAAATTTATACAGCTCATGTATTTGTGTTTCGAAAATTATAATTCATTTGTTTTTTCCTTAATTGTTTTTTTTCTTTGCGTCACTTAGTTTACAAAATGGAAAACTTGAAATATCGCGTTATTTACGAGTACGAGTTCCACCGTGGCACCAGTGCTGCAGAAACGGCTCGAAGGATTAATGACGTGTATGGCGACGGTGCCGCAAAAGAAAACATAGTGCGTTTTTGGTTCCAACGTTTTCGTTCTGGAAATTTCGACCTGCAGATCAAGCCCCGTGGACGGCCGGAGACCAATGTTGATAATGAAGAATTGAAGGCTATTGTGAAAGCGGATCCATCGCAAACCACGTCCGAGTTAGCTGCAGGCTGCGGTGTTAGTGATAAAGCTGTTTTAATCCACTTGAAGCAAATTGGGAAGGTGAAAAAGCTTGAAAGGTGGGTACCTCACGAATTGAGTGAAGCAAATCAACAAACGCGCGTTGACCGCTAGACCACACACTGCACAACAGACGGCTACCAAATTAGAGGAGCTTCAATTGGAATGTCTAAGACATCCACCATACTCTCCGGACCTTGCCCCAACAGATTACCATTTTTTTCGAAATTTGAATAACTTCTTGCAAGGGAAAAAATTCAATTCCGATGGGGCAGTCCAAACCGCATTCAAAGATTTTATTGATTCCCGTCCGAATGATTTTTTTAGTAAAGGGATAGATGAACTACCTATGAGATGGCAAAAGTGCATAGATAGCAATGGTACATACTTTGATTAAATAAATATATTATATTTTAAAAAATCGACTTTATGTTCCTCCCATGCAAAACGCCAATTTCATATGTAAGGACCTTATATAAAAGATGGATAATTAAGAATAAAAATAAAAAAAATATATTAGGTTCGTTATTTTATATAAATTAGTTTTAAAAATATTGTAGTGTAATATATATATATATAATATATGGTAAATTATTAGTAGTATAATATATTCAATGGGTGAGAAACGCGATTTATGTTCTATTCTATTAGTAACAAAAAGGCGGTTCCATGACAGTTGATCCACCGACAGTTAGCCCCCGGCATACTTATATAAAATATGCAGTCGGTTTAGGAAAAATACGGTTTACATACTTACACAAAATATAACTAAGTTACTTCGATGGGATGTGCAGAGAGAATGTCTTGCCGGAAAACTAAAGTAAAAAAGATATTTTCATTCAAATGCATCTTGATTCTTATAAAACATTTTTTTATTAAAATAATCTCTCGGTCGAGATTACGAGTTTGTTAATTATCTAATTGTACTTAAACGTCCGTTCTAAACGATGCTCTGAGTTGACCTGCGAAGCGGGCTGCCGATAGCTGTAAATAGGAGATTAGTCCCTATCGTCAAATGTTAGTTATATTACTAACTATACTTACATCATCTATTGAAGAATGCTGTAACTGCATGATTGACCTATTGCATTACAGTTTTTTTGAAACCACAAGGAAGGCTCAGGTCGAAACAAAACCGGTTGGTTTATATATTTGTCCTTGTTCTATCGTTATTTCAATGGAAGATGCTTCGAGGAACTAGCCTCATTGATTCCCTCGGCACCGGTGCATAGCCGAAAAACATTTGACATTTGTCACACGAGAACAGGTCGCTTTTACAAATGTTCAACAGTTCCGCTGTGGAATGATTAGCGACCTCTGTGTTTCCTCTTTCCTACATCATGTGTATCTTCAAGACCCGTGTTCACTCCTTCCTCTCCTCAAGAAGACCCCTCGCACGGCACCTGGTTAGATATCAACACGCTTACCCTTAACACGAAGAAAACAAAATATGTTACTTCAAGCATCAATACTACAGGCCAACCTAATGATGATTACTCCATAAAAATACATAGCTGTACGAATTCCAATGAATGTAGTGAGTGCCTCAGTATAGAGCGCACTTCACAGATGAAGTACCTCGGCCTCACCATTGACCCATACCTGAAATGGAACCTACACACCCAGATCATTGCAAATAAAATTAGAAAAACAATACACTTCTTCAGATCCTTAAGGAACTTTCTTAACTTAAAACTCCTAAAAACGATTTATTTTGCAATCACCCAACCTATCATTGAATATGGTATCATTGCATGGGGAGGGGGCACTTCATCAGCTCTAGATCCTATCGAAAAGGCGCAGAAAACAATTATGAAAATTATTCTCAAACTTCCTCTAACTGCAAATAGTGACAAAATATTCAAAATAATGAGAGTATTTGATGTTCGACAGATCTACGTAAAAACTCTCCTCATACATCTCTTTACTCCTGCAACTCCATAGAGAGGTACATGAGGTCGGTACCATCGATACATCGCATCGGCTTGATACATCAAAACATACTTATAGGTGTAAAAGATACGGTTAATGTTGCAATTTTGCAAACCTTGGATCACGTACTTTTAAATTTGCTGGTTGGATTTTTATATAATGTACGTATTTTTTTAATCGTAACATATTAATATTATATATCTCACTGTACTAAATTTTGTTGCCTATATTTTTATTTAATTTATATACTTTTTATTCCCATCGTAACTTTATCAAAACTATTTGTTTTTTCATGTAAAAGATGGAGGTACTGCCTTATTAT
Source organism: Limnephilus rhombicus (assembly GCA_929108145.2). Lineage (NCBI taxonomy): Eukaryota > Metazoa > Arthropoda > Insecta > Trichoptera > Limnephilidae > Limnephilus > Limnephilus rhombicus. The sequence continues at coordinate 2,899,951 of OV815296.1, forward strand.
TTATATAAAAGCCATCTGGGCGTAAAATAAAAGAAATAAATAAACAACTAAATAAATTAATGTTCTCCAAAACGAGCTTAAAAAATCATTTGTCATATAGTTGGATTATAATTGTGTAATTTCTACTATTTAAGAAATTCTAAAAATTATAGTACTTTATTAAAATTAAATAGTTATAAATACATTGGGAATTCATATGTCAAATATTGCTTTATAAATGTGTAAATTCTGACTATGCAATTGTAAATGTTCTCTTAAATGGCCTGGAAAGAATCTCCTACTTGTGATCTCACTAAAGAAAACAAATCCAAAACTCCAAATTGACCTTGAAAAAAATCACATCTTTGCGATTCTTTTAAAGACTTAAAGAAACCATCCATTAATTATATACAATTCTTAATTTTCTCAAAAGTTGTCTTGACAGAAGCAAATTCCCGTGATATCTTGAACGAAACTATTCCTTTGTTAAGAATATTATGAACTAAATATACAATTTGGCTGTCCTGAAACGGGTATTCTGCCCAGTTGGACAGACAAAGTATCATATTGTAATGTATTGTAATATATATGCATATGTAAATAAATAAATAAATAAATAAAATAAATAAATAAAAACAAACATGTGCTTTACGAAAAAAAAAACTCAAGATTTACACGTAATTCCAACAAAGACATATTGCAAGTTCCAGCGCTCTCTTCCACCTTTGGTCAACGTAGCTTTAGATACTTTGCCACGAAAATATTCAACATAAAAACATCAAACTGAGTCAAACACAGAAAGATTTTAAAAAATACGTTAAAATTTGGATACTGTCCAAATTTTAACATATTTTTGGCCCTGTCATTGACAGTTGTTATTGTGGTAATAACCTTGCAGTTTTGTATTGTGTATATACAAACAATAATGTAATCTACAATAAAGTTTTTGCTGTATAGAAACCTACATTATACATTTATAAAAAATCCATAGATAAAATTGTGAGAAACAATTTACAAAAAAATCTGCCTCAACACAGGTTCACCTAGTGCGGCAGGCTATGCACAACTAAAAATATTGTATAATTATGCTACTTCTGTGTAACCGATCTTACATTACTTTCTACTTGTTAATTTTTTTGTACTGATGTTATCTATTTGTAATCTACATTGAACATGTACTTTTTTAGTTGTAATGTTGCCAATTTCTTTGAATAAATATATTATTATTATATTATTATTATTATTACATTCAAAGATGACATAGACCCTGAGGGAAATAATTGTCCTCAGGGCCTCCGGTTTGGAGTAAATGTTAAAAAAAATTGTTCAAATACCTAGTTAATAAAGTGGTATCTAAAAATATATATACCTATTTATATATTTATATATATATATGTATATATATGCAAATAATAATTATGTATAACCACAAAATGATTGCCATCTTTGTAAGTAAATTAATATTTTAAAATAAATCTTTTGTCCAATTAAAATCTAAGGTTACAGAACACCTTATTAATTCTCATTTGAAAGGATCTCTCCACTGTAATGAATGAGATTTCCTTTTCAATTTGCCTACAAAGAAATATTTAGACACAATGCAGGTCCTTTCTTTATGTTGAATTTTCGCTTCAAGAATAAAATTTGGCCCATTTGTCCAATTTTCTGTACAATCATGAAAAAAGTAAGGGAAGAAAAAATTGCTCAGTTTTTTACGCAGCGGGATAATAAAGGGGGGTAGAAATGTGGGCAGCATTTACGCTTCTGAGAGTTCCCTCTTCAGGGAGTGGATTAAAAAGTCTGGGACGCCCTATGATGATGTAATAGGATCATCAAAATCATTGCACTTGAGTTCAGGTTACATCAAGAAACGTTTTATGAGATGATGTACTCATTTATTGTAAACATAACTGTGGTGTACCAGAATACCCACTGATTAGGATTTTATGCCGCCCCGGGATTCATTTATTGAATAACCAACACCATGGGTCACTCCAAGTGGTTCGCTACGTTAAGTGACTTGCCAGTGGTGTCCGTGTTCACGGGGTAAGGTTTGTTTAGGTTTTGACGGTAAATGTGTTTGTCCGCCTACTGCGCGGCGGGCTGGTTCGGGGGAGACTGTTTGAGGGAGACTTTTTAACCCCTCTGGCCGGACTCTATCGACCCATCGCCTTGTATCGCAGTGGCAGGGATGGACTTACACACGTGTAACTCTTAGATAAATAGATCCCAAGATTAAAATCTGCCCCTCATACATTTTTACTTACCAGAACTTTCTCTCCTTCCTTTTCCTAAAAAAAAAACCCTCAAAATAGCATCCCCAAATATGAAATAGGCCCTGAGGTAATTTTTTTTTCTGTGTGGAGTAAATATAAAAAAACAATTAATAGGGACAGCGAACAATAACTTTGGTGTGGGAGGGGGAAGTTATAGAGAGGGATGCAGAGAAATTGAAAGGAGTGGTGGTGGTACTAGGAAAGTTGATCTTCGATCTCATTCTTGAATGATACCTATGTTACCTTAAATGTATACCCTCTTACTAATAAAGGTTTTTCAAATTTTATACTCTTAGAAAAAAACCATTTACCACACATTAAAGAATTTTTAATATTTTGAATATCTTGATTTAATTTGACTTCTTTGAAGAAGAAAACACCAATAATCTAAACGAAAATATGAAAAGAAGAAGACACAAAAAAATAAAAAGATAACGGTTGCAACTGGGACTCGAACCCAGAACCTCTCGTCATCGGGACAAGCGTCTCTACCAATTCGGAAGAGACTACTGAGACCTCTTATTTAAATAGTCGGGCTCATTTTTGTCTATCTATCCTAATAAAAAATAAATATTCATTTAGACTATTACATAAAGGTCAATAAAAATAATCTCGGATAAACATATTTATCCGAAATTTGAAATATAAAATTGACAAAAATAACTCTAAATAAGTGAGATACGTGAAATTTTGAAAAACCACCCCCCTCCCCTTTCGGTACCTACCATTGTGCGGTACCTACCACTAGTGACGACTAAGGCACAGTGAATATCAAACAACGTCATTTGAATTAATTAATATCTATTATTTGATTATTTTTCACCTGCAATTATTGAGTTTAATTTTTAATCAAAATGCTATTATTTGATTAGGTAGGTACTGAAGTGGAACATACTAAACATAATTAAGGTTGCGAATTTCCCGTTTATTGGTGTACATTTTGTGAATATTATTTTACCGTGAAATGAGGTCCAAAATGTAAGCTTTCATGATTCTGTAATGAATAAGTCTGTAATGTGGGATTAACACACGGTTAACATACACAGCGCTCTGATGTAGGTTTATTAATTAACAGATGTGTGTAATATAACGGCACGATACCCTCCGCAGGTAGTACACAGGCAATCTTATTGGGACCATCAGGATGGTATGAATAATATATAATAATATGTAGGTAGGCGTATGTAATAGTGGCGTAGCGACCTTCCGGACCCACACCAATACAAGTTCGTAAAACGAGCTGCCAACCCTTACAAATATGTTTTCAAAAGCTTGTCAGATTTTTGCAAACTTATCTTTTCACTACAATTTACAGGTACAAGTTTCAGTGGAAGATTTCTAATAACCCGGAGCTAACAAAAATATATTTTCACATCATTGGAGAATGTTGTGAGGTTGAAGGTTTTAGGGAGGATGGGCTTGGGGGAGGGGGTGGGGGAGAGGAAAAATCAATTTACCACTCTTCGAAATTTGCCGCTATAATAGCTTAGGAAATATTTTCAGACACTCTTTTCTGATTTTATAGGAGAAAAAAACGATTGATTTATATTAAACTAGCAGACCCGGCCATACGTTGCTGTGGCTAACGCAACACAACGCCATTACCCAACCTTTATAAATCCACACCACCCGCTGCCAGCTGCCCGCTGCCCACTGCCTGAATTGAATATTTGAATTTCTCGGCTTTTCTCTACTATAATGGGCATGTTTTATACATATAAACTTTCCTCTTGAATCACTCTATCTATTGATGAAAACTGCATGAAAATCCGTTGCGTAGTTTAAAAAATCTATGCGCACATACATTTTGAGGGACTTCATTTTATACTATGTAATAATGAAATGATGATGATGATTCAGGCTATTAGAATATTTACAATAGAACTATACATCTTCAGCATGTGCACTGATATATTGTACCCTTAATTATGTTTACGTTATCTATGCTGTCTAGAATTAAAAAAAGGTCATTGTTTTCTAAAATTATTCTCTAAAATTGTGCAGATTGAATTATGTTTGAAGTTATTTTGAATATTGTTATACGTTGTTATTACGTTTGTAGTTAGACAATAAGTCTTTTATTATTTAACTAAATGAAGACAATATCAGCGAAACTCAATCAAAAATGTGGAGACAGAAAAATCATAAAAAGATATTTGCACCTCTGGGACTCGAGGACCCTTTGCTTACATGGCAAGTGCTCACCAACTGAGCTAAGGTTTAGATATCAAATTCGGTCACTTTTAACTGTATCGTACTTCGACTAAGAACTACCAACACTATCTTCATTTTCTCAACGCAAATATTATTGGCTGCAATCTTTATATATGATTGCAAGATTCAACTCGAACTAAATGCTATCTAGATAGTGTCTGGATAATTTTTTATCCATTTTATTATTAATATGCGACCTCTATTGACTTTTCTGCAAGTCTAGGATGATTATTTTTTTAATTATTAATTTTTCACTTTTATGATTAAAATCTCAAATTATGATATTTAATTGAATGAAGACAATATTAGCAAAACTCAGTGGAAAATGTGGAAACAGAAACATCAGAAAAAGATATTGGCAATATTGTATTCTTTAATATTGTTTGCTTATTGCCCATTAAGCATTATTTTCTGTAGATATATGTATGTAAACCACGAGCTTACTAGAGCTCAACTTATGGAGTAGTAGTGGAATAATTAAGAAAAACATGAAAAGTTTTGCATACTGTTATTATTTCAAATGTCATATATTTGTTTGCAATAAATAAATAAATAACTAATACAACAAATAAAAATTTTATAATTGTGTGCCATTCGTGACAGTCCTTGCTTGTGTTATTGCACAACCCATTTATTTAATATATCATTGATATTTTGTTACTGCACGCTGCATTTATCTTTCATGGTGTAATGAAGTGTAATAATAATAATAATAACATTACATTTATATAGCGCAGTTTTGTGACATTTCACTTCAAGTGCGCTCAACTATAATAAATTTAAAAATAATCCTACAGTGCTCCTTATAATATTGAGAAAATAATAAAAGAATATACAGACTAACTAACTAACTAACCATCACGCCGTTTCCCCGCAGGGGTAGGCAGAGAGGACGGACCGCCAAACATCCCGGTCTTGGCACACATTCCTTGCCTCGTTTACATTTATACAACGTCTCATATATTCTCTTCTATTATTCTGACTCTTGACATGGCCCGACTCAAGTATCTGATTCACTTGGTCGTGCCATGTCTTTCTTGGGCGTCCTCGACTTCTTCTACCATTCACATCTGCGTCATATATTCTCCTTACACTCCTTTCCTCGTTCATTCGCTCTACATGCCCAAACCATCGGAGCGTTTCTTGATCTTACTCATCACGCTTACATCAGCCTTGCATTCTTTGCGGATTTCCACATTTCTCACACGATCATACATGCTTTTACCACACATACGCCTCAGGGATCTCATTTCTACAGCGTTCAGTCTACTTTCATCCTTCCTCTGCCAGTTCCATGCCTCACTGCCATACATCAGGGTAGGTACCAGTACCTACCCTGATGTATGTCAGTTGTAAATACTGTATATTCTTTAGTTAATTTTGTTCTTCTGTCATTATTTTGAAAATACTGTATATTCTTCCAATCTAGAATAGAATGAAAAAATAGGAATAATATACAGTATTTACAAAACAATGACAGAAGAACAAAATTAACAAAGATAGTGCTGTTATAGCACACACGGGACAATAATAATAATAGACAAAAGCGGTGCTATTGTAACACAGGACAAAACAAGAACTTTAAAACTAAAATATAATATACTAACAGAAAGGCAGTTTGCGTTTAGAAATGAGAGATATTCTGACATAAATTCGGATACGAAACATAAAATAAAAATACAATTATGAAGAAACCGAAACCAAACAATTACGGGAAGCTTGAGAACATGGCTTATTATTATTACGTATATTGAAAAGATGTTAGGATTCATGAATGGAATGATTTTTTAAATAATTTTGTTTTTAAAGCCCGTTTAAATTCAGCCAAATTCTGGATATTAGTAAGAGCTGAGGGAAGTTTATTCCAAATGAGAGGTGAGAGAGCCCGTTACATGAAAAGAGCGATCATAGTAAACAGCTCGATTTAGACGATTAGTAACATCTAGATCTGCTGACCTTAGAGTGAGCTGTCTCTCGCTTAAGTTTTGTCGGACACATAGTTCCGATATATAATCCTAAATGGGGCGTGAATAAATTTTTATTTATTTTGGATGGTGACCTTTCACCGGGGCGATAAAAATGGTTTCTTAAAAATCTAGATGCACAGTATCAAATAATAATAATTTGTTAACTAATTAACTTATCTGCTGAAAAATTAAAATCATAAAATATTATTTCGATATGTCAACGATTGAGTTGACATCGCGTTCGGTCCCATTCAGGCATCGTGAATGCAATTCCGCGCTTGGCTCTCTTTTCTATATTTTTTTTTATATAAATACCTCACAAGAATTCCAACTGCTCCCGTCTGGATCCAGTGAGTCTATTGCATCCCCAATGAGGGTATGTTGTGGGCCTGAAGGTAGTGGGGAAGGGACTATGCACCGGTGCCGAAGGGATCAATGATGCTAGTTCCTCGGAGCATCTTCCATTGTAATACCGGTAGAACAAGGATAGCATTCCCACCCGACGCCTGTGCTCTAAAGATTGCAATCCGTCTGTTAAGATGGGAAAATCTATTAAACGGATCGCCCGTTTCTGCACAGAGTCGAGGGTATTATTCAGGTATTTTGGAGCTCCAGACCAGAGGTGGCTGACAAATTCAACCGTGGGGCGCACTTGTGATTGGTACAGGGATAGCAGTTGTGTACTATTAAAGTATCTGCGGGCCCTGTACATTTCGCCCAGTTTTTGGGAGGCTAACTTTACTCAGGCTTCGATGGAGCCCCCATACCTGAGCTGGTCACTTAGGGTTACACCAAGCATATCAATGGAGGGCCTGTTCGGAAGATTGCTTCCGTTGAAGGATACTAGATGTTCATTTCGATCCCTTTTAGATGTAATTAGACAAGATTGGGTCTTTGAAACATTAAATTCAACGAGATTGTTTTTACCCCAAGAGAAAACACTCTCGAGGTAACCGTCCATTCTTTGCTTCAAAGCCCTCCGAGCCGTTGGTGTTTGTGAGCCCTTTGGGGGCTTGTCAAACAAAAAGCTATCATGGACTGTACTGTCATCCGCGTAACAGTGAATTGGTGCACATGACAAAAGGTCGTTGATGTGCAACAAAAACAAAGTCGGAGACAGAACCGATCCCTGTGGGACGCCAGCATTTATCGAGTGTGAGGAAGAGATGATTGGCTCTTGAATGTTCTTCTCACGTACCCACCAGATATTGGAGATTCTAATTACAGTCGTTTTAGTCACGTGCACTCTGACTGCACCAATTAAAATATGGTAAGTGTACCGTATAGAATGCGCAGAGTCCAAATTACATTTATGTGCTATTATGGAATATTTTGGAATGAGTCCAATAAAAGCCCCCGATGTCGAAACACTCGCTACTCCACTGCGTAATTATGTCTCGTATCATAAGTGCTTTTATCGCCTCCAGCATATCAAATGAATGTCTTTGATTAAAGCTGTAGCCAAATATGATAAGTGAATAAATTGACAATATGTCGTGTTTCTCAGGAAAATATTTAATAGCCAAACCAAGAGAAGGTCTCCGTCTAACTAGTTTAAAAACGTCGGGGACTTCAAATAGTATACATTTATAAATAAGAGTGTCTGTGCGGGGCGGCTTTGTTCTTTATACAAGTCTACAGTTTTATTCTGAAATCGATGAAATTTTTGCACTCTTGACCTCCAAAATAGGACTGTCCACATGAGATTCTTAAAACCTCCGTCACCTCTTTTATCACCTCTTAAATCAGAATTTCGATAATTATTGACGAAATTTTGCACACTTTACGTTTAAAATAATAGGAAAAACATCGTCTACATTATCTGATTTCGAAAAACTCTGTGTAAAACCTGGTATCACGAACAATATTGTGATATGAGAGAGGATGTGGACTGTAAATTTGTGTGAAACAAGACAGTTGATGGCGTTTATTAAAGTCAATCACAGGGTTTGACAATTGGAAGGAGAAAGTCCCTACCTTTGATGGGTTCATCTGCTGTCATGGGCCTATCTTGATGCTGGCTGCTTTCCACGATAATGGCACAACGGTGGTTATAATTACCGATACTTTTTGGTATATTAATAAGTATTTTACGAACTTTCAAGCGAGATTTCAATAACGAGATGTGAACATATCACGGCGAATTTTCAAATGATTTGATATGGGTAATTTTAGATTTTTGGGCAAATAATGTATATGTGTTTCAAGTAGGTATGCAAAATCTTCTTTTTGTAATAAGTAGTAAAGGAAAGGAGAAAGACAAAGGGAGAAAATAACAATGAAGGACGTGGGAACATGGGTTTAGTTTTTTAGCTGTTTCAAAACTAAACACCCGGGTAATGCGGGGACTTCGGATAGTTGATAATAACTAATAACTCAATTTAATTTCAAGTGTCGATAATATATAATTATAATAATCTAATTAAATTTAGCAACGTTATCAGAATAAGGGTAACCCGATTAATTCTTAAAGCATTTTGCATAATGCTATCGGTTTTCTTCCCTACTATGTCAGTGTGCATTATTACCCATTATACATTTAGCTCACCAAAATGCACAACCAGAGAAATTCAATTTGTGCAATGTGCTGATATTCTCAATTAGTAGCAGCCTCAGGCGAAATACCTAAACCATTATTGATATTATTCGCATTACCGGTAGGCGACTAAAACCATTCTCGGAAATTCACATGTGCCCTGCTGACGTTCAAGCATGCTATGTACAAGGGGTGGAAACTAAGTGGATGATTTTTGTTATAATTTATATTTTAGTTTTTTAAGGGTGGAAATTTGTTTTCCGATATTTATGTCCGGATAAAAATAATCTTATAACCCGATTTTTTGTATACCGCAAATACGCCAGTCTCACTGCATCCCAATCATCTGGAGCCAGTGAGATTATGGCATCCCCAATTGGGGTATGTTATGAGGTTGAAGATAGTAGGGAAGGGATTTTTTTTTACATAAACTCCGTACAGGAGGCCCTGAAGAAAATAATTTCCCTCAGGGCCTATGTCATCTGAGAAGCTGTGTGGAGGGTCTTTTTGAGGAGAGAAAGGAATAAACGGTCTTGAAGAGACACATGTTGTAGGTAGGAGGAAACACAGAGGTCGGTAAACCGGTTCACAGCCGAGCTCTTGAACACAAGAACGAGTCGAAGAAACGACCCATTCTCATTTGACAAATGTCAACCGGAAGGTGGGAAAGTATCTGGCTATTTAGAGCTGGTCACCAAACACGGCATGAGTCATTAAACGCAACGTTTCAAGTACGAACGGTGGTTTTACACCAAGGCGATTCTGAAAGAATCTTCCACAATGGAACGTTCCGCAAATGTACCTTGCATTATTTAAAATTATTAATTTGTGAAATAATCGAAATCAATCAAATAAAATTTACTTGCGGACGCCAGGATGTGAACCCACTACCTTTGGATTGTAACCGAGAGCCTTATTCCTCGACCACGGAGGCCGTCAGTTAATGTTGTGTAATTATATTTCGTGAAATTGGCGAAACCGAGAAGTCATGATGCATAGGGTCAACTATTTCACGTTCAAATAAATTACTTACATTGATTTTTTGCTATGGTCTTGATTTGGTATTGTTAAACTACTCCGTAGAGTACTAATAAACTGCCAAGCAAAAATTATTACGACTAAAAAGTTATTTCTTTTTAATTTTGATTCGTAATTGTGAATTTTATGTTTAGTCAAAATGTAATATTTATTTATTTATTTATTTATCGTTTCTTTACACTGCAGGTAAAGATGTTTACAATACAATTTGTTACCTAACTAGGACAAGCCTGTGTTGAGGTTAACAATAATTATACATGTTATCAAAATAACACAAAATTATACAGATTTTGAAAGAACAATATTGTTGTATTTCTTACAGATTGAGATTAGATTATGGGTACCTACTGGTACCTACTAAACTGATGGCGCTAGGTACTACATTAATGTAGACTTTTAGGGTGACCATAGTTTTGAGATCTGATTTAAAATAAAATAAAATAAAGTTTTTTTGTTTTTTTTGTTTTGTTTTTAAGGATTAAGTTGTGAATAATAAATATATGTATACAATTTAACATGCCATAGATTTGGCAAGAGGAAAATGAACAAAAACGGTTCAAACAAAAAAATATTATTTTAGCTTATTATTATAAAAATACTCATTTAGCTAATAATTTAGAAAGGACAAAGTAGAGAAAATCAATTGGCAATCCTCGACTAACACAAATAATTTAAGATCCTAAGGCTATTAAATATGAGTGGAGCTTGATAAAAATAATTTCTTTGACCAAAAGAAGATTTAGTTTGAATTGCCATAAAGTTTAGACCAGAGCCAATTCTCGTAGTACGAATTTGCTGTGTTCTTTCTGCAAAATTAATATTATTAAAAAATCTACAAAGCGTTTGTGTAATATATAACTGTTTTACGTTCATTACATTACATTCCTTAAAAAGTAAATGAGTTGGATATTTAATTTTTTCTTGAACATAACTTTAAGAATCATTTTTTGGGCAATATTAAGTGGTTCTATATAAGTCTTTGGGCAGGATCCCCAGCACACAATATTATAAGAAAGCAGAGACTGGATTATTGCAAAATAAACAGTTTTTAATTTTTCTTTGTCTAGTATATGTCTCAGTTCTTTAAAGATATAGGTAAGTCTCCTAGTATTATTTACTAACATATTAATATGATCATTCCATCTTAAAAATTTATCTATTTTTGCACCAAGGTATTTGATGCTGACTACATTTTATAAAGGGTTGCAGTTACATGTTTGAAAACAATTGTGAATAATCAAGTTGTGAGTTTCAGAAGGCTGACTTTTACTTGAAATGCTAAAAGTGATAAATTTGGTTTTTTGTGCATTCAAAGTTAATATATTATTGTTTAACCAACTATTTACCACTTTTAAACCTATGTTACTTTTGTTGAAAGTTTCATTCCAAGTTTTACCCTCAAATATTAAGGTAGTGTCATCTGCAAAACTAACAATGTTACCAGGAATATTCAGACTACATAAATCATTTATATAAATAAGAAACAATATTGGCCCAAGCACACTACCTTGCGGGACTCCAAAGGAGATTGATTTACCTTCGCTTAACATCTTATTTATTTCCACTTGTTGTGTTGTCACTAAGATAAGATCTGAACCAGCCCATTGCTGTATTATTAATGCCTAAAGATGATAATTTTTAAGTAGCAATTCGTGGGAAACAGTGTCAAATGCTTTTGATAAATCCAAGAACACCGCTATGGCTTTGTTGCCATAGTCCAGCGCTCTTGTAACTTTGGTCAATACCTTTAAAACAGCATCACTTTATTTGCTCTGAAACAGAATTGATTGTCAGAGAGTAATTTGTATTTTTCTAAGAATGAAACTAATCTTGACTTGGCCAATCTTTCTATCAATTTCGAGAGTATTGAGTAAAGATATGGGTCTGTAATTGTTAACCACCAGGTGATCCGCACCTTTGAAAAGAGGTACAACCTTAGCATTCTTACAATGAGTAGGAAATATGCCACTCTTAAAACTAAGGTTAACAATGTGAGATATGGGACCAGCCAATACAGAAACATGCTGTTTGTATACCATGATACTTAAGCCATCAATACCACAGGAAAAAGACATTTTTAATTCATTTATCACTTTTGAAACTTCATAAATGCTAGTAGTTTAATCATCAATTATATCATTGATTTTCAGAAATTTTGTGCTTTCGATAAAAAAATTGCATGCGTTAGACAAATATCTATAATAACAAATGTCCGCAGAACCCAATTTCTATTAAATTTTAAAGAAACTTTGATTCCCATGTATGTACGTAACGGATCTCTTTACTTGAAATCTGAAAAAAAACAAGAACTCTCCTTGCTAGACAGCTGTCGTAAGTAACAAAGGCTAATGAATAAGATAGAAACTTTATAGTTCCAACACAGTCAACTTGTGACCGTTCTCAACTTGTCTAAACATGTATTATTTATTACCAGAAATAATTGTCAGCCTGAAACACTCATTTACATTGAAAAATCTTCCGAGAAAAGATACTTGCCGCCAACGGGACTTGAACCCGGGTTCAAGTCCCGTTGGCGGCAAGTATCTTTTCTCGGAAGATTTTTCAATGTAAATGAGTGTTTCAGGCTGACAATTATTGCTGGTAATAATTGTTACCCTTTGTGCTATGCATAAAAATCTTGTCTAAAACGTTAGTTTATGAATTAAAAAATAATAATGTATTATTTCTTACAATTCGAAATAAAAATCCAGCTTTATCTCACCTAAAAGATTTAAACGTGAGAGTTCGTGCTAACAGCTAGACATTTGGAAAATTGTCCCGGTAACGTTAGTGAAAAGTTGCTGTATACAGACAAGATTTGAGATTTTCACGGCCAAAAGTATTATCTTGTGTTATTTTGGGGTTATTATTTCGTGTGCGCTTTTCCTACTACTTTAGCCAACGTTTCGGAAAGCGATCATCATCAGGGCAGATGTGTAAATGTATGCTTGTGGTGAAGTGAACGTTTATACACTTAGAAGTGACTTTTTTATTTTATTTTATTTTATAAGAACATTTATTTACATGTTAATAAAATTACATACATAACAGATTATAACCCAATAACTAATGTTCACATCATGCATAAACTTGTTCCTGAAGTTAAAGTTTTAAGTTTTCTGGCTTGGAAATACCCAAAACGCAATAATTAATACTTTTGAATGTAGCCATAACTTCGTGGTTATCCATTGTAGATAAATGAAACAATGTTACTTTGTTTGAACCACTTGTATATTTTTTTAAAGCCGACCGGTTTCGGAACGACCGTTCCTTCCTCATGACAAACGTATACTGATTTGACAGTTACAAAATAGTGGATGGGAACAATGTATTATTACTAAGGATTGTGGTAGGGGTGAGCCGATGCTAGGTATTATTGAAAGTGGGGGAACATATCCATGATTGGGCTGTACGATAATATTTTTTATTTGTTGATAATAGATTCATGACTTTTAAGGATTTTTTATTTTTATTTCCAATGCTTCTAAGTTATCTAAGCTTTTTCCTTTATGGTTAATATTAATGCAATAATAATGCAATAATTAATCTTTCGAGGTGAATATCGGATGGTACTTGACGGCTATACCAAAATAAAACCCTAAAAATCACATTAATTTAACCAAATATTATACTAAAATAATGATGCTAGAGGATTGATGCATCACTACCACATAGATACATAAACTCACACTTCACTACACGTAGACATCTACGCCGACTAACTGTCGTTGAGCACCGTTACGTTATCCAACACGTTGGCAGATAAAGAAGAAAGCAGAAACACGCATAGTAAATGTACAAATCACAAGTGCGCCCCACTGTTGAATTTGTCAGCCACCTCTGGTCTGGAGCTCCAAAATACCTGAAAAATACCCTCGACTCTGTGCAGAAACGGGCGGTCCGTTTAATAGATTCTCCCATCTTAACAGACGGATTGCAATCTTCAGAGCACAGGCGTCGGGTGGGAATGCTATCCTTGTTCTACCGGTATTAAAATGGAAGATGCTCCGAGGAACTAGCATCATTGATCCCTTCGGCACCGGTGCATAGTCGGGAAACACGCCAAACGCGTGCCCAACATTTGTACACGGTTGACATTTGTCACATGAGAACAGGTCGCTTCTTCGACTCTTTCTTGTGTTCAACAGCTCGGCTGTAGAATGATTTGCCGGCCTCTATGTCTACTCCTTCCTACAACATGGGTCTCTTCAAGACCAATGTTCATTTCTTCCTCTCCTCAAAAAGACCCTCCACACAGCATCTCAGATGACATAAAGGAAATTGTTTTCCTCAGGCCTCCTGTGTGGAGTTAATATAAAGAAAAACACAAGCCGTTAAAAAAAATCATAATAGCAAACGTCATTCAGCGTAGATCAGTAAATTCGTTTCACATGCAAAAAGCTCTTATATTATGAGTATTATGACGTTCAGTTGTAATAAGTAATAACATCATCCGCATGGTTGCATGCTATTGCAAACATCACGTCCAATATGAAAACTGTAGACTACTTGAGATTCTTCCTGGAAAACATTGTAGATAGCTGAAAAAATCTCACGTCAGCAATAATGCTTTTCATGGAAAAGATTCGATATTTTAAAATTGGTTTTACGAACGAGTTTCCCACACAAGGAGGTCACTTGAACTACGAAGTATTTTATTGATTGATATTTATGATTAATCGCAGTTTTTTTAGTGAATATCATGTCTTGGTAAATATTTAATATTTACAAAAACTCAATCTTAATACACACCATTGACATAAATAATACTTCGTTTCAACTAAATTACTGTAATGAAAACGGAAAATAATGCTTTTAAATAGCAATTTTGTTCCAATTCATGTGAATAATCGGAAAATTTTTCCTTTTTATTTTGAAGACTTTTACTTTCCATGTAAATTTGTTACTTAAATTTTAATTTATCTGGAGATATTCAATTTAATATGTAATGATTGTGATTCACAGTATGTAGGTACGACTACTAGACAATTTAAAACTAGAATCAGGGAATATGAACGCTGTTTACGAAATTTTTTTTTTTAGGTTTTCTTTATTCATTGAATTGTTTGTAACATGAATTGAGGGTTTTTCTACCACAATGCTAGGCACATGCCCGTGTTGTGGTGGTCGATTTTCTATACAGTACATTAACATAAAATGAATTATAAAGAATTTGAGAGAATGTAAAAAAATATAAAATAATATAATATTAAAGAATACAAAATAATATAAAAGAATGTAAATGACTGTAGAGTAGTACGGAAGAATAATGTAGAAAGTAGAAAACATAAAAAGCAGCATGAAAGAATATCAAAAGTATGTACTTATGAAACATATAAAATCAAAGTAATTACTACTTATAGAGTGAAAAAATAAAAAAAGGTTTATTATTATGATGAAAATCCATGTGTGCGTGGTTATGGTGTTATTTTTTATAACATTATTTTACACCAATTAATGTGAGAATATTATTTTTTAAGTCCGGCAAATTACACTGAACACTGAAATTAATTATTATTGTTACATCAGTTTTATCAGCTGGTGGCACTGGGCAGTGAGTACATGGAACATGTTGGCACTGAGTACACCCACCGAGTATTCTCAGTTAGTTAATCATTTAATGTAGACGGGTCAAAGCTTTAACAAAGAAAAACCCAAGTTTAAACATTCAAATACAAATACATATTTTATAGTGTGCGCTTTAGAAACTTTAGAAATAAAAAAAATAAAAAAAATCATTTAGATAACAAAATAATAGCACCCTGTAAAACACCCTTTTTGACATCGTTCCCATGTTGTGACTCCTCCCACATTTCTCCCCTCCCTCCTTAAAATCACCCCTCCCAACACTCCCAATAATAAAACAAAATAATTTCTGTACTTGTATAAATTCAAAGTTTTAAGTTTGCTAGTGAATGACGGATGTGTCGAAACCGGTGGCAGATAAATTAAAATTTAAGTTACAGATAATGTACTTAGAAAGTAAACCTCTTCAAAATAAAATATGTACAAATTGTTACAAAGTTAATGCCAAAGATATACAAAAAAAGAATAATTTTCCGTCTAGTTTGCGGCCATCTTGAATGTTCGTAGAACTATTACCTACTTACTACTCGTATCAACGTGATATTTTACGCTTGGCACTGCCAAATCGAACGAAACTGGAACGAAAACCTCAAAATGTATTTGATAATAACGGGTTGTTTGCCATTTAAAAACATTATTTTCCATTACTGATGATAATATTAATATTTTTCT
Organism: Limnephilus rhombicus; assembly: GCA_929108145.2. Classification (NCBI taxonomy): domain Eukaryota; kingdom Metazoa; phylum Arthropoda; class Insecta; order Trichoptera; family Limnephilidae; genus Limnephilus; species Limnephilus rhombicus. The sequence continues at coordinate 2,916,219 of OV815296.1, forward strand.
TACAAAAATCAGGTTAGAACGAATTTTTGGTAATAACGGGTAATAAGATATCTAGATAGTAAATATTAACCCACGTTTTTGATCATGTATCCTGTACGTAGGTACTTATAAAATTCGACGATGTTAAGGGCTTTGAGAATAAAATATTATTCTGTTGAATTCGATCCCCTTTGTACAGAGTAGAAGTGTATACACTGTATACGTTAACAGTAACACGTGCAACTTTTCTCCTTTGATACCCTTAAAAAACTCTGTACGGTATAAACATAGAAAAATAATAAAGCATGAATTGCCTTGAGGGCGTGTTTCGTCATCCAATTATAGGCCAAATTTCGGCTTACATTTCCATACAAAACTATGGTTCGCCATGATTACAGTAGTGTTCTGTTGTTTCTTCTGACGAACAATGCTTTTTGGATGACATTCGGTTTGTCAGGTTACGAGTCGTGTTTATTATCGTTTTGTTTATAATGAATATTTAACTGAACTAAACGTCTGTGTTTTTAACTAATTGATGTTCTGTGTTTTTCTGAAGGAGAACTGTCATTGAAAGCGCTCAGCTGTCGATCGGACATCATCGGCTATTTCCGTAACCATTAGGGTATTATGGACGAACGGGCAACTGTTGACCATCTCGTTTAGTAAAACTTTACTGACATCTGTTGAGATACCTCAAAACTAAATAAAAACACCGACACTAACAACATCTGTTCAAAGACATTGAAACTACATACATATTCAAACGATATTCAAATTGGATGGTGATACGCGTACAATTTCATTCGATTGTTTCTGTTCAAATTTGTAAGAAAGGCATTTCTAGTGAAATATTATTTATTATGTATGCATAAACATTTACCGAAACGATACAAGTATTGAATCATACGGTTGATTTTTAAGGGTTTCCGGAAATCTTAAGGATTCAAATGGAAAATATCACAAATAACGACATATCATGTAATTTTGATTCTTGGTAGTACCCTATGAATAGATGTGACAATAAAAATCTCAAGGGGAAATATAAGACTTGAAAAGATGTAATATTTTCAGATATTGTATTATTGATTTTTGTGCAATAAAAAAAGCAATTTATAAAAGCAGAAAAATGTTCCAGATCGTTCACATCGTTTGCACCGCAATTTTGATAACTAGTGTGACGTCACCTGATTCAAAATCTAATAAAGCTCTTAAAATATAAATAGGTCCATTTTAATTTGGCGAAAAATCTAAATTTCAAAATCTAAATTTATGAAAAGTCAAAATCTAAATTTATGGTACTAGGAAAACATGCTTAACCACTTGAATACTTACGTTAATAACTTTCCTAGAAATTTCCTACCCTCATTAAAAAAATGAATCCTCCAAATTTTAATACGGAGACGTATAAACTGCTTATAATGTTAGACAGCCATTGAATGCACCTATTTTAACCGTTTATTCTTGCTGTGTCTAACTAAACACAACGCTATCTACTGACAACGCCATTACCCAACCTTTATACCAACGCCATCTGTTAATTTGCCATACATATCAAATCCATACCGCCCGCTTGCCAGCCCGCTCCCTTTATATATTATATATTTCAACCAATTTACACACAACCTTGACAAATTATATTGCTTTATCTTCCTCATGAATCACTATCCATTGGTGAAAACCGCATGAAAATAAGTTGTGAACTTTATTTTATTTATTTATTTTTTTTATTTGGAAAAAGAACAGTTACTATAATTTATAATGAATGATACAAATTATGTAAATTATTCAACAAATAATAGCTTCTCACTGACGATGAAGCGGAAAAAAAAGATTAATACTATGTAATAGATTGTAAGGATTCGTAAAAAAAATATAAAAATCGTCAACTTTAGATACACATGAATTCTGTATAGTATTAAACTTGGCGTACGTTTTATAAAATATTATGCCGTTTATAAGTCTGAAGCCTAGTTGATAACTACAGATATAAATTTAAATTCAAACATTTATTTTTAATATGTAACACATGATCAATGATTAAAAAAAAATCAATAGTCACGGTTCGCGAAATACCAATACAAAATTAATTCTGAAGAAATGCGAGATGTTTCTGTTGAAAAGTGAAAATGCTAAATTTTCCTTATATTTAACCGAAATAATTTAAATTTGAAACACGCGCGGTAATTTTTGAAATAATTTTACAAAATGTTACAAAATATCTCTTCAAATTGGTTGCATTTTGGCCAGCCAACGCTCGAGGCAAATTAGCTAAAATATGGCCTAAAACGAATAATCCAGTTGTTAAAAAATAACATAATGGTGTAAGTTAGATGTTGAATACTGCAGTAAAAAAAAATGCTAGATTTCTGATTGGTAGACGTGTGTTGATACATGGAAAACTCTCTTCTTATTTTATGACTTTTGTACTGTGTGATATAAAGGGTCCATTATATTTGAAGATTCGATATTTAAAACGTCCATGCTTGAATATATTCCTGTTTGCTGACCATTTGTATTCAGAACACTACCTTTAAAAAAAACGAGCTGAAAAGGGGGTTAAAAGATAGGTATAATGTGCGCAAGTTGGCTTTGTCTTATCTGAAATTGAACCCATTTCAGAAACCTTTTTTCACAACTTCAATCTGCTTCAGCTCGTGATCCTATCGTGCTGAAATGCCTGTCGATAGCCAGAGACAATTTCCTGCCTCATATTAAACAATAATCCAACTTTCACTAATCAATCACGGTGACATTCCAAACCACACTTTTTTAAATTCAGCTGAGATCATATTTAAAACTTTTTAATTTTTTTTTAACTAATTAAATAATGGTATTAAATTGCTAATGTACCACCGTAAATTATAATATTACGTCAGAAGCAAATACCCTCACAAACTACTCTACATCACTAGGCATTTTTTCTATTTATTCATAAATGTTGGAAAAGATCTGATCTCTTTGTTTCATCAAAATTATTAACTGTTTAATCGATTCACCTACATTACTACAACTCATCACATTTATTTATTTATTTATTACATAAGATACATTTATACAGCAAAAATAACATATTTATAAAATAATAAATTATTCATAAAATAATATTTCAAAATAACTGTAAATATTAAAATGTGTACAAGTGTTATTATGTCTTGTTTGTCTATATTAGTTCCTAGCTAGGCAGTTTGCCCGTTCTAAGGAACCAAATGCTGGTGAAAAATGCCAAAAATGTATTCTGTACAAAAAATTTTTTTTTGTAGATTAAATATACAGGGTGTTAATGCACGTACTTGATTGTGACGTACAGTGATTCCTGACATTATTTGGAGTAAAACATGTAAATGAAATTTTGGTCTCCGGTGACTTTTATTGATGACTTTTTTTTCATTTTTTTTTTTTCAAAATCAAACAAAAAAAAATTCTTGCACATGTCGTCACTGGTCACTCCGCCGGGTGTCCGACGCACCCCTTACCCCGCCTCCAACTCAACAACTACCATTTTTTAATGTTTTTGTAGAAAAAAAAAAAAAACATCACTAATGTCACCGGAGACCAAAATTTCTTTTTACTTTTTTTACTCCAAATAATGTCAGGAATCACTGGTTAAAGTAAGTCAAGTGCGTCCCTTAACACCCTGTATACTAAGTTTTTAATGATTGTGCCATAATAGTTAGGTAACCATGTAAAATTTTAAGTTTTAAGTGACATTATTTAATAATTTTTCAGACTCAACCCTACCTAAGCCAATCAACCATTTATTTATTATTGAACCAATGCATGTCATTTTGCATGTTTTAATATTTCATTCTGGGGGGATTTTATTGTATAACTTCGGTCCCAGATATGTATATGTCTTTTGGAACTTCGACGTATTGCTCCCTGGGACCACAAGATCCTTTCTGGTGTGACTTCTTGTGATGTATTTATGATCAATTTTATTAAGTTTTTTCTAGATTTTTGTGTACGTGGATAATAACCTTTTTTATGTAGTTTTGACGATATCAAGTACATTAAATTTTTTGTTCAATCAATATACCTCCTCGAACACTCAGAAATAAAGACCTGCTCTTCCTCAATCAGCACTCGACTAACTATGGTTTTAACTCACCACTGTCCAGAATGTGTAGACTGGTCAACTCACGTCAAGACCTTGATTTTTTTGTATAAGCTTAAATGATTTCTGTCGCTCTTTAAACAATTGAAGATTTTTATTTTTACACTTATTTTTTATGTCACTCTAATTTTTCCAAAGTCTTGACTTGACTTGACAGTTCTATTTTCTTCTATTTTCTCTTTTTGTCTTTGCTTTTATATTCCCTTCTTTATCCTTATAATGTTCATTTCCAAATTTCGCAACACTTTGTTGCAAATTGGAAGTAAGTCCGTTAGTAAATAAATAAATAAATAAATCTTCGTCCAGCCTTCGACATTTTTTTCAAATTTTGTTGAAACAAATAATCATCCAATGCGATTCAAGTTCAAGGAGAGAGTCTGGCTGGTGATGAAAAAATGTCTCCTTCAATCAGTCTCCCTCGCCACGCCAGAGGTGGGCAAACACATTGCCATCAAAACCTTGAGTAACCTCACTCCATGAACTCGGGCACTCCTACTAAGTCTAATCAAACGTATCGAACCACTTGGGATGACCTATGGCAGGGGTGTTGGTTATCAAATAAATGGTTTTCGGGGTGGCGGTACCTATACCCGGCTCCCAAATTGCCATTTGGGTGTATTGTGTTGGCGTATCTATCTGTTTTTTTTTTAGGTTATGGGTGACTGCGGAAGACGGCCCTACAAATCTCGTTCATCTCTTAATTTCGCTGTTCTGGTTTTTTTTTAACGTAATTTCAAACAAACTATAACAAATCACCATGTTTTATGCTAAAACATCATTCAATAACATTAAAATATCCTTCAACCACTTGTTATAACGTAATCATAATGGGCACGCATTAGCGACCATTGTTGCCAGGCCTCGTTAAATGTGAATTATTGTTGTAAATTTGGCCCCATTCTTCCCCAGATAAAGAGCCGTCACATTGATCAAACTGTAGACAATGATGCTCGTACTAAGAGCAATATTATTATTATTTCTCTGGCAACACTCCCCTTTCAGTCTGAAGGCTGAACCAAGATGGCGAAGATCGCGCCATAAAGTATTGAAAGACGAGTTCTAGTTAGTAACAAAATATATATTTGAATTATTCTTCAAATTATGATCGGTAAAATGTTGCAAGAAACTATTTGCATACTAAATAAAGTCAATTTCAAATCTATCCATTAACATGAATAATATTCAGATGTTAGTCCTTGAAAACACCCTCACTTCTTGTTCAGAAATATGTATTGAACATTAAGACGCAAGCGATGTTTGTACATTTGTTTTGAATTTAAAGCTTCAACAACTTACGAAACTCAATTTCCTACCTTTAATTTAAATCATATGAAAATATCCAAACTTTGTTTACACTACTAATTTAAATGAAAAAAACCAACTTATTACAAAACAACAGCACATATCTGAATCAGATTATAAGAGGAAAGTGGAGCATGAACATGTGACTAGTATTGTTCACAAAGAATGAAGGAATGCTTGTTCAAAATATAACAATAACTTCGGTCGCGAACCCTGGAATATAACGTGCCAAAAATATTTAACATATTACCAAGTAATATAAAAAATTGCGATTCTACAAATTATATTAAGATATATGCTGAAAAAATGGTTATTAGGGAGAAATGTTCTATATTAATTCATGTGTGTTAATTGTGACAATCTGCATAGTTATAATAATAACATGTATACTTAAATTGTGATTGAAGATTAACACACTGTTGACAAACTGCTTAGTTGCGGTTGAACGGGATTGTATCTTGAAAAACAATGAAAAGGGTATGATTTTTTTATTTTTTTTTATTGAAACATTTATCAAAGTTACAATTTTACGAGATAAAATAACATCAATATTCAATCATTCTCCTAATAAAACAGCTGCTTGTTTTAAATGTGTTTAAAGTAAAACTATTATTACAAAAACTATTAGTAATTTTATGAGAAAATACGAATAAAAGTAACAGAAATTTAATAAATAATTCGAAGAATTGATAAGGCAAATATAAATTTCTAAACAATAAGTAAAATTATGAGGTGGTACTAGACTATTTTAATTTTTTTTTAATATTTGTCGTAGTTTTATTCCGATCGTATCTAGGGGTAATTTATTAAATAATTTTATACCCTTGAATATATAGATAGTGATGCTGTGCTGTTATGGTTCGTACTAGTGGCACGGTTGTCCTCCAAAAAATATTATTCTTTTGCTAATATTTAATTTTGGTAAATTATTTTAATTAAAGAAATCTTTATGTAATTGTAGTAGTGCAATTTTGTCATAAATTTTTGTAAGTGAGGGAACCGGGAAATCTTGGAAAACATTTATTGTCGGGTAGTCATAGGGCTTTTTTAAGGTGATTTTTATTAATATTTTTTTAATTGTTTCCAGTGGGAGTAGGGATGATTTATATGCACCCCCCACGAAGTATATTAAGGATTTTTAATAATATAATAGTTAAATAATTAATATTAGTATAGCGTATACATATAATCTGTAAAATATGTATGTTAAACGGCAACCAACTTTTCAATTCTTATTTAGAAATAGAACAAGATTTTTTTTAATATTAGCTCCAAACAGGAGGCCCTGAAGAAAAAAAAATCCTATGTCATCCTTGCGGTAGGTCTAGTGTTAAGGGTATTTTTAGGGAAAGGAAAAAGAGGAAGTTCTGGGAAGGAAAAAAGTATGTGGGGTGGGTAGAAATCTGGGCCCAATCCCACTGCGGGGCCTGCCGATGGGTCGAGAGAGTCTGCCTGGAGAGGTCTAGGTTAGATCTACCAATCTCTCCCAATCCGGCCCACCATGGAGTTGGTAGACAAACAAATTTTCCGCCAAGATCTATACAAACCTCACCCATGCTAAGACACCAAACGTAGTAAACCACTTAAAATGACCTATGGCAGGAGTTTTGGTTATCTAATAAATGTTTCCCGGGGCGGCGGTACCCATAACCTCATCCTAAGCTTTGAAAAGAATTTTTCAAATCTTTCGAAACCGTTGAAGACACCTTATATGAACTCCTCTTTGGGTAAAATAATAGGAAATAATTTTGTTAAGGAACCGTAGCACGTCTTTGAAGGGAAGTGAATTTAGTAAATATTTTTACGATACATAATGAAAAAAAAATCGTGCCCTACAAAATAATACAATATATGTTTTTATTAAGGGTACCTTGGAATGCAATCTGTTTTAGAACGTGAAGTGAAAGACCACCATTGGGAATCAAAAAGTTGCTTGAAATGTTAATTGGTGACCAGTTCAGTATAGCCAGATTCTTCCCCACCGTCCTCTTCCTCGTCCCCTTTTCCTCCCCACTATATTCAGCCTCACAAAACACTCCATTTGAGGTTGAAAAATTCAATTTTGTATCGGTGACTCAATCCAATATTATAGTTCCACACAGGAGGCCCTGAGGAAAACAAATTTGCTCGGGGCCAATGTCATAATTCAGAGTCATTTTAGGGAAATGAAGAAGAGGAGTTGACGTGTATTTGAGGCATTGAGGAAATGCTGACACATTTCTTGAAGTATACAACGAAAACCCTCTTACAACACAAGCCCACCACCAAAAATATAACCAATCGACACTACAATGCATCTAAGCAACATACTACGACAGCACTAAGACAAAGCTCCAAATATCTTCGACTTTCTCCCTGATAATCTAAAAACTGAATCCCAACTTCTTGCTTTCAAAACACAAATAACGCTATGGATTCTGGATTATATCTGCAAAAAATTTCAATCACAATACCCACATATTTTACACTCTATCACCTAATCTCGCTTCATGCATTTCTCACATTCCTCGTCTAATTTTCCAAATTTAATTTCGATATATAATATTTATTATTCAATCTGAATTGTACAACCTAATTACTATTATTATCAAGTATATTGTTTACAATTTAACAAATGTACGTAACATATTTAAGTTGCAGAGTTTTAAAGTCTTTGGCACCGTCGTGATTTGAAACTCGATGGAACCGAAAAGCTACACTAATACAGTCAAACACGTACATCTATCTATACGATTTAGTCTGCGAGAGAATGAGAATGATCGGTTTCCTCTTTGTGTGGTGCTTCGTAAATAAACAGTCTCCTCTTTGTGCAGTGCTTCGTAGCCTCCCCATTCTTGTAAACTTTAGTTTTCTGAAGGTTACACTTCTACCGCGTGTGAACTGCACACTTTTATTTTTCTATTATGCTTATTTAGGATTAGACCGTAGCTTATTATATTGTGCTCTTAAGTACGTCTTTGTTACAATGAATTCTTTGAAGATATGTACTTATTTTTAAAGTAAATGGGTTCCAGTATTCAACTCATAAAACTGCCTAGTAGGTCTGACAACAAAGGCTGTATACCCTTTGAAGGCGAGCCCTTTGTGATAAACTTGGTACCATTATTTTAAGCGTTTAAGAGTGGGAGATGAACCTTATTACAGTTATTATAGTAATTGGCCAACTTTATTACAATTTTTCTACACTTGATAATAAGAAAATACATTAGTAACGAAGATGAACATTGGTCAGGGTCAACTAGCCCAAAAACGAACTACCAGTAGTACTACCAATGTAGATTCAGCGGAATTTAGAGCTAAACTTAAAACTCATCTTTTCAGACAGTCGTAGATATTCATAAGTTTAAAAAAAAACGTTTCTCCTTCGCCTTCACGGCTCGCAACACTGTAATTTTTTTTATTATTGGGTTAGTTTATACTTCATGAATATAAACTAATAAGCACAATGTAACATTTCATTTGATAAATTTAAATATTTTTACAGTAAGCATAACATTTCTTTTTAAATACATTCATTTTTTCTTCATTCTTCATACTTTCAGGCATTTCATCGTACATCTTTAGTCCTCTATACACTAGGCAGTTCTGTGACTTTGATGTCTTCATTTGTGGCAATCGAACTTTGTTTATATTTCTTGTTTCGTAATTGTAAATGTCTCTATTAAAAACAATTTCATCCTTAAAGTATTTTGGCATTTGGTTTTTCATAATTTTATGCACAAAAATTAATACATTAAATAGTAGTCTCTTTTTTATTGGAATCCAATTTAGCTTCTCTCTCATTTGATTAATCTTTGCGTATTTGTCTTTCCCCAGTATACATCTCATAGCTTTGTTTTGTATAACTTCTAGTTTGTTCAAATTTCCTTCATTGGCCAAATATAACATCGTAGAGCAGTAGTCCAAATGTGGAGCAACGATAGTTTTATAAATGAGCTCCGTAGTGTTTCTATTTAATTAAGGTCTTAGTATTCTAAGAAAATTTACCTTTTTTGATACCTTTTTCAGCACATATTCAAATAAATAAGTGTGTAAAAATAAAGCAAATTCTAAAAATTCTCCAGACTTTCTAAATAAATATTAACTCAACTTTTCATTAATCTTCTTATAAATATAAATGTAAAACCAACAGTGATGAGGGTAGCAAAGGTAAAGTCATGCAATGTCCAGTGTTTTGAATATAATGTCCTCCACGTGCAAAGTCGTATCTTCCCCAAGCATAAACTTTCTTATAAAGTGTGTTTTATCGGAAGTGTCCTGCAGGTAAGTATGTCTCTGTATCTTTTTGTAAATAATAAAATTAGATAAAGCTTAAGATTCATTATAAATTGTAAAGGGCCCTTGAGGTGATTTTTCACAAAAATGGCGCTCTACAAATTATCCAATTATTTTTATTAATTATTATTAATGTAGTAGTTTTGTTGGATTGTCACGGTATGCAGACGTAACGATAATTCTTGCAAAGTGATGATAGTTTTTAACTTTGGGAGGCGGGTAACCATTTATTGGATGGTCAACACGTCTTCCATTGATAAATAATAATAATAACACATCATTCAATACGTTTATACATCAATAGATTTTTTTACAATATTACATATTTTGTTATTTTTTCATTGATTCTATTGACGAAAAGGTGTTTCACTACTCAGCTACAATTCATGATTTCTTCTAGAATAGTTTACTGCATCTGGTGACTTAGCAAAGATGCTACGCTTCATGGGGTGAGGTTTGCCTGAGTCTTGCAGCGGAAGCATCCACCCACCAACTGTATTGAAATCGGGATCGAGAGACTGTTTGAGGGAAACCTTTTGACCTCTCCTACAGGACTCTCTCAGAACATCGCATTGCATCGCAGTGGGATGGGTGGATTAATATTTCCATCTCTATTGGACACATTGACCTCCAATTTTTTACGCATACCTTCATACCTTTTTACTACCTCTATTTTTCCTAAACAAACCCTCTTCACTGCATTATAATGTCTTATACATGTCTTAGGCCCTGTAAGGAATTAGTTTCCTCAGGGCCTCCTAATGTTGGACCTAATGTTTAATAGCCACTTCTAATAAAAGGGAACCAGAATAAAAAGTTTAACCATATGAAAAAAGTTATGAATTCAAAATATGAAAAATAGATCCAACATGAAATTAATAAAAAAAATAAAAATTAATTATATCTTGTACCTAGGAAGTCAATGTCAAGGAAAGTCGTTTCTCTTTTCCATTCATTTTCCAAACTAAGTTTCTTATCAATTTAGATCAAGCAAGATTCGACTCTGTCAAACCCTTTACATGGAACAATTTTGGGATTTCATACAATATACAAGAGCTAAGGGCAATAATTGTAAATCTTAACTAACATAGGTTTCACCAATGCATCAAAAAACCTATTTTTTATACAATGTTCAAGGAGATTTTTTGTCTTATTTCAATATTTTTGAGTGACTCATCTATACGTAGGTGGGTACTTAACTAAAAATAGAGAGAAAAAATATCATAATGGCGTGGGAGTAATAATTTCTCCACAGGAATATTCAGCGGTCCATAGAGACCTCACCGCTCACCATGTACCTTAATGTACAGCCTCTAGTTCCTTCTAATATGGAATGATGCTTATTACGAAATACCGCCCGGGACTGAGATTATATAACTGTGAAGATTATATTGAATGAAGATGTTATGGTTCTGATCCGAAAAATCCGAAAACTTCAATATCTTGGACATGTGATGAGACATAAAGAGAAGTATGAGATCTTGCATCTCATAATGCAGGGAAAGATTGCCGGAAGACGGGGCCCTGGAAGAAGGAGAACCTCATGGCTGAAAAACCTGAGACGGTGGTTTGGCCAGTCTACCGTAGAGCTGTTCCGTGCCGCAGTAAAAGTCCGCATAGCCAACAAGATAGCCAACGTCCGTTGAACGGACAGGGCACAAGAAGAAAAAGATTCTTTTGCGATAAAGACAAATATTTTTTCATATACATATACAAACTGTAGTGTATGTGATTATTATTATTTTTTTTTTAAAATGAATACCGCACAAGAGTCCCAACTGCTCCCGTCTGGAGACAGTGAGACTATGGCATCCCCAATTGGGGTATGTTATGAGGCTGAAGGTAGTGGGGAGGGGATGGAGATTGGGAAGAGGAAGGTGGGGAATTACCTGGCTATTCAGATCTGGTCACCAATCACGCCAAAAGCCATTTCAAGCAACGTTTCAATTCTGAATAGTGGTCTTACACCAGGGCGATACTGAGAGTATCTTTCATTCTGGAACGTGTCTCAAATATACTATATATTATTTTAAATTAATAAATTGTGAAATAACACAAATTAATCAAATAAAATTTATTTGATACGCCGGGATTCGATCCCGTGACCTTCGAGTAGCGAGTCAATAGCCTTACCGCTGGACTACGCTGGCCGTCAAATGTAGATTATGAATGTTGTTTTAGTGTTTCTCAACATATTTTGTTAGCGTAGGTAAGTGAGTTATAGTTTTAAGGTGTTTCAAAAGAGGTCAGTAGTTGTACTATTTGAGAGAGAACTGTCGCCCGTTCGGTTACGAAGATAGCCGATCATATCCGATGTACAGGTGGGAACCTTCAGTGATCCATTTTCCCTGCACCAGATTACCACAGCGTATCCGTTAGTACAGACGTTAAGCCCAGTTAGATATTTATCGTTAATAATTTCATTATAAAGGAACTGAAGTAATTATTGAAACTCCCGATCATCAGAGGAAACAACAGTACACCACTTCAAATTAAATGTCACATTTAATGAAAAAAGGTGAACGAGAACTCTTCATTACATATCATGCCATATTTTCTTATACTTGATGACTTATAGGTATCTATAACATCCAAAGTTAATAGACAATACGCTTTAAGATAATAATAATTCCAATGAACGATTACTTTGTTTATCATGAATAAGCAGAGTGGAAGATACTCTTAGTATCGCCCTGATGTAATACCACCATTCAGAATTGCAACGTTGCTTGAAATGGCTTTAGCCGTGTTTGGTGACCAGATCCGAATAGCCAGGTACTTCCCCACCTTCTTCTTCCCTATCTCCTTCCCTTCCCCACTACCTTCAGCCTCACAACATACATCAATTGGGGTTGCCATAGTCCCACTGGCTCCAGACGGGAGCAGTTGGGACTCTTGTGCGGTATTCATGTAAAAAAAATAAAAAAAAAAATAATACATTTTTTTTAAATTTCCCAGCTTTTTTTCGTTTTTATATAAGTTTCTCCCCTCGTAACCAATGGATTTTTTACCATAGTGTGGATGGTAAACAGTGTACAAATGATGGTAAACAACATGCGTTGGAAGGATGAATAAATTTAATGAGTTCGTTGATGACAAAATATGACTTAACTCTTATATTTCATTAATTAGTTTTTGTTAGAAATTGATATAGGTTAGGCAACTATTAACGTTAAAATAATTTCAGGTTAAACACAACATTGAAAATTTTAGGATGAAACAATCAACGATTTAATAAAACTATAAAATTAAAACTATAAATAAGACAATAAGCGGAAATGTTGCTTGTATCGTGATGGGGTACTTAGCCAGCAGAGGAATTGAACTATCAATGTCTAAGTAGGAACTAACACCCAACCCCATCAGTCTTATCAATACCATGGAAACCCAGCATGAAATGTTTCAAAAACAGAAATAAATAACAAGCAAATTGACAAACTAATAAATCTAAAAGTGTCAATCAATCAATTACTAAAAAGACTTTACGAAAGTAGAATAGGGCAAAGACACACATGTGTGGCCGATTTAATTAACAACTATACGAAAACCTTTTTCTCCAAAAACAAAACGAACTTTAAAAGATTTTCATCCTTCTCGTAGCTTTGTTTTCTCCTGGAGAAATAATGTGATTACAGCCTTCACAAGCTTTCACACAGCTGGAGCTTCAAACGTAGCCCGATAGGAGGCTCTATATGCTTGATAACACGATTAATATGATTTTGTTTCCAGTAAGCTATAAATTATTCTGATTTTAGAGGTGGACCAAGACACTGTCTGCTCGAAAACAACAAGGTGGTTATATTGGTTTTGTCACGTCGCTAACTGAATTATCTGTGTCATCGTAATTTCTCCTTTCCATTATACAAACAAATGTGTACTCTGGAATTTTTCAATATGTGAGTTACTCTAGCTTAGAGAATTTTGCACTAACTTCTTACCGCTTGATTTGTTTTTTTATTTGTGCCAAAGTAATATTTTAACGTTTGTACCTATATCTTTTTTTCTGATGTAAATGAACTGAGGAAGTTAATAAAAGAGTATCGGTGGACAAATATGTACTATTGCTACATTTATGAAGAATTACACCGAATTCATCGAACTCAATAGGCCAATGTTCACGAATGTGCTGATTTATACAATAGGCCACTTGCATGAATTTCATAACGACTTGGAAAAAATCGTGTGGATAGATCTTTTTACTAAGATTACGAAATTGTTAACAAAATTTTTTAGAAATGTGTAGTTTTTATTTTTTATTTTTAAATAAATAAATCCATGAGTTCGTGACGTCAGTCACTACATGAAAACGTCCCGTCTCCGAAAATTTTCGTATGAATTTTGTAAAATTCCACACTGATTTATTTTTTTTATATGGCATCGCTTTGATTTCAGGCGAAATTTTGAATTTGACATTTAACGTTCACTAGATTTATATTTTGTTCTCTGCGAACTTATCATTTGGTTTGACTTTTTGACAGATGTTATGAAGAGAACCCCGTACATTTTAGATGTCGTTACGTGTTTTAGAGGTATAATGGTTATGCTGCTGATTTTAACAAAATAAAGTTTTATAATATTCTTGTTATTATTATATTTTACAAGTACAAGTATATTACATTGGATTTAGTAATATAGACGTTGTACATTATAATGATTTATGATCAATAAGATGGACCAAGGAAAAATATTTATGAGATGTAATATTTTTAGTATGCCTCGTTATTTTCCTGTGCCATTCGTGTGGAAAACGTTATTTTTTTATGATTTTCGGCTATGTAATTATCGTTTTTTCACACCTATAAAATTATGTACCGTCTTTCCGGTTTATAAAAAGTTGTCTGATTTTTCGGATTGAAATTTTCCAAAAATCCCCAGGGTTTAAAAAATACGATAAAAAAAATACAGAATGTCTTACAATATTTGCCTAAACCGGATTTTTTTAAAAATGTAATGCAAGTGGCCTATTCACTGGATGACAACCAGTAGCTCTCCGTCACCTGGATGGATTACTTTCCCAAGACCGCTGACTATGCGGTCGAGTTCAACAGAAGTTTGGATTAAAGTCTACAACATACAGTAAAATTTAACCAAGGACAATATTTGTCAGCAGTAGTGGTGAGATGGGGAATATTAGCTAAATAAAGGCGTAATTTTAGTTCATGTAATTTAGTAGCTAAGTAATTGATTTTATTCAGTCAAATACCCAACATAATGTACATGTTGTCGTTTCTCTACACCTCAGAAGGGCTGACGCGGTAGCCAGCCGGTTACTGACGTCAGTATAATTCTTCAGCAAAGCGATTCGGACTTCTACAGATATTTTTTTCCTTACAATAAAATGGAGACAATTCGATAAGCAAGTAAATGGAAGAAAAAACCAAGAAAGCTCCAGGAAGGAGTCAAGTGACGAAATAACTAAAGATTATGTAGATTTGCCTAAATTATATGAAACACGAATAAACAGCGTAACGTTTCATCCGCTTTACCTACTCCAACAGAGAAATAGGCTGATGGTCAGTAAAATTGTACCTTCAGGGTGATGACTGGGTGCTTATCGCTTATAGGGATGTACTTCATGGTTCTTTCAATAGGGACGTTAATTTGTTAGGTTATAGTAGGCACATTGTAGTGACATCTGTCAAATTTATTATAAATTGTTAAGTAGTGTACGGCAAATCAATGTGGAAGATTATAGCATTGAACGTGTGGAAATCAAAAAAATTTGAAATTTGATCGAAAAGGCATGGTTATCTCGCGCGGCGGCGATGTGAACTGGACACCGTGGTCGTGCAATTTAACACCTTTAGACTTCTTTCTTTTGAGCAATCATAAATCGCAGGTCTGATAACACAAATAATAAACCGCCAATAATTAACGCCCGCAAAGTCAACATAACAAACGCGTTCCAGCAAATTCAACCAGACTTATGCGACAAAATTATTGAAAATTGGACCTCTCGAATATATGACACCAAGCAAAGGCGCGATGGACATCAGAACGACTTAACATTCCACACTTAAGGGCCCGCAACCCGGATCTCTACCGATTTATTACATATTTCCCTTAAACCCGGTAAGTTGTAAAGCTTTTAAAAAAATATATATTATTCTTGAAGATAATATCTAGACTTTGCCCGCGCCGAAACGCAAATTACATAAAATTCCCTCGATAGAAAAAAATCGCAAATTGTGCTCCAAAAATTATTATTAACACGTTTGTTTCAGTTATTTAAATACAAGTTATATGCATGAAATAAATCACAGTGTTTTTTTTAAATGCTGTTTAAGATAATGCTTGCGAAATTTTTACTCTATTTTAAACGAGTCGTGTTTTACTAAACATTTTCTCTATTTTCGCATCGATTTTGTCGCTGTAAATGTGAGCGCTCTCCTCTAACATTCGTAATTTCGTATCTCTCCATCTTTTTCTTTTCGAGCCCGGTTGCAGAGCCTTAATTCTATATAATATACTTCCAAATGATAAGAGGATATCTCACACACAATTTGTTTATTTATATTTTAAAATAGAGCGTCCTTATTGAAAGATCCTTTATTTAAAAAAAGGAAAAACATAACAACTCGTTGATTTTTTATTGCACAATTTAGTTAAAATCCTACTTATATTATAAAGGCGAAAGTTTGTATGGATGTATGTATGTTTGTTACTCTTTCACGCAAAAACTACTGAATGGATTTTAAATAAACTTTACAACAATATAGCTCATACATCAGAATAACATACAGGTTATAGCGTAGAGCTCTGGCAATATGAAATTTGTATTAAAAAATTTCAAAAGGTTGCACCCTGTTATAGAAATGAATTTAACGGCTATGGACGGAGTGGCGAGGGGAGGAGAGGGAGAGGTGGACAGCGGCGGAGAGGAAAGGGAGGAGGGGGGAGGGGGGAGGAGGGGGAGGAGGGAGTAGGGGGAGGGAGGTGGGGATATGGAAGGTGGAGGAGGATCTGTGGGAACCCCCTAATACTATGCGAGCGAAGCGGGGGCGAAAGCTAGTAATCAATAATATAATCGTCTTGAGAAGTACCTACGTATAATAATAAATTATAGCAGAAAAATGCTGGTTACATAAAACATGGTTCATATTGTTGGTTAGAGAAACTTAATTGTTTGTACGTAAAGGAAAAAGAAAAGCTGTGGTGTACAAATTCCCTGATGAACACAACAACAACACTGATGATCGGAAATTTCAATAATACTCCGGTTCGTCTAGATTGCGAGTCATATTTGTATTCGTCTTATTTACACTTAATATCTAACTGGACTTAACGTCCATTTAAAATGATGTTCTGTGTTAATCTGGAGCAGCGAAAATGGTCGCTGAAAATGCCCGCCTAAAGATCGGATACGATTGGCGTTCTTCGTGACCGTTCGGACATTAGACCCGAACGGGTGACATTCGTTTCTATCATATGGTGTAACCTACTGATCTCTGTTAAGACACATTAAAACTACACCTACAAATACTAATGACTAAAGACATATGTTGAGAGACATTGAAACTACATAATATATTCACATACACTACATAATTTAATCAGGTTTGTGATTAGGCAAAGGTCAAATAACACCAATAACTCATACTCAATTCTTATGAAATTAAAATTTAAAAAAAATGCTTTACTCATTATTATATGTTTTACTCATTTTACTGTTTAATCAATTTTCTATTAGAAAATACGAATCTTCTATTATAATAGGATTTTTTTCAACGAAAGAGCCTTATGAAGAAAAATCCTATTTAATCAAATATAAAATACCTCTACGATATTAAAATAGATTTTTTATACGAGACGTTTACCTGGTACATAAATGAAATCAACCTTTTTCTAGTAAACCATTGGATGATTTTTTGAATATCTATTCAATATTTCATCATGTATTAAGTTTTTAATTTTTTTTTGAGTGAGTCCATTTTTTACGCATTTTTACACAAGTTTAGTGTAAAATTGAAAATACAGATAATTTGGAATTCGTTTCAGAGTTGAATATTTTCTTACTCTCAGTAAGGCCTTTATGAGTTACTACCATTCAACAGCACGGATTGGAATAGACAGTTAATCGGACAATCTCCTTCCTGAATTATTTTTCTTCCTATTACAATCAACCTTATAATTAATAATTCCCAATAATAAACACAATTTTTTCAACGTGATTACACTGATTACCGAACAAGACTTCCAACTGCTCCCATCTGGAGCCAATGAGACTATTGCATCCTCAATTGAAGCTGAAGATAGCGGGGAGGGGAAAGATATGGGGAAAGGGGGGTGGGAAAATTCAGAATTGGAACGTTGCTTGAAATGGCTTTAGCCGTGTTTGGTGACCAGATCTGAATAGCCTGGTACTTCCCCCCATCTTCTTCCTTTACCAAATTCAGCTTCACAACATACCCCGATTGGGGATGCCATAGTCTCGTTGAATTCAGAGGGGAGCAGTTGGGACTGTTGAGTGGTATTCACATAAAAACAGCAACAATGACCAAAATTTCATACCGTCCAACAAACCTTCAGAGATTTTTTGCTGAAAATATTGATGTGATTAATTTTGTGAAAAACATGTTTTTTGAAAAATTAATAACAAACCGATGAATCGTTTATTCAGATCACAATAACGTCTGTTGGATTTACGATTCGGGAAATTATTTGAAATATACGTAAAAAAGTTAGTAATAAATTAAATATTTTTTTTATTTTTAACTTTCACTCTCTTCTAAATTTTATTATCAATTTTTTTATCAACAAAAAACAATATCGTTTCTTACAAAAATATACTTAAATCAAATCTATACTACCTAACATTTCTATCATTGGAATATTAATAACAGAAAAATTAGTAACTTTCGTATAATCAGTATTTTTTTATAATTTTCTCAAATAAAACATGAAAAAAATATATGGCACAAAGCGGCAACGTCGCCGTTGAGCTGGGTCATAATTACCCGGTCGCAGGTTTACTAACGTATGGCTACTTGCGCGGGCGATGGACGACTAAAGTCACTAAAGTGAGGTACACGAAGGGGAAGGGTGATACTTAGCTGCAGCTACTGAGACAGACGGATGTGTGCGGCAATTATTTCTAAGAAATTTTTCGTATAAAAAACGTGCAGGGTCATATTGCCCCTGCCTCAATGACGCCGGATTAACATAAAACCAGTTATACCGGTTTTATGTTAAAATAGATAACTTTCTTACGAAAATCAAAAATTAAATAACCCTTACCTTTTTTCGTGAGAGTCCCAACTGTTCGAAACCGTCTGGGCCAGTGAGACTATGGCAATTGGGGTATGTTGTGAGGCTAAATGCAGTGGGGTGGGATGAGACGAGGATGTGATTTTTCCCGATATTAATTATTCCAACAGTATTTTGGTATTGGCAAAAGAGGAGAAGTTTAAAAGACTTCAGACAGTTTTGCAAAACAAAGCAATTTAATAATTTAAGGCGAAAAAAATACTTAAATTAAAATATGGATGAATTTAATAGTGTTGTCTTTTAAAAAAAATAGTGTAACTAGATGTAATAATTTTTCATTTTTATATTCGGCCAAAACTTTTTGTCCCCTTCAGATTTCATGTTGTTTTAATTGTTGTCACAGAGTTTTGATACCGTAACCCCCTGCACCAGAACCAAGAATATTACCAACATGCCGAGGATTTTAATGAAATTATAATCAAATTATTTTTAATTCATTTCAATATGTTGAGGATAAACACTTTTTTTTTTAAATTGTCCGTGTGACTTAACGGTGCATGCATTTTGTTTTCATAAAGTCAGAATTTAAGTGCAAGGCTTTAAAGGGTGTTGTTCAACGTAGAAGATGGACGTGTACTGCAGTCTAATGGTCGACAAGCGAGGCTCGAGTCTAGGGGGCTCAACGGAAAACTCAACGGGATATTCTTTCGAGTGTAATCTTGAATTTTTTTAGTATATCTGCAGGAGTCAGAAAATAGCAACGTAGCTTAGAGTTGGGCTAACATTGTTTCTAGAGACAACCCTTCTGAAGGGGTTGCATACATCAAAGGATAAGTACTATATTAAGGTTGATCTGGACCTTATTTTACTCAACCAAACCTAACATGTCCACTCGTTAAATAACATAACCCAACAAACCAAGTATCTTTATCTGACACGAGTATTTTTAAGCTTCTTATGTTGTATTGGCTGAAAGCAGTGGGTTTATGGCAGCCCAAATCTTCAGGAATATAGTTTGGTGGTAGGAATTGAGATAAAGTATGGGAATTATCTTGCTGTCTAGTTACTAAGAATGGAAAGCAAATAAATCCGGCAATGATTTCTCACCAAGTTACTTTTTAAATTATTTTTATTTATTTATTTAACTATAAATAAATTCATTGTTAGTGTTTTTTTTTTCGATATGGCCCATATTTTACGCTTGATAACATCTTAAATAATTATTCGAAGAATTTTTTTTTACTTGCTCATTTTTTTAATTGAACTTAATTTTTTTTAAAGAATTTCTGTTTAAATTTTTTATTTTTTTTTAAATATTAATAAAAATAATTTATAGTGTGACGTATACATGAAAATGAAACATAAAAAAATAATATTTTATTTTATTACATTTTATTTTTATTAATATAAAATCCATCTAAAATGGGATCTGTCATTATATTTACGGTATTTGTAATAAAATAGATGGCTTGAAGAATATTCTTCATAGACTATACGAAAAATACGGGCTATTTGTTTCACAAAATCATGAGATTTTAATTTTTTCATCATGTTCCTTGTGAAGAACTCTGGTATTGAAAGGATTGACCAACTTTATAGCAAGAACTACTAACGCAATTAGACAGAAATCTTCCCAGAGGACAGGCAGTAAGACCCTTTCCGACAAATTAACAACTGTGTAAGATACCACATCAATCCCCAAGTAATAGAGATAAAAATAATTTATTTTGACTAAGTCGGATTTGACTTACTTAAAAGTTCTCGAAAAAGTTCCCACTTTTGGTTTATTGCAAAAGTTGCGAAGTTTTTCGGCTTCGTGGACTCGAGGGACGCAAATAATTTTTCATAAAGTCTGAGAAAATTGGAGGGGATTTACATTGTGCTTAATCTCCGGTGAGCTTTGTTCAGCGAACCAATATTAACTTTCTCATTCTTTACTTTAGTTATATAAAAAATACACCAAACGAAATTAAAAAAAAATCAAATACAACATTTAAACTACCATTCTACGGTTGGAAGAAAATTTTATTTCGCCATATCCATTTGTCATTTCCACCAAATTGTGAACAAAGATGTGAAAACATCATAATATTAGGAACATCCAAACACTTTAATTCCTTACAAGCTATTAAACTATAATACGTGTTAGGAGTATAATAGAATACAACGTAGTTGCTTGGTCTCCCTGTTTTAAAATTCACTCTAATAATAATATATGAAACAAACACAAATTTTAATAATGTATACGTCTAATAAATGTTAAATTAAAAAATCCTACTGGAATACATAAAGTTTCATTTCTAATTAAAAGTATCCTTACAATATATAGGTATCTACATTAGAAGAACATCCAATAAAGGAATTAACTTTACATAATTTAAAATATTAAACTGTAAATTTGACGAAATATTTATAAACCTACTCATTACCACATTATCAACAGGACAACATACATTATCCTACTGCAGCCTGCACCCCGATACAGCGATTTCACATGAAAGGTAATATTAGGAGATATTGACACGTTTTATGTTAATTTGACCACATAAAATATTTTTCCTAACCGATTCTTAAACCTTCTGCTGCCTTTTTGTAAACCTGTCTGGGATTTAGCATGGTCGATCGATAAGGATTGATAGGATAACTTTCGATAACTTCTCGTCGCTCCCTAGGACAATTGCAGATAGCTTACCTATCACTTCTTTGAAAAGGAAAATAAAAATAGCCCATGAACTGACAATTATCCTTAATTATCGCTGCCATAGACTAAACTAGCTAACCTAACCTAACTTAACCGATTTAACCAATTTTATATATATTTTTCACCAATTTTATATATATTTTTCACCAATTTTATTGACTTTTCAAATGAGGTGTTGAGTTGAGTTCATTCTGAGTTGTCCGGTCACTATAAAAGTTAGAAAGTTCCAAAAAAAGATTATATCGCTGGTTAATGAAGCTGGTGATAAAAAAATGCATTTTAATTTATTAAATCAGTTAGATGTTTATGTAAGCGCTAATAAAGAATAATTGTCGCATTCTAGTTTATTTTTCTCCTACAAAAATTATTGGGTGATTAGTGTTTTTTTCCGTTGTTTGTTATGAATGTTTTTCCAGAAAGGACATTTAAAACCAGGGATATTATTTTTCTTTGAGACTAAAATCGTCAGTTGGTAAAAAGCTGTTTGAACCAATCTGTTCTGCGGGTAAAGGGATAAACTTATCACATGTTAGACAGTGTACCCTTTTGGGATTTATCCAGCTTAATTCATTTAGCCTTATCACAAAATGCACTTTGAAAACTCATGCCAGTAGTTCTACCGGCTAAATCCATTCTACCTTGCTTGGGAGAATCAATTATTGACCACGTATTTTCAAACCTGCATACGATTTTACGAGGAGGTTTTGCAAGAATTTACATTAGCTCCTTTTTCCCATTTACTATAATAATATGCAGTGAACTGGGAATCAGGAATTACGGAAAATAAAACTATTGTTTTTTATACACTCAATTTTTACCTAATGTGGGTATTCTTATTTAGACTAAGGCCTTGCATTTAATCGGTAGAGTAAATTGTTGTTTAGTGGGGTTTATAACCCTGTGATATTGCGTGTTTCGTCATCAGCATCAGCAACCGGTGGCCATATATATGTACATACTTGTCTATTTGTGTTATGGTCGGAGTGGGAAGGATTCGGTCATGTCCTTTAGTTTGGGACTCTTCCGCATTCGCCTTTGGGAATAAAGGAACCCATGAAAAAAACTTATCCCGGAAGAGGCGGCCGACTGTCAACTTAAAACAGAATCGGCCTTCAGTGATATCAAAATATGATTTCCTGCATTGTGAGGTGTTTGTGTGTGTCTGTTCATTCTCTCCTTATTTTTAATGGTTAATTATTATTAGTACCATAAGAATTTAAAAAAATCACTACGCATTATAAATTAGTAAAGACAAAACAAGTTTCTTGAGACATTTCAGTAAGTTGAATGGAATGAAAAGGTAACAATTATTATGGAATGAAAAGGCTTTAGCTGTGTTTTTTTTTTTTTTTTTTTTTTATTATGTGCATCTATATAAAAAGGTTTACATATATTTTTTTGGCCTTGCCTGTCTCACTAGGAAATCCTGTGTCGAGACAGACTAGTTTACAAATATTTTATAAATATTAAATAAAGTACACTTTTCAATACAGCAAAAATATTTGACAAAAATTTTCAGGTTGGTTAGTGGTAACAATAATGAGATAGAGGATTATATTTGGGTGAGGTGACTAATTATTGCACGACCTTTTTCGATGATCCATTGTTTGATCAGGATTTTGTATTTTTTAATATTATTCGATTGTCTTGTTTTGTCAGGTAGGTTATTGTATATTTTAGGCGCAATGTATTTGAAATTTCTTTGACCAAATGTTGTTTGTTTTAGGTGTTTGTATGAGTTCTTTGGTTTTGTGCCGTGTGTTTACAATATTTTGGGTATTTTCATAAAATGTACATGTTTTATTTTTAAACAGATGAGTTAAGATTGTTTTTGTGTAAATTTGTCGAATATCTAATACAGGGAATTTTTTGAATATATCTACAGTACTTGTTATTATGGGAACTTTAAGAATGGCTTTCATAATTAATTTTTGTGCCTTCGATAATGAATCTATAGCTGATAGTGTTGCACCTCCCCATGCGATTATTCCATATTCAATGATTGATTGACAAAGAGAGTAATAAACAATTTTCATAGATTTGGAATCTAGTATGTTTCTAATGTTTTTGAAGAAATAAATATGTTTTCTTAGTTTATTCGTGACAAATAGGCAATGTGTATTCCACTTAAGATATTGATCAAATGTTAGACCAAGGTATTTGATACGGTCCGTTCGATCTAGGCAAGGACATTGACAGAATGTATCGTGAATGCAAGAATGTACTTTTATTTCAACATCTTGATTAGGCTGGCCAACGATATTTATACTAGAAGTAATGTATTTTGTTTTGGTAGTATTTAGTGCAAGAGAATTAATGTCTAGCCATTTTTTAACAGAGTTAATTGATTTCTCAGCCATTTTGTATGCATCTAACCAAGTGTCAGATTGAATGAGTAGCACAGTATCATCAGCAAAACTTACAATTTTTCCATCTATCATTAGGTTACAAAGATCATTTATGTATATTAGAAACAAAGTAAGGCCTAAGACGCTTTGATCCAGATCTGAACAGCCAGCCTCTTTCCCGTCTCCTTTCCCTCCCTACTGCTTTTGGTCGGCTCCATGACAACACAACAAAGTGGCATTTTAACATAAGCTTTGAAAAGTCATTAGTATATATTATTATTATAACTAAACCTAATCTAACCTAACTAAGCAAATTTTTTTTCTTCACTTTTACTGACTTTTCAAAAAAGTGACAAAGTCGCACATTCTTGTGTTGAACATATCCCAATTCCACATACCTACCACAGTCTCACTGACTTCAAACGATTGGGAGCAGTTGGGACTCTTGTACGATATTCACATAAAAATAAAAATGGCAACTTAATTCAGAATTTTGTCATTTTCGAACACAACATCGCTTAGGAAGAATCCTAAGCAATACCTTGGCCGCTTAATTTGATAAACTTGGTGGCAATAGTCTCAAAGAATCAAATCCTTCAAACGGTTACCTTCCAGATCCAATTAAATTTCCTGGTGTTCATTCGGCTCTTTTGTCAGATCAATTTATATATCTCTATCGTTTAGGGCAAGGGAAGGTATTGTGATATGTACTACCTATATATACTACTGGTTCTGTTGAACTAGGACGGGTTGATAATGTAGTAAAACCTCAAAGAGAAGTCCTGTTCATTTGAAGGGCACTCAGCATCTTAATCGAATTAATAAAGTTATTTTTTTTACAGACGAGCTATTCTATGTCTTTTGTGGGAACGAGATAGTTCACGGCCGAGATTGACACAAATCTGACAAATCTGAAATCTATTGTCAGATTTGTGTGATTTTCTAATGCTGTTTAATGAATAAATAATCACGCATACTTGCTTGAATTCGTATTTAAATGACCTAAACTAAAATACTTGACAGCTTACAAATTACAGCAACAGCTTAGAAATTCTGACATCGGCCCATAGAAAAAGCAAATAACAGCCATATAAAATCACACAAATCTGACAGCAGATCTCGGCCGAGATCTGTCTCGTTCCCACAAAAGATATCGAATAGCTCGTCAGGTCTTGTGTTTAGATCTTTTTAGGAAAAAAAGATCTGAGAAGGAAAAATGTTTGAGGAGTGAGTAGGAATCTGGGGGTTAGTGTGTTCAG
Organism: Limnephilus rhombicus; assembly: GCA_929108145.2. NCBI lineage: Eukaryota > Metazoa > Arthropoda > Insecta > Trichoptera > Limnephilidae > Limnephilus > Limnephilus rhombicus. The sequence goes on from OV815296.1 coordinate 2,941,404, forward strand.
GAGTGCCAAACGTATCAATCCAACGCTTCCAATGAGGTGTAAGACGATGTTCCGCGAAAGTTATGCTGGAGAAGTAAAAAGGCCTCCCTCAACCAATCTCTTCCAATCCACGCAGTAGGCGCAACTGCCACCAAGACCCGATCAAACTTCATCCGACGAACCACTTACTTAGTGTGACCTATTGAAGGGGTTTTGGTTATCTAATAAGGGGTTCCCGGGTAAAACCGAACATCTACGAGGATTTTATCTGAATCAACAAAGGTTCATTAATGTTGAAACGGTTTCATTTGTCCACTTAACCGTATACTGACATAATAAGGGAAAATTTGCAAGTATTACGTAAAATAATATACCGGTTATTTCGACAACCATTTTTGACAGTCCATTTTTCGACCATAATCGCTCCGGACCTATTTAATTAAACTCGCCAATTCCTCGTCTACTGAGCTCAGCAAACGAATATAAAAATATTTTTAACATAATAAAATCAAAGCTTAACATAACTAAATGAACCATTCGTGACAAAATGTTATTCGATTCTGAAAATGTTTAGATAACTAGATTTTTATTTTATTTTATCCAATTATAAACCGTATTAAACCATTGTTTATTTTTCTAATCCTTGCAAAAAAAATGTAATCACATTATGTACTAAATGTAAAAGCCCTATGGTCGCTTAAAAAACTATTAAATAAAATGTCACAATCTTGTTTTTAAATAATTCTCCGAACTATTTTTCCTTCTAAAGTCTTTCCTTAAAAAAAACTTATCAGTGTATATTATGCATAATTAGATCTAGGTAACGGAATGAACAGACTTGAAGAGGGGGTGAGGATCAAGGTAGGACTACATTTTTCTCAGGGTCCTATGGCGACACCGAGCAAAACTTCAAAAGTATTACATTAAATAAATATAAAGGACATTTATGTTCTAGGGATAGGGGTGGATTGAACTGACAAGTGAGTAAGGGTCCTCTTGTTTTGTGCAGGATTTTTAATTAATAACTAAGGAAGCTTTGAATAAGATAGCTTCAGGTCTGGATGATAAGGCATTATTAGTAAATTGTACAAAATTATATTTGGGGAAACACAGAACTTGAAGTCTCGCGGAACCGAAAGCAGTTAAAAAGTGGCAAAATATAAGTTTATCTTTCTTTTCACAAAGCTGCATCATGGAATTTCTTATTATGAGTAATAATTTTTAGTCTGAAACACTCATCTACATTGAAAAAATCTCCAGAGAAAAGATACATGCCGCCGATGGGACTCGAACCCGCGTCCTTCTGATTTCCGGTCAACTGCTTTGTCCACTGAGCTACTTCAGCTTATTTCCTACCCGCCAAATAAATCAATATATATCAGTGTTTCATTCAATAATTACTGCTTATTACATTTTTCCACCTGCAAACAACCAACTTTATTTTATATGGGAAAGGCATGCTAAATCTTCCACTAGGTGGCGTCGAGACAAATTATGCCCACATTTTTTGGTGAAATACTTTATCATGGGTTTTCTTACCCACGGAATCAAGGAAAGTATATAATTATTTAACACATACATTTATCAATGTGTAGGGGCGTGTAAATAGCCCCTGACACTAAGGGATGACTACCCTATGTAAAATTAACGAAAATTGAATTCTTCCCTATGTGACACAAAACAACAGTTGACCCAGCAATCTCAAAAACCAAAGTGAAAACAAACAAACACTCACTCAGAGAATGCAGCTCAGCCCCGATGTCCACACAAAAAAACACTTCTTTTCAATAAAAAATGTCAAGGCGATATCGAATAATCTTGACAGATGTTTCGCACAGCAAGGAAGTTTCAACAATGAAAAATTTGCATAATAATAATGCGTGCCAAAAATCCAATCTTAGGTACAACAATAATTCACTCACTGGATGAATTATTCTTATGACTGACCAGGAGAGACATCTCTTGGCCTTTTACTGACACTCCCGTCAGAAGTAATTGCTTGATTCACAAAGGTAAGGAAACGCATGAATACACTGCATCTCAAGTCACATAGGTTCAATTCAATACAATACAAAACCCATAGATGGCGCCCTTATGGACTTATAGCATAAATTATCAATTTAAAGAACTTAATGCCCAAATATATTTATGGCGCGTATCCATATTCCCCGCCTTGGAAGTTCGTAGAGCTTACAAAAGAAAGAATATAAAAATACAAATGAAACAAGAAATGAAATAGAAATAAAGTGACTATTCACCGGTAATATTCAGGAATGACACGCATTGGAAATTCGCAGAATCTCACAAAATAAAGAAAAATAACTAAAAATACAATGTAATAAAGTTCAATTGACCAAGATAACGGATATTAAGTAATGCCATGTCTGGGTCAGAGATCATTGAAACAATGACTAAAATAAAAAAAAAATAAATAAATAAAAATAAACAAAAATAGATAAAATATAAAATTATTGCGTTGGAATGGGATATAATTTGACAACCGGACGTTTAAAAGAACCAAATCTTGTCTTTACCGTCGCAACGCGAACAATTTTATCCATTCCGGGATGGATTTCAGTTATCACGCCTAAAGGCCAATTTAACGGAGGGGAATCTTCTTGTCCCACTAGTACGACAGTTCCGATATCAATCGGATGATCAGAAGTAGTCCACTTCTGCCTGACTTGCAAGGTGTGCAGATACTCTGAACGCCACTTCTTCCAGAAGGACTGAACCATGCTGTCTAATAATTGCTTACGCTGAGTCAAATTGATTTTACCGTCTGCCAGGACAGAAGCAGGCAAGTACTGCAATGGTGTCGACATTAAAAAATGCGCAGGCGTAAGGACTTCTAGATAAGGGTCAGAAGACATAACTGTAAGTGGACGCGAATTCATTATGCACTCAATTTGAACTAGCACAGTCTGTAACTCCTCATAGGTGAGAAGCTGAGTTCCAATCACACGGTACAAGTGTGTCTTCATGCTCTTTATGTTCGACTCCCACATACCCCCAAAATGAGGCGCGCGTGGTGGAATCATTTTCCACTCTATACGACGCTTAGCGAGTTCGCGCTTTAATGAGGGCTCATATTCAGATTCAACCAAAAACTTGTAGAGGTCATCTAATTGTGCCTTCGCACCCACAAAATTAGTACCATTATCTGAATACAAGCATGTTACCGGGCCACGCCGAGAAATAAAACGGCTGAAAGCAGCCAGGAAAGCATTTGAAGTTAAGTCAGAGACCAACTCAATATGAATAGCCTTGGTCACAAGGCATACGAATAGACAAATATATGCCTTTTGAGAATGTTGTCCTCTCCGACGAGTCAGCGTAATACGGAGTGGACCTGCGTAATCTACACCGGTATGTACGAAGGCCTTTGCTTCTGCAACACGATATGACGGTAAATCTGCCATCTTCGGTGTAGGATGCGATGGATTTAAGCGGAAGCAACAATTGCATTTCCGCACCATCGCCCTGATAACAGTCCTAGCATCTAATATCCAATAGCGTTGACGTAAGATAGACATAAGAAGTCCTGGGCCTGTATGACAGTTCACGACATGAAAGTGAGCGATGATCAGATCGACAACACAGTCATGTTTGGGAAGCAAAACCGGATGTTTAACCTCAAAAGGTAAATCCGATTTAGAAAGCCGCCCCCCAATACGTAACAGATTATCTCCATCAAGAAATAGAGATAAACTCTGAAGTCTTTTGGAATGAAATTTGCCTTCCTGGAGTGCAGCAATATCTCCTGCAAAATGAATACTCTGCACAGCACGAATCACAGCCTTTTCAGCAGTCATAAGATTATTGACCGTTCCAGAGGAAAGTGATATCTTTTTTATGAATCGGAGGACATAAACAACAATCCTTAGTAGTTTATCCCAAGTGGATATACGCTGAGCCAGTTCACTCAGGACCGATTTTTCACCCTGAAATGTTGCAATGAGCACATTAGCCTTGTGTTCAGGCATTTCACCAGTATTGGTAGGGTGAAACGGTTTTAATGGCCATTCCAAAGGTGGGCTGCGAATCCATGATGGGCCGTTCCACCATAAATCATGTGAAACGAGTTGGGAAGGAAGCATGCCACGAGAAAGGCAGTCGCTCGGGTTTTCACTACCAGCAACATGGTAAAAGTTCTCTGGAGACAAATTTTCTTGGCACTGAGCTACGCGATTACTAACAAACACCGACCAGCGATGCGGTGAAGAATGTATCCAAGAGAGCGCAACGGTAGAATCGGAAAACGCATATGTTCCTGCAATAGGAAGACGCTCAGAATAATTATCTTGAACCGTCCGTATTAATTTGGACATCAATACTGCGGCACAGAGCTCCAAACGAGCGAGGGTCGTCACTTTGGTGGGAGAAACCTTTGATTTTGCGCACAACAATCTCACTGTAATTTTTCCAAACAGATCAGTGGTGTGCAAATAAATCACACAGCCATAACCATTCATGCTTGCATCGCAGAAAGCAACAACGAGCACCGTACTGTCTTTCAGGACACCAACATGGCGAGGGATTTTTATCATTGAAATTAGCGGAAATTCCTGTGTAAGCGCCGAAAACCGACGAATAACGCTATCAGGTGGTGTATCATCCCAACCAATGTTGCACAGCCATAGCTCTTTGATAAGTAATTTAGCGTACAGAATGACAGGGGCGACCAAGCCGAGGACATCAAATAAACGGGCGACTATGGAGAGTATGCTCCGCTTTGTGCACTTCTCCTGAACATAAGATGTCGTAAAGAAGAAGCTGTCATCAGCTGGTTCCCACGAAAGGCCCAACACCTTAGAGGTATTGTTAGAACCAACAGTGAAGTCCACTGGGCTGCGGTGAGAATCCGGGAGGTTCTCAAGTACAACTTGAGAATTACTAGTCCATTTTACTAAATCAAAGGCACCGGACTTAAACAACGAGATTAATTCTCGAGAAAGACGTATGGCGCTGGGCTCATCTGCAATAGAATAGACCAGGTCGTCCATATACAGCTTGGACTCTGCCACTTTGGCAGCATCCGGGTAATGTGGTCTCATATCTTGGGCCAACTGGCGAACCGTCCGCATTGCTAAGTATGGACTTGCCGTCAAGCCGAAAGGAACTCGATTGAACTGAAAAGTTCGTATGAGACCATTATTTGAGAATCGAAATAAGATCCTCAGGTATCTGCGATGCTTGCTAGGAACTTCAATCTGTAAGTACATTTGCTTTATATCCGCAGTCATAGCGATGGGAAAAAGACGAAAGTCAAGCAAAAGCAGAAACAAATCGGCTTGCAAATTGGGACCAGTATGAATAATGTCATTCAGTGACAGCCCTGTGTGTGTTTTAGCACTAGCATCGAGCACAATACGAGGCATTGGTTTGTCTGGACGAGTGACAGCATGATGTGGGATGTAATATCCATCTTCTGTGATATCAGACTCTGAGACTTCTGATAGGTAATTATTTTCAATATATTCACTGATAACCTTGTTATAATTCTCCTGCAAAGCAGGGGAATGTTTAAATTTTCGCTCCAATGCCAAAAATCGGCGTTGGGCAGCAGTACGAGAATTACCCAATTGTCTTGGATCTCTACAGAAAGGTAAAGCAACAGAATATCTACCATCATCAGTGCGAGAAATTGATGAAGTAAAGAGATTCTCACATTCTGTCTCCTCCGGACTTAGAAATTTTATATTAGTATCTCTTCTAACAGCCAAAATTTTTGCACTAAATCATTAAGTGCGAGTGCCGAGAATGATGTGTTTGTGTTGAGCACATTATTGGGGTAATCACCCATCAACACGAAACCGAAAGCGGTCGATAACGCGGGGGGTGCACTAGTACCCGATTCAACCCTGTTCCCTAAATAAATATATGGGAACAGTTGTGCACCGATGACGACATCCACGCATCCAGGAATATTCCATGTTAAGTCTGCGAGAGGTATGCCCTCTAAGTACCTCATATCACCCTTGGCTATATAGTGATTAGGTAATTGATCGGTGATACTGTCAACGACAAGCGCATGTATATTATATTTATTCTCTGGGTATACGCGAGACTCAATATCCAAATACACGTAACCGAAAATTGGTCGAGACGTTGATCCAATTCCTTTGACAAACGAATTACTCAAAGGAATTATTGGTAAATTCAGAGTCTTACAACAATCGACCGTAATCAAATTATTTTGAGAGCCATTATCAATTAGGCACCGAACAATAACTTTATTTCCGTTTTTAAGCTTCGCGTATACTTGTGCGGTCGAAAGTAAAATAGAAGAGTTCGGTGTTACTTTGGCACAAAGCGAACACGAAGGATTGACATTCGCGGTCCCCTCCACTTGCTTATCACCAATGCCAGTTCCATTGATGCTGGATGACACTGGAGGGGGGACTGACGGTTCTTCACTGGTAGGTACTTGCGACGTATGTACATGAGTATTGGTTTTCATATTATTCACACTGCCGAAATGTAAGAATGTATGATGACGTTTATTGCACAAATCACAAACTAACCCCGATTTGCATGACTTGATTGTATGTGAACCACTAAGGCAATTTACACAGGCATTTTTCGATTTTATAAATTCAAATCGAGCCTGTGGGGAACTCATACATTTAAACTTTGAGCAAACGTTGATTAAATGATCAGTTTTGTTACACAGAATACATCCTTTCGGCGGAGCTGGGAAGCGCGGAATATTCGCATTACTCGCGACGAACGATTTAGTATTATTTGATCGGGAGGACGAAATGGGATGCGTTTTATTTACGACACCATGCGAGTTACTCGTTCGTTCTAAAATCTTTACTTGATCTTGTACAAACGAAACTAACTCATTATAAGAAGGAATTTCTTTATTACGAACTGTCAGCTCAAAGTTCTGAGCCGTCTGTGAATCAATTTTTCTTACCGCGCAGTGAAACAAAATAAAATCAGTTAAATCTTCAATACCTAACTGCTTTAATGCCGACACTGACGAAGAATATCTTTCAATGAAAGAATTGAGACTGGCAGATGTATTCGTGCAGTTTTTCGCATCGAGAATATTATTTAAATAATGTGTTCCTAGTGTACGTTTATCTTGATATTTTTTAACTAAACTCTCCCAAATGATCTGATATGTATCACCCGAAGGCACAATGCCTGCGGTTATGTTCAAAGCCCCGTGTGTGAGTTTTCCGACTAAGTACTGCACACGCTGCGAGTCAGTTAGCTGTCTATTATTATGGATATTGGCTTTAAATGACTCAAAAAATTTCGACCAACTTTCATTCTTACCATCGAAGGTTGGAAGATCTATTGCAGGAAGATTAATCATACACGGCTCCCGCGACTTATTTTGTGACGTCAGTGACTCTCTTACAGAAGTTTTCATATTCGATCTAGTTCGTTTGACCTTCAAAAAAAGATCATCAAAAGCATTTAAAGCTTGAAAATCTGGTTTAAATTCTGGATTTAAAGTTAACTGACGATCATTGATGCTATCTATAATATTTTCAAATTGACTTCGCATTTGATCAATCATCTCTGACTGAGCCATAAACACTTCGTTATTTCTTGACTCAAAATTAGATATATTATTTGTTGCATTATACAGATCGTTCATACGAACAAAAAGATTTTCCTTTTTTGCGGTTAAAAGAATAAGCGATCTGTCTTGAGCCTCATCAAAACCCTCCTCCGTAATTCTTGGCATTTTTTATATATGCGAAAAGATTACCACAAAATTTTACAATAATGTTACAATGTTAATAATTAATTAATAATAATGTTGCGAATAATTATCCAAAATTACGACAATTCTGCGAACAATGTTAACAATTAATTAATAATAATAATGTTGCGAATAATTATCCAAAATTACGATAATTCTGCGAACATCCAAATATGTCATCCAAAAGCAAAAAACAAGACCAGCTATAGTTCTCAAAAAAATGAGAGGTACTTCAAATTTACCAAAAAAAATACGTAAATTCAAACATCCATGTAATTAAGCTAAAATCTTGAATTGAATGTATGAATGAATTAATAATCCGGCTCGAAGGACCAATAAATATGTAGGGGCGTGTAAATAGCCCCTGACACTAAGGGATGACTACCCTATGTAAAATTAACGAAAATTGAATTCTTCCCTATGTGACACAAAACAACAGTTGACCCAGCAATCTCAAAAACCAAAGTGAAAACAAACAAACACTCACTCAGAGAATGCAGCTCAGCCCCGATGTCCACACAAAAAAACACTTCTTTTCAATAAAAAATGTCAAGGCGATATCGAATAATCTTGACAGATGTTTCGCACAGCAAGGAAGTTTCAACAATGAAAAATTTGCATAATAATAATGCGTGCCAAAAATCCAATCTTAGGTACAACAATAATTCACTCACTGGATGAATTATTCTTATGACTGACCAGGAGAGACATCTCTTGGCCTTTTACTGACACTCCCGTCAGAAGTAATTGCTTGATTCACAAAGGTAAGGAAACGCATGAATACACTGCATCTCAAGTCACATAGGTTCAATTCAATACAATACAAAACCCATAGATGGCGCCCTTATGGACTTATAGCATAAATTATCAATTTAAAGAACTTAATGCCCAAATATATTTATGGCGCGTATCCACAATGTTATCACTGCTCCTTACGACAGGCAAGACACTTTAATTCAGACAATATGGAGGGTGAAAAGGCGAACGGTAACATTTTCTAGTCAATCACTAAAAAGGACACTAATTTATTGCCACGTTATTGCGCGCTTTTATAATTACCTCAACGATTCACGGTTACGGTACGGTGATTGCAAAAAGGAAATAAACATGCGTTCCTTATCGCTATAATGCTACAGCTTTTTCTTACACAAAATATGAGACACGCAAAATACGTGTCACTGTTTTCTCCAAAGTACTACTTTATCGTTGCGTTTCATTTTCTTTAAACGTGTGAGGGAGATGTGTGATAATGATTGTAAATTTCCTTTGAGGGGTGCAGACATATGTTTCCCGTTTGTCTTATTTTTAACTGTTATTATTTAGTGTGTAAGAAAGAACAACAGCATTATATGTTTAATAATTAAAGCAAAATCATCAGCGCATTGATATTTGACGTTTTTTTAATATTTGGAATTCACTTATTTCAATTTCATGCTTGTAATTATATTCCATACTTTCAAAATTAAACTAGTAGTATTGTAGTGGTTTACGAAAACGTCACGATGCGGTATGTGAGAGAGATGCAAGGAAATGATAACGTTTTTCCTATGGAGGACAGACCTACGTACATTGTGTATCTCATCTTTTGAAAGAGCTGCAGCGTTGTAGCGATACGGAACGTATATTTATTGCCTTTTTTGCCGTCACGGTAACCGTGAATCGTCATGGTAATAAAAAAAGCGTTCAATGGCGACAAATAACAATCCTTTTAGCGTCTATTATTGAATCACCAAAAACTTTTATTACTCTCCTCTGGATGGGATTAGATGTCATGTTTCATCAGATATACCTCTACATTTTTTTCCTTGAGACCTTTGGGAAATTTAAAATATGTCTCGACACCGTCAATGAAATATGATGTTACATTTTTGATAAACTTAAAAACATGTCAAAAGGAAAACTTATCTCAGTCTAGGTAGGAAGTTTATTCACGAATTGGCGTCAAGACTTTCCACGAAGACACGTTTCAAATTTCCATGCTGGTGTATATTTTATAAATCGGACACGTTTCAGTGACATCAGCTACCTGGATTTTATTAGGTACCTTCTAAATAATTCAATATATATTCAAATATGAAATAACCTCACGTCAGGTCCGTCTTTTTTATGTCCTCGTGGATGTTACTCAAACATATCAGTATAAGAATGTTGTATTATTTTTAATATACGATAAAAATTCCATTTATCTATTCATTAACATTGGCATTTTAATGAGATTTTCTCCAATTATAAAAAGATAGGGGTGATTAATTGCTTTGATTTTTTTTTTATTATTTGATACTCATTTTTAAGTGATGCAACAAGGCAATGAATCCGGAACTAGTACGACAGAAGTTGGCATGTGATTTGTAGCGTGGTTTAAATGCTTTATATGGAATTCGAAATCGATAAACGAACGAATGATCCTAATACAACATTAATCAATAAAGCAGGGAAAATTATGTATTCCCTATTTCTCAGTAGGTTCATAAGACCGAAACAACATTACACCTTTAAATAAGCCAATAGCAATCGCGCCATTATTAAACAATTTAAAAAAATCCATTTGATGTGGGAAGACAGATTTTAACTTACCTCTTAGAATAAAGAATCAATTGTTACAATTATTTTCTCAGTAAATCGGTTTAACCGGTAAAAAATCAATTTAGGCACCATAACAATTGTTGGGCGAAACTAATAGAACTCTGTAAATAAATCGTCTTAACGTGTCCTAATTACAGTTTTAAAATGGCCTTGAACGCCGAAACAGCTATCACAATAATAAAATAAAAATGTAAATACTTACTTGCAGAATTTAATAATAACAATATTCTATTTGATATACGAGGGCTCTCCGTAAAATAAGGTCTTCAAGGTGCTGCGGTCACGAGGAATGATTTTACAGGCAATTTGACAACACTGGCGAGTAGGCTGGTTCTTCTAACTTCGACTAAGCATCACAGAGAGTGCAGCGTGGTAGTCATTTTATGTGAGGAAACCAGGCAATACGCCAGTTTTGCTGGATCACACGTAAAATCGTTCCTCGCAACCGCAGCACCTTAAAAGAAAACCTTATTGTATGGACAGCCCTCGTACACTAAATTTACAAAAATATTATTATTACAACCTCTAAGCATGAGAAAGCACCGCAAGCTAAACGTATTCAACGTACAAGATTTAATAACAAAATGTTTTTTTTTGTCATTCGGAAAGTCAGTCTCTAAACAACAATTAATTACAAAATCGTTTAGTATTTATTAAAACAGAAACGAAGTGGGATGTGAATTATCACACTCTCTCTGCGTGAAAGGTCAAATCAATAAATACAACAGTAGGTGTTTTTTTGTTATTCGAAAGGTCAGTTTCTAAACAGTAGTGGTCAAATCGTTTAGAATTTTTAACCGGAGATAGAGTGGGACTTGAATTACTCGTACATCCACAAAAAACCATGACGATTTTTGTTCTACAACTATACAAAGTACAATCATTGACTGCTCTTGACTGTCGACATTTGGAAAATCAATTTCCTAAAAATAATTAGTCGCAAAAATTTTTAGACTCCTACATTTAAAACGGAAAAATTGTAAGCGTGAACTAAACCAATTAAAAAGAAAACAGATGTTGTAATCTTACATTAGAACATTTAACTCCAATCGGGCCAATGGAATTATTTTAAGTATGTTTAGGAAAAACTTTCTACAGTTTCCAAAATACGTGAAATAAAACTTATATAATTTCACGGTCCGAGCCAACCATTGGAACGGGAAAAGAGAAAATGTAGAGTTTTTCAAGTTTTTCCGATACCGTCCTTGTCCTAATAAAGGCGTATTTTGGTCCAAAGTGTAATTTGAACTTGGAAGATTTATGTTCCTTCTGTTAGGCAAATTCTCCTTATGAAAGCTATACCACACTGTCAGAGAAATCTACATATATTAGAATCTGAAAATAACTTTTTAGTTTTTCCAATATTATTTTTAATATTATGTGGTGTTATTTTGGATTATGACCAATAGATACAACTCTGATGATTGGGATTTTCAACAATATTTCGTTTAGTATAGATTACGAGTTGTGTTTATTGTCGTATTTTTTACAATGAATAGTTGACTCGTTGACTGATGAAGTCCATTCCAAAAAATGCTCTATGTTAATCTGGAGCAGGGAAAAAAGCACCCACCTATAATTCGGATATGATCGGCTATCTTCGTAACTATCCGGGTATTAGACACCAATGGTTAGGCTGATAGTGTTTCTCTAACACAGTTCTACTTACTGACCTCCATTGTGTGATGTATGTCTTTTCTCTCTTACTTATATTTGTCTGTATTTTATTTACTCCTGGGCACTTGGCACCAGTCGTAATGTTTCGTCTTTTCATACTTATTTAACTCTCCTTTCATCGGCAAGACAGTTGTAATATTCCCGCCTTTTCTCTTGGCTCTGATCGATATTTAAATTCTTAAGGCTTTGCATATGTGTGGTAGGGATGGAAAATTCCTCCCCTACGTCACACAAGCCTTTATAAAATTGGACCCTTATTTCCTCTGATAACTACAGAAAGCTACTTAAAGCTCCCTTGTACTACATACCTTTAGCGATATATGTACTTAACTAATAAATACGTTATTTACGACTTTGAACGTAAATATTTTCGTATTTAGGTTGTAATTAAACTCCATCAAACGTTGTGTAATTTTTTGATTTATGATATAGAACTTTAATTACTTTAAATTTTGTGGTAACCCTCTTGATTCTAAACAGAGTGTTGAATTTCAAACTGTATTGGTCTCTCTCTTGCAAATTTAACCTTAAGTAATTTCTCTAAATGAACTAACTTCCCTTTGACGTTTATTATGATTCCCTACATCCTAATGAATTCATGAATAAGCAATACTAATCGAAACTACACATGACTAATTGAACAGATAATTAAATATAACTCAAATGGTTAAATGTTAGTAAATTTGATTATGATTGTATCTCGTATCTGCTGGGCGCCCCTCCGTTTAGATTCAGCTGCTATAAGGTACATATAAAGATGGATTTAGTAGGTTAATGTAATTTGTTAATTGCATATTTGACGAACTCAGAATAACCCTTTTTCTGGCAAAATTTGGCTCCTGCCTCCATCAAGTAAGCAGGGTGATCAGAAGTCAACCCAAAATTCGCTCAGTCTTTTGGCACGGTTCAATTGATTGATACCTAAGTTATCGCGTCCCAATTGACCTTCCTTCGCCATCATGCACTGCCTTCAGGTCTTCCCCCAAGCCCAGATACCTCCAAATTCCTACTCCTCCAAAGTTTACTATTTACTTAGGGCGAACCGGTTTCGTCCTATATGCAATCATATACTCACGGGTTTGTGTGGAGTTACGGGTCGTGAATCCTCCCTCCACGTTCAAGAAATGAGACGAGAGTGACCCGACAGGCCTAAAGCACTAATTGTAAGTGAGTTCGTTTCATTCAATGAACAGTACATAAAAAGATATATATGTAAACATACGTTTTGGGAAGGTTTATAACTCGCAATACGAAACTACTTGCAACGCATCCCGAGCTCGGATCTCGCCCATCAAATTCTGCGAAATTTTCAGATTGATACCGAATAGATACATAAGAATAGTGGGTGACATAAATACATATTCGTACATTAAGATCTTATCTGGCGATGTGTTCTGGAGATTCGCCATAACTCCAAGCTTTTGTTTGGTTTTGTTGACGGTTTTGTTTGAGAGATCCGCCATCTCTATGGTTTGATTAATGGTCCTTGTTACAGAAGCGAACACTGCCTTCTGTTGGTTGAACTGTATTTTTTTTTTCTTTCCCTCCCCTCCAATGTTCAACTTTTGATAAACTCTTGCTATCCCGTGATTCTCAATTGAATCATGTAAATCCTCATTACCCCTTATTAAGCTATCCCGTGATTTTTCAACTGTTTCATGTAAATCTTCAATACACCCTTTTGAACTGCTATAATAAATCTGTTAATTTTCAATTGCTTAGGTCTGTAGATACCTCGTTACGTTCAAATTAAAAATAGTGTTTAAATTTTTTTTTTTTCTTTTTGCTCCTAATAATTGCGCAATATAATAATTTTATCCCGTTCCTAGAAGTTAATACCTAAGTACGATATCCACTAATCAAGGTCATTTTTTTTTTTCTTTTTGTTCCTAATAATTGCGCAATATAATAATTTTATCCCGTTCCTAGAAGTTAATACCTAAGTACGATATCCACTAATCAAGGTCATTTTTTTTTTTTCTTTTTACTGTATTCGAACTAGTGTCCCAGTGACCGAATTATTTTGTAAACAATTTGAGCTTTGTAAACATTCTCTACGGCCTCGTGACCTAGATTCAAGCGTATGAGGTATGTTTACTTTAGACATTCCGGAGACGTGTGAGATGACTCTAAAATTTTCTTTGTTTGATAATGATGTACTTAGCGCAATTGTCTAGTCTGATACCCGATTACGTATACATATTTATTCATTTATATATACTTTGTCTCAATAAATAATTTATAATATTGATCTGTATAATTTTCTGATTGAAATAATTTCTAATATCATAACTTATTTCAAATGCTCTGGATTTTCTGAAATTATATTAATACATACATAACATTAAATATAAAATATTGATTTGTAAATTTATCACACATAACTACTTTTAATAGTTATTGATGAATTCAGTGGTAGGAATCGATACCCTTTTCCTCTTTTTATATAAGTGTTTTTCTTTTTGATTAAAATTTTTCTTGGGAACAATAAAATTACAAATATATGTGTTTATATACATACATATATAAATATATAAAATATACTTATTATATTTATAATATTTTAATATAGTTACATATCACATATTAAGCGAGTAATATCTTGGTCAAATAATTAATCCAAATACCAATGTTTGCTCCATTCCGCTTTCTCCTTGGAATCTGTAAAATTTTATAACGGAAAAGACTTACCCCTACCAAGGTTTTTTTCCGACCGGGAAATACACGGTGACCTTGCTGCAATTTTCCTAAATTAATTTTTTATTTTCCTAAATTTAATTAAATCTTTTTGACTTCAATTTTTTTTTTTTTCATTTAATCTAAGTAATTAAAATGATGCATGAACTCTATCGTTCTAAACTGTATTTTATCTCAAAACTCGTTGGTTAGATAACACTTTAAATGATAGTTACTTCACGATTAATTTAGAGATGGTAAATTGTTGTTAAATTAAATTTTTATCCCTCCGAACTTTTATGTATTAATAAAATATTATTTTGTTTTATTATTATTATTTAAGATAATTAATTTAATTATTTATTATTTGTTAGAACACTTTCACTTAGATTGAACACACGTATTTAATTATAACTCCTTCACGCTAAATTATCACATCACTTCAGTTATTTATTGCACTAATATTAAACGCGAAATTTCTAAGTTTAAAATTACGATATTAGGTGATTATAAAATCCGAATTTTCCACTAAAACAAATTGTATTTATCACGAGCACTTTTATTTTTCACAAGTAATTAATGCGTTGGCTTTAATTTTATTTTTCACTGACTCTAACTGCAAAGTATTTTTTTTTTTTGACTAGAATGTGAAATTTTTCTAAGTATCAAAATAATTATCACTTAGAATTTTTCAAATTTAAATCACCCACCGTTTCGTCACGTTCCGCGAAGTTACAAACTTTTCGACCACGACCGTAGACTGTCCTCAACTGGCATTTGTCTAGACTTTTATACCCCTCTCAGGTCCAAAAGATCGTATCTGAATCTCCTATAATAAACCAATCTAATTACTATCAACTCGTAATTTCTTGAAACCTCTCCATTATTGTCGAATGCGGTCTCTTTGTACGTTTTGCGTTTGATACATTAAATTCTGTCTCGTACTTCCATACTTACAAGATCCGGATTTAGTAAGATCCATGTTTAATGGCCCAACTTCCTTTGTCCTGTTGTTCATACAAAATTAGCTTGAATTTAATAATTTTAAAGTTCTATTTTCATCTATTCCGTAACATGTCCGTGCGTACGGCATCTACCATATGTTCCAAATCTGTCCCCAAATTCGCCTATCAGAGATATCTTCATGTCGAAGTCTTTCTCGCAAATTGTTCATTTTTATTTTATTATTTTTCCACGAGTTTTTCTGTATTCTATATGAACCTTTCCATTTAAAACCGAATTTTCTCTATTTACGTCGTATATTTGAATTTTCCATTCTTTCTCGAATTTTCTTTTATTCACGACACTCTTTCCATGAATTTCCTTATTTATTCTTACGCTATTGTTCATATCTCTATAGATTTTTATATTTCAAGCCGTATTTATTTTATTCACTGTTAAACTAAGATTTCCTTTGTTTTTCTCTGTCGTATCTCCTTTCCCCTCACTTCCCCGTACTTCCCTGATATAACCATATCGTTTTTTGATGTTTGCTGCCTCTTGGAAAATTTCATTTTCTATTTGTTATTAATAAATATATCATTTTTAACATCTTTATAGGAGATACCCCCACTTCGGCCCTTAAATTCCTGTCATTTTTATTGCTTCATAGAGAACGCCTTACAAATTTTGTCCCGTTCTTACGAAAAATCCCATAAACCATATGTCTTGACAGTTGTATACATTAGTTCCTGTACCCACCTGGCAATAAATCCTTTTTTATTTCAGTGTCGTTAACTTTTATGAGAATTCTTTAATATAAATATTTCATAAGACCCATGATAATTTTTATTACCTTTTTAACGGCTAATCGTCCTTATATAAACAATTTTCATGTTCGAATATTCCTTGTTTATCACAACAAAATACATCTGGGATCGACAACCATTGTAATGCCTCATTTTTTTCTGCAATCGCGTACTATGTTACTCTATAAACTCCATTTTAATTACGTAAAATGACTCCTTTTCCTGAGTTTTTCTATCGCAATGTTTTCAGCATTTTCCACTCCCCTCCGTACTGCACTCTATTTCTTCTCTAACACTTGTTACTGCTCTAGACATCTGAAATATACCCTCGCCTATTCTTTAAAACTCTCATTTTTTTTTGACGTTTCCTCCCTAAATCTTTCATCGTAATATCCTAGCTCCGTCTAGAATTGATAACAATAATTTTCCATTGTTTTTTCAACATTTCCATTTCCTTTAGCACGTTTTCCCTCGAATCGATCATCTCCGGTCGTCACAAACAATCGTATTATAGATGAAATCTCCCTAACACCTTACAACACGTTTTCGTCACTTGCTGTGCAATTTTTCACTTAAACTTTTCAAACGTTGTTTACGTGTATCCTTTTTTCCGCACCTTATATGCTTTAATGCGTTCGAGAACTAGGGTTTCTGATCCCTGGAACGTACCGGTTAATGATAACATTTCTTGGGGTCACCGTACTTTTGTCCCTGAACAGATTATTTCTTCCCATGGAGTTTATTCACCTCTCGGTTTGGTGGGAACGTCAAACTCATTAATTACATTACTAATTGCCAAGTCCAAAGGTCGTTCCTTTGTTCTAAAAATGGGCTCGGCCCTCTTCCCGTTGATAGGCTGAATTGGTTTTTAATCGCTTTTGCTGCAATTCAATTGGCTGTCAATATATCACGGCCTAAAGCATACTGGGGAGTCCCTGTCTTTGATTATTTGTTGATACCATCTGTGATTTTTTTATCAATACTCGTCTCACTTTGTCTAATTATAGATCCCTACCGTAAATATGAATTCACTTTACTCTAATCCGATAGATGTCGTAGACGTGTCCGTTTTATAAGTAATTGATATTTTCTTTTTAAATTAAAGTGGGAAGCTACGATATTTCCTAATTTTCACTGTTGATCAATGCAATTCATCACAATTGCGACACTTCACAATTACATATATCTACCCACACTAACGATGTCTGTTGAGATACGTTGAACCTGTGTACATACATACTTATTTTGAGTAAAATACAAAACATATTTGGAGGCTTTTTTTACATGAGCTCCACATTGGAGTCCCTGAGGAAAATAGTTTCCTTCAGGGCCTATATGATCATTGGGGATGCTGTGCGGTGGTTTTTTTAAGGAAAGGAAGAAGAGTAGAGTTCTGGGAAGGAAAAAGGTTTGAGGGGTGGGTAGGAATCTGGGGTTCAGTGTGTTCTGATCATCCACCGCCAAGACCAAGATAAGTCACCCCATGAACCTTGCCACCTCTGCCTAATCACCAAGCGTAGCAAAGCATTTGGGGTGTCCTAAAGCAGAGGTGTTGGTTATCCAACAAATAGTTCCCAGGGTGGCGGTATCCATTCCCGCCTCCCAAATTCTGAAGGGAATGGGGAAAGAAATGAAACAAAAAAGAAGTAAGTTGGAAAGTGGGTGGTTTTTTCAGTTCCAGGCGCCAAACACGACTAAATCTAGCGATTCTTTGTTGTACCCAGTTAAACCGTTCACCTTTCCAAACGTTGTTTAACCTTTGTGATAGGTTGGTTAAGTGCCGCTGCAGGTCCTATACTTGACAATTTACTAAGCGTTCAACGTCCGGGACTGACCTTTAGCACTCATACATATTTAGACACCACTTGGTTCCTGCGATGGTTCAGAAGTATAGCGGATGTATTCAACCGAAAGCTTTTTCAAATGAACACACCAGCTGCCCACAAAAACTCACAAACATTATTGCAGACTACGGTGAAGAGGTGCCGGGCAGATTGGCGTGGCATTCAATTTAATAAAAACAAATAACTAAACTTCTTCAACGTGTAAAAATAGTGAAACTATTGAACCAATATCGAGTGTAATTGAACTGTGGGGATAGGAGAAAAATGTGGCTTTGTTACTAAATAAGATAAGTGTCAAGCTGCTTGAAATATGAGGAATGAGTTAACAGGAGTTTTTATTTTTCATTTATTTTTCTTTACTCGTTATGGATAATGCTTTGATGGTTACATAATTTGGTGATTTTTCGACGACCGTGTTATTGTTGTATAATATAAATAATATGTGAAACCACGTGCAGACGTGTTTCACATATAATAAGAGTTGCAAGGCAGAATATGTAAGTGTTGTTAAAAAAAAGAATTACGTGAATTCCTATAGACACTGTTTAAAATAATACACTGGAAGTTACTTTCACATTCGTCCTGGTGTAAGACCATCATTTAGAATTGAAACGTTGCCTTGAAATGGCTTAAGTCGTGTTGGTGACCAGATCTGAAAAACCAGGATCATCCTCCCTCCATCTTATTCCCCTCCTCGCTATCTTCAGCCTCACGCATGTTTGGGGGCGATGCCTGGAACGTTTCGGTGAGACCCAAACGGTTGCACTGGACATTGACCGGGTTTGTAGGACTTGTCAACAAACTGCATTCTTACGGACTTCCCGCATCCTTGTGTACGTGGATTGCCGACTTCTTGAGGGAGAGGTCGATTCAGACGGTAGTCGATGGTTTCACCTCTTCCTTACACTCGATAAATGCTTGCGTCCCGCAGGGATCGGTTCTGTCTCCGACTTTGTTTTTGTTGCACATCAACGACCTTTTGTCATGTGCACCAATTCACTGTTATGCGGATGACAGTACAGTTCATGATAGCTTTTTGTTTGACAAGCCCCCAAAGGGCTCACAAACTCCAACAGCTCGTAGGGCTTTGAAGCAAAGAATGGACGGTTACCTCGAGAGTGTTTTCTCTTGGGGTAAAAATAATCTCGTTGAATTTAATGTTTCAAAGACCCAATCTTGTCTGATTACGTCTAAAAGGGATCGAAATGAAAATCTAGTCTCTTTCAACGGAAGCAATCTTCCGAACAGGCCCTCCATTGATATGCTTGGTGTAACCCTAAGTGACCAGCTCAGGTATGGGGGCTCCATCGAAGCCAGAGTAAAGTTAGCCTCCCAAAAACTGGGCGTACTGTACAGGGCCCGCAGATACTTTAATAGTACACAACTGCTAACCTTGTACAAATCACAGGTACGCCCCACGGTTGAATTTGGCAGCCATCTCTGGTCTCGAGCTCCAAAATACCTGAAAAATACCCTCGACTCTGTGCAGAAACGGGCGGTCCGTTTGATAGATTCTCCCATCTTAACAGACGGATTGCAATATTTAGAGCACAGGCGTCGGGTGGGAATGCTATCCTTGTTCTACCGGTATTACAATGGAAGATGCTCCGAGGAACTAGCATCATTGATCCCTTCGGCACCGGTGCACAGTCGGGAAACACGCCAAACGCGTGCCCAACATTTGTACACGGTTGACATTTGTCACATGAGAACGGGTCGTTTCTTCGACTCGTTCTTGTGATCAACAGCTCGGCTGTGGAATGATTTGCCGGCGTCTGTGTTTCCTCCTTCCTACAACATGGGTCTCTTCAAGACCAATGTTCATTCCTTCCTCTCCTCAAAAAGACCCTCCACACAGCATCCCAGATGACATAGGCCCATAAAAAAAAAAAAAAACAACGTACCCTAATTGGAATTGCCGATCTCACCGGTTCTAGACGGAAGCAATTGGGATTCTTGTGCAGTATTCATGAAAAAATTAAAAAAAAAAAACCGGCCTGTAACGAAATAATAACAGAACTTGAATTTTAATTAATTTATTAGAGGCATAGTTCAAATTCGTGAAACCGCACAAGAGTCCCAACTGCTCCCTTCTGGAGCCAGTGGGACTATGGCATCCCCAATTGGGGTATGTTGTCAGGCTGAAGGCAGTCGGTAGGGGAAGGAGATAGGGAAGAGGAAGGTGGGGAAGTACCTGGCTCTTCAGATTTGGTCACCAAACACGGCAGAAGCCATTTCAAGCAACGTTTCAATTCTGAATGGTGGTCTTACACCAGGGCGATACTGAGAATATCTTCCACTCTGGAACGTGCCGCAAATATACTATATATTTTTTTATAACGAATAAATTGTGAAATACACAAATTAATCAAATAAAATTTATTTGCCACACCGGGATTCGATCCCGCGACTACGCTGCACTACGCCGTTCGTATAAAGTGTTTTCAAAAAGTTTTTTGTTGAAATAAACATTTGCTTTGTTTCTAACCACGATTTTTTAAAATTTTATTACGACCGTTCGGTTCCACACAAAAAATTCACCAGAAAGCGAAACCGGTCAATCGTAATAAATTATATAAATTTCGAGGTTATAAAAAAAGTAATTAATTGATACACGGTTGAATTTGGCAGCCACCTCTGGTCTGGAGCTCCAAAATACCTGAAAAATACCCTCGACTCTGTGCAGAAACGGGCGGTCCGTTTGATAGATTCTCCCATCTTAACAGACGGATTACAATCTTTAGAGCACAGGCATTACAATGGAAGATGTTCCGAGGAACTAGCATCATTGATCCCTTCGGCACCGGTGCATAGTCGGGAAACACGCCAAACGCGTGCCCACCATTTGTACACGGTTGACATTCGTTGAACGGGTCGTTTCTTCGACTCGTTCTTGTGTTCAACAGCTCGGCTGTGGAATGATTTGCCGGCCTCTGTGTTTCCTCCTTCCTACAACATGGGTCTCTTCAAGACCAATGTTCATTCCTTCCTCTCCTCAAAAAGACCCTCCACACAGCATCCCAGATGACATAGGCCCTGAGGGAAATCATTTTCCTCAGGGCCTCCTGTGTGGAGTTAATGTAAAAAATGTATATATAAATATATATATGTCACTACCAAAATATAAAATATTTTTTTCTAATTTGACGATTAAACCATTGTCAGTTCAATTATGTTTCTACTTCATACAATACAGCAATTAAACCCCGACGTTAATTTATTAAAGTCGTTTCCACAAAATGATACTTGAGTAGAAATTAAAAAAGAGAATTCCCTCGGTAAGGGGGTGAGGGGGGGGATTCGTCTGAATGTCATGAATCATGACGATTGAACACCTCTTAATTATTTACCAGTTAAAAAAACATTATAGTGAAGGATTGTTTCAACTTTTCGGTTATCTTGACAAAATAATGTAAGTACATGAGCACGTTCTCACTTCATTTTGTAACTCTCCCAAATTTTTTTACAAATAATCATTTAAAATGTGGGGACGTAATATAATGAAGGGTGATTTATTTCAAACTTCATATTATTTTATTAACAACTAGCATACCCGGCCACACGTTGCTGTGGCTAACGAAACAAAACGCCATTACCCAACCTTTATAAAATCCACACCACCCGCTTGCCATCTGCCCTCTGCCCGCTGCCTGAATTGAATATTTGAATTTCTTGGATTTTCTCTACTATAATAAGCATGTGTTATAAATATAAACCTTCCTCTTGAATCACTCTATCTATTGGTGAAAAGCGCATGAAAATCCGTTGCGTATTTTAAAAGATATATGCGCACATACATTTTGAGCCACTTCATTTTATACTATGTAATGATAATGATTAATAAACAATGTCATTTTAATTTTTTTACATTCCAACGGTTCCCGTATAACCTTAATTTTCGACCTGTTTCAGCTTTCGATACAAAATGCTATAAACTGTTGAACTAACCTGAAGAGGTCCGAAAATCGATCTTAGAGAGAATGTCGAATTATTTATTTTTAAATTAATTAAATTAAATTATTTATTTCAATAGTTTATTCAAAATTGTCGATGTAATTGGATCAAATGTGACGAAGTGTGAAATACCCAAACTTAAGAAATAATTTACAATATGCCATTAAAGCAAAGTTAGTTACAAAAAGTCCCAATGGATATGGAAAAAAATGTGATTACACCCTATGAACCCGGGCCCGCTGCTAAGTTAGTTAAAAAAATAGAAGGAATTTGACCATAGTACCGTTTATACCTATGGCGGTGGAATGATACAATTTTTTAATTGTGCTGAATTGTGATTGTGTTGTGTGCTCCTTCACAAAAATACAATGGTAAGTGATTGGTCATATTATGGTCATCCCTGTTCCTTACATACCTTGTTTTCCTACAAAAATTATCCCAATTTCAGCAAACATCATTTTTTCTTGCACCATTTTTAGTATTTAAAGTTTAAAGTACATTATAAGTGCATCTGAAGCCGTAATTCGTAAACTGTTTTGAATGCAACAAATAAAATCAGAAAACTAAAATCACTGGATACGCGATAAAAAGTATTTTGTTACAGCTTTATCTGTAAACAAAAGGACAAACTTTATTTTTGCAACAATGGAATCTGTCCCATTACAACCTTATGATGGCTTCTGCAAGTTTTGTTTATCTAGTCCAGTACTCCTCTGAGCTTTGAAAGCATTCCCCGGGGTGCGGTAAAGCTTAATCGAAATGACTGCATTGCTCTACTGCTATATTCTTGTCGTGTGTCGGCTTCTACCATTATCCAGTGAACGGAACCGATGATATAGAATTCGCAGGATCAGCCTGTGTTAGATGTGTTATAGGCAGGCATATCACAATCGTAACGAAAATGCGGTGTCTAAATTTATACCAAAGAACTTAATCAGACTTTTGAAGTGAAAACCTCTTTAGCACCGTTGTGATTTGAAACTCGATGAAACGGAAGCAAGCGATACTAAAAAGAGACAAACACATATATCTATAATATTTACCCTCTTTTAGTCTGCTCTTTGTGCGGTGCTCCATAAATAATCTGTGCGGTGCTTCGTAGCCTCCCCACTCTTGTCTACTCTAGATTTCTGAATATTTCACTTCTACTGCTTGTGAACTGCACACGTGTTTTTTCCTATAGTTATTATTTCATGGGTTCTAATGAAAATCTATTAGTCGTATGTAAGACGGATTACATTTTCTTAAAGTTATAAACGTATCCTTCAAAAACGTTAGTTTTATTTTATGCTTATATTTTTATTTTACATTTATTTTACATACCTACCATTTTTTCTTAAACCTTACGTTTTCAATTTTTAATTTCTTTTATAAAGTCGACTGAAAATGTCACGGTAGAATCTTAATGCTTCTAAGAAGTTCGTGAATCAAAAAACAGATTTTTTTTTTTCACGAACAATTTTTATAAGGATACAATTATTTAAAGTTGTTCACAAGATATATGTTTATAAATACATAATGATTAGTGAGATATTATTTCACGAGGATATATTTTCCTTTAAAACACGTTAAACTGAAATACTATACACAAGATTGAACCTAAAAATCAGAAATCCGGAAATAGATTTATAAATTGTCTTTGCAAACTTTGACTCCTGATTTCTCGGAACAAAGTAAAGTGAAGTTAGAACCCCGTCCAACTAAAGTGATGTATTATTTCCAACGCAGAGCAAGTCGATAGCGAGAATCAATACAATAAATGTATGAACGAGTGGTATAAAGTTCATCTTAACAATAGTTTAGTAGCCGAGTTTTGTCTTTAAATCAAAGTTTTATCGCTTGGTTAAATGCTGTTAGAAGTATCCTATCTTTGAAAATGTATTCATAATGATAATAGTATTGTCTGTGTTCATGCTCTGTGATATTTGCAATAATTTAATTCATTTCAGTTCAATTAATCTTAAGAAGCATTTGAGTTAAATTAAATGTAATTCCAAAGAGATTGTACTCATCCCTCAACTTGGTCCTTCGATCATCATGTTTCTTCAAAACAGAATCATAATAAATTAAAGAGGTCTTCTCAACATATTCATTCGACTGAAATAACTGCTATTTATAGAGAACATGTTTCTGTTTCATAAAAGTTAAAATTTTTGTGGACGGATTAAAATTAGTTTTTTTTTTGTATACTCACTGATTGGTCTTATAGAAATAAAATTGGTTCCTATCTGAATGTCATTTTACCCAGTTCCTAATATTCCCTAACCATCACCTTGCTGGAAAACTGTTTGAAATTTGGGACAATTGCAAGAAAATAGCAAGCACAGTTGTTTTGAAAACAGTAGGTTGAGCTACATTGGTTTGTTCCGTTTCCCACGGCAAGGTCAGAATTCAAACTTATTAGAATTCGCACATGGGTGCTTACACTGGCCAGTAACTGCTCGCTGACAGCCGTTGCCAAGGAACTGAAAAGTGTTTTTGACAGTTCACGTTTTAACGCTTTTGTCATCGTTTTATCGTATTTAATGCAGCAATCAAATGACTCAAAAACCTGAAAATACCGCCGTTACCAAGTCTAAATCGTAATAAGTTCATCTAGTAACTGCCTGTGGTTCATCAATCAACCACGAGGGATCCCAATCCAGCCAAGATTATCAACCTGACGTAAGTACCCATATGGGACTACCTTTACTATTTTGATTCCGGAAAATATACCAAATCGAGATTCCAAAGGTATAGCTCGCATTAAGTGGACATTTCGCTCCACTCTAACCCATGTAAGGTGGCGTTAACATATTTAGCGTTCATCTTAAAACAGTGACGTTTGTGTACACAATTTTAAGTTAGAAGAATGAAGTCGAATATAATGAAAGTAAGTTGTTGTCGCTGTTTCTTGTCGTTTATTGTATAAGTTCATTAAGAATTAGAGATATCACCGTGGATCTACATAGCTATTTTGTGATGGTGTTATAAGCTCCTTGGCAAAGATACAGTGGTTAGTGATTGGTCAACCCGTTTTTCTTCCATACCTTGTTCTTTCCTACACACACCATCACCCAAATCAAGCAAATATCATTTCGTTTCGTCGCTTCTATAGTACTTAGAGTCTATTACAAATTCGAGGTATTCCAACACACAGCTGTCCCAGTTAACTTTTAAATTTACTACATTCAGTAAGTAACAAAACATAACTTTAACTAATATAACTTTACCTACTACTTCACTGTTGAACATTTTTGAAACGCCATCTTATCAAAAAGTAGATTTTTCCCTACAACAGTGTATAGATTATATACACCCACCATCTTACATCATAACAATTTATTTTTATTTTTTTATTGTTGATACATTATTTTACAATATTTCATAGTACAATCCAGTAATGTTGGCCTCACTGGGTTGTTTACCCGTGATGAGGCCCCCATTTTTTAATATAAGAATTTATACATAATACAGTTTGAAAAAAAAAGAAATATTTAATGTTGGTGAAAAAAAAAACATTTAAAATAAAGATGAATTTAAACTAAAAATAAAGATTAAAAATAAAAATAAAATTAACAAACTGAAAAAAATAAAATTAAATGAAAATCGGCATATATTATGATTTATGTGTTTATGAGTGTTGCGTCTTTTATATTGGTTTTGTGTATTGCTGTATATGTTTTATTATTTTATGTTATAAAATTTTGGTAATATTGTCTTTTTTGTTCTTTAATCAATTTTTATTTTTTATTTTGTGTCTGAATTTATTTTTGTTTTCCTCAATTTTTGTTTCAAGTGAAAGACTGTTGAATGCTTTTATAGCATGGTATTTATGGTGCCTTTGTCCAAAGGTAGTGTTTACCGTCGGAGTTTTTATGTTTTCTTTGTTCGCCTGTCTATCCCGTCTATTAGTGATATTTTGTGTCGGAGTGTGTTTTTTGGTCAAAAATGTAGTAAAGTAGTGTTTTAACATATAATTGGCATATTTCTAGTACGTCACAACTTTTAAATATTTGGTATGTATCGGTTAGTCAATTTTTTTTAGTATTACCTTTCTATTTGATCGATAGCTGCGTTTATTGCTCCTCCCCAAGCAATTAATCCATACTCCATTCTTGATTGACACAGTGCAAAATATACTGCTTTCATTTGTTTCATTTTGTATATGTTTCTTATGTTTAGGAAAATGTGTATTGTTCTGAGTAGTTTGTGATTTGTTTGATATGTTGTGTCCATCTAAGATTAGGTCAATTACGATTCCTAGATACTTTACTTGTTATGTTTTTTCTAGAGGAGGGCAATCGCAGATTTTGGTGTTAATGCATTCGTGTATTTTTATGGTGTTTGTATTATTATTGTATTATTTTTTGCTTATATTATTACAATAAAAGCATAGTTTCTCTGCACTGATCTGTCTTCTGATGTAGGCGGTTTTCTTTCAAATGCCATCTTAGGATAATTAGATTTTTAATTTTTGTCATGCGGATTAGAAAAGTGAACAATGTTATATCTTCTGAATTACGTTGAAAAAATCTCCACAAGTCCATTAGCCACCTTTGAATAACTGTGAAAATGAATTTAAATAGAATATTAACTTCGTGAAAGTGTCACTTCAAAGCAGGAAAGCGAATAAAGGTATGGCATGCGTGATGTCAGAACTTTGAGTTCGTGACGTGACATTGTTTGTAATATGCTAATGTTGTTAGTCAGAACGTAGTAAGGAAGTACTTCTGCCCGGGAAAACCTGTTACATGTAATTTCTGAATCCTTTGAAGAGGTTAAAAAGGGTTTATTATGAAAATGTATACGGGGTGGCAAGGACTCCAGATACTAATATCTACAGCCTGTATGTCGGACGAATATCTACAGTTCATAATATGTTGGACTAATATCTACGAACTTCAGAGTGTGGACTAATATCTACAGAGCTAAGGTCGGACGAATATCTATGACGGTCCCAGTGGTGACTAATATCTACAGAGCGTTGGTTGGACTAATATCTAAAGAGGGCAGCTGAGCAAGAGGTTGTACGGAAAAGCATAAATTACTTCAATTACGTAATTATTAATTACGTAAAGGCTTAAAAGTTTAAAGTACGTACATGAAGTTTCGGCATAATATTACGTATTTTGCTGTTTATGAGGAAAATAATTAATTGAACAAACATGGAGGTCATAATACAGAGATATTAATTTATTTCGAAATCCACGGCACCACAACCTAATCTAACCTAACTGACATAAAAATCGTCATGGAAACAGACTAAATAATTTAGAAGCACTCGAAATAAAGAAAGCTGTTAAAACAAAAACCCAAATCCTTAATAATCAGCTAAATGTGTCCAATAGTCTGATATTAGGGATTTTTACATACATACATACATAATTTTTTTTTTTTTTTAAACTGCATACGCAATATTACGTTATTCCAATACGCTATACATAATTGCAAATGCAACCTCTGCCAGTGTTGTAGATATTCGTCCACACTTTGGTTCTCATAGATATTAGTCAGCAGTTTGAGCTGTATATATTCGTACGCACTTTGGTTCTCATAGATATTTAGTCAGCAATTTGAGCTGTAGATATTCGTCCACACTTTGGCTCTCATAGATATGAGTGCGATTTTTTCAGTTTTTGGAATTCCTGTAGATATTAGTAAATACCTCCGTGGCAAGTACCTGGTGCAAAATTTTAAGGACAACTTAAAGGAACTATGTATCATGAAGCATAACAAACATTTTCCTTAACTTCCTCTGTCCCTTTTCTTTCTCTTTCCGCTTCCTTCGACCTCACATTACACTCCGAATTTTCGCTTATATTATCTTCATTTAATTAAATATTACAATTTGAGGTTTTACTCATAAAGTTAAAATAAAAATAAAATATAATAATAGCCTTTATTCAGACAGTAAATTACATTACATTATTTATAACACTTATCATGCATCGACTCCCTGTCTATATGTCAACGTGGACCATTTAGACTTAGACGTTGGGTTGACATCAAAGCGATAGCAGGTAGTACATGGACAAGAGAAGCTAATGATAGAGAGAAATGGCAACAGGAAGGGCAAATGGAGGAGGCCTTGGTCAATTTTTGTACCTACTTATTTGCTGGTATATACATTATTTAGTTTAGGTACTTTTAAGTAGCTGTTTCAATGATGCATTTGAATGAAAATATGTTAGGTATATACTTTGTTATTCCACGGAGCATCCTATCTGCACGTCCCTTCTGTGGCACCATTATATTTTATGTAAGTAGTTGTACCAAATTTCCCTCGACCGACATCATATTGTATATATAATAAGCATGCCGGGGGGCAACTGTCAGGGGATCAACTGTTTTTTTATTTATGGAAAGGAAGGAAAGGAAATTCTGGGAAGCAAAACGGTATGAGGGGTGGGTAGGAATCTGGGGGTCAATATGTCCAGGAGTGAAGGATGAATGAATCCTTCCCTCCCAATGTGGTACAAGGCAATAGATCGAGAGAATTCGGCTGGAAATGTAAAAAGGTCCCCTCAACCAGTCTCTCCCGATACGGCCCGCCACGCATAAAAACTGAATCACGGATGTAATTTTTTTAAGACTCGTATCTTGTGCTGTAATCATAGTATTTCATAAACTAGTTGATCAACAACTATCATAGCTGGTATCATTTTTTTCCGAAACAGTATTACAACAATGGCTTCGAAAGCCAAAATGGTTTTCAAGGACCAAGCAATGCTATAATCAAATTTAACAATTCTCCCTTTATCTCCCCAGTAAGACAGTAATAAGAATCATATATATAATAATTATTATTTTTAATTGTTAAACTAAGGTTTAAGACAAGATTTTTTATGCATAGCACAAAGGGTAACAATTATTATAAGCAATAATTATCAGCCTGAAACACTCATCCACATTGAAAAAATCTTCCGAGAAAAATACATGACGCCAACGTTCTTTCTGATTGCCGGTCAGCTGCTGTCCCAATTGAGCTATGGCGGCTTATCTTAATAAGCAGTAATTGTTGAATGAAACACTAGTATATATTTAATCATTTGGCGGGTATAAGATAAGCCGCCATAGCTCAATTGGGAGAGCAGCTGACCGGCAATCAGAAGGGCATGGGTTCAAGTCTCGTTGGCGTCATGTATTTTTTCTCGGAAGATTTTTTCAATGTGGATGAGTGTTTCAGGCTGATAATTATTGCTTATAATAATATATATAATAAATTTTCAAGACTTCTCCCCAAACATGAATGTATAGAGTCAGTCGTAATCAAACCTTTGAGAAATGAATCTTATTCAGCTTCCATAATATTAAGACGTCTTTCAATGAACCTTTTCCGAGAAAGTCTATACACGAATAAACAGTGTGAAGATCTCTTAGAAGGATCCAAAATGTTTTCTACGAAATTTTATCTTCTTGGAGGTCTAAATTAATTAATTAATTTGGTGTTAAGTGCGAATCCAGACTTATAAAAATATTTGATTTCGTTCGATAATATTTATGATTTTATTATTTTTAATAGATAAACTAATGTTTAAGACAAGATTTTTATGCATAGCACAAAGGGTAACAATTATTATCTCTAACTTCCCTACATCTCTACATATTATCTCTACATCTCTACATATTATAAATTAAAGTCTGTCTGTCTGTCTGTCTGTCTGTTCGCGATAAACTCGAAAACTATTGAACGGATTTTCATGCGGTTTTCACCAATAGATAGAGTGTTTCGTGAGGAAGGTTTAGGTATGTAATTTGTCAAAGATTTGTGTAAATTCAAGTCAAGCCGCCTGGTAGCTTTCATCGAAAACGCTTCCTAAAACAATGCATGGTGGGATATTCCTCTTTTATAGATGTACAAAAAAGTCTTTTTTTTTTCATTTACTAGATTCTTATATTTCTTGAAGAGATGAATCATTTAAATTTACTGAATTTAAAGTTAATGTTCTTTATAAATAGAACGGCGTCATTTGCGCCTTGCAATTTTTACCTCATGTGGGTATTTAAAAATGTTACCTGGCTATTATAGTCTTAAAGGTCTCGTGTTTCATCGGTAGGGAAAAATTGTTATCTAAAAACCCTACTTAAATTGCATGTTTCGTCCAGACTCAACATCAATCTTCATCATCAGACTAGCAGCGGTCGACGGCCATATATACATACGTGTCTGTTTGTGTTATGTTGGGAGTGGGAAGGAGGCGGTCATGTCCTTTTAATTTGGAGCTCTTCCGCATTTGCCTTTGGGAATGAGGAAACCATGAAAAACCTCATCCGGGAAGAGTCGGCCGACAGTCAACATGAAACTGGTCGGCCTTCAGTGATTTCAGTATATGAAATCCTGCATTTTGTGGTGTGGGGTGTATGTGTCTGTTTTTATGTGAAATATATACTTTATGGGAAATTTTAGAATAAACATAAGTCCGCGAAGGCATATCTCTATCTTTTACGGATAGCTTACTATTCTATCTTCTAAAAAAATGGTCACGTACATTGCGGTAATTGAAAAGTTATTTAGACAGATACGGTATTAATCCTTATTAACTTAAATACGTTTACCAGGAATTTCATGCACATTATTATAATCTTTCACACCATCTCTACGTATTATAAATTAATGTCCTCGGCGGCATCTTTCTGTCTCTTCGCGATAAACTCAAATACGGCGCGGCGGTGGTTATAAAGGTTGGATAACCATCCACTAGATGACGATGTGTTTTATTAGCTACAGCAACGCGTGGCCGGGTCAGTTAGTAAGTAATAATTATTAGCCTGAAACACTCATCTACATTGAAAAAATCTCCCAAGAAAAGACATATGCCGCCGACGGGACTCGAACCCGCGTCCTTCTGATTTCCGGTCAACTGCTCTGTTCACTGAGCTATGTCGGCTTATCTCCTGCCCGCTAAATAATTCAATATATAATAGTGTTCAACAATTACTGCTTATTATATTATTCCACCCGCAAAAAAATCAACTTTATTTTTATGTGGGAAAGTAAAGTTTTAAATGGGAGAGTGTTTCAGGCTAATAATTAATATTTATAATAATTGTTACCCTTTGTGCTATGCATAAAAATCTTGTCTTAAACATTAATTTATCAATTAAACATAATAATTAATGTAAGACGAGTTAAAATATTTAAGTATTTAAAAAATAAGTACATCGCGACACCGTCAGTAATTCAGATACTAACTGCTTTCATATTTGCTCCTTTCCGTACGGCACCCCTGCCATCACAGAATCAAGTAGATTTATCAAGTATTATGAGGCTCCAGCCCAAAGGTGACTCAAACAGTCAATTGGTGGGCGTACTTGATATTTATATAGGGTTAGCAGCTGGTCACTATTGAAGAATCTGCTAGCCCTGTACAAGGCGCCCAGTTTCATAGAGGCCAGAATTAGTCGGGCCTCTATGAAGCCCCGATACTTTAGCCAATCTGATGTACTTACTCGAAGCAATTCAATGGAGTCCCTTTTGGAGAAGTTGCTTCAATCAGATTGCACCAGATAGTCATTAATCTCCCGTTTTGCTGAAATCGGACACGTTTGAGTTTTTGAGACGTTGACACCGAACAGGTTGGCCTTACCCCAGGGACGAGTCTTCTCGAGATGGTAGTCAACTAGCTTCAAAATAAAAGAAATAGATGTCTATTATAATCGAACGAAAACCAAACTGTACTAAATTTCTATGAACGATAGCTTTGCAAGTCAGAAATAGATTACTTTTACATTACAATATTAGACGGCCGGTGTGATCGAGCGGTAAGGCTTTTGACTCGCAATCCGAAGGTCGCGGGATCGAATCCCGGCGTGGGCAGATTAAATTTTAACTATTATTATAAGCAATAATTGTCAGCCTGAATCACATATATACATTGAAAAATCTTCCGAGAAAAGATACTTGCCGCCAACGTGACTTGAACCCGTATCCTTCTGATTGCCGGTCGGATGCTGTGACCACTGAGCTACGGCGGCTTATCTAATACCCGCCAAATAATTCAATATTTTTCAATTCAGTGCGGTTTATAAATTAAGTTTATAAATTAAAAATAATAATTAATATTTAACAAGTTAAAAGTATTCCACCAAAAAATGTAGACATAATTTGTCTCGACGCCACCTAGCGAGAGATTTAGTACTTACAATACCTCCCTCACAAAAATAAAGTTGGTTGTTTTCAGGTGGAAAAATATAATAATCAGTAATTGTTGAATGAAACACCAGTATATATTGAATTATTTGGCGGGTATTAGATAAGCCGCCATAGCTTAGTGGTCAGAGCATCCGACCGGCAATCAGAAGGACACGGGTTCAAGTCCCGTTGGCAGCAAGTATCTTTTCTCGGAAGATTTTTCAATGTAAATAGGTGTTTCAGGCTGACAATTATTGCTTATAATAATTGTTACCCTTTGTGCTATGCATAAAAATCTTGTCTTAAACATTAGTTTATAAATTAAAAATAATAGATAAATTTTATTTGGTTAATTATTGTTATTTAATGGCTTTAGCCGTATTTGGTGACCAGATCTGAATAGCCAGGTACTTCTCTTTCTTCCTATCCTCCTGCTCTTCCCCACTACCTTCAGCCTCCCAAAATACCCTAATTGGGGATGCAATAGACTCACTGGCTCCAGACGGGAGCGGCTGGGACTCTTGTGAGTTTTTCATATAAAATAAATTTTTATACTCGTTTTATTATAATATAATATAAAATAAGGTTTATGAAAGTACCCTGTGTGTTTTTAGACCTAATTTATTTTGTCAATTTAACCGTAAATTATTTTTTCATACACGAAAGGAAAGATTGGTAAGGTAATTCTGAACCAGAATATGAAAAAAAAAACAAACGAAAAAAGGTTTTTCAGGACAGTTTTACACTTGACAGACGATTTGAATCCTGTGACCTTATCGCTTGAGATACATATTGTGTTATATTTTCAATCATTAGACAGTATTATACTGTCATTAGCAATCCATCTTCTTTGCTTGCTGTATTATTTTCATTTGTAGGTTCATATCTCTTGATTAGAGAATTATGTGTGGTGAAATAAAATAAAAGATCTGCCAGTCCACAGATTCAATGCTCATCTTGATATTAGATTGATGAGATAATGGTATTAGTTCTCTGTAAAATGGGATGTAGTCCAAAGAGGCTCTGAATTGAGTTTTGTAGAGATTTGAATGGATTAAAATTTGTTTTAATTAGTTTTTGTGTGGTAATGCGAATCGCTTCGATCTTCCCCAAATGGCCCAAACCACGCTTCAGTTGAAATGTAATCATCTGTTCAAAAACTAGTTGAACCAAACTGAAATTATTCAAGTGGTTCTAATGTAAAACATAATATATCTATCACATTGTTGCGGCTGGTGTAACGTAGTATTCCCCCAACTTAAACAGGCTCTCAGTAACAATGTAATTAAAATAATCGGAAAGAAAAATGATGGACATACCAGAAGCATAATTTTTTTTTTTTATTTTCGGTTGCACCTTTCCAGAACATTTTTATTTAATTTTGAAATTACTTTGTTTCAAAAAATTGAGTATATAAACAAAAATATAAAATAGCAACAGATTTCGGTTACGTCTAAGGCCGGCCGTATACATCAGATTTTTCTTTACGATTGTCTGATCAGGTAATCGGATCGGATAAACACCGCACACATCCGTGTCGAAAACCGGATAGGTAATAAAACCAGGGCCACGCCCTTTTTCGATCAGGTTATCATACTGGATTGGACGGCCGGCGAGGTAGAACGTGGCATATTTTTATTGTGTGCGGGCTTTCACAAGAAATGTATGGCGCGAAGGCTCTCCGGTTGTCTGATCAGACAATCGGATGGTAAAATCAGATGTATGCGCCCGGGCTAAACCTTCCTCGGGGCTGAATAATTATTTTTATTTAATTTTTTTATTTAACCTCATTATGAAGTAAAGCAAAAGTACAATATAATGTAAAGCAATAGTACAAAAAAGTAAAAATACAAATTGAAGTAGTTTGTTCTCAGTCCTCCTCATTAGGTATTCCTGTTTCGAGGTGGACTGTAGGTTGTTGTGTGGATGTTGATGATTCTCTCATCTTTTAGTTTGTTTGTTTCCACAAAATAAAAAATAAATAACGTAAACAATATTTGTGTTTGTTGTCGTTACTTTGCGGTTACGTCATCATTTTAATTTTTCCTCATCTTCATATTTAATTTGCTGTAATTTTATGTTTTTTTTATACTTTTGTATCTTATGGTGTTTTTAATTTCAATTGGAAGAGCATTATATAATTTTGTAGCATAGAAATTATGGTTAATAAAATAAGTTAAGAAATTTGGTACATATCTACCTTTTTAAGTTAATTGGTTTATTGATAATGTTTAAAATACGTTGAAATCCGTACCTGAAACAATAAAAAAAACATATTATTATGATGACGATAAACTGGTTAATTGTTTATTGAAAAAGAAGATAACAATAATAAATATTTTTAATTATTAATAAACAGAGAACAAGACACAGAAAACAGAAAAAAGACAATGGTCGCAACTGGGACTCGAACCCAGACCTCTCGTCTAACCGGGACGTGCGCGTTAACCAATTTCGCTATTGCTACCTTCCGTCAAGCCGTCATAATAGTCAGTTATCTATTATTTTATCCGAGACGCTATCCAGGATACAAACCAATTCTTAGAATGATTGTTTCCAATAAAAAGGGTGGTAGCCACGGACATATGAATATATGGACCTGCCCTAAGTGATAAAAACGTATTATTTCCCCCTTCACATGGCGCCGGCTGGAGCTCCACCTTGGAACCGGCTCACTCCATGGGGAGGGGATAGAGCCTCGCTTGAATCTAAAATGTGTGACGTCATCATTCTTGCCGTGAACAGCTAGAAGGTAACATCCATACATTTAACGAAATACAACGCCAAAACGGTAGCGTATTCTATACAATATATCTACATATCAATGTGCACATAGCGAATGTGGGCGGTTCTCCAGTGTGCTCGTCGCTGGTTACAGGGGTAAGTAAATTATGAAACATTTGTAATAGTGTTTTAACTAAACACGGCAAAAAAATATTGCTATGTGTATTGGGGCGAGTCTTTTTGGGGCGAGCATTTGGCCTTAGCAAATATGTTATTATCGTGGCAAGCAATTCGCGCTCCCATGTAAAAAGGTCTATTCATTCAAAGCAGATTTTGCTTTTAAGAACTAAATGGTGATATTGTAATGCGAGATGCCTATTTACTGTCAGATTGATTGTATAACGAATCACAGTCATCTTTCCCCTCTTCCTCCTTCATAGTTTGGTTTTACCCCCTCGTCTGTATCTTCTGGTCTATTGAATTCTGATGTCTATGGTGGTAGCCCATAATATGGAAAAAATAATCAGTTGAAGATAATATTGTTAATTCTAAAATTTGAAATATGGGATTGACTATTATGACGGCTTAACGGAAGGTGGCAATAGCGAAATTGGTTAACGCGCACGTCCCGGTTAGACGATAGGTCTGGGTTCGGATCCCAGTTGATGGGAATAACCTTCAAAAGTTATAAAAAGAGAATTTTTCTAATAAAAAATTGGGTAATTGTTTTTTAGAATATCCTACAAAAACAAAAACTTTGGGGACTGGAAAACTAAGCATCCACAAAAAGTGTACGTATTTTTGTCGGAGGAGGCGCGCCTTTAAGTATACAAGGACATGTTGATCGATCAGTTGCTAAGTTTCCAAACACAAAGTCTTGAAATAATAAGGAAAGCAATATTTGAATGCTTGTCATAAGTCAAATATTATTTATATGTATCTGCGTTGCTATTAAATAAATACGGTACATTAGTATAACATTTTGAACTTTCCTACTAGTAACCCAGAAAACTTTTTTTTTTTCAAAATAATTTTATTGATTATTTCACTGCAACTTTTTCTGCGTTATAATTGATTTTTTTTTTTTTTTTTTTTTTACATTAACTCCACACAGGAGGCCCTGAGGAAAATAATTTCCCTCAGGGCCTATGTCATCTGGGATGCTGTGTGGAGGGATTTGGTGGGCTTAATGAGTAATCAGAATATTGTGTTAGATAGAGGGTACCTTTTTACGCATAGGTAATTTCATACTCAACT
Source organism: Limnephilus rhombicus (assembly GCA_929108145.2). Classification (NCBI taxonomy): domain Eukaryota; kingdom Metazoa; phylum Arthropoda; class Insecta; order Trichoptera; family Limnephilidae; genus Limnephilus; species Limnephilus rhombicus. The sequence continues at coordinate 2,977,689 of OV815296.1, forward strand.
CAAATTTAGATTTTTCGAAAATGTCTGACTAATCATCTGGACGATCAATGTATGGAGCGCTCCTGATAAAAATCAGAAAGATCAATATATTTTTATTTTAAATTTTTAACTTTATGAGTAAAATCTCAAATTATAATATATAATTAAATGAAGACAATATTAGTGAAACTCAATCGAAAATGTGGAGACAGAAAAATTAGAAAAAGATATTGGCACCTCTGGGACTCGAACCCAGAACCTTTTTGCTTACATGGCAAGTGCTCTACTAACTGAGATAAGGTGTCGATATCAAATTCGGTTTCTTTTAACTGTATCATACTTCGACTAAAAACTAAAACAACATTTTCTTCATTTTCTCAAGTTTCGCTTATATTGTCGTAATTTTATTTTACATTATAATTTGTAGTTTTTCCTCATAAAGTTAAAAACAAAAATTAGTATTTGTGGAAATGACTTGCAAAAAAGTCAATAGATGTCGCATATTAAAAATAAAATGGATAAAAATTTATTCAAACACTATCTAGATAGCATTTAGTACGGGTTTGAATCTCACAAACATATATAAAGATAGCAGCCAATAATATGTGCGTTAAGAAAATGAAGATAATGTTGGTAGTTCTTAGTCGAACAGTTAAAAGCGACCGAATACAGTTAAAAGTTACTGAATTTGATATCGACACCTTAGCTCAGTTGGTAGAGCACTTGCCATGTAAGCAAAGGGTTCTGGGTTAGAGTCCCAGAGGTGCCAATATCTTTTTTTGATTTTTCTGTCTCCACATTTTCTATTGAGTTTCACTAATATTGTCTTCATTTAATTAAATAATATATCTTTCTAATTAATTATATAAACAAACCAAAAACCCAAAACGAATGTGATTTTAGATATTGATTGTAGATTTTAACGGTCAAAAGTTTAACAGTGATTTATTTTTGGGACATTATGCCATTTTTTTGTCTTTCGTGAGCATCGTCATCGAAGATGTGTAATCGATAGTGATAAAGTGTGTGCTTACATACGTAGAATAAATCCCTTTTACGAAACGAATGTGTTGATGAAAAGAAAAGATTTGATGTTATCACATACGGATCTAAGTCACATAATTTTATCGCTTATACGCAAGAGAAATTATTTAAAAAGTTACATTACCATGAATAAACAGAAAAATAATATACGAAAAGTTTTTGGTGCCGAAATAATATACAAAATAATATACGAAAAGTTTTCGGTGCCGAAATAATATACAAAATAATATACAAAAAGTTTTCGGTGCCGAAATTATATACAAAATAATATACGAAAAGTTTTTGGTGCCGAAATAATATACAAAATAATATACGAAAAGTTTGAACTTAAACTTGGAAATTAAATAAAACATTCGAACGTCAGGCATAAATGAACAGTCAAAAATAATGATAAATTATACAAATATTGATTCATCACAGTTTTGATAAAATCCATCATCATTTTATTAGGTAGAATAATAATCATCCATTTTTAATCAATTTATATTAGCAAACCAAACGCAATAACTTATTAATCCCCAAATGGGATTTGAAAGTTATTATAAATTTAAAACTTTATTTGATGATTATATTTTCCACCCCTTGTTTATTGTGAAGTTATGGCCTTTATTTATGAAAGGACACCGAGAACACGTTTTAAAATAAATGATTCATTTTCGTCGAATACATTGTTAATCGAGGTTTGAGGAATGAAATATTAATAAAGTAAACAATATTCTTCTCAGTTTTTCCACAAGTCTGACGAGGTTAGCGAAAATACTAATTATTTTCATTTCTTGAAGCATTACAATATGTATTTGAGATACTTCAGTATAAAACTTTTGGCTTTGTTTAGTTTATTCTTCTTTTTTCGTATGGTGGGGGTCAGAGGGAGACATCTAGGTCTGCGAGCCAGTCTAGGGCCACAGGTGTTGCCCTGTGGACCTCATCAATCTCGCCGGGGAATGAATTGAGCAGACATTCGTTGACCACATGTTCTGCACCACACCGACCGCATTCATACATCGCCGACTTTTTAAAGACTCATATATGCATTATGTGAGCACAACTGCTGTGGGAGCACCGTATCCTATTGCCTATTGATGGCGGTCCAGAGTTTGCGAGGCAATGAGAACCCAGGCTGTCTCTCAATGGGATCTTGAACGAGATGGGCGTTTTTGACGTTGGCCGATTGCCACTCAAGCTTCTACCTATCTTCTGGGGTGAGAGGTGATCGAGAGAGTCATTCTCCTTCTGTCCATAAGGGTTGTCGAGACTTCAAGCGGCATGCCTGGTGAGAAACGACATCATCGTGCAAAGGAGAGGAGATAGGAGAGGTTAGTTTATTAAAGTGTTTAATGCTCTTGTTGTTTTTGAAAATGCATACGAATTGTACAGCTTCAATTTGGAACTTGGAAAGTGGACTATAAATGATTAAAAAGGAATTCAAATTCTATCAAACATCATGTCGTCTAAAGTATTTACAGTCCATTTTTAAGTTCATCAGAATCTGTATAATTCGTAAGTTATTAGTCCTCCCTCCCATAATTTGTCCAAGCCTATATAACATTCCCCAATTAACGATGGTAACGATGTCTTAAGACAGTTTGGTTTCTTGAACAGCATCCATTGTTAAGTGGTTAGGATTATCGGCTACAAATCAAGAGGTCCGGGTTTATCCACAACCGTGGCTTCGTAAGGGCAATACAAATACTCTTTAAAAATTCTTCTTAAATTCTACAAGTTTAATAACTTGCGTTATACATATATTATGTTATCATTGTGGGTTGCAAAAACTGGGCTGAGCTCCAGCGAAGGAGGTATGAGTAGAATAGGATAGGTGGAGGATTGGGAAGAGAGTGCTCTTTATCAATAGGGAACAATCTAGATGTCGGACTTACAATTAGGTGTATTTGGTAGTTGTCTACGTTGCTACTAAAATGTTAGGCTTTCCGTAACTCCAATGATTCTAAGTTGTCCAGTCTGATCCCTATTCCGTTTTTATATAGTTAAGTGACGTCTGTTTTTTGAAAAGATTTTGAATAATTTGATTAAATTGCATTAATTGTGTTTGTGTTTAGATCGTAGAACTCAATTTTTTTTTAAATAATTTAAATTTAATTTAATGAGGTGATTTTTTACAAAAACGGCGCTCTATAACTTATCCAATTATTATTATTAATGATGTTATTAAAATGTTAATGATGTTATTAAATCAAGTATTTTAGTTTTTATTTTTGTTACAGCTGTTTCGGCTTAAAAAAGTGATTAAATTGTGTTGTTTTTTTATTATTTTTTTTTAAATATGTTATGGGATATTTGAGGCACATTCCAGGGTGGTAGAAAATTTCGGTATTGCCCTGGTGAAAGACCTTCATTCAGAAACGAAAAGTTACTTGAAATGACAATAGCCATGTTTGATGACCAAAACTGTCAAGTACTTTCCATACCTTCCTCTCCCCCTTCTTCTACCCATTTCCACTACCTTCAGCCACAGAATTTAACTCAATCGAGAATGCCATAGCCCCACTGGCTCCAGACAGTAGGGACTCTTATGCGGTATTGCCATTAAAAGAAATTAACAGGCAATTACAAATATAATGAAAATCAAATTACTTCGTTTAAACCACTATATAATTAACATTATCAACATGTTTCAATAACAATGTTATCTTCATCTGGACAGGATTTTAATTTTATTTTTACACTCAATTATTATTTTATTAAAATACAAATAACTTTGTGTACCTACATCACTTTATTTTATACACAATCTACATGTTTCGTGAACAATATTCACATCATTAGGAGTAAAAATTGAACATTGTTAATGTGATGTAAACTAAGGTACTTGTTTTATTAATAAAATAAATAATGCCATCACAAAGTGAAAACCTTTCAGAAGAAGTTTCTTCGAAAAACTAAATTATTAAATCACATAAAATCAGTGTCATCACCAGTATATGAGTACACTTAACCCAGAGCACCCTGAAAAGTGTTCATTATATTTCGTTAGTGTTCATAACACAAGCTTTTCCGGTTTACTTTCAGACCAAAAATAATCCCGGTGAATTTTAAGCTTCAGAAGACTGCTGACAACTTCCTGTGGTCAAAGCAACATGAAAATCCACTGTTCCAAGTAAGCAGTTTGTTCACAATGCGGTAGAAGCATCCTTCAGCCACCTTTGCAATTTTCAGAAAAGCTTAAGTATGTCATTCACAGGATACTTCATCTTGATTTTAAGACTTCGTAGTAAGTGTTCAAAAAGAAGAAAAATATTGTTTAAAAGGGAGATTTGTAAATAAGAATGTTAGAGAAGAAAGCAAAAATATTAAATAAACGTGACTTATTTAAAATAGAACAAAATTCGCTCGACAAATGTCTTAATCCCTCAGGCCTCTATAATGTTTTGTTGGATGGTCAAAATATCTCTTATTTAATAATTCTGAATGTATCCGAAAAATAAAAACTATTTTGAAAAGGTGCGCTTTGAAATTTTGTAATTCGAAATAAACATATAATTTTGAAGTATAAACATTTTGAACGCAAATATTAAAACGTTTTAAAAATGACTCAGTTAACGTATTTTATAATTAAAATTATTAATAACAAAAATAAAAACTTATTTTATGAGGTAAATGTACTATAAAGGTCATCGTCAACACACTTTTTATCGTTTTAAGTAGTGACCGACCGAAGGTTCGGTTTCGGTTTCGGCAAGTCTCGGCATCAGTTTCGGTTTCGGCAGAAAATCTGCCGAAACTTCGGCCGCACCGAAACTCTGCGTTCGTGAATTATCGCGCGTCGTCGTTCATCTTTATTTATTTTATTTATTTATTTATTTTTTTTATTTCATACAATTTTTGAAAATACACTTTTATGTTTTTTTCTTGATTACCATACTAGGCTAATGCCCGTGTTAAGGTAATCATATAATTAATCATAATTAATCATAATCATCATCAGCTGAGTTGGCATCAGCCGGTTAAAATACTCAATTATTGAGGTCCTTCCTATATAATGTAAGTTATGATTTATGTGTTTTGTGTTTCTGTAATAATTTCTTTTATTTTATTAATATTTATGAGTTATGTGTTATATTTTACATTTGCGTTATGTTATTTTGTTCACTGTATTTTCAAAAATGTATATAATTGTCTTGCGATTTGTTGTGTTAATAATTACTATACTACCTGTTTATTTATGCCATGTTCCTGGTTTTGTTTTGTTTGTCTTTTAACTATTTCAATGTTTTACTGGATGAACTAAACTCAAATTTTTTTATTTTTTTATTTATATTTTATTTCCCTATCCCCTTACGGGGGTGTGCTGGACCTTGTCCCTGCTTCATCTTTAGTTACATTATTAATTTTGCAGATCCTTCTCAAATCTATCTGCGCCTCCCCCAATGACATGTGCAGGCTTGAGGCTTGATCAGACGACCTTGACGGTCCTTTGTCCTGCCTCTGACGTTGAACGTTGTCAACGTTGAATTTTCTTCTAATCTTCGGGTATTTTACCCCAAATATTCAGTTAACATTCTTTGAGGCTTCACTGAGTGGTTGGCTAAGGGACACAGAAGCTAAGTGTAGTTTATGGTCAGACCGAAAGCCATTCACATTTTTTGTTGGTACTTGCCAATTGATTTGAGATTTATTGTATTACTTATGTTCTCTATTTTATGCAGGGGCTTGCAGGTTTATAAAGATGCAATGCCGCCTCATGGAGCCTCATGAATGAGATTTTCATTTGCCCTGTTTAATTTATCTTTGTCTTACTAACCTATTTTTTGCATTTTGTTTTTCCTGTTAAGCACTTGTATAGTGCTTACTAACAACGTATGCAAGGACCCTGGAGGTCTAGATTCGTTCAAAATAAATAAATGTAGCTTCTATTATAAGCAATAATTATCAGCCTGAAACACTCATCCACATTGAAAAATCTTCCGAGAAAAGATACATGACGCCAACGGGAAGGATTTAACACTAACAGTGTCTCTCTCGCAAAAATAAAGTTGGTTGTTTTCAGGTCGAAATAAAATATATATTTATATATAATAAGCAGTAATTGTTGAATGAAACACTAGTATACATTGAATCATTTGGCGGGTATAAGATAAGCCGCCATAGCTCAATTGGGAGAGCATCTGACCGGCAATCAGAAGGGCACGTGTTCATGTCCCGTTGGCGTCGTTTTTTCAATGTGGATGAGTGTTTCAGGCTGATAATTATTGCTTATAATAATTGTTACCCTTTGTGCTATGCATAAAAATCTTGTCTTAAAAACGTTAGTTCAACAATTAAAAATAATAAATGTAGCTTCGTTTAACAAAAAAATTAGAATCTTGCGAGAGCCTTGAAGGAGTATCTGTTATTTATACCAGGGGCGGGTAAGAGGTGGATAACCTCCGCTGTATAATGTAGGTGTTGATAATTGACAAATTTTTGTTCCAATGAGTAGTTAACATATGTTTTTTTTTTTTTTTATATTTATAAAATAAATAATTATTTTTTCACACTCCAATTATTGTTTTTTTTTAATTTCATTTAGCACGTGTAATAAGAATGTTGTGGTTGTAAACGCAATTAAAATTAAAATTCTCAATTAATGAGGTCCTTCCTTTATAATGTACCCAGGTGTTGTTAATTAACAATTTTTTGTTCCAAGAAGTAGTTAACATGTTTTGTTAATGTTTATAATTTTTGTTTTTTTTATCGCAGTAATATAAAAAAATACATTTTTTTTTAACACACTTTAATTATAGTTATTTTTATTTCATTTAATACCTGTTAACTGTCTGTATAAGTGTAAAAAATAACCCAAATATATTAGAACAATAGATTTTTACGTTACTAAAAAAAGTTTAGGTTTCGGTTTCGATTTCGGCCGAAACTGATACAGATACCGAAGATTCGGTTTCGGTTTCGGTAGAAATTCCTGTTTCGGTTGGACGCTAGTTTTAAGTAAAAATCCTCGTAATTAATAAAAAATCACAAAGTTTCATATTTTTTTTTTACAAATTGTGATCTGAAATTTTGGATTCATAAAGGTGTAAATTTTAATTATTTTGCGAATATTTTTTTTATTGGTATATAAAGCGTGGTTTTTTTCTTTCTAACACCGTTTAGAGTAGTTCTGATCATATTTTTAACCACGATAGTAAGGGAGGTACAACGATTTCTATGAATCTATGTAATATAAGAAACCGAACTAAGAGACCTGACTGGTAAAGAAACATAAAAAAAAACACTGTGGAAGGAGGTGGTAGCGCAAGACGGCACAATATCCCAAAAATAAATCACCATAATTAGAAGTTCGCCAAGCTTTTTAAAAACTTTTATACTGACGATGGAAGAGTCCAAGAGGCAAGAGACAAATATTTTATTTATAATTATTATAAGCAATAATTATCAGCCTGAAACACTCATCCACATTGAAAAATCTTCCGAGAAAAGATACATGACGCCAACGGGACTTGAACCCGTGCCCTTCTGATTGCCGATCAGCTGCTCTCCCAATTGAGCTATGGCGGCTTATCTTATACCCGCCAAATGATTCAATATATACTAGTATTTCATTCAACAATTACTGCTTATTATTTTTTTTTTCCACCTGAAAACAACCAACTTTATTTTTTGCGAGAGAGACACTGTTAGTGTTAAATCCGTCGCTAGTTACTTTTATTTATAGTTATCAAGTTTAATGTGTAATATTTTTCTATAATTTCATAACTAATTTATTTATAAACAAGTTATTGGTATTACGTATGCTGTATAATTGATATTACGCGTGATAGCTCTGTCGCCATCTGAAGGCTTTAAAAAAAAAAACAACAAAAAAAAAACTTAAATTTACTGTGAGTTTTTTTTAATATCTACTGCAAGAATGGAATCACATCTTTTTGGAGCAGTAGATACTTGTTACTTGAAATATATACGTTGTTCGTTTTACGGCATTAAAATTTGGGATAAATCAACAAAACAGATATATTTTTTTTACACTCTACAATAAATTTAAAATTTATCGCCGTTTCGGGTCTCACGGGGAAGCCTCACATGCTACGTCTTAATATCTTCATACGAGATAGTATAGCTTACTTTAACGGCTCACCTAAAAATTCAACACGCGGAATGGCAGCCGCGCCAAACACAATCCACATTTGCGGTAATTTATGGATCAAGGCCGCTCTCAAAGGCTGGTTAAATATTTAACTCGCATGTTGGGGGAAGGTGAAACTAATGTGATGGAATTGTTGTACGAGGTAAAGGAAGGAATTCTGAGGAAGGAAGTATTGAAGAAATGGATTTTGGAGAAAGAAATATAGATAGAATGATGAGGCAATGATGAATGCTTGACTAGTATGGGAAGGGTCGTGGAAAACAAGGTCAATAATAATCCAAATAAATGGAATATTTTTTTAACATATCTGAAAACCATAACGGTTTTTGAAAGGTAGCTGGTAACTGGTAACCTAACCTAACCTAACCAAACCTTTGCTTATGAAACACGATTTCAAATTTTATTATTAGAAATATATATAAAATATTTGAAATATTAAAATTTGGATACGATTCCAATTTTTCAATTGAAATTACTGGTAACGAAAACAAATTAATAATAACACATATGTTTATATTTTATTACACTTATAAACGTTGTTGTCAACTAATTTCTTTGTATTTTAATCTAAAAATAATGTTTATTTACTTTGTGCTATGCATAAAAATCTTGTCTTAAACGTTAGTTTATAAAAATAATAATTAATATTTAACAAGTTAAAAGTATTTCACCAAAAAATGTAGACATAATTTGTCTCGACGCCACCTAGCGAGAGATTTAGTACTAACAATACCTCCCTCACAAAAATAAAGTTGGTTGTTTTCAGGTGGAAAAATGTAATAATCAGTAATTGTTGAATGAAACACCAGTATTTATTGAATTATTTGGCGGGTATTAGATAAGCCGCCATAGCTCAGTGGTCAGAGCATCCGACCGGCAATCAGAAGGACACGGGTTCAAGTCCCGTTGGCGGCAAGTATCTTTTCTCGGAAGATTTTTCAATGTAAATGAGTGTTTCAGGCTGTCAATTATTGCGTTTAATAATTGTTACAAATTATTAATCTTCTATATACCTTCCTGGTTACACACCCACGGAGTATTTATTTTCTACCCCTTTCGGTTATAATATAACACAAACGCAGAAATCTTTTTCAAGTTAATCAGGTAATTAAATCAACTCTACGAGGAAACAGGTTTGAATGCGTAATTTTCAATCTACCATCTGTCCCATTTCGTTAGCCGTGATTTCTGGCCTGCCTTTGAAACGAGAAAATTTACGGTTGTTTAAATAATTTAGGCTCTCTGGCCACAAGGGTCTGTATTATGGAGGAAACGAAAGTGAAAGAATATTTGTCAAGAAGATGTGTAGGATTTGTAGGATTTGTAAGATGTGGATTTGTAAAATGTGTTAGATTGTATGCAAGTTAAAGAATTAAGAATACCAGCTTTAAAAATTAAAGTACGTGTAATGCTACGGTCAGATATGCTCATTAGTAGCCTGAAATTGTGCTATTATTGAGCAATTCCTGCTTAGAGGCATGTGTACGTTACATTACTAGTATTATCCGGGCTCATTCGAACATGCTCAAAAATCAACAGTCGCTTGATTTGCGAGCATGCTACATAAGGCGCGTGTAGAAGGGAGGTGCTCTTAGCATGTCTGAAGAGGTTTGCTTACGAGCATGCTAATATAGATTCTATAAATAAATAATAAGTACGTGATCATATTTCTGCGGAAGCTTTCGAAAATGATTTTTATAACCGTTTAGACCACACTATACCCTAAAATATAGTTAGAATTTTAACGACGTAAGTGAAGAAAGCGTGTACACAAATATATGCTCGCGGCCCGGCGCACTGGACGGATTTACGGTCGAATTCGCCTTGGCAGGCCTGGAAATTCGATCTTTCCGCACCGGGTTTATTTTAATTAATTCTGACAAAAGACTAATATTTCAGATGTTTCTAAACGAATCCATCCGAAAGTTATTATTCATCATCATTCATTCATTCATATAGAAAAATAAAATCTGCTTACAGCTAAATTTATAGTTGAAAAAATGCGTTATATTTTCAAACCGTTTCATGTAAAATATATTAATGGTAAAGTATTTTTGTTATTAATCTTACGTATACATATCTTACATCCCCGGGTATCGGTTTAAAAAATATAGTTACGAATTCATCGGAATTAATTAAAATGTGAGCCTTGAGCGAACCCCCATTATTATCGTATTGTACCTAACAAACAAGTACTTGTTCCAAGGTTTGCTCTAGTGCACTAGTTATCCAATCTAACTTTCTTTATTTCTAATAGGAGCATTTTTTTATTTATTTTGCCTAAAGTTTATTAAAAAATTGTAGTGCAAGCGACAATATTATTTTGTTTGGTTCTGTGTGGATGGAACTGACTCTATTATATCTTTATTATTGTAGGAACCCGACTCTGTTATTTTGTTTGCATTTCCTTGCAAAGCTCCATCTTGGCCGAGAGCCCTCTTTTAAAGAGCACGAATATTCAATTGTTTGCTTTTAGAATGCTTATTTAAAATTATTCTTAAAACAATAATGAAATGCACATGCAAAGGTGTAGGTAGGTACAGTTGAAGACAATTCTCGTTTTAATCATGCTCGCAAGCATGCTTATTTATGGGCAAATGCGTCGGTACCTTAAAAATAATTCCCTTCGGGGTCAGTCTCATCTTTAGGGATGGTGTGGTGGATCGTTTTATGAAAAGAAGGAGAGGAAGTTCTGGGAAGGAAAAAGGTATGAGGGGTGGGTAGAAATCTGGAAGTTAGTGTGTCTAGAAGTGACGGATGTATGAATCCATACATCTATTTATAATTTGGGAGGCGGAAATGGATACCGCCACCCCAGGAACCTTTATTGGATAACCAACACTTCTGCCATAGGTCACCCCAAGTAGTTCGCTACGTTTGGTGATTTAGCAGGGGTGCCCGGGTTCATGGGGTGAGGTTTGTCTAGGTCTTGGAGGCGGATGACTAGGACACACTGAACCCCAAATTCCTACCCACCCTTTAAACCATTTTTCCTACCCAGAACTCCCTTCTCCTTCCTTTCCTTAAAAAACCCTCCACACTGCATCCCTAAAGATGACATAGGCCCTGAGGGAAATTATTTTCCTCATGGCCTCCTGTGTGGAGCTTACGTAAAAAAAATCTCATTACGGTGCTAGGCGATGTTTCAATAGAGTCCTGCTGGAGGAAGATCCGAACAAACCACACTCTATGAACCCGGATATTCTTGCTAAGGCAGAGGTGCTGGTTACATAAAAAAATGGTTTCCGAGGTGGCGGTACCCATACCCGCTTCTTAAATTACCGCATTAAGATTAGACAAAGTCAGCGCAATTGTCCACTTGGTTGCTAACCGGTTGTAGGAATAAATATGATATCATCCTCATGTCTGTCACAGATTCGTCGTCATACGTTTATATAATCAACGATGTGTATTTTATGCCCGAATCAATAAGAAATTCGTGTCTGTGCTCGAGGCAGTCGAAATTGCTGAATAAATATTTCCACACGCGCCCAATGTGTATAAAAAAGCTTCCCCGGGACAAAATTACGTCAATAAGTTTTCTTGACGTATTATTCTGAATAAATATTAATTTGCAGTTGATAGAAATGATTGAGAAATTATAAAAAAATGTGTAATTTTGTTTACCCGCCGATGAAGATTGAATCAAACATTGCAATCAACAAATTGTGCTAAAACAGGAAAAGTTAACTAACTTTGAGCTTTGGGACAGAATAGCAGAGATTTTTCGGTATACCAGTTTTATTCCTTACTTTTTCCCTCTGTGATCAGTTTGGTTGGAAAAAATGCCATCGACAGGTATAAACCACCTGTAATAAATGTTACGAGTGTTACAAAAACTAAATAATAATTAACCAATATAATATATCGATCATGAAAATTTGAAATGACGTAAAGGACAAAACGTTAATTGTTTAGGAGAGAGAAAAGAAAGCTTTTTTTCTTCAAAAAATTCTATCACCTGTTTTTGCAGACCTATATTTATGATTTATTTTTTTATTTTAATGTAATATTGAATAGATCTTTCAGAATACTTCACATTTTTTGAAAATTTCTGTTAGATAGATAAGTTAGTAAAAGCTTCCATGATTCGCACGTAGAGGGCAGTGCTAAAGTGCTTTTCCGAAAGTCCGCAAGATGGCGGCTAGAGTAGTTAGGTGGTAGTGCTCCAGGGGGCCGAAGGTCGAGGTGAAGGAGCTCACACAAACACGGTGTAGATCTAATTCAGCTAGCTTCTAGTTAATTCCGCTGTCGACATGGTACTTTGATCACTTTCTGAAATCTTCTAACTAATCAAAGTTTTTTTTATTTTATTTTTTTTATTTTTTTTTTTAATGTAGCTATTACTTTGTGGTTATCCATTATAGAAAAATGAAACAATATAACTTTGTATAAACCACTTATATGATGTGCAAATCCGACCGGTTTCGGAACAAACGTTCCTTCGTCATGGAAAGCTTATACTAATTTGACAGTTTAGAACAATGTTTTATTGTGGTAGGGGTGGAGCCGTTGTTAGTTAATAATGTTTTTTTTAAATAAGAAATATACTTGTTTAGTTAATCATTGAAGTCAATATTAATGATGCTCAAACGTTAAACAGAAAAAGATTCGGTCTCATCTGTGAATCAAAACCAGGACCTCTTCCTTGCCGGGGAAGTTCTCAGACCATTGAGCTAATTCGACCAAATCAAATTTCGACATTTATAACTGTATTATACTCTGGGTGAGAGCTACCAACATAATCTTTATTTTGAACAAATATTTTTTATTGGCATTAATTTCTTCTACTATAAAAATCGATCTATGTTATACCTATATAAATAAAAATGAATCGCCCAATTGTATGTACGTGCATAACTTTCAAACGACTGCTTCAAATTGAAAAAAAAATTGTGTTCGTTTTGTCAGGTTTGTATAAAACTCCTGGTGAGCTCTTGCATTATAAAATTTGTATAATATGCAATAGTTGGCACGCGAGCTGTTTGAAAACTCAATGTACCGGGACTGAATGGATGGAATGTGGCTGGTAGGGGGAGGAGTACTCGGGAGGGGAGTTCGCGGGACGGGGTAAGGGGGGGAGTAAAGTGGGGAGAGGTAAGGTGGAGGAGGCGGAGTGGGAATGCGAGAGGGGAAGGGGACGCGGGAGAGGATGGGGAGGCGGAAGGAAAGGACACGCGGGGAGAAACAATTTCTTTATTAAATTAATGGCAACTCATGCCGGGAACCAGCTAGTAATGAAAATAATTGTATTATTATCCCTAACTAGTAGCATGGAGTGAAATTTTTTTTCTAAGAATTTCGAAATCGGCATAGTTAGAAAAGATGCTCCATATATTAGCAATTACTACAAAAATAATAAAAAAAATATATTCACCAAACCTGGACATCGCCAAAGCTTTGTATTTTATCATTTTCACGATTTTACCTAAGTATTTATAGCTTATATACGCGAAATAAAACACACATAAAATGTGTATTTTACCATTTATTTTACAGATAATACATTCATAGATTGGTAGAATAGAACAAATAGTGGAAATAAAAAATGTACACATATTATTTAACGCATTGAAAAACTTGAAAATTGAAAAAATTGCTATGAACGGTACAGCATTTTGGTGTCAAAAAGTGGCATAAGGTTTCGTGACTATAACCTTGTTTTTATTAAGTCATCTCGTCTCAAGGGTTCACTGACAGTAGCTGAGGTTTCTGTTACAATTTTCACACATCCCTCTATGCCTTGAGTGGGCAAGGAAAATTCTTGACCATGACATCGACAATTATCGTGTGATCGGTAATGCCTTGTCAAATTGTCTCGTCCCTAACAAATTTGATTAGCGGTGACTCAGTTACGTTATCCCAATTCATAACACCAATATAATTATCTACCGAAAAATCAAAAAGGCACTTTGAAGGTACGAATAAAGTCTGTTTTCATTTGCCGGACTTCCAATATTCTTCTTAACGCCAACTCTCTTAACCATTTTCGGTTGTCGGGTAAAATGGTTAACAATATGTTTGTGATATCCAAAAAACCATTGTTCTGGATTACTGTATTAATATTATATTTAAAATTACTGGACAAATATCGTGAAAGCAATATTGTTTGAAGCAAACTCCGGAAATACATATTGGTTTGGTCTTAACGTTGAACCACATAGGTGCGTTAACTGTCGTTAAAGTTAACAAATTTTCTGACGGTTTTAGGGTAGAAATGTAAAGCCGAAGAAGCCGCTTCGTTTTAGTGAGCCACCTGAAATGTACAATTTAACCGTTTTTTTTTTGACAAGTTTTCATTGCGGAATCTGGAATCATCAATCTCATCAATCAGTCAACGGTTTTACATACTTTCTATATATACAACTGAGCTGTACTTAAATCCTGTTCATTTTTCACACTTTCCAAAGAATATTGAATGACTTTAAATTTCAGGAAAAGAAGTTGTTCACGGATTGTTTAAGGATTTTCCAATAATTCCAGTGAAACTTTGCGGTCCAGTCGATGCAGTTAAAAAAGTAGTCGCAAAATGAGCTCATTTGCGTGTAACTGACTTCTCAAAGGCCGTTTGAGAAGTGATTCAAGACACCAAATCACAACTCTTTTGTAGCCCGTATTCACTGCAGTTCCATCGCATCCAATTGCAACAAACTATATCGACGAATATTACTCCCATACACAACGTACGTGGTTCTGTGAAATTGAGCCAACATCTTCTAATACAGCAGAAAAAAAAACTGCCTGACGTTCTAGCTACAACAGGGAAGGCTTTCACTGCAGCATGGTCAGCATGATGCTGAATATTTTTTCGTTGTGATTCATTCACAAAAAACCCATAAGTTGCTGCAACGTGACGTCAGGAAATACCAATCCATCGCAGACTTTCGATACACCTTTTGAAATCTCTGCCTTTCAGAATTTTATTTTTAAGTTTCGACTTTCACCCTACAAAACCTAATTTTACATCATGGATACTAACCGTTACGCATTGGCTGTCCTGCATAATGTATAGGTACTTTACATTTCCTACAAGTAGTGCCTTAGTAGTTGTTATTCATGCATTTCTGTTAAAGCCGGCCGCAGAAGCTAAGTTCAAACATTTTACAAACACAAATCGTATGAATAATGTTGCCGAGAACGAATCCTGCACATCCAATGCACTTTAATCTTGGAATCACATCCATTTTCATTTCAGAAATCCACTCGGCGTGACCCACAGAAATAACTTTGTTCGCAAGACGTTTATTTTTGTACTCAGTAGTTTTTCCTGAAAATATATTTTTTCCATCGGTACATTTTTTTTACCAATCGGTTTTTGCATGCCTAGTCAATATGGCTAGGTTAGGTGGCAGGAAGGGGAAAAACAGGGTCCACAGAGTAAACCTAGTCTAGACGGCATTCAAAGAACATGTGCGATGTTATAATAATAAAAGCACTTCTTCAAAATTCGAAGAACATCTCTTAGCAAATAATCACGTTCCACTTGAAAACAAACAAATCTAAACGCGTACCTACAATTAGAAAGAATAATTAGAAATCAATAAACGGACGAATGACCCTAATATAAGACGAATAAATAAAGTAAAGATAATTATTTTTTCCCCACCTCAGTATGTCCACCAGACCAAAATAATATAACACATTTAAAAATGTCAAATAAAATAAGTACGTTTTTTTTCGTAATTAATAATTTTAAGTAGAAAAAACGTAAGTTGGGCCATTTTTAAAACTTTTTTAGGTTTCCATTTAATATTTCTATTTTTAAAAAATATATGAGTTTTTCTAATAATAACATTTGAAAGCGTTTTTAATCACCTTTAAAAAAACAGTTATTTGGAAATACATTCCGATTATTTAGATTTTATTGTAAAGCGTAATTTTTTCTGACCATCTGAGGTCTCTGCCATGGTGTGAGGGGTTAATGCTTAGCCATAATATTTTTTTTTAAACTTGTTTATTTCCGTGGTATTTTTTATTTCAATTGAAATGGCGATATAATTTTGTAGCATGAAATTTATAATTTTTGGCCAAATGTGCATTTAATTGTGGTGTGTTAAGTAGGTTTTAGATTTTAGTCCTGTATAATTCGAATATGTTAACTTCACCTGCTATAACATGGGATGAAATGAAAGAAAAAAATAATAAAATTAAAAAAGTTTTATAAATCCGATTTTTTATGGAACTCTCATGCATACTTTCAGTAATATCATTTAATTTTTTTGTGGTTTAACGAGGTGCTTCGTGTGCGTATTTGGGGCAGACCCTCACCCAATAATCTCATTTTCTATACGCGATTGGCAAAGAGCATACTAGACTTTATACAAATCTTGAACGTACGGATTTCCAGAACCACTTGGTCAAGAGGATGATACTATACGGATCATGTTCTTCCTCATTGAAACAGCATTTGAAAAGACACGAGCAGAGTTCAAGGTAGAGAAAGCGGATTTAGAATCTCAGTATTTTCTCAATTCTTCTGTGAGACCAGGAGAGTTTCTAAGACGAAAGGCAGCTTTTAAAATGCGAAAAAAGTAAAGGAATATCCTGTAATCGTCTTGGAAAAATAAACGAGCAAGTTCGATCGAAACTATTCTAGATAGGAAGAAAAGTATACTGGTAAAAGGAAAGGATGAGAAATATTCCGAAGAACAATAAATAATTCATCAACGTGCTATGCATTTCATATAAAAATTTTAACGCGCAATGGGAGGAAAAATCGGAAGATGACGGATTTTCTAATTTTATAAAAGAAAATCCTCCCTCATTCTTTGTTAACGCCTAGCTATACCACAACATTTAGTAACACATCGTGCTCACCTACTGTTTTGTAATGTAAAATTATTATATTATATTTTTGAATGTAGCTATTACTTTGTGGTTATCCATTATAGAAAAATGAAACAATATGAACCAAAATTAATTGATAACATCCTAAATAAAAAACTTAGCAAAATTTCAAAAAATAAATATCTATACAATTTCAATAATATTAATGATAAAGAATGGCGTAAAATTTTGTATATTAATAATTTTTCCGGTGGTTTATACAAAGTTATATTGTTTCATTTTTTTAATTATATTATGTTTGCCTGTACCTATACATTATGCAGGACAGCCAATGGGTAACGGTAGGTATCCATGATGTAAATTAAGGTTTTGTAGGGTGAAAGTCGAAACTTAAAAATACAATTCTGAACAGCAGAGATTTCAAAAGGTGTATCGAGAGTCTGCAATGGATTGGTATTTCCTGACGTCACGTTGCAGCAACTTAGATATAATAAAACTAATGAAAGTACTACTAGGTAGGGATAATAATACAATTATATTCACTACTAGCTGGTTCCCGGCATGCATTGCCATTTAATAAAGAAATTGTTTCTCCCTGCGTGTCCTTTCCCATTCGTCCCGTTCCCCTTCTGCCTCCCCTTCCTTTCTCGCGTTCCATCCATTCAGTCCCGGTACATTCAGTTTTCAAACAGTGCCAACTATTGCAATTTTTTTTTATACAAATTTCACAATAGAAGAGCTCACCAGTAGTTTTATACAAACCTGACAAAATTAACACAATTTTTTTTTCCAATTTGATGCAGTCGTTTGAAAGTAATGCGCGTACATACATTTCGAAGGAACGGTCGTTCTTTAACTAGTCAGCGTTAAAATATATAACGGTTCTAACAAAGAAATATTGTTTAATTTATTTTAAAGGCCAACCATTTATATAAAGTTACAGCTGTGTTAAAAAGTAAAGAATATAATTTTATTTTTTATCAAAAAAAAATTAAATAAGAGCTCCATTCAATTCAAACAATTTGAAAAACCCCCCTAACTTTTAGCTAAACTTAGTTTCATCTTTCCTGTATTTTCAACACAGAGCTCGTATTAATAGTACTGTTCCCATGAAGTTAAACGCACGAGAATGTTTGTTTTAAATCTACTCATTTAAAGGAAGGGCGGAATTTAATACTTGTATGCTTTTACATACATTTATTTTGAATGTTCAACTGAGATTAAATTTTGTGAATCCACGAAATAGTAGAAGTAACTCGATAGCATGTGCAAGGTGCCTTTATGAGTGGAAAGGTATGCATGGACCAGATTTTCTCCTTGCGTATACTTACTGAGAAATTTCTGGTGAAAAAACCAGAAACTTTTCTGCGCGTTTGTAGATCTACAAAAAGCATACGACCGAGTCGACAGGAAAAAGCTATGGAAGGTTTTGTCCAAGTATGGAGTGAATACAAATCTCATACAGGCAATTGCGTCTCTGTACGAGGGAAGCGTTGCGTGTGTTAGGGTGAACGGTGGTTTTACGGGGTGGTTTGACATCACAAAAGGTGTCAAGCAAGGCTGCGTAATGTCACCATGGTTATTCAATCTATACATGGATAATTGTATGCAAGAATTGAAAGAGGGGGGATTGGGCGCGAAATTGAGTAATCGCGAAGTTGTATGCTGATGATGCGGTGCTGATTTCTAACACTATGGAAGATCTACAGTCTCTCGTATCTCGGATGAACGATGTATGTATGAAGAATGAGCTAATGATGAATGTAAGTAAGTCTAAAGTCATGGTGTTTGAAAGAGAGAGTACGAAAACAATATGCAACATAGTTGTGAATGATGAATACTTGGAGCAGGTGGATGAGTTTGTGTATCTGGGTAGTATGTTTACGAGAGATGGGAAGGCTGAAAAAGATATTGAAAGAAGGGTGAATGCCGGTAACTCCATTAATGGTAGACTGAATGCCGTTGGCGCTAATAAAAAAACTGTCAAAAAAAGCGAAGCTAGCAGTCCACAATGGAGTCCTGGTACCTACCCTGATGTATGGCAGAGAGGCATGGAACTGGCAGAGGAAGGATGAAAGTAAACTGAATGCTGTTGGAATGAGATCCCTGAGACGTATGTGTAGTAAAACAATGTATGATCGTGTGAGAAATATGGATATCCGCAAAGAATGTAAGGCTGATATAAGCTGTGATGAATTGCATTGATCAACAGTGAAAAATAAGAAAATATCGTAGCTTCCCACTTTAATTTAAAAAGAAAATATCAATTACTTATAAAACGGACACGTCTACGACATCTATCGGATTAGAGTAAAGTGAATTCATATTTACGGTAGGGATCTATAATTAGACAAAGTGAGACGAGTATTGATAAAAAAATCACAGATGGTATCAACAAATAATCAGGGACAGGGACTCCCCAATATACTTTAGACGTGATATATTGACAGCCAATTGAATTGCAGCAAAAGCGATTAAAAACCAATTCAGCCTATCAACGGGAAGAGGGCCGAACCCATTTTTAGAACAAAGGAACGACCTTTGGACTTAGCAATTAGTAATGTGATTAATGAGTTTGACGTTCCCACCAAACCGAGAGGTGAATAAACTCCATGGGAAGAAATAATCTGTTCAGGGACAAAAGAACGATGACCCCAAGAAATGTTATCATTAACCGGTACGTTCCAGGGATCAGAAACCCTAGTTCTCGAACGCATTAAAACATATCAGGTGCGGAAAAAAAGGATACACGTAAACACGATGCAAAAGTTTAAGTGAAAAATTGCAAAGCAAGTGACGAAAACGTATTGTAAGGCGTTAGGGAGATTTCCATCTATAATACGATTGTTTGTGACGACCGGAGATGATCGATTCGAGGGAAAACGTGCTAAAGGAAATGGAAATGTTGAAAAAACAATGGAAAATTATTGTTATCAATTTTAGACGGAGCTAGGATATTACGATGAAAGATTTAGGGAGGAAACGTCAAAAAAAAAAATGAGAGTTTTAAAGAATAGGCGAGGGTACATTTCAGATGTCTAGAGCAGTAACAAGTGTTAGAGAAGAAGATAGAGTGCAGTACGGAGGGGAGTGGAAAATGCTGAAAACATTGCGATAGAAAAACTCAGGAAAAGGAGTCATTTTACGTAATTAAAATGGAGGTTATAGAGTAGCATAGTACGCGATTGCAGATAAAGATGAGGCATTACAATGGTTGCCGATTTCAGATGTATTTTGTTGTGATAAACAAGGAATATTCGAACATGGAAATTGTTTAGATAAGGACGATTAGCCGTTAAAAAGGTAATAAAAATTATCATGGGTCTTATGAAATATTTATATTAAAGAATTCTCATAAAAGTTAACGACACTGAAATAAAAAAGGATTTATTGCCAGGTGGGTACAGGGATTAATGTATACAACTGTCAAGACATATGGTTTATGGGATTTTTCGTAAGAACGGGACGAAATTTGTAAGGCGTTCTCTATGAAGCAATAAAAATGACAGGAATTTAAGGGCCGAAGTGGGGGTATCCCCTATAAAGATGTTAAAAAATGATATATTTATTAATAACAAATAGAAAATGAAATTTTCCAAGAGGCAGCAAACATCAAAAAACGATATGGTTATATCAGGGAAGTACGGGGAAGTGAGGGGAAAGGAGATACGACAGAGAAAAACAAAGGAAATCTTAGATTAACAGTGAATAAAATAAATACGGCTTGAAATATAAAAATCTATAGAGATATGAACAATAGCGTAAGAATAAATAAGGAAATTCATGGAAAGAGTGTCGTGAATAAAAGAAAATTCGAGAAAAAAATGGAAAATTCAAATATACGACGTAAATAGAGAAAATTCGGTTTTAAATGGAAAGGTTCATATAGAATACAGAAAAACTCGAGGAAAAATAATAAAATAAAAATGAACAATTTGCGAGAAAGGCTTCGACATGAAGATATCTCTGATAGGCGAATTTGGGGACAGATTTGGAACATATGGTAGATGCCGTACGCACGGACATGTTACGAAATATATGAAAATAGAACTTTAAAATTATTAAATTCAAGCTAGTTTTGTATGAACAACAGGACAAAGGAAGTTGGGCCATTAAACATGGATCTTACTAAATCCGGATCTTGTAAGTATGGGAGTACGAGACAGAATTTAATGTATCAAACGCAAAACGTACAAAGAGACCGCATTCGACAATAATGGGGAGGTTTCAAGAAATTACGAGTTGATAGTAATTAGATTGGTTTATTATAGGAGATTCAGATACGATCTTTTGGACCTGAGAGGGGTATAAAAGTCTAGACAAATGCCAGTTGAGGACAGTCTACGGTCGTGGTCGAAAAGCTTGTAACTTCGCGGAACGTGACGAAACGGTGGGTGACTTAAAGTAGAAAAATTCTAAGTGATAATTATTTTTGATACTTAGAAAATTTTGACATTCTAGTCAGTGATCTACAGAAAAAATACTTTGCAGTTAGAGTCAGTGAAAAATAAAAATTAAAGCCAACGCATTAATTACTTGTGAAAAATAAAAGTGCTCGTGATAAATACAATTTGTTTTAGTGGGAAATTCGGATTTTATAATCACTTAATATCGTGTTTTTAAACTTAGAAATTTCGCGTTTAATATTAGTGCTATAAATAACTGAAGTGATGTGATAATTTAGCGTGATGAAGTTATAATTAAATACGTGTGTTCAATCTAAGTGAAAGTGTTCTAACAAATAGTAAATATTTAAATTAATTATCTTAAATAATAATAATAAAACAAAATAATATTTTATTAATACATAAAAGTTCGGAGGGATAAAAATTTAATTTAACAACAATTTACCATCTCTAAATTAATCGTGAAGTAACTATCATTTAAAGTGTTATCTAACCAACGAGTTTTGAGATAAAATACAGTTTAGAACGATAGAGTTCATGCATCATTTTAATTAATTAGATTAAATGAAAAAAAAAAAAATTGAAGTCAAAAAGATTTAATTAAATTTAGGAAAATAAAAAAATTAATTTAGGAAAATCGCAGCAAGGTTACCGTGTATTTCCCGGTCGGAAAAAACCTTGGTAGGGGTAAGTCTTTTCCGTTATATAATTTTACAGATTCCAAGGAGAAAGCGGAATGCAGTAAACATTGGTATTTGGATTAATTATTTGACCAAGATATTACTCTCTTAATATGTGATATGTAACTATATTAAAATATTATAAATTTAATAAGTATATTTTTATATTTATATATGTAAGTATATAAACATATATATATGTAATTTTGTTCCCAAGAAAAATTATAATCAAAAAAAAAAAAAAAAAAAAAAAAAAGAAAAACACTTATATAAAAAAGAGGAAAAGGGTATCGATTCCTACCTCTGAATTCATCAATAACTATTGAAAGTAGTTATGTGTGATAAATTTACAAATCAATATTTTATATTTAATCTTATGTATGTATTAATATAATTTCAGAAAATCCAGAGCATTTGAAATAAGTTATGATATTAGAAATTATTTCAATCAGAAAATTATACAGATCAATATTATAAATTATTTATTGAGACAAAGTATATATAAATGAATAAATATGTATACGAAATCGGGTATCAGACTAGACAATTGCGCTAAGTACATCATTATCAAACAAAGAAAATTTTAGAGTCATCTCACACGTCTCCGGAATGTCTAAAGTAAACATACCTCATACGCTTGAATCTAGGTCACGAGGCCATCGAGAATGTTTACTAAGCTCAAATTGTTTACAAAATATGTCGGTCACTGGGTCACTAGTTCGAATACAGTAAAATGAAAAAAAAATGACCTTGATTAATGGATATCGTACTTAGGTATTAACTTCTAGGAGCGGGATAAAATTATTATATTGCGCAATTATTAGGAACAAAAGGAAAAAAAAATTTAAACACTATTTTTAATTTGAACGTGAAGAGGTATCTACAGACTTAAGCAATTGAAAATTAACAGATTTATTATAGCAGTTCAAAAGGGTGTATTGAAGATTTACATGAAACATTTGATAAATCACGGGATAGTTCAAAAGGGTGTGTTGAAGATTTACATGAAACATTTGATAAATCACGGGATAGTTCAATAGGGTGTATTGAAGACTTACATGAAACAGTCGAAAAATCACGGGATAGCTTAATAAGGGGTAATGAGGATTTACATGCTTCAATTGAGAATCACGGGATAGCAAGAATTTATCAAAAGTAGAACATTGGAGGGGAGGGAAAGAAAAAAAAAAAATACAGTTCAACCAACAGAAGGCAGTGTTCGCTTCTGTAACAAGGACCATTAATCAAACCATAGAGATGGCGGATCTCTCAAACAAAACCGTCAACAAAACCAAACAAAAGCTTGGAGTTATGGCGAATCTCCAGAACACATCGCCAGATAAGATCTTATTGTACTAGTATATATTTATATCACCCACTATTCTTACGTATGTATTCGGTATCAATCTGAAAATTTCGCAGAATTTGATGGGCGAGATCCGAGCTCGGGATGCGTTGCAAGTAGTTTCGCATTGCGAGTTATAAACCTTCCCAAAACGTATGTTTACATATATATCTTTTTATGTACTGTTCATTGAATGAAACGAACTCACTTACAATTAGTGCTTTAGGCCTGTCGGGTCACTCTCGTCTCATTTCTTGAACGTGGAGGGAGGATTCACGACCCGTAACTCCACACAAACCCGTGAGTATATGATTGCATATAGGACGAAACCGGTTCGCCCTAAGTAAATAGTAAACTTTGGAGGAGTAGGAATTTGGAGGTATCTGGGCTTGGGGGAAGACCTGAAGGCAGTGCATGATGGCGAAGGAAGGTCAATTGGGACGCGATAACTTAGGTATCAATCAATTGAACCGTGCCAAAAGACTGTGCGAATTTTGGGTTGACTTCTGATCACCCGGCTTACTTGATGGAGGCAGGAGCCAAATTTTGCCAGAAAAAGGGTTATTCTGAGTTCGTCAAATATGCAATTAACTAATTACATTAACCTACTAAATCCATCTTTATATGTACCTTATAGCAGCTGAATCTAAACGGAGGGGCGCCCAGCGGATACGAGATACAATCATAATCAAATTTACTAACATTTAACCATTTGAGTTATATTTAGTTATCTGTTCAATTAGTCATGTGTAGTTTCGATTAGTATTGTCTATTCATGAATTCATTAGGATGTAGGGAATCATAATAAACGTCAAAGGGAAGTTAGTTCATTTAGAGAAATACTTAAGGTTAAATTTGCAAGAGAGAGACCAATACAGTTTTGAAATTCAACACTCTGTTTAGAATCAAGAGGGTTACCACAAAATTTAAAGTAATTAAAGTCCTATATCATAAATCAAAAAATTACACAACGTTTGATGGAGTTTAATTACAACCTAAATACGAAAATATCTACGTTCAAAGTCGTAAATAACGTATTTATTAGTTAAGTACATATATCGCTAGAGGTATGTAGTACAAGGGAGCTTTAAGTAGCTTTCTGTAGTTATCAGATGAAATAAGGGTCCAAATTTATAAGGGCTTGTGTGACGTAGGGGAGGAATTTTCCATCCCCACCACACATATGCAAAGCCTTAAGAATTTAAATATCGATCAGAGCCAAGAGAAAAGAAGAATATTACGACTGGTGCCAAGTGCCCAGGAGTAAATAAAATACAGACAAATATAAGAGAGAGTAGAAAAGACCATACATCACAAAGCATAATAAGTAAGATTAAGAAAGGGACCCTCAGATGGTTTGGGAATGTAGAGCGAATGAACGAAGGAAGTAGTGTAAGAAGAATATACGACGCGAATGTGAATGGTAGAAGAAGTCGGGGACGCCCGAGGAAGACATGGCACGATCAAGTGAATCAGATACTTGAGTCGGGTCATGTCAAAAGTCAGAATAATAGAAGAGAATGTATGAGACGATGTATGAATGTGAGTGAGGCAAAGAGTGTGTGCCAAGATCGAGTTGTTTGGCGGTCCGTCCTCTCTGCCTACCCCTGCGGGGAAACGGCGTGACGGTTAGTTAGTTAGTTAGTTAACTCGATAGCAATAACGATTTTATTTTTTGAAATAAAATGCATTCATTTTATCAGCTTAGCCACTTGAGGGTTCGCTTCCGGTATCCGGGATTTCTGGGCGTCCGATTTAGAAATGTCCCGTCCTCATTAAAAAAAAATTACACCAGCGAATTTTAATACAAAGACTTAACTGCTTATAGCGTTAGAGCCATTGAATTAACCTAAATTCCATATTTTTAGAATTCATAAAAATCGTTTACTTTATGAACGCATGAATTCTGCGTGCTATACCTACGTACCTACGCCAATTTTATAAACAATAGTTTATATAATTGGCTTAGGTATTTAGTACCTATTTGGAGAATATCAAATATTATGACTTC
Source organism: Limnephilus rhombicus (assembly GCA_929108145.2). Classification (NCBI taxonomy): domain Eukaryota; kingdom Metazoa; phylum Arthropoda; class Insecta; order Trichoptera; family Limnephilidae; genus Limnephilus; species Limnephilus rhombicus. The sequence goes on from OV815296.1 coordinate 3,003,040, forward strand.
TATATATTGTCTATAGCCTAGTTGATAATCACATATATAAATTTTAATTCAAGTATGCATGTTTTTACATATGGAGCTGAGCATATGAACAATAATTTGTGAGAAAAATTATTCAATCATTTCGGTTCGCGAAATGACAATAATAAATAATTCTGAAGAGATGCGATATATGTCTTATTGAAAAGTGAAAATACTAAGTTTTCTTTGAACTTTTGAAATAATTTCAATACATGTTTTAAATACCAAATGGTTAACCGAACAAAATACGTAAATAGCTGGATCAAAAAGTTTTAGGACCGGCCACCGTGTGACGCTGTCAGTCACTCGAATGAAATTATTTTTTTTTGTTAGGTTACCACATCTGTCATGACACTTCCCTCTAAATTTCAGCAAAGTTACGTTGTACTGAGTACCTCTACATTTGTGCGTGTTTTCGATTTTTTATAAGCCTGAAAATGGCATCAATTTTGTCCCACAATAACGCACCGTCGCACAGTGGTTCCAAATACCCCAAAAGTTGGAAACAATTCACAGGGAAGATTAACGGGGGAAAAAACTGATTTTATTTTTCGGTATGGTAAAAAAAATTATAATATTCGGTTTTAATAAGTTTTACTGGATTTTATTAACGGTTTCTGGATTTTATTATATTTTTATCAATGACAAAAAATCTTAAAATTGATATTATTTATGTCCGTATCCATGTGAAAATAAAGGTCGATTAACGTTTAATTTTGCTTTTTAATATTCTGAAGAAAACGATGAACAATCATCATCATCGTCGGTGCTAAATATATTTGAAGAATGAATATCCGGAGGAATTATTAAATCGAAAACTTCCTTAGGAAAACGATTTAATTGTTTCTTTGGGGGTTGCCTGTAACTAGTTATGATAGGATCAGATGCAACTAACATTAAATTAAAAACACTTTCATAAAATTACTCACGAGAACACTTTCTAGAACAGTTCTCGCGATATTTTTAAAAATCTTCGTTCCGAGCTTCCTGAGCCTCTGCTGATAATCTTAATCGGGCGGCAATATCTGATGGACGATGGGCAAAGATTCTGCCACATTACGTTTATATTGTCAGACTTTCCACAAACTAATCGCAAAGGTAGGTACAATTGAAAATTTAAAAATACTAGAATAATCCGCATCCTCTCGCGTCCCAATGAACACCTGTTATTAAGAAGAGCGATTATCATCAAATATCTTGTACACTTGTCTGTTAATTAATGAGCGCCTAGAATAATGTCTTCTAATAATTTTGATGCTACCGATTGACCGAAAAGTATACCTCTTTCTCAAACACCAAATGAGAAAGAGGTGCACTTTTCCGAAGGTCTTTGGTTTTCAAGCGTTTGGATTGGTCTGAACTATATTCAAAATATGTTTACGACCACCACGTGCCGTTTTTAGGATAAATCGCGTACAATATAAAACCAAACGCTCTCTCAAGTCATTTTTTATTTTCCATCACAACTAGCATCATCTCGACGAGCAATAGTCCATCTTGTATTAATGCGAAATTTGAAGCCCGCGATATTTTTACAGAATTTATCCAACCTCTCTTTAAGGCAGTTGGGTATATATATTTTTTTTCAAATATTAAAATCTTTTTCCATCTTTTTACACTTTGAGTTCATCATTATGTCAAATAACTCTTATTACAAGCAATAATTGTCAGCTTGAAACACTCATTTACATTGAAAAATCTTCCGAGAAAAGATACTTGCCGCCAACGGGACTTGAAACCGTGTCCTTCCGATTGCCGGTCGAATGCTCTGACCACTGAGCTATGGCGGCTTATCAAATACCCGCCAAATAATTCAATATATACTAGTGTTTCATTCAACAATTACTGCTTGTTATATTTTTTCCACCTGAAAACAACCAACTTTATTTTTGCCATAGCTCTGTGGTTTTCGCCATAGCTCAGTGGTCAGAGCATTCGACCGGCAATCGGAAGGACACGGGTTCAAGTCCCGTTGGCGGCAAGTATCTTTTCTCGGAAGATTTTTCAATGTAAATGAGTGTTTCAGGCTGACAATTATTGCTTGTAATAATTGTTACCCTTTGTGTTTTGCATAAAAATCTTGTCTAAACGTTAGTTTATAAATTAAAAAATAATAATCAAATAACTCCTTTTGTCTTAAGAACAAATCCTTTGAAACCGGACCTGTGACAAAAATAATATTTATGAAACACTCAAATTTTACCGTAAGTAAATTACGTAAGAATTACTGGGCCGTAGAAACGCAAAAATGCCCAAATTTTTTTTTTAGTATGATACGTAAATAGTTTAGCTACAAAAGTACATCAGCACATATACTGAATATTCGGGAATATCTGACTTTAACCTTGTATTTTTAGAAATCTTCGTAATTCTTTTTTATTCTCGAGATGTATTTTTAAAAAAATATCCCAAATTTGTCGCATTAGGAAATGAAAAAAATAAACTTAACATCTTTAGTCCACATCTGAAGATATTGAATCCATGTTAAAAAAAATTTGCCAGCAGGCGGTGTAAAAAGTTATCAGTCCCTTAATGTTATATCATAAACGTTGCATTTACACGCAAACGTCCTGACCGCTCGGGAAGTGAATCTTTGCTGACGTGTTACGCAGTGACGAAACGTTTTTCTGAATTTTGTGGTTTGTGGAAAAATGCGCTGGTATGTGGTGTCAAGATATAGAAACCAAATTTAGTGTTTTTTTTTTTTTTTTTTTTTCTTTTGATCCCTGCAATTTGAAATTTTGAATTGTTTCCTACCCTCCCATACTAGTAAAACCATTGTGCGTCGCACACGTGAGTTTTTGACCAAAAATAACACAAATGTTATCTGGCAGCCTTCGAATTCATCGAATCTGGCTGCCTGCTACTTTTCCCTGTTCAACTGACTTAAAAAACCGCTTCGCACCCGTAAACAGCACCCGAGAGAATGCCATAAAAAATCGAAACCCGCTCTGATGGACATACTGAAAATTGAGTACCAGCGGTGTTTCGAAGATTAGATAGAGCGCTGACGTAAGTGCGTTGCAGTTGTCAGGGAGTAATTTGAAGAAAACTTTATCGATTTTGACGAATAAACTTGTATTTTCATGAATAAAGTCCGAAAACTTTTTGATCAAGGTGTTATATTATAACGTGAGGCTTAGCATAAAACCATGTTCAAGCCGGTATCCTCTCCAGTTGGACAGACAAAGTATCATGTTGTAATGTATTGTTATATATAGGTATGCATATATAAATAAATAAAAAAATAAATAAATGTAAAGGTCGCGAATAAAAAATTCGAGTGAGCAATTCACAAGCGGTAAAAGTGAAACTTTCAGAAAACTAAAGAAGACACGAGTGGAGGGGCTACGAAACACCGCACAAAGAGGAGACGGATATACTAAGAAGCACGGCGCAAATAGGAGACCGATTATACTATCTCATTGTCTCGCAGGTTAATCAGTCTTTTTTTTTGTGCGGTGCTTCATAGCCTCCCCACTCTTGTCTACTTTAGTTTTCTGAAGGTTTCACTTCCACCGTGTGTGAATAGCACACAATTTGTTTTTAACTCCATGCAGGAGGCCCTGAAGAAAATACTGACCACCAAGGCCTATATCATCTTTGGGGACGCTGTGTGGAAGGTCTTTTTAGGAAAATATGGAGACGAATTTCTGAGAAGGAAAAAGGTGTGAAGTGTGGGTAGGAATCCGGGAATCAATGTGTCGGGACGTATGAATCTATCCCATCCACTGAGGTGCAAAGGCGATGTCCGAGAGAGTCATGATGCAAAGGTCAAAAGGTTTCGCTCCACCATTCTCTCCCGATCTGACCTGCCACGCAGTTGGTGGGAAGACGCATCTGCTGTCAAGATCCGGACAAATCTCACCCCATAAACCCGGGCACTCTTGCTAAGTCACCAAACTATGTGAACCACTTGGGGAGACTATTACCCGCCTCTCAAATTCGAATAGATAATGTGTAATATAATATCATGATTATATTGATGGGAATAACCTTCAAAAGTTATAAAAACAGAGTTTTTGTTTTAAAAATTGAATTATGTGTATTTTAAATTTTAGTAAAGCTAGTAAACTAATCTGAATGGGCGTAAAAAAAATTTGAGAGTTTGTAGTAGGTATAACGCCACTTTATATATTATTCACGAATTAATAAAAAAAAAGTTTACGACAACGGTGTCGTAAATTTTGACTGTAGCTTAGCGGTGTTTTATTACTCTAGCTCGAGCAACGCCGGGTGTTAATGCTAGGTTGTATAATATTATTCTTGTTACATATTTTTACTTTACGAGTAAATGAACGCCTCAAAACTTTGCCGACAGATGGTGTGTACGCTGTACGCCCCAGAGATATAAATTGTCCATTACGAACATGATATTTTCCGACACGAAAATTTACGTCTAAAAATTCTTAATGTTATCTATTCTGTGGGTACACGAGTAATATACTATTCTTTTTGAAGATTACAGGAAACTCGTTGACTGAGCATAGCGGAGACCTGTTTTGATTCGGCCACTTTGCATTATGCATGTCTGTTAATTTTTTTGTGTTCCGTGTAAGATCGATCCTGCCAAGATGGTAGCCATGTTGGATAGTAACTTTTTTATTCCGCCAGAGCGCATGAGCGTTGCGACTGTTGCGAGCTGACAGATCGGAATAATCAACACTAAGTTAAGTCGACTGATCACAGAACTAAAAGTTGTATATCCATTGTTTTATATATGGAGATTATCTTCTCTTTAAGTTTGGTTTTTTGTGGCAGAAGATCTTCAATAAAGACAATATTTCTTCACTGGCGAATTCCAACTTATTTATTAACTTTTATAATCACATGTTACAATAATAATATTTTTCCCGACCCGACAAACAGTAAGTGGTCTTCAGACCATTAACTATTTGATTCTAGCAGTTTTCAAGAGATAAGATGCCTTTTCTCTAAAGAACTCTTTATTTATATCCATAAAACGACTCATACTAAAACAATAAATAATGGGGAATAACATACCAATGTAATAGTGTGATAAACAGAAATCTGCTTTATCGACTATCATTTAAATCAGTGCAACTATCTGTTGTGCAAGTAGGAAATCTGCAATAATAAACTAGCTTCGAAATGTTACGCTAGAGGTCAATAACCTTCGCTTTTTAAACACTTACATTCAATTCATCCCTCCGACTCTTGATTCCTGTGCCAGTTGATCCCTTGGACTTGGACTATTGATCTGCCAAGGTTTTTTCAAGTTTAAATTCGTATACAGCGGAATCCGAGAAGAATGTTATCGCACATTTAGGCGCCATTACTTTCGAAACTCCCGGTATCGATCTTATGGACGTTTTCACGTCCAAAATTGTATTTAAACAACAGTGTGATTGGACTTATTTCAATACACAGCTAATATATGCCTTAAGGAAATGAAGACAATCTTGGTAGTTCTTAGTCGAAGAATGACGCAGTTAAATATTACCGAAAGGGACAACGAATAATTTAGTGGCTACAGCAGAGCTCCGGCAAGTCTAAGAAGCCCTGGGTTTAATTCCTAGATTCGATCGTATTTTTCTGATTTGTTTCTTTCAAATTTTTGTTTGAGTATCGCTTATATTGTCTTTTGTTCAGATATGTTTGTCGATAGGTAAGTGATACATTTCAAATAATTTCGCATTGCTGTGGATTTAGCTAATTTCCGTTTGTAAAGGTAAAGCATGTTCTCTGGGAATAAAGTCCCGGTTCGAAACTTAGATCCCCAAAAAGGTTTGCATTGGGTAAGGGATAGCAGATGTTTTTCGAACCCTTGGGAAAAGGAATATATTCATCTAAAAGCTTTTTGAATAATGAAGCCTTCAAGTACTTAAACCTAATGTTGAATCCATAAAAAATGGGTAATTTTCCCTATGAATATAGTAAAATAAACATAACGACTTTGATTATTTTTTTTGAACAACCCTAACGTTCGAACGTTTGCACTTTTGCCACAATTATAACTAGCGCTTTTGCTAATTATAATTTATTATTGGCTCACTAATTTCAATTAGAATAAGAACTCTTCTGTGTGAGAAACTAAGATATTTATAAAGGCAGGAGAAATTAAGTCTTCCTTAACCAGTCTCTCGAACCGACAAATCTCACACCATGAACCCGGACACCTCTGCTAAGTCACCAAACGTAGCGAACCACTTGGGATGACCTTTGGCAGGGATGTTGGTTATCCAATAAATGGGGCGGCGGTACTCATACCTGATTTTATTTTATCTATTCAGTTAACATATTTCTACTATACACAAATATTAATGTTCCCTTAATGAAATGAAAAAACTCAAAAATTAAAACCGTCTTTTAAATTAAAAATGGTTTCTAACCTCTGCCATAGTTCACCCCAAGTGGTTCGCTACGTTTGGTGATTTAGCTGAGGTGCCCGAGTTCATGGGGTGAGGTTTGTCTAGGTCTTGGAGGCGGATGACCAGGACACACTGAACCCCAGATCTACCCACCCATTAAACCCTTTTCCTTCACAGAACTCTCCTCTCCATCCCTTCCTAAAAAAAAACCCTCCACAGCATCCCCAAAGATGACATACGCCCTGAGGGAAATTATTTTCCTCAGGGCTTCCTGGAGCTTATGTAAAAAAAAAGAGATCTCATATTTTGTTTTTTGTTTTGTTTTTGAATCTTTTTTTCAAAGGTAGGCAAATGTTTTCATCAAAAAAGAATTTTAAAAACTATAATTTAAGATTTTAATATAAATTTTAATTTTCCTCATTTAATGTTTACATTTGAGATAAAGTATGTTGTAACAAAGTAACTTTGGTCAAAGCTAATTTCTTTCGTCCATCGCCTTCTGAATTTCTCTCAGATTTGTGTTATAAAATTTTAAGTAAAATGAAAATAAATCGTTTTGATCAGAAAATATTTTACGTCAAAGATGCTTTGAAATCTTAAGTCAAACGTTTACCGCCGCGCCATTTCGAATTTTATTTTTTTGTTATTTTGTTAGCTTTCACGCCTATGAAACGTTTTGCAAAGATTTGACTCTAATGGGGAAATTGGTAATTTATTTTCCGAATAAAGTTTACAGTTCCCTTAGAATGAAAATAAAAAACGTTGTATTACGCAAGTTAAAATGTAGAGAAGATATGTTATATTCTGGTAATTTTTTGGCGGTAGCAGTTGTACAATTGTTATAAATAATTTACTGAGAGTAGCGATGTCCCGTTTTAACACGGATAACTCGTTTTTCATTGAATTAGTCTGCAAATTTCTTTGTCTTAAAAAGTAAACACGTTTAGACTAGAGGAGTGATTGGGGTTTTGTCTTTAAAGTTTTTTTATCCAAGGTTTACTGTTCTGACCGTCCTTAAAATCTATGAGTGATTTCGTCGAAACTTGGATCTTTTCTAGTTTTTATGAACCACATTTTTGATAATTTCAATTTATTATTGTTCGAAAGACTGTGGAGTCTTACAAATTTTGACTAACGAATAACGGTCGGCTTGAACCAAAGATCATAGAAACTAAACCAAACAAACTGAACATTTGGTTTCTAAATACAATTGATGGTTAAAACTCTCGATCAAACAGTTGAATGACCGTAGGTTTTAACCGCCTATTTTGACTGAGAAGGCAGAAGCGGGGTATTCTTCTTCATCTTCAACCCTATTCAAAATTATTACAAAACTAGCTTTTGCCCCCGGCTTCGCTCGCATAGTATTAGGAGGGTTCCCACAGCGCCTCCTCCACCTTCCCTATGCCCACTCCCATCCCCCCCCCTCCTCCCTTCCCCATTACCCTCATCTCCCCTACACCACTCCCTATTCCCCCCTTCATACCCGTTACATTTATTTTTCAAACAACTCACGTGCCACCTATTGCAATTTTTTTAATACAATTTTCATAATGCCAGAGCTCTAAGCTATGTCAAATATTTTATTCTGATGTATGAGCTATATTATTGAAAAGTTTCATTAAAACCCATTCAGTAGTTTTTGCGTGAAAGAGTAACAAACATGCATACATCCATACAAACTTTCGCCTTTATAATATAAGTAGGAAGTAGGATAAGTAGGAAGTAGAATTTGTTAAATTTAATTGACTGCAAATTCTCTTCTAACCACAGTTTTTCCATGCAAAATTTTGAAACATGTTTTAGACTTATTAATTTATCATTGATTTTGTTCGCAACGCTTTACAGTTCTTTCATCAAAGATGGGAATAATCGAGATGGCAGGAGTAAAAAAAGAAAACCCGGGAGTTTAAGATCCGGAAGTGATTTACGTTCGAAAAAGGTGAAATTGGCGAAATCCAAAGGCATACAAGTTCCTACCCTGAAGGGGCAATTTACTTTTTTCAAAAAAAGTTGGAATTATTTTCGTCGATGAATTGAAACGGTGGAAATTTTACAACGAATAATTATTTCAGCCCTCGACATTATTCCCTATTATTATTATTTTTAGATTTATGTACTACTAGCTGGTCCCGGCATGTGTTGCTATGCCATTTAATAAAGAAATTGTTTCTCCCTGAGTGTCATTTCCCATTCGTCCAGTTCCCCTTCCGCCTCCCCTTCTTCTCCTGCATCCTCTTCCCCTCTCGTGTTCCCACTCCGTCACCTCCACCTTCCCTCTCCCCACGTCCCCTTCCCCTCCCGCGTTCCCCTTCTACCTTCCTCGCCATCCCCTTTCCCTTTCCCGCTCCCTCGTCCAGCCAACCCTCCTCCCGCGTTCCATATATTCAATCCCAGTACATTCAGTTTTTAAGCAGCCCGCGTGCCACCATTTACAATTTTTATTCAAATTTCCATTTTTCATGAATATTAAATTTGGAACCTAACATAGGTACCCATTTAAAATATCTAAAATTCTTGATTCGATTCAAAATATTAGCGGAGTACCTACTTTAAATAAATTTATCAACTTAAAGATTTTCAAAAGTAGAATCCTGATTGAACAATCATTGTTTTGCAAAATGTCATTCTCAAACACGCGAACTGTCAAACGTGCGATTTCTGAAATTATCCAATTTTCTGCGCAATTTTCTTAATTTTTCTCTCCGAAAGAACCATTCAAGGAATATTCTAAAAAAAGAATTAGCGAAATCGGTTCAGCTGCTCTCGAGATTTGCGCTTAGCAACACATTTAGCGATTCATTTTTACATATAAGATTTTAAAAATGTGTTTTCTGTTGGAACATTCTTCATTATTTGTTCGCTTTAAAAGTCGTGCCTTTCGGTAACGTACTCAGAATTATCCTACCTCCATTTAAAATTAATTGTATCTATTAAAAATATTTTTGTGCTAAAATTGTATCTATTAATGTTTCATTATTTTTATTTGCTACCTTTTTACCGACTGTGAGGTATTCAAGAGATGATTTTAGTGAAATCTGTTTCGTTGTTCACGCCGTTTCCCTCAGGAGTAGGCCGCCAAACAACTCGATCTTGGCACACGCTTTTTGCCTCATTTTCACATTTATATATCGTCTCTTGCAGACTCTTCTATTATTCTAACTCTGACATGGCCCAACTCAAGTATCCGATTCACTTGATCGTACCAAGTGTTTCTCGGGCGTCCCCGACTTTTTTAACCATTTACTTGTGCGTAATATATTCTCAATACACCTTTCTTCGTTCATTCGCTCTACGTGACCAAACGATCCGAGTGACACTTTCTTAATCTTTCTTTGCGGATCTCCACGTTTCTCAAATTAACATACATGGTTTAAGCACAAAAGGGAAATCATTTTTAAAGAAATTTTATTTTTAAATCATTTCTACACAAATCAATCTGCTTTCATCCTTGCTCGGCCAGTTCCATGCCCCACTACCATACGTTAGGATAGGTACCAGCACTCCATTTTTGAATGCTAGTTTTGCTTCTATGAACAGTTTTTTGTTAGCGCCTACACAGGATATCATGGCTTACCTATAAAACGTCGTTTTTGTGAATTTTCTAGGTTTTCTCAAAATGCTATGAAAATGTCACACTGTAATTTTATACTGATCCCTGTGCATTGTAACTTTGGAACTTATCCTCATATGTATTCATAAACTACCCTCCATTTTAATTATCAAATAATGTTCAATACAGCTCTCGAGTATTTCGCCATTTCGAGTAGGTGCAAAATAATTACGTATATTGCAATAATTGTTCACACAAAACTTCACTTATTTCTTAACGTCCTTTGTTTGAAATAGTTTTTGCTAGAACACGAATAAACTTCCATTAGCTTTGGTCGAATGTTAACATCGCGTGCCGGCTCCAATCCATTTCAATGGAAGTTTTTTTGTAATGGAATAAACTAACTGATATTATTTCGAAAACGAAATCAAACCAATAAAATTGAATAATTCAAAAGCTCGCACGCAACTTAAGTTTTATGAGCCACACATTCCGCAATAGAACATATTATTATTATTACAAATTAAAAAACGTCATGCAACAATTCTAATGGCTTCGATTGTAAAATAATATAAGAAATATTGGACTAAATAAAAGGAACAACAATTGCTTTATGAGTCCAATTACGAGTCAGTGTAAGTTATAAGCGCCGTGGATATATTGTATGAGCATTGCACGTGTGCAGTTAGCACCTATATTTCGTTAATTTCATTGAGAAAGAAGTAAAATATATTTTCAACTAGCTGGTACCCGGCATGCGTTGCTATGCCATTTGCCGAAAGCCGTGCAACCTAAGAATAATATATCACTGGAAGAATTTAAAGCCCTTAAGGCACTTCGTTCGAACGAAGAAATAATAGTCTTACCGGCAGATAAAGGCAACGCGACTGTAATAATAAATACAAGCGATTATACCTCAAAAATGCGGGAAATTTTACTTGATCCCGTTTACAAAGTTAATAAAAACGACCCCACTACATATCTAGAAAAAACAACAAAAAGTAAAATCGTGTCCTCTAAACTCGGTGATGATCTCAAGAAGATGCTTATCCCTAGAGAAAAGTCATCACGTTGTCCAAAAATGTATGGTCTTCCAAAGATTCACAAACCCAACGCGCCTCTCAGGCCTATTGTTAGCTCGTGTGGTTCGCCCACCCAGATATTAGCAAAATTTCTTGCCCAACGCTTTCAGCCTTTTGTTGAGAAAGCAGATTCTTACGTGCGTAATGCTGAGCATTTTATTTCAACAATTTCTAATATAACTTTAAACAAGGGTGACATTTTAGTGAGCTTCGATGTAGTCTCTTTGTTCACAAAAATATCAATAAATGAAGCATTAGAGTTAATTAAATCAAAACTAGACGTTCCGACTGATTTTATCACTCTGACGGAACATTGCCTTAAAAATACCTATTTTCAATTTGAGGGACAAATATATAAACAAATTCAAGGGGCCCCGATGGGCTCACCCCTCAGCCCGGTAATCGCTAATATTTACATGATGTACTTTGAAATAAAGGCATTAGAGAGCGCCCCTCTGAAACCTTCACTATGGCGTCGCTATGTGGATGATACCTTCATTATTTGGCAACACGGAATTGAAGAATTAAATAACTTTCTTATTCATTTGAATAGTATCCATGAAGATATTAAATTTACCATGGAAATCGAAGAAAACGATTGTCTCCCATTTCTCGATATTTTAGTTAAAAAGAAAAAGAACGGCAGCCTTGGCCATACCGTATATCGTAAACCGACACATACAAATAGATACTTAAACGCCAACTCAAATCATAACCCATCTCAGTTGTCATCAGTTATAAATACCCTAGTTACCCGGTCAAAACGACTAGCGGACAAAGATCATATTCATGAAGAACTGGGTCTTCTTAGTAGTGCTCTTCAAGCAAACGGTTTCTCCAAATATTTAATAGACAAATCCATAAATAAACGCAAAAAAACTATTTCTGAAACGAAAGAAGAACCCCTTTCTATAGCAATTCTCCCATTCATCAAAGGCTCGACAGATAAAATCAGTCGAATCCTCAAAAGAAATAAAATCAAAACTATTTATAAATCAGAAAATAAAATCTCGTCTCTATTAAGAAGTCCAAAGGACCACATTCCACTTGAGTCACATGGTATTTATAAAATACCTTGTGGGGCATGTGAAAAGGTGTATATTGGACGTTGCAATAGAAAAATATCATGTAGAATTGCAGAACATAAAGTAGATGTCACTAATAAACGCTTAACTTCATCCATAGTGCAACACGTCCTTAATGAAGGTCATAAAATAGACTTTAATAATACAAAAACAATAGCTAGCATATACAATGAACCAAAAAGAATTTACCGCGAAGCAATAGAAATTTATAAACATAAAAATAATATGAATACTAGAAATGACGCAATCAGAATTCCCAACACCTGGAAAGTCTTAATCGATGAAAATACCCCAAAAACGGCATTTCCAAAATTACCAGTAGTGTCTCCAATTAGCTTTACCAATCAGGTATCTACTGTCAGCCCCGCCCCCCACCCCCTCCACCATCAATCACCTGCAACCCGGGTACTTCGTTCTAGACATAAGAAGTGACTTGCACTCACTTAAGTTTTAGCTTTTGGACCGAACAGACATGCGAAAGCTATCAGTTTGAGACAAAAACTCAAGACATAAGGCCTCTGAAGATGGACAGTGTGATCTGTCCGAAACGTCAGGAGTTTAGTAGGAAAGTATATATATATGGTAGTAGGAAATTTTCAAATATTGTCGGGTTATTTGTAACCCGGGATCATTCTATCTATATATATATATATATATAGGAAATTTTCAAATATTGTCGGGTTATTTGTAACCCGGGATCATTCTATCTATATATATATATATATATAGATAGAATGATCCCGGGTTACAAATAACCCGACAATATTTGAAAATTTCCTACTACCACCACAGTAAGCCAAAAATGTAGCTTGAGTCATGATGGAGGACTTAGCCAGCCGAGGAAACGAAGACGGAATGCCTAGGTTGAACCCAAACACGATGTCCACTTAACCACTGATTGGTCATGCTAAAATCTAAATCATGTGCAAAAATTGCAAATTTCAATAGTTTTCAGTGAATTTTCTACATTTCCTCGATGCAAACTCTTGATTTTAATTACTTCTTCAATGTTCGAAAATTCACTTTTTGCCGACATTTTAATAAAATGAAAACAATTCTTTGTATAAATCACTTATTTATTCAAAATTGTCAAAACATTTCAAAACCAACGGATTCTTCGTCAGCATAAATTTTAAATGAACAAAAATAACAAATAAGTACCCATAGACATGTTGTAGTGATTAGTTACTTAAAAGTAACTAACTAACTAACTAACCATCACGCCATTTCCCCGCAGGGGTAGGCAGAGAGGACGGACCGCCAAACAACTCGGTCTTGGCACACACTCTTTGCCTCACTCACATTCATACATCGTCTCATACATTCTCTTCTATTATTCTGACTTTTGACATGACCCGACTCAAGTATCTGATTCACTTGATCGTGCCATGTCTTCCTCGGGCGTCCCCGACTTCTTCTACCATTCACATTCGCGTCGTATATTCTTCTTACACTACTTCCTTCGTTCATTCGCTCTACATGCCCAAACCATCTGAGGGTCCCTTTCTTAATCTTACTCATTATGCTTACATATTTAAATAAAACCTATATAAAAATTATTTTAGAAAAGTAATATATACATTTATATATTAAAAAAATTATAAATTAATGCAAAGTAATCAAGTTGTCAGAATTACAAAAATATTTTTTTTTAAATATAAGTGTTGACATGAAAATAAACTTAAGAGATCGCTTTTTTTAAAATACTTGTTTGTTTAATTGGCTAATAACACTTTTTTAAATTTCTAAGTTTTTTAAATATCTATGTAATTGTAAAACTGTAGTGATTGTGTATAAAAAAAATACTTTGATTTGTTTGCAACTCTCTAGTCTGTTTAAAATGTAAACAATTCAAATTAGACTTGTATAAAACTGAGTACATCTGAATATTTGGATATTTTCTAACAAATTTTTTGAGTCATTAGGGATCAAACATTTTCTTTAATTTTGTTGCTGATTAAAACTGGGAAGAGACCTTTTTGGCCAATCTTTTGATACCCATAACTTATTTCATTATTTTTCGGACTTGTTTCCGTTTAATACTGGACCATCGATTATAACTGTTCGGTTGTTTTATCGCATTAAGATTTAAGTTTTATTTTCATTAATAAGAGGTATGCTAAACCGCTAACATCTTGGAACAATTTAATCTACAATCTTTATAGAGATTAATTAACGTACATATACGAGTACTATATATTTACCAGAACTGAGAAAAACCATTTGGGAAATTATGTGTCAAGAAAATAGTAGTGCAAATTGAATGGTGTAGGTACTTCAGTTGAATATATTTTACCATTTGAATTGCCTGAACAATGAGTTTGAAATCTCCGCGCAAAGCAATCGGTCCCTGATCTAAAAAGAAAGATTGGAGAATATGTTTTTAGTGATCGCTTGTGTAACATTTTGCTGGCAGTATAATGTTAATTTTCAGATTATACCTATATGTTTTTCTCAGTCATTTATTTATCTATGAATTCATTTTTATTTTATCAGAAAAAGCATAATTTTCTTAATGCTAGAAGTTTATTTGTTTTCTGGAGGACATTTTACAAGAGTAAGATGGTTAATTTAACATTGTTAATTTAACACTTTTTTATGCTCCGAAAGCGAGAACTTCCTCCTGTCAGAATGCCCCATTAAATAGAGCAATTCAACTGCTTAACGATTCTGCATTGAGCATTGACATCTTCAATGTTACCTATGGAGAGTTCAGTAACTATCTTTTGACATACGTCTCAACATAGTGAAACTGCCCCCTTGGCCTTTTTTTTCTCTTATATTTTGTAATTTTCTCCGTAATAATTTGGTGTATAATTGTTTTATGGAGAACCTGAAAAAATAAATAAATTTAACAAAATAGCCTTAATATTATAGGTATATAAAAATTTGATACCGCACATTAAAATAAAAAAAAGGTACATCTATTTATGATACTATCTAGATTGAATTTTGTTTCGAAATAATCTTGCAATCATTCATATCGATAGCAGCCAATAAAAATGAGCGTTACGACAAATGAAGATAATGTTTGTTGTTCTTAGTCGAAGTATGGTACAGTTAAAATGAGCTAAGGGGATTGGGTCGAATAAGCTCAGTGGTTAGAGCACAGCCCCGACAAGACTAACGGCCGTTGTTACCAATCCTACTAATCAACTTCTAAGCTGAAACTAAGGTTCATCACTGCTTAAATACACAACTACGCTGTTCCCAACACACAAACATCGCTTAAGCAAGCCGCTTAGTCTAAGCCAGCCGGACTACTGGATTAGCTACTTAAGCATAAATCTAAGGAAAGTACTAGTTATAAAAAGTGTCCACAGAGTGAAAAAATACCGCGAATTATCAAATGTCACTCTGACAAATGACAGTCGGGTTCGCGCTCCTTTCAGTTTTTTTGTGTTGCATTTGTCAGTTTTATTGTCGTTATAATAAAATGGATAGAGAAGTTTTAGACATTTTAGACATAATAGATATTGCGGAATGGGCGGAAGTAATCGATGAAAACATCGGCTTATACAGGCGGCGACAGGGTGTGGATGTGGATTACATCGAACTAAACGACAAAGATTTTTTTGATCGTTTTCGTATGACGAAAACATGTTTTTTTATATTTTAAACCAAATTGAGGAGAACCTAACTTATACAAGCGAAAGGTAAGTTTTTATTTACGCAAGTGTCATTTTTGCGATCAATGTGCGAAATATTTTGCCCTTACCTCTTGTCAGATCTGAAAACCTTTCTATTCTATCAATTTAATATTATTATACCGTATTTCTTTTTAGAAACTTCCCAATTTTACCGTGCAATCAGTTGCTGATAGCACTACGCTTTTATGCGACGGGGAGCTTCCATATCACAAATGGAGACTTCTTCAAAATAAGTCCATCTACCACCAGCAAGATAGTAAAAAAAGTGTCTTACGCCTTGGCGAGCTTGAGACCCCTTCACATTCAATTGCCAGTAGGACAGGAGGTGGAGATTGTGAAGAGAGTTTACGAAGTTGCAGGATTCCCTAACGTGATAGGTGCGATTGATGGCACTAATATCAAAATCCAATCCGTTGGTAAGTGCCAAACACGTTACACATAATACATGTATTGGTTGTGCCTGCATTGTTTTCTGTACAGTAACAAATAAGTATAAGTATGTATTGTGTTAACCATCTACTTTCTCCAACAGGCGGGCCCGAAGCTGAAACTTTCCGAAATCGGAAGGGATACTTCTCGATAAATGTTCAAACAATATCAGATGCGAAAATGAGGATCAGGGACATAGTAGCCAATTGGCCAGGATCTACGCATGACTCGCTCATTTTTCAAGGTTGCCGCGCCAAAGCGGTGTTTGAGACAGGCCAATACCCAAATGGGGTACTCGTAGGAGACAGCGGATATCCATTAAAGGTATAAAACACACAACTTTAATCAAATAAGATATTTGTATAACATCAGTAAATTGTTCCATTGCTTCTCACCTTTTTAAAATTCACATCCTTGACTACTCAGATTGTACATTCTGTGGTTTAGACGTGGAAACTAGATAACATATTTTTTGATTGTCGCTCTCTAAATAAATATCCTCTCTTCTATCAAGCGTTATTTAAAATTGCCTCCCCCCCCATTCGACATCTCGTCTCTTCTAAAGTCTGAACTCGAATCCAATCTTCCATACAATTCCGAATTTTTTTTTTTTTTACATGAGCTCCACACAGGAGGCCCTGAGGAACATAATTTCCCTCAGGGCCTATGTCATCTTTATGCTCACCTATGATGCTGTGTGAAGGGTTTTTTTAAGGAAAGGAAGGAAAGGAGAGTTCTGGGAAGGAAAAGGGTTTAAGGGGTGGGTAGGAATCTTGGGTTCAGTATGTCCTGGTCATCCGCCTCCAAGACCTAGACAAACCTCACTCCATGAACCCGGGCACCCCTGCTAAATCACCAAACGTAGCGAACCACTTGGGGTGACCTATGGCAGAGGTGTTGGTTATCCAATAATTATGTACATTTAAATAAAATTAATATATTTAAATTCACCTTTTCTTTCTCTGTTATTTTAAATGATTGCCAATAACAGCCTTGAAGGGTAAAGCCGGAAATAATTGAAAAAAATTCTGTGTTCAGTTTTCATATAGTTTTAATGACTTTTAAACAAGACATTTGCATAAAATAACATTAAAAAAAATTTGTTCAGTGTCTACATAGCTTTTGACTTTCAAACAAGACATTTTCATAACATAACTTGAAAAATCAGCAAGGAACGTACGTTATAATCTCTTTTCGTAATTTAACTATTACAAAAAAGTTATTTAGCAATGTGGAATGTAAGAAAAATTTAATTAATGACTTTTAAACAAGACATTTGCATAACATAACTTTTAAAATACTGTGTTCAGTGTTCACAAAGTTTTAATGACTTTCAAACAAGATTTTCCTAATAACTTGTACAATCAGTACGGAATGTACGTTATAATCTCTCCGTTCACAGATGGCGCTAATTTTATGACAAAATTTTTATTTGGTAACGTGGAATGTAAGAAAAAGTTAAATTAATGACTTTTAAAAAAGACATTTGCATAACATAACTTTTAAAATACTGGGTTCAGTGTTTACATAGTTTTAATGACTTTCAAAAAGATTTTCCTAATAACTTGAAAAATCAGTAAGGAACGTATGTTATAATCTCTGCGTTCACAGATGGTGTTTCATAACGCTGATGGATTTCATTCGTTTTGTGCTCCGATTATCATACGGGATCGGAGGAACCCTGATTTTGGACTTCCGCACAATAAGGGTGCCTACCTACACGGAAAACAAGTGTCAAGCGCTTTATCGTGAGTCCGTTGCTAACCACCGATCGTATCGTGACATTTCGCACAACGCCGAAGTGTTATTCATCATATCGTCACATAAAGTGTAAATCCTACCGTATAATTTCGTATACTTTGTGTGAACTCGTGACTCAAACTTTACCGAAGTTCTAACAATCAAATAGAACAATCTCGAACGCTTATGGACATCTATGACTGTCACCAAGCCAGAAGACAACAGACGTGAGTACCACTTAATTGTGATATACCTTTCTTGTTTGGTGGTTGGGCATAACTTATCGAAATCCATAAGCGACTTAGCAAGAGTAGCCGCAAGGTTACGCTCACCCCCATGCCCCGTGCATGATCATTTTTGGTGCCGAAACCAGGGAACCTTTAGATAAATTCTCATAATAAATTCTTTCTTTGGCAAAACGAAAGAATGCTATGAAATATTACGTGAATTGAAATGTCATTTCAAAGAACGAATTCAAACAGTGAATCGTAGAATTAGTTTACACAGTTCTTAATTATTAACGACCTAACGGGTATTTAAATTATATCGAATTCTACTTTTTAATTCATAAAGTTTTCCTGATTATTTCGTTAGTACATTTGTTTATTAAAAAAAAAATGGCTAGTACTTTACAAGGCTTGCGTAGAAGACGGAACGTAGCCATTAGCAGAATAAACAAGGTGTATGAGGTCGGTCAAAGCGTTTTGCAAGATGCAACCAATTACCCATTATTTTTAGCGTATTATACGAGGTTGCAAAACATTGTTAATGATTTTGAAACCGTTCACGCTGACATCTTAGCTTTAGATGAGGCAAACAAGGACATTGAAAATCAAGTTCGCGAAGCTTTTGATAATGTTTATTTCAAAATCGTCGTAATTCACAAGGAATTAACGAATCAATCTTTCGAATCGGAGCCCGCGAACATTATCGTACAAAACTTTTCAACATTTCATAATCAAGCTGTCATAAAACAAACGTCATCGCTTACTTGTGACACGATGAAGGCAAAACCTGAAATCAAAGGGTCCTTGACTGCGTTCACTTCAAAGTGCGCATTTTGCAAGGGTATTCACCATATCGCTAAGTGCAAATCATTTGCACTCAAATCGGTTCAGGAACGTGCTCAATTCGCAAAGGCACACCGTTGGTGTCTGAATTGTCTCACGCCTTCTCATTCTCTCACGAATTGCAAATCTGTGTTTGATTGTCAGAAATGTCATCGTAAGCACCACACTCTTCTTCATAGGGAAGACAACATTTCTGCTGAAGAGGAGTACCAACGACCCACCACATTTGCCATTCAAGGAGCTTCTATTTCAGATCCTCCAGTTCTTTTCTTCGCAAACTTCTGTGACAGATCCATGGTACGTTTGCCTACTGCTCATATTATCAATCGTGATCCCTCCGGCAGTTTTCAAACGTTTCGTGGGTTGACCTGTTCAGACAGTCAAGCACACTTCGTATCTAATCGCACTGCCGAGCGTCCAGTCAGCTCTCAGAAAATCCGTGGCTTAGGCCAATCTTCTATAACCGCGTCAGGCGTCACTAATTTCGATGTCGATGTTAAGGGACAAACTACCTTCAACACGAAGTTACTTCCATCGCCAACGATTCAATTCGACCAGTTATCTTATCATCTGTTTCAAGACATACTTCATGCCGACTCTGACTGTCACAAACTGACAACTGACACAGGAGCGACTGACCTACTTCGAGATGTTGAGATCTTGCCATCTTTACCGAGACCCCAATTAACGGGTGATCTTCACCAGCCTTCAGCTATCAATTCACCATTCGGTTGGCTTCCTCTGGATTCGGTTGGTTTTGCTACCGATCGTCAAACAAACTCCTTCATCGAAACCAACCAGTCTCGTCTTCCAGAAGAAGTCAAGAGACTGAGGGAGTTGGACATATTTCCTCAGTCTTCACAGCCCACTAAACAACGTAGTGACCAAGTGTATCGCATTTATCGCTCACGTGACTTTTCTAGTCAATTTATCGAAACCAACCAGTACCGTCTTCCTGAAAAGGTCAAGAAACTGAGGGAGTTGGACACATTCCCTCAGTCTTCACATCTCACCCCTGAAGAACAACGTGATGAGCAGGTCCATCACACTCATCACTTACGTGACCCTTCGGGACAATTCATCGTAGCCTTACCTTTTAGTGAAAAGGATAAGGATATCGCTTCCCCAGGTTCGCGTGAAGCCTCTTCGCGCATCATCCTTTCACTCGAACATAAACAGACATTAAAGCTCAGTTTACGTGAACCGTACTTCGCTTTCATGACTGACTACTTGCACAGTGGTCACATGACACGTGTTCCTGGAAAAGATTTACTCAAGGAAATGCATCACATACTTCGTCATTGCATTCTTCGTCCGGGCACCGTTACCACTATGTTGCGAATGGTCTTCGATGCCTCGGTGACGGAGGTGAATGAATCATCGTCAAATGATGCCTTCCTTATCGTTCCCAAGCTCCAAACGAACATTGCTGAACTTCTGCAAAACTTTCGTTCACCATCTGTGGTGTTCATTGCTGAGGTGCGGCAAATGTATCGCCAAATATTTCTTCAAGAGCCAAATCACGCGTTCCAAAGAATATTTTGGCGTCATCAATTATCGGAATCTACCCCGGATTACCCATTACACCCTGTGACTTCTGATATCTCTGCCTTTATTCTGTCCTATCGTATTGTCAGATCGTTGACAGAAAAGAAAGGTTACGGATTATCACTCACACGCCACGCGATCACTTCGGACTCAAATATCGATTCTATCGTCATCGGCTGTTCCAGTCTGGAACAAGTTCAACTAACGCAATCCGAAGTCATCGAACATACCAAACGAGGTCAACTTGAACTGCAGAAGTGGGATTGTAGCAAACCGAAACTTCGCGCCTTTCTACCGTCGGACTACTATCTCACTGATGTAATCTTAAAAAATGTTGATCATTCTTTTACTCTCAGAGTATTGGGATGGAAGTGGAGGCCACCGGATGATTCATCCGATGATACTCGTCACGGGAATCGTTACACCGACCAATTATCGCTTTTGACAGTTATCGCATCTAACCATCGGCGTCAAGCATCATCGGTTGATAATTCATCGGATACCGCTTCACGTGGTCATTCTCCGGCCGATCTAAACCGTAACGTGTTATGGTGGGCGGAGCCCTCCGGGTTTGTCCAGCCAAACGACTCTTGGCCCATTTTAGATGGCCATGTTAACAAAACTGAACTCCACTCTGAGGAACGAGTTCAATCGTCATTAGTCCAACTTGATGATATTCTGCTGGACTTTTATTAAAAAAAATATATCGTTTTCGGAAACTCCAACGCCTTATGGGTTCTTGTTATCTATTCGTTCACAACTTTCATAACAAAGCCTCTCGTCGTTCGGATTTTCTACTTAATCATTTCGAAATTCGTATTCTATCTTTAACCAAACATTGGACATCACTCTCTACGGATGAGGTGATTAGAATCATAATTAAAAATCTTGTGCTTATCGCTACGTTTCGTACTTTGAATGGATCTTCTCTTACAAGATTCACCATTCACCAAATCGTATCCATTGCCTAGGCAATGTGACTAATCATCATCATTTCGCGGTTCGTTTTATTCTTTTTTACGTCTATGTTAATCGTATCATTTAGTTTCTTATCGTCTAGCTTGTCTATATCTCGTTATCGTTTAAAATGACTTCTTTTGCTTCGTATTCTTTTCATCTACGTCACGTTTCATGGCATTCTGCGTTTCGCTTAACGTTCAACTTTTCTTTAAAATACAATTAGCTGTATTTTGGTGGGCGGAATGTTTCATAACGCTGATGGATTTCATTCGTTTTGTGCTCCGATTATCATACGGGATCGGAGGAACCCTGATTTTGGACTTCCGCACAATAAGGGTGCCTACCTACACGGAAAACAAGTGTCAAGCGCTTTATCGTGAGTCCGTTGCTAACCACCGATCGTATCGTGACATTTCGCACAACGCCGAAGTGTTATTCATCATATCGTCACATAAAGTGTAAATCCTACCGTATAATTTCGTATACTTTGTGTGAACTCGTGACTCAAACTTTACCGAAGTTCTAACAATCAAATAGAACAATCTCGAACGCTTATGGACATCTATGACTGTCACCAAGCCAGAAGACAACAGACGTGAGTACCACTTAATTGTGATATACCTTTCTTGTTTGGTGGTTGGGCATAACTTATCGAAATCCATAAGCGACTTAGCAAGAGTAGCCGCAAGGTTACGCTCACCCCCATGCCCCGTGCATGATCAGATGGCGCTAATTTAATTATTACAAAAACGTTATTGGGTAATGTGAAATGTAAAAAAGTTTAAAAACATACAAAGTTATATACAATTATTAAATGAAGAAAGCACATCTCAACGCGCACCGTTCGCAGGTGCTCCAGTTGCTCGATTTTAAGGACATTCTGAAAAAGAAAACAGTATAATATTATTACAAACATATTAATATTTTATTTCAGACGTATCTCATGACACCGTATAGGAATCCTGAAACACATGTCCAACAAAAATACAACGAGATCCACATAAAAACCAGAAACGTTGTGGAACGACAGTACGGTTTATGGAAAAGGAGATTTCCCGTATTATCAAACGGCCTACGGCTAAATCTTAACACCACATTGGCAGTCATAGTCGCATGTGGAGTTCTCCACAACATATGTATCAATCGTGGAGAAGAACATCCACAAGATTGGATCAACGGCGTTGACGATGTTCCAAACAATGTGGCAGAATTAAACAATGTGGGGAACATTGCAAATTTAACAAGAGACATTATTGCAAATAATATGTATGTATGAGAACTACTCGTAGTCGCTTCATAGGTATGTTTTTGACCCTGAGATCTAATATGTGTGTTACTTGTTATTTCTTGTGTTTTCTATATTTTTTCTATATTTAATATAAATAAGTATTGCTTTAGAGTAGAATGGTTTAATGGACATTATGTTAAGATTGATGAATATTTAAATAAAAATAATAAGAAAACAAAACAATTACCACTTTGTAATTTCTTTAGGGTAATCTCCTTGGCTTCCCTCTCCAACCTTACAATCACCAGTTGTTCTTTTAATATTTCTTGCCGAATTGCTGATTCAGCTGCCTTCGTGAGCCTCTCCTCTTTCTTTCCGAGTCTCTCCTCTTCTAATATTTCCAGTTGAACTTTGGCTTGGGCGGCTTGCGTAGTAAGTAGTTCCTTTGTGACATCTGCTTGGGCCTTTGCCTTCGCTTCCATGTCTTGCATGTCCTTGATTCTGTTTCCTTCCGCTTCGAGCTTGGCGGCTGCAATTTTTTGCAAATCAGTGAGGAGAGAATCCTTCACTGTTTTCTTTAAACACAGCCGCCTCTTGAACGCCTTCCTAGGAACTGAAGGGGGGACAGTCAGTGCGGACGTCACTGGACTCTCAGATGGCAGTGGGGGGACAGCTGGTGCCGACATCACAGGACTCTGAAGGGATAATGGGGGGACAGCTTGAACCATCTCGGGAACTGTGAAAATCGGGTTTTCTTCCTAAACAAAAGATAAGATTATGTATCAACAAAATTCAAATACAACTGACATATTTATTAATTTATAATAGTACATTGATTACAGGGGTGAGAAAATTTACAGATATTAACAATATTTCATGGTTGGTACCTATGATATGTTTCTCTGTAGTGTTTTATTTATGGTATGTATTTTTTTTTTTTTTTTTATATTATTTATTGAAACATTTATTATAATTACAATTTTACAACAAAATATTTTTTTTTTTACAGGTTTTTTTTTTACTACTCTTCCATTAAAAATTATATTTATTAATTATCGGCTGATGTGCGTAATGGGTAGATGTGTGTGTTTTATGTGTGAGTATGTTTATAGATGTGAGAAGTGGTGACGTGGGAAGGGATGTGGATGTGCATTGAGCTGTTTATATTATTGGAGAAAATGTCTATGTTAGAGTTTAGGCAAATATTATTTAACGTATGAAAAGCATGGTTAATTGGCAAATTAGTTGCTGCATTGTTTTGTAATTCAGCGTGTGGAATAGTTCTGTGTGGCTTGTACTTTTTAATGGTATGTTAAAATTAATTAGGGAAAGAAGTTCAGTACAGTTGATGTTATTATTTGAAATTCTGTGTATAAATCAGCTATTGCTCGCCTTTGTTGCAAAGTTTGAAATGTACATTCAAAGTAATTGTTGAATTTGAATGTAAGATATTTTATAAATTTGTTTTGAATATGTTCTTTGCTATCTATGTATATACAGTATTATATATTATATATCTTATCCTTCAATGTGATTGAGAAGTCAGTATAAATTAAATTAAAATTACCAATGTCCAGTCCTCAGTCTCTGCTTGATGCTGTTCCAGTTGATGCTGCTCTGTTAAGGGTATCCTGTTATTGGCTGCATTGTCAGTTGGCTCTCTCACAGCAGGAGTATTTGAATCAAACCTTTCAAAATACAATAGAAGGACTTGAGAAAAAAACCATATAATATTTAGCAAGCAACAAGTAACATACACAATCCAGCTATTTTGTTCAACTACAATGCATTGATAAGTCTTCAGATTCCACTACGTAATACTACAAAATTACTAACCACCATGCCGTTTCTCCGCAGGGGTAGGCAGAGAGGACAGACCGCCAAACAGCTAGGTCTTGGCACACACTCTTTGCCTCATTCACATTCATACATCGTCTCATACATACTCTTCTATTATTCTGACTCTTGACATGGCCCGTCTCAAGTATCTGATTCACTTGATCGTGCCATATCTTCCTCGGAATCCCCGACTTCTTAACACGAGGCACGAAACAGAATTGAGGGACAAAGTGAGTCAATTTTATCAGCTTGTTAATTTCATATGAATTTGAAGAAGACACAATATTATATAAGATAAATCACATACCGTTGAGATGAGCTTCCGCTGTTGAATTGCGTTAAAATTTGGTTCCAAGCGGCATCCTTTAATCTCGTGTTTAATATGTAATTGGGACCGCCCGTTGACTTTGATAACAGTATCGGCGATGCTGTTATGAGCTCTACTAGCCTCATCTTATCATTTGGTGTAAAATTCTTGGCACGCTTTGTTTTATTTTCCATTTCAAAAAGTTTGTTTACTTGCTAACGCACGGAGAAAAAACTTACGCCGATGCGCCAAATCAAATGGGAATTACCGATTGTGTACCGTTCAAGTCAAAGTGGTCACTTTATTTTTAATATATTATATACGTTTGTTTAAAAAATATGAAATACCAGTTTATGTATAACGGTATTTAAAAGAAATAATGTGTTTTAATAAGAGCTACAATAATTAACTCTTTAATATTAATTTAACATAGAAAGTTTTTAATTTGACGTCATTTTATTGTCTATGGTAGTGTGCGGTAGTGTGTGGGGCCACTTAAGATTTTCAACGATAAAATGATTGGTAACAACGCGAATCGAACGTTCCCTACAAAATGCTTAAAAATCGCTTGGCTAATCAAAAACTAAGATTAGAACTTAGATAACGATCGAAAAGTTGGTAACAGCGGCCGTAAGTTCCTCGGTTGAATTCCCAGGTACGATCAAATCTTTTTCTGTTTAAAATTTTCGTTGATAGTAGCTAATATTGTCATCAATGATACAATTAAAATATAAGTTTATTTTTTTTTTTAACTTTATGAGTAAAATCTCAAATTATAATATTTAATTAAATGAAGACAGTATAAGGGAAACTCAATCGAAAATCTGGAGACAGAAAAATCAGAAAAAGATATTGGCACCTCTGGGACCGAATTGAATATAGACACCTTAGCTCAGTTGGTAGAGCACTTGCCATGTAAGCAAAGGGTCCTGGGTTCGAGTCCTAGAGGTGCCAACATCTTTTTCTGATTTTTCTGTCTCCAGATTTTCGATTGAGTTTCCCTAAAATTGTCTTTATTTATTTATTTATTTACTTATTTATTTGTTTATTAAGACATACATAGTACATTATAATACAGATTATAAGGTATGTTAAATTAAATTATTACATGGTTTTGTACCTATTACGTAAGTCCATAGAATGTCATTTGGTAATTACGCCTGAGATATGAACCGGTCCTAAAACTTAATTATTGAATGAATGAAGTAATAATAATAAAAAGGAAGAAAAAAGGGGGGGGGGGGTGGGGGGAGATAAGGAGACATTTTAAAATCAAGAATTATGTGCTCACTAATTGTAATTGACTGATTAAAGTTTAATGAAAAGTTAAGTGTAAGTAATTTTAAAACAATTATATCACGCCAAGAAATTTAATAAATTAGTTTTGTATGTTTGCAAGGAATCATGAAAAATGTCTAAGTGTAGTAACTTTTCATAGTGGGTATAAGTTATGATTGCGCGAGTAATTGGTGAGTTACTCGCTGCATTAGTGTTATTGGATTCTATATGAAAAAGAGAAGTGTGCCTGGTACGCCTCATTGGGACATTTAAACCAATAGTGGATAGCAATTCAGGACTATCTATTTTATTATTTAGCAGGTTATACAGAAACAGCAGATCTGATAATGTGCGTCTTTTTTGTAAACTTAACATGTTATTTGTAGTTTTGTTGTATTTCTTGAAAAAATATTTAGAGAATTTATTCTGTATACTTTCTACTATATCTATGTACAACTTATATCGAGGATTTCATATCGGGGACGCATACTCCAGTGCACTTCTGACCAATGAACAAAACAACATTTCAAGAGTCTTAGCACTTTTGAAAACTTTACATATTCTTAATAAAATATTTAATTAAACATATAATTTTATTATATCAGCATAGCGTATAGCGTCATAATAACATCGAAATCCCAAAAATTAACACCAAGCATACTGAAAATACCTACCTCAACTAGAGAACACTTATTTTAACAACCTTCTTATTTAAAATTAATCAAAAATATTTGTGATTTTCAACTTAAATTGAAAAACCTACAATAAGTTTCCACAACTGTTACTGTTATAAAAAATCTTGAATTTTTCTTGTCAAATTTCTCTATATTTGTTATTTTTAACTAGAATTTCCTTACCACAGACAAGAGCCTTGTCTCTTTATGGTGAGGAGAGGCTATTATTATTTACTTGAATAACACTGTGTAATGTATATGTAATATAAAAAACATAAATAATTAATCATAACACAGACGATGAACGAAGTATCATCAACCTCCAAAGCGTGCGAACGTCGCCACACCCCTATTCCTGAGCCGAACACAGCGGAGCCTCAACTGCCGGTTGACATGCACATTGCACATTGCAATTTGTATGTAGAACACGTTTTCGTCGCGTTTCCACAACTGAACCACTCGAATGAATATAAAATTATTTCTAATGACGGAAGAATTCCAGATAAATAAATTCAGAATCTAAACTTTCTTATCCACAATATTCCTATTGAATGCCTAAATTACGATAACATTCTTTGTTCATTAAATTTAATAAAATTATTTGATCGTAGAATCATTTCCGATTTAACCTGTGTGTATAAAATCATTAATTCAATGTTTGATACCCCTGATTTATTATATGTAATCTCTTTTCATACTCCAGGTAGGTCAGTTACAAGACAGTACCTACCATATTATTGTAGCAATGCTACATCAACGTCCCAATATTACACTCATATGCGACGGATTCAACAGCTAGGAAACAAATACTCCGATGTTGTTGAAATATTTAGCACATCAATTTTAAACCGTAAGCATACCTTATTGAAGTTTTTTTCATAAAGTAGAGGAATATTTTGATAAAGCCATTTAAATTGACTAACACACTAACAGTATTCTGTCGGCTGAAAGAAAAAAACTATTTTGGATTTTTTATATTTTGTCCCTTCATACTGTGTGGATGAAATTCAATAAAAATTTTCCATTTTGTTTATTTTTGTGCAAGTATTTTGAACAGTCGTTTATATTATTTTATAACAGTCATTATAAATTAGTAAATATTGTTTTAAATATATATAAATACCTAAATAATCTTAAATAAATAAATATGTCAAAGTACCTACCTGTATATATATATATATTTTTTTTACCTGTATATATATATATACAGGTAAACAAAAAAATATATATATATATATATATATATATATATTTTTTTTTTTTTTTACTATTAAGTTAAAATAAATATAATATTTCGCTTTCTTAACTTAAGTACAGAGCATACATAGTACAGGTGTAGTAGTAATATTTTTAATTTTGTTCCAACATCTTAAGTTTAAATAGTTTTTTTTAAAGGTTTTTATATTCTTTTCTGCTTTAAGGTTATCTGGAAGGAGATTATATATTGTGAACTCCCTCGTGGCCAATACTTTTCTTGCCACTTTCAGTCTTGACAGTATTTGTTAAAAATTATATTAATATTTATTTAAAAGCTTCATGGGTAACAATTTTGGGAGGTAGGTATGGGTAACACCGCCCCAAAAACCATTTATTGGAAAACCAGCACCCCTGCCATAGGTCGCTCCAATTGATTCGCTACGTTTTGTGGCACAGCAGGAGTGCCCGGATTTATGGAGATGAGATTTGTCTATGTCTTGGCGGCGGATGTATTTGCCTACCTATTGCGTGGCGGACCGGATCCGGAGAGGCTGGTTGAGGGAGGCCTTTTTAACTTTCCAGCCGGACTCTCTCGACACATCGCCTTACACCGAAGTGATTTGGAGGGATTCATTCGCCGGTCACTCCTGAACGCTGTCAGGATTCCAAACTCATACCCTTCTCCTTTCCAGAACTTCCTTAATTCCTTTCCATTAAATAACCCTTCACACAACATCCCCAAAGTTGATATAATTTACCATGATGTTTTTTTTTTCTCAGGGCCTACAGTGTGGAGCTAATGTAATAAAATAAATAAAGAGCTAATGTAATAAATATAAAATCAAATACATAGATATAATATTACTTCCATATGTTGTCAGTACCAATTTTAAAAACTGCAATTAAATTAACGCAAATTAAAGTTCTAGAGTTCATGGAACCGGAGTTACAGGCAGAATAACAACCGAAACTGGTATTTTCAATTATTAAACAACACGCTATCACAACCATCAACATTATTCTGCATCGTACAATATTACACAATCTAATAAAACATCTACGTGGGTAGTAACGTTTACCCAGCAATTTCCATTGAAGTAATAGCCGTTAACATGCAAATCTCCGTTTTGTCTGCACTGGAGGGTAGTTTTGGATCTCTGTTTTCGTTTTGTCCGGAGCCACCTCGCCGACAAGACAAGGCAAATAACGTATTGTCTTCCCCGGATTCAGTCGGTTGCAACGTCTCGAGACATGCAATCAATGTTTCAAAGTTGTTTGTTTAGAACGGGAATAATTATTATTGGTCGTCCAATATTGAATCTGATTGTAAATAAATAACGTTTTTGGAGCGCACAATAACGTATAAGGTACTGAACTATTATTGTATTTAGGGAATTGATTTTTTACATCAGCTTTACACTTTACACTCGATACCCTGAGGAAAATTTCCCTCGGGGCCTGTTTCATCTTTGAGGATGCTGTGTGGAGGGTATTTTAAGGAATGAAGGAGTGGAAATTCTGGGAAGAAAAAAAGGACGAGGGTGGGTAAGAATCTAGGGGTCAATGATCTAGAAGTGAAGGAATTATTAATTCATTCCTTTCACTGCGGTGGGCAATGGGTTGAGAGAGCCCGACTGCAGAAGTCAAAAGTTCCCCCTCAACCAGTCCCTCCCGATCCGGCCCGCCACGCAGCAGGTGACCAAACATCTGCCTCCGCCGCCATTCGAATCCGCCGCCAAGACCTAGACCAACCTCACTCCATGAACCCAGGCACCCCTACTATTTTTCCAAACATAGCGAACCATTTGGGGTGACCTATGGCACGGGTGTTGGTTATTCAATTTTTTTTATTTAAAAAAAAAATATTCTGAGTTTCCGGGGCGGCGGTATCCATACCCTCCTGAAGTTTATAGATGTATAAAGAAAGCATTCCGGAACTTCTCTCAGTGAGACAGATATAGAAAAAACCATTGCTATACAAATAATGGGATCAATGTGAATATAGGTAGATTTTTTGTATTTATTGGGCATTAACTT
Source organism: Limnephilus rhombicus (assembly GCA_929108145.2). Taxonomy (NCBI): domain Eukaryota; kingdom Metazoa; phylum Arthropoda; class Insecta; order Trichoptera; family Limnephilidae; genus Limnephilus; species Limnephilus rhombicus. The sequence goes on from OV815296.1 coordinate 3,033,067, forward strand.
TGTATCAATTTCTAGACATTTTGTTTTGCAGAGTTTTAATTTTCAATGTACTTTTGTTACCTTATTTTTTTAAATTTTCTGCTACCAGTGTCGATTCATCCGTGAGCTAGAGTCCAAGCTGCCAAAATGAGGTACTTGAGAGGAGTGGCAGGGGATATAATAATATCATATTATAAGAAAATCGACGATCCGAGAAAATTTAAACATTGAACCACTGCTACTCTTCATAGAAAAATCGCAACTGATGTGGCTTGGGCATTTACTAAGAATTTTTGATGACCGTATTTCGAGGAAGATACTGAGTGCGATTCCATAGGATAGATGTCCAGTGGGCCGCCCCAGACACAGTTGGGCGAGGCAACTCCAAAAACTGTGTGAGGAGAGGATGGGACTGCCATGGACAGAGGCCGAACAATCAGCACAAGTCAGGGACGTACGGAGAAGCCTTGTCGATGCAGTGGTTCTCCTACCCGAATAGGATAAGGGGAAGAAGATTATGATTAGATAATGATGAAGTATCAAATGTACATTGAAAATTAAAACTCTTCAAAACAATTACATTAAAAAAATTATTCTTCGATTATCGATTTAGTTTAGTTTTCATCCAAAATGGTCTTAGTTTTGAATTCGAAGGTGGGAGGTAGGTACCTTACGTAGAACTGTTTTTATAATTATAATAAACGTAACGCAATCATATTTCAGAAATATGATTAATGTTAATTGGCTTTGAGCATTTATATTAAAAAGGATTAATGGGTTCTCCTTCCGGTAATTTATTAATAAATACATTTTCACGAAATGGCGGGATTCGTAAACAAGTAAATATTTTTAGTAGGTAAACAATTTTTGAACGTATTTTAATTTATCAATCATAGCCGCTGCGCATTTACAAAAAAAAATGCCTAGTAAAAATTCCAATTTCAAAGCTTGAATTTCTTTTGAAACATCAAATTATAAAATATATTAAAAATTCGATCAGGTATTTAATCAAAGAAATTTGCAAATCATAATATGGATAAGAATGATCTTACATCATTTATGTTCTAAAAAACTAATAAAATCAATTTTATTTTTTTATTTTAACGGATCTGGTTTCTAATCGAAACTATTGCCATATTATCAAATGACATTAGTTGAAACCGATTTCTAGTCCATTTTTATAACAATATTTAGGAAACCTTCTCCCTCGGACGCATCGATTTTAATTGTTTTCTGTGTTACAAAACAAAACCGGTTACAAAAAAAATAAACCCGTCACTTCAGGACTGCAAACCAAGGCGCTAACCACCATATTACGTAGGCCACCAACCAACCCTTTTATATTATTCACAAATAATAAAATGTTTGTCAAGCATTCCCTTCACGTTGGTGCCTATCTATCAACATAAATATCTAACTTCCATTTTAACCCGGCGAGCATTAGGTTCAAGTTTGTATCATCGAGCTTAAGGTTGGGTAATTTTCACCCGAAATTCTTACTTAGATAGTTTTTTATTTATTTTTTCGACTTAGTAGTATTTTTACTTATTTAACCTGTTTTCTAAGTAGTTGTTATTGGAAACTAGAAATAAAAGTCTTATAATTAGTAGGTTAATCATTTTTATTCGAATCAATATTTTTCTGAGAAAATTCAGCTTATGGCACTTAATTGAAGTTACTTATATACAACTAAATAAAATCACAATAAAATTAACATCTTCTAAGGTTTTAATCATAACAAACGTAAATTATATATTTTTTCTTCTACAACTAATCTTAATACTTGTGAAAAATAGTTACACCGAGCGCTAGATAGGTAAAACTCACCCGCCGACAACTTTGACGAAGTCTAACAGCTTCCCTGACCGGTGGATGAAAATCACCCCTCCCACTACCCCCAGCTAATTAATTTGTGTACTTGTATAGAATTTTTAAGTTAGTTTTAAGTTTGCTCGTGAATGTCACGGATGTGTTGAAACCGGTCGCAGAAAATTTTTAATTAAAGTATCAAATGTACATTGAAAATTCAAACTCTTAAAATAAAAATTACTAAATCCTCGTTTCTCGTCGCTTCCTTACCTTTGCCCGGGTGACTTCTGACCAACCTGAAAATTTTTGTCAAATATTTTTGCTTTATTGAAAAATGTACTTTATTTAATGTTTATAAAATATTTGTAAACTAGTTTGTCTCGACACAGGATTTCCTAGTGAGACAGGCAAGGCAAAAAAAAAATTATGTTAACCTTTTTATACATAATAAATAAAATAAATAAATTAAATATAAACATCCTGCTTTATGGGGTGGGACAAGGAGACGTGGGTGGTTTTTAGAAATTTAATGAAGTCGGTGACCTTTCTCTCGTTTTGAAGATCAATTGTGCAACATTTTAATAAAATGAAGTAATAAAACTGTAGACTTGTATACCGTTGTTTGGTATATTAATGTACATACCATGTATAGCAATCAAATCAACACTGCGCAGCCCGCCTTATGTCTGCCCGCCCACCACAAACAATCTTATGGATGTCACAATTTATGAAAAGAAAATGACCTAGTCGGTCTCAACCACCTGCTTTCTCGGGTTATAGATAGTTAAAATGTTCCAAGATTGGACGAAGTTATGTAGATATCTCTTGATATATTATCAAAACATCGATTCTCATAAGGGTCCGGAATATCCACGGTAACCTTGGGAAGTATGGGAGAATTGGCGTGAAGGTCACAATCTACTGCAAATAAGGAATAACTGAATAGAATTAGCTGAAGACGTTACGTTAATAATAGAACTTTTAACAACAAGTTAGTGTCGATCACAATTGTGTTTGTCCCGTGGGAGAATCGATCGCGGAACGTAAATACTCGTACATACTGGTTAATACCTAATCGTACACACAATATGTAACTTAGATGTGAAAGTAGATCCACTAGGGGAAAAGTACTAGCAATACTATCGATCTGCTAGTCCAAACCATTGATACTTTATCTTTGGGTTACGTTAAAGCCCCCTAATAAAAGTTTTTTTAAGTTTTACACAACTGATACACAGCCATTTTTGTATGGTAAACGCTTGTTTATCAGATTTTTTATGTAACGTATTTAACTACGAGTTATCTCACCCCAATATTTGGTCAAACTTAAGGGCAACACATCAAATAAAAACATATTTTAACTACTAGCTCTGTGAACAGTACAAAACATTGTTTCTTTTTTTCTCAAATTAAAACAGAAATTTCATCTGAAATTAAAGATTTTTATGTGTGTAACCATGCCTTTCTACGTAATTTTAAACCATATTATCCACACACGCACACATACACTATAATATTACATATTTTCTACTATGAATTTATGTACTGTTTGTTTCTGCAAAATAAAACAAATAAATAAAAATAAAATATTGAACTCAATTTTTTATTTTATTTCACGGAATATTTAATTTTTCCAAATAAACGTACCTAACTCAATGACAATTCTTTTTTTAAACTTTAAAGCAGATATTAAAAATACTGGACAACTACACCATGAAGCATGTGTGTGGTAAAACCATGTGTGGAGAAATATTGAAATCCGTAAAGATTGCAAGGCTAATGTAAACGTAATGAGAAAGATTAAGAAAGATACCTTCATATGATTTGGGCATGTAGAGCGAATACACGAAGAAAGTAGTATGAGAAGAATATATGACCCAAATGTGAATTGTAGAAGAAGTCAGGGACGCCTGAAAATGGTATGGCACGATCAAATGAATCAGATACGTGAGTCGGGTCATGACAAGAATCACAATAATAGTAGAGTACTTATGAGACGATGTATGAATGCGAAGAAGGCTAAGAGAGTGCGCTAAGACCGAGTTGTTTGACGGTCCGTCCTCTCTGCCTACTCCTGCTGAGAAACGGCGTGATGGTTAGTTAGTTAGTTATTCTATAGTAATGTACATGTTGGTATTATATTCAGACAGTTGGCATTACAAGTTAAAAATGCGAATAAGAAAGTCTAAATAGACACTCCTGTTTCAAATTTGAAAAAGATTATTTAAAATAGCTCCCCACAGGAGACCATGAGAAAAATAATTACCCGCAGGGTCTATGTCATCTTTGCGGATGCTGTGTGGAGGGTTTTTTAAGGAAAGGAAGGAGAGGAAGTTCTGTGAAGGAAAAAGGTATGAGGGAAGGGAAGGAACGTGGGGTTCAGTGTGTTCAGGCCATCCGCCACTAAAACCGAACGCAGCGAAACCTTACCCCAAGAACTCAGACACCCCTGCCAAGTTACCAAAAGTAGCGAACCACTTGGGATGACCTATGGTAGAGATATTGGTTGTCCTATAAATGTTACTCATTTCCACCTCCCAAATTGTAAAAAATCTTTGCAATAAACTGAAAACAGTTTAAAGGTTGCAACTGGATTTTTCCGTCTTTACGTTTCAACCTCGATGTCCCGCCTTGCACCAAAGCCAAACGCAAATTGATTTTAAAACTTCTTTTTTCATCAGTTGGCTGACAAATAAAATATTCTGTTAAGCACCCCTTCGTGTACATAGTCCCAGGAGCTTCCCGACATTGCATCCCAGCGATAGTCGAACAACAAACACCTTGTTTGTAAAACGTGTAACACGAAATCACCTAGTTCTAGGAAATACTCGTACAGATACTATCAACAGTATTCGTGTTTCATTGTGAGTATCGGGAACACGTGTAGCAAATCCTCTTGTTAGGAAAGGACTGTAGACTTGTGATTAAATACCCTTTAAAGGCGAAATCGAAATAGCAATATTTAATTTTAGTGGTTTTAACACTTTCTTCATTTCCATAATGCGATTGATGGAAGTAGGGAAGGGTAGGTAGGGTAAGTAGTGAAGGGGGAGGTTTTGAATTTACTGGTCACTTTGATCTAAAAAATGGCATTTTTTTTTACTAGGCATAAAACTTTAGATTTTTTTTACATAAGCTCCACATAGAATAATTTCCCTCAGGGCCTATGTCATCTTTGGGGATGCTATATGGAGGCTTTTTTAAGGAAAGGAAGGAGGGGAGAGTTCTGGGAAGGAAAAGGGTTTAAGCAGTGGGGAGGAATCTGGGGTTCAGTGTGTCCTGGTCATCCGCCTCCAAGACCTAGACAAACCTCACTCCATGAACCCGGGCACCCCTGCTATATCAAACGTAGTGAACAACTTGGGGTGACCTATGGCAGAGGTGTTTGTTATCCAATAAAGATTCCCGGGGCGACGGTACCCATTCCCGCCTACCAAATTGAACCGCCTAAATAATTTCAAGCTAACGGCATGTTTTGATTATAAATAATGCTAGTGTAACAACTTCCTGAAAATATGTGTAGTATTAAAGTAATATTAATTAATATTAAAGTAAATCGCTTTTGAGGCGATTTTTCGCAAAAACAGCGCTATATAAGTTGTCCAAATTTATTATTATTATTATTATTACTATTTATAAATTAAATATTGTGGTTTGCTTTTTTTACATACGCTACTCACAAGGGGCCTTGAGGGGGAAAAAATACCTCATTACTCATGGTCATCTATGGGGATGCAGTGTGGAGGGTCTTTTTAGGGAAAGGAACGTAAGGAAGTTCAGGAAAGGAAAATGTATGAGGGATGGGTACGAATGTGGTATTCAGTGTGCCAGGTCATTCGCCGCCAAGACCTAGATAAACCCGGGCACCTCTGCTAAGTCATCAAACGTATCGTACTACTTAGAACGTCATATGGCATAGGTGTTGGGTATCCAAGATGGCGGTACGCATTCCCGCCTCCCAAATTGAAAATTGCTGAGCATTGGCAATAAAAAATATAATTTTCTGTAGATCATCTATTTGTTTAAGGAATCATCTTGATTTGACTCTCGGTTAAGCAATACAAGAGCAGAAAGAACTTACAGCATCAAACATATGTACATTTTTTTAAGCATAATCTGCTGGTTTAATATAAGTTTTGTCATGCACTTGCATATTATATTAGGACATTACCAAAACAAGTATTCTATAACTATGCGTGTATTATTTTCATGTTTTTGTTATCTACAATTTTTATTTAAATCTCTCTTGCACTATGTCATGTAAAATATAAAAATCATATAAAAGCCTGTTAGAGCGATTAATTATACATACAATTTCGAATCGATAAACCTTTTTGTATTAGATTAATGTTAAAACAATACAGAGTTAAATTGCTTTGAATTGAGGTTATATTGTTATTCTACCAGATCAAACATGAAATTACTTGAAATGATTGCGGTGGAAATTTATATTATTGATTCTTGAATACAATGTAGAGAAGTAAACTCTAACAAGCTTGAATAATAAAATATGAATCACAGGGAGTTTTTGAGTCAATAATCGTAGACCTCTACAAAGGCAAAGCACTACGAAGTAATGCAAAATCATGTTTAGTTTTGAAAATTTGATTGTTAGAAATATTTTACATGATTTAATTAAAGATTACATATCATCCTAAACATTCCAAATTGGTTACCATTTTTTTGAAATAAGTATAAAAATAGAAAAATGAAACAATACAACTTTGTATAAACCACCTATATAATGTGCAAATCCGACCGTAATGATAATTTAATTTAATAATAATGGTGAGCAACTGGGCCTAACAATCAACGTCAATAAAACTAAATATATGACATTTGGACGACTAGATCACTCTGAATCAGTGATACTGTTAAATGGTTGCAATGTCGAAAAGGTGGAAAGATTTAGATACCTCGGCAGTATTCTCACGGAGACTCTTGACCCAGATGTGGAGGTTAGATGCAGAATTGAAGCAGCAAGAAGTGCGTTCATTAAAATGAAATCCCTCTTCTGCAATGACAATATCAGCTTAAAACTATGGCAGAGAATTCTAAAATGTTATGCGGGGTCGGTCTTGCTCTATGGGTGTGAAACATGGACCTTGAAAGTAAATACCATGAACAGGTTAGAGGCTTTTGAAATGTGGCTTCACCGGAGAATGCTCAAGGTCCCATGGACCGACATGATCACCAACACAGAAATTCTCAGGCGGGCTAGAGCAGATAGAGAACTGCTTACATTAATAAAAATCAGGAAAATTTCATATCTGGGTCATATACTTCGAGGGGAGAAGTATCATTTGCTCCATTTGATATTGAAAGGCAAGATAGAGGGTCGCCGAGGGCCTGGTAGGAGACAAATGTCTTGGCTGCGTAATATACGAGAGTAGACCGGCATTAGAAGTGTGGAGGAGCTATTCCGGGCAGCGCAAGACAGAGAGACATTCTCAAGAGTGATCGCCAACGTCGGGGGGACCTGATACGGCACGCAAAGAAGAAGAATAATTAATAATAATAATAATAATTTTTAATAATAATGGTAATTTTTTGAGAAATACTAATGAAATAAATAAATTGACTAAATCCGGAATATATAAACTCAAATGCAATGATTGTCCCTCATTTTATACTCGAAAAACAACTCGTAATTTTGAAATCAGAATCAAAGCACATTTAAGGTGTCTTAATAATAATACTTTTTCTGAGTTTGCTAACCATATCATTGACAATAACCATAGTTTTGAAAAAAACACAGGGATAAATATTCTTCATATTAATCATAAAGGAAAACGTATAGATAACTTAGAAGCTTTGGAAATTAAAAAATCCCTTAAAAATAATGAATCTATTATCAACAAACAAAAAATATTGTCATATAGCCCAATCATGGATTTGTTCCCCTACCCACCCACTCTACACTAATACCTACCCACCCAATCTACATTATTAACTAACAACGGCTCCACCCCTACCATAATAAAACTTTGTTCTAAAGTGTCAAATTGGTATAAGCTTTCCCTGACGAAGGAACGTTTGTTCCGAAACCGGTCGGATTTGCACATTATATAAGTGGTTTATACAAAGTTGTATTGTTTCATTTTTCTATAATGGATAACCACAAAGTAAAAGCTACATTCAAAAATATAAGTATAAAAATATTACGACGATAAAAAACAGCTTTAAATTTCAAAATCTCTTACTTACTAACCTATTTTCGGTTATGGTTTTAATGTATAATGTGACAAATGTAGTTATTTAGAAAATAATTGCTAAACTATTAAATATTTGTGTCAGAACCTCGCAAAATAAAATTAAATACACTTTTTGGCTTTGTTTTTTCTTGCAGAAATCAAAACAGACGGCTGAAGTCAAGCGGGAAATTAAGCCCAAATGCCATCTTCATAAGGAGTGTTATTATTAGCGGCCCGGTTTAAAATTTTACACGACGTTTTACGGTTTCACTTTAAGAAATAAGAGTGAAAAAACATAACTTTAATTATTATAAAAAATATGTAATTTATTGTAATGACCTATGAAGGCCACTTAATCATATAATGAAGGCCACATAATCTGAAGGCCACTTTCATAAAGTAGTATATAATCTTAATATATAAGACAAAGTCGGTTTAGTTACACCATTAACTCGAGAAAGGCTGGACGGCTGGACCGATTTGTATTATCTTTGATTTGTTAGATTAGTCTCCGCCCCGAACAGCAGAATAGCTACTAAAAATCAGAAAAATTAACGAAAAAAAAGTTATGAAGAAAATTCATTTTTTCGTACATTTTGTATGTAACGAATTCTCATCCTTTGAAAGAGCTGCAATATTGTGATAAGTATAATATTGATTAGTGATTGTTTTGCTTTTGTTCTTAAACATATAATGCTGCCCCTCTTTTTTGCACACTAAATATCAAACGGTGAACGTATTCCGCACCCCTTCAAAGGAAAAATACAATAATTATAACAAGTCTCCCTCACACGTATAAAGAAAATGAAAAGCAATTCCCGTAAGTAAGTGGAAAAGTAAGAAAATCACAAAAAATATAAATCCGTACACACGCCATCTCTGATACTGACAAAAACAAAACACGGAGAGTTGCGCATCGATAATTGCTTCATTGTATAATTTTTAACTAAAAACTGAATTTAATTAAGCTAATGAGTTAACACAACAGTTATTGATTCTGATTCGGTACGAAGTTCGTCGGGTCAGCTAGTATCTATATTGATTTCAACATATTTTTTCATACCAGTTAACTTTCATGAAAATCTTACCAGTACTATAGAAAATAATCCAATTTTGAACTGCTAAAACCTAACGTTTACCTATGTACCAAATTTTGTCTGTTTGAAACTAACTTTAACGAGCAAAATATTTTCAGCACTTGAAATGAAAATTGCTTTTCGTTGAAGCAAATTGAAATTGCATAGTCAACGAATGACGTTATAATTAAATTGTGAGTTTTGCATGTCCAGAAAATAAAAGAAGTAATAATAAATTAAGTTGTTAGAAATGGCATTATTAAATCACTGTAATGGAAAATTGACGTTACCTACGAGGAATCAGAAATCATGCAAGCCGTTGTTTTGGAAATACAGCGTGACATAATATTAGGGAAAACACAAACTTTCCCGAAAAGTCACACAAGGTAATTATTACTAGAGGTTTCATAATGGGGACAAATGAAATTAGTTTTTTAGACTGAGTTTTGAAAATTAAACACATTTTGCATTCAGTCCTTACAGTCCTAATCAATAATAATAACCTGATTTTCAACTAACTCGTTCATACTTGCAACCCTGTTTTGTGTTCTAACTGTGTAGAAATGAATTCGGGGAACACAGTTAAATACCTAGGAATTATTATAGACAGCCAACTAAAATGGACAAATCACGTAGAAAAACTTGTAAATAAACTTAGGTATTTGACTTACATTTTTAAACGATTAAATAACGTAGTTGATATTAAAAGAATGAAACTGGTATATCATGCATTGGTGCAATCATCAATATCTTATGGATTAATTGGATGGAGGGGTATTTATGATACCCATATTAAGCCACTAGAAATTACTCAAAAATTAATAATAAAAATATTGTTGCATAAAGATGTTCCACTCCTTGCAATTATTCCGAAAAGCTGAACTCTTAGATATAAGAAAAATCTACTGTATGCAATGTCTGAAACATATATTTTCATGAAATGTACATTTTAGAAAAAAGAAAATCGCTACAGCAGACGAGTAAATAATGCATTTGAGGCTCCCTTATGCAAAACTAGGCTTGCGCAGAGACATGCTTTTTTCATTGCACCAAAAATTTATAATGCACTGTATCAGACTACAGAAATTAAATCTAAGAACATATCCTCTTACAGCATATACAAAAAATTAATAAAGACCTGGATAACTACAAATGACACAAATACATATCTGCTATAACATCCTACCTGTTGTAACTTTACAAAACCCTAATTTAAATTTTTATTTAACCTTTTTTTGTTTTTTATATATTTTTTTTCTTAATTTTAGTTTTGTAAAATCGGTGGAAATATTTGTTCTATAAATATATTAAAACATAATTATGTTTTAATTTACTAATTTAAAGTTTAATTTACTTTGTTTTAATTTACTTATTATCTTAAATGCATTAAAGGAACTTAAGTATACCCATGAACTGGCGATGCCTATTTTTTTTTTTTTTTTTTTTTTATTGTAATATAAAAAATATGAGTTACATATTATAAACACATATATTTTACAAAATATTAAATTAAAGGTATTTTCTGGTCATGTATACCTTATCAGAAAAGAGGGGCTCTTGTGCCTGATAAGGGAGCCACGATTCTTACTTGCGTTGTAAGTTATAATCTGTTTTGTATAAAATATTTACTTTTTACTGTAAGTTTTTTTGAAAAATTGTTTTATTTTATTTATTTGTTCTGATTGGTTGATGATGCAGCGTAATTCAGAAGGGAGGTTATTATAGTTTTTTATGGCTTGGAAAATATAATGATTTTGCATTTGAGTTGTTTTAAAATTAGGTGTAATAAATTGGTTTCCATTTCTCATTAGTTTGTAAATTCTTGATATTCTGTGTTATTTTTTTCTTTACACATTTTTATAATGGAAGCTTGCTTGAAAATGTCATCGACATTTGGTACTGGAAATAATTTAAAAAGTGATTCTGTTGAGAACGTAGATTGTTTTTTTAATATTACTTTAATTATGATTCTTTGCGAAACTTTTACTGAGTTTAGATTTTTTTTATAAGAGCCTCCCCAACCTATAATTCCGTAGATAAGTAAAGAATGAACAAGGGCATAGTACACATTTTTCATTATTTTTACATTTAAAATATTTCTTAACCTAACAAATATATATATACATTTCCTCATTCTCTTCACTAGCTCTGAAATGTGATTATTCCATTTCAGGTTTTGATCAATGATCACACCGAGATATTTAATTTCGGAGGAAGAGTGGGATCTATGTGGGATTTTTTTGATATCATATGTATACTATTTGTAATATCTTTTGTTTAATTGTATTATTGTTTAACTATATATAATATTTTTATGTATGTAACAAAAAAATTTATTAATAAATAAAAATATCCCATTTAAATAGCTGACATAGCCATTTTATTTACTACGCAATTAAACTATGTTATATCTCTCTCTCCGAATATTATCAATACGGTAACCCGACAGTTATACCCCAAGAGTTGGTCCTTCAAAATCGTAATGATTATAAAGTTATAATTTTTTGTGCTTTATTTAACAATTTCAAACCAAATTCGACTTCAAAAATAGCCTTTTGGATAAGTTAGTACGGATGTCAAAGAAATGTATTTACAATGTCGATTTTCTGTACTTATACAGTATAATAGACATGAAAATGATGCATGTAAATGAAATTATGTTTCATACTTTTGCTATTGCTATGTAAAAGAAGTCTTCAAGTTTTTCAAACATTAACATATCTATGCTAAGAATGTTTTAATCATATATTATTAAAAATCATAAAAAAAAACTGAAGAAAAGACACTTTCACAACAAAAGAGCTACAAAAACCTCTCCACTAAACTCTGTGTATAATTCACTTCCATTATAAAAAACCAACCAAAACCCGGCATAAAGAAGAGGATTATTTAAAAAAAAAATCGTGATAGGATCGAAATTATTTAAATAAAACCTCCGTCCCAGCATAGGAACCCCTAGTCACCCATGACAGAAGTGAAGAAGATTGGTAGTCGTCTAGAAAAAATAGAATAAAGTGACCTCTATTCTCGCAATTTGTTATTATGTAATCTAAAAATAATATTTATGTATCAATTCACTAACGAACAATAACAAAAACACTGCAGAACAGATACTTCTAGCAAAGTGGTCACGAAAAACTATGTAGCAAAAATAATATAGCATTGTTGCTTAGAAAATTATTGTTGTTTATTTATTTATACTGGGTTTTACAGATGTTTGCACTTACGTGAGAATAATCCAGTTATAAAACGCAGTTATTACACAATTATAAAAACCTACAATTACATTAAATTAAATACAGATACGTACAATTAGAAAAACAAAAAATATCACAAATAAAAATAATGAATTATGTATATACAAGGTCACTCAAGTAACACATTACAATGAGTGGTAAGACACTTAGGAAATACGCGAGGCATGCATAGACAGACAATTCACACAATATAATTAGTTAGTATTTTTTAACAGCGCCAGAACTTTTTTTTTAATCCGTACAAATTATCAACGAAAATATCCACTTCAGCACACTCTATCTTGTTATATAGTCGACACACCTGGATCAGGAAAAATGGAATTTAGCAATTGGAATTGGGGACATTTATTTCAATACTGCTAAGACATAATGTAGTATCAAGATGGCCGTGAATAATTTTAAGTAAACATATATCAGATCATTCAATTGCCTTCTAGTTTTAAGTGTACCAATCTTGAAGTAATCATGACGTACGTCGTATGATCTGAGATCGTCATGTAGTCCACATTTGAAGGAGAACATTCTTTTTTAACTGATTCTACAATCTTTTCATATTTGCAGTAATGTGGATTTCAAATAGTTGTTACAACAAAACATTGTTGAATTTACAACAATATGATAAAGTACTTTTAAACTTTTGGTAATATATTATATTACTTTTGTTATATGTTTTTGAAGAGAAGGATGAAACTTGTCATGTTATTAAGATGAATGGACTCAAAAAAGGTTGTTTCTTTATCAAAGCCCTAACTAATTTTTTACCACCCAACATACTCGTACATTATAATACACCAATAATTTTGTGCAACGCTGTATCATATCTGGTCACGCTAAATACAATGGTAAAATATTTAAAGATTAAATAATGTAACCCAGGTAATACACCAAAATATTTATGGGAAACGGTTTCATTTTATTGGCGTTATGTCTTACGATTAATATTACGAACAACGAACATTAATATTACGAACATAGCTTTTCCAATAGGAATCAAAAGTCCTCGATAAAATAGCAATCAAGCTTCACAGTAAGGCAATAAAGTTTTCAATGAGAAAGCTGAGTTCACAATTTCAAACTCGAACAGAGTTGCAATACTTCGAAATCTTCCCTTCGTCTGAAAGTTCCTGTGTACCTCTCTAATATCTCTTCGAGATTTTCCGATTTATAATTAAGACATATTTTGTAAATATCCCAAATACAAAAACTTTGACTTCTGTCCACTGTTCAATCATTGCGAGAATAAATGTTACCTAAAATATAATGTAATCAATAGTTGGTATTGATAAATAAAATCATATTTTGTGAAATCAAATAATTGTTGTTGAATTTGGTAAATTGGCGTTACTGCAAAGCAAAGACTAATATGTAACATTGACAGAAAGCTCAAACTAACTGGCTAGTTTGCATACGTAATGCTGATACAAATCCAATATTGTGATCGCTGTGGGCTGTTAAATAGCAAAACTCTATTAGTTACTGCTCCAAATACACAACTGTGATTGTAAATTTATCTGTGCTTATAATAGCTTACAGTATGGAAAGCTGGATATTCAAACAAGCAGTAACACGGAATATAGATAGCATTGAAATTTGGATATACATTTCAATGGGCATTCCCAAAATACCTTGCACAGAAAGTGTTAAAACAATTTTAGATGTTCGAATGTCATCATCATTCAAAAAATCTTCAACAGTGAATTCGTACTAGATATATCAATGAGAAAACTTAAATATTTTGGTCTAATTATGGGAAACAAAGATCGCAAGATTTCCAAATATATAAACAGTCAGGGATGGATTAATGGAAGACGCATCTTTGAGACCGATTATTGACTCCAGCCCTCCATTGCTCTTAACCGATTTGACCGATTGCTCTTAAAGTTTACGAACTCAGAAATGAATATAGTTATGTGCATACAATGTAATTTGCATCATTCGATTATATTTCCGTCCATCGCCCTAAGATCTATTTTATAATTATCTCATTTTGAAATCGATGACGACCAATTGGGATGTTATTGAAATATAGTACACTATTCTGTCTGAAATCTAGACGTTTCAATTTAAATTTCTGCAGAAAAAGTGGGCGATGTTTGGAAATTTGAATTTTAATCTAATAAATTACCGCATTATCGATCGTCCAGTTAATTAGTCAGACATCTTCTAAAATTCGAAATTTTAGTTGAGTATGTAGTTAAATGTAAGAGTGTTTCTTTTATCTGGTACAAAACTGAGATTTTTTAAATCAATACCGCACAAGAGTCCCAACTGTTCCCGTCTGACTATGAGAGAGATTATGGCATCCCCAATTGGAGTATATTATGAGCCTTAAGGTAGTGGGGAGAGGAAGGAGATAGGGAGGAGGAAGGTGGGAAAGTATCTGGCTATTCATATATGGTCACCAAACATGGCTAAAGCCATTTCAAGTAACGTTTCAATTGAATTCTGAATGGTGGTCTTACATCAAAGCAATACTGAGAGCATCTTCTACTCTGGAACGTGCCGCAAGTATACTATATATTATTTTAAATGAATAAGTTGTGAAATAACACAAATTAATCAAAAAAAAAAAAAAATTTTTTTAAGTGTGTTTATTCAGTTTTTTTTTTACTTTTACAATATTTCTGTTACAAAAATCTTACAAAACTGATCAATCAGTTTGATTGTAAGAAATCTCTCATTTTACCCATTTACTTAATACTTATATACTTTTAGGTTTTACATTAATTTTACATCGGTTTTTCCCTTTACTTGAGTACTTAAGTTAATGAATTTTATGGCCGTCTATGTGTTAGTAATATTTGCATCATGTTGTCTCCCTCTATATTTTGTTATATATAAGCACACATTATGTACTTCTTGTTTAGTATTAATTTGTACCCTGATGATGCTTTAATAAAGCGAAACCGGTCGGTTCATAAATTAATAAATCTCGTGGTTCTAAACAAAAAAGTATTTTATTTTATTAAATATGTCAAACCACAAAGTGATTGCTTTCTACCATCATAATAATATATAATTCCCACATCAATTTAAACGTTTGCTTCTCATTAAAAATGTGTTATGGCTAAAATACATTGTATTGTACATCGAACCAAATACGTGTTCTTGACATTCTTTTTATCCATGGAAAAATTAGATGTTTATGATGTGATTGTCCCACATAAATTAATATGTCAAGTGCCGCGAGCAACTGGGACTCAATAGCCCCAATATTAAAGAAAGTGATTAAGGGGTATGTAATGAAACAGGCGAAGGTAAAGGGTAAAGTGGCAACAGGCTGTCTTTGTTACTACTTAAGTACTTAATATTAACAGTTACCAAATAATTAGGAAACGATTTTTTTTTGCAATTCAAATAATATAATAAAACGCTTATTATGCTATTCCTGTATCCATTAAACCAAACGTGATTAAATTGAAGTAATAAAGTTGCAAATCAAAAGGCATTATTTTAAAAATTACATTTAATATTAAACGAGTATTATAAAACCTGTGTAATTATGTTGAAGAAAGATTAAACTTCATGGCGATTCCTGTATTTAATCGTTTGTTAATATTCTTCTAGGATTGTTGACTTAGTTCGAATATTTTTTTGGAATAAAACTTTGACTACCGTAAAAGCCTAAACACCTATTTTATATTAAAACAGAATATCAGGAATACCAACATGTCAAAATGTTAATATGGCGGTCGTCCAATACAAAAGAAAATTTTCTTTTCTCGTTATTATAGTTTAAAATGCAGTATTTTGCATTTCCCAGATGTGAAAAGTTGGCTATAATTTTTGAAATATTTCAATTGTACCCAAAACTGCAGATCACTTTCAATCAAATCATGCGGAATAGTTTCAATTTTTTATTTCAATTTTTTTATACTGTAAATTTTAAATGTGTCATAACCATAGTTTTGTAATGGCCTTGAAAGCCGAAACAACTATTACATTAATAAAATATAAAATATTAAGAAGAACTTTAACAACATTCAAATATGATTTACATACGATGGCTTCCATGGTCTAACTCCGGCTCTCGACTAAACCAGCGATCTAAAGGTCGCAGGTTCAAATCCCGTCATACGCAAATAAATTTTATTTGTTTCATTTAGTTATTTCACAAATAATTAATTTAAAAGAAATAGCAATTTATAATTTCCGAGTAAAAAACACTCGCCCTGGTGTAAGACTACTATTTAGAATTGAAACGTTGCTCAAAATGGATTTAGCCGTGTTTGGTGACCAGATCTGAATATTTAAAAAAAAAAAAAAGCTTTTATACCAGCAGGACTGGGAGGATAGTGCAATCCCAGTCTGCTATATTTCACACACAATTATGATATAATAATATAACAGAATAAATTAAAATTCTAAAAGAATAGTCTGGTTCTTCCCCGTCTTCCTCTCACTCATCTCCTTTCCCTCTCCACTAACTTCAGCATCACAACATACCCTAATTGGGGATACCATTATCATATTAAAAAAAGAATAAATTCAAAATTCACCAAACTCGGTATCATGATATATTTGCTTATGCATCTATTACACAAATGCTAGTTATATTACATTCAAAATATTTTTCAGTTAATCTGACAGCAATAATAATACCACAAATCTTAGAAGAAAAAGTAAGGTTTTAAATGGCTTCCCTAGAGTAGATCGACGTGTATCTGATTTTCCCCAATATTTCAAGATATCTGTTACCAACACTGACCTGGGAACTAAGCTGGAGGGTTGTTATTGAAATGCACAGCAAACAGAGAGACTAACTGACGAGCTGAACAAAATACTATTCTATTTTTAATTTTTAACTTTATGAGTAAAACCTCAAATTGTAATATTTAAATAAATGAAGACAATATAAGCGAAACTCAATCGAAAATCTGGAAACAGTTTCCAGATTTTCGATTGAGTTTCGCTTATATTGTCTTCATTTATTTAAATATTAAAATACTATTCGTTTGGTATATTAACTTTGACATCTTTGTGAACTATTTTTCTGAATGTTGGCAAATATCTAGATGCTGTGTGGATGGTTTTTTAAGCAGGGGAAGTTCTGGGAAGGAAAAGGTAAGAAGTGACGGACCATTGCTACCATTGCGGTGCAAGGTGATGGGTTGAGAAAGCCTGGCTGGAGAGTTCAAAAGATCTCCTTCAACCAGTCTCTCCCGATCCAACCAGCCATTCTTTCCCGCATCCGGGCTTTACTCTAGTGGGCTAACATATCCATCGCATAGACCTAGATAAACCTCACCCCATGGTCCCGGTCGAAGCGAACCACTTGAGGTGACCTATGACATATTTAACATATTCTGCTCAAAACGTTTTTTTTTTCATCATTTAACTTTGAAGCTTTTAAGTTTCCGTTTAACTCTCGAAATATAACTATTTGTTCGATCTTTTCCAATAATTATTCAATGAGAACAAAGAATTGATTAAAAGTTAAAGTTGAAAATCATTCGTTGAAGGCGAAACCCGTAGCAAATATTTGTAATATAAACAAAGATATCAATTTACCAAAAGAGTAGTTACTGAATAGGTTCCTAAGCGTCGTTTTTTTCAGGAAGCTTTTTCCGACTTGTTTTAGTGGGAAATTCGACAAATCGTATTTCCTAGGAATTCTGGACAAATTACTTGTTTTTCCAAATGAGAGTTTTTTTTATGAAATAAAAGAAACTAATTATGTTTTCTGTCCGCGATTCTAAGAAAGAAACATTTTTCTCATAATTATTAATATGATCCCGGAGGCTTACGAATAAGAAAATCACTAACCGTCAAGTTTTTTTTCTTTTACATTAACCCAACATACTACTCCTATTTTATTAATTTTTTTTTATATGAACACCGCACAAGAGTCCCAACTGCTCCCGTTTTTGAAACCAGTGAGACTATGGCATCCCCAATTGGGGTATGTTGTGAGGCTGAAGGTAGTGGGGAGGGGAAGAAAATAGGGAAGAAGAAGGTGGGGAATTACCTGGATATTCAGATCTGGTCACCAAACACGGCTAATGCCATTTCAAGCAACGTTTCAATTCTGAATGGTGGTCTTACACCAGGGCAATACTGAGAGTATCTTCCACTCTGGAACGTGCCGCAAATATACTATTTATTATTTTAAATGAATAAATTGTGAAATAACACAAATTAATCAAATAAAATTTATTTGCCACGCCGGGAT
This sequence comes from Limnephilus rhombicus, assembly GCA_929108145.2. NCBI lineage: Eukaryota > Metazoa > Arthropoda > Insecta > Trichoptera > Limnephilidae > Limnephilus > Limnephilus rhombicus. The sequence goes on from OV815296.1 coordinate 3,051,554, forward strand.
TCGATCCCGCGACCTTCGGTGTGTGAGTCAAGAGCCTTACCGCTGGACTACGCCGGCCGTCAGATAAATAGGAGAAAAATAATTTCCAACAGGGCGTATTCATTGGGGATGCTGTGCGGAGGGTCATTTTTATGAAAGAAAGGTGAGGAAGTTCTGAGAAGGAAAATGTATGAGGGATGGGAAGTAATCTAAGAGTCAGTGTGTCCAGGAGTGAGTATAAATCCATCACTGGGTCGAGATAGTTCCTCAAGTGAGGTCTCTCTCCCGGTCCAGCATGTCATGCAGCTGGCGGGTAGGGGCATTCGCCGCCAAGGCCTCACCAGGCCAAGGCCGTGGGTGATACAAGCACATCTCACCTATTGAATCCGGGCTTCCCTGCAAAACTCGCACCAAATATAGCAAACCACTTGGGGTGGCCAATGGCAGAGGTTTTGGTTGTCCAATAAATGTTTCCTGGCTGGCGGCAACCATACTCGCCTCCCAAATCGTAAGTTACGAATTTCGTGAAACATTAGAATATTAGCGTGTCTGTGTGTGTATGAAAAATGGGAGCTGAAAATTAAAGAACCAAAATGGATAGGAGAAGAAATCAGTGACGCCTGCGGAAGACATAGCGCGATCAAGTGAATCATGTAATATACTTGATTTCAGAAATGTCTAAAGCATGATTACTATAAAGCATTACTAATTCTTGAGGTATACAAAATAGATAAATGGAGAAAGCAGAATCAGGAGAGCTTTTACTCACAAACCGATTAAAGTACAAGTCGGGGTCGTCTCAGGAAGACTTGGCAAACTTATTTTCAAAATTTAAGAGGCACTTTAAAAATTTATTTTTCAGGTTAATGAAAAAGTTCAAGGTGTGTATGAAATTACTTAAAAAAATGTTACAGCCGCATTTTATGAAAATAATAATTTGAGTATTGGTAAAAAGCACTAACTTTGTGGCTCGCCATAATTTACAATAAAAAACACATAAATTTGTTTAAGACGACTTTTATTTTAAAACACTCTACCGGTTTCAGAAGCACCCTTCCTTCGTCAGGAGAATATTATAACTAAACTATGATACAGAATGTTAGGTGTTTGAGTGGGAGGTGAGCAAAGGGGTGGGGGTATTTCCGGAAAGAATACAGCGGTTAGTTGGAAAAATATTTAGAATGGGACTGAAAGATAAATTAATTTGGTTATTCAAAATACAAGCATTATAATTTATTATTTCTGTATCATAGTTTAGTTATAATATCTATAATTTAGTTATAGTTATAATGATACTATAAATAGTTATAGTATCATTATTATTTCTATATCTTATAATATTCTCCTGACGAAGGAAGGGTGCTTCTGAAACCGGTAGAGTGTTTTAAAATAAAAGTGGTCTTAAACAAATTCATGTGTTTTTTATTGTAAATAATTTGAGTATTCAGATTTTGTTGAAAACCTCCCCAAGCATGACAGTACAGAGCACAAAAAAGTTTTAACAGTATAATGCCAAGATTAAACTTACATAATATTGTAGGTTCCTCAACCAACAACCAATTTAAACTTCTACTTTGACGCTTAACTTCATGAGATCGTGTAGCCACTTATGAAATTACTGTTAGATTATGAAATTACTGTTAAATATTCATCTAACACTGGCTGAGGAGATTAACTTGAACTATGCTAAAGTTACTAGATAACATGAGCTCCACTCAGGGGGCCCTGAGGAAAATAATTTCCCTCAGGGCCTATGTCATCTTTGGGGATGCTGTGTGGAGGGTTTTTAGGGAAAGGAAGGAGAGGAGGGTTCTGGGAAGGAAAAGGGTTTAAGGGGTGGATAGGAATCTGGGGTTCAGTGTTTCCTGGTCATCAGACCTAAACTCACCTCATACCATGAACCCGGGCACCCCTGCTAAATCACCAAACGTAGCGAACCACTTGGGGTGACCTATGGCAGAGGTGTTGGTTATCCAATAAAGGTTCCGGGGCGGCGGTACCCATTCCCGCCTCCCAAATTCTTTCATAGCCAGCTAAAAACAATTAACAAGTTTTGGCCAGTAGTGTCATAAGATTTCAATAAAAACAGGTTTACAATAAAACGATTTTTTTTTTTTATATATTGATGAGTTACTAATAGGCTTGCTGTAGTCTCAATGGCAGAGGTTAAAGCCTATAGATTAGGGCCTCCGCTCATGGAGAAACTGAAAAGAAACCAGTTCTCAACTCAATTACACAATTTCCTTAACAAAATCGTTATTTTTCTGATATGACGACATGTCAAAACTTAACAGCGCATGAGCCGCTACCATGGCAATCTGTCAACAATGCTACTAAAACTCCAATGCCACGGCGATCAGAAGCGCTGGTTTTTCAGTTGCATTGTTGACAGATTGCCACGGTAGCATCTCAAAAACTGTCATGTTTTGACACGACAGATCAGAAAAATATCGATTTTATCAAGTAAGTTGATTTCAATTGCATTGAGAACTTGTTTCTTTTCCGTTTCTCGATGAGCGGAGGCACTAACTCCTAAAGGCCTCGAACATATTCTGCCAGAAGATCAGAAAATTTTTGTACTCAAAAATCCAAATAAATTTCTGCAAATATCCGAAAAGTAAAGACTTTTTGAAGGTGACAAAGTACGCTTTCAAATTTTATTATTATTAATAAACGTAAATTTTTGTAAATTGTAAAACTTCGAATGCAAACTTAAAAAAGAAAAAAAATGTCTCACTTTACGTTATTTCTGCCTAAAACCACTGATGACGAAATAAAAAATAAAAACACATAATTTCATTTCAATTTCAAGTAAGCTAAGATAAGCGTTTTCGTCACCTCACTTTTTTGTGTTTCATAAAAAAATAATTGATTAAAAATTCACAAAGTTTCATATATTTTTCTCAAATCGCGATCGGAGACTTTGGATTCTTATAGGTTCATTTTAATTTATCTGTTTTTGATTTCTAAATTTGAACATAAAACATTGTTTCATATAATTCTTACACCGTTTAGATAATATTTCTCACCATGATAGTAAGAAAAATACTACGATTTCTGTGAGACTTTGTAGTGTATCTAAAAGCTTCCTTAGTACCTAAGATGAGCAACAGAGGGTCGAGGAGCTCGGAGAGGGTGTTGAGTAAAACGCTCTCATTAGATGCAATTTAGCCAGCTCCTAGTTAGGTTGACTAACGAGGTCAATATTGTAATACGCGAAGTATTTAATAAAACCAGATAAACATCATGAATCTATTTATTCCCAAGAAATAATCTCCATCCAAGGTGTGTTGGAGAATTTTTTAGTGTGTATATAAAACTACAGAACACTACAGACTTATATCAGCTGTTCCCAAAAGCGAACAAATTAGCCTGAGAGGTTAAAATGGATCATGCTTTATTTGTTTATCGTTATGAATGGATAGGATAAGTCTTAACTTAAAGCGAGTTGTAGAGTATTATATAGAATATTAGACAGAATATTCTATTTTAATGGTGGAAGTAATGCATACTAGCATAGTACATATAATTACTTAAACAACGGTAAATATTTCATAACAAATTTTGAAGGCATCGAAAATAAATTCTTTCAAGCGTGGTGCAACTAATATTGCCTATATTCAGGAGCTCTCCGATCGAATGTTGATGTTATTTCCATTTATCTATTTATATTTATATTTTTATTATATTTATCTATTTATATTTTACATATCATGTTTATTTATATTTTCATTGAATAGGAACCGTAAAAACATTTCTAACAAAATATATGATTTTCATTAAATTATTCATTTAATTTTACTACTGTATTTTTTATTTGCTTATGAATCAAAGATAATCATTTCAGTTGTAGGGTATGTTTGTATAACCGATTCAATGAACTCTAAAATTCGGGATTTGCCAGTCGCTAATATCATCTTCAACGATAATATTATGTATTTGCAGCCGCGGAAAGTTGGCACCAAAGTTGTGTTATTTGAGCGAACACCGCGACCCTGGCTTTATTTATAAAATGTGGTCAGAGATCCGCTGCAGTTCCAGTCGAGCTAGTCTGTCCACTAATATTATTATTCAGCAACGGAGCACTGCAGCAGTGGATGAACTTAATGAAAAAACTTCACCACGGCGCGGCGTCGGCGCCCTGACATCCTCGGTACCTACTGATGTAGTACTTAGTAACTAGTAGGTACTGAATATCCGTGGACTTTGGTTAGGCAAGATGTGTTTGAAAGTATGGTTTTAACCCTTCAGGCTTTGGGCCTATTTTGTCGGAAGGTTAACATATTTCCGTTGTACAATAAAATCTAAATAAATATATTATTTCTAAACGCATCCGAAAACTAAAAACTGTTTTTGATAGATGATGAAATACGCTTTTAAATTTTATTATTCGAAATAAACATATATATATTTTTTAATGCAGACGTAAAAGAGTTTTAAAAATAGGTAACCTTAAGTTAAATGTATTTATTTGTACGGCGAAAAAAATAATAATAAAAAATCATCTTGATTTTGAAACGCATTGTGAAGACGGTTTGTCATTTTCCGAATGTGACCGATAATTTTTACGACTCGTTCGTTGTTATATTTCTATTTTTTATTTTGTTTTGTTTTTTATATTTCTTCCCTTCTATAGCAAGTGTCTCTTCGAGAGCCAAGTTCACAATTTCCATTTCTTAAGAAAGATCTGCATAGCTCCTCGACAATAACATAGAAATCGGCAAGACGAAATGTGTAGTAAACTTGTGCGAACTTAGATAAATAAATTTGATTTTTTTTTTAAATAAAAATCGAGCTCAGCATCAAGACAAAGATGGCAGTGTTTAAAGCAGTATACCGCCCGACGCTCACTTACGGCCACCAGACATGAATGATAAATGAACGAACACGCTCTAGAGTCCAAGCTGCCGAAATGAGGTACTTGAGGGGAGTGGCGGGGGTTACGAAATGGGATCATATAAGAAACTCGACGATCCGAGATGATCTAAACATTGAACCACTGCTACTCTTCATAGAAAAATCGCAACTGAGGTGGTTTGGGCATGTACTAAGAATGTCTGATGACCGAATTCCAAGAAAGATACCGAATGCGATTGAGTAAACTTGTGCGAACTTAGATAAATAAATTTGATTTTTTTTTTAAATAAAAACCGAGCTCAGCATCAAGACAAAGATGGCAGTGTTTAAAGCAGTATACCGCCCGACGCTCACTTACGGCCACCAGACATGAATGATAAATGAACGAACACGCTCTAGAGTCCAAGCTGCCGAAATGAGGTACTTGAGGGGAGTGGCGGGGGTTACGAAATGGGATCATATAAGAAACTCGACGATCCGAGATGAAGTAAACATTGAACCACTGCTACTCTTCATAGGAAAATCGTAACTGAGGTGGTTTGGGCATGTACTAAGAATGTCTGATGACCAAATTCCAAGAAAGATACCGAATGCGATTCCAAAGGATAGACGTCCAGTGGGCCCCCCCAGACACACTTGGGCGAGGTAACTCCAGAAGCTGTGTGAGGAGAGGATGGGTCTACCATGGACAGAGGCCGAACAATCAGCACAAGACAGGGACGTACGAAGGAACCTTGTCGATGCAATGGGTCCCCGACCCGAATAGGATAAGGGGAAGGAGATGATGATGAAATTTTTTTTACATGCAATAAGAGGCAAATATCTTTTACTCTACAACTCACTCACCGTCCTGATCTTAATCTATTTTACTCGGTTGCCGTGTGAATTATCAGAATTTTGTTGAATACGTGGAAATAGCGTAAGCTGATTTTGCTTCGGAACACACCGAATAAAAAATAACTTTTTCCGATTTCAATTACTCAATAGTAACATAAATTTTCACTTCGAAAAACATTCTTTTTTTACCACTAGTAATAAAAATCCTTCGCTGAGCGTCGTCTCATATTTTATGGAGTAATCCTGTTTAGGTGTTGTAAATGACATTATTTAATACTGTTGTAAAATAAGCCTCCGTGGTCGAAGGGTAAGGCTTTCGACTTGCAAGCCGAAGGTCGCACAAATTTTTATTTATTTGGTTAATTTGTGTTATATGACAATTAATTAAATTAAAATAATATGTAGTGTAACTGCGGCACGTTCCAGAGTGAAAGATACTCTCAGTATCGCCATGGTATAAGATCACCATTTAGAATTGAAACGTTGCATGCAATGGCTTTACCGTGTCAATTAAAAATAAAATCTTGCCCCAAGTTCGACTCAACAAATCTGGTTTGAAAAAAAACCCCGTTGTTGGGGTTGATTAATAATTATGTTTAATTTTTTTATAAGAAAAACTCTCTTTTTATAACTTTTCAAGGTTATTCCCATTGATGTAATGTATCATTGAAGAAGAATATAACAATAATAATCAAAACAAAAATATGAAAGACAACAAGACACAGAAAAACAGAAAAAAACAATGATCGCAACTGGAACTCGAACCCAGACCTCTCGTCTAACCGAGACGTACGCATCAATCAATTTCGCTATTGCCACCTTCCGTCAAACAGTCATGTTTGTCAATCTTATATTTCAAATTTTAGAATTAACAATTACATTGATGCGAATAACCTTTAAAAGTTATAAAAAGAGAGTTTTTCTTATAAAACGATGAATATTCATTTAGACTTTTATAAAAAAACAATAGTTCCATATGAATAAATTCGGATACATTTATCCGAGATCTACTATCCAGATTACAAACCAATTCTTAGAATGATCGTTTCCAATAAAAAGGGTAGTTGCCCGTAATATGGAAAAAGAATTATTTGAAGATAATATTTTTGAATGTAGCTATTACTTTGTGGTTATCCATTATAGAAAAATGCAACAATATAACTTTGTAAAAACCACTTATATAGTGTGCAAATCCGACCGGTTTCGGAACAAACGTTCCTTCGTCAGGGAAAGCTTATACTAATTTGACAGTTTCGAACAATGTTTTATTATGGTAGGGGTGGAGCCGTTGTTAGTTAATAATGTAGATTGGGTGGGTAGGTATTAGTGTAGAGTGGGTGGGTAGGGGAACAAATCCATGATTGGGCTATATGACAATATTTTTTGTTTGTTGATAATAGATTCATTATTTTTAAGGGATTTTTTAATTTCCAAAGCTTCTAAGTTATCTAAACGTTTTCCTTTATGATTAATATGAAGAATATTTATCCCTGTATTTTTTTAAAAACTATGGTTATTTTCAATGATATGGTTAGCGAACTCAGAAAAATTATTATTACTAAGACACCTTAAATGTTCTTTGATTCTGATTTCAAAATTACGAGTTGTAAATAGTTGAAATCAGAATCAAAGAACATTTAAGGTGTCTTAGTAATAATAATTTTTCTGAGTTCGCTAACCATATCATTGAAAATAACCATAGTTTTTAAAAAAATACAGGAATAAATATTCTTCATATTAATCATAAAGGAAAACGTTTAGATAACTTAGAAGCTTTGGAAATTAAAAAATCCCTTAAAAATAATGAATCTATTATCAACAAACAAAAAATATTGTCATATAGCCCAATCATGGATTTGTTCCCCTACCCACCCACTCTACACTAATACCTACCCACCCAATCTACATTATTAACTAACAACGGCTCCACCCCCTACCATAATAAAACATTGTTCGAAACTGTCAAATTAGTATAAGCTTTCCCTGACGAAGGAACGTTTGTTCCGAAACCGGTCGGATTTGCACACTATATAAGTGGTTTTTACAAAGTTATATTGTTGCATTTTTTTTATAATATTTTTAGTTCTAAAATTTGAAATATGACATTGACAAACATGACGGTTTGACAGAAGGAGGCAATAGCAAAATTGGTTAACGCGCACGTCCCGGTTAGACGAGAGGTCTGGGTTCGAGTCCCATATCTTTCTCTGTTTTTCTGTGTCTGGTTTTCTTTCACATTTTCGTTTAGATTATTATTGTTTTCTTCTTCTTCAAAAATAATTAAGTGTTTTTTTAACGTGTGCCTGAAACAGATTTTTAAATTACAGATTAATTTAACTTTACCTTTTTAAAACAGCAATCAAATTAGAGTAAGCGTTTCTTGGGTAGGAACACGTAATGTGTTATAATAAACCTCTACATCAAAGCACATAATTTCATTTATAAAGACGCCATCGAAAATGTCAATCGACGATAACGACCAACATAAAACATAAAAAATATTACGCGTATAATATCACATTAATCAATATTGGCTTAATCAATTCAATATTTTTAAGCTCGAAAAAACCCTGTTCTTTGTAGTAGTCATTCCAGTTATATTAGTTAATTTTTATTTATTTATAGTCAAGTTACAGTGACTTTAACTGTAAAACCGGTTAGTAGGCCAGTAGACAAAAAATACATCGCGTTCCCGCAATTCCCGAAAACAAATTTGGTTAGTCAATTTGTAACCTCGTAATGTTTGTCTCTACTTAAGGCAAAGCTAATTCTAAAAACCAGTTTAGAATAAATTGACATTTTTCCTACCGTTTCCATTGAGTTGACTTCAAATAAAGTTGTCAATTACTCTATTAAAAATATAAGTTAAAATATTTTTTCATTAGAAATGTATCAACGCATATTTATTTATTTATTTTAGGGAAATCAACAGCTTACAATTGGATTAGTTCATGCGTGTATAATGTACGTAACTAAGAAACCATAACCAAACCAGATTTCCTCATTATACTATTATATAGTGTTTAGAAACTAAACAGTTATCTTACAACAACTAAAAGATATTACATTATTATAATAGGGGGTGGGTAGTACATAATGTATGTCATCATCATCATCATTATTATATTATTATTATACATAGTATAAAATGAAGTCGCTCAAAATGTATGTGCGCATTGATCTTTTAATCTATGCAGCGGATTTTCATGCGGTTTTCACCAATAAATAGAGTGATTCAAGAGGAAGGTTTATATGTATAATACGTGCTTATTATAGTAGAGAAAAGCCGAGAAATTCAAATATTCAATTCAGGCAGCGGGCAGCGGGCAGCAGGCAAGCGGGTGGTGTGGATTTTATAAATGTTGGGTATTGGCGTTGTGTTTCGTTAGCCACAGCAACGTGTGGCTGGGTTTGCTAGTTACATAATATATCATTGCATTTATGCAGTGAAATACTCATTTAATACATGTTTAACACACTTTTGACAGAGTTTTTATATTTATATTCGTCACAATTGAAAATATCTATATCAGAGAGAATGTTATTATGTTGAACACAGACTTATAAGGCAAGCATTTTGATTTGAATTTGTTTTACAGCGTTTTTATTTAAAAAATATCACACGAACGTGTGTGCCGTGTAGATACTTTGAAATCTAATCTGTTCAATAATTCAGGACAGTCAGTTATGTTATTTTATATAACAACATCGCATCAGAGAATTGTCTTCGTTCACTCAATGTATCAATTTTGAAAAATTTTATTGCATCAAAATAATTATTATTTTTTCTGGATCGATTCAATTTTGTATCTATGTACTGCATAAAATGGAGACCACACAATTGAGGCAAACTCTAGATGGCTACTTTACGTACATATGCAAAGTATAGTTGTTTGATAATTACAGTGTTTGTGAATTATTTTGTATTTCTTACGATGAAACCAAGCATTTTAGCTGCTTTATTTGTTATTTTATTGATATAACAATAATATTGTAAATTTCTATCGAGAATCACACCTAGATCTGAAATATTGTAGCAGGTCACAATTTTGTTTTCATTTAACAGATATTGATGTATAATTTTATACATAAGAAATAACTTTTTAAGAATACAATTGTATAAAAAATTTTAATTTTTGTTCATTTGTACATTTTTGACTTATGGCTTCCTCTCAAAAAATGTTTCTCGGTAGAGGGTTTAAATTCGTCTTAAATTTTCTTTTGTTTAGTTTAGCCTCCATTGTTGAGTATTAATGTGGACATTTATCTGGAAACGGTCAAAATCATTACCTAGAGTCCATTTTGTAAAGGTCAGTGAAAGTCAGGAAATTCTATTTTTAAAATATCGTTGGAAAAATGAACATAACATTTTATTTTTATTTACTACGCGATGAGAATATTCCCAGTTACCCACTGAAAACCATTAAAGTACCGTTTCGGTTCAAAATATTGGCTTCTAAGTGTGGAACTTCTAGGAAACTTTCATTTTGGAATTAAGTGCAAATACGTATCCCGTGTCAATTCCACGTACGAGTATTCCCAAACGGATTCACACCTGAAAAGGTCTTTGAACCTACGACCTTTGGGCCAAAGCCAAGTAGCTCAATGCTTTGCTACGGAAATAGTCAGAAGTCTTATTCATACCAAAGTAATACAGATCAATATTAATTGTAACACACTCATCGATATGTTAACTTCACAGTATTTTTTAACCTATTATGCGATTGCTGCAACTATTGTGTACATACTTATTTTTTTAGTATACCTGTTCGTAAAAGCCCAATGGATGTTTATATAAATCTTCTTCTTGGTGTGCCCTATCAGGTCCCCCCGACGTTGGCGATCACTCTGCAAAATGTCTCTCTGTCTTGCGCTGCCTCGTACATTGCTCTCGTACATTTTGCAGCCAATACATGTGTCTCCTACCAGGCCCTCGGCGACCCTCTATCTTGCCTTTCAATATTAATTGGAGCAAGTGATACTTCTTCCCTCGAAGTATGTGACCCATATACGAAATCTTCCTGACTTTTATCAATGTAAGCAGTTCTCTACCTGCTATAGCCCGCTTGAGAATTTCTGTGTTGGTGATCATGTCGGTCCGTGGTACCTTAAGCATTCTCCGGAGAAGCCACATTTCAAAAGCCTCTAACCTGTTCATGGTATTTACTTTCAAGGTGCATGTCTCACATTCATACAGCAAGTCCGACCACACATGACATTTTAACATTCTCTGCCTTAGTTTTAAATTGATATTGTCATTGCATAAGTAAATAATATTTGTGAAGGTACTTTCAATGTGGGAAATGAACAAAGCAGTAATATTATGATATAGAATTTTTCTGTGTTAAATTTTTGTATGAGAGTCGCTAATATTATCTAAAATGATTTAATACTTTTTATTTATTTAGTTTTTTAGTTTTATTTACTTTGACGTTCAAATATTTTCATTTTATTGTGTACGTTCAACATGGAAGCACAATATTGACTCTGTAGACTTCTACTTAGCATGATAATAGCATGCTGGTCATCGCGTGAGGAGAAAACAAGGCCAAGCGTGCATTGCACACTACATGTCATTCACTTGGATAAAAGACAAGTAATGGACAGTAGGATTTTCTTCTATGACTGAATAAAAATAAATAAAAATACGTACAATTTGCATTTTATTGGTTAACGTGCATATTAAAACAAAACCTGTTTAAAATTTATTTAAAAAATTTGCTTTGTAAAAGTAACCTTCTTCGGTAAAAACCCCTTTGCTCAAAATTTTGACTTTGTACAAGAAAGTTTTCATAAACAATGCACAACTTAAAATTTGTGTACCTACCTAATGGCATTATTTTTGCGAATATTTAAAAATATTTAATATTTTTTTATTGTCCGTGATATAATAGGTACATGCAAACATTTTTGGTACAAAACTCCACCAGGCAGAGCCTGTTCCGAGGTGGCAGGAATTTAATCTAATTCGAAATCTTGAGAAGAAAATGAGAAGAAAAATTAAATAAGAAATTTAAATTGATAAATACAAACCAAAAAAATGTATGGAATAGAAATAGAAGAAATTAAAAATAAATTAGGCGAATTTTTTTACATCAGCTCCATCCAGGAGGCCCCGCGGAACAAACCCTCAGGGCGTATGACACCTTTTGGATGTTGTGTGGAGAGTATTTTAAGGGAAAGAAAGAAGAGGATGTTCTGGGAAAGAAAAAAGTATGAGGGGTGGGTAGGAATCTGACGGTCAATGTTTCCAGGAGTGACGGACGTATGAATCCATCCCTCCTCCGGCGGTGCAAGGCGATGTGTAGAGAGTGTCCATCAAAAAAGGTCAAAAGGTTTTATTTAACTAGTCTCTACGCAATAGGTGGGCAAACGCATCCGCTGCAGGACCTGACGAACCTCACCCCATTAACGTACCGAACCATGTGCAGACCACTTGACCTATGACAGAGATGTTATGCAATAAATGGTTCCTGGGTGCAGCGGTACTCATACCCGCCACCCAAATTACTATTGATTACTTTTGATTCCTACAGAAGCTTTCTTACATACACTTGTACAAGAATCTAACGAATTTACTTGCGCAAAACAAAGACAACTGAAATTTATATTAATTATTATTTTTTTTATAATTGTTAAACTAACGTTTAAGACAAGATTTTTTTATGCATAGCACAAAGGGTAACAATTATTATAAGCAATAGTCATCAGCCTAAAACACTCATCCACATTGAAAAAATCTTCCGAGAAAAAATACATGAAGCCCACGGGACTTTTTTTTTATTTTTTTTATTTTATTTTATTTTATTTTTTATTTTTTTTATAGAAATTTCTATCTTTGTAGAAATTATTTTTGTTTTCTGGTAAATGCAAGATTGTGTTCAATAGATCATAACAAAAATAACATAATATAAGTCATAAATAATAAATAATCATAACATAAGTCCCGTTGGCGTCATGTACTTTTTCTCGGAAGATTTTTTCAATGTGGATGAGTGCTTCAGGCTGATAATTATTGCTTATAATAATTGAAATTTATATGTTATTAGATAACAGGTAACTTCTATATTTTCGAAATTCATTGTTGTTAATTTGTTTTTGAAATCCGTAATGTTCTATTGAGTTAATTCGTTATCCCGTTACCAGGAAATACTGGAGGTTATTATTAATTTGTCAATGCGATGTTCAGAATTCATTATAAAATATATAATTACAAAACTGTTTTATTTTTCATCTAATGAATATTTTTTAATTTGATTGATTTCACCAGAAGTAGGTAAGGAAAAATCAATTTTACTTTAGACGCACGGACTCGTCCACAATACATTTCTGTCAGTCTATTGCTTCAGTGTATCTATTAAACCTTCAGAAACATTATTTAATACCTACGTCAAGTTATAAGAACGTCAACAGATTTATTACGTCCTTGAGGAAATGCACAAACAATCCATTATCACCCTTCTATCTTCCGTATTGAATTAAAATACATTAAAATACTTGGAATTATCGTACATCCTTAGATACTGGCATTTCAAAGATACATAATTAACCTCTGGCAGTAGTATAGGCAATACTTACCATAACATTTTTCAAGTATAAATCTGTAGGGCAAACCTGTTCCGGTAGAATAAAAAAATCACAGTGAAATCGATAACTTTCCTTTTTGCCACAATATGGCACAATTTAAAATACCTCGGATTGATTTGCTGCCATATTTTGGAAAATATTCCCTCGAGAAGAAGTCGGGGACGCCCGAGGAAGACATGGCACGATCAAGTGAATCAGATACTTGAGTCGGGTCATGTCGAAAGTCAGAATAATAGAAGAGAATGTATGAGACGGTGTATGAATGTGAGTGAGGCAAAGAGTGTGTGCCAAGACCGAGTTGTTTGGCGGTCCGTCCTCTCTGCCTACCCCTGCGGGGAAACGGCGTGATGGTTAGTTAGTTAGTAGTTAGTTCCCTCGATGCAATCATCTGTCAAAATGTCTGTAAAAATGCCAAATATAAACAATACAAAATATGTCAAAATGCCTGTTTGCCATGTAAAATGTCATATTTCATCATGTTTTAGTGGATTTTTCTAACATTTTTGTATGCCAATATAATAATTATTAAATTAATAATGCATTCCATGTGTTTTAACGTGTTTCAAACTTAAAAATTCAGTGAATACTTGAAATACAAATGCGAGTTTCGAAAATCCTGAGAATATTTCCATTTAAAATGTTTTTTTATTATTATTATAAGCAATAATTGTCAGCCTGAAACACTCATTTACATTGAAAAATCTTCCCGAGAAAAGATTCTTGCCGCCAACGGGACTTGAACCCGTGAAAAAGGACACGGGTTCAAGTCCCGTTGGCGGCAAGTATCTTTTCTCGGAAGATTATTCTATGTAAAAGAGTGTTTCAGGCTGATAATTATTGCTTATAATAATTGTTACCCTTTGTGCTATGCATAAAAATCTTGTCTTAAACATTAGTTTATAAATTAAATATAATAATTTTTTTATTATGTTTTTTTATAAATCCTACAAATAGGCCATGATTATTTAAATATATGTGAATTTATTGGATATATAGCACTTAATTCGGTTTATGTGTCTCCTTTTAATTCAGAGATATGATTTTTTTTTATGTGGGCGGAAAATATTCAAAATGAGCTCAAAAAATTCACAAGCAATCCAAGAAAAAAGTTTTTATTTGGTCTGTCGCTCGACTGGTTATATTGATTTGGACTCCTTTACGTCAAACCGGTACGTAAAAAATAAAAATAATAATAAATAAATACTTTTGAATTGAAATGCTAACTTTAACGTAGAATGGAACTTTTCACGTACTTTTTTACACTAAACGGGAGTTAATTAGTTAATGGGATCTTTATTCATATTTGAACCGCTTTCGTTTCTCCAAGATCGAACGAAATAAATTAATCGCATCTCATAGGAACTAATTACGTTTATGGATCGCATATACGATTTCCTTCAATTCTAAGATAGTGCACTTCGTTAGTTCACCTCCATTCAATAATAAGCCAGATAAAATTTGTCAATCGTCACGTCGCACGTCGATTGGAATATCTCTTATCAATTGATGAATGTACTTATATTGATAACTGACCGTATTTAGTCAATATCGTGACGGATTTAGTCAATATCGTGACGGATTTAGTCAATATCGTGACGTATTTAGTCAATATCGTGACGTATTTAGTCAATATCGTGACGGATTTTAGTCAATATCGTATGGATATAGGGTTTTATCGATCTTGTCACAAAACTCGGCTAGACCGCCCTTGCTAGACCGCCTGAAAGGAATCTTCCTACTAGTATCCTTCAATGTATTTTACAATCCTTTCTATTAAATATAAATTCTTTGGACTTCTAGCCGCGAGCCTTATCCCTCGAACACGGAGGCCGACAGTCGAAAAAATGTTGATTTTCTGAGGGCGAAAAAAATCCTCAATTATTTGAGCTTTTAATTGGAACGCGTTTATATGCAGAAGAAAATTTGAAGAAGTTCTTAAAACTTTTCTTAACAAATGAAAAAGTTCAGTAGTAACACTTCATTTATTTTTAAAGCAGTGAGGACGTAGGTATGCGCGCTCTTCTAGCTGGAATAAATTTCCAACTTAAACTTGTTTTGTTACTTTTTGAATAAAATAAAAGTAATTTAAAACTACTGGTCGAGTAGTAAGGTTATATTTGCGGCACGTTCCAGACTGGAAGATACTCTCAGTATCGCCCTAGTGTAAGACCACCATTCAAAATTGAAATGTTGCTTGAAATGGCTTTAGCCGAGTTTTGTGACAAGATCTGAAAAGCAGGCTTCCCCACCTTGCTCTTCCCCATCTTCTTCCCATCTGAACTACCTTCAGTCTCACAACATACCCCAATTGGAGATGCCATAGTCTCACCGGCTCCAGCTGGTTGGTAGTTGTGGGAACACATCAAAAGCTAAATTGACCGGTCAGTGGTTGAGTGGGCATCACGCCTGGGTCCCACTCGGGCGTCGCGTGTTCGATTCCTCGGCTGGCTAAGTCCTCCATCACAACACAAGCAACATTTTCGGCTTTCTGTAGAGATTTTCAAACATTGTTGGGTTATTCGTAACTCGGGAATGTTTGTCTTTGTTTTTAAAAGAAAAAAAAAAAAGAAAAATAAAAATAAATAAATAGAAAAATAAAAAAAATAATACATTACATCCTGTTAATTTTTGCATTAATTATTTCTTTCGAAACATATTCCATGCAGATTCAATTTCCTGGTTTATTCATCCGGAAGTGAAAGCTATCCACGTAATTTAATAAACACGGTATTAATATTTCGTCATTTTCACAAAATAAATTTATTTCCTATAATATTATTTCGTGCTTCCATATTTACAATTATCATTGAAACATTTTATACAATTAATCTAAAATTCATAAAGCTCCCTCCCTAAATACCCAGAAACGGAAAACAACTACGTCGGATTCCGACATTACATATAATAATGTCAAATGTAAAACCTTTTCTCTCCCCATGTCAAAGCTACAACTGAACTTTGTTTGGCCTTAAAATAAACAACCTCCTGTGTGTGTAGTTCGCCCAAACGGTTTTGTATTTTACCAAATTGTATTGTTGATTCGCAGCCTCTTTGTGGCGCAACTTTATAAAAATCCCTACTAAAACAAAAGTCGGATTTGCTTTGAAAGTTCTTTGATTGTAGTTCAAACATCCGCATGAATATTTTATACATAATGTAAATAATCAAGGTAGATATACAATATTCAAAAGTTCTTTGAAATCTTTTGTAATATAAAAAAAAAAATGGTTTATTCCACGAAAAAGGTAATTTGGTTAAACATGAAAATTCTGTAATGTTTCTATAACCTAATATAAAAATAAATAAATAAAATATGTTGCTAAGTCTTGAACAAACCTATCTCATGAACCCGGGCACTCACGTTGAGTCACCAAACGTAGCTAACCACTTGAGTGAGCTATGGCTTTGATTTACATTAATCATTAATGGTTTTCGTGTTTAATTTGTAGATCTTGACTTAATTTTATTTTTAATAGCTGGTTCCCGGCATGCGTTGCTATGCCATTTAATAAAGAAATTGTTTCTTCCTGCATGTCCGTTCCCATTGGTCTCGTTCCCCTTCCGCCTCCCTTTCCTCTCCCGCGTCCCCTTCCCCTCTCGCGTTTCCACTACGCCTCCTCCACCTTCCCTCTCCCCAGTTCCATGGCCCCCCTTCCCCCGTCCCGCGAACTCCCTCTTGAGTTCCCCTCCCCCCTCCCAGGTTCCCCTCCGCCCTCCCGGGTTCCCCTCCCCTCCCGCATTCCGTACATTTAGTCCTGGTAGATTCAGTTGTCACACAGCTCGCGTGCCACCTATTGCATTTTTTTTATACAAATTTCTTTATGCCAGAGCTCACCAGTAGTTTCATACAAACCTTGTCCTGACAATAACGAACACAAAAAAAAAGAATTATCCAATTTGGTGCAGTCGTTCGGAAGTTATGCGTGTACACACATTTCGGCGATTCATTTTTATTTATGCAGAATATTTAATTTAAATAAAATTTAATAATTTTATTATTAAGTTCTGCAATTATTATAGATTTTTCTTAGTGTGACAGCTGTTTCAGCGTTCAATTCCATTTTCCTGTGGTTAGGCCATGTTGTGTAAGCTAAATAAGTCAATTCAACGTTGCCTGACCACAGCTTGAAAATGGCATTGAACATCAAAACAGCTGTCATAATAATTTAAAAAAAAAAACTGAAATACCGGTAAAACTTAATAATAACATTATTAAATCTGATTTACGTAATAAGACAAAATCCAAATATAAACCATTTTCTTTTAAACTCCTTTTTATTAAAAAAAGACAAATAATATATTCTTAATGTGTGACAGTGTGACCCGAAAATTAGTGGTTAAAGAAATCAAGAATGCCCAAGGAAGGGGGAACTAGACGATTAAGAGCCAGTTGTATCACAGAAATTCAAATGTAATGATGTCATTAAATTGTTTTTTTGACATTTGAATGGTCCTCGTTAAACGCCAACTCTAGGTGTGTTTCAGATGTCTATCAAATTTTAATAGCCTGACAAGCTTTTCAACATGAGTTGTCCTCTTTTAATGATCGCTACATGCTCAAAAGCTGAAAAGGACTTAGTATTGCTATTTATGTTATCTTTCAAAAAACATAATGGCGCTGAATAGCCACTTGATAACAATGTTATCTTTGAATTTCAATGAAACAACCCGTCCTAAGTAAGGACCTTGCGCCAAGACAGAGTTGAGTGATGGTCCGTCCTCGTTTACGTTCACTCAGATCTATGTTAGCAGATTATATAAATTAAAATTCTATGTTCCAAAATGCACAATTCGAGTAATCATTAATCAGTTCAAAATTCATTAATTAAATTAGCTTATAAAAGTTTATACGAACAAACGCATAATGTTCCGTACTTTTACCAGAATCTCAAAATTCCCTCAGTAAGAGCAATTCTGTGGTATAAAATTATATTTCAGCATATGAATAGCCCTGTATACATAAATAAACTGGACCACACTTACAATATTCGTTTTACGTTAAATGGAGGTCTAATTGCTAATTGTACCTAAGCATTTATACAAATATGGACACAAAATGTTGGACTACATGATATCTAATTGCATAAATATGTTACATGTCGAAATTAAAAAATGTACAAATGGTAAAACAAATATTGTGTTGAAGAATTGGCTCGCCGAAAGAAATAATTTGTATTAGACTCTGACACAAAAAATTCTAACTA
The DNA here is from genome assembly GCA_929108145.2 of Limnephilus rhombicus. Lineage (NCBI taxonomy): Eukaryota > Metazoa > Arthropoda > Insecta > Trichoptera > Limnephilidae > Limnephilus > Limnephilus rhombicus. Next base: position 3,070,018 of record OV815296.1, read on the forward strand.
CATAATAAAGTAAAATAAGTTTATATTTTTGAATGTAGCTATTACTTTGTGGTTATCCATTATAATAAAATGAAACAATGCAACTTTGTATAAACCAAAATTAATTGATAACATCCTAAATAAAAAACTTAGCAAAATTTCAAAAAATAAATATCTATACAATTCAAATAATATTATTGATAAAGAATGGCGTAAAATTTTGTATATTAATAATTTTTCAGTTCAATGTTGCAAAAATTTCCCTTCTAATATTAAACCAGCGTTTTATACAAGAAATAATATCGGTAATTTTTTGAGAAATACTAAAGATAAAGACCATAAATTGACTAATTCCGGAATATATAAACTCAAATGCAATGATTGTCCCTCATTTTATATTGGAAAAACAAGTCGTAATTTTGAAATCAGAATCAAAGAACATTTAAGGTGTCTTAATAATAATAATTTTTCTGAGTTCGCTAACCATATCATTAAAAATAACCATAGTTTTGAAAAAAACACAGGGATAAATATTCTTCATATTAATCATAAAGGAAAACGTTTAGATAACTAAGAAGCTTTGGAAATTAAAAAATCCCTTAAAAATAATGAATCTATTATCAACAAACAAAAAATATTGTCATATAGCCCAATCATGGATTTGTTCCCCTACCCACCCACTCTACACTAATACCTACCCACCCAATCTACATTATTAAATAACAACGGCTCCACCCCTACCCTAATAAAACATTGTTCTAAACTGTCAAATTAGTATAAGCATTCCCTGACGAAGGAACGTTTGTTCCGAAACCGGTCGGATTAGCACATTTTATAAGTGGTTTATACAAAGTTGCATTGTTTCATTTTAAAATAAGTTTATTTATATCTTCAAAGTAAAAGTATCCATTGACAAACTATTTAACCCGTCTGCTTGTTTAGGAATAAATACATCCCAAAACACGTAATCGCGTTATACTTTCATAAGACCAAAAACGTCCCGAGCGACTTTACATTTCAAAAGCTTTATATCTCTCTTCCTCTCATGCAAACATATGTAATTTTTCTTTTAACCCGAAAGAGAACAAATTAATGCTTCTTATTGTCTTTAAAATATGAAAGCTATCTTGCATAGATATTTTACAATCTCGATCCAAAGTGACGGTTTCAGAATTTACCCGCGAAACTGAGCCTTCCGGATTGTGACGTGCGAATATATTGAACCAACATTAGGTACGTTTACAATTTTTTAGAAACGGGAAATGCTTACAACTTTTTTACACAAGGGTTAGTAATAAACAATTATAATGATTGATGCATGTTTAACAGTACAGTAAGTATAACTAATTGTAACTGTCAAACTATCGTGAAATTAAATACGACCGCATCAGCAGAATGCTGCCTGCTCATTACATAATAATACTAATAATATAATTATAATTCAGAAGACTCACATGCCATTGTGTATATCAATTTTTCATGAAATACACAAAGTTCTTTTATTTTGCAATCCCCAATCACGAAGTACCTACGTAACATTATTTTTAAAAATAATAAATTATAAAAGCTTCGTTTAAAGAATTGATATGACATTTCCAAAGCATTGTGCGTGGATTTATTTCCCAGAAAATCACATGAATATATATCAAAGTCGTGAAAGCGATTATTTGCTCTCTGCTCCCGAAATCGGAGATTTATTCCGTAATAAATAAATAAATATAATATGAAAAGCGATGAAGCACGCAGGATAAGCCTCAAACCTAATCCTGAACCAATATGAATTCGTTTTCAATTTTCAGATCAATTTTTCTGAAATCCTTATAACTCATGCAAGTTTTTCAGTAAACTGAATTTGGCGGAGGTTTATCCACAATCACGTACTTTCGACAACCGCCGCTGGCCCATTTCCGGTTTCCGGACGGGTGGTCCTTCCGGTCTGACCGGAAAAGAGAGTACACACCGGATTCGGCCCTCCGAGGCACTGGCGGTATGGGAAGAATAAAATTGAAATGATTTATTTCGTGTTTTGCCACTGCGAACACCGGCGTTAAATGTTTTTTTTTAATCTTTTGTACGTGCACGAAATGAACAGCTTTCTTAATGGGCTCTGTCCCAGCAATTATCTCTCAAGCTTTCCATAATAAACGCAGACTTGAGAATAATGTAGGGCTAAAAGAATAAGAAAAACACTGACAAAAATAACAGAAAGCAGTATTCCCTAAGTACACTTATTCATACATATAATTTTATTTTGAAAACCGCACAAGAATTGAAACCACCCTAGAGTAGGCCAGTGGGAGCATTTTTATTCAATTAAATGAAGACAATAATAGCAAAACTCAATCGAAAATCTTGGTCCAAAAATTGCATCTGGAAATTGAAAACTATTTCATATTTGCTCAGCAGAAGGTTCTGGGTTCGAGTCCCAGTGGAGCCAATATCTTTTTCTGATTCTTCTGTTTCCAGATTTTCGATTGAGTTTCGCTAATATTGTCATCACTAATTAAATAATACAATTTGAGGTTTTATTCATTAAGTTAAAAATAAAAATGAACCATTTTTATTCATTGTTCAACTAGTCAAAGTTCGCTTGAACGGACTTTTCGAAATCAGATGAAGACAACATGTTGCCTTCAAATCATGAAATGTACAAAATTTCATCAAGAAGTATCAAAAGTCTGCTTCAAGCGGTTGTTGTATTGGTTTAGTTTAGTTTAATTGTAAAGGTAGTTTTTCGAAACCTCATGTTCATAAACCATCACCTTTTTCTTGTTTTGATTGTCAAGTGTGCAAAATTTCATCAATCTTATTAAAACCACGTTGCAAACATACTCTTCTTTATACGATATAGTTAGACGTATGAAAAAATAACACAATGTAAGGTTATTTTATTGAAAAATTGACGACATAAAATAGTTACACAAAAAAAGGAAATTACATAATTATATTTATGTAGTTGTAGCTATATAAAGACAATAATTAGGGGGTACGCTGTGTCACTGGACTACAGCCTGGGTGTAGTCCAGTGACACAGTGAGTTTCTTGGAATTCAGGAAGCACCAAGACGTTCGGGCTGTTCTATGGCACAGCAAAGCAGACATGTACCCTTCCTCCTGCAAACATCTACGAAGCGCTGCTTTGCCAAGGGAGGCCGATATACACCTATGACTTTCCAAATTAAAGTGAACCGGAAGAGAATATGAAGGGAAAGAAGATGAAAAACCAATAAAAATATTTTTCTTATTTTTCTTTTTCGATGAAACGAATTTGTAAACAAAATTAAATAATCCTTGTTTACAATATTAAAATCATAATCCTCGTCACAAACGTTGTTTGACATCGCCCAGTATATTATCTGATGGCGCCATTAATACACTTAAAGTGTTCATCATGTTAATGTTATTACCGCGTGATGATAAAAATATTTTAATACCGTCCATAACCTCCTCCCCTTTTCGTTCCCCCTCTGTCTAGAATAATAAACATTCTGTTCGTCGTAATCACAAGTTCATAACTGCATAAAAGCCTTCGAGAAATATTCAAAATTTTAGTTTAAATGCTTCGCAAGCGGTTTGGTAACAGGAAAGCAAATAACAAAACTGACATTTGTTAGCAGTTTTTTTTGTATTTTACCCACATATGTAGGTGCCAACTTGTTTAATACAAATAATTTCAAGGAATTTAAACAAAATACTTTACGAATATGAGAAATCTGAAATTGCGTTAAAAACAGAAGGTTTAAACTGGAGATAAGTTTTGATATTTCTTCAAAAACAGACATTTTTTATATATTTAAAAAACATGTTTTATCTCAATTTTTATATTAGCTCCACACAGGAGGCACTGAGGAAAATAATTTACGCCAGGGCCTATATATATATATATATATATATATATATACTATTTTCAGTGTCTATGTCATCTTTGGGGATGCTGTGTGGAGGGTTTTTTTAGGAAAGGAAAGAGAGGAGAGTTCTAGGAAGGAAAAGGGTTTAAGGGATGGGTAGGAATCTGGGGTTCAGTGTGTCCTCGTCATCCGCCTGCAACACCTTGACAAACCTATATATAATTTTTATGGAAAGGAAAAAGGTATGAGAGGTTGGTAGGACTCTTGGGCTCAGTGTATCTAAGAGTAACGGTCTAATGAATGCATCCCTACCAATGCGATGCAAAGCGACGAGTCGAGAGAGTCCTGCTGGAGAGGTCAAAAGGGATCCTTTAACCAGTGTCTCCCGATCCGACCCCGCAGCTGATGGACAGTCGTTCCGTTCTCGCCTCCAAGGTGAAAACACGTGTAAATTTTGCTCCTGCGTTTCTCTATTTTAAAAATACCAATCGCGAGGTTTTCTCAAAATTTTTTAAACTACCCGGTGCGCCTTGACAAGGGCTTCATGCCTATGTCATTTGTTTTTTTATATTTTTTAAGTTATAGTACGTTTTATATAGTTTTTAACTAAAAATTCAAACTTTTGTCGGTACGGGCGGATATCGCCACATCCCCCTGCCCCCTCTAAATTAATTGTGTGCGTCTCAGCGAACTCTACTAGTTTTAAAAAAAACTGACTCGAAAAGGACGAATTTTAGTGAATATTTCGGTACTTTTGTCTGAAAATGTGTTTTTTTGTTGTTTTTTTCTAAAAAACAGTGCATCAACGTTACTTTTTTGTGCTGTGAACATTCCCATTCGACGCAGAATAAAATTCCGCGTCTAGTGATACTTTTCTCTCTTCGCTGAGTGTTCTCTGTGTGGTGTAACTTGGTCATCTCGAAATTTAACTATTTGCAGAGCCCAGGATCCATTTGGGTAGTTACGGACGGACATTGAATTTCTGAGGGCAGTGCGGGAATCGCCCAAGTACTGTGACTTACCCCCCCCCTAGCTTTGGACTTAACCCCCCCCCCCCCCCCCCCCCCCCCCCACCCCCCCCCCCCCACCCCCCCCCCCCCCCCCCCCCCCCCCCCCCCCCCCCCCCCCCCCCCCCCCCCCCCCCCCCCCCCCCCCCCCCCCCCCCCCCCCCCCCCCCCCCCCCCTCACCTCCCCGCCCGAGCCGTAGTTTTTTTCCCCATTTTTGGGGAAAATTGAGGGAATTTTCCCTTTTTTATCCCTTTTTGTGGGGAAAATTTTCTAAATATGGGATCCGACCCAGTTTCGGAAGGCGAGTCGGATGGCGCTGGTCCCGACCCGGGGAAACCGTCAGAAGCTTGGAAACAGACGATTTCCTCAACGATAGAGGCTCTCAGCAAGTCCTTGACCGAGGGGGATCCTCCCAAGAGTAAAAGGAAGCTAAGAAAGACTACCGACAAAGTCAAATCTACCGATCTTGGATCCGATACGGACTCGGAAATGGAAGTTGAGGGCGTTTTACACGTCGAGACGGGTGTACCAATACCTGGCACCAGTGGGGCAGCCATTGTCGGCATTCACCCCCCAACCCCCCTCCAAGGAAGTAAGAAGAGACAACGGCTTAGCGACTCTCCTAATAGCCTGAAGAGCCTTGTAGAATCCTCAAAAAGGGTGATACCAGCTATGGAGAAGTGCCACAAGATACGTATGATTATCATGGACGGTACGAACAAATTGAATAAGGCTGACAAGAGCGCTCTCAACGTTATTTTGGACGACTTAATGAATGATATCACTAACTTGATGCTGGATCTAAATACTATGACCACCAAGAGCTCCACTATCGACCAAATGCTTAACGCCCAGTCCAGCTTGAACCAGAAGCTGGACTCTGTTATTAAGGCGCGTCCACCAGTAATCCAGGAACCTCAATTGAGATCCTACGCAAGTGCTGCTGCCGGCTTGCCGAACTCAAAGAAAGTCTTGATTAATGGTTATGAACGCCCCATCCCTCCTAAACCATTGACTATTCTTGTTTATCCGGATGCTCCTGAAGGGAAAACATCGGAAGGTACCCAGAAAGACCTCGAAAAGGTCATCAACCCAAGGATAGATGACTTTCAAATCGTACGGACTAGGAAGATTAAAGGCGCAGGCATGGCCCTTCAAGCGAAAGGGAAGAAGGACCTAGACAATATCTTAAAGGCTGGATCCAAACTGGCAGCCAGCGGCCTTAAAATGGTCACCCCATTGGGACGATTGCCTAAAATCGTCGTGTACAATGTTCCGAAGGGGGAACCAGCATCGGACCAAGCCCTATTCACGGAGATATACAGCAACAACCTTGATGGGCAGACAACGCTGAATATGGAAGACCATCTTCGTACGATGAGGCGGGTCTCCCTCTTCGGGAAGAGGGATAATCCGACCATGAATATGGTTCTGACGTGCCATCCGGCCGCCAGAAAGGTACTACTGGACAGCGGGATGTGCTTCCTTGGCTGGAATGCTTGCCGCGTACGGGATTATACAGGAGCCACTCGTTGCTTCAAGTGTCACCAATATGGTCACATATCGAAGAGTTGCTCTCAAGACCAAGTATCGTGCCGCCACTGCGCCGCTTTGGGGCACGACCTTGAGACTTGCCCCAAGAAAGCACATCCCGCTGTCTGCGCTACTTGTACGCGCTTTAAGAAGCCGGCGGATCACCCAACGGGTGATAGGGACTGCCCGGCCCAAAAAGCAGCAGTCGAAGCAGCCTTTCGTATGACTGATTATGGCTCGTCCTAATCCCCTCTCCCTAGGTCAGATTAACCTCCAGAGATCCCGGATGGCCACGCTGGAGGCGCTGAGGGTTATGTCTGACCTCAACATTGACATTTTGCTCATTCAGGAACAGTACACCTGGGAAGGTAAGACCCCAATTAATTTTCCGGGTGCGGTACTCGAAGTTGGCCGCTCTCCAGGGGCGGGAGTCCTGATCAACACCTCGTTGATCAGTCCCCTCCTTCTGGCTGGTTTTTCTGATGAGTACCAAACCTGTGTATGTATTAGATTTGGCGATACTGAGATCTTCTTGATCTCAGTTTACTTTAAATTTGGGAACCCGGTTGGACCCCACATCCTGAGTCTGACGCGCGCGCTCAACGCGCTTAAAGGCCGTAACATAGTTATCGGAGGTGACTTTAACGCACGCTCACCATTATGGTTCGATACTAGTGATCGTAGGACGGAACGTTCAGACGCCGTTGAGGACCTGATTGCCGCGCAAGGTCTTAGCATTATTAATGAACAGAGTTCTTTTTGTACTTTTTCTAACATACATGGTGAGAGCAACATTGATCTAACTCTTTGCTCTGGATCTGTTGCGAGCAGGATTTCAAAGTGGACAGTCCATGAGTGCGCAATAAATTCGGATCATAGGTTAATCACTTTTACGGTTGGTGTAAATAAAACTGAAGCTCCAAGATCCTCCTGGAACTTCAACACCACTAGGGCGAATTGGGATAACTTTGGGGAAGCGCTACGAGATACGCTAAGGGATTTTCACCACGTAGCAGCTACTGATCCGGATAATTTGGGGAATTTTTTCAATAGGGCGGTTGTATCTGCTGCCAACTCGTCTTTAGGAAGATCAAACCCGAAGACGAGTATTAGAACGCCGTGGTGGTCACCTGAGCTGACTTCGCTGAAGAGCGCCTTCAAGAGGGCTTACAGGGCGCTTGGGCTGTCCAGGAGTGGCAACTGCACGGAGGAGGAGACAGTTGCGCTTCAGGTTAGCCTGAGGTCTGCCAGGTCGGCCTTCAAACGGGCCGTTCTTCGAGCAAAACGAGCTGCTTGGCATAATTGGGTCAACGATGTGGGTAACGCCAACCCGTGGGAAATCCACAGCGCGATAGAAAAGTCCGGGAAAGGATCTGACCGGTATTTGTCAACAGTAATTGGGAAAACAGATGGGAGGAACGCTGAGACAGTGGATGTGGCATCCACTCTCAAAACACTTTTGGGCGAGTTAGTTCCTTTAGAATCAGTAGATGGGGAAAGTGACCACCATAAACAGATCAGAAATCTTTCACGGCTGCCACCTAGAGACCTTGCCCAAGAGGATAACTTCATTAGAGTCACTAAAGCGGAAATTGATGTTATAATAAAGGGATTGGGTCCTAAGAAGGCACCAGGGCACGATAGGCTCAATGGCGTGATCGCGAAGCAAGTCTGGGTCCACGCCAAGGAAGAGCTCTTCCAGGTGATGGACACGTGCCTGAGGAGGGGAGTTTTCCCCTCCGAGTGGAAGCGTGGCGTGCTCCGGATCATACCAAAGGGGAACGGAAAACCACTTACCGACATTAAGGCGTATCGGCCAATTACCCTCCTCCCTGTACTCGGCAAAATCTTGGAGAAACTGTTACGAGAGCGACTTCGGCAAACCCTGTCACCGGCCAGTGACCTGCAGTTCGGCTTCGTCCCCGGTATATCCACGGTGCACGCCCTGTCGTATGTGCTTGACTGGGTGAAGGCTTGTCCCAAGAGGTATGTAGTTGCGATCTTCCTCGACATAACTGGTGCCTTCGATCACGCGTGGTGGGCAATGATGCGTACAAAGGTGAAAACCAGGCAGTGCTCCAAACTTCTGTTCCAGGCAATCGACGACTACCTTTCTGATCGCACGATCACGATCTGCTTTGGAGATTTTTTGATCGAGAGGGAAGCTGACATTGGATGCCCGCAGGGCTCCATTCTCGGACCTGACCTGTGGAACATCAACTTTGACGACTCCTCCAGGTTACCCTTGCCTGAAGGATGCATCTCTGTCGACTACGCTGATGATAAGACGTATTTGGTCGCTGGGGACAGCAGAAAGGAAGTTGAAAGCAAAGGCAGTGAAGGTTTGAACATGTTCCTCGATTGGGGAAAAAGAAACAAGATGACATTCGCTCCCCACAAGACCCAGGGCCTCCTGATGAAGGGCTCTCTCAGCAGAAGAAGAAATCCCGTCATCAAAATGGGGGACTCTACTGTTCAATTTCGTGAAACTGTGAAATATTTAGGCGTCACACTAGATCGTTCGTCCTCCTTTCTGGCTCACGTCAAGGATGTATCCGGCAAGGCTCAGGCCCTCTTCTTTAAGCTTAGGAGACTCTCCACAGCTGAGTGGGGACTGCGTAATCCGGCTTTGCGTGTTCTATACAGATGCGTATACGTGGCACAAGTCTCGTATGCCGCGTCTGTTTGGGAGCACCGCTTGGATAACTCGCTTATACTCCTGGCTCTCAAGCGGGGCCAACGAACTCCTCTGTTGGCACTATCCGGGGCGTATAGAACCGTTGCTTCGGACGCTTTGCCTGTTTTGGCCGGCATTTTGCCAATCGATCTGGAAATCAGGGAAGTGCTCACTAAGCAGAGATTAACCAGAGGAACCCCGGCTACTCACCTAGGCGTTGTTCTCACTCCGGGTGGGCCGGGGACTCTCCCTGGGCTGCTACGACGAATGAGGGATCTGTCGCTCCAAGAGTGGCAGGTCCGTTGGGATAGATCGAATATGGGAAGATGGACTTTCTCCTTCTTCCCATCAGTTAAAATCAGAATGGAAGGGGCATATCTCAAACTGGACCACTACATCACCCAGCTCCTGTCCGGGCATGGGGAATTCAGGGGGAGACTTCACACCCTCGCCCTGTCTCCCCATCCCAACTGCGCATGCGGATCTACGAACCAGTCAGCCGAGCACATTCTGTGGCACTGCGAGATCTTGATGGATGCTAGAGAGGAAATGCTCGATGGTTTGGATGTACCTATCAGACCAGTATGGAATACTGATCTGGTTTCGAATAAGACGAACTTCGAGTGTCTGAAGAAATTTGCAAGGGTCTGGGTTGAGAGATGGCCTGAGCTTAGAGTCGCTGACTAGAGATTTTTGACACTAGGTGTACTTGTTCCTGATCTACCACGGATTTCTTTGATTTTACTCTTTACCATTTTGCCAGGATGTACAGTTTTCTATTTTCTTTTCTTTTACTATGTTTTTTATGTTTTGCGCTTTACAATTTTACACCTGTACATATTTTTTCTGCTTTTGGTTGTTTACTGCTTGATATTTTGGGTTTTTATGCATTCACAAATTTTCCTTTTCTTTTAGTCTTTATAAGCCTAGCGTAACTAAACGCTCAAGTTTTGTTATTTATTTTTATTTTTACGATCACATTACCTTATGTTTTACTGCAACCCTCATGCTTTTGAATTATTTTTTTTCTGTTAGTTAATTGGTGAACTTTCACACCAAGCGATGACTCCTACACGCTTTTTTTTTATTTTTTCGTTTTTTTGGATTGGTTACTTGTATATTTTCTTTCAGTTACGTTTAAATGCGAGAACTGAACTCCGTTGTCTGTTATGTACCGTCCTCTTCCCCATTAAGGGGTAGGACTCTGGAGCGTGTCCCCGCCTATGTTTACTGGCTGACCCTACAGAACTGGTGGAGCTGCACCTGTCTTCCGCGCCACCCCCCGTGACATGAAGAGGCTGGGGAGAAGGCCGAACGGCGACCGAAAGCTGTCCGTCCCGCCTCCGGCGACCCGACGCTTTTCTCCCTAGGGTCTTCATCCTTGACTTCCATTTACTCTCGTCTAGGCACCACCGGTTAGCTGGCTTACGGACGACGCCGCCGGTTGTCGGGAGGCCGGACATTCATCCTTCTTCACTGTCTCGGGGACTGCCGGTTGACAGAGTGTGGCAATACCACTTCTTCACTGTATATACTCTCTGTTATCTGTTTTTCTTTTTTTTCTTTTGAACAGTGCTCGGCACCGCCCGCTGGATTGACCATAGTCATCCGCTGTCGTGAGCTTATTACTCACGACGGTTGCTGTATATTTTGTTCTTTTTTCTTTACTTTATTTTGGTTGAGGCTACTAACAACTCGTTTGACTGTCCATGAGGCTGATTACCTCCATGGGCTTTAGAATTGTAGAAGTGACTATAACAGTACAATCCTGTAGGCGCGCCTGCATACCGCCCTCTAACAACGTATGCGGGGACATTGAAGCTCTAGATTCGTTATACAAATGTTAAATGTAGAGTCGTTTATAAAAAAAAAAGTAGATTCTTGCGAGAGCTCCGAAGGGGCGACAATAAGTCGCCTATACCGGGGCGGGACAGTGGTGGGTGCTTCAATGATGGACAGACGCATCCTTCGCTAATACCTGTACAAACTCACCCCAAGAACTCGGGTAATAATAATAATAACGTAGTATTTATATAGCGCAGTTTTGTGATATTTCACTTAAAGTGCGTTTAATTATAATTAGACATGGGCAGACTCATTCCCAGGAGTGAATCGATTCATTGTGATTCCCTCGGCCTTTTGAAGTGATTCATTTTATTCATTCCTTTAATTACAAAAAAAAAAAAAAAAATAAAATAAAAAAAAAAAATAAAAAAAAAAATACCCTCGCTTATATTTTATGAGGCTACGAAGCCAAAGAGGAGACCAATAATGCTATCTCATTCTCTCGCAGACTACTTTATTTCTTAGTTCTCCTTTAGATGCATGTGTTTGCTCTTTTTAGTGTCGTTATTTTTCGTTTCATCGAGTTTCAAATCACAACGGTGATAAAGAAGTTTTCACTACGCAAAGCACTCTTCTTAGGGTAAATTATGTTGTTCTGAAAAATCGTAGGTACTAAAAACGACGCGCGACGAGGTTAATGAAATATTTCAATGTGTACTTAGATATTATTTTGCCCAAAAGACAAATTTTTGACAAGAAAAATGTGTTTATATTAGGCTATCAATTAAATCTTAAAATTAAACAGTTTTTGTGGTTAACCCCTAAAGTTTTACTAATTTTTATTTATTTATTAATCTCAAAATTGTTTCACTTCATGTGATCTAAACTTCCCACTACCTTTAGCCTCGCAAAATATCCCAATTGGGGATTCCATAGTTTCATTAGCTCCAGACGGGACTTGGGCGGAATTCACATAAAAGCCATACTATTATCGCGCTTTCATAGGTATATCCGGACCGGTCACCTGGAATAAGCTTCACTCAAATATATATATATATATATATTTTAAATGCACCTACCTCAATGGTGAAGTTAATACCACGCGCCGAATAAAATCTAATTAAAAGCCCTGGCGACACGCGTCATATAATTTGTTACCAAAATATAAAGGAACAAACCGCTCGATTATCATTTATCAGTATCACGGTTCGATAGCGACTGATGTATTGTTTACGGCTAGAGTAGACAGAGACAGATACCATAAAAAAATAATAATAATATAGATAAACATCGTTTTGTTTCTACAAGCATTGTATCACAATTTACGCACGTGTGAGGGAGAAAAAACATAGGATTAACTTTCGCTTTTAGATTTTTATTAACGTTCAGGGTCCGAAGTGGGAAGTTTCACCCTAAGATGACGGCTTGGCCGCGCGGGGACTAACGACGAACCGATTCTCGGCGGGCATCAAGAAATAAATTAGGAACTTCTGACTAATAAGTGTCTTTTGTCTTGCTGTGACTTGAATAACTTGCATTCCGCGGACCGGCCGGATGGACTCGACACGTGGGACCCGGGACCCGTGGGACTACGACGTCACAAATGAATAAGAAATAAATATTTTGATTCCTTGAATAAGTGAAACAGAGATTGGGGTTGCGGATTGAGTTCGCACAGACCGAACAGCTTGTAGGACTATGACCACGAAGGAACGATTCCTCCGTGACTATGACTGGCGGGACTGGCGGGACAACTGTGAAACAGACGCGACTCTCGGAGCTCAGAATTATTTGGATCTTGGCTGACTCGCTTGTCTGTTGGCGGTTTTGTCATTTGGATTGGGGACGGGGACTCTGGCCTACGGGGTTTTTTGTAGGTATAAGATTTACTGCGCGGGATACTACTCATCACACGTGATAGGCAATTTCGCGGCGCGCATCGCCTGTAGTAGGTGTACCTATCCGCGCAACAAATATCCAGAATAATATTTAATTTAATTCCTACGAAACACTACAATATTTATAGAGTACATTATTATTTTCTTACCTCAATATAACATGAAATATTTAACTGTAAAATAAATTAATCGAAATAAAAATAAATATGGTGCTGTTAAAAAATCGTAAGATGCAAGGCCAAGGGTAAGGAATAAAGATTTAATTCCTTTTGAAAATGAGAATCAGATCGAGTGTGTTACAAGATTGAATTTATTCATTTAATTCAGTCATTCAATTTTGCCCACGTCTAATTATAATAAACTTAAAATTAATCCTATAGTGTTCCTTACGAGTGCTTACAAAATACAAAATTGATTAAATTATGTGAAACAAAGAATATACAGTATATACAAAGCAATTCCTAAAGAACAATATGAACAAAAAGAATTCATTAAAACTAAATTATAATAAAGAATAAGAGGCAGTTTACGTTTAGAAATAATAATAACAGAGTGCACATAAAACTATAGTAAGGAGGTAATCAAACCAAACAATTACCAGTAGGGTACCCCTACTAAGCCACCCTACTTAGCGAATCACTTGGGTAACCTATGGCAGGGGTAATTTATGATAGAAATAAATTATTATAATAAATTAAACATAGGCATAAAAACAATATACAAAAGATGCATTTCTTTGGAACGTATCCAGCATAAAAAGCCAGCTAAATTTATAAAATTATTTTCGTTTTGCAATCACTTATTCGAATAAATTAACAAAACCTTACTTTACCCGCAGTAAGTGCCTTTTCCGCAACAGCTTGAAATCATTAAATTGACTGTGGGAGTGGCGTTTTTTCTTTCTCTTCAATTTTAATCCCTTTATTGCTAAATATCCGTAGGCTTTTTTCAATGCTCCCTATATTTAAAAAGCCAGTGTCATACCTGTTGCGCATTAAATAAAGCGAGAAAGGTAATTTGACTCTGAATTATTTAGTTGAGAGAAACTTTTTACCGTCAGACACATTTCCCGTTGCCTTTAGAATTGCTAACCTGACAGGTAAATACGGGAAACCTAGAATGATGGAGGATGACAGTATCGATATTTCAAAATTATACCTGCACAAAGCTTGTAATCATTTTACATTTTCTTCAACGTATTTGAAGAACGTTTTTCTTTTTCTCACAACCTAACATATCGAAGTTTTATTTATTCATTTGAGACTGGAACACGGAAAAACTTTGTTTACTGTGGAACTTGTTAGGTAAGCATGTTTTGTAGGCGGAAGTATTTATAAAATATTGACTCAGAATCTATCAAAAAATTAGAGACGATTATAAATTTACGTATCGAATGAACACCGTCAGTAAACTTTAAAAATCATTATGTAGATTTAGATCGGTCAAAAATTTAAACAGAAGAAATACACTTTTCAAACGTGGAATTATTATTATAATTTAAAAAAATATATATTATGGCGCATACGTTTTTTTTAGATAAACCCCATATAGGAGGCTCAACGGAAAATAATTTCCTATAAGGACCTATGCCATCGTTTGGGACACTGTGTGGAAGTTCTTTTCAAGGAATGGAAGTAGAGGGTTTTTTTTACATTAGCTCCACACAGGAGGCCGTGAGGAAAATAATTTCCATCGGGGCCTACATTATTTTAGAGGATGTTGTGCGGATTTTTTTTTTAAGGTAAGGAAGCAGTGGTATTTCTGGGAAGGAAAATGTATTAGAGGTGGAAAGTGGGTCTAGGGGTGTGATGAACTCGCCTTAATAATAATAATACGTGGATAATTTGTATGGAGCCATTTTGTAAGAGCGCTGAAATAATTTCTGAAACACAAGTTGGGCTGATTTATTGGTCTGCACAGAGACGACCCCAGCAAAAGCCACAAAAAATAGACGAAATAATGTGACATTTCTTACAAAACAGTGCCACATGTGAGGGTCGAGTCCATTAGGTATGTCACGGGGCTCTGTTTTAGAAAGTCTTAGCTTTTCAAGTACATGATAATTAATTACTATTTTGAAGTTCTGAAACTGCAACAAAAAACTAAAAAAACATGTAACAACGTCAGAATTCTTCGAAAATGGTGATTAAATTTGACAAGTTCGGTCATTAAGTTAAAAATATCGCCATGAGATCGAACAGTATTTTAAGGATTTCTAGAGAAGATAATAAAAAAAAGGGGGATTTGGACCGCACACACGGGCGGGGAAGGGAAAGAAGTGAAATCAAATTTTAAAGAAAGACAGTCAGGAAAAATTCGCTGAGGAAGACGGTCATTTTTGCAGTTATTCAGGGATCAATAACAGTAGTTCGGAAGTGTAAACGGAAAATAAGTCACGAATTGACAAAATTCAAAGGGATAATGAAAATTTTAAATAAAGACAGTCAGGATAGTTTCGGTCTCGGGGACAGACGGATTTTGAGAGTCAGGGTAATTTCGGTTTCGAAGACGGGCGTGTTTCAGAGTCGCGGTTATACAGGGAATAATAACAGTAGTTCGGACGTGTAAACGGAAAATAAGTCACTTATTGACAAAATTCAAAGGAAATCAAATTTTAAATAAAGGAGTCAGGGTAGATTCGACCTCGGGGACGGACGGATTTTTAGAGAGTCAGGAAAAGTTCGCGGATGAGGACGATCTTTTTGCAGTTATTCAGGGATCAATAACAGTAGTTCGGAAGTGTAAACGGAAAATAAGTCACTTATTGACAAAATTCATAGGGATAATTAAATTTTAAATAAAGACAGTCAGTGTAGGTTCGGTCCCGGGAACAGACGGATAAAGACAGTCAGGAAAAATTCGCTGAGGAGGACGGTCATTTTGCAGTTATTCAGGGAATAATAACAGTAGTTCGGGCATGTAGACGGGAAAAAATTCAATGGTTGAAATTGCGTGGACAGTTTGCGGGGTGCGTGGAAATCTTGGGGGTACACGGGTGATAACAGCGGTTGGGGCTCATGAACAAAGAAAGTAATTTTGAAATTGACGAAAATAATTTAATTAACTTCGGGAAGTTCGCTATTTTGTGAAAATATTCAGGCGTACATTCGGAATTAATTTGTTCTCAATTCAGTGCATAATTGCATGAGTTTTGTGTCTTGCGAAAGTGCATGTGGAAATTAAATCGGATTATGCAGCATGGAAAATTTGGTAAGCTTGTTTAAAATTACATATTTAGTACGGGCCTTGCGAAAAAAAAAAGAAACAAAACCCAAGGAGACAGGAGTGGGGAGGCTACGAAGCACCACACAAAGAGGAGACCGATTACAGTATCTCATTCTCTCGCAGAGTAAATCTTATAGATGTGTTTAGTGTCGCACGTTTCCGTTTCATCTTGTTTCAAATCACAACGGTGTTAAAGAAGTTTTCATAAAAAACAAAAAAAACAGCTGTCAGCATTTTAGAAACAAAGAATTTACAGTGGTGTAGTTTACACGCGGTAGAAGTGAAACCTTCAGAAAACCCAAGGAGACAGGAGTGGGGAGGCTACGAAGCACCTCACAAAGAAGACACCGATTAGTCTGTCTCATTCTCTAGCAGGATAAATCCTATAGATGTGTTTAGTATCACTCGTTTCGTTTCATCTAGTTTCAAATCACAACGGTGTTAAAGAAGTTTCATTAAAAAAAAACCAGCTGTCAGCATTTTAGAAACAAAGAATTTACAGTGGTGTAGTTTACACGCGGTAGGAGTGAAACCATCAGAAAACCCAAGGAGACAGGAGTGGGGAGGCTACCCTCACAAAGGGGAGATCGATTATAGTATCTCATTCTCTCTCAGGATAAATCTTATAGATGTGTTTAGTGTCGCACGTTTCGTTTCATCGAGTTTCAAATCACAACGGTGTTAAAGAAGTTTCATTTAAAAACAAAAAAAAACAACTGTCAGCATTTTAGAAACAAAGAATTTACAGTGGTGTAGTTTACACGCGGTAGAAGTGAAACCTTCAGAAAACCCAAGGAGACAGGAGTGGGGAGGCTACGAAGCACCTCACAAAGAGGAGACAGATTACAGTATCTCATTCTCTCTCAGGATAAATTCTATAGCTGTGTTTAGTGTCGCACGTTTCGTTTCATCTAGTTTGAAATCACGACGGTGTTAAAGAAGTTTCATTTAAAAAAAAATAGCTGCCAGCATTTTAGAAACAAAGAATTTACAGTGGTGTAGTTTACATGCGGTAGAAGTGAAACCTTCAGAAAATCCAAGGAGACAGGAGTGGGGAGGTTACGAAGCACCTCACAAAGAGGAGACCGATTATAGTATCTCATTCTCTCTCAGGATAGATTCTATAGCTGTGTTTAGTATCGCACGTTTCGTTTCATCTAGTTTCAAATCACAACGGTGCTAAAGAAGTTTTCAAACCAATAACCATAATGGTGTCGCCGAAGTGCAAAGATTGTAAGGGGAGAGGGTCTTTTGGGGATGTTTTGGTAACTTTAACGGACAAGAGGTATTTATGTATCTTACGATTGTGTTGCGAGACATTACATCAGAAATACTAGGTTAGGGGTTATATGGATATAATAAATTACATTACATTAGGAATACCTATTCTCAAAACATTTTAAAATTTACTCAGTAATTGAAGATATTTGTTAAGGCAAGGTCTGTACGTACTAGGTATATTGATTTGGAAAAAGGATGCATTGCATGAGGTTTCTGTTTACTAACAAATGTATACAATAGAATTCCCATTCCCAAAAAAATAAAATCCCACGCCTTTTACCTCAAATTTCAGGGATCTCAGAAAAACTGTTATGTAGAGACCTACATAAGCTAGCTTTTGACTTCGTTTAAACTCACGCTTGGAAGTGTGCATAGCACTTTACGTTAGGTATATTTTATACAGAATTTACTTTCTAGCTTAAATCCTTAGTATTTGCGATTGAACGAGACCAACAGTAGGTATTCAGACATCGCGCGTGACGCGCTCTGCTATCATTATTTAGCAAATTTCCTTCCTTCAAATTTAACCGAACGAGTTACGGCGCTGAAGCTGGTGATTGCTGGAGTAATTTTTGAGTTAAGCTTCCCTATTCCATGTATGTAGGTTACACCTATGCAGTTATGATCGGGGGCGAAGTGAACGATTTGCTGGTGGGCTACACTATTTCCCAAATGTGGGGGCGAAGCAAGCGATGGTTACAGGCTTTGTACAATTAAATTGGAATCCTTTGTGATGGAGGCTTGGAAACCTGTGTCTCTGGACGGCCCTGAAGCAGTTGAGGGCGAGGCAGGAGCCGTCTCATGATGTCGACGTATATGCTATCACATGTATCGTCATAAAGGCATTGGGGGACGTCTGGAAGGCAAAGGACGTGCTCCCACAACCCCCCTCTTTAGCCCCCTCCGGAGGTATCAGCTGATAAGAGTCGCTGTCGCGGGAGGTCAATTAAATACAGGACGGAGAAAACGATCTGGCCGGGCTACCTCCGTAATGAAGGAAAAGAAGTGACGAAATTCGCGATGGCTTCACTACCCTTTGGTTACGCTCGTGGGGAGTTACTTTGTCAGCGGAACGAAGAGAACATGACATACAGAGTTGTTTTAGCAATCGATCGGCGGCTCATTGTCGGAAACCGGATAAATTTTCATAATCTTCCCCAAAATTAGAATTAGGGCATCATCCAGCATCAGGTTGGGAATGTGCTTTGGACGAAAGCGTAGCAGGGGAAATGGATGGGATGGAAGTCGGATTCACGACCCGGTGCCATTCATTCCTGGACCCAGCACCCTGGAAGGCGAGCTTGACATTCCTTCTTCGAGCTGATATTTGAGATGAGCTTGGAATATCACCTATCGTAGGGCGGATGCCCGTGACGCTAAATGGGGGACCGTCCCCGTCACGCCTGTTTCCGTCATGCGAGGGGAGGTATTTTCATTCAAATCAAATACCGATGATCACCGCGGCTGAAGGCTGACGCATGTTTATAACGTGCCTAGGAAAACGTAAGCAGCATTTCTACTGGTTCGAGGCGGTGTGCTGGACGGAGAACGGGACTGTTGAGGAGCTGTGTGACTGCAGAGGCGAGGGTCGATGACATCAAAATCCACCTTTACTAAATTCAAACTTCACGAGATCAGAGGGGGGAGCGGCTCCACCGACCTCCTGACATTGCCGCTTGTCTAATCCACTTCGGTATAATGTTCATGTTCGATGCTATAGGAGTGAACGGAACTCTAGTCATTGACATGCTGAAAGACTTCTACAGTATCATCATCATCATCATCATCATCAATTCGGCTTAGAGGATGTCACGATCTAAAACCTCGTGCCACCCACGCAATCCTGAATACTTCCGGACACCGACTACCACACCATAAATCGAAGCAGATCCTCACATCAAGCGATATGAGTTGACATTTCATCAGGCAACATTAGCATTATCACCATTATAATTTGGCGGCGCATTGGTTGAGAACACTCCCACTATCACCATACGAACCGGAAATACACATCAAACCCTTTCCCGACAGGAAGCAAAACATGTCGATTTTTCATCAGTCGCTTGCGACCATCAAAATATTCTCTGGAGGTGTTGGAATTGGAGACTGACCGGGCGGGTTTAATTGAACCTCACCAAGTCAGTTGCGGAAATGGAGGAGTCCAATTGTAGCAAGACATATTTTGTTTCATGTCAATCCCTAGTAATCTCCCAAAAATACCTACTCAAACTCAAAACTAACTAACAAGCTTCACTTACAATGGTGCCTGTAGAATTTGTGCATCCCGGGCCTGTTTTGATTGAATTTTGATTGAAAATCCGTAACTAGATTACAAATGTCAAATTATTTTATGTGTTAGCACCCCAAGAACAGCAGAGGATACGCTGCGTCACGCTAAAGGTAGGATCTTCCCAATTAAATGTATAAAAGTATATTTTTGTACTAGGTACTAGGGAAGATGACGCGGGTTAATTCAGAAGAAGTAGTCATCAACGAACAAGTATAGAACGGACGTTAGTAGGGGAGGAAGTTGCACGAACGATAGCATTAGTTAATTACAAGTTAGCTAGAGTCAGTCATTGTAAATCGGACCCTAGTGAATTGTAACACGCCATACCTAAAAGAACAAGGGTTTACCACAAACAAATTATTAATTAAATTGTATTAACCATATCAAACCTTTAAAGCAAAAAATGACACAACGTTAAGGGGTTAATTACAAGTTGATTAATTGAGAGCATCTCGCCACGTATACCTAAAACGTATTACGTAAAGGGGTGTCGAGGCGCTGCCAAAGGAATGAAGATGAGAGAAGAGTGAGCGACGAAACTACAAGGCTACGAATACGAATTCGAGGCGACGAACTCTACGTACAGAGCTTTCGTTGCAGAGCCTACGAACGATGTAGAAAGATAGAAACCATAAAATCAAGTTTTAAAAGAAAAGGAAAATTAATTAATTACAGGTGCAAGGGTCGGATTTATTACAGTGGTGCCGCGACCAAGGAGAGAGCGTCCACACCGAGCTTGTTCTAAAGTTTCCTAATTCGAATGTGCTTTGAAGGAAAAGCATAAAGCTTGTAAAGTTTATTATTAATTAGGGGGGGGGGGGTAAGAGTCTTTAATTTATTACAGTATTGCTAAGTGACCAGGAGGTATGGTTTTAAAAAGTGTTGCATTTTGCTGGGGTTTTATACAATGACATTCACAAGAATAGAAAAAAAAGAAAACAGTAGGTATGACGGTTCGGTTGTCATCAAAAATGACTGAAAACAACAATAAAAAAAATACAAAGTAATTACTAGGACGATAGATGTTTAGCAGAGGAATTTGAAACAATAATGTTTACATTAGCTTAACCAGATAAATAGGAAGGGTAGGCTGATGATATTCAACCTTCGATAAGCCACCGGATAAAGGTATCATATTATTAGGGGAGACGTGCCGCAGGTCAAAGAAAAAAAATTTGAACAAAATTAATCAAGAATAGTTAGTTCAATAGCGTTTACATTGGCTTAACCAGATAAAAATAGGAAGGGTAGGATGATGATATCCAACCTTCAATAAGAACACCGGATAAAGGTATCATATTATTAGGGGAGACGCGCCGCAGGTCAAAGAAAAAAAAATTGAACAAAATTAATCAAGAGTAGTTAGTTCAATAGCGTTTACATTAGCTTCACCAGATAAAAATAGGAAGGGTAGGCTGATGATATCCAACCTTCAATAAGCCACAGGATAAAGGTATCATATTATCAGGGGAGACGCGCCGTATGTCAATAAATATTTTAACAAAATTGACCAAGAATAGTTAATGGTATCCAACCTTCGATAAGAAACAGGGAGAAAGGGTGTTACATTATTAGGGGAGATAGTCCTTCAATAAAGTACATTCAATATCAATTCACCGTGGTGAGAATATTGAAGTTAGTCAACTTTCAAAGTTTGAACGGTTGTAGAATTCGGGTTTAGGCCGGACGATTAGTCAAAATAATAACGATACGAAATAGGTTGTAAATATTCAATTTCTGATACGGAAGAAGTATATGGCGTAGGAAAAAAAAAAAATAATAAATTAACGAAAGTAGCAGGTAGTTGGGCTATTCAGGCAGGCATCATGTAACCCGGCTTACAGAATAAACGTATCCAAAATGTTTTATTTAAATTAAGCACGAGGTTAAAAAAGACAACAATATATATTACGTGCTTAAACGTATGAATCTTTGGGAACAAAATGATTACTGCAGACAGTTGGCATTTCTTAATCAGTTAAAACTACATTTAGGGTGATATTGTTCCCCAGTAATTGTAAAATTTAGGACAACCGTAACAAAAAAATAATATAAACACTGACCGCTTTATGTGAATAGAGACACGGAGAACAGAAAAAATAACACAAACAAAAGGAGAGGTCGGTCACACTCATATAATAACGAAATATTACAAAAAAATACACTAGACTTCGAGGCGCTTGCCGGTTGCAATCCATTACTTAAAACCGAAAGCACTAGTTTAAGAGAGGACACGCCGTCTGGGAAGGGGCCTTATGTTAAATGTTCGGCTTTGAAGGAAAAATACCATACATCGTGTGAGTTGAGATGTTAAGTGAAACCTCACCATGTCGCCTCTTAAAATCAGATAAGAGATAACAGCGGACGAGAACTACAAGAATGCGAGAAAAAAAAGGTTTCACCGGACAATAATACTGACGGGTGGCTGGCATTGTTTTGACGTAGGAATGCGGTTGTAATTGCTATGGGGCTATGGGACAGTTCGGCTTGGGGATGAGGACAATAGCAGAAAAAAGGTCAGTTTCATTTTGAGGGGAGATCATAAAAGAAACATTAAAGTAAACACTCAGCTTGAGAAGATAGGTCATTAAAGCGGGTGTCGGGTAATAATAATAATTGGATAATTTGGTGACGTCGCTTTGCGGTGCACAAGGCCTACTACAGAACAGGCCTAGGCGCCCGGCGGATTTTAAAATGTCACGTGATCAATTCAGTGCTGTCAAGATGTTTGGTTTGTTTATGCTGTCAAGTTTCAAGTTTGCAAATGGCGGCGGTTGGGATTGGTTTATTTATGCGGCGGTTGTTGCTTGATGCTCGTTGTGACTGCTGATTTGTGTTGTTTATCTCAAACATATTAAATAAACAAACTGATTCGACTACTTTAAACAGTGAAGTTTACTTGGAAGTTGAACTGGTAAGTGGTTATTGTATTTATAATGCTGATTTAGTTAAAAAAAAAAAAACAAATCTTATTTGACGTTTCACAAATAATCAACAAGTTGCGTTGTACTTATATCAATGAAAGAGACTTTTTACTTGTTACTTTTTAAGCTGATAGAACTGATTTAGATTAAATTTTGAAATGCGTTTATATTAATTACCACGTCTTTTATTCGTAACATTATTTTCAACAAAATCATTTTTATATATTTGAGGTTATCTGTCGTTTGAGAGTGGTTAAAATAAACGTTTATCTAAGGAGCGATTTAAATCAAATTTCTACTTGTTATTATTGATACACCTAATCAATGCGCTGTATAATATAAATACAGTGTTATCTTGATCAATTACAAAGAGCTTTGCACTTAATGTTTTGTCCGAAACGCAAGTCAAATTCATTCAAATTGTTTTGTAAAAATACACTAATCGTGACGCGCTACCCTGAACTAAACCAAATTTTGCATTTTTAAATACCTGTGACTTATTTCGTTTATGTTTTATTTCAGGTGATTTACAAGAACAAGATGGGAAGGTGCTGCAGTGTGATTGGTTGTAAATCCAACTATCGCTCTCAACATGAAAGTGTATCCACATTTGCCCTACCGAAAAATGATGTTCTACGGAAAAAATGGCTTCGTAGGATTCCAACGGATTTCTCTGGAATCAAAAATCCGTACATTTGCATAAAGCATTTTGATGAATCATCAATCACACGAAGCGACAAATGCACAGTTCGCGGGGAAGTTATAGATGTGCCTCGCAAAATTCCCAAGCTTCGTGAGGGTTCAGTCCCTACAATATTTCCCAATACCCCCAAATACCTGTCCACCATCTCCCAGGCGTCAAGGAGACTCTGCGATGTGGAGGCATCCCGGATGGAAGCTGCTCTTGAACAGAGCCTCCAAGACTTTAAGAAGCACAAAGAAGCAAAGGCTATTAAATCTTTAGATGACGTATCAAAATTCTTTTCTTCTGGAAGAACTTCAAATTTAATTAAACCAGAATGGGTTTTGACGGAGACAGCAGCACATAAAGTTTTGTGTTTAATCGGTGCTAGTGATACGCCTTGTGTTTTAGGGGCTGTAAAAGTGATGAGTGACTTACAAATAGATTTATTTTTAGGTGATAAGTTAGTGAGTAAAAGTCGACACCCAAAAAACATGAGTTTAATTCAAAGTGTGGATGATTTAAACGAACTGATCAATTTTATCGAGTCATCGATCCATGACAATACCCCCGCTTTAGATTTAAATGATATTCTCATGATGCTGCAAAGACACTTTCCAGACACTGATCTGCGAATTATGTTCATTATAGAACAAATTAAGCATGCCGCTACCCTTAAAAATCTCCGTAGGTACAGTGGCAATACTTTAATATTTGCTGCATCTATGTTTGTACATTCTTCGGCCGTGTATCATATGTTATATAATACTAATTATTTGTGCATTCCCCACCCTAGAAATATTAAGAAATTGGTTTCAAAATTTAGTTTATTTGATCATGATATAAAGGGTAGCGTAGAATATTTAAAAACGAAAAAACAATTTTTAAAAAAAGATGAACTTTTAGTGAATTTGCAATTGGATGAAATTTATATAAGTCCTCAACTTAATTTTAAAGGGGGCAATTTGTATGGAAGTAGTAAAACAGATCCATCGAAAATTGCAAAAACAGCTCAAGTATTCATGATTTCTAGCATTTTGTCAAAATATAAAGATGTCGTTAGTATAGTGCCAGTAAATAATTTGACTGCCGAACAGCTGAAATCAATGATTTTAAATGTTATGAAGGAGGTTGAAGATATTGGCTTTCAAATCATATCCCTAATATCCGATAATAATGCCATCAATAGGAAAGCATTTGAATTATTCCAACCCAATAAAATTTTACTTCCCAGTGTGCCTCACCCGATAGATAACAGTAGAACATTATTTTTTATTTTTGATCCTGTTCACATAATTAAATGTGTGCGTAATAATTGGATATGTAAGAAGGGTGACAATTGCGTAATTAAATTTCCTAATATTGATAACTTTGATGTAACATTGGAAGCTCAATTTCAACATTTGCGTTTAGTATACCAACTGGAGGAGAAGTCACTTCTTAAATTTGGACACATGTTGTCATACAAAGCATTGTATCCTAGTAGCATTCAAAAACAAAATGTTTCATTAGCTTTACAATTTTTTAATGAAAAAACTATTGCAGGGTTAAAGTGTGTTGCACTCAAAAAGCCTGAAACATTTGTAGACCCTGAGGGTACATTACATTTTTTAAATATATTTTGTAGATGGTGGAAAATTATTAATGTACATAGCGCTTTCGAAGGAAAACGTTTTAACGATCCACATAGGGAACCCATGAGAGAAACTAGTTTGGATAACATAAACTTTTTACAGAATATGTTGAGATGGTTAAAGAATTGGAGGGTTACGATTCCTGTCAGCGCTTCCTTAAGTGCGCAAACATGCCAATCTCTCATCACCACGTTAGATTCATTTTTGTCATTAATCCCATACATGTTCTCCGTGTATAAAATAGACTACCTATTGCTGGGCAAGTTTCAGAACGATGATCTGGAAGCGAGGTTTGGTTGTTATCGGCAAATGAGTGGAGCTAACTATTACATTAGCTACGTTCAGGTCTTAGAAAGTGAAAGAAAACTTCGCTTTAAAAGCAGCGTTATATTAGTATGCAAGGGAAATAATATTCCATTGAAAACACTTCTTCCGCAAGCAAGTGCATCAATTGATGACATATTTGTGGATTTAACTATTTATAATGAGATAATAGATTCGGAATTTTCTTTAGAAAACATTCCTGAAAATTTAATGCCAATTATAACTTACATTGCTGGGTATAATGTTAGAAGAGAATTGCGATCAAAGAAATGTAATATATGTGTAGCATGGCTTCAGTCGTTAGATAAGGAGGTAGAACTTGAAAATGTACCCACAGAATTAATTTTGGAATTAGATAGAGGAAAATTAATATTACCGACTGAGAGTCCCACTGTTGCAACAGCATTGGTATGGTTCAGTTTGCAAAAAATTTTAGATTCTTGTCCTGATATTTTTATTAGTGGCCAGAATCAACTCTATATTTTGAATAAGATAAGTGTTACCAAATTAAATTATTATTTTTTATTTCAAAATGATTTAAATGAATGTAATTGTAAAAAAACTTTGCAAATAATGTTGGAAAACATTTGTCATAGAACCTGTAAAATCCTCTTAAGTAACTTAGCAAAAAACAAAAACGATGAACTTACTGTACAAAGTTGTTCAGGATCAAGTAATAGAAAAGTTCAAAAATTAAATACCTAGCTTATAATATCTTATTTTTTTTATTAGGAAATACATGCCACCAATTCTCTTCTTTTGTAAACTTATTATTTATTATATTATGTATGTGTCCATCTCATATGTGCTCAAATTGCACTTCCAATCTTCCAGTATAAACATTACTTTCACGAGGAATTTATTATTAAAAACAATTATTTCCTGCATAATGTAATGTGTCCATTATTGTGTGAATATAATACCTATGTAATTCAATTTAATTAAAAAAATACGATTTGTTATATATTTCCATTACTACATGTGTTTTGTATGTTATGTAATTTCTTAAATAAAAAATACATATTTATTAAAATATATGACTTCATTTATTTCTTTACTCCTTTCCTTTTTTAACTGTGTTAATTTTAATAATTTTAACATTTTAATTTTCGTAAAACTTTAGATTTAAAACCTAAAAACTTCATGGCGAAAATCGACTCTCATTTCGCATACTAACACTAAAATATGACAGCACTGACTTCGTAATTCGGCGGTAGCGTGCCTAGGCCTGTTCTGTAGTAGGCCTTGGCGGTGCATTATGAGTCCTTGGGCGGAACCTAATGGTTTATTTACAAATGGAAAAAAAAAGCATTCATATAGACCGTTCGAAAAAATAGGGGAGTGACGGTTTGAATAAAAAAAACAGTGATTTAAACAATGTTTACAGGTTTTAAACGAAATAAGTTCAACAGGATAATTTAAAAGAAACGAGATAATAATAGTGATACGAACAGAAAAAAAAATACATTTGCTCTTTGAACTTAAAGTGCTAGTGGTGAGAAGTTAGTAAGAGAATTAAAGTTTTAGTGAGTTCAAGTGATAATAATCAATCATGGAAGGATCAGTGTCTAGAGGGAAAGGACGTGGGCGGCCTTCGGCAAGAGAGGAGGTCACCGCCGCAGTTGAGACCGTGGGAGAGACGTCGTTGCAGGTGAGCTTGGGGCAGGTGACTAGCATCATTCGAGACGCGTTAGGACCGCTAGTGGAGAAGATACAGTCCATTGAAAGACAGCTAGAAGTGCGAGAGGCAAGACCGGAAGCGGGAGAGGCGGAAGTGCTCCTGGGGTCGGGGAATCGGCGCCAGATTGTAGAGTTGCTCCCAGCTCAGGAGAAGCCCGCTTTTAAAGGAGGGAATCAGCATCCGATTTCCTTCCTGGAGGACCTGCGGGAGTATACAAGGAAAACGAGGCGGACAGACAAGTTAATGGTGGCCCGAGAGAGTCTCAAGGGAGAGGCTAAAAGTTGGTCGAAAATCTATTGTAGCAGGTGGGAAACGATTGAAGATTTCGAGAGGGACTTCCTGGCGAACTATTGGGGCGAGGTCTGCCAAAATAAACTCAGGAGGAAGTTGTCAGATGCGGCCTGGGAACCGAATGGTGGCAAGACAATGCTGACGCACTTTGCTGAATATTGGGAGCTGGCCAAGGCCTTGAAAATAACTAGCTCACCAACCGGCGTGATAAACGAGATCATGCGGCACTACCCGAAGGAGACGCAGGCGTTGTGGTTTTCCCGAGGGGAACAGGGCACTGAACTGGAAGCTGCCGAATTCTTGAGGCGAATGGACAATATGGTTAGTCCACCGATAGGGCGACACAACCAGAAGGTGGAAAGAAGGGGGGACCTGGAAGAAAGGGAGAAGGGGAGAAGGGAGAGGGAGCCGCCACAAGGACGCCGCATCGCGAGGGGCAACATGAATGTGATTGTGAGGGAGCGCTCATGTCACGGGACGTCGGAGGCAAACACCAGGAGGCGGATGATCGAGGCCACTAGTGCAGACCAGATGCCGGATAGTGCTGAACAAGCGGGAAACGCCAGCGAGTCGAATCCATTGCCCTGAGGACATCGACTCAACAAGCAGTGGGCGGGGCGCCAGGAACAAACCACAACATAGCTTTAAGGATAATGTTAAGACAAAATTGGAACTTGGGAAGGGGGTTAGGGAGAGGAGAAAGTGGGCGGGTTGCGCCGGTAAAGGCGAGTACAATGGGAGATAGCGCAGGGCTAGGTGGTGAAAATTGGAATAAAGAGTTTGAAAAAATAGATGTCAACGCGTGCGTTAAAATATTACAGCACGTGAGTGACATTTGGAATGAGTGCGAGCTAGGAGGATTGAGGGGGGAGGAACGGTACGCGGGGTTTAACACCATTTTTGAAGACGGAGTTTATGATGAGGCAGAGAAGGGCTGCTCCTTGTCCCAGCTGCCGGAGGTCGAAGCCGATATAGACGGAGTAAAGGTGTGGTGCTTGATAGACTCGGGTAGCCAGCTAACATGCGTATCAGAAGAATTGTGGCAGAGTAAGTTGCGCGATCACAGACGGTATCCTCTAATACCGGTGACAGCCGTGCAGCTACGAGGAGCCATAGGGCAGAAAAGCCAACGCATCTCTAGCTTAGTGCTAATACCGTTACGATTTGGAGACGCTTTATTTAATACGCCGTGTCTTGTAGTGCCTAAGTTAATTAGGTCTATAATTTTAGGTATTAATTGGTTGGACGAATGCAGCGCGGAGCTGAAGTGTGGACGAAGGCGTAGCTTGACACTGACGTCGGAATTGGGAACATTCGAAGTGAAATTGAGGCCTTCGGGAATAACTCGCGTTGAATCCCAATTAAGTATAGTAACGAGTCCGCCGCTCGGGGAGGTTGATGCACATGCAATCGAAATAGGTTCCGGGACCAGTGCGACAACGAAATTAGTGGCGAAAATAAGCGATTTTGTGGGCAAACTACGGTTAGAATCAGAGACAAAAGACAAATTAGCGAAAATGTTAATTAGAAATAGTGAAGTCTTTATTGAAAAGCCCGGCCTTACAAATGCGTACACTCATGTGATTAGGATGATAGATGAAACGCCGTTCGTGAAACGATCGTACCCCGTTCCATTTGCATACAGAGACAAAGTAGATGCCAAGATTGCCGAATTGGAAGATCTAAACATTATAAGTCGAGAGGCAACTCAGTTCTCTAGCCCGTTGACATTCACGTTAAAGAAAGATGGGACAGTTAGAATCTTATTAGACGCCAGAGAGTTAAACACGCGGATGTGTTCAGAAGTGGAAAAGCCTCCATTGACGTCAGAGATTATACAGAGATTTCACGGGGTGAAATACATCACCACTCTGGACCTCAATAATGCATACTATCAGATTCCAATTAGTAAAGAGAGCCGTAAATTCACCGGATTTGTCTATAATGGAAAGTCGTATGTATATCGGGTATTGCCACAAGGGTTGAAGACGTCGGTAGGTAGTTTCAGCCGAGGTATGGACCGTATCTTGGGACCAGGAGTCCGGGAGTTCTGCGCAAATTATCTTGACGACCTGGTGGTCTTTACCTGTGGCGGGCTTGACGAGCATCTGGGACATATTGAGGCGGTTTTAACTAGGTTGAAGGACGCTAACATGACTTGTCGGTTAGTGAAATGTCAATTTTTGTACACGGAAATTCACATGTTAGGCCATATAATAACTCCTTATGGCTTACGAATGGACCCAGAAAAAGTTGAGGCAATACAGAAGTTTCCTGCGCCGAAGAAGGTCAAGCAAGTCCGCGCTTTTTTAGGGCTGTGTAACTATTACCGCCGCTTTGTAAAAATGTATGGGGAGGCGACGAAGGGGTTGTGTAACTTGCTTCAGAAGGGGCAACCGTGGCATTGGACAGAGGCAGAACAGCGGGTGTTCGACAATGTAAAAAGATTATTCTTGTCTTCGGTAATGTTGCATCACCACAATCCACATAGCACCTATTATTTACAAACGGATAGTTCGGGGTACGCGATTGGAGGGGAGCTATACCAGTTGGATAAGGATAATAATCACCATGTCATAGGATTCGTTAGCAAGGGGTTAGCGGGGCCGGAACTAAGATGGACGGTCTCCGAACAAGAATTATATGCTATAATATACTGTTTACATAAGTTTGAGACTTACTTGCGCGGGGTCAAGTTGATTATCAGGACAGACCACCAGGTTTTGTCATTTTTAAAGACTTGGAAAATGTACAGTGCCAGAGTAACTAGGTGGATTTTATACCTAAACCAGTTTGACTACAAGGTAGAATATATAAAGGGGAAAGATAATGTAGGTCCAGACATACTTAGCAGATACTCTCACGATGCACTGGAGGTTCAGGAGGATAAGGCGGGACATCCGGACATAGCCGCATTTGTCGTCAGAGACAGCGGATCGCTTGGGAAGGGGTTGCGTGATATAAAAGTACTTCAAGGAAGAGACGAATTTTTGAAGGAAGTGTTGGGCGTACTAACTAGTAACATGCAAGGGGCGCAGAGCAGTAGCCATAGGAAATATGGAAAAAATTATATTTTGAAGGACGGGGTTTTGTATTACTGCGGCGGAGGACAACGCAGCGTACTTGCAGTGCCAAAAGAAATGACAGAAGATTTAATTAGATACGTACATTTAGAGATTGGTCATGGGGGTGGTTATAAGACTATAGCTGCCTTAAAGGATAGGTATTTCTGGCCCAGGATGCACAAACAGGCGAAACAATTAGTGCGAGAGTGTAGGCTGTGTCAATTGGCCAAGCAGGAAATAAGGCCGGCTGTAGGTCCGGGAAAGTCCATCGTTACTTCGGAAGTAGGTGGGCTAATAATGGCGGATCTCTATGGACCTCTACCACGTAGTATAGGCGGTGTAAAATATATATTCGTGATACAGGATTCCTTTAGTCGTTACATAAATCTGTTCAGTTTGAAAGTTGCGACTACTACAACGGTCTTGAAGTGCCTGGAGAAGTTCCTACAAGTAATTAAGGCATCGGCTATCTTAACGGATAATGGCACGCAATTTACCTCTAAGAAGTGGAAATTTAATCTAGAGAGATTAGGCGTCAACATTTTGCATTCGTCGGTACATAATCCGGGACCCAATATAACTGAACGGGTGAATAAGGAATTAGGTCGCATTTTTAGGGTTTATTGTCATGACAAACACACCAGGTGGTCGACATTGTTGCCAGATATCGTGGAAACGTACAACAATAGCATACATTGTAGCACGGGTTTCTCTCCGAATGAAGTGGTATTTGGGAGGGCACCTAGGTATAATTTGGATAAGTATTTGAGCAAGGACGCAATACCTTCTGTGGTTATCGAGGAAGTTAGGGCAAAGGTGCGCGAAAATTTGAAGATTAGTGCAAAAAAAAGGCAACACTACTTTAATATGAAAAAGAGATTAGCCATCTATGAAATTGGTACACTAGTAAAGCTAAGGCGGTTTCCGCAGTCAGCAATGATAAAAAAGCAGACTAAGAAATTTTCATTACTATTCGAGGGACCATATGTCATCGGGGCGGTACCGTTTTGTAACTCGTACACCTTGGTGGACCCAAAGACTAAGGAGATTAGGGGAAATTATAGTGCGATACACCTTGCAAGATACTATGTAAACAAAGGTGAGACCCAGGTTGGCGGGGACAAGGACAAATAGCATCTTACAAGTAGATGGCGATTGGAATAACTTTATCGATGGTGTATGGGTAGTTATACACTTATTAGACGTATTTAGGTTGTACTATGCTAGATTAGTGGGGTTTCCGATAGTTTTGGTTATAAGTATTCCATAGCAAGATAGTTATGGAATCGGGCCCATGAGTACGTTGTGCGAACTCTAATTTAGACTTATTGAGAAATTTGAAAAAATATATAGATTTTTGACAAGTTCCCTAGAGTGGTATAGTTCCTTACGTGTACGGGGATGTAAGTGGGGCTGCGAGTAAGATGGGCGATTTGAATTTATTTGTGCTATAAAAGTCATGAAAATGTTGAAAAAAAAAAGAAAAAAAGAAAAACAAAACAAAACAATCTATATCGTTTAGGTGAAAGAAAAAAAATGTCATAGAGAAGTATACTATAAACTTAGTAGGAATGTCTAGATAATAGGTTTTGAATATCAATAAAAGGAAATTACAGGAAAGAAAAGGAGCCCTGAGGGGGGGAGATTGTAGGTAATAAGCAGGCTGGTTCCATTAGGTTAATAGGTTAAGACTCCACTAGGTTAAGTTGATGAATATTTCATGCAGATGCCTAGTGTACATCGGTCGTTAGGGAGTTATGCGAGGTAAAATCCTACTAGAAAAAAAAAAAATAGAACACTTAACGGAAAAATAAAGGATTTAAGCAGGACCGTGTGCGGCGACCGCTGTACACTGAACTTAATTCGCGGGATGAGGCACGATCCTTGATAAAACATTGTACGAGAGGCTTCGGTCACAAAGGTAGGAGGCCATCGGGACGACGCGGGCGGGTGCGTCTCCAATAAAATAATCTTGAAAGGATAAATTAGCAAGAAGGAGTAGTCTTACATAGGGGTGTGACTTTCCATCCGTAAGACGAACGAGTAGTAAAAATATTTATAGAAAAAAAAGAAAACGCGATAAATTGGTTAAATTACAATGTTCTGCAAGGGTCGGGCACCGTCTGCGGAATAATTTAAAAGAAAACAAGAAAACGCGGACAATCAAATCGAGTTGCACATTGTAAATTAAATACAGGGAGATGTGAGATTTGCAACAGGAGGCAGTGAAAAGAAATTATGACGCAGTTGTGATTTGGGCCGCGGGGCCGAGACAAATTCCTGGAAGTATGGGGGGGGCGACGCAAGGAACATTGACCGTAGTTTCGACAACAACAAAAAAAATACTACGCAAGGTCGGTGGAGTAGAGCAATAAGAAGGAAGGACGACGGTGTACAAGACAGGGCCGGATTGGGAAATATTTGTCATAATAATTTTGGAAACAAAAAAAAAAAATTAAAAAGATTTGTGGCGAGTCCAAACGGGCTGACTACTGCTAGAGTTCTGTAACAAAATATGTGGCTGTAGTTTGGAATTACACCTACAACAAATATTTTGTTACATAAAGGGGAGACTGTGATGAACTCGCCTTAATAATAATAATACGTGGATAATTTGTATGGAGCCATTTTGTAAGAGCGCTGAAATAATTTCTGAAACACAAGTTGGGCTGATTTATTGGTCTGCACAGAGACGACCCCAGCAAAAGCCACAAAAAATAGACGAAATAATGTGACATTTCTTACAAAACAGTGCCACATGTGAGGGTCGAGTCCATTAGGTATGTCACGGGGCTCTGTTTTAGAAAGTCTTAGCTTTTCAAGTACATGATAATTAATTACTATTTTGAAGTTCTGAAACTGCAACAAAAAACTAAAAAAACATGTAACAACGTCAGAATTCTTCGAAAATGGTGATTAAATTTGACAAGTTCGGTCATTAAGTTAAAAATATCGCCATGAGATCGAACAGTATTTTAAGGATTTCTAGAGAAGATAATAAAAAAAAAAGGGGATTTGGACCGCACACACGGGCGGGGAAGGGAAAGAAGTGAAATCAAATTTTAAAGAAAGACAGTCAGGAAAAATTCGCTGAGGAAGACGGTCATTTTTGCAGTTATTCAGGGATCAATAACAGTAGTTCGGAAGTGTAAACGGAAAATAAGTCACGAATTGACAAAATTCAAAGGGATAATGAAAATTTTAAATAAAGACAGTCAGGATAGTTTCGGTCTCGGGGACAGACGGATTTTGAGAGTCAGGGTAATTTCGGTTTCGAAGACGGGCGTGTTTCAGAGTCGCGGTTATACAGGGAATAATAACAGTAGTTCGGACGTGTAAACGGAAAATAAGTCACTTATTGACAAAATTCAAAGGAAATCAAATTTTAAATAAAGGAGTCAGGGTAGATTCGACCTCGGGGACGGACGGATTTTTAGAGAGTCAGGAAAAGTTCGCGGATGAGGACGATCTTTTTGCAGTTATTCAGGGATCAATAACAGTAGTTCGGAAGTGTAAACGGAAAATAAGTCACTTATTGACAAAATTCATAGGGATAATTAAATTTTAAATAAAGACAGTCAGTGTAGGTTCGGTCCCGGGAACAGACGGATAAAGACAGTCAGGAAAAATTCGCTGAGGAGGACGGTCATTTTGCAGTTATTCAGGGAATAATAACAGTAGTTCGGGCATGTAGACGGGAAAAAATTCAATGGTTGAAATTGCGTGGACAGTTTGCGGGGTGCGTGGAAATCTTGGGGGTACACGGGTGATAACAGCGGTTGGGGCTCATGAACAAAGAAAGTAATTTTGAAATTGACGAAAATAATTTAATTAACTTCGGGAAGTTCGCTATTTTGTGAAAATATTCAGGCGTACATTCGGAATTAATTTGTTCTCAATTCAGTGCATAATTGCATGAGTTTTGTGTCTTGCGAAAGTGCATGTGGAAATTAAATCGGATTATGCAGCATGGAAAATTTGGTAAGCTTGTTTAAAATTACATATTTAGTACGGGCCTTGCGAAAAAAAAAAGAAACAAAACCCAAGGAGACAGGAGTGGGGAGGCTACGAAGCACCACACAAAGAGGAGACCGATTACAGTATCTCATTCTCTCGCAGAGTAAATCTTATAGATGTGTTTAGTGTCGCACGTTTCCGTTTCATCTTGTTTCAAATCACAACGGTGTTAAAGAAGTTTTCATAAAAAACAAAAAAAACAGCTGTCAGCATTTTAGAAACAAAGAATTTACAGTGGTGTAGTTTACACGCGGTAGAAGTGAAACCTTCAGAAAACCCAAGGAGACAGGAGTGGGGAGGCTACGAAGCACCTCACAAAGAAGACACCGATTAGTCTGTCTCATTCTCTAGCAGGATAAATCCTATAGATGTGTTTAGTATCACTCGTTTCGTTTCATCTAGTTTCAAATCACAACGGTGTTAAAGAAGTTTCATTAAAAAAAAACCAGCTGTCAGCATTTTAGAAACAAAGAATTTACAGTGGTGTAGTTTACACGCGGTAGGAGTGAAACCATCAGAAAACCCAAGGAGACAGGAGTGGGGAGGCTACCCTCACAAAGGGGAGATCGATTATAGTATCTCATTCTCTCTCAGGATAAATCTTATAGATGTGTTTAGTGTCGCACGTTTCGTTTCATCGAGTTTCAAATCACAACGGTGTTAAAGAAGTTTCATTTAAAAACAAAAAAAAACAACTGTCAGCATTTTAGAAACAAAGAATTTACAGTGGTGTAGTTTACACGCGGTAGAAGTGAAACCTTCAGAAAACCCAAGGAGACAGGAGTGGGGAGGCTACGAAGCACCTCACAAAGAGGAGACAGATTACAGTATCTCATTCTCTCTCAGGATAAATTCTATAGCTGTGTTTAGTGTCGCACGTTTCGTTTCATCTAGTTTGAAATCACGACGGTGTTAAAGAAGTTTCATTTAAAAAAAAATAGCTGCCAGCATTTTAGAAACAAAGAATTTACAGTGGTGTAGTTTACATGCGGTAGAAGTGAAACCTTCAGAAAATCCAAGGAGACAGGAGTGGGGAGGTTACGAAGCACCTCACAAAGAGGAGACCGATTATAGTATCTCATTCTCTCTCAGGATAGATTCTATAGCTGTGTTTAGTATCGCACGTTTCGTTTCATCTAGTTTCAAATCACAACGGTGCTAAAGAAGTTTTCAAACCAATAACCATAATGGTGTCGCCGAAGTGCAAAGATTGTAAGGGGAGAGGGTCTTTTGGGGATGTTTTGGTAACTTTAACGGACAAGAGGTATTTATGTATCTTACGATTGTGTTGCGAGACATTACATCAGAAATACTAGGTTAGGGGTTATATGGATATAATAAATTACATTACATTAGGAATACCTATTCTCAAAACATTTTAAAATTTACTCAGTAATTGAAGATATTTGTTAAGGCAAGGTCTGTACGTACTAGGTATATTGATTTGGAAAAAGGATGCATTGCATGAGGTTTCTGTTTACTAACAAATGTATACAATAGAATTCCCATTCCCAAAAAAATAAAATCCCACGCCTTTTACCTCAAATTTCAGGGATCTCAGAAAAACTGTTATGTAGAGACCTACATAAGCTAGCTTTTGACTTCGTTTAAACTCACGCTTGGAAGTGTGCATAGCACTTTACGTTAGGTATATTTTATACAGAATTTACTTTCTAGCTTAAATCCTTAGTATTTGCGATTGAACGAGACCAACAGTAGGTATTCAGACATCGCGCGTGACGCGCTCTGCTATCATTATTTAGCAAATTTCCTTCCTTCAAATTTAACCGAACGAGTTACGGCGCTGAAGCTGGTGATTGCTGGAGTAATTTTTGAGTTAAGCTTCCCTATTCCATGTATGTAGGTTACACCTATGCAGTTATGATCGGGGGCGAAGTGAACGATTTGCTGGTGGGCTACACTATTTCCCAAATGTGGGGGCGAAGCAAGCGATGGTTACAGGCTTTGTACAATTAAATTGGAATCCTTTGTGATGGAGGCTTGGAAACCTGTGTCTCTGGACGGCCCTGAAGCAGTTGAGGGCGAGGCAGGAGCCGTCTCATGATGTCGACGTATATGCTATCACATGTATCGTCATAAAGGCATTGGGGGACGTCTGGAAGGCAAAGGACGTGCTCCCACAACCCCCCTCTTTAGCCCCCTCCGGAGGTATCAGCTGATAAGAGTCGCTGTCGCGGGAGGTCAATTAAATACAGGACGGAGAAAACGATCTGGCCGGGCTACCTCCGTAATGAAGGAAAAGAAGTGACGAAATTCGCGATGGCTTCACTACCCTTTGGTTACGCTCGTGGGGAGTTACTTTGTCAGCGGAACGAAGAGAACATGACATACAGAGTTGTTTTAGCAATCGATCGGCGGCTCATTGTCGGAAACCGGATAAATTTTCATAATCTTCCCCAAAATTAGAATTAGGGCATCATCCAGCATCAGGTTGGGAATGTGCTTTGGACGAAAGCGTAGCAGGGGAAATGGATGGGATGGAAGTCGGATTCACGACCCGGTGCCATTCATTCCTGGACCCAGCACCCTGGAAGGCGAGCTTGACATTCCTTCTTCGAGCTGATATTTGAGATGAGCTTGGAATATCACCTATCGTAGGGCGGATGCCCGTGACGCTAAATGGGGGACCGTCCCCGTCACGCCTGTTTCCGTCATGCGA
This sequence comes from Limnephilus rhombicus, assembly GCA_929108145.2. Classification (NCBI taxonomy): domain Eukaryota; kingdom Metazoa; phylum Arthropoda; class Insecta; order Trichoptera; family Limnephilidae; genus Limnephilus; species Limnephilus rhombicus. Next base: position 3,106,839 of record OV815296.1, read on the forward strand.
GGGGAGGTATTTTCATTCAAATCAAATACCGATGATCACCGCGGCTGAAGGCTGACGCATGTTTATAACGTGCCTAGGAAAACGTAAGCAGCATTTCTACTGGTTCGAGGCGGTGTGCTGGACGGAGAACGGGACTGTTGAGGAGCTGTGTGACTGCAGAGGCGAGGGTCGATGACATCAAAATCCACCTTTACTAAATTCAAACTTCACGAGATCAGAGGGGGGAGCGGCTCCACCGACCTCCTGACATTGCCGCTTGTCTAATCCACTTCGGTATAATGTTCATGTTCGATGCTATAGGAGTGAACGGAACTCTAGTCATTGACATGCTGAAAGACTTCTACAGTATCATCATCATCATCATCATCATCAATTCGGCTTAGAGGATGTCACGATCTAAAACCTCGTGCCACCCACGCAATCCTGAATACTTCCGGACACCGACTACCACACCATAAATCGAAGCAGATCCTCACATCAAGCGATATGAGTTGACATTTCATCAGGCAACATTAGCATTATCACCATTATAATTTGGCGGCGCATTGGTTGAGAACACTCCCACTATCACCATACGAACCGGAAATACACATCAAACCCTTTCCCGACAGGAAGCAAAACATGTCGATTTTTCATCAGTCGCTTGCGACCATCAAAATATTCTCTGGAGGTGTTGGAATTGGAGACTGACCGGGCGGGTTTAATTGAACCTCACCAAGTCAGTTGCGGAAATGGAGGAGTCCAATTGTAGCAAGACATATTTTGTTTCATGTCAATCCCTAGTAATCTCCCAAAAATACCTACTCAAACTCAAAACTAACTAACAAGCTTCACTTACAATGGTGCCTGTAGAATTTGTGCATCCCGGGCCTGTTTTGATTGAATTTTGATTGAAAATCCGTAACTAGATTACAAATGTCAAATTATTTTATGTGTTAGCACCCCAAGAACAGCAGAGGATACGCTGCGTCACGCTAAAGGTAGGATCTTCCCAATTAAATGTATAAAAGTATATTTTTGTACTAGGTACTAGGGAAGATGACGCGGGTTAATTCAGAAGAAGTAGTCATCAACGAACAAGTATAGAACGGACGTTAGTAGGGGAGGAAGTTGCACGAACGATAGCATTAGTTAATTACAAGTTAGCTAGAGTCAGTCATTGTAAATCGGACCCTAGTGAATTGTAACACGCCATACCTAAAAGAACAAGGGTTTACCACAAACAAATTATTAATTAAATTGTATTAACCATATCAAACCTTTAAAGCAAAAAATGACACAACGTTAAGGGGTTAATTACAAGTTGATTAATTGAGAGCATCTCGCCACGTATACCTAAAACGTATTACGTAAAGGGGTGTCGAGGCGCTGCCAAAGGAATGAAGATGAGAGAAGAGTGAGCGACGAAACTACAAGGCTACGAATACGAATTCGAGGCGACGAACTCTACGTACAGAGCTTTCGTTGCAGAGCCTACGAACGATGTAGAAAGATAGAAACCATAAAATCAAGTTTTAAAAGAAAAGGAAAATTAATTAATTACAGGTGCAAGGGTCGGATTTATTACAGTGGTGCCGCGACCAAGGAGAGAGCGTCCACACCGAGCTTGTTCTAAAGTTTCCTAATTCGAATGTGCTTTGAAGGAAAAGCATAAAGCTTGTAAAGTTTATTATTAATTAGGGGGGGGGGGTAAGAGTCTTTAATTTATTACAGGGGTTAGTACGTCTAGGGGCGATGGACGAATGAATTCCCACTGCGGTGAAAGGTACGAGTCGAGAGAACCCGACTGGAGGAGCGAAAAAGCCTTGCTCAGCCAACAACTTGTGAAATTACACAAATCATTCAAATAAAAATTTCTTCTACCCACTGCAGCGATTATAGTTAAAAAAAATAACCACTTTTATTTTTTTGCGATTGATAGCGGTCCAAAATGCGACCACATTTTCCTATTTATTGTAATTAAATATGGTAAAACATTTATTAAAACGGAGCCATTGAAATGCTTTATCTATTATGACCATAGATGTTGCAAATGTGAACTTGGTAGTCTATTTTAGAACGATGTTAAATATATTTTTGATCCGTTGTTTACGGTTAAAATTGAGTAATTTTTCCGTGGTTATGCACATTTAATTATCAAGTATACCACAGACAATACACAAAAATCGAAACTATTCTATGTTGACTCGAACAAGTACCAGTCACAGCAGTTTCCAAGTAACAAACACGCAGGTTTTTACACCTTACGATTTTTTAATATATTTGTATTAATCCTACAAATATGAGAAAAACGGTAATATTAACGGTTAATTTATTGACTATATGGCACTTTAATAAGTTTTTATGTCTTCAAGTTAAAATTCGAAGTATGATTATTTTTAATGTTGGCGAAAAATTAAAAAAAGTTATCTGCTGGGAAATCTCGAGCAATCGAGGCAAATTTATATATTTCGTGTGGTCGCTCTAGTGGCTTTACGCCGGGATTTGAACTCGAAACTTCCGGATTGCTCTCGGCCATGGAGATAGTCGGAGGAAATATTACATGTTTTTGTGGATAATTCGTAAAGTATGTCTGCGAAAGTTTAAAAGCTTTTAAACATTGGCAAGGCGTATCCTACAAATTGAATTAACGGAAGACTGAATTCAGTAAGAGATATCTGAACATTTTATCAAATAAGAGAAACGAGGCCACTTCACAATGGAGTTCTGACACACACATCAACGAACGTAGAGCGAATGCAGTAGAATTGTAATCCCTGCGATGTATGTGTGGTGAAACCAAGCGCTAACACAATAGGCCACTTGCATCACATTTTCCGGTTTATACAAATATTCTAAGACATTCTGTATTTTTTTTTCGTATTTTTGAAACCCTGGGGATTTTTTGAAAATTTCAATCCGAAAAATCAGACCATTTTTTATAAACCGGAAAGACGGGACTTAATTTTATAGGTGCGAAAAAACGATAATTTTAAAATCATTTAAAAAAAAAAGAACGTTTTCCACACGAATGGCACAGGAGAATAACGAGGCATAACAAAAATATTACATCTCATAAATATTTTTTTCCTTGATCCATCTTAATGATCATGAATCATTATAATGTACAACGTATATACCTATTACTAAATCCAATGTTATATACTTGAACTTGTAAATTATAATAATAATAAGACTATTATAAAATTTAATTTTGTTAAAATCAGCACCATAACCATTATACCTCTAAAACACTTACCGACTTCTAAAATGTACGGGGTTCTCTTCAGAACATCTGTCAAAAACTCAAACCAAATGATAAGTTCGCAGAGAACAAACAATAAATCTAGTAAACGAATTCAAAAATTCGCCTGAAATCAAAGTGATGCCATATAAAAAAAAAAATCAGTGTGGAACATTTTCATGTAGTGACGTCACGAGCCCAAATATTGGATTTATTTATTTAAAAATTAAAAAAAACTATACATTTCTAAAAAAAATTCTAATATTTTCGCAATCTTAATAAAAAGATCTATCCACACGATTTTTTCCAAGTCATTATGAATTCAATGCAAGTGGCCTATAAAAAATAATGGAATGCGGGTGAAGGCTAATATAATTGTGGGGTTCTACGGGTTCTATTCCAAAATCACGAATGTCCAGGAATCACAAATTTGTATTAGATACAGTAACTTTACTTTAACTCTCTCTACATATTAGCATGCAATGAACATGTTTAAAGTTTAAATAAGGTCAGCCCGTTTAATGTACAAGGATTTCTTTACATTAAATCCACCTGGAAGGCCCTGAGAAAAATAATTTTTCTCAGGGCCTGTGTCATCTTTGAAGACGCTGTGCGGGGGTGTTTTTGAAGAGAGAAAGGAGTGAACATTAATCTTGAAGAGACCCATGTTGTAGTAGGGAGGAAATACAGAGGCCGGCAAACCGTTCCATAGCCAAGCTGTTGAACTCAAGAACGAGTCGTAGAAACGACCCGTTCTGATGTGACAAATGTCAACCGTGTACTTATGTTGGACGTGTGATTGGCGTGTTTCCCGCCTATGCATCTTCCATCGAAATACCGGCAGAACAAAGACAGCTTTCCTACCAGACGTCTGTGCTCTAAAGAATGCAATCCTTTTGTTAAGATATCAAACTGACGAAGTTATCAAAAAATTTTGTTTTTTTTCCTGGAAATTTTTAAACAAATATTTTTTAAAGAAATGCGTAAGTTTTTCTAACTTAAGGTAGTTAAATAAATAAGAGAGAAAACACAAATTTAAAAGCAACATTGTTTTTCTCTAAAAAACCTGAATAATTTTCTTTAAGCCGAAAAAAGTTATATAGAGACACACATTGAAACTCAATATTTCAAAAATAAGGAAATAGTGCACTATGGAAAAAATTCATTATTACATTGTTATAATATTCAAAATGAAATATTTAGTTATGTAAAAGTAGAAAAAGTCACCCCAGAAACTTTTTCTTTTGTTTATAAAACGTTTTGAAGAATTTTTCTTATTTTCAAATGCCAAATTCGTAGAAAATTAACGCCTTTTAAAAAACTGAATACGACAATCGATTCAGGGTCCTCACTATAGTGTGATGGCATATTTAATTCAATTTCAACTTTTTTGGAAATGGTTAGTTTTGGAATAGAACCCCATAATTTTGAAAGGAATATATCGTATTTCGATTGTTTGGAGACGTAGAGTAAATGGGCGGAGAAAGGGTATTATGAGAATCCTCGATGCACACGCTGACGGAATAAGTTTGGGACGCTGACATGACTTTAGTGAAGTTTTCAAGTGAACTAAATACATATTTAACTATTAGTTGAAAGCTTAGCGGGAGAAGAATTATTAACGGTGACTTACACATTAGTTATATATAGTTATATATATGATAATATTTTTAAGTGATCCATTCTTATAAATTTCCATTCCTGGAGAACGAAAGCTCATAAAAACGCAATTGATAAAAAAACTCAATTAATACATAGATACTAATTTTGTTTGTCTATGATGATGTTGGTGTCGCAAAACCGCGAAACTGTACCTTTGGCATCTGGACATCTGGAAAATAAGATAATACCAGATTGAATAAAAGAAAAAGGTCTCACCGTTGCAGATGGAGCCCCCCTGGTCTTCAGGTTGTGGGGTACACTTCACAAAATTAAATTAAAATTTTGAAATCGTAATATTTCTTATAGAAAGATGTTATGATATATGCGCACTGTCTGAGATGTTAATTTACAGTGAGCTCTAATAAGCACACTGTCACCTCTTGGGTACTTCTCTTGCAACAATTGCCTTTTTTCATAGTGACATTTAGGATGGGAAAATTAGGTAGGTGGGATTATTTCAGGATTTTGACATACCCACCAAGTCTGCGAATGCATACCTAACCAATAATACGCTACCAGATGTTAAATATGAGTGTTCCTGAGTAATTTTTTTTATTTTTTAAAGAAAGGCAAATATTCCCGGGTTACCAATAACCCAACAATGTTTGAAAATCTCCTACTACCACCACAGATGGAAATGTTGCGATGGAGGACTTAGCCAGCCGAGGAATCGAACATGCGACGCTCGGGTGGGACCCAAGCGCTATGCCCACTCAACCACTGACCGGTCAAATGTAATGTTAAATTTGGAACTCATGTATTTTTACTACATAAGCTCCACACTAAGGGAACCTGAGGAGAAAAAATGGTCAGGGCCTGTGTCATCTTTGGGGATACTGTGTGTAGGGTCTTTTTTGGGAAAGGAAGGAGAGGAAGTTCTGGGAAAGAAAGTTGAGGGTGGGGAGGAATCTGGAGGTCAATATGTCTAGGAGTGACGGACGTATGAATCCATCCCTTCCACTGTGATGCAATGCGATGGGTCGAGACTGGAGAGGTCTAAAGGACTTCCCCATTTAGTCACTCTCTATCCAGCCCACCACGTAGCAGGTGGGCAGACGCATCCACCGCCAAGACCCAGACAAACCTGAATCCATGAACCCGGGCATGACCTATGGCAGAGGTTTTGATTATCTAAAGCTTGCCAATTTCTTAAAACTTTAATTAGCAATTATAATTTCATATTTGTAATGAAATTTTCTTTTGTCTATTTTTGAAAGAATCACTGATAATTATATTATTAATAAAATTGAAAATACTGTATTAGAGAAAGATAAAAAAATCAGATAATTTGTGAAAACTTATTATGTTATTTATTTTTTAATCAAAATGTTTGTACATTACTAATTATTTAATAAATAAAAATAACAAATAAAATATTTATTTTTTATAATATGTAATGCTTTTAGCTTCTCAAATCCGAAAATTACGAATATACAATCCGATAATACGGAATTCTAGCCTGGGGTAATGCATATTCCAATGCCCTTGATCCCATCATGAAAGCACAAAAACTTATCATAAAAATAATTCTTAAAATGCCGCTTACTACCAGCACTGATACTATCTTCAATTCCTTCAACGTTATGGACATAAAAAAGCTCTACTCAAGATCCATATTACTTAATTTACACAAAAACAACAAAACACCATACAAAGCTACACAAACAATACACAATACCCGAGCCAAAAACAACGAACTTATCCAAACTCCTTTTTTCAAAACCACCTTCGGGCAAAACACTCTAAATACATAGCTTGCAAACTATACAATACACTACCAACTACGATCAGACAAAGTGACTCCTTTACAAAATTCAAACAAGATATTAAAAAATGGATTATAAGTATTGGACGCCACACTATCACAAATATCTGTAAAATAAATCACACATAGACATAAATAACTATTCACATACAACCTAACCCATTTAAAACAAATTAAAATAATAGAATCCTGTCAAATTTAACCTATAAATAGACTAGGCAGAATTTATTTCATTACTCCATCTCCAACATTTATAAAATAACTCTCTTTAAAAGATTTACCACCCTTCCAATCACCCTTCTGTTTTAATTCTATTCATGATATGTATTTTACCTGAAATATCCTTGTAACTACTATATTCATTTATATACCTGTACGCCTGTCTCGACACAGGTATACCCTAGTGAGACAGGCATACAAATAAAACCATTGTAAATATATTTTATTATAGATAAATAAATAAAAATAAAAATAAATTTTAATTTACCGCGATTTTTCATGGGTCTGCGCTATTCCATAATATTTGAGAATAACTACCAACAAGGGAGTTGTTTCGCAAAATTGAAATTCACACTAAACAATAATTCACGCATTTTTTTAAATGTAATTGTCCAAGTTGAAAATGTTAAAAGTTAACCTTTGCAAACTCGCATTGATATCCATTTATTACAAGTTTATTAGGTTCCAGAGAGTTAATAATTAAGGCATTTGAAATGGGTGCAGAAAATCAATACTTTTACGGAGCACTATACACTGAGCGTGTTTCGTGGTTCTATCGACCTGCCATTATCTACACGCGGTTTATTGAGAAACCGGCTACCAGTTACTAATACAAGGCTTACTTGCTTGTGGGGACTTGTTGATTTTACGAACGTAGATACTATTGATTTTTTATGGCATCCATCTTGATTAGGTTTTAAAAATAGTAAACGATAAGTGTTTAGTTATGAAACAGCTTAAAAACTAAACCCATGTTCCCAAGTTCAAAGGGATGGTGAATGAATGAAGTCATTCACCATCCCTTTGTCTTGAAAGTCCCTACATGTTAGAAGAAGAGGTGTTTCCTACCTACTTTGGAACACGTCTACAATATTTGCAAAAAATTCTAAAATTACTTACATCAAATGAGTTGAAAAATCGCAGTGATATTGTTCACATCTCGCTATTAATCGTAAAAATACTCATCAATATACCGAAAAGTGTCGGTAATAATTGTGACCTATAGGTGTGCCGTTACCGTTACCGTTGAAAGCGATACCCAGAACAGAAGAAATTACAACCTGAGAACGACAAGAGCCGACCCCAACAGCCTACCTGGGCAATGAGTTGGGACAGCGCAAGGAAGAAGAAAGGTGTGCCGTTACAACAGCAGATTAACCCATCATAGTATAGGATCCCGATATAAAACGACCTTCACCGAGATGTTTATTTGATGAAACGTATTTTATATTTAATTTAACATGTTAATAAATATATTGCATATGGGTTGCCTAACAAATTTTAGTCCAGGGTATGATTAATTAATAATCTTTTTTTTTTTAAACATTTCACCGGTTTGAGTTGTGTGCGACTGAGAGGTCCCAACCAACCTTCCCATGCGATAGAAGAGGACACAGTATAGCAGCTGTTTGAAGTCCGTCCATTAAAAGAGAAGAAGATATGGGAAGCAAAAAGGTATGAGGGGTGGGTAGGAATCTGGGGGTCAGTGTTGCCAGGAGTGACGGACGTATGAATCTATACCTCACACTGCGGTGCAAGGCAAGGGTCGGGAGAATCCGGCTGGAGAGGTCAAAAGGCCTCCCTCAATCAGTCTCCTCCGAACCTGCCCGCCACGCAGTGGTTGGGCAAACGTATCCGCCACCAAGACCTAGACAAACCTCATCCCATGAACTCGGGCACCCCCGCTAAGTCACGAAACGTAACGAACATTGGTTGTCCAATAAATGGTTCCCGGGGCGGCGGTACCCATATCCGCCTCCCAAATTGTGGACCGCCTCCCCAACATGTTAATGTAACCTGTTGTTTAAATTTCCAAAAAGGAATTGTACAATTTGTCCAAAGACATGCCACAATCTCAATGACAATTCTTTGTTTGACAGCTCGTTGTTAGAACGATATTGCGAAAGAATTAATATAGCCGGACGTATGCAGATCGGTGACCTTTGTTTGACCTCCACAGTAGTATTCAATACGGCCACCATTTTGAACAGGAACTGGAATGAAACAAACAGACATATGAAATGTTCTAAATGTGCTGTAAAATGTTATACAATATTAAAAAAAAAACTATTACATTCCACCTTTATTTTGGTAATGTGTTGCTTGTGAAATGAGAGAGGACTTAGCTGGCAATAAAATTGAACCTACGAAGCGCCCAAATAACCCAAAAATCTGGTTGGGAACCCGACGCATTTGCCAACTCGACTACTAACCAGTTTTTACACTAACTCATTAGGTTGAAGCTATTTTTTAATAATTATACTCTGCAAGGGCGCTTTTGATTAACTCATTATTTATCGCTAGTGTCAGTTTCCAATGAAGTATATTTATTTAACTAACCCATGTTTTCAAAACCAAAATTAACCTAACCTTGTAATTTAAAATACTACCTACAACGCATTCGGATTTTGGCATTATTTAACAATATCCATCGGTTTTTTTGCATTCATACTCGTACAACATTATTGGTTTCGCCGTTCACACATATCATACATGGTCTTTCGAGCCGGATCAAATAATTACTATGCAAAATCACATATCACAGATGGTCCTTCAAGCTGAATCATCTGTGTATGTAAAGGGGTGTGATTGACATAACCTTTATTTTTACTAAACATTATATATGAAAAAAGTTTTCAGTATTTCCAAATAGATTTTTATTTAAGAAAATTGAAAAATAAATTATAAAATGTATTTGTTTCTACCATTCTTGTACACATACTATCTTATCGTGATTTTTTATTCCAAATACAAATATTTTATGACATCAGAGAACTCGTTTTTGTTCATTGTTGGGCCAAATGTCAAAAAGCGACCGATTCAAATGTCTGTCAAAAACGTTAACTATGCCTCGCATCTGGCCGAAATTTTGACAGAGGTTGTGGGAGAAATGTTGTTTGACACCAGATATGTCACTCTAGAGTGGCGTTACTTCGTTGAAAATTACCAATATTTTCATACAATATTAAAAAAAATTATGCTCATGGAAAAATTGACTATCGATGAAAAACATAATTTTTTATTGCTCGAGAAAAAAACGTATATTCGAATGCATATAAAAAGATCATGTAGATTTTAATTTGGTTCATTAAAAACACTTTTTTAAAATAACAAAATTAAAACTAAGTGTTCCTTAATTTTTAAATATATGTATTATACTCTCAGTATTGCCCTGATGTAAGACCACCATTCAGAAATGAAACTTTGCTTTAAATGGCAATAGCCGTGTTTGGTGACCAGATCTGAATAACCAGGTACTTCAACACCTTCCTCTTCCCTATCTCCTTCCCCTCTCCACTACCTTCAGCCTCATAACATACCCCAATTGGGGATGCCGTAGTCTCACTGGCTTCATACGGGAGCAGTTGGGACTTTGGTGCGGTATTTATATAAAAAATATATATAAAATTTGAATTTCGAATTCATTTTCTTTTTCTAAACTCGTTGTCGATGATAATACATTTTATTTTGATGGCACCACGCACTCACACGCACACACACACACAATTCTCTGAAATTGGCCACTAGCTGGCCCAATAGATGGGGCTTCTAGATTATGCCATTTGTTTGTGCCGTGTCGGAAAATTGAAACCATTAAATAGAAAATATTTGTACTCGTATTATAGTTAAAAAAAAAATACTGGTCGATTTTTGTCAGTTGAATGTAAATTTTAAAGCTCCGTAGCTCATAATGGAACTAACTGCATTCGATTCTCAACTCGACGGCCGGCATGGTCTAGCAGTAAGGCTTTTGACTCGAGATCCGAAGGCCGCGGGATCGAATCTCGGATTGGGCAAATAATAATTTTTTTTTATTAATTGTGTTATTTGACGATTAATTCATTAAAAATAATAGAAAGTGTATTTGCTGCACGTTAAAGAGTGGAAGATACTTTTAGTATCGCCCTGGTGTGAAACCACCATTCGTAATTGAAACGTTGCTTGAAATGGCTTTAGCCGTGTTTGTTGCCCAGATCTGAATAGCCAGGTACTTCCCTACCTTCCTCTTTCCCATCTCCTTCCCTTCCCCAATTCTTTCAATCTCACAGCATACCTCTCGGGGATACAATATACTCACTGGCTCCAGACGGGAGTAGGTGGGACTATTGTGAGATATTCATATAAAAAATGAAAAAAAACTTTACAAGCCTATACCTAAGTAACTCAATTCAATTCAATTCAAAAAAATTAAATAACAAATTGTGCAAACCCCAGAGCTTACCGCTCACCATATTTTTGTTGTTGATTTTTATTTGTTCTGTAGTTAATATTTTTATTGTTACTGTAGCCATTTTTTTTGTATTTTTAACCTCGTTTAACCCATATTTAAGTCACATTGACTCAAATCACATGAAATGCCTTCTCGCCTTTGACAACATAAATAAACATGATTATGTGCGAAGACCGACGTAGTCTTGCGAGTCCATAAATTAGGTTGAGTTAATTCAATTCATTATCCATACGACCGCACCGCAACGTTATAAACCTAGTTCACTATTATTCAGGGTTATAAAATGCTATCAAGTGTGCTGAGTTTGCGATGTATTTTTATCACCTGCACGTGTGCAGAAATAATGTGTCACTAACTTTTATAAACTTGCTTATTGATGAATACGCGTCAATTTTATGTTCCTCTGTCACAATACAAATATACAACACTCCTTTGTGTACTGACAAAAACAAAAATAAATCAAAATATTTCTAAGTTAATGGTTGGTTAGTGATGAACTTTTATAAAATCCACACCACCGCTTGCCGGCTGCCCGCTGCCTGAATTGAATATTTTAATTTCTCGGCCTTTCTCTACTATAATAAGCATGTGTTAAAAATATAAGGATCCTTTCACAAAGAACTGTTTTTACAAAAAAACTTCACTTTTTATTTTAATCACAGGAACATGTTTAAATGTATAAATAACGGTGCGAATAATAATTTTACACCGGGCCCAAACTGGCGATTGTTTACTATTTAAACTTATGCGTAGAAAAGACACTTAAAACCAGATGTGAACTTATTTATAATCTAAAAAATCCAATACGAACAAACAACAACAAAAATACATGTCACTAGTGTTGGTAAAATGAATCTCAGCTAAAATGATTCCCTACAATACCGACTTGAACCCTTAGCAAAGGCTAACACCATCTTGTTGGTCTAATAACTTAATCTGATTTAACTCAAGCAATCCACAGATGTCGGTAGCCTTTCAATTTTGAATAGCATGTATTATACATTCCTCTTGAATCACTCTATCTATTGGTGAAAACCGCATGAAAATCCGTTGGGTAGTTTAAAAGATCTATGCGCACATACATTTTGAGCGACTTCATTTTAAACTATGTAATGATAATGATTAACCATTGGTTACTGCCCCGTTTCACCACTAGTTTAACCACCAATTTTTATTTGTTTTACCAAAGCCCCACTCAGAAGACCCTCAGGATCATAATTTCCCTCAGGGCTTATTTCATCTTTGGGGATGCTGTGTGGAGGGTCTTTTAGAGAAAAGGAATTAGAGGAAGCTCTGAAAAGGAAACAAGCGGTGGGTGGGAATCTGAGGGTCAGTGGATCCAGGAGTGACAGACCTGTGAATCCATCCCTCCCACCGAGGTACAAGGCGATGGGTCAAGGGAAGGAGAAGCCAAATGGTCTGCCTCAACCAGTCTCTTCCAATCCGGCCTGCCACGCAGTTTGTGGGTAAAGCATGTCATCTTTAGGAATGCTGTGAGGAAGTTTTTTTTTTGTTGAAAGGAAGGAATGAACCTGGGTCTTGAAGAGCCCCATTTGTAGGAGGGAACAGAGAATTAGTATTATGCAGTTAGAAGAATGCATCAAAACTTATTAAAAATGTTGATCGCCTAATGCGTCTTGTCACAGAAACCATAAAAACAACAATGCCTGAGTTCGCCATTCCCGTGTTTTTACTGATTCTCAACACAATTTATAGTCACATTTTTTTGTTTCTCAACTAATTCATCCATTGAATGTCGAAAAAAAAAGAATAAATTTTATAAATAAATCGATATTTCTCGGCATACATTTCCATATACAGTATTTCTAGAGCAGTATTCAGAAACGACCCGTTCTCATGCGACAAAAGAATTTCAACGAGCAAAACACTTTGAAATAGTCGTAAATTTGAATTCGAATGGAAAAATAAATGTCAAATATAAATGGTAAACCAGTATAATTTTTACATAAAAATTGAAATGTTAGGGGAATTGACCCACTATTTTATACTTATCCTCAAGTGTGTAATTTTCTGTGTGTGGGCTTTTGAATGATTGACAGAATTTTCCACGTTAAATTTAATATTGCCCAGCAAATAAAACCATTTTCACATTTTAAACGAATGATATTATTATTAATATGGCAAAACTTTGGCTTAATTTTATTTAATTTTATTTTTATTTTAGTTTATTTTTATTTTAGTTTATTAGAGAAACAAAAAGCTTATTTTATTAAAGTAATTACATATTAGGAATCAGAGAAGTTTCCGCAAAAATTCGTAGTATATATAGAAAAACATAAAGTGGTAGAAAAACAGGAAAAATATAAATCTAAAAAAGAAATAAAACACAGATTAAAATACGTAAGATAGATAGTATAAAATTAAACTATTAACCTGTATAAAAACACATTTTCACATCATAAGACAATTTTCTAGGATAAACAAGATTAAAAAAAGAAAAACAACCCAACGAGAATGAGAAAATAACACACAGCAGGGATAGGGGTTCTTAATTAACAATTTGTTTTAATTTTTTCCATTATGCATTTAGTAAATTGACCTGAGTAATACGTAACTGAGTATAACATAAATTTTGCTAACTGGATACGATTTTTTTAATAATATCTGAAAGTTTGTAATATAACATGTAACGGGATACATTAATAAAATTACATACGAGCGCAAAAAATTGCGGCCGAAAATATAGAGAAGAAAAGGGGGAAAAAATCCATACAAAAAAAAGTAAAACTTTAATTTTAACGGCAGTTGGTACCTATTTACGGCTATTTATTAGAAGGGTATAAGAGTATTTATTTATTTATTTATTTATTTATTTACGGACTTACGTCCAATTTAAAACAAAGTATCATGAAGTATAGAAATGAGAAATGTAAGGATTCGGATGGTACATGAAAGCAAAGACAAACAGTGAAAATAGAAGAAAAAATAAGTGTCAAGTCACGTCGAGACCTTGCAAAAATTAGGGTGAATAGGACATATCTTAATTATTATTTTTAATTGTTAAACTAACGTTTAAGACAAGATTTTTATGCATAGCACAAAGGGTAACAATTATTATAAGCAATAATTACTAGCCTAAAACACTCATCCACATTGAAAAAATCTTCCGAGAAAAGATACATGACGCCAACGGGACATCAGAAGGGCACGGGTTCATGTCCCGTTGGCGTCATGTATCTTTTCTCGGAAGATTTTTTCAACGGATGAGTGTTTCAGGCTGATGATTATTGCTTATAATAATTAGGACATATCTTCATTTGTTTAAAGAGCGACAGAAATCATTTAAGCTAATACCAAAAAAATCAATGTCTTGACGTGAGTTGACCAGTCTACACATTCTGGACAGTGGTGAGTTATAACCATAGTTAGTCGAGTGCTGATTGAGGAAAAGCAGGTCTTTATTTCTGAGTCTACGAGAAGGTATATTAAATGTGATGAGTTGTAGTAATGTAGGCGAGTCGATTAAACAGTTAATAATTTTGAAGAAACAAATGAGATCAGATTTTATCCGACGATCTTCTAAAGGAGAAAGGTTTAGAGTTTGTTCGTTATTTATTAAAGGAGAACGGCTAATTATTAGCAGGGTGAATTTGTAATTGACGGCCTATCTTTTAAACGTACATTATTATTATCTAAAGTTTGACGTATGTGAGAATTCTATGGTTTTTTATAGTTGTAGGACAAACATAATGCTTACTTAAAAAAAATGTTTGTGCCTCCCCACTTTTAAACCCTGCAAACCGCAACTGTCATCGGAAGAAAAGGTTATTTATTTATTTATTGTGGTGATACTAACTTACCTATACACTTACTGACTGGATTAGTGTTCATGGATCAATATTGTGTATTTTTCTGTTATGATTTTTCTACATCAATGTTATTCTAGACTCTAGACGTTTCATATTACGTGGGTATTCGTTCAATGGATTATCGTTTCATTATAAATTATGCGTAGATAAGGACATTCGAATATTCATATTTATTGAGAGGTCACGTGAAATCAATAAATTTGTACTGATAACATAACATTTGGTGGGGTGAAGAAATAAATATGAATGCTGTTATTACATTCATGAATTATTATTTTATTTCTATCTTTTGAATAGAAGTTATAAAATCAAGTACCTACCTATAATAATATAACTTCATAATATAAGATAGGCATTATGTTTTAAATATTTTTATTGAACTATCATTCAACGTTTCTTATTGGCATCTCACCCCACGAATCCGGGCACTTCTGTTAAGTCATTAAAAATTTAGGTCACTAAAAACTTGGAGTGACCTATGACAAAGGTGTTGGATACCCAATTAATGGTTCCCGGGGTGACGGGACTCGTTCCTTTTCCAAGACATGTTCCATAACATAGAGATAGTGTCTTTTTTTACATGAGCTCCACACAGGAGGCTGTTTAATCTTTGGGGATGCTGTGTGGAGGGTTTTTTTAAGGAAAGAAAGGAGAGGAGAGTTCTGGAAAGGAATAAGGGTGGGTAGGAATCTGGGGTTCAGTGTGTCCTGGTCATCCGCCTCCAAGACCTAGACAAACTTCACCCCATGGAACCGGGCACCCTCGCTAAATCACCAATCCTAGTGAACCACTTGGGGTGACCTATGGCAGAGGTGTTGGTTATCCAATAAATGTTTTCGGGGCGGCGGTACCCATTCCCGCCTCCTGTTTAAGGAATGAAAGGAAGAAATGCAATGCAAATTAACTTGCTAAAAAGGAAGAAATCATTTATGCATCCTGATGGAAATTAATGAGATTTAAAACACATGTGTATATACATTATATCATTAAAGAAGAAGATAACAATAATAATCTACACGAAAATATAAAAGAGAACAAGACACAGAAAAAAACAATGGTCGCAACTGGAACTCGAACACAGACCTCTCGTCTAATCGGGACGTGCGCGTTAACCAATTTCGCTCATCACGTATTTAAAAAGGAATTCGTGGCAGACTAGATCGGGAGACGCCGACTGTGGGAGTACCTTTGACCTCTCCAGCTAAACTAATAGTCTTGCAACGCAGTGGGAGGTATGAATTCATAGGTCCCTCATTCCTGGAGATATTCACCCCCAGAATACTTCCAACCATTAATACATTTTTTCTTCCCAGAATTTCCTCTTCTTCCTTTCGTTACAAAATCCCCCCACATGGCATCCCCACTGATGACAGGCCGTTGAGAATTTGGAAGTCGATACGTCGGTTGGGCTGCAGAACGTTATACCCACCCTGTTACCAAACACCTCACTGAAAACGTAATCAAACTTGACGGGATTAAATGACGTCATCGATCAAGAAGTATAACGTATGACGTGTGACTGCACCGCGAAGTAATTTGATACGATAAAAGCTTTTTAGGTTTACCAACAAGTTGAAAAGATAATGCGATATTGCTTGCAAATTATTATCACCGCAAAGTGAGATAACCAATCAGAGGCGTGCTGTGACGTTTTTCACTGACAATTCTATATTATAAGTTGGTTTCTGGAAGGACTTATTTGTTAGCATGGGGCTCCAGAATAATCAGAAAATTAAATGTACACGAAAGAATTTATATTTATTTATTTATTTACGGACTTACGTCCAATTTAAAACAAAGTACCACGAAGTATAGAAATGAACAATGTAAGGATTCGGATGGTACATGAAAGCAAAGACAAACAGTGAAAATAGAAGAAAAAATAAGTGTCAAGTCACGTCAAGACCTTGCAAAAATTAGGATGAATAGGAAATATCTTCATTTGTTTAAAGAGTGACAGAAATCATTTAAGCTAATACCGAAAAAATCATGGCCTTGACGTGAGAAAACGATATGATTTGAAACGTATGTTTGGTTTTGATGTGAGAATACGCTTAATTAATTCCAGGATGTTATTTATCCAGTTCCTACCTCTCCCTAACCATCATCTTGCTGGAAAAGTATTTGAAATTTAGAAAAATGGCAAGAAAAATAGTTAAAATCCAAGTGCATTTGTCTTGAAAACTAAAAAGATTTGGAACTATCTTGGAAGCAAGTTGTTAGGGTTTTTCGTGTACACAATCTCTTTTTTAAGTAAAAAGTTTGAATTTGACCATCTCGGAAGTACACAATGTTGCTTTGTTGTGGGAATAATTGCTTCGAGATATCATGGTGGAACTCGTGGAACTATAGACTTTCGAAGTAATGCACCAATTTCACTATATCGTTACCAAAGTAGCATTAAATCAGGTAGTATTTATTTATATTCATGGTTTCTATTTATATTTCTATCTATATCTATAGTTGTTGTTTTCATATTTTAGCAGGAGTAGTTCAAGATATGAGCGCGGTGTATAATCGTATTGTCGTATAATATAATATGTACTGAAAACATATTTTAAATCAGTGAAAATAATCATGTTTACACATAATTTATTACGCAGTGTAGTTACAACGCATAAATAATTTAAAAAAAAAAACTTATATTATTACGTACATAAATTATATCTAATATTGTAAATTTTAATGAAGTTTCTCTTATAAGTGTACTGTGTATTATAAGTTCACACTTCTAAACACATAACCTAACATTACTTCATCTCTTTCTGTTGTAAATCTTATTGTAATTCCTCCAACTTGTTATCAGTTTATCAGGTACCTGGTTTACGCTTTTCAATACTACTAACTTACCTGCTTAGCTCATACACTGTAAATCCGAGAATATTGTATGTTACCAGGTTAATTCGGTAAATCTGAATATAATATATGCTACCAGGTTACTTTTAAAAAAAAAAATTATTGTGTAATTATTTACATTTCTTGGAATAATATTAACTAAACCTATCAATTTGTCTGTGCTAGAACGTGAAACTTTCCTAGTTGGACAGGCAAAGCTTCCTAATATGTAATGTGTACTTTCTTTTGTATATATCTATAATAATAAATAAAATAAAATTGTCGTGTGCTACTTCGCAGAGATACAGTGGTAAGTGATTGGATATTCCTTTTCCTTGCGTACCTCGTTTTTTCTACACATATTATCGCCCAATTCGGCGAACATCACATTTCATCTCATTTCATCTTTAAGTATTTATGGTCCATCACACGTGCATCTGAAACTGTAATTTGGAAGCAAATTTGGTAGTAACATTTATATAACCACCTATCACGCCGTTTTTTGTTTCTTTATTCTGTTATTCAGGCTGTTCATAAGACTTATTAAAATATTGTCACGGCTAATAGTATCTAGTATTGTAGATGTTTACGGAGACGTCACAGTGCGGTGTGATTACTTTTTCCTTTGGAGGAAACAGACCTACGTACATTGTGTATCTCATCTTTAGAGAGAGCTGTAGCATTATTATAATAAGGAACGTATGTTGATTGTGCCGTCACGGTACCTTAATTATGGATCGTCACGGTATTAATAAATGTGCTCATTTTTTCATTAAAAACTGTGTTTTCGAAATTCAAATGAGATCAACGATTTCAGGCGAGTGTAAGAGAGAAAGAAAAAAAATAGATCGGTTAGGCTCCGCTAAATGGAATATTTGTTTGTTTTAAAATTTGTATTGAGGGCACTTCTAGTGATATATTCTTTATTTCCACGGTTAGGCGCTCAAAAGGTTAAAACTTCAAAATCGTTAGATTAATCATCCAGGGGAAGATTGATGGATGAAGTGCTTGAGTCTTGAAAAATTGATCTTTAAAATTGCAGGAAAATGTTCAGTTATGCAGAGTTGTTCCTAGTTGCAATCTTCGCCTGCGGTTTTAAAAATTTCACTCGAAAAGAAAGGTCTTGTTAAAAGTTTCAGGTCTTGATGGCCAACGCGCCCGTCCATCAATTTCGTGGTGGGCCGGATGGGGAGAGGCCAGTTTGGGGAGACCCTTTGACCTCTCCAGCTTGCATCGTCTTGCATCGCAACTGACACACTGACCCCTAAATTCATACTCACCCTTCATACCTTTTTCTTTCTCGAAATGTCCCGTCTTTCTTTTCCTTAAAAATACCCCCCAATTAAGCATCCCCAAATATGACATAGGCCCCGAGGGAAATTATTTTTTCTCAATGGCATCATGTGTGGGGATAATCAAAAACAAAACTTTAATTAATTAAAATCTAGTAAAATATTTATTTTATTTTATTTATTCGTTGTTTCTTTACACTGCAGGTAAAATCTTTACAATAAAATTTGTCACCTCACTAGGACAAGCCTGTGTTGAGGTTAACAATTATACAAATTAACAAAATAACACAAAATTATACAGGTATTGAAAGAACAATATTGTTGAATTTCTCACAGATTGAGATTATGGATACCTACTAAACTGATGGCGCTAGGTAGTACATTAATGTAAACGTGTAGACTTTTAGGGTGACCATAGTTTTGAGATCTGATTTAAAATAAAATAATTGAACCCAGAATAAAGTAATTGAACGCAGGACTTTGGCATTGTCTGGCTCTGCTCAAACCACTGAGCTTCTTTGACCCTTTCGCCTTCAGTCATATTTAACTGCATCATACATTGATTAAGAACTACCAACATAACCATCAATTTCTTAACTACTATTTTGGCTATATTGGTTGCTATCTTTATGTATGATTGATGAAAAAAATTAGTCTTGTACTTTTATTTATCCATAAATGCCGACATCCGTATTTCTAACGTCATCTTATTTAACTAATTTGCAATTCGGAAAGACAGTCGGGTAAACGCCTGACAGCAAATCGTTCTCCAATTAAATGATTCACTGGTTGAGGTTGGCTCCAATCTTGGTTGTTTGGATAATTGTACCTGGATAATATGTCTGGTACGAATCCAGTTCGGATTTGTTTCGTACCGCAATATACAGAATGAATTAAATCCTGAAGTGAACCAATCTCGGACGGAAAGTGGCAATTGAACAACCGATTGCTTTGTTATGGTTTAATAAAAGCTTTCAATATTAAATAATACCATAAGCGTTATGGTTATTAAAATTATGCATAAAATCTATGGTCCTTTAGATAATATGTTCCATGATAAATAATTCCGCCTGCCAATCAAAATAATTTAAAAATGGTAGTTGTTAAAACACCCAAAACCTTTGCATATAAGTTAGAAACGAACAATACAAATATAAAAGAGTTATAAAAGTAGATTTTAAGCACTATTAGCATAAGCCGTGCATGATACGAAAACCATTTTGCATAACCTTGAGTTTGCATAAAATTAATTTCTCTCAGTGCCTACGTCATCTTGTGTTTTTAATGAAAAGAAGAATAGTAGGAAGAAAAAAGTGAAGGTAGGAATCTGAGGGTTAGTGTGTCCAGGAGTGAAGGACGTATGAATTCATCCCTTCAAGACCTAGGTAAACTCCACCCCATGGACCCCGGCAGCCCTGCTAAATCACCAAACGTTGCGAGATACTTGTGGTAACCATGGCAGAGTTTAACTATTTCGTGCTATAACACCACCACAGCAGAACAATTTCACAAATTTATTGTAGCAATTGGTTTAACCAATTTCCCTTTATCTTTAGATATGAAAAAAATTATAAAAAAATTCAAAAGTTCAATAAAAACACTATATCAACAGCAAATTACAATCATTATAATATTAGAATTCGTTTTCCTTTTTTTCTCTCTTCTTCTTTTATATCAACTTCTTTTTTTTTCTATTTCATGTATATTGTTTGTTATAAGTATATATAAAAAAAAATCTTCATGTTTCTTACCCTTTCTAAAAAAATATGTTAAATTGATGTTTACATGCGTTTCTCCGCCTTTGTTTACGTGAGCATTGCTCTAAAAAAAGTAAATAACGATTTACATGATGCATAAACGAACTTTTTTTTTTAAGTGTTGGTTATTCAATAAATGGTTTCCAGGGCTGTGGTACCCATACTCACTTCCCAAATCAAATCTCCGGTCTTAACTACTTCTAACATTATACAAAGCTTTTGAAGTAACTCCAAAGAAACCAGGTTAAAAATTCTAGTTGATTAAATTAATAATTCCAGAATTCCAAAGTTTTGATTTAGTTCGTTAGGAACGCGCACCGGTAGAAAGTTGTGGCTGCAATCGAATAATCGTTTTTCAAAGTTTTGGATTGCGAAGATTGTGTACGTGATTCTGGGTTACCGAAGCACTTTAAACTTAAATCTTTCTAGCCCTCAACCAAATGTACCCATCTACTAAGTCAGGGATCGTAAATTATAATTCATGAAAGTTTCATGAAAATTTTGACATTGTTGGAGGTACAGGTGAAATACTGTTCCGTGCAATTCATTATCTTTTTAAATTAGATATTGAATGAGTACCTATTGTAAAGTTAGCAGAAGTAAATATAATTTTTCAGTTTTATTTGAATCAAATTTAATGATATTTATTTATTTATACTGGGTTTTTACAGAGGTTTTCACTCACATGGGAACAATCCCTTTATGAAAACTCAGTTAATACATCAATGGGTATAAACAATAACACACATCTAATCAGACAGTTTCTAAATAAAGATTAAATAACAAAACAATTAAGAATAGAAAATTATAAAAGTACATAAAAGTTCACTCAAATGACAAATAATAAAAAAGGGCGAGAGACAAAGAGAAGCACAATTAAAGACACAAATGATACATAATAGTATAATTAGCACAACATATTTTTAAGGAATCGTGTTACCATCTACAAAAATATCTACTTCAGCCAACCCTATCTTATTCGATGTTATATGATGTTATTATTAAGTTCTGCATGTATTTTAGTTTTTTTGGTTATTATTGTGACAGCTGTTTTGGCTTACAAGACCATTTTCAAACTGTTCAACAGTTCGCATCTGTTGTTTTGTAATTTTTGTATATTATTATATTTTTAGATGGCTGGGCAAATAAGATTATGAGTTTACAAAATTATTCTATGTAGCTACTAGATGAAAGTAACCAAATATGGAATAGTATCCCTAATGTGGTATACCGGCATTTCTCGTAAACAAATACTCCTATCAAATAGCGATCGTCTATCTCTTTCAATCACTATACCGAGTAAGGTTTCAATTTGTCAGTCGAGCGAGTGCTGTGTCCACGGTGAGACCAAAGATACTCTCTGGGAGAAGCCTGGATCAAATGCCTCACGTGCGGACTCTGGAAACATGATGGCGCTGGTGCAGAGTGCGACACCTGGCTTTGTGAATGTTGCAAAATCCTTTTAAAAGTATCTCGCAGATTGATTTTTTGAAGTAAGACTTAGTAAGCTGGTGAATGCGTGACGAAAACGTTACGAAAAGTGTGATGGGCGAGGCGAACGGTCGGGCCTTTAAGCACACTTGACTTGGGGAGTAAGCTGGTGAGTGCGTGACGAGAGCGTTATGAAAAGTGTGACCGGGCCAGGCGAACGGTCGGGCGAGGCAAACGGAAGTTGAGAGGGATATATAAGTTAGTGAAGTTTTACTTCAGTCGTGTGGTCTAAAGCACACTCGTTTTTATTATTTTGTTTTTGTAGTATTCCAGATTTGGGTACCTATTCCATAATTAGATACCTTTACGTTGATTTGTTTTTGCTAAATTATAGTTCTTATAATTTAAAAAAATAATGAAATACTGTTATTATGTAAAGCGCAAATGTATGACTGATTCTGATTGCGGTTAAAAAAATTTGATTGTGAATATTTGTTTTTTTTTATGCGTAAAAAACAAAATAGTGTTCTAAATTTGGGTTACTTTTCTTAGGAACGTCGTGGTTTAAAAATAACTTTATCGTATTTGGAATAATGTTATAAGTTCTATTTATGTCTTGTATCATTGAACGTATGGTTTAAAATGCAGTGGGTATTCCCGTAGAAATAAAATAAATTGCCTTGCTCTATTTCACAGGAAAGCTAATGAACACTTCATTGTGTAGACTGGACTCCACTGGGGAATTATTTTGAAGGCTGTTCCACACCAATGCGCAGAATAATACTTTGATGGCGAGATGAGAAGTAAGTCGTAAGATTAATGTTGTTATTTTTTATGTGATAGAGAAATAAATAAATAAATTTAAGTGCACGAAGTCAGTCACTTTATAATATATTATTTAAAAATGCAAAAAAAGTGACTGTATGGTTTAATAAGAAAAACCATATTGATTTTATAACTATACTTAAAACAATAATATAAAACAACTGAAAAAATAAAATAGATCCACGCACGAGTCAAGTGGTACACCGCTGTTACATGGGAAAGATTTCACGATAAAAAAACTTAATATTAACATATTTTTATTCAAATTCATCAACAATACAATTATTTCTCTATATACTGTACATATATACCAGCGTATAATTACAAAAAAAGAACACAGTAAATAAATTTGTTTGATATCCATACCAACTTATTATTGACTAGCTGACCCGGCTGAATAAAACACATCGTCATCCAACCTTTATAACCACCGCCGTCTTTGAGTTTATCGCGAAGAGACAGACAGATGCCGCGGAGCACTTCAATTTATAATACGCAGAGATGGTGTGAAAGATTATAATAATGTGCATGAAATGCTTGGGCTAACTAACGTATTTAAGTTAATAAGGATTAATACTGTATCCGTCTAAATAACTTTTCAATTAGCGCAATGTACGTGACCATTTTTTTAGAAGATAGAGTATATGCGTTCGCAGACTTTTTTGTAGATCTATAAAAGAGGAACATCCCACCATGCATTGTTTGTTATATCCCCAAAGGATTTGGCAGCGTTTTCGATGAAAGCTACCAGGCGGCTCGACTTTTTCCGACATTTATGTTTCAACCAATTTACACAAATCCTTGAAAAATTACATACTTCAACCTTCCTCACGAAACACTCTATCTATTGGTGAAAACCGCATGAAAATCCGTTCAGTAGTTTTCGAGTTTATCGCGAACAGACAGACAGACGACGCGAATTAATTTGTAATAATATATGCAGAGATGTAGAGAAGGTATTTTTGGAGACGATTTTACGTTTCACATTGGTAAAAGTTGCACAAAAATTGTAAGTTTAAAAAAATTATTATTTCCAGGGGTCAACTATCAGTTCACCAGGGGAAAATGATCACAATTTTGCCATCCAAATACGAATTCTTTCATCACATAGTAGTTTTAAAATATCTGAAAAGTTTTTTGAGGGGATTTTAAAATAAAAAAATAAAAAATAATCAAATATTTTTATTACTTCATTCTGTGGATGCTCATGAAAATCATTTCAATTGAGTGTTTTAGCCGGCTTAAAATGCCCCAACAATTTTCCCGGTTCCCCTCCATTATCATATAATTTAAAAGTTGTCCAACGCCGCTGAGCCGTGGCTCGTCATTTTTCCAGCAATTATGCGAAACCGCTCTAATGACCCTGACTAATTGACTGGAAATTATTGATTATTTATTGCTTTGGCTGGATGGTTTGCATATCGATTGAGACCACTCGTGTTCAACCAAATACGTTCGCATAGTTTTTTTTAGATCATGGTTGTATTAGAAGTTGTTTTTATTGTGGTTTAGTTGACACGCGTCTTAGCTATAACAATTTTATTGCTGATTATACAGGTTGATTTTAAACTTTTACTTAAAATAGTTTATTAGTTTGAAACAAGTAATTGGATTTTATTTTTATTTATAGGTAACTAGCAGACCCGGCCACACGTTGCTGTTATAACGAAACACAACGCCATTACGCAACCTTTATAAAATCCACACCACCCGCTTGCCAGCTGCCCGCAGCCCACTGCACGCTCCCTGAATTGAATATTTGAATTTCTCGGCTTTTCTCTTCTGTAATAAGCATGTATTATGCATATAAACCTTCCTCTTGAATCACTGAAATTGGTGAAAGCCGCATGAAAATCCGTTGCGTAGTTTAAAAGATATATGCGCACATACATTTTGAACTACTTCATTTTATACTATGTAATGATGATGATAATGATAATGATGATACAGGAATAAGCACATACAAAATGTTGTTATCAGACTAATTGAAAATATTTATTTCGACTAACTGTTTCGCTGTTTTCAATTTGGGAGGCGGCTATGGGTACCACCGTCCATGAAACCATTTATTTAAAAACAAACACCCCTACCATGGGTAACCCCAAGTGATTTGCTAAGTTTGGTTACTTAACAGCGGGCCTGAGTTCATGGGGAAGGTTTTTCTAGGTCTTGACGGTCTATACGTTTGTCCATCTACTGCGTGGTGGACCGAATCGGGAGAGACTGGTTGAGGGAGACCTAACCTTGACCTCTCCTTCCGGACAATCTAGCCCCATTGCCGTGCACCGCAGTGGGAGGGATGGATTCATACTTGTCTCTTGGACACATTGAATCGCAGATTCTTATCCACCCCTGATACATTTTTCTTTCCCTCTCCTTACTTTCCATGAAAAGACCCCCCATACACCATTCCCTAAGATGATACAGACCCTAAGGGATGTTTTCCCTAAGGGCTTACTGGGTGGAGCAAATGTGAAAATTTGATAATAATAAATTAAGAAACAGTTTACATTAAACTTGATAATAATAAATTAAGAAACAGTTTACATTAAACTTGATAATAATAAATTAAGAAACAGTTTACATTAAAATTGATATTTATTAAGAAACAGTTTACATTAAACTTGTTAATAATAAATTAAGAAACAGTTTACAGTAAACTTGATAATAATAAATTAAGAAACAGTTTACATTAAACTTGATAATAATAAGTTAAGAAACAGTTTACATTAAACTGTTTCTTAACTTATTATTATCTTGATAATAATAAATTAAGAAATATTTTACATTAAACTTGATAATAATAAATTAAGAAACAGTTTTCATTAAACTTGATAATAATAAATTAAGAAACAGTTTACATTAAACTTGATAATAATAAATTAAGAAACAGTTTACATTAAACTTGATAATAATAAATTAAGAAACAGTATACATTAAACTTGATAATAATAAATTAAGAAACAGTTTCCGTTGTCACTGTTCCAGCATTAAAATATAATACAATATTTTCCACAAATTCAGTTTTTTTTCCTACATTTATATTTCCCTTCTTTGCGCTTTATTTTTCCTTTTGAAATAAAAGAAAAAAAACCCATAAAATGCCAAATTAGCACCGGAACTTTTCTAAATTTCTCCTCCTTATGATTTTTGCAAGCATGAAAAATTTTATCAGAGTTTCACAACTGAATAAAACTTTTGTTTTATTTGTTCGTTTCAATAGGTGGAAATTATTATACATTCTCAAACAAACTTAACGATTTATTTATTTTTTCAGTTTTTCTCTCTGAATATATATTTATTTTTTTGAAAAGAAGCGATAATTATGCAAGAAAATTATTTCAAGCTTTTTTCAATTACATCATAACATTTAAACCTTGCTTCATGAAACATCCCTCGCATATCCTTTCGCGTGTTTTTTCCACCGTTAGATTAAATACAAGGTATAGATAGACTTTCAATATTTTACTGTTAGTTTCATCTAAACTAAACAAGAATGAAGAAAATTGCATAAAATGTATTCAAATTACATGAAATTGAGAAGTCAATAACCCCTTGCATGGTTTTCATATTAATACACAGCACCTTAATTGCAATTGCCAATCTTGTCGTATCACAAAATTCAAAATACATGTCTTAAGGGCCCGCAACCCGGATTTGTACCGATTTATTACATATTTCCATTAAACACGGTAAGTTTTAAAGTTCTTAAAAATATAGGTATATGTTATTCTTGAAGATAATATCTAGACCAAAGATATTCAAATACAGAATCTTTGATCAAGACTTTGCCCGCGCCGAAACGCAAAATTATATAAAATTCCCTCGATAGAAAAAAATCGCAAAGTATGCTCCAAAAATTATTATAAACACGTTTGTTTCAGTTATTTTACAAGTTATATGTATGAAAAAATTCACAGTGTTTCTTTAAATGCTGTTTAAGATAATGCTTGCAAGATTTTTGCTCTATTTTAAACTAGTCGTGTTTTATTAAACATTTTCGCAATTTTTGCATCGCTTTAGTCGCTGTAAATGTTAGCGCTCTCCTCTAACATTCGTAATTTCGTATCTCTCCATCCTCTTCTTTTCGTGCCCGGTTGAAGAGCCTTAATTCCTCACTCGTGACTGTAACAAGTCTTTCAAAGTAAATGTCAGTCACTATCAGTATCAACCCGTCAAACTCTAAACAACTGCCAGTATTTTTTAATATTCTGCTTGGGATATGTCAAAAGTTCACTAACAAACTTTCATCCTTCATCTTTCAGCATCTTTCCCCCCAAAACTACGTTACATTATTTCCTGTAATTTATTTATCTGTTTGAACCTTGGGTTCAATACGTTATAAATGTATAACGTATTGAATGCAAGAACGTATAACGTTACGTATACGTTAAAACGTATAACGATAAAGATTTCGTTTCCGATTGCGTGGAATTAAAATAAATATTAATATTACTGAAGACACTGGAAACAATTTATGTTCATTTTTCAAGTCCTATTAATTTTAAAATAGCAGTACCAAAGAATGTTTGGCTTTTCTTTGACAGTGGCTGTTCTTTTGGCCTTCTCTTCCAATGTTAAAATTAAAGGGAATAATATAATATTTACGAAAACCATTGGCAAACCGATGAGATTGTACATTCATTAGCAGCTATTCAAGAATCGCAAACGTGTTAATGATTTTGACCTTTTGTGAAAGAAATAAAAAAACGTAATATAATACAGTAAGGAATATAATATTTCACAAAGCAAAAATTTTTAGGAGAAATATGATATAAAATAAAAATTACAGGTCATATTAACGTCATCGTGAAGCATTCGAAAGGAACGTCCTAACTTGCTTCTTATAATTATTATTGATGGGTGACAATAACCATTCTTCTATAATTGACAGAACCTTAACAATATAATATATTTACATGTGTAATCAAAAAATATATCAATAAGTTCCAAATCAATTATGCAGATGTAAAATATTTTATATGTATACACGCATTAATAATTTTGTGAAATCGAATTAAAAACTCGAGTTAGTACCAGAATTTTTTTTATTTATAAGGACGTAAAATTTACTTGTTTAGTCAAAAATATGTCGAAATAAAATTAATTGCTTACATTTTACAAATAATAAAACGAAAATTCGTATTCGGTATAATATTTTTTCCTTGAAGTGTTAAAAAAATTCTAATATTAAAAATAGGGTGGTCATCTTACCATTCCGTGAGATTTGAATCCGAAGTATTACAAATCTAAAAATAAGTCGTCCCGGATAGGAACTTTTATACTTTGCAACGATAATATCATATTCTTTTTACGGTAAAATTATTAATGAATGTACATGTTATAAATGTTATATGTCTACCACATTCTGTGCTAATTTTATTACGATAGTATAGGTTTCATTAAATAAAGCATTTATTTATTTTGCTAGTTTTATTACTGGCAATATAACCATAATAATTCTACAATAAGAAAGAAACCAATAATGTAATAAAGCAAAGTCCACAGGAATATTATTAAACATTTACCGGATCTGCCCTGATGATGGACACTGCAACACAGCATAACACCCCATAAACAAATAACGAAAATATATAGTATCTCCATTACCGAGTTTCTCGTTTTCATAAAAGACGTGTGAGAAAGAAGATTTTTATGAACGATTTTTATGTAGGTCAATCTCTCCCTAATTCTTTTTCGTTGTTAGTACGAATCACTTGAGACGCTTAGTAATTTGCCATTATTATTTCCAATGTTTAAGAGAATATTAACGTTAATGAAGGCCGTTTCCCTCTCAACCTTATCGCCAACTGTATCGTGCGAACGGTTAAAGATAGCCGAGATGATGGCAGCCTAAATTAGTTAATTGTTTCAGAGATTCAATTATATTAAGTGGTTTTAATACTCTCCATTTACCGATAGTTCTTGCTTCTCAGATTGAAAGTTACGCTCCGTGGGGTAATTGGGAAAACCTCTAAGGAAAACCAATTATACCCGTCGTTAAAGCTTGATAGATTGAAATATGGGCTCTATCACTCACAACGTTTGGGAGGCGGTTATGAATACCGCCGCCTCGGGAACCAACGCTTCTTCTGTAGGTCACCCCATCCTTCCTCTTCCCCATACTCTTCAGCCATATTATGTACCACAATTTTTGGGAATGTCATAGTTTCAGTGGCTCCAGTCAGCAGGGAGCGGTTGGGGCCTTTGTGCGGTATTCAGATAAACTGACTATTAAGCCGCCGCTACCCAAATTTCTACCGATTTCTTACATATCTACCTTAAAGGCGTTAAGTTTTAAAGCTCTTAAAAAATATATGTTATTCTTGAAGATAATATCTAGACATTCCCCGCGCCGAAACACAAATTATATAAAATTCCCTCGATAGAAAACAAACGCAAAGTATGCTCCAAAAATTATTATAAACACGTTTGTTTCAATTATTTTACAAGTTATATGTATGAAAAAATTCACAGTGTTTCTTTAAATGCTGCTTAAGACAACCGTCGTGAGATTTTTGTTCTATTTTAAACGAGCCTTGTTTTATTACACATTTTCACAATATTCGTATCGATTTTGTCGATTTGAACACTAGCGCGCTCCTCTAACATTCGTAATTTTATATCGCTCCATCTTCTTCTTTTTGAACCCGGTTGCGGCACCTTAAATAATGTTCCTAAAGGCCTTTTCGTCTTTGGGGATGCTGTCTGGAGTGTCTTTTAGAGGAGAGGAATGAATATGGTCTTATATACTCGTACTTAACATTCAAAATGCCTATTTTCAGATTACCCACTTAATAATTATTTTCACCTGCTCCTTTGCTAGAAATAATTAACGCCTAAAACTAATATTTCGTATATTCACTAAGCACAGGTGGGGTAAATGGCTTTTGAACGATGTTGTGCGACATTTTTGTGTAAATAATGGTTCTCGTACCATGTCCCTTGTTTCGATTATCTGTGATTAACTAATAATTAACACAAATTTATTTTCTATAAATTATTTTGATTGCTCGCAGGAAACCTAAGAGACGAGAGCTGTGCTGTCGTCAGCGGAGCAATCAATGAGGTCGTTGAAGTGCAACGAAAACAGCGACGGTGTCAGCACAAATCCCTGTGACACTCCCGCATTGATTTGGTGTGGGGAAGAAGAACAGCCATCAACTACGGTTTGAATTATTCTTCCCCTTAGAAATTCCGCAATCGAATTACACAGTCTTGAATGGATCCCATACGACGATAATTTCCCCTAATGCCTGTTAAATTATTCTTAAAAAAAAACAATATTTGTTTTTTGGTAGCTTAAGCGTTGGTCTATTGGTTATGCAAAATAGAAGACAAAAGTTAAGTTTTGTTAAGTACTCACATGGCAACGGTTTTTTCCTCCGTTTTCCATCTCATTTCTTAGTTGCAATTTCTGCTTTGTGGTGGTTGTACCTATATGGATTTGGCAATTGTATTTTACTATATTTATATGTGGTGTCAATATGGAGGAAGCTGTAATTTTATTTTTGCAATTAATCCTCGTACAATTGTAACAATAGCGATGGGGGAAAGGAATACGGTAAACCAAAGATGGTCAAAAGAGGGGTTTTTGAAAAGAAGTCAGAAATCCCGTTTTAAGTTACTGAGAGAATCGAGAAGGAAACTAGAAGATTGGCAAAATTGTTTTCCAATGGACGATAGATCGTAAATTTGATTGCTGAATTTCATAAAGCCATTCATTAAGAAAAATAACATCTGCGTGAGAAACACCGTTTCACTCCATGAAACCACTCATAGCAACTCTTAGATTCCTCGCTACAGGAAGAAGTTAAAAGGACTCGGAATTCACATTCATTCTATCCTGAATGAACGTAATCTCCTCCGATTAAGTTTGATCAGAACTGACGCAAAAATGAATATGAAGTTGTGACATGTGCTTACACTCTGCGTTTTGTCAGTTCTCTTAAAAGAATACCTTTCCTGTCATTTCGCCGATCTTACCTTTGATTTCATTCTGATTCGATAAGCCGTACGTTTTGCTGCATACAGTCTCTGTACGCTCTGTTTTGCTTGATAGGATTTGTCCAATCCGATAAAACGTACGATAAGTCGTAGTTTGAAAATCAGCCTTAAGCTGTATGCCGTACATTCGCGAAAGCTGTTATGTACGTAAGTAAAAGAATTTATACTCCAGTAAAAAACTTCGTATTTATGTTCCCTTACAACACGATGCTTTTTTTGAATAATGAACCTGATAATCCTTACAAATCTGTGATAATCTTCTTCCGTTTTGCATTTAGTACAGCTCGTTATATTTTTTCTTTGCTTTTTAACACGTTTTTAACGCTTTTAAAAACACGTAAAACATATCATTTTTCGAAGAAAACTTCTGAAAGCTTTTTACTTTGTGATGGCATTATTTATTTTATTAAAAATACAAATAACTTACAAATACCAATAATACAAACAAATTAGAAACATGTAGATTGTGTATATATAAATAATACAAACAAATTAGAAACATGTAGATTGTGTATATATAAATAAAGCGAGGTAGACTTAGTTATTTGACTTTAATAAAATAAAATATATTCTATTTTACGGAATATTTTGTGATAATATACATAGGTACTTATCCCGATAGAAAAAAACACAGGCTGAGATCAACGGGCAATTATTATTGTGTGACATAAACATTTTAAATGAGTTGGATATATTCTTCGGCATGTATCTTGTATGGGCCAAAGACGGCTATTAATATTGCCTTAGCGGTGTTTGATGCCCAGATGAGAAAAGCCAGGTATTTCCTTCTACTTCCTCCTTACTTCTTAACCTCCCTACTACCTTCAGTCTCATAGCATGCCTCAATTGGGGATGGAATAGTTTCATTGTCTTCGGCAGTTGGGACTCTTGTGCGGTGTCCACTAGGCAACTTCTACTTTTCTAGCAAGGAAAACAAATTTTTGGTGTTTTTCGTGTACATTATTTAATTTTGGAATAAAAACGAAGGTATTTGACAAACTCGAAAGTTAAAATAGTGCAGGCGCTAGAGGTAGTTGAGTATGCAAAATGTGAGGACAACTATGACCGGATTCTTATACCTGAGACCCCAAATAATAACAAAACACATCTTGCCACCAAGTTTGATGGTCCCTTCCCTCTCCCTTTACACCCCCTCTTCGCCCATACGGCAAGTGCAGGCGCTGGTAGTTGATATATGCAAAATGTGAGGACCGGCAACTTTGACCGGATTCTTATACCTGAGACCCCAAATACTAACAAATCACATCTTGCCGCTAGGTTTGATGGTCCCTTCCCTCTCCCATCCCTCTCCCTTCACACCCCCTCTTCGTCCATACGGCAAACACAGCACGCTTTTATGTGTTTAGTGTGTTTCTACATCTATTGACGTAAAGACGTTGCTTTGTTAAGCCGTGTTTTTTGTATACGTATAAAATAATTCAATTTTCGTTCTTTTTTAATATTGCAAAGAAAAAGGCCAAGGAAAAAGCAATGCAAAGATAGTTGCTTTTGTATCCTTTCAAAAATAGTGTCCTGTCCACTCAATGCTTACTTCATACCTTGGAATACAATCTGATATTTAAATATTTTATTCAATACTTTTGGTGATTTTGTCGAGGTTTTCTTTAAAAAAATTATGCAATTCTTTACGTTGCAAGGCGTTAAGAGAATAGATATAATATTCGATAGATATGTCGACATTTTTATAAATTTTTTGAAGGCAAATTTATGGAGTAAGGACCAAATTATTAAAAATATTATAATTTCAAGCCATTCAACAAAAATTCCTTCTAATTGTAAAGCTTTTCTTGCAAACACTCAAAATAAATTACAACTTGTTCGATTTCTTTGCACTAATGCTCCAAAATATGCACTAGTAAAAGAAGACTGCGAGATGTACATTTGTGGAGGATTCGACGATCCAACTAAATGTTTCAAGTTGCGAGGGTCTTTATTTTGTGAGGTGATTGAATTACAGTCAAACCACTTAGAAACTGACACAAAAATGTTTTGCCACATATTCCACGCAGTAAGGATTCAATCTGCTCATATTATTGTAATCAGCGCTGATACAGATGTGTTCGTCTTGGAAATTTATTTCTGGAAATACTAAGCAAATATTGGCTGTCTTGGGCTATGGTTCGATGGTTCGCATACAAAGAAATATTTTCTAGGATGCCATTTAACTGCTGAATCCTTGGGTGAAAGCATATGCAATATTTTGCCAGCATTACATGCTGTAAGTGGCTGCGATACTACTAGCAGATTTAGCAGTAAAATGCAATGTTTGAAAGCTGCGTCTGAAGATTTTGTACAAACAGCTCTTATGTTTTTGGGAAACCTTGACCTCAGAATGAGCAATAGAAACAGTTAGAAATGGTTTGCACATATTTAATTTTTTTTAAAAAGTTATTTGCTGATGAACTCAGACAGTATGTAGTATCAGATTGTATTCCAAGGTATGAAGTAAGCATTGAGTGGACACACTTAATTTTCGATTGTGTCCAATCATCATGACTATTAATGTCACCTGTAGTATAAGATTGTATTCCAAGGTATGAAGTAAGCATTGAGTGGACAGGACACTATTTTTGAAAGGATACAAAAGCAACTATCTTTGCATTGCTTTTTCCTTGGCCTTTTTCTTTGCAAATTAACCATTTTTAACAACATTTCTAACGTTTTTCGATACAGTATACTTTAAACATATACTCAAAAAGAACGAAAATATTTTATACGTATACAAAAAACACGGCTTAACAAAGCAACTTCTTTACGTCAATAGATGTAGAAACACACTAAACACATAAAAGCGCTCTGTGCTTGCCGTATGGGCGAAGAGGGGTGTGAAGGGAGAGGGAAGGGAGAAGAAAGGGAGAGGGAAGGAAGAGGGAAGGGACCAACAAACCTAGCGGCAAGATGTGATTTGTTATTATTTGGGGTCTCAGGTATAAGAATCCGGTCATAGTTGTCGGTCCTCACATTTAGCATATATTTACTACCTCTAGCGCCTGCAATTGCCATATGGGCGAAGAGGGGATGTGAAGGGAGAGGGAAGGGACCATCAAACTTGGTAGCAAGATGTGTTTTGTTATTATTTGGGGTCTCAGGTATAAGAATCCGGTCATAGTTGCCGGTCCTCACATTTTGCATACTCAACTACCTCTAGCGCCCGGTCGAAATACGATATTTGTCATTTTGTACTTATTCGTTTTGTAATGGCAATAATTAGCTTGAGATATCTCTGTAGATTTATACAACTATATTGCAATTGTGTTGTTTGTTCCTTTGCACAGATAGAGTGATTGGTTATCCCCTTTTTTTGCGTACCTTATTTTTCCTATATATATTCGCACCCAATTTCAGTAAACACCATTTCGTCTTGTTTCGTTCTTTAGTCCCTACTAACAGTCCATTTTCATATGCATCTGAAGGTGTAATTCTTATTCAGTTTTGGATGCAACAGTACATTTATCTGCTTAATTTCAACTTGCAATTGCAATAATCTTTAATGCCCTCGTGGTACTATCGACCTACTCGTAGCTAGTAAGGAATAACCGAAGTCAGGTAGATTAGTTCATGGTGAAACATCGGAACAACTGTCTGCTTGTCCATTTTCATTACTGGACGTTTGAACATTAAATCCACGTATGGGTTGTCCATGAGTTTTCTACAAGTATTGCGCAAAGGAATGTATTTTGAAAACAACGAATTCAATTTCAAAATAACTTCAATTGAACTCCGTTCACGAATCACACAATTACTTAAACCTCATTGACCAGTGATCTCTTTTTATAGTAACCAAGTAGGGAGTAGTTACCCTGGCATCTGTAATAAAATAATAGATTTTTATTGGTTTGAATTGAAATTAAAACACTTTTGTACTTTCTTCAACTTATTTATTTTCACCAAGACCGGTTTCATCCTACTACGGACATTTTCAGACTGGTTTGACCAGTTTCAGTTTCCAGACCAGTCTGAAAATGTCCGTAGTAGGATTAAACCGGTCCTGGTGAAAATAAATAAGTGAAAGAAAGTACAAAAGTGTTTTAATTTCAATTCTAATACAATGAAGTTCCACCACGAATTAACAGTTCAAAAACTATATTTTAATTGTGTAAAGAAAACACAATGGTAATACTAAAAACGCAACTCGGAAACTATCTTCAAAAACCGCAACAGGGTTTTTTTTATTGGCAACCTACATAACGTTATTTAACTCATTTAATTTGCTTTGCTTTCAAATAACGAAGAAGCATTAAAAACCTATTATTGTGGAGATATTTTTTGCGAAGCAAATGAAATGAATTACACACATTAGGCAAGCGTGGTTACGGTAAAATTTTAAAATCACACATGTTATTAAAGTAATTTTTAAATAATAAATCGTAATTTAAACAACACTTTACGTCATAACAAAACGTTAGCTATAATTAGCTATAATTTGTTATAAATTAATATAATTGAAAGGTGTAAAAATTGCGGAAAAAGAGCAAATGATGTGATAAAAGACACGACAGGATTTTTGTGAAAACGTCGGGTTTATTATGCCATATCAAAATGACAAAATATATTATTGCTAGCTTTTGCTCCCGGCTTCACTTGCATAGTATTAGGGGGGTTCCAACTCCGCCTCTTCCACCTTCCCTATCCCCACTCCATTCCCCCACTCCCCTCTCCACCCTAGCCCCTCCCCAACCCCACCCCCTTCAACCCTTTCCATTTCCCCCTTACTTTCACCCTCCCCCTCCCCTCTACCCCTCTCATTCCCGATAAATTCAGTTTTAAAACTGCTCGCGTGCCACTTATTGCAATTTTTTTTACATAAATTTCATAATGCCAGAGCTCAACAGTAGTTTTATACAAAATAACAAACAAAAAATAATAATCCAATTTGGTGCAGTCGTTCGGAAGTTATCCGCTTAGGTACACACATTTCGGCGATTCATTTTTAGAGATAGATATTAACTACGACGCCAACATCGTTTTCACGGAAACAATTTATTTTGTTTTTCTTCTGACATTTGCAATAACTCGATTTTGTTAGGGACAGAAAACGAATGATAAATAATTCCATAAAGCCAGAGATTACCAATATCTACAGCCTATATTACTGGCAAATAATGTTGCTTTCTATTATTAAAAGAATTTTTAAAATCCATTCAGTATTTTTTGCGTGAAAGAGTAACAAAAATCCATACATCCATACAAAATTTCGCCATTATAATATTACTAGCTGCTACCCGGCATGCGCTGTCATGCCATTTAATTGCTTCTCCCTGCGTGTCCTTTCCCGTTCGTCCCGTTCCCCTTCTGCCTCCCCTTCCTCTCCCGCGTCCCCTTTCCGCCTCCTCCACCTTCCCTCTCTCCACTCCACTCCCCCTTCCCTTGTCCCGCGAACGCCCTCCCGAGTTTCCTTCCCCCCTCCCAGGTTCCCCTCCCCCTTTCGGGTTCCCCTCGCCCCTTCCCACGAACACCTTACCCGAGATCCTCTCCCCCCTCCCTCCTCCCACATTCCATACATTAATTCCTGGTACATTCAGTTTCAAACAGCTCGCGTGCCACCTATTGCAATTTTTTTACGCAAATTTCAGCTCACCAGTAGTTTTATACAAACCTTGCCCTGACAATAAAGAACACAAAAAAAAAAATTAATTATTATGCAATTTGGTTCAGTCGTTCGGACGTTATGCGCGTACATACATTTCGGCGATTCATTTTTATTTATATAGTTAGATAGAAGAAGAAGATAAAATATAGAAGAAGAAGATAGATACTCGTAGATAGATAGATTAAATAAAATTAAATAGTAGAATTATCCTTAAAGGTATTTTCAATTTTCATAGCAGCAAAATTATTCAGTAATTTTCCCTTTTTAACATTAAATGTATAATTTGGTAAATCTAGATACGTGTAGTAAGTTCAAACCACAAATTTCGAAGGTTGGGAAGTCTTTGTCTATTATGTATCTCTTCCAAAAGCCCCGGTGACTTGAAGTCACTTTGCAGAATCGATTTTTCACATTGATTTCTAGATAAAAGCATACGAAGTTAACAAATGCCTCACACAATATAGCCAGCTTTTCTGCGGAGTAGTGTTGACCCTTTTGACTGTTGAACGACAAACAGTGGAATTATGTAGACTTACGATAGATGAATTGGTGCCGTGACTCGCTGCATGCACTGCGGGAATTTCGTTGAAAGAATTTTCAATTGAAGAAGGACTTTTTACTGGTCTTTATCGACAACGTAACATGCACTTTGAACATGCATGGCTTAAGAAAATTATAAAGAAATTTGTCAGAGCAATTTGAAAACATAATACGCTTTCGAAGAAGTGTAGATCATTAAAATAATGGCGATGATTTCGGTACATTACAGTAAAACTGTACTTAAATATTAAAAAAAATGTTTTTTCTTACCTTGGAAGGCAAGGGCGGATCCAGCTTTGGCGCCAGGGGGGTCACATAGTCGTGGTCAAATCACAAGAAGATAAAATTTAATTTGATAATAATAGATACAAGTAAAAGTGGGTAGGTAATTTTGATAATAATAGATACAAAAAATATATAAAAACATTATGTTTCACAATTTTAATTATTGGTACCTAGGAAAATTAATTACTAATTACCTACCTACCTACCCCCGTGGACCCATCCCACGGGGGCCGCCCCAAGAAGCCCAAATTTCGGGCGTTTTTTGACGGTCGATAAAAAAAAGCCATTAATATCTTAGGCATAATTTTTTTTTTAGTACATTCATTTATATTTTAAGAATTCGTAAAAAATTTTTTGAAAAAATTATGTATTTCACGAAGTTACACGCTATTGAAGCGGAGGGGGGAACACAGAGCGTGTCCATCTTGTCACGATTCCAACTCGTCTGGTCATTTGAAAAATAAAAAAGGAAGATTCTTTATCAGTTTAAATGTCATTATAGTAAAATTAAAAACAAACAAAAAATCGCAAAATGGCGGCTACTCCAATAAAAAGATTTTTTGCAGTTATTTTTTAACTTATCCGAATTTTCAAAAATAGTCAAGATTAAAATTTTGAATAGTTTATTGATTATTACTATAGAGATAGAGGAATATATAAAGAAAATTTTATGCCAAATTTCAAGAAAATCGGTCAATTAGAACATGAGATTTTCGTGACACGCGTTTCGAAAAAAGTAATTTTGAAACCAAAGCTGTTAAGTTTTGCTCTATTTAGATTCTAGTTAGATATTTCGTATAAATCGATACAACTAAATTGGCTATAGCTTTTAAAATAATTATAATTTAGACAAATCCTTATAAGGAGATATTTAAGAATATCTAATCTAAACAATCGAAATATGAAGAATTTTTTTTTTCTAGACTAGAATACCCCATGCCGTAATTTAGTGACCATATTTGAATAGCCAGGTACTATCCAACCCACTCATCCCCATCTTCATTCCCTCTTACTCCCTTCGGCCTTACAACATACCCTAAATTGGGATGCCATAGTCCCACTGGTTCCATGTAGTTGGGATCCTTGTGCGGTAATGACGTTTAAAAATCTATCAGGAGCTTAAAAACAGTGGCATCTTTATTTGGGGATTACTGTGAGGCTGATAAATGAAGAAGATAAAAATTATGAAATAAAATTTACTTTCAGTATCGCCCTGGTAAAAGACCACTATTTAGTAACGAAATATTGCTTAAAATGGCTTTAACAGTAATTGCTTTAACTGATCCCATCTCTTCTCCCTCCCCATTACCTTTAATTTAGGATGCGACAATCTCACTGGCTCTAGACCTAGACGGTTGGGGGCAGTTGGATAAACATGCAAGCCAAAAAGCGTGTATGAAATTAATGTGTTATAAATCCTACGAATATAGGTATGGACATAAAAATTGCTTGACAAATGGAGCCTACAAACCGTTGGTTTTTGTGTTGTAATTAATTTTGGAATAATTTCATAAGAATTAAAAATAGTTAATCAAGAACTGTCACAGAAAATATTAGGCATAAACTACAGTATTTTTTTTGTTTTTTGTATGCGTTCATACAATTCTAATAAAAATACGTTTTTTAGTAGTGCACGCATATATTTTTTATGAAGTTATTGACAAATTTTGTTTTATTATAGGAATAGCTTGAATGTGTTTAAAGCTTATTTTTTTAAATCCATAATGTAAACCGAATTGTAATAAAACTAAGTCTTAATCCTGATTTTACAAGCAGTGTTTTGGTTCCGGTTGAACCGATCGGGCAATACAAATGCTTTATTTTCATTCTCTAGACTTCTGGTCAAAAGACAAATATCTCCGCCATAGATATTATCTATTTCTGAGTTTTGTTATTTAAACTATTAATTTATTACAAACTAACATAGAAGAGTGCTTAGTAGATGTGGGCAAAACTGAATGACCGAATTAAATTAATAAATTCAATCTTGCAACTCACTAGATCTGATTCTCAATAATTTCAAAAGGAATTGATTCTTCATTCCTTGCCTTTGGCCTTATATCGTACGATTTTTAATTGTACCATAAATTTTTAAGTTTCATTTATTTTACTGTTAAATTATTTCAATGAATAATGTGTTCCGTAAACGATTTAAATATTATAATGTTTTATAGGTATTTAAATATTATTCAATGAGCGGTGCGCCGCAAAGTGGTCGACGGTATTGTGAACGACTCGTATTCCGCTACCGCCGTCATTCTAAAAACATCCGTAGATCATCAAAATCCCAGTCCCAAAACGCGGCCGTGATTCAGCCGAGTTTTCCGAGCATCCCTTTCACGGAATTTATCATTTGTCGTAGTCAATAGACCTGAGACGGCCCTAAGGTCCCCGCTCCGTCCCGTCCCGTCCTAGGTATCTAGTATGTCGCTATCGGAGTTTGTTTAGGAATTAAAACAAAAGTCTTTTTCACTTGTGACGTCATCGTCCATAGTAAATCTCAGACCCAGAAATGACGTCAGACGTCAATCTCGGCTCTGTCCGAAATGCAGCTCGCGAGTTTATCAAGTCACTGCAAGGTAAGACACAATACACTAGTCAAAAGTTACTAATGCATTCCTCAATGCCGGCCCTTATTCGTCCAAGTCTTCAATTTCATTACATAGTTAGTCGAAAACTTTCGACTTCGAATTCGGACATCAGCTAGAAAAGTGAGAAGCAAAAATAGTGCACTTGTTATCGTTTTTTTGGTACGTACGAAAGATATTGGAATACAAGTACCTATCTACTTTTAGACGTAGATCTTGGGTAGATACAATAAGTAAATTTGCATTTAAATTTGGCCTCTGTGTTTCCTCCTTCCTACAACATGTGTATCTTCAAGACCAATGTTCATTCCTTCCTCTCCTCAAAAAGACCCTCTACACAGCATCCCAGATGACATAGGCCTTGAGGAAAATTATTTTCCTCAGAGCCTCCTGTGTGGAGTTAATGTAAAAAAAATTAAAAGGTCAATTAGCTGTTATCAGTTGCCATAAAATACTCATCTTAATTTTTAAATATATGTTTTAATAAATAAAATAAAATTAGTATAACCTTAGGGGTTAAACAAAAAGGGTTTAATTTTAAGACTTAATTGCTAGCTATAAAGACACTAAAAAAAGACAAACATACATCTATAGGATTTAGCTTGCGAGATAATGAGATAGAATAATCGGTATCTTCTTTGAGTGGTGCTTCGTAGCCTATTGGTCTCCTCTTTGTGCGGTGCTTCAAAGCTTCCCGGTCTCCTGTGCGGTGTTTCGTAGCCTCCCCATTCATTCCAGTTTTTTTTTTGGATTTGATTGAATTGAAGGAATGAATGAAAGGAATCAATTCAAAAGTCCAGGGGAATCAGACTGAATCCATTCACTAGTGGAAATCATTCTGCCCACGTCTAGTGCTTAGTACACGAGTGTTTACTATGTAATTAAGTGAAATAAAGTTAGGTGTCGCGAGTTTCTCTGATGGTCACTGAGTGCTTGGGAAACTAAACTCAACCCTTTACAGTAATATATTGTTGCGGTAAACGTGTCCTGTCTCTACGGGGTCCTTAAATTAATTACAGAGTTTCCCAAGTGAAATGTGAATATGGCGAACTTGTCATATTATGCTAGTAAAAGCTTTTAGCGCATTTAGCGAATAGATCTGAAAAAGCTGGTTCTATAATTTCTTCAATTCAACGACCCCCAAAATTGGAAGCACAATAAATAATACCGTTATTTCCGTGAAACAGAACCTTTGTAAGGGTTCAATGAAAATAAAAGATTTATTCTAAGCCTTGTGCAATATGCAGTATTCTTTTTGCTTTATTTTCGACCAGCTTTGTTACCTGACTATGCCGGGGTTTCAGCTCTACAAAACTGTACTATTGAAAAAAAGACACACGGAAAAAACATTTTTTCTATTAGGTACGACAATTTAATTATTTTAAAAAAAATTGGGGGAATTCTACTTAGTTATTCTATAGTTAAAATAATGGAATTATAATAGAAGTTCAAATAAAAATATTTCAACACAATATGTATGTAAATAGAATTTATTAAGAAATTAGTATTAACACCTTACTTAGTACGGATTTTTTTTTATATCTTTACCTAGTGAGGTGTTCAAGTTTATGAAAAACTATGATATCCATACTAATATTATAAATGCGAAAATGTATGTGTTTGTTTGTTAAGCTTTCACGCCTACACCATAAAACCGATTTTAAAAATTCTTTCACCAATAGAAAGCTACATTATCAGCGAGTAACATAGGCTATATATAATGGTAAATCAATTTATTTAAATGACATTGCAACGCATGCAGGGTACCAGCTAGTATTTTTATCAATATGGATATTTACAAGGTGTAACAGCATGTACCCGAAAGATACATGCTGTTACACCTTGCGATTAACCAGCGATTCCTGAGCATTTTTTGAGTTCAAATTGTAGATGTTATTTTGCTGTCCGATGATATTTTTTTTCAATTAAAAATAATAAAAATATTTTTTTCATTACACGTCGCAACTGAGTAGTCGGTTATATAGTCTTGGGCGGGTCACGTGATAAGCAGCATGGTAACAAAAGAAACAGCGCGCGTATCACGAGACCCCATCGCGATATGTAGGAGTGAGATCACAGGTAATGTGTGATTGTAAAATATATTTTTTAATTTTTATTAGAACAAAAATATCCCCGGACAATAAAACGACATCTATTTTTTGTCCAAATATGCTCAGTAATGGCTGTTTAAAATCCTTCGGGTACGTACTGTTATAACCTGCATAAATGGACAAAATGTTATTTTGTATCCATACCTAGTAATACATTCACGAAACACTAATATATATTATAAATACGGATATATTAGGACATGATATAACATTCAATAATGTGTAAGCAAAATAAGAATGTAATTTTTTTTAAACATATTAGTTTGTAAGACCTTAAATAAATAGACAAACTAAAATATTTTCGTCTCAAAACAAGGGCGCGGATATATTTTTATATTATTTGAACTAAAATAAAAATTTTGTAAAGCATTCTCCCAAATAATTTATTGATTTATTTTACTGCATGATTATATGATTTGAAAAGTATGTTGTATAATACAAAATTTTTTTTTTCAAGTTTGCTAACAACCTATGGTAAAACCTTATTGTACTAATATTAGGTCCTTTTTTTTACATTAACTCCACACAGGAGGCCCTGAGGAAAATAACTTCCCTCAGGGCCTATGTCATCTTTGAAGATGCTGTGTGAAGGGTCTTTTTGAGGAAAGGAAGGAGTGAACACGGGTCTTGAAGAGACCCATGTTGTAGGATTGAGGAAACACACTTACATATGAAATTGGCGTTTTGTATTGGAGGAACATAAAGTCGTTTTTTTTAAAATATAATATATTTATTTAATCAAAGTATGTACCATTGCTATCTATGCACTTTTGCCATCTCATAGGTATTTCATCGATCCTTTTACTAAAAAAAACATTCGGACGGGAATCAAAAAATTCTTTGAAGGCGGCTTGGACTGCCCCATGGGAGTTGAATTTTTTCCCTTGCAAGAAGTTATCCAAATTTCTAAAAAAAATGGTAATCTGTTGGGGCAAGGTCCAGAGAACTGGTTTTGTCTGGAGGGATTCTGTATGCTTTCTTAAGATGTTAATAACAATAGAAAAAAATAATATTAGGATGTGACAAAGACCTAATTGTCCAATTTTTTGGCAATGCCACAGGCTTATCTTTTGTTTTCTATTTCACATTATTTGAATAATTAATATCACTTTTAAATGTCCAAAATCTCTAAAACAAAAATATTACAAAAAAATACCTTTGTCTGTTAGTGATGTTTGTTTGTTGACCATGAAATTAGTGAAGAAAAAACACTCGTTCGTACCTGAAACAAAGAAAAAACGTTTGATGAGTCTACTGATGAATTACCATTGCATGTACAGTCACATATCGATCGTCCAGTTGATTAGTCATATATCTCCAAACGTTTTGAGATACTGAGGATAGCATTATTCAAATGCTCACCATAAATCAAATATTAATTATACTTGTCTCTGTTTTGCATATTAAATACGCTATAGAATAATACCGGGAAGCATAAGCGTCCGATACATTACTATGACATTTTGAAATTTCCTACTAGTAACACAGAAAACTTAATTTTTTGTTTATTTCAATTAAAGTGTTCTGCATTATAATTGATTTGGTGGTGTTTGTTGGAGTAACCTGAGTATTGTACGAGATAGAGCAGTGGTCGTCACACTTTTCTGGTCAAGGGCCACATAGGACAATGTGAGGTATCACTGCCGGCCGCACACTTATGAATTGATGAGAGTGTTGGTGGGTGAAGGGGGGGAGGGAGTGGGAACTTTCACGGAATCAATAATAATTTTTGTTTAGGAAGTTAAAAAAGCAATTCTTTTGTATTTTAAATACCGGGTTGCTACATCCTTCTTGTATTCATGATATAATTCTTAATAATAATACATCGAGATGATAATATTATATAATTAAAAATAATATTTTATAATCAATATAAAATTTTTCATGTATCGTCCAATTTGATGTACTCGTAGATCTAAATGTAATGGAATATTTCAGTTCAATTGTCATACACTTCCCGACCTACCGAAATATGTGAAAATTTTCCCACACGTGATAAAAATAATTACAATACATACAAAAACAAAAATTAACCAACATTAAAGCTTACATTGCTTTATTAGTACGTAATTAGCGTTTTTTGTCTTTTTTGGAACATTTTTTTTTGTATTTCTTGGACACTGACTATATAACAATTTCTAGACAT
Organism: Limnephilus rhombicus; assembly: GCA_929108145.2. NCBI lineage: Eukaryota > Metazoa > Arthropoda > Insecta > Trichoptera > Limnephilidae > Limnephilus > Limnephilus rhombicus. Next base: position 3,151,197 of record OV815296.1, read on the forward strand.
TTTTGTTTTGAAAAGTTTTAAATGTACATCGAAAATTATAACTTTTCAAAACAAAAACATGTTTTTTTAACCTGAAGCCAGGTTAAAAAAAACGTCTCATCTCAACGCCCCCTAATTTTCTCTGGATCTCCTAATGCCCCCCTGAAAGTCTCAAACGCCCACAATGGAGCCTTACGAGAACCTATGACATACACTATGCGCGAGTTCAAAATGGACTTAGTTGTTCAAAAACCAACTGGGCATTTTAAAATCAAATGTCAATCGATTAAAATCAACGTTTTAAAATCATGTAATAAACACAAAATATTTTTTTTTAAAAGTAAAAGCGGGTTAATATAATTCTGCATGAAAAAAAAAATATTTTAAAAAAATGCGACAGATATTATATAACTCAATCTCAACTCAAATTTCGAATTTTAGGAGATGTCTGACTGACAACTGGACGATTGATATGTTTTTCCATAAACATCTGCAAATAGTTGGGTAAGTTTCACACAAAAAAAAAGAAAAAAAATATGACATCGGAAAAACCTGCTTTAGATTCATACAAACAAGCTAACTTTCCGCTTCATAGTTAAGCTTTATTTATTTTCAGTCAACGCCTTTTGCAGTAGTAAATTCCTGCTTATTTTCCGATAGCTTCTCTTTATTTTTTCTTGACACAAACTTTCAAAGGCTTTACAAAAATGCTGAAACCTCTAAGCCCGGGGGCTTGGCTCCAATTCCAAAGGAATTTATATATAAATATACATTTGTATTGAACGGCATGGATCGTGACATAGAGCACCGGCTTTATACGTAATACTTAAGTATACACTGTACTAAAATAACGTGTAAAGAAGGCCCGAAAAGTCCATCCTTTTGTCAATACGCAACGTGAAATATGATTAATAGAACATAATTTCATTACGTTAGCTTTAATATAAAAAATGTTTTATTTACCTACTTGGCTAATTTCCAGAGTATTACAAAACGCTCAATGTTGAGTTATTGATGGAATAATGTTATATCCAATAAAACTATGAATGTTGAGTTATTGATAGAGTTATGTTTGTATCCAACAAAATTACCAATGTTGGGTTATTGATGGAATAAAGTTGCATCCAATAAAACTATCAATGTTGAGTTATTGATGGAATAATGTTGTATCCAACAAAATCATTAATTATTAATTGTTTTTTTGTTTAATTCGTAGAACTCCATTTTATTTTTTAGAAATTTAATTAAAATTAAATTTGATAATGTTATTATCGAGTTCTGCAAGTTTTTTGGTTAGTGTTTTAGTTACAGCTGTTTCGACTTGTAAGGTCATCTTCAAACTGTGGTGAAGCCACGTACGGACGACTTATTTATAAGATAAGAGCCCCAGCTTTGTATGGCCAACCTAAAATTCACAAAGTTAATATTCCCGTAAGACCCGTTGTATCCTTTATTAATGCTCCTACAACAAACTTAGCGAAAAGACTTAACTTCATCTTCAAAAAATATACTATTTTTTCACCACGATACAGCGTCAAAAACTCGATAGAACTTGTTAATAAAATTAAAAATTTTGATCTTCCGCATAACTGTCAATTCATTTCTTTAGACATAAAATCCTTATTTAGCAATATTGCCATTGAAGAATGCCTTAAAATAATTGAAAATATCTTGGAAAAATGTAACATCAACCCGGTAATAAGAAAAGAGTTATTCCAGCTCATAAAAAATTGCGTAAAAACAAATTATTTCCTTTTTAATGATACATACTATGAACAAAATGATGGTCTCCCCATGGGGTGACCATTAAGTCCACTCCTAGCAGAGATATTTATGGATTATATTGAAAATATAATGCTTAAATCTCCTTTAGCAAAACACATAATATAAACTAATCCAACTGCGAGTACCTACCCGTAATACAAGATTGAATGCGCCGTACTTCGTTAACGCGCCTACTAATAATTACTTCGAAAACTCGCCTATCGAAAGACTTCATCGACTGGGAAATAAATATAACTCAATCGATGTTTATCGTCATCTGTCAGTGTCCAAATTTAAATTCAGTATATTGGAACAGTTACAATAGAACTATAAATCCCCATCTTGAAATTTTGTGTGCACAGTTTATTGTAAACCCTCATAGTTAAGTTCCGTCAAAACACCTACAATATAGGGCGTAATAAAGGTTATTAATTTATAATTTATAAACAAACCTTTTAAAAACTGTTCTTGTTTATCGTTGTAATAGGTAATAATAACAAATTTACTTTAACGACTTATACTTTGATTAACATTTTAATTTGATTGTAATTAGATACTCTGTTATATTATATTATCGAACTCATTTGTCCTCTCCGTGATAGTTTACTGAAGTATCTGACATTATTCCATGGTTTCAGTATAAAGGGGATTGGTATATTTATGGTATAAAGTATTTCGTCTTCGGAAATTGAATTCCTTGCAGAAATTCTGACGATAAAGTAATTGGTCAAAATGCAATTGTTTTGTATATTAATTTTAGTGCGGTGCAAGTCGGTAGTATGTATTTTTGTTTAAAATCAACTTCGCTATGTATTCAACACATAAATTGCACATATATTAAAAACTCACCATTATTATTATTTGTTATATACGTATATACATATAAAACTGATTTTTTTCTCTTTATTGTATAATGCTATACTTTTTACTTACCAGCTTTATTTATATGTACCATGTGTAAAAACTATTCATGTTTTCTTTGTATTCTAAACACACCTGTATGCACTAAAACATAAAAATGTAAATGTATGTAAAAGCCCATAAGGGCGTTAATGATTAATAAATAAATAAATAAATAAATATTATGTCAGATATGTTGACGATATCTTGATTTGTTGGAACGGCACCAACCGACAGTTAGATATCTTTACTAACTGGGCCAACACCATTAATAATAAAATCTGCTTCACAGTTGAACATGAGATCGAAGGTAAAATAATTTTTTTAGATCTGACAATTGGTAGAAGTAATAATAAACATACCTTCGAAATATTTAGAAAACCAACGTTTACAGATACTACAATAAATGCAAATTCAACTCATCCTTGGTCCCACAAATTATCAGCTTACCATTCAATGGTACATCGACTCCTTAACATTCCCTTAGATAATAAAGCATACGTAAAAGAAAAAGAAACTATTAAAACGATCGCGATTAATAACGGCTACGAGGCAAAAAACATTGAAAAAATAATAAAAAACAAGAAATACAAAAATAAAATTAATTTAATATATCCGGTACATAACAAAAAAATAGAACAATTTGCATGTCTCGAATTCCTCGGCCCAATATCTTTAAAAATTGCAAAAGAAATTAAAAAATGTGGTTTAAATATAGCTTTTAGAACCAATAATAATATGGGAACAAGCCTTAAAAACTCAAAAAGTAGGAATCCTAAACTCAATAACGGTGGCATATATGAATTAAAATGTGACCACGCCGACTGTAACGCTACGTACATCGGACAAACAGGTAGGGCATTCTCAACTAGATTCAAAGAACATATAAGATGTTATAAAAATAAAATCACCTATTCAAAATTCGCCGAACATCTCTTAGTGAATAATCACGTTCCACTTAAAAATAACCAGCCAAAACCATTACATATAGAACGAAAGGGTCTTAGATTAAATTTGCTTGAACAATTAGAAATCAATAAACGAACGAATGACCCCAACATAACGCTAATTAATAAAGTAAGGAAAATTATTTATTCCCCACTACTTAGTATGTTTACCAAACCTAAAAAATATAATGCACTTAAATGAGTCATAGCAATAACGTCATTCTAAATCAATTAAGAAACCCCTTACACTTAGTGCAAGGCAAACCAAAGGGAAATACTCCGAATCCCACATTAGCACTCTCTCAATCTCAATTAGTGTCTCTACAAATTGGTTTAACCGGTAATAAATCAACTTAGACACCTTCAAAAATTGACATTTAAAATCTTATAAATAAGTCGTCCGTACGTGGCTTCACCACAGTTTGAAAATGACCTTACAAGTCGAAACAGCTGTAACTAAAACACTAACCAAAAAACTTGCAGAACTCGATAATAACATTATCAAATTTAATTTTAATTAAATTTCTAAAAATTAAAATCATTAATGTTGATTTATTGATGGAAATATGTTTAGCATATTATTTTGCACCTTTTAAGATAGGGAATATGACAATGAAAAAATATTTAGGCCTATGGCAGCATTTAAAATGTTGGTTTGTGGAAGTACATTGTATAATGTTATTTATCAAATTCACACAGCGTGGTTATATTCACTTAAAAAAGAAAGACTTCAAATCCATGAAGCTGAAGGGTGCAAGATAGTAGAATTTGCCCAGAAAAATATTGTTAAGCGGTTTTTAAGTCGTTTAAACGAGTTTGTGGAATAATGTAAGTTGATCTTATCATCATCATCATCATCACTGTTGGCTCTACAACCCCTGGTGGGTCTTGGCTTCCCCAAGAGTCTTCCTCCACTCATCTCGATTTTGTGCCAGCTCTCTCCAGTTTAGAAGCTTTAAAATGGATAAGTCTTTGAGGACGTTGTCGCTCCATCTTAGTCTTGGTCTTCCCAGGCTCCTTCGCCCTATTGGTCTTGAGTTCAGCGGGGACTTTGGTGCTTGATGCTCGGTCATTCTCTCCACATGACCCAGCCACCAAAGTCTTCACAGTTTTATGAATTTTGCGACGTTTAGCTCCTTAAACAAAGTATAGAGCTCATTGTTATAACGTCTGCGCCAAAATCCATTTTCTAGAACCGGTCAGAAGATGCTCCTCAAAATTTTGCTTTCAAAAACGTTCTGTGCTCGCTCATTCCTCTTAGTTAGTACCAACTCTCATCTGCGTACGCAAGTACTGGTCTGATTAGTGTTTTGTACACTAATATCTTCGTGTTTCTGGACAGCAGTCTGGACTTTAATTGGTTTTGTAGGCGGAAATAACAGCGATTTGCATTCACTATGCGCTTCTGGATCTCCTCTGTGGTATTATTGTCGTTTGTTATCAGGGAGCCTAGGTATCTGATTCTTGGTACCGTTTCGAAATTTTGGTTTCCACATGAGAGAGTTGGGATTTGTTGGGTGCATCCTACGGCCATGTATTTGGTCTTTTGCTGGTTTACTACGAGACCCATATTTTTGGAAGAGCTTTCAAGATTCATGAAGGCGTTACGTAAAGCATCTGGAGTTTTCGCGATTATGTCGATATCATCAGCGTAAGCCAATAGTTGCACAGAGTTGTCAAATATCGTTGCTCTTATCTCGATGCCTGAGTCACGAATAACTTTTTCTAAGGCTATGTTGAAAAAGAGGCAGGCCAATCCATCTCCTTGTCTCACCCCGTGGAGCGCTTCAAAGGGCTCGGACAGATCACTGCAAACCCTGACTCTGCAGGTTACTGGGGACATTGTTAATTTCGCCAGATTGAACAGCTTACGCGGTATTCCAAACTCACTCATTGCATTGTACAATGCATTCCTGTTGATCTCATTTTACGTAAAGTCCCGAACGTAAATGGTTTGATTTATTCATAATGTTATTTGCTTTTTAATCTCAAATACATCAATGACATGTAATTTTATGTTCGAAGAGCGTGTTGCTTTCTGTAAGGTAAGAAGAGTAGAAAAACATCTGCGGAATAACGCTGTGTGAAATTTTTATTTACAACATTATTCCACTAATTCAGCATAAATTCTTATTTAATTGACTTTCTTCGCGACTTTTAATTTAAAACTCTTAAGAATCGTATGTTAATATTTTAAATATTAAATCTTCAAGGAATGAACATTGGTCTTGAAGAGACCCCTGTTGTAGGAAGGAGGAAACACAGAGGCCGGCAAATCGTTCCACAACCGAGCTGTTGAACACAAGAACGAGTCGAAGAAGCGACCCGTTCTCATGCGACAAATGTCAACTATGTACAAATGTTGGGCACGCGTTTGGCGTATTTCCCGACTATGCACCGGTGCCGAAGGGATCAATGACGCTAGTTCCTCGAAGCATATTTCATTGTAATACCGGTGAACAAGGATAACATTCCCACCCGACGCCTGTGCTCTAAAGATTGCAATCCGTCTGCTAAGATGGGAGAATCTATCAAACGGACCGCCCGTTTTTGCACAGAGTCGAGGGTATTTGTTGTGAAACATAACTGGTTTCTTTTTTTCCTTTTTTCTCGGAACAAGAATATTGTTAGATATAATCTTTTTTCCGGACAAAGCCTCAATTATTACACAATTAAGAATTTTCTGTAGGTAGTAATGAACAGTTTATTTTAAAAGTAGATTCTGATCATCGAAATTGAACCAAATATTAAATGACGATGGTTACCTATCTAATACAATGTGTCATCTGCCTATTTAGGAATTTCTGTGAACGTATAATTACGTGGAAGATAATTAGTAATTTGATATTAGTAAACAGATATTGATGATTCAGTATGCAAACATATCTTAATGCTGTTTGTGTGTGTACATCATCATTAATATCAGATGGTGTTTGTGCCAAACATGGAGATTTGTTACATAAAACGTTCATGTAGGCATTACCTAATTCTCATATCTATTACATTGTTGTAATAGCATATAGTATATTTATGATACTTAAGATAAGATGTCATCCTTATTTAAAAAAACTGATTATATTTTGTTTTGAATTTTTTAATTTTAAAAAAAAAATCTGTTTTTGATTCAGTCGAGGAGTAGAAAAGGAAAGGGTCATTAGAGAAAATTTACCTGCATTTAATTCAGTGGAATAATTGAATAGATGGTGGAATTAGAAACGATACTCACTAAAAGTCTGAAAAGATTTTATATCTTGATGCGTAAAAATCTTAATGGGTTATAAAACTCATTTTGAGACGACTGGAATTCACAAAACGTAAGTGAGGGGTTGTATAATCTTACATACATATATTATTTTAAGGTAAATCAGTATTATGAATGTAATTTAAAAAAAACTTTAAATACACCACTATTCATCTAAATGATCCTGACTAAGATACCATTGATTGTGAAATATGTATTTTTTAACATTAACTCCACACAAGTCTCCTGGAAAGAAAAATAATTCCTTTAAAGAAAAATAAAAGAAAGAAAAATAATTTAAAGGTAAATCGTGGTTACAAACAAAGTGATTGTTTTCCTTTAATTAAAAAATAATTCCTCTAAAGGCGTATGTTATCTTTGAGGATGCTGTGAAGAGATTCTTTTTAGAAAAGGAAGGAGACAAAGTTCGGGGAAAGAAAAAGGGTTTGAGGAGTCGGTAGGGATCTGGGGTCAGTGTGTCCAGGAATAATGGACATATGAATCCATCCCTCTGACTGTGATGCAAGGCGATGTACCCAGAAAGTCCTACTGGACAGGTCAAAGGTCTGCCTTTACCAGTGTCTCCTTATCCGGCCTGCCACGCAGTTGATGGACAGATGCATCCGCCGCCAATACCGACGCAAACTTTACTGCTTGAACCGGGCACCCTACTAATTCAAAAATAGCGAATCACTTGGGGTGGCCTATGGCAGAGGTTTTTGTTATCCAATGAATGTTTCCCAGGACGGAGTTGCCCATACCCGCCTCCGAAAATATTTTGATTAAATAGTGGTGCAAACAAAGTTATTTACTTTCATTTAATTAAAATGATTCCACAGAGTGAATTTGCAATTATTGAAAAAACAGTATTGTAAATATCACTTGCACAACGCAGTACAAAAATAAGGAAGAGAAGTTTGTTGCTTTATCTATTTATTATTTAAGATCTAGAAACGTAGAGTCCGCTCAATACGTATATTATTGGATCCTGCTCGAAGGAATTGGCAGCATTGATTATCTACCCACAAGAGAATTTTCAGAAAACTCTTTGAACACGAACGGATCACCTACCCACATCTGATGTCGGTTGCATGAACGGGGTAATAATTTCTACAACTCACTCTTGTGTGAAACATCACGCATGTGGAATCAGCTACCGACATCCATCTTTCCTCCCTCATTTAATTCAGGCGTATTCAAGACCCAAATTAACAAATCCCTTCATACATCTCCTGGTTTAACCGGTAAGTGGAAGGCCCTCCGTTCATGGAGATACTTACAAACTACGTAATTGTGACGCAACCACAAGTACCCTGCTGACATACTATTTTTTAATGCTGTTCTCCGTACACGGTGCTACGCGAAATATACTGAACTTGATCATTTTACACGTGCAGCCGTGGAGTTAACACGATGTCAAGCAATGTCAAATGACTTTTTTTCCAACATCAATCCATGCCTTCTCCACTAAATCTTTTCTTACATATTCTGGTAAAGTAGTTCTGGTAAACACACATTTTTTTCCACTCGTAGAACAAATCTAACATTACTTCCATGTTCCGACGCCATTTCTGTCAAACGTCAAATGAATAAGTATCAGACACAAATGATGCGATGCGTCGCGGGCGATCAGCACCGTCGGTATCGTGATACTGATTGAAAACCAACAGACATCGCGTAGCGCCGTGTACTGGCACCAGCAAAATCGTATGGGGGGTACTTACGATCGGCGCGTATGATACGCTCACGAGGATCGAGTAGCTTGTAAGTATCTCCATGAACGGAGGGTCAAATGGTGAACAAAACTTAGACAAGTGGCATGGTTTGTCCCGGAGACACACATTTTTCAAAACGATTCAAAGTAAATATGCTTTTATTAAAAAAAATTAAATACTCCTCAAATATTTTCAAACAAAATTGTAATGTCATTGAAAATTTAAAAAAAAAACGGCAGCATTTTCACTGTTGAACGGACGACGATGAAAACATTAACTAAATTCTACGAACACATAAAAATTTCGTTATTAAAAATGATATTTTCTTATAATGAAGGTGATTTCACCATTTTAATTTAAAATTCATGCGAAAACGTACATTTTCAATAAATTAAACACGATTTATTTATTTGAAAAGTATGAGTTTACTATTCAGTACTTGAACCTTTAAGTAGTAGCTTTATTGTGCTGTATATAGGATAAGTTAGCCGAGTTTTTTTACCTGTCGCGAGTATTTATTTGTTTATTTATTAATAATCGATATCATATGTATAAGCTGGAGGATGGTGAAATACCCCTGAATAGCATATTTTTAAAACTTGTGTGGCAACAAAACAAAATCGGAATAAGATACGTTTTAAGATTTTCACGGCCAGAAGTATTTCAGTAAAACAAATAACGAAACAAAATCGCAATAACTTTGAACACAAAAATAATGACAGTATGCAGACATAAATTTACTTTTGCACTAAAATTATCTTACGCGGTCTGGGATTGAATCAACAATTTACATTACCTTTCGTGTTTCAGTTCCTCTAATAATAGCCAACGCTCGGTAAGGTATATCCATGGTTTAAATGTGATAATCTAGATCCGGGGTTTTCATTAGCCTCGTGGCAAATAAACTGAAAAGATAAAAATGACCAAAACAGGTGGCGGATCCCGGGGCCAGGCAAAGAAAGTTAGAAAGGTACTGAAACGTGCTAGGCTCTGTGGCGAACAGAATTAGAGGGCCAAAGGAAGGGAGTTTCGATGTGGGTCCCATAGACCCACGACGCCACTTAAGGGTTAACCCGCTTCACAGCCTTACTCATCCGAATGTGTGGTATGTGGGGCGATATGTGGTAAGGAACGGAGGAGAGCTTTATTTTTTTGTGATACCATTCGTAAGTCACAACTTCCCGGAGAAATTGAAAGGTTGAAAAAAGTATGGGAATAGAAGGAAAAGCGAAGGGGAAAGAAAATAGTCGGAGAGTTCAAAAGCGTACAGATCTGGTCACTTCACATGGTTAAAGCCATTACATGCAATTAGTAATGTGACGGATCGTTAAAAATGAATATCCGCGGATACGGATCCGAATACGGATATTTGTTGTAAAGATCTGCGGATACGGATCTTTATTTTCTAATTCAATCGGTGTCGGCGCGCGAGACCTTGAAACGATAGTTGACGTTGAGCCCGCCGCAAAGACGGCATGGTAACTTAATACGATAAAATATTTGATTTTCAGAAATAAAAAAAATACTCTGAATGGAATTTAATAGTTTTTTTTAATTCTACCTAATAACCTATTTATAGTATTTCATCATATCAATTGAAAATTAATTAGGTAAAGGATCTTTAAAAGATCCGCGAGAAAAGTAACGGATACGGAACTTTCTTCTCCCTTTCTTCTCGGATATCCGCGGATACGGATACGGATATCCGGAACATCACTACATGCAATGTTTACAATCTTAATGGTATTCTCGGTTCAGGTTTTGATTATGAATCTCAGTATTAAATACTATCTTGTACTCTGAAACGCGCTGCAAATCCGTACCTAACTAACACGGCGTTTCTAAGCAGGGATAGGCAGTGAGAATTGACCGCCACAAGCAATTTACTTCAATCACAATTATTTCGCCTCATTCATACTTTTCTTTTTTTCTGATTCTTGATTGTTAAAATATTGACACGATAAGAGTTGAGGTTTGCTATAATATATATAAACAATCTACATAATATTATGTACTTAAAAAAAACTTACATATAAAATGTTTTTTTACTGCCTTGTGAGTTGTACAAATATATATTTTTTAATAATAATTAGGCATCCACCCGAGGGCGATCTTGGCAATTTAAATGTATGAACAGATTATTACTTAATTTGTTTATTTAAAAATAAGACGACAGTTTTGTAAAAGAAACAACCTTATTTATATCAAATACTGGGTTGGGCGTTTCGATGTCATGTGGATGAAATTTTTTTTGGTGATTCGTAGAATTTTGAAAACAAAAAAAAAGTCTTCGAAAAAGTCCAAATTTGATGCCAAAATTTAATTTACACCTTTTACTTCAAATAATGTCAGGAATTACTCGTTAAAGTAAGTCCCTTAACTAAACTGTATATTATAGATCAATCTCAATACTGGTAGAAAGTTCAATTTAAGGTTTTATCAATTAGTCATTGATGAGATAAAAATATTGGACAGAGTCTCCTCTGACTTGCAATCGCAGTAACGCGAGTTGACTATTTATGAAATCTGGAGATGCCGAGGTGGCTAACAATACATGTGTGACATGATCGCCTCAAATATGTTGTTATTTCAAAAAATATAGTTACTTTACATTCTGCGAGGAGATACGCCAACACAAAACCCGATTATCATTTTATGCCGGGTCATTGTACATTCTATTCGAGTCTATTAACATTCCACAAACCCTGTTGTACAGCCTAACAACATCATTAACGCAGCATAATTAGTTATACATTTATTTATTTGCCCTTTCTCGACCGAAATGCTAAAACGTTACAACATAACAACATTACATCAGATTTGTATTCTATGGCCAACGTTCAACCCCTATTATCCACTTCTACCCCAAGAAGCATTATTTCACCCCTCGTTAAGCATCCTTAATGGACGTGAGGTAAAAAAATGTATTAACACTAAAGATTTAGAGTTTTGCTGCAAAGGCTGGGTGAATAAAAAGGGTTGAAGAGGAGACCTTGAAAAAGATCTTATTGGGTACACACGAACTGTTTCACTAAGGTTAAAGAAAATGTATGGCAATTGGTCGGAAAATGGTTGGGGATCGCATTTAAAATGAATGGGAGTATTCTTAATTAAACGCAGACAAGAAATTATTGATATAAGAATGTACTACAAATAATTTTTATGAATACATATTTTTTTACTCCACATCACTTCGGGGTTTAAAGATTCGATCCTGTACTCTATCTGCAGTTTGTCTTCAAATACAGTTTTTCGTTTGTACAATAAATATGAAAACACATTTAAAAAAAAATTACATACATACATAATTTTGTTTTCCATTAATGTTCCAGTTCTTGATTATACATTTAGTATAAAAATTCTGAAAAAAAAATTATATTTATTTAAACTTTAGTATTTAAAATAAAAGTAATAGGGATTTTTCATTTATTTTTTTAAATGTGAATACCGCACAAGAGTCCCAATTGCTCACGTTTGGAGCTAGTGAGATGTTGACATCCCCAATTGGGGTAGGTTGTGAGGCTGGAAGTAGTGGGGAGGGGAAGGAGATGGAGAATAGAAAGGTGGGGAAGTACCTGTCTATTCAGATCTGCTCACTAAACACGGCTAAAGCCATTTTAAGCAAAATTTAAATTCTGAATGGTGGTCTTACACTAGAGCGATACTGACAGTATCTTCCACGCTGGAACGTGCTGCAAATGTGCTATATATAATTGATAATTAATTAATTGTAAAGTGCCCAAATAAATCAAAAAAGTGTATTTGGCCATGCCAGGATTTGAACCCGCGAGTTACGGATTGCTATTCCTTAGCCCTCAACCACAGAGGTGGATGAAATAATTCAAATTGCACGTTTTCATACTTAATTCCATGCTGGTCAGTATATTTTCATGCTGTAATTATTACCTTCAAATATTCATTGCAAAATCCGAATTCCAATTACAAAATGTGCAGTGTCGTTCAAAGCGAGCACTTCAAAATCAATTCGAATATTAAATACCATGCGTGAACTTACTGCACCGAGCTTAAAAACAGATTTTTTTCTATCCTACAGAGTGCACAGTTGCCTTTAGCTCACATTTGCAAATCACAAGTAATATTATTAGTGTCTTTGCAACGTTAAAAGAAAAACTTTTAAAGGTAAATATTTCATGCGTTTACTGATTGCTGCTTTTTGATTTCCCTTCACACTAAAAAAGCCGCCCTAAAATAGTGTAAAGCAGAGGCTTTTAACCCATTACCTCCATGACGATGTCTATAGGCATCAAAAAAATAGATGAAAAGTATGATTTTTTTTCACTGTGAATAAAGCTAAATCCCACCAAGTTTTTATGCAGCATTTACAGATTGGTATGTTAGCTTTCAATAATTAACATCATTTAATAAATTTGATTAATTATTATATTTTTAATAATTTTTTTTACTAAAACCCTGAAAATAGACCCATTTTGAAATAAAAAAAAAAAAAATAAAACAGAAAAAATAAAACATGTGTGAATCACATATTGTTATCAAAAGGTTAAATGGTTGGCAACACTGTTTCAACATAGTATTTTATGCATAAGATGACCGCTAGATGTCACTGAAATCAGTTGATGCCTGCGCGCAACGTTTGGAGGTTAGCTGTCACAGTGTTTACATACGTTTTTGGTTAACTTTACTTCAAACAATACGGTTTTTTAGTGTTTTTGTGAGTGATTTTTATTAAAATTTATAGTTTGTCTGCGGTTTTCGTATATTTTGATCAAACATGTCGAAAATACCTACTTCTTCGACTCTTATTCGTCGTTATAATACGAAACCATTAAATCACGATGAAATGATAGCAGAGTTGGAGCGCTCTTTTAGCGATTGTGAAAGTGATGACAATAATGTGCGCGCTGTTGTTGTGATTCCTCCAGAGAACGTCGATGAACAGACGGACGAAGAGCATATTGACGATGATTTGATGGCATTTAACGAAGATGCGGAGGTGGATAACTTTCGAGATATTGCCGGCACATTCGTTATCGAGCGCAACATCGAAATTGAGAAAATTGATGAGTCATGCCATGCCGAGCATGAACCAGATGATTTCGCTAATGACCTTGACTGGAATCAGCCTTCGACATCATCTGGTACGAGTCGTAACACCTTGCGAATATCTATTTCAAATGCACCACCAGCCAAAAAATCAAAACTACAGTACAAAAAGAAGTCTCACTATAAACAAAAGTGGTCTAAGGCATTGAAAAGAAACACCAGCCATATCTGTTGCGTTCCTGAACCGCTGAATGTGGTGCATAAAGATATGTACGAAAAGTTGAAGTCTTATAATGCTTTACAATTGTTTTCATTATTCTTTGATGACGAAGTGCTTCAGTTTATTCTTGAGAGTACAATCAAATACGCTCGATTTAAAAGCAATACCGAATTCCAGTTAGATATATACGAATTGAAGCGTTTTCTTGGTTTTCTTGTGTTGATCGGCTACAATACATTGCCATCTACCACAGATTATTATTCGTCTGACCCGACCTTGGGTGTAAGCATCATCAAAAAGGGAATCAAACGACCACGTTTCGAGCTTATAAAGCGCTATATACATTTTTGCGATGACAACAATCTAGATAAAACCGACAGAATGGCAGAAGGTATAGTAGCCATAACATAAAGTTTTTTATATTTATTATTCTCGACTAAAGTTAATCGTTCCATCTTTCCTTGTAGGTTCGTCCATTGTTCAACATGCTGAACGTGAAATATCTTCAATTTGGTGTTTTTGCACAAAAACTTTCCATCGACGAGCAAATGCTGCCATATTTCGGTCGACATTCTTGCAAGATGCCAATCAAATTTGGCTACAAGATTTGGTGTCTTGCTTCCTCCGAAGGCTACCTGTTCCAAGCAATGCCGTATTCCGGAGCATCTGATACATACAACCCCGAATTAGGTCAGGGATCGTCCGTCGTACTGTCTATGATGGAATATATAGAGTTCCCCGCACGCCATGAGCTTTTTATGGACAATTTCTTCACATCTCACCATTTGATGTGTATCCTGAAGGATAAGAGAATGTGCGCTACTGGCACATGTAAACCAGTTCGCTTCCCTTGAAGCTTCAGGAAAGTTGAAGACAGGAAAGCAATTGCCTAAAGGTAACATTTTCTTTTATATTTATTTCCCTTGTGCATAGCGTTCATTTACCTAGTCAAAGTGTACCTCTCACCGCTTTTATAATTACAGGTGAATTTGATGCGGTGGTAGACGTAGAAAACCAAATCCTCGTATGCCGTTGGCAGGACAACCGTGAAGTAACAGTTGCCACGAACTATGATCGAATAGTCAAGTGCAGCGTTGGCAGAAATCGAAGAAAGACAAAAAAGGCAAAGTTTTGGAGGAAGCATACAAAAAAAAAATCGATTGCCCGGCGCCAATACAAAATTATAATTTAGGAATGGGTGGAGTAGACCTCCATGATAATGGTATTCAAAATTATCGGGTCAACATTCGGTCAAAGAAGTGGTACTGGCCTTTATTTGTATCTTGCCTCAGCAGCGCTCTTGTAAATGGATGGAAGTTGCAATGCTTCTTGAGGAAGTACGAGCATGATATGGGAAACCAGATGACTAGGCGACAGAGAAAACCTTCCCAGAAGGCATTCCGTGTGGAGGTTACCCGTACTCTTTTATTGTCTTTTCCAAATCAGGTCAATGCCGAATTCGGAGAATCTCGTGTAAAGGAAGGCCATGACGCAGAAGATGGGAATCATGTGCCTCGAATGCAAGAATTTAATTTGCCATATCGTGGAGAAACTCTTATTCGTTGTGCTCTCTGTAAAAAAAATCCAACGGTCTATCGATGCCGGGCCTGCAACCGCGCCCTTCATTTTGACTGCTTCGAACGGTATCACTTAGAGAATAATTTGGTTAGATTTGGTTAGTTTTCCTCATCCTTGAATGTTTTTTCTAATATTGAATTATTTGTTATTTTGCGTATTTTCCATTAATAAATTGTTTTTTCATTGAATTATAAACAATGGCAATTATTTATTTTAAATTATCAATATAAATCATACAGTTTACTGCATTTTACCCATAGTTGACGTACATTTTGCTTAGGGGGGTTACCTCCAAGCGTTGCGTTTGAGCATCAATTTTCTAGAAGCTCTGGTGAGAGGGTGGGGGGGCGGAAAATTCTAAAACTGATTTTGGGCACTCCTTTAAGTCTATACTATCGGGTTATAATAATGATTCAAGTTTATAAAAATAAAAATAAAATCATGGAGGTAATGGGTTAAAGACACCTTCGTTAATAAAGTCCGAATATCACCTGAGAATTAAAGAAATCTCGGAACAAAGAAAATGTACAAAGAAAAACTAGAATTTTATTCATGTTTTTCCGGGGCTTTTGTGATAAGCATAATAGTCAAGAGCTACGAAAACTGGGAGAAAAAAAAGTAAAGGTTTTATTTTATTTACAATGGTTCCAACGACTACCCGTGGGCTTTTTGTGAAATGTAAGCCCGACCTGGCTAGAGTGCAATAGTCTCACAAAAACGTATTTTCATTTTTTCTGTTTCGCACAATGTGAAGCAGATAATATGAGAAGGTATATTATTAGAGTACAGTAGAGTCGAAAAATATATCAAAACAATTTTTCCTATCCGTTTTTTCATCAGTAACCTTTAATTCACCTGTATTATAAATTCGGTAGACAAGGAAGCAAGAAAAAAGTAATTTTAAAACGAATTTCGAATACCTAAGGGGTCATACATTACTTACGTGAGCAGATTTTCTTCCAATCTAGACCCCCTCCCCCTTGGTCAGAGATTAAGTGAGATTTGGTGCGACTCCTCCCCCCTCACTCATAGCTAAACACCATCTTATAAATACATACTCTTCTGTTATACTTCTACTTTTCGTATTCTTAGGCCGTCCTCGATTTCTTACACCATTTAATTCACCATTTGTTCTGTTGTTTCCTTAATTAACAATAAAACTCTGATGATAAAGATTTTCAGTAATACTTCTGTTCTAGTTACTAGATTACGAGTCTTGCTTATTACCGTCTTATTTACAATAAATAACTAACTGGACTTAACGTCCGTTCTAAAGGATGCTCTGTGATAAACCGGAGCCGGTGGAATTCTCACTGAAGGTGCCCGTCTGTAGATCAGATATGATCTGCTATCTTTGTTACTATTCGGGTGTCAGACCCACTGTAATCTTTATCCTATATTACCACTGACATCTATTCAGATACTTTAAATTATCATCTTATTTACAGTGGAGGTAATCCACCTCTTACCCGCCTTGGTATAAGTAACTGATGGTTACTCCTTCAAGGCTCTCGCAAGATTCTAATTTTTTTTGTTAAACGAAGCTACATTTATTTATTTTGAACGAATCTAGACCTCCAGTGTCCATGCATACGTTGTTAGTAAGCAGTATGCAATTGCTTAACAAGAAAAACAAAATGCAATAAATAGGTTAGTAAGACAAAGATAAATTAAACAGGGCAAAAGAAAAACTCATTCATGAGGCTCCATGAGGCGGCATTGCATCTGTAAAAACCCGCAAGCACCTGCATAAAATAGAGAACATAAGTAATACAATAAATCTCAAATCAATTGGCAAGTACCAACAAAAAATGTGAATGGCTTTCGGTCTGATCATAAACTACACTTAGCTTCCGTGTCCCTTAGCCAACCACTCAGTGAAGCCTCAAAGAATGTTAACTGAATATTTGGGGTAAAATACCCGAAGACTAAAAGAAAATTCAGCGTTGGGTAGTCAGAGGCAGGACAAAGGATAGTCAAGGTCGTCTGATCAAGCCTCAAGCCTGCACATGTCATTGGGGGAGGCGCAGATAGATTTGAGAAGGATCTGCAAATTTATTATTTATTAATCATCTTATTTACAGTTAATATTTAACTGGGCTTGACGTCCGTTCTACAGGATGCTTTGTGATAATCCGGAGTAGGTGAAATGATCACTAAAGGTGTCCGCCGGTAGATCGGATATGATCGGCTATCTTCGTAACCGTTCGGTATTAGACGAAAACCACCGACAGTTGTCTTACCGATAACGTCTATTCAAACACCTTAAATTATCGTCTTATTTACAATAAATATTTAACTGCATTTAACGTCCATTCTATAGGTTACTCTGTGATAATCAAAAGCAAGTGAAATGCTCACTGAAGGCGCCCGCCTGTGGATCGGATATGATATGCTGTCTTCTAACCGTTCGGGTATTAGACCCAAACATCGAACAGTTGTCTCTATTCTTTACTATTACCAATGACATCTGTCAGACATCTTAAAAACTACATGTACCTACTAACGACTTATATTGAGAGACATTGTAACTGCATACATAATCACATACACTACAGTTTCCTAAAACCTTGTTAGCAGCTTTAAAAACTTTAATAACTTAAGTTTGATATAACTACACGCTGTCAAGCCATCTTAATAATTAATAACAGAATTTCACACTCGAATACAAACAAACAAAGATGAAAATTGGGAAAGATATTAATTTACCGGAATAACCTTTACGGTGATCTTTTCAATCCGAGAAAAGAAACATTGCTAAAGTAAATTATAAATTAATTGCAAATTAGTTTCCGTCGGATCCGAATAAATCTTTTGAACGAAAATGCGAATAAATTGTAATTTGTTAAAAGCTGGGGTTTATTAGAGCTTTAGAATTCGAGTCGTGAGTTTTAAAAAGTTTTCATCCCGAAAACGCCGGTTCACTAAAAAGCTTTTAGAATCAACATTAACGGAATTTTCTGATGTACTTGCAAATTAACAGGAAAACGTACAAAGTTTTTGTATCTCCTACAAAATTTTTGTTTATTTGTAAATGTGTTCTGGATCACACATTTATTTTATAGTAGAATTTACTTTCTTAATTTATGCGCACCTGGCATGCCAAGGTTTCTGGTGGAATCGTAGTTGACGGCCTCCGTAGTTGAATGGTAAGGTTGCCCGAAGCACGAACCCTCCACTTCTCCTTCGTTTATTTATTTATTTATTTGATGCAATATTATTTACATTTTTTACATAATTCAATGATGTTGGCCTCACTAGGTGGTTTACCCGTGCTGAGGCCTCCATTTCATATACAAATTATACACAATACATATAAATATATATATATATATACATAATATTGGTGAAAAAAAGGAAAAAAGTAAATAAAAAACATACGATTAAGATAAATTAAACTTATTAATTAGAGATTTAGAATTAACGTAAAATTAAGAATAAATAACATTATATAAGGTTAAAAACGATATTTTTAATACGTGTTGGTGGGTGGGTGATTGTGTTTTGTATTGGTTTTGTGTGTTACTTATATGTTTTGTTATTTTATGCTATGATATTTTGGTAGTATTGTCTATTTTGGTCTTTAATCCACTTTGTAATTTTGTGTCGGAATTTATTTTTATTTTCCTCAATTTTATTTTCAAGTGTTAGACTGTTGAATGCTTTTATAGCGTGATATTGGTAATGTCTGTGTAGAAAGCTTGTATTTACCGTCGGAGTTTTTAAGTTTTCTTTGTATGCTTGTCTAACTGGTCTGTTTGCGATATTTTGTGTTTGTTGAAGGTTGTATTTTTGGTCAAAAATGTAATTTAGTAGCGATTTAACATATAATTGTCGTATGTCTAGTACGTCACAACGGTTGAATATTTGGTCTGTATCAGTAAGTCTATGTTTTTTAAGTATAACCTTTAAGATCGTTTTCTGCGCAATTTCCAGGCGTTCGATAGCTGAGTTTGTTGCTTCTCCCCAAGCAATTATTTCATATTCTAAAGTTCTAAAATTCTAAAATTCTTCAATCCCCTCCGCCCTCCCATATTTCCCATCCTTTACTCCTTAACTCCCTGCCGCTAAACCATATGAAATAGCCACACTTCTCTCAGCTGAGAAGCATGAATTATCCAAATTTACCCCCTGCTTTCCCCTATCCCTACTCTATGTCACCTTTCCAAATCCTCGTCCCCCACCCCTCCGTTGCCCCCCCCCAACCTTGCGAGTCCTTTCCACGTCCCTCTTCCGTGTCCCTTTTCCATGTTCCATTTTTCCTATT
This sequence comes from Limnephilus rhombicus, assembly GCA_929108145.2. Taxonomy (NCBI): domain Eukaryota; kingdom Metazoa; phylum Arthropoda; class Insecta; order Trichoptera; family Limnephilidae; genus Limnephilus; species Limnephilus rhombicus. Next base: position 3,170,830 of record OV815296.1, read on the forward strand.
CTAAAAATGTTGTGTAAATTTCACAACGCCTGGGCTCACCATTATGTATAAAAACATTTTCAGGTGTGCGCTCAATACCTCACCAAAGTTTCGTCATTTAGCAATATGGGTTATTTTTAGATATTTTATCCAGAGGGTTTGACAGTTTACAGGCCTTGCCACGTCTGTTAACTGGATACGTGGATTGTGGATGTTTTTAATAATAACTCTTGATTAACGCGAGTCAAATATATTTACATTGAAATATTGTGTTACGTTAGCACAGATTTAATAATTATCCCGCTTATAGGAAAAGCAGGTGGATGGAACGAACGTTGAAACCGGAATAAATTTGCATTTTCATGCACTCGGCCGGAGAGCGGTACCCGGTGATACCAGTATATAAAATCGGGTTTGCTCGGCTCCAATCTCAACTAGATGAATGGTTTACGAATGCATAAGGGACAAACAAGAAAACATTCATTAGGATACACCCATGTGTTTTTTTCATCTTCAATTCATCAACGTATTCTCAGTATCGCCTCTTGTGAATGACCACCATTTAGAATCGAAACGTTCGTCGCTTGAAATGGCTCTGGCCGTATTTTTCGACCTCATCTGAATAGCCAGATACTACCCCAATTCGAAATGTCAGTCTCTCTCGCTCTGGTTAATAGAGAGCCGTTTAGACACTGGTGGGTATTCACATAAAAAAAAAATGTAGATATTTTTATTTATAGCATATGTATTTTTTAATTGCGTACTATTCAAATAATTTATTACATATTGAAGACGTTTTTCTTCACTCGTACTTTCTCCAGACAACTAAGTGACTTTGGAATTAACCGAGTAGTATAAAATATGAAACCTTTTGGCGAGGATAATATTAAACTTGTATTTTTTTCTTCTGCCTGAAAAATCAAGAACCTCCTTTGTTATAATAACCTGATCTCTCGCTCCAATCAACTCGGCCGACAAATTATTAATTTCTATCTTTTGAAGCCTGGTACGTCAAAGCGTATTGAAGTATATCCACGGTGTAATTTCTTATAACACTCATATATTTGTAGAGAAGTTGAAACCTTTAAATTTATTTGTTTGAAAATGGCAGCGATTGAGATTTTTCTATTTATTTTTCTTGTCGTCATTTTGAAGATATTTCACTTTGTGAGAATGCTCCTCAATGTCAGCAGACCACTAACATCTGGTAGATGAATTCCTAATTTTTCACGAACCAATTAAGTTATAATAATGAATAATTAATTATATAGAATGAAGCAAGTACTTTGTTTAAAAAACCACTTTATTTTTATTTATATTTGTCGACCGGTTTCGGTTGAACTTACAAAAAACAGGACAATAAAATAAAGTTTATGTGTTTATTGTCCTGAAGAAGGTTGAATTCAACCGAAACCGGTCAACAAATATAAATAAATATAAAGTGGTTTTTTAAACAAAGTACTTGTTTCATTATATATAATGTCAAGCCACAAAGTGTTTGCTTTCTACGATAATAATTAATTAATTTTATCGTATCTTTTAACGTTCCTAAACATGTATTGTTATAATTTTTTGTGAATAATTACAACTTTTCCGTAAATCAATATGTGAACAATAGTATTGATACACAGTGCCATGACAAGCGAGTCTAGTGCTGACTTGTTTCCGACGGAAGTAGTCCTCCCTTACATCCGGTTTGAGCGGAATCTGAATAATGCGCCGATTTAACGGATATCCTGAATAAATTGACACCCATTAGTCAACTGTCGGGCTGGTGCAGACATCGTCCGTAGATGTACAAGGATTCCTACTCACCTGGAAGGATTATTCCAAATACGCATCATAAATAACTTTGTAGAGGTTTAGATAGTCTGACAGCGTCGTCGAGGAGTAAGGCTATCGACCTGCAATCCAAAGGTCGCAGGTTTAAATCATGGTATGCGCAAGTAAATTTTATTAGATTATGTTATTTAATAATTAAATCATTTAAAATAATATAAGGTGAATTTGCCACACGGGAAATTCTTTTTTAAAGTAAATCTTTTTTAAAGTAAATTTTTTAAATAAAATTTTCCAAAGAGGAAAATACTCTCAATATCGCCCTGGTGTAAAACCACCACTCAGAATTGAAACGTTCCTTGAAATGGTTTTAACCATGATGGGTGACCAGATCTGAATAGCCAGGTACTTCCCCACCTTACTCTCCCCATCTCCTTCCCAGGTCTACTACCTTCAGTCTCACGACATACCCCATTTGGGGATGCCATAGTCACACTGGCTCCAAACTGGAGCAGTTGGAATGCTTATGCGTTTTTTTTTTACATGAGATCCACACAGGAGGCCCTGAGGAAAATAATTTCTCTCAGGGCCTATGTCATCTTTGAGGATGCTGTGTGAAGGGTATTTTTAAGGAAAGAAAGGAGAGGAGAGTTCTGGGAAGGAAAAGGGTTTAAGGGGTGGGTAGGAATCTGGGGTTCAGTATGTCCTGGTCATCCGCTTCCAAGACCTACATAGACAAACCTCACCCCATGAACCCGTTGATCATATAAAACAATATATTAAAAAAATTAATCTCTTGTAATATGTGGTTATTCTAATAAATCAAGCATTGAACATGTATTAAATAAATTTAAACATTCAGTTATTAAAACAAAAAATTGAAAATAAACGAAAAAAGACAACTTCATAAATACTGAAATAAAGGAAGAATAAAAATCCTAAACAAACGAACCAAAATAAGGCTATTTAATGGTTGAATAAAGAAAAAAAACTGGAAGCGCCTTCAATACAAGTTTGAGTGGAAACAAATAAAGTTCCATTTAGCCTGATAGCCCAACAATGTTCTCTCTCACTTACACTCGCCTGACATCGTAGATCTCCATCACATTTGATTTTCGTAAATAGAGTGTTGTTTAGGAAATTTATGAATCGATTAGGTCAATATTTGGATCTCGTGTTATTATTGATGCCATGGTTAATAATATACATACTTTAAATTGTTACAAAATAGAATAATGTTTAATTTTTTTAATACCTTTTTGTGCCACGAGGCCCATTTCGAGTAATCTGTAACAATAGGTTTCCGCAATGGAGTAAATAATTGATGTTTCCTATCTGTGAAACCGCTGTTTCCATGCCAACCTCCGACCGCCATATTGATTTTGCCCCACGGGAAAGTGGCCGTAGTTATTTTGATAAGATTATCATCGATTTTGTATCGGTAAAACCGAACGGTAGTAAGAGTAAAATGGATGCGGCATTACGATGAAAAAATATGTCGATTTCAATGATAAAGCTGTCTAATTTCAATTTTGTGTTATTCTGTTGTTTTCTTTGATGAGTGATAGGGAATTTCGATGACACTCGGTTCGTTAGGATATGGGTAGTGTTCGTTATCGTCTCATTTACAATGAATGTTTAAATGGACTAAACTTCTGTTCTAATGGATTTGTGTTTTTCTGAGGCAGGGAAACTGCTCACTGAAGTTGCCCAGCTCTCGATCGGATAACATCGGCTATTTCCGTCACCGTTCGGGTATTAGACACGATGTGATATTTCCATTAAAACAAGGACACCATTTTGTCTTATTCCATTTTATTACGTGCTTTTAAATCAATATCTTGGGAGAACACAGAAATTATTGCTAGTATTACATAAACAAAGGTAATGAAATGATTCAGAAAAATATGAGAACCAGTGGTAAAGTTTCCAAACCATGACTCATCAAACTCAATCATCTTAAAAACGGATTGCTTATATATGCATCGTTCTTGAGTTCAACAGCTCGGCTGTGAAACAATTTGCCACCCTTTGTGTTTCCTCCCTTCTGCAATATGGATCCATTTAAAGCAAATTTTCACTTCTTCCTCTCATCAAAAAGGTCTTTTACTCAATCCCCAAGCTGAGGGACGGAGGGAAATTATTTTCCTAAGGCCTTGCGTATGGAGTTGATTGAAAATAAATAAAAATACTCACGGATAATATATTTTCATTGAAGAAGAAGATAACACTAACAATCTAAACTAAAATGCGAAAGACATCAAGACACAGAAAATTAAAAAGATAACTGTCGCAACTGGGACTCGAACCCAGATCCTCTCGTCTTACCGGGACAAACGTCTTAAAATTCGGCGACTGCCACCTCTTTTTTGAACGTCGAATTTATCAATCTCACATTTCTAATTTTAAGAGTTGGGTTAGAGACACAGTTGCCACCGTTATCTTTCATATTTTCGTCTAGATTATTAGTGTTATCTTCTTATACAATGATGTATGTATAATATTGATGGGAATAACCTTAAAAAGTTATAAGAAGAGAGTTAAACTAATAAAAATGTATATATTTTCATCCATTTTGGCTTTTTTTAAATATTGACCCATAATCCATAAATGAATCATTCCTTAATGGTGATTGAAACATTATATGGAGTGAAATAGTCTGCCAACTTTATTTAAAAAAATCCGTCTTTAAGAAACGTTTTCAATTTTCGCAATTTTACAATTTAGGGGACGGGAGGCGTACCGCCGCCCCGGGAACCTTTATTGGATAACCAACACCTCTGCCATAGGTTACCTCAGTGGTTCGCTGCGTTTGATGATTTAGTAGGGGTGTCCGGGTTCATGTGGTGAGGTTTGTCCAGGTCTTCTAGGTGGATGACCAGAACACACTGAACCCCAGATTCCTACCCACCCTTTAAACCCTTTTCCTTCCCAGAACTAGAACCAAAACTTAGATAAACTCGAAGTGACCTTAAAGTCTGAATCAGCCTTCTCAATGACCGGTGTAACAGATCCCCCATTTTGCAATATTGATCGTTATCTCTTCATCATCGGTGAAAGGCCATCTCAGTCGATTTGAGCGCCATTTTTGATGGAACGGACGAAAATAATAATGATATTATTCATAAGCGAATTTGGACGAAATCGAAAGGAAAATTGCGAAAGGTCTTTCAAAAAAGGTTTTGGATTCAAAGATTACGAAAACAAAGTATGTTCTATTAATAACCGTTATTTTTAATAAAATAATGATTGATAGTCACGATACGGTTTGTATAATATCTGTAGATAATAGCCAAAACTCTAAATCTAAAAAAAATAATATCTAAATAAACTTTATTATATTTGTAGAATAATAATAATTATTTGCAAAATGTGAAATATTACGTATATCTGCAATATGATTGCAACATGCAATCATTGTTTGTAACTTATTTTTGAAGTGAAACTTCTATAGCCACGTTGTGATTTGTAATTCGGATGAAACGGAAATGACGCATTACAGCACCTACAAAGCGTCAAACTCCTATCTAGGCTCCTATTTTTTTTATTTTATGACAATATAAGACAAAGTAATATTACAAAATAAGTAAAAACACAAAGTAAAGTGGTTTGTTCACAGTCCTCCTCACTAGGTATTCCTGTTCCGAGGCGGACTGTATGTTTTTATACGGGTGTTGATTTTTATTTCCTCATCTTCTAGTTTGTTGATTTTCACAAAATAAACAATAAATAAAATAAAAGTATTTATGTTTGTTGTCTGCGGTTTGCATTTGGGGTTACTTCATAATTTTGTAGCAATCAGACGTGCTACGTAAACGTGTAAAGAAAACACTAGATTTAACTGTTAATAATTTATTTACAAAGCAGTAAAATTCACAATAATATCGGAATACCGGAGGCTGACAGAAGTATAAATAACGGGACCATTTGTTTTGGCTTGCTGTTCTAAAAAGAATAATGTACAGGGAATTTGAATTGTCCGGTACTTTCCGTAAGGTGCGACGATATGCAAAATAATTCAGCGAATCTAGGTAAGTACTTCTTGCAGCGCAGGTAGGTAAGTTGGCTCGCCACAATTTTAATGATTTGCTCATCTTCATGTTTAGTTAGCCATAATTTGATGTCTTTTTAAAACTTTTGTATCTCCATGGTGTTCTTAATTTCAATTGGAAGGGCATTATATAATTTTGTAGCATGGAATTATGGTTTTTCTGGCCAAATGATGTATTTAATTTCGGGATGTTCAGTAGTTTTGAGGATTTCGTCCTTGTAGTGTAGGTGTGTTGGTCAGCAAGGTAATCATATGTTTCTTTAAATTTTAGTAGTGCATTTTTTTAGTATTATTGATTTGCCGCTTTGATTATGACCTCACTTTTCAAGGCTCCTTGGTTCTTCATTGGTTGAGATTGTTTTGGTAAAATTTCGCTTCTACCGCGTGTTAACTGCGCAAAAAAATTTATGGTAGTTCGGGTTCATATTAAAAATAAAAAAAATAATAATGAAGACGAAAATAGCGACTCTCAAAATTTTGAAACAGAAAAATCAGAAAAAAAGATACGGTCACATCTAGGAACTAACCCATCACCTTAATTTTGATTGTGATAAAAATAAAAATTCAATTAAAATAAAAAATTCATCCTAGACCTCGCATATTAAATAATAATGGATACATTTATCTAAAACAGTATCTAGGTAGCAGCGTTGCGATCATACATAAAGATAGCAGCCAATAAAAATTTGCGTTAAGAACTAACTAACTAACTAACTAACTAACCATCACGCCGTTTCCCCGCACGGGTAGGCAGAGAGGACGGACCGCCAAACAACTCGGTCTTGGCACACACTCTTTGCCTCACTCACATTCATACATCGTCTCATACATACTCTTCTATTATTCTGACTTTTGACATGGCCCGTCTCAAGTATCTGATTTACTTGATCGTGCCATGTCTTCCTCGGGCGTCCCCGACTTCTTCTACCATTCACATTTGCATCATATATTCTTTTAACACTACTTTCTTCGTTCATTCGCTCTACGTGCCCAAACCATCTGAGGGTCCCTTTCTTAATTTTGCTCATTATACTTACATCAGCCTTACATTCTTTGCGGATATCCACATTTCTAACACGATCATACATGGTTTTACCACACATACGTCTCAGGGATCTCATTTCAACAGCATTCAGTTTACTTTCATCCTTCCTCTGCCAGTTCCATGCCTCACTGCCATACATCAGGGTAGGTACCAGGACTCCATTGTGGACTGCTAGTTTCGCTTTTATTGAAAGTTTTTTATTAGCTCCAACGGCATTCAGTCCTCCATTAATGGAGTTACCGGCATTTACCCTCCTTTCAATATCTCTATCAGCCTTCCCATCTCTCGTAAACATACTACCCAGATAAACAAACTCATCCACCTGCTCTAAGTATTCATCATTCACTACTATATCGCACACTGTTTTCGTACTCTCTCTTTCAAACACCATGACTTTAGACTTTAAGAAAATGAAGATAATGTTGACAGTTCTTAGTCGAAGCATGATACAGATAATTATGACTGAAGCGGACAGGGTCCAATTAGCTCAGTGGTAAACCAGAGCCCCGGCAAGGCTAATTCCTAGATGAAACCATATCTTTTTCCGATTTTTCTGTTTCAAATTTTTGATTACGAGTCGCTAATATTTTCTTCATTCTGATTGATTCTTTGTACTTGTACGCTGGTGTACACATTATGGAGCGATTTTGGTCAAAAATGGACCACTTTTATTTTTCTGCGATTGATAGCGGTCCAAAATTGGACCACATTTTCCTACCATTCGTAAAACATTTATTGTAATTATTTAAAACATTTCCATGACCAGCGATGTATCTTAAAACGAAGCTATTGAAATGCTTTATCTATTTTGACCATAGATATAGATCAAGTATACCGCAGACAACATACAGAAATCGAAAATATTCTATATGTTGACCGAATAAGAACCCCTCACGACATTTTCAAAGTAACAAACACGCAGAATTCCCACGGTTATAAACTTTACGATTTTTTAAATATTTTTTTTATAAAACCTACAAATATGATATAAACGGTAAAATACAGGTTAATTCATTAGCTATATAGAACTATATTAAGTTATTATGTCTCAATGTTAAAATTTGTAGATATGATTTTTTTAATTTTGGCGAAAAATAAAAAAAATTTAAATTCGAGCAATTGAGGCAAATTTTTTTTATTTCGCGTGATCGCAGTTTTTTGACGCATTTGAATAAAAATATGTTTTATACTTTTGTTACTCTGGTATATGCTCTCTGCGTACCTCTTCGGGGACACTTAGTTTATACTTTTTGTAAGTAGGTATACCGAATTTTCCCTAAAACAACTGCTTTTAGTATATAAGCTATCCGGGGGGGCAACTGTCGGGGGATCAACTGTCATGGAATCATCATCTATATTTATCTTATATCTTATATTATATCTTATCTTATATCTTATCTTATGTCTTATCTTATATCTTATCTTATATCTTATCTTATATCTTATCTTATATCTTATCTTATATCTTATCTTATATCTTATCTTATATCTTATCTTATATCTTATCTTTTATCTTATCTTATATCTTATCTTATATCTTATCTTATCTTATATCTTATCTTATATCTTATCTTACATCTTATCTTATATCTTATCTTATATCTTATCTTATATCTTATCTTATATCTTTTCTTATATCATGTCTTATATCTTATATATATATGTACGCGCATAACTTCCGGACGACTTTACCTATCTCAAGCTTTGGGGATTTGATTTGTGCAAGCCCGCAAAGGTTTCTATACATATACTGATGAGCTCTGGCATTATGAAATTTCTATAAAAAAATTGCAATAGGTGGCACGCGAGTTGTTTGAAAACTGAATATCCGAACACGGAAGGAGGGAGGTGAAATCGGGAGGGGTGAGGGGAACTCGGGAGGGGCTTCACGGGAGAGGGGTGAGGGGAACCCGGGAGGGGGGATGGGAATTCTGGAGGGAGGTTCGCGGGACGGGGGAAGCGGGCAAGGGGAGTGGGGAAAGGAAAGGTGCAGTGGGAACGCGAGAATGGAAGGGGACGTGGGAGAAGAAGGAGACATGAAAGGAGAACGGGACGAATGGGAAAGGACAGGCAGGGAGAAACAATTTCTTCATTGAGTGGCATAAAAACGTGTACCGGGAACTCGCTATAATAATATAAATGGAGCGACCGATCGATTTGATTTGTGAGAGTTAATAGGTTGGGTAACCATCCAGTAGATGGAGTTGTGTTTCACTAGCCACGAGTGTAGTGGATATTTCACAGTGGAGTACCCCATACCCATGTGCATACACCCAAAAAATGTTTTACCACACTACTTATAATCTCCCCGCTGAAAAACTACTAGTTCTATTCCCACTACCCCACAGAGAAAATCATATTATTTATTCAACACCAGCTATCATAAATCCGCCTACATACATTATGAGGAACAAATATCATCACAATCCCCTGAAGCCGAAAAAAGTCGCGGTGTGATCATTATTTATTTGCAAAGGTTTTTTCTCAGTACCACCAATTTGGCAATAAACTACATTTAAAATGAAAAACACCAAACAAAAAATATTTCGTTAAAAAATCGGAAACTCGTTGGAAAAATTCGTGGCTAAAATTGTTTCGCAAAACGCGAGAAAGGCACGAAATTTTTGATATAATTTTGCCATTTTTTTGGCGTTTTTCATTTTATATCCGCGCCGCCCAATCGCCGATCACGTACGACCCGGGCGACCAATATAAGAATAACGTGTTCCAAATTAGAATTCAAATGTCTGAAATTGATTTCCGAATGGAACACAGACCATAATAAATAATGTCTATAATCTCTTATCCAAATTGAAAAGCGTGAAATACACGTAGGTTCCTATAAATTTGGATAATTCGTTTTAATACCGAGATATTTTTTTTTAAAGAAAGACAAACATTTCCGGGTTACGAATAACCGGACAATATATGAAAATCTTCGACTACCACCACATTAAGCCGAAAATTTTACTTGAGACGTGATGGAGGAGCCGAGGAATCGAACACGGAACGTCTCGGTGGGACCCAAACGGGATGCCCACTCAACCACTGACCCGTTGAATATATAATGACGCCTACTTATTTTACTGCCCGGTTTCGTTTTAACACTCTTTTTTATTAGTGTACTTGTTTAAAAAACTATAGCCATTTGGCTATTTTGCAGATTCTTTAATTTTTAATGTTTTTTTTTTACTTATTTAATAATTTCAATCACGGCCTACTTCGTCTCAGGGGATTGTGTATGGAGGGTCTTTTTATGGAAAGGAAGAAATGAAAGTTCTGGGAAGGAAAAAAAGATATGAGGGCGGGTAGGAATCTGGGGATCAGTGTGTGCAAGAGTGATGGACGCATGAATCCATTCCTCCAACTGCGGTGCTAGGCGATATTCCTAGAGAATCCTGCTATAGAGATCGAAAGGTCTCCTTCAACTACACAAACCTCATCCCATGAAACCGGACCCCTACTTAGTCACCAAACATAGCGAACCACATAATACAACCTGTGACAGAGATGTTGGTCATCCCATTAATGTACAAAAATAAACATTTATCCGTGATTTCAGATTTTTACGGCCTAAAGGATAACCGTATTTTATTTAAGGGGTATATTTTTTATTTATAACATTACATTTGATACATTTGTATGGCAAAAATAACATATTAATAACATTGAAAAATAACTATAAAATGTGTACAAGTGTTATTATGTCTTGTGGGTCGATATTAGTTCCTAGCTAGGCAGATTGCCCGTTCTAAGGAACAAAATGCTGGTGAGAAAGCAAAAAAAAAAAAAAAAATTTTAACAAAATGTTCATTTTAATTTTTTAAATTAAATATACATTAATAAAAATGCCAGAAAATTTATTCTGTAACAGAAAAAAAAGAAAAGAAAAATGTATTTTTATTTAAATAATATGCGTACTAAATTTTTACTAAATGTGCCGTTAATAGGCCATGTAAAATTTTAAGTGACATTATTTAATAGTTTAACGGCGTAATATCCTAAGAATACATGACGAAAATACGTCATATTCTTCACATGTAACGTTAGATAAAATTAAAATTATTAAAATAAAATTATTGAAAAAAAAATGCACGTTCATTTTTAACGCATCTAATTCAAAGAGAAAGTTACTTAATAATTCCTAAATTACATCTCTTTGGCCATTATTTCCAATGTGGAAAACATTGGTTGAATGTGTGCTTATTCATGTTAGTTTGGTGTGTTTTACAAAAAATGATTTTATAATTTATTTTTGGTCAATATTTAATGTTTCCCTTGCCGCATCAGATCGAAATACCGGACAAAAAAATCATAAAATTTTAGCCGGCAGACATTAATAATGTACCAGGTATTACGTTGGGCTGTACCGTACAATACGCGAGGGACGCACAATAAATTCTTTGTCAGATAAACCCTTTTGGTAAGTCGGGGAGGGTGATATAATATATTTACTGGGCGAATCGATAGCCATAAAACGGCTACGAACAACACCGTAGGTGTATGATTGTATGGTAGGCCTGGCCTACAGGCGTAAAGATTTTTTTAACGTAGACGAACCCAACACGTTCAATATTTATTGTTATTCAAAGATATTTAACGAATATATATTGATCATGTAGACTAGCGTATTGACGGATCACAGGATGTCTATTCCTGAATTACGTATCGTGAACCCACGGATCGTGATAATTTATGTTCAATATATATGACGATCCATTTTTTTTTACATTAGCTCCACACAGGAGGCACCGAGGAAAACAATTTCCCTAGGGGCCTATGTCATCTTTGAGGATGCTGTGTGGAGGGTTTTTTAAGGGAAAGGAAGGAGAAGAAGATATGGGAAGGAAAAAGGTAGGTAGGAATCTAGGGGTCAGTGTGGCCAGGAGTGACGGACGTATGAATCTATTCCTCACACTGCGGTGCAAGGCGAAGGGTCGGGAGAATTCGGCTGGAGAGGTCAAAAGGCCTCCCTCAATCAATCTCCTCCAATCCAGCCCGCCACGCAGTGGTTGGGCAAACGTATCCGCCACCAAGACCTAGACAAACCTCAACCCATGAACCCGGGCACCCCTTCTAAGTCACCAAACGTAGCGAACCACTTGGGGTGCCCTGTGGCAGGGGTGTTGGTTGTCCAATAAATGGTTCTCGGGGCGGCGATACCCATACCCGCATCTCAAATTGTAAATTTTATCACAATACATCAATATGGAACGGAGTGCTACCCTTAACGTTCAATATTTATCACAATCCGTATCACGATCCGTATCACGATCCGTATCACGATCCAGAAATATGGATTGGAGAGCTACCCTAGACGTTCAATGTTAATTACGATCCATGTTGTCATCCATAATCAAGTAATTAGAACCATAAAAATCCGAAAACTTCAATATCTTGGACATGCGATGAGACATCCAGAGAAGTACGAGATCTTGCATCTCATAATGCAGGGAAAGATTTCCAGACGACGCGACGGGGCCCTGGAAGAAGGAGAACCTCATGGCTGAAAAATCTGAGACAGTGGTTTGGCCAGTCTACGGACCGCAGTAAGCAAAGTCCGCGAAGCCAACATGATAGCCAACGCCCGACAGGGCACAAAAAGAAGAAGAAGAAGATCAATGTGAATCGGAATGCTATCCTAGACGTACAATATTTCTCATGATCTGTCAATATGGATCGGAGTGCTCCCGACATTCAATTTTTATCGCCTCGGCGTTTTTCGTGTAGTAAGTACTTACCTGTATTATTATGGATAAAGAGAAAAAAATTAAGGCTTTGGTTACTATTATCTTAGCATTTGATTTAAAAAGAAGATCAAAATAAAAAAAATGGTTATTTTGTTTAGAAAACCTTCTGAAATTGGTAACACCACTTTTAACTAAAGAAGATACAACATGCTTCTAAATTTATAATATACTCTTTCAAAACAATCTGGTCCCTTGTAGTCGCTCAATATTTATCACTATCCGTGAGTTCAAGATGCGGAATTCAGGAATTTCGAAATCCTGTGATTCATGTTGTGGTCCGTCAAAACGCTGGTCTACATGTTAAATAAACATCAAGATACTTGATAAATATCTGCGGATCACAATACATATTGAACATCTAGGGTAGCACTCCGATCTATATTGATGGATCACGATCCATGAATATGTATAGACGATCCATGAAGATGGACATTGAGGTCAGTATTGTGGTTGTTACAGGGACAAAAGAAATACGAAATAAATTTCAAGGCATCAATATATGAATTATTACATTTTGAGACCACAGATGTATTAAAATTCCAAAAAAGGCTTTCAGTACCCCTGTCCAGCCTAGCATACGTACAACGTACAGACGCAGGTCGGGAATCTAAAAAAGGTAATCCCAGAGGAAAGGATGGTATACTGCGGGAAGAATTTATTGTTGAATGTTTGAACAAGTTGTTGACTGAGTCATGTACAGGTGAACTTTGTCTTGCCCGTCAAACATTACCATGTAATGTTTGACGGGCATTAATCTGTGTGTTTTGTTTTACACGTCATAATTTTACGTGTTTGAAGGAAGTATATTGGCTTATTTAATGATGGATAAAACTCAGGAGTTCCCAATCTAGTACTGGAAAACACATTTGAGATAAAAAATGACATGATAGACGGAGGAATATCAAAGGAGATTTATAATCTTAACATTATTGGTGGCACTACTACTAAATTTTCATGGCGATCGGGAAAGGTAACTGATTTTTTTCTATTGTTATTTTTACTTAATTTAAATGTAAACAATAAAAAAATTACATACAAACCACGTCATATGAACTACTTATACATAAAATATAAAACAAACGTAAGTAATCAAATAATGGGGTTATGTATTCCAGGAACTGCTCGTAATTAGCATTTTTTTTTTTTTTTTACATTAACTCCACACAGGAGGCCCTGAGGAAAATAATTTCCCTCAGGGCCTATGTCATCTGGGATGCTGTGTGGAGGGTCTTTTTGAGGAGAGGAAGGAATGAACATTGGTCTTGAAGAGACCCATGTTGTAGAAAGGAGGAAACACAGAGGCCGGCAAATCATTCCACAGCCGAGCTGTTGAACATAAGAACGAGTCGAAGAAACGACCCGTTCTCATGTGACTAATGTCAACTGTGTACAAATGTTGGGCACGCGTTTGGCGTGTTTCCCGACTATGCACCGGTGCCGAAGGGATCAATGATGCTAGTTCCTCGGAGCATCTTCCATTGTAATACCGGTAGAACAAGGATAGCATTCCCACCCGACGCCTGTGCTCTAAAGATTGCAATCCGTCTGTTAAGATGGGAGAATCTATCAAACGGACCGCCCGTTTCTGCACAGAGTCGAGGGTATTTTTCAGGTATTTTGGAGCTCCAGACCAGAGGTGGCTGCCAAATTCAACCGTGGGGCGCACTTGCGATTTGTACAGGGTTAGCAGTTGTGTACTTTTAAAGTATCTGCGGGCCCTGTACAGTACGCCCAGTTTTTGGGAGGCTAACTTTACTCTGGCTTCGATGGAGCCCCCATACCTGAGCTGGTCGATATTCATTTCGATCCCTTTTAGACGTAATCAGACAAGATTGGGTCTTTGAAACATTAAATTCAACGAGATTATTTTTACCCCAAGAGAAAACACTCTCGAGGTAACCGTCCATTCTTTGCTTCAAAGCCCTACGAGCTGTTGGAGTTTGTGAGCCCTTTGGGGGCTTGTCAAACAAAAAGCTATCATGAACTGTACTGTCATCCGCGTAGCAGTGAATTGGTGCACATGACAAAAGGTCGTTGATGTGCAACAAAAACAGAGTTGGAGACAGAACCGATCCCTGCGGGACGCCAGCATTTATCGAGTGAGAGGAAGAGGTGAAACCATCGACTACCGTCTGAATCGACCTCTCCCTCAAGAAGTCGGCAATCCACGTACACAAGGATGCGGGAAGTCCGTAAGAATGCAGTTTGTTGACAAGTCCTCGGTGCCAAACCCGGTCAAAGGCCTTGGATATGTCCAGTGCAACCGTTTGGGTCTCACCGAAACGTTCCAGGCATCGCCCCCAAACATGCGTCACATACGCGAGAAGATCACCGCACGAGCGGTTCCGCCGGAATCCGTATTGACGGTCGTTAATAATTTTGTTCTTCTCGAGGTATGTGAGCAGTTTGTCGTTGATCACACGTTCCATCACCTTAGACAGAACTGATGTGATCGCTATGGGGCGGTAGTTGGCCGGGTTGGAGCGGTCACCCTTCTTTGGAATAGGATGGATAACCGCTTTTTTCCAACCAGAGGGCACAGAGCCAGTCTTCAGGGACAGTTTAAAAAGCTTCGTCAAAATTGGAGCTATTTCTGCAGCGCACCTTTGCAGTACCAGGGCAGGTATTCCGTCAGGCCCACTAGCTTTATTAACATCAAGCCCTCGTAAAACATGCGTTACAGTGTAGAAAATAAATCAAAATTGCCAGTATTTAAAATCAAATTACGGGTGATTCCCACATATTATTGTACTAACTTTTACCCAGCTTCGCTCGCATGGTATTAGGGGGGTACCCACAGCACCTCCCCCACCTTCCCTATCCCCACTCAAATCCCCCCTCCTCCTCTCCCCACCCCTTTCAGCCCTCCCAACCCCCCCCCCCCCCTCCCCCACCCCCCCACCCGCTACCAGCCCCCACAAATCCCCCCTCATCCCTCACCCCCCGCACCACCCTCCGCCCTCCCCCATCCCCCCTCCCCCCCTCCGCCCTGCCACCACATCCTATCCCCCCTACCCCCCCTCCATACCCGTTACATTCATTTTTCAAACAGCTCGCGTGCCACCTATTGCAATTTTTGTATATACATTTCATAATGCCAGAACTCTAAGCTATAGCCTATAGCCTATTCTGATGTATGAGCTATATTATTGTAAAGTTTCATTAAAATCCATTCAGTATTTTTCGCGTGAAAGAGTAACAAACATACATCCAAACAAACTTTCGCCTTTATAAATATTAGTAGGATATTGCAGCATCGTTTGGTAGTTAAGCTGGAACTCGTATTATACGACAGGCTTTTTTATTATACCTTCAATATACAATATTTAGCGGTAGCCGTTACTATTGAAAAGATCTCAACGGGAGTTGGGCTGTAATAATTAAAAGTATCAGTCAATAAGAATACACCTAGATAAAAGGTTTTACCATGGCCTAATCGGTCTTAGTATTGTAAAGCTAAAAGTTCAGTTTTTTTTACCTAACGAGCATCGCAAGGAATAGTAATTTTAAAAAGTTTTTGTTATATTTACGTTCAAAATTGTTTATTTTATAAATAATAATAATCCTTTGACATCATAAAAAGAAAGGAAATTCTGTTTATACGAGTGTTACGTTTAAAAAAATGGCATCATAAGGTCTGAGAGCTTAAGCTTGAAGTAAGGTATACATTACTTTTTTTTACTTATCTTCCTCGGTAGAGAAGAAAATGCTGTTGCTTACGAAGTTTGAAGAGATGAAAAATAAAGAAAATTCCTTTATGACTTGGTGTATAAAATGTTTTGATACGAGTTACTCGAGCGATAAAAGTGGTTGGATTTGAACATCATTTTATAAATTAAAAAAAAAAATCGTGTAGTATTGTAGGTACCTGTAATGTCTCCTATATTATCTTCGGAGGCGTTTGTAATTTAGTCAGTAGTTACTGGGTCCAGTATTCTCCAATACTTACTATTGGATGCTTAGTAAAAAGACTCACAGTGACTGTTAACTGACGTATTGTAATTTATAATTATACTTCGGAGGACAAACGTCGTTCCTGAATGAAAGCTCGGTTTTATCTGCGGAGCTCCTGAACTATAGTAACTCCGCACTATTACCTTCGGTTTCCTTCGGCCCAACTCGGCAACGAGACCATGTGACCCGAAGAGCCCTTAGACAACTGCATGTATTATTTATATTGTTAAGCTTATTTTTACAGATGCTCTCGACAACATTTTTGTAAGTAAGTACTAACGCAGACTTATGAAGCTTTCGTTCAATCGATCCTTTCATAAAAGTTATAGAAGGTAGATTTTTCCGATTCTAGGTATGTCCAAGACACCTTTTTTTCTCATTGCTTGTCAGAAAGAGGTTTGTTTGAGAAAATGTCATCTAATTTGATGAGTAAAAAAAACTCTTCCTGGTTTATTTGTGATGCCTTTTTCTACTTTAATAATTGTCCTGCCAGGTAAGTTTGTTTTCTTTATTGTTTGTAATTTTTTTTTTTTTTTTTTTTAATTTTCTTTATTCATTATGTTTATTACAGGATTTTTTTACATGGTATTTCGACTACCAAGCTAGGCAAATGCCCGTATTATGGTAGTCGAGATTCATAAGATATTAAGTATATAATATTAATAATCATCCATATATATGTAGATGAAAGTACAAACATAATAATAATAAAATTAGGTAGAACGTGAGGACTAATAATAAATTCGAAATTAAAAGAATACTCAGTTTTTGCCACTTTTATTATTTATATAAAGCAACATGTTTCATGAGCAACGCTCACTTCAGAAGATTTAAAAATAAAATAAAATATAAAACAGTGGTAAAAACTAAGTATTCCATTAATTTCGGATTAAAATGTTGCCACAAAATAAGCTTGCTGTGTTTGAAGAAGTAATAAAAAATTGTTCAGAGCCCTTGAGGTTATTATTAACTGAAACGGCGCTCTGAAAATTACTAAATTATTATTATTAATATTATAATACGTATTTAGTATCATACTTTTCCATTTATTTTTTATACTAAACCGTTTTAAGATACCTACCTATATTTTTAGTATTAGCTTCACACAGGAGCCCCTGAGAAAAATTGTTTTCCTCAGGACCTACGTCATATTTGGAGATGTTGTATGGAGGGTCTTTTTATGGAAAGGAAGGAGAGTAAGATCTGGGAACGTATGAGCGGTAAATAGAAATCTAGCAGTCAGTGTATCTAGAAGTGACGCATGTGTAAATCCATCCCTCCCGCTGGGGTGCAATACGATGGATCGAGTGAAACCAGCTGGAGAGTTCAAAGGGTCTCCCCAAACCGGCTTCTTGTAAGAAGGCGCAAACGCCGATATGACTTGAACACCAGACTCGGGAACCCTTGCTTAGTCACCAAACGTAGCGAATCAGTTGGTGTGACCTTTGTCAAATGTTTTGGTTATCTAACAAATTATTCCCAAGGCAGTGGTACCTATACCCTCATCAAAATTGATCGTATTACGGACATTTTTATGCTAGTAAAATGTTACACATTTTTACTAGAATAAAAATACATAAAATTTTGGTTACTTGTAAAAGAAGTGATCCTATGTAACGCCTAAAAATGTGCCTTCAATTTCTCTTTGGGTTTTAGTGCTGGTAGTAGGCCGACTTTTTAGTACTTTTTATTATTCATACGAGTACGTGGTTTATAACCCTTTGAGAGACGGCTAAAATAATCATGTTGGATTTTTCTTCTTGAGTGATTTCTGCCAGCGCAATCAAGGGTCTAAAGTAAGTAAATCCTAACAAAGTTATACATAAAACTTTATAATTTGAAAGTTATGTTGGAATTTCAGAACGAAATAAGTAGAAAAAATTTCTACTTATTTCTACTAAAAATATTAGCAAAACTCAATCGAAAATCTGGAGACAGAAAAATCAGAAAAAGATATTGGCACCTCTGGGTCTCGAACCTTCTGTTTACATGGCAAATGTTCTACCAACTGAGTTAAGGTGTCTATATCCAATTCAGTCACTTTTAACTGTATCATACTTCGACTAAGGACTACCAACATTATCTTCATTTTCTTATTGCACATATTATTGGCTGCTATCATTATATATAATTGTTGACTCTTACTTCGGTCGCCGACACTCTAAAAAGGTCGCAGGTAGTTTACCGCTCAGTTCAGAACACTTGCCATTTCAGTCGCCCGACTCGAGCCGTTCAGTATTTTATTTAATTTTATTTGTAAAATCAACAGAGCATTATCTCTCAAAAAAGGATCTGGGAATTTACTGATTATTTTTTTCATTCAGTTCTTCGGATTGTGTAGGTTGAGACGCGTATTTTGATACCCATCTCGGGTCTTTCGAACGTACTATTTTCATCAGCTTCGATATTTGCTGCCTCTTTTTACAAAGGCTTTATCAATAATTTACTTACTTTGTACTTGGTTCCAAGAAATATAATTTGACGAATATAATTGTATTGTCATGTACCTTCGATTGAATTGGAAAATTGATACCGGTTTTTTCAAAGAATTGATTCAATTTATTGCGAAGCATTACATTTTTATTAATATTTAAACAAATCAATTGAATGCCTAAGATACTCAAATATGATTAGTTTTTAATACGTTTCAAAGAAACTCATCTAAAAACAATATAAATAGTTATTCTTATCAGGACTTGAAGGAGGGAACTGAACACGAACATATCGAAAACATTTGTAATTCAAATGAAGAGTTTCTTATTATTTTTTAATTTATAAACTAGACAAGATTTTTATGCATAGCACAAAGGGTAACAATTATTATAAGCAATAATTATCAGCCTGAAATACTTAATAAGAAAAAAAAAAAAAAAGAGATTTCTATTTCATAAATAAATCCAAGAACGTAAAATACTTGGGGCACATCATTATCAAAGACCTCTCGGACGATGTTGACATTGAACCACAAAAGATAATTATAAGTAAACTGTTTAATATAATTGCCCGGAGATTCTTCCAATGCAGCAATAACGTAAAAAAATTATATTGATCATTGCATTTTGTACTAGCCTATAATATACTTGTGGAGTATATAAACTAAATATTGTTTCCTAAATAAACTAAAAAAAATAAAAAAATAAAAAAAAATAAAAAAAATAAAAATATCACTACCGAATCAACTCTATGGAACGACTTCGGATCCAATGCAGGGTGAATGGGCGCACTTGCCTTACTTACAGTGCTTCTTGACATTTTTGGAGTAAAAAGGCACATGAAATTTTTTTGTCCGATGACTTTGCGATGACTTTTTTTATTTTTTTCCTCAAAATCAAACAATAAAAATTCGTCCTCATTTCATCACTGGTCACTCACCTGAGTAACTGCCCAACCTCTTACTCCGCCCCCAATTGTCCAGCATCCCACCATTTTTTTATGTTCTTGTAGAAAAAACATCAAAAATGTCACCAGAGACCGAAACGTTTACGGAATTGGACTGAATGGATTCGCCGGTCTGATGAGATACCGGGTCACTGGAGCCAGGGTGCGAATAATAGCCTCCGACAACGCAGTGTTGATGAACGCAACCTTCCATCAACAAGCGCCACTCCTGAATGAGCTCTGGGCCCGAGCTCACCAAAGATTACATCCTACATTAGTTACTACATCCTTGCCCATTAGTTACGGGGTCCCTCAAGGCAGTGTTATAGGTCCAACGCTCTTCCTAATATATATTAACGAGTTATGCAACCTAGATATCGATGCCACTATTGTCAGTTTCGCCGATGACACTGTCCTACTCTTCCAAGCAAAAGATTGGCTTACCGCATATTCCAAAGCGAAGGAAGGAATTCAACAGGTAAAATATTGGTTGACTCGAACATATTAACTCTAAATGTACAGAAAACCAAATACTTACTGTCTAGTCTCACCAATATCCCAAAGTCAAACCCAGCCCCGCCATTAAAAATACACAAATGTAAAAATTCATCTCTAAACCGGAACTGTGACTGCCCATGCCTAGAGCAAGTAAACATTATCAAATATTTAGGAGTAACCTTCGATACACACCTGAATTGGAAGCAACATGTACATAATACTACAAACAAAATCCGAAAATCTATATACTTTTTCAAACAAACACGCAATTTCCTTAACCTAAAACTTTTAAAAACAGTATATTACTCATTGTGCTAATCTCACATCGAATACGGAATTCTAGCCTGGGGTAATGCATATTCCAATGCCCTTGATCCCATCATGAAATAATTCTTAAAATGCCGCTTAATGCCAGCACTGATGCTATCTTCAATTCCTTCAACGTTATGGACATAAAACAGCTCTACTCAAGATCCATATTAATTAATTTACACAAAAACAACAAAACACCATACAAAGCTACACAAACAATACACAATACCCGAGCCAAAAACAACGAACTTCTCCAAACTCCTTTTTTCAAAACCACCTTCGGGCAAAGACACTCTAAATACATAGCTTGCAAACTATACAATACACTACCAACTACGATCAGACAAAGTGACTCCTTTACAAAATTCAAACAAGATATTAAAAAATGGAATATAAGTATTGGACGCCACACTATCACAAATATCTGTAAAATAAATCACACATAGATAGAAATAACTATTCACATACAACCTAACCCATATAAAACAAATGAAAATAATGGAATCCTGTCAAATTTAACCTATAAATAGACTAGGCAGAATTTATTTCATTACTCCATCTCCAACATTTATAAAATAACTCTCTTTAAAAGATTTACCACCCTTCCAATCACCCTTCTGTTCTAATTTTATTCATAATATGTATTTTACCTGAAATATCCTTGTAACTACTATATTCATTTTTATACCTGTACGCCTGTCTCGACACAGGTTTACCCTAGTGAGACAGGCATACAAATAAAACCATTGTAAATATATTTTATTAAAGATAAATAAATAAATACATAATCCATAATTGTTATTTATTTAATTTTTATTTTGTTGTTTTTCTTATTTTTTGGATTTACAGTTTATTATTCTATCGACCCCACATCCTAAAATAAAATTTTAATTATGCAAGAAGGTTTTTTAGACGTATAATGTACAATTTACCTACATTTTCTATCTTATGGTGAAGTGCTGTCTATATTGAACGGAACGGAAACTGTGCCAAGATTGGATTACTTTGAAATGTGAACCTTTAGAAGAATGCTATAAGTATCTGCCTTGGATACAAAACACGACATTGTTAGAAGTCAGATTGAAAGGGAATTTCATCTTACCATCAAGAAAAGATTTAACTATGTAACTTGGACACGTCCTCGAAAGGGAAAATACCGAAAACTTGGTTTGAAAAGAAATGCTGAGGGAGAACACGATACCGCAAGATTATAGAAATTGTTGAGGGACTTGAGGAATTTCAGGTATCGGATTTGAACATGATAATATTTTTATGCATGTGTGTAATTTTGTTCCCTTGTGCTGCAGAAAACCATGAGAAAATTATGATATTACGTGAACTCCACCCATTTGAATAGCTAGAAACATTGCCTGCTTCGAATTGACAAAATCAATAACTTTTTGCGAAATAACGCGTACATTGGCACTTTGCACGAACTTTTTGATACTAAACGGGAGTTAATTAGTTAATGAGGTCTTTAGTTATATTTGACCCACTTTTTTTTCTCCCAGATCTCTTGTAATAAATTAATCTCGTCTTAGATTAATTATTATATAATACATATTTTTTTCATTTAAAAATTTTCATACAGTACACATAATAGATACATAAAATAATGAAAAGTATATAAAGTGTATAAAGCTTAATATAATAAATGTGTCAACAAAAAAATCCCACAAAGGCAACGCCTGTTCTTGGGTATAATATTGATTTTTTACTTTGATTTTTATTTCTATGGTTAAAGTGAAGATTTTAAGTATATTTAAATTGGGGTTTTAAGAAGAGTAACTGAATAAATTCAATTAAAAACTTCAACATAATAACATTCTGCATTGTTATTATCGCATTCGTGGAAGTTTTAGAAGAATAAATGTTACAAGTGCTAATTATTATTTTGAATTGATAAACTAACGTTTAAGACAAGATTTTTTATAGCACAAAGGGTAACAATTATTAAAAGCAATAATTATCAGCCTGAAAAACTCATATACATTGAAAAAATCTTCTGAGAAAAGATACATGACGCCAACGGGACTTGAACCCGTGTCCTACTGATTGTAAAAAATGTAGACATAATTTGTCTCTACGCCACCTAGCGAGAGATTTAGCACTAACAATGCCTTACAAAAATAAAGTTGATCAAAGAACATTTAAGGTGTCTTAATAATAATAATTTTTCTGAGTTCGCTAACCATATCATTGAAAATAACCACAGTTTTGAAAAAAACACAGGGATAAATATTCTTCATATTAATCATAAAGGAAAACGTTTAGATAACTTAGAAGCTTTGGAAATTAAAAAATCTTTAAAAATAATGAATCTATTATCAACAAACAAAAAATATTGTCATATAGCCCAATCATGGATTTGTTCCCCTACCCACCCACTCTACACTAATACCTACCCACCCAATCTACATTATTAACTAACAACGGCTCCACCCCTACCATAATAAAACATTGTTCTAAACTGTCAAATTAGTATAAGCTTTCCCTGACGAAGGAACGTTTGTTCCGAAACCGGTCGGATTTGCACATCATATAAGTGGTTTATACAAAGTTGTATTGTTTCATTTTTCTATAAAGTTGGTTGTTTTCAGATGGAAAAATGTAATAAACAGTAATTTTTAAATCAAACACTAGTATATATTGAATTATTTGGCGGGTATAAGATAAGCCGCCATAGCTCAGTTGGGAGAAAACCTGACCGGCAATCAGTAGGACACGGGTTCAAGTCCCGTTGGCGTCATGTATCTTTTCTTGGAAGATTTTTTCAATGAAGATGAGTGTTTCAGGCTGATAAAATTATTGCTTATAATAATTGTTACAAGTGCAATTTAAAGACATTAATTTTATGGATTGCGTGTACGATTTATTTTAATTCTAAGAGCTTCATCAGTTCACCTCCATTCATTTAGGCCAGTTATTTTGCATAACAACCGACATTCTTCAAAAATAACTTAAATTGACAGCTTATTTGAGAATCAGGAGGCCTCGCTAAAATTGGCGAATTTTATCAACCTACTGTCGGAATCATAATTATGTTGACCGTTCTCGCAAATAACGCCAACTGACCATAGATGTTGAATTTAGTCAATATTGTATTGACATAGGGTTTATCGATCGACCGTCTACACCTCCAAATGTATGAGAGCCGCCAAGAATCAGACAACTAGAGACTTTATATTGAATAAGGTTTATGTCCAGTGCAGGGCGCCAGAAAGTTTTCGAAGAAGTTGATTGTTTTACGTTAGAACGTAACCATATTTTCCAGACAAAGCTGACGTAAATTAATTCGAAGAAATCATCGTATGTAAAAAGTGTATTGTAGGAATAAAACTACTAACGTATCTGTAAGGCATGTAACAAAATGAAATTGGAAAACGTTCCCGTAGTTTTCGGTCAACTGTACCAGGTTGAAAAAGTAACTCCCAAACTAGAACAGGTCAACTGAGTTAGGAATGTTGGCCAAACAACTGGAGTTTGCAGAACAAACAGTGTTTATTTGTACAGAGCATAACATAGTGGTCGGAATGCCGGCATGTCTGTGCCTGTGTCTGTGAATACACGCGATGGTTTTAGCTCGTTCAGTGTTCACGTAGTGAAGCAATGTATTTTTAAAGTTGTAACACGTTTTTTGGTTAAAAAAAGATAGAGCTTTATAGTTTTTAACACGAGATGCAGAGAGAACATGCGATGTACCAAACGAGTGACCTATGCTTTATAAAGTATGTTATATAGGTCTTCCTTGGGCGTCCCCGACTTCTTCTACCATTCACATTCGCGTATATTCACTCATATAATCAATTTACACGTCTTTCTTATTAGGGTGTGGCAAATATTTTAACTTTTGAATTCAGAAACGTCTGATATCTAAAAAATTGCATCTTACAAAGAAAATGAGATATGCATTTAATTTATTTTTTAAGTGATTATGAGCTCACTAAAATGCATTGAAAATCAATAATGTATTTTAAAATTATGGTAATTTATTTATTTATAAGAATATTTTACATTGCTTAGTTTTTTTGTGGTGTTTCATCCGCCATGCTAGGGATATCCCTGTGTTATGAGATTTGAAATTATACATTTGTAAAGGTTGATAAACAAAATTAGAAGTTGTACAGATTAAATTAAATTGCAAAATTTTACAATAATAATAATTAATTTATTAATAATGATGAATTAATTAAAATTTTTTCAGATGATATTAAAATGACTTTTGGTTTAGATAAATGTAAAACGATCCATATAGAGAAAGGCAAAATTGTAGATGGAGACGAGGGTATATTTAGAAATTTCAAAATTAAAAGTATGAAAGGGGATGAGGTTTATAAATATTTAGGATACCCGCAATCGAATAGATTAGATCACACTAGTATTAAAAATGATATTAGGATTAAATTTCAAACTAGGATCAGAAAAATTTTAAAATGCAATCTATCTGCTAAAAATTTAGTAAAAGCAATAAATACTTGGACAATACCGTTATTAACGTACTCATTTGGCATAATTAAATGGTCCAATACAGATTTAGATAGTTTAGAACGATTAATTAGAACTACGTTAACAAAGTTTAATTGCCATCATCCAAATTCAGCTATAGAACGAATTCATTTACCTAGAAATTTAGGAGGTAGAGGTGTAGTCAAAATAACATTTTTGAAACACAATCAGGTAGAAAAGGTTTTGAAATTTTTTCCATAGGAAAGCTAATAGCTCAGAAAAATGCACAAAATAATTTGCAAGGCAGATAGAAACATTACACCTTTAAATGTATATGACGAGAATGCCAACATTCTTATAAATACTAACCAGGAATTATTAGATTCCTGGTCAAATAAAATTATTCATGCAAAACACTTCAGTTATCTCAACCAAACGTATGTTGACAAATTTTCGTCAAACAAATGGTTGAGTATTGGAGAGTTGAGCGCAGAAATAGAAGAATTTATGCTTGCCATTCAAGATAGAGTCATTAATACTAAAAATTATAGGAAGCATATAATCAAAGATATAAATCAAATTGATGATTTATGTAGAAAATGTTTGGCTTTTCCGGAAACTATAGAACATATTATATCGGGATGTTCTATATTAGCGCCGTCCGAGTATACATTTAGGCACAATCAGATTTTAAAAATAATCCACCAAAGTTTGGTAATTAAACATAACTTGATTGACTGCCGTAATATAGTACCATATTATGAATATGAACCAAATTCATTTTTAGAAAAAGAATTTTATAAAATATATTATGATAAAACTATACTAACAGACAAAACAATTAGTCATAATAGACCTGATATAGTTTTACATGACAAAATTAAAAAAATAACTTATATCATTGATGTAGCTATTCCAAATTCCTGTAATATTCAAAAATCTGTTTCTGAAAAAATTAGAAAATACACAGATTTAGGAAATGAGATTAAAAGAATTTGGCATTCTCGGACTATAAAAATATTACCATTTGTTATTTCGGCTACTGGCATTATACCTAGGTCTCTGATTCAAAATTTAGGCGTATTAGATTTGTCAAAGAATTTATATATAAAAATGCAAAAATCGGTAATTTTAAATACATGTAGGATTACAAAAGATTTTTTAAATATTTATATTGAGGGATCAGTAGGATTTATAGGTTCAATTAGGAATTCCACAGAGCCGAACCCTCTGATATGAAAATATCTGGAGTCGGTGAATTATTTTCCCATCTGGTCTCTGGTAGGTTGACATGTTGTTCTTGTATTGTTTTGTAATTATAATACTTATATAGTGCAATTGCATAAAGTGGATTGACCAGATGATCATTTGGGAAGTGTGTGAAAGGGTTTAGTTTTTCCTGTGGGGAAAATTAAACCCGGACATTTAAATTTGGTGCGTAAAAAAAATTATGATAATAACTAATATAATAGTTATTAAAATATAACATATAAGAAATAGTAATTTAATTATTTGTTGAATTAAAGAATTAAGGAACATCGTTTCTAAACATCATTTCTAGTTATAAGGATCCATTGTGATAAATGTTTTTTAAAGGTGAGCGGTTGGGTTTCGGTTTTTAAGTTCTCAGGGAGAAGGTTAAATATTTTAGGAGCTAGGTATATGAAATGTCTTCGTGCTGACGTGGTATGTAGTGTCGGTACATTGTAGTGTCGGTTGGTTATTGTTCTGGTCGTGTAGTTATGATGTACGAGAGTTTTTTTTCTTATATTTGAACATGAAATGCGTTAAAGTAAATTTTAGATGGAGTTGCCGTATGTTTAGAACATTATATTCAGTGAAAAGTCGGGTGGAGGGGTATCTTGTCGGTCGCTTGTTGATAACACGTATAATCGTTTTTTAAGCTTTTTGTAGGGGATCAATAAATTTATGAGTACAGCCGCCCCAAATTATGATGCCATTTACTAATAGGAATTGGCAGAGAGCATAGTAAACTCTTTTTAGTATTGTAGGAGTAAGGATATTTCTTAGAGTTCGAAAAACATAGGAGAGCTTGCGAATTCGGGGGGTTAGACTGGCTAAATGCTGATTCCAACGTAGATGATTAATATTTAATTAATTACCATAATTAATTATGGTAATTAATAACTTACTGTTTAACGTTTGTTATTTAAAATTGCGTACAGCTGACAAAAATAAATAATAAAAAAATCTTATTTATGAATACAAGTAAGTCTACTGGAATACTTATTTTATCCATAAAATGTGTTATTTTCTCCTTTTATATTTTTTACTATTTCAATATAACTCAGAAAATCAATGATGTATTTTTAAATTATGAAAATTAATATTTAATTAATTACCATAATTAATTATGGTAATTAATAACTTACCGTTTAACGTTTGTTATTTAAAATTGCGACAAAAATAAATAAATAAAAAAATCTTATTTATGAATACACGTAAGTCTACTGGAATACTTATTTTATCCAGAAAATGTGTTATTTTCCCCTTTTATATTTCTAACAAACTTTTTTCAAAATTTCCGGCCATTTTAGCGAGCTAAGAGTGAACACCAAATTAATTTATAAATAAAAAGAAAACACTTTGTTTACGTCACTTTATTATTTCTTCCGTCTACCGGTTTCGGTACCTCCGTACCATCGTCAGGACTGAATATAAAATACTGACAAATACAGAGAAATATACATATATATATACAAAATGTAAAAGAAAGAGACAGTAAAATAGAGCGGGACAGTGTGTCAGTTGTGGGAGGGAAGTGGGGGAGGAGCGATTGGGATAACGGGAAACATACTTATAATAGGGCTGAATGTTAAATTAAGTTGATTATTAATGATTTCAGCCTTTGTATTAACTGATTTTTTTATTTCTAAAGCTTCTAAGTTATTTAACCTTAAACCTATCCCATTTTTGTGTAGGACTTTAATACCCGTATCCCGGTTAAAGGTATGATCTTTATTAATTAGGTGCTCTGCGAATTCTGAAAACCCTTTACTGGTTAGGCACCTTATGTGCTCTTTTACTCTAGTTTCCACATTGCGTGACGTTTGTCCAATATAGAATGCTGGACAATCGTTGCAACTAATTTTATAAACGCCCGAGTGGCTTAGTACGTCCTCATCGTCTTTAGCATTAATAAAAAAATTTCCTAGGTTGTTATTCGTGTAAAAAGCAGGTTTAATTTCGGGTGGGAATTTAATTGTACACGAAGAGGACAGGTTATTAATATATAAAATTCTTCGCCATGCGCGGTTAAGGTTATTATTATTAAAAGATATTGAACTAGAGTAAATGTATTTATTTATGGATATTGATCTTTTTTGCTAGGATTCTATCTATGAGTTGTGCTTCGTATCCATTATTGCGAGCTATTAATTTTATCGTATTTAATTCATTAGTATAATTAACATTTGACAAAGGGGTGGTGACTAATCGATGGATCATTGAGTGGAATGCGGAATGTTTATGTGAGGTTGGGTGGTTGGATGTATTATGAATTACGGTGTCTGTGAAGGTAGGTTTTCTAAATATATTAAAGTGAATTTTATTATCAATAATCCATAAAGTCAGATCAAGAAAGTTTAGTGTCGAATTTATACCTATTTCTAGTGTGAATTGGATCTGTTTATGTAAGGAGTTGAGGAGTAATAGGAAGGAATTTAGCTGACGCTCTGTACCAGACCAAATACAAATAATATCGTCCACATAGCGTTTCCAAAGTAAAATATTTTTTATCAATGGTGATTTAAGTTCAAAAATATTGTTTTCAAAGTTATTCATAAAAATGTCCGCAACAAGCGAACTTGTGGGTAGCCCCATCGCCAATCCATCTCGTTGTCGGTATATTATATTATTATATTTAAAACTGTTTTGGTACAAGCAAACATCAATGAGTTGGATAATATCTGAAGCAAAATCTTTGTGTACGTTAGAACTATTGACTAAATTATTTATAATATTTTTACATTCTACTATCGGAATACTAGGAAACAAATTCACTACATCAAAAGAAATGAGTTTACAGTTGCTAGGGAGAGTTAAATCTTTTAAATGGTTAATTAGTTCATGGGAATTTTTAATTGTATGTTTTGGAAGAAAAATATTGGAATTCTTAATTACCTTTGTAAGAATAGAAGCAATTTTATAATTAGGGGCATAACAACATGTCACGACCGGCCTAATGGGCCTATTAGCTTTATGTATTTTGACAAACCCATATAACCTGGGGATTTTTGGGTTCTTTGTTAAAAATTTTACCTGGTGAAAAGTATCATCTTTGAATATTGGGTTTTTACATGCGTTTAATGTATTTTTAAGAGTTTTCTGATATTTATTAATCGGGTTTACTTTTAAAATTTCAAAGTTATCAGATTTTAGGAAGTCGTTGATTTTATGATTATATTCTACTTAATCTATAATTATAACTGTATTACCCTTATCTGCTCTAGTTAATATTAAATCTTCTTTCTTCAGTTTATCGCGGATATTCTTGGCTTGTATGTTTTCTTGATTCTGCTTCGGCTGGTATCTTGGGATAAGGTTTTGTAAGACCTCGGCACTTTTGTAAAGGTAAGGTTTAAATTAAACCTGCTTTTTACACGAATGACAACCTAGGAAAATTTTTAATTAATGCTAAAGACAATGAGGACGTACTAAGCCACTCGGGCGTTTATAAAATTAGTTGCAACGATTGTCCAGCATTCTATATTGGACAAACGTCACGCAATGTGGAAACTAGAGTAAAAGAGCACATAAGGTGCCAAACCAGTACAGGGTTTTCAGAATTCGCAGAGCACCTAATTAATAAAGATCATACCTTTAACCGGGATACGGGTATTAAAGTCCTACACAAAAATGGGATAGGTTTAAGGTTAAATAACTTAGAAGCTTTAGAAATAAAAAAAAATCAGTTAATACAAAGGCTGAAATCATTAATAATCAACTTAATTTAACATTCAGCCCTATTATAAGTATGTTTCCCGTTATCCCAATCGCTCCTCCCCCACTTCCCTCCCACAACTGACGCACTGTCCCGCTCTATTTTACTGTCTCTTTCTTTTACATTTTGTATATATATATATATGTATATTTCTCTGTATTTGTCAGTATTTTATATTCAGTCCTGACGATGGTACGGAGGTACCGAAACCGGTAGACGGAAGAAATAATAAAGTGACGTAAACAAAGTGTTTTCTTTTTATTTATAAATTAATTTGGTGTTCACTCTTAGCTCGCTAAAATGGCCGGAAATTTTGAAAAAAGTTTGTTAGAAATATAAAAGGGGAAAATAACACATTTTCTGGATAAAATAAGTATTCCAGTAGACTTACGTGTATTCATAAATAAGATTTTTTTATTTATTTATTTTTGTCGCAATTTTAAATAACAAACGTTAAACGGTAAGTTATTAATTACCATAATTAATTATGGTAATTAATTAAATATTAATTTTCATAATTTAAAAATACATCATTGATTTTCTGAGTTATATTGAAATAGTAAAAAATATAAAAGGAGAAAATAACACATTTTATGGATAAAATAAGTATTCCAGTAGACTTACTTGTATTCATAAATAAGATTTTTTTATTATTTATTTTTGTCAGCTGTACGCAATTTTAAATAACAAACGTTAAACAGTAAGTTATTAATTACCATAATTAATTATGGTAATTAATTAAATATTAATCATCTACGTTGGAATCAGCATTTAGCCAGTCTAACCCCCCGAATTCGCAAGCTCTCCTATGTTTTTCGAACTCTAAGAAATATCCTTACTCCTACAATACTAAAAAGAGTTTACTATGCTCTCTGCCAATTCCTATTAGTAAATGGCATCATAATTTGGGGCGGCTGTGCTCATAAATTTATTGATCCCCTACAAAAAGCTTAAAAAACGATTATACGTGTTATCAACAAGCGACCGACAAGATACCCCTCCACCCGACTTTTCACTGAATATAATGTTCTAAACATACGGCAACTCCATCTAAAATTTACTTTAACGCATTTCATGTTCAAATATAAGAAAAAAACTCTCGTACATCATAACTACACGACCAGAACAATAACCAACCGACACTACAATGTACCGACACTACATACCACGTCAGCACGAAGACATTTCATATACCTAGCTCCTAAAATATTTAACCTTCTCCCTGAGAACTTAAAAACCGAAACCCAACCGCTCACCTTTAAAAAACATTTATCACAATGGATCCTTATAACTAGAAATCATGTTTAGAAACGATGTTCCTTAATTCTTTAATTCAACAAATAATTAAATTACTATTTCTTATATGTTATATTTTAATAACTATTATATTAGTTATTATCATAATTTTTTTTACGCACCAAATTTAAATGTCCGGGTTTAATTTTCCCCACAGGAAAAACTAAACCCTTTCACACACTTCCCAAATGATCATCTGGTCAATCCACTTTATGCAATTGCACTATATAAGTATTATAATTACAAAACAATACAAGAACAACATGTCAACCTACCAGAGACCAGATGGGAAAATAATTCACCGACTCCAGATATTTTCATATCAGAGGGTTCGGCTCTGTGGAATTCCTAATTGAACCTATAAATCCTACTGATCCCTCAATATAAATATTTAAAAAATCTTTTGTAATCCTACATGTATTTAAAATTACCGATTTTTGCATTTTTATATATAAATTCTTTGACAAATCTAATACGCCTAAATTTTGAATCAGAGACCTAAGTATAATGCCAGTAGCCGAAATAACAAATGGTAATATTTTTATAGTCCGAGAATGCCAAATTCTTTTAATCTCATTTCCTAAATCTGTGTATTTTCTATTTTTTTCAGAAACAGATTTTTGAATATTACAGGAATTTGGAATAGCTACATCAATGATATAAGTTATTTTTTTAATTTTGTCATGTAAAACTATATCAGGTCTATTATGACTAATTGTTTTTTCTGTTAGTATAGTTTTATCATAATATATTTTATAAAATTCATTTTCTAAAAATGAATTTGGTTCATATTCATAATATGGTACTTATTATGGCAGTCAATCAAGTTATGTTTAATTACCAAACTTTGGTGGATTATTTTTAAAATCTGATTGTACGTTTTGTATATATATATGTATATTTCTCTGTATTTGTGAGTATTTTATTCAGTCCTGATGATGGTACGGAGGTACCGAAACCGGTAGACGGAAGAAATAATAAAGTGACGTAAACAAAGTGCTTTCTTTTTATTTATTTAAAATGTCAAGTCACAATGTGTTTGCTTCTTTTGAAAAATTAAATTAATTTATTTTTACGTTTTCGAATAGCTCATTCGCAACTTTTGAGACCCCGGGCATTTAAAAATAAGACAATTTTTTCTCTCTATAGAGAGCGACATAATCTACTCATCAAACCATCTAAGCGTCCCTTTCGTTCTTATTCATTATGCCTACATCAGCCTCCGGATTCTTTGCAAATCTCCATTTTTCGCACACGATCATACATGGTTTTACACACAAACGCCTCAGGAGACTCATTTCTACTGAATTCAGTATATTTTCATAATTCTGCCAGCTTCATGTGTCACTGCCATACATCAGGGTAGGTTTGGACTGCTGCTTCAAGAAATATGTGTAATAAAAAGCTTCAGTCAGTGAAGTGAGTCTGTCTTTATTGTTGAGCTACGTAGCGAGGTCGAAGCTGAGCGGGAGTGACAGTGGTGCCGTTGGTGTTGCTGCTGCGTGATGATGAGTGAAGAAGGTCAGGAGACTACGGCGGTGAAGATCACAGGTCTTCAGTGAGCCGGCGTCTTGCTCTACACCACGGCGGTGTAGAAGTTCTTCTTCTTCTTCTTTCGTATGGTGTAGAAGTGACCTTGGTCCAGGCGGTCGACCGTCGTCATGTTGACGAGGTATGGCGGTTGTGTGGCCTTTGAGTCGACACACACACGTGACGCAGGAAGGAACCTTGAGAGGCGATGAGGATGCTGGTTGCTGGCTCGTTGCCGGTTGTTGGTTGCTGGCTCGTTGCCGGTTGTTGGTTGCTGGCTCGTTGCCAGTTGCTGGTTGCTGGCTCGTTGCCGGTAGGTGGTTGGTGAAGTTCCTCGAAGGTGCTGGAAACGTTCCTGGTGTCACACTAGACAAATGTTGTTCACTGCTGATTGCGCGGGGCCGGTGCCCGGCGCAGGCACGTACTTAGTCGCGTCACTGCTCGGACTGTGTTGCTTGACCGATGAATGGGAAGGTACTGCCTGACTGCAGCGGACGAGCGATCGGCTGCTTATATAGCCGCGGCGAGTAATTACTCTCGTGGTAGGTAATGCTGGGTGAACTCACGTAAAGCTGAGATATTGCTAGAACTTTCTGCGGGCATTTGAATGGTACAGCCATACGTTCTAGGCCTTTCGCGTAAGTGGCGGAATTATTATTTACGATGCGGCGCGGCCGTAGTAACTGACTGTAAGTATTTCGTAGTTTCCAGCGTGTTCGGTGGGAGTACAGTGACGGCACAATGAATTCGGCAGACGTGGCCGCCACATATTTAACGAGTCGCCTACTGGACAGCAATTTTCTGCCATCTCTGAAATAAAAACTAATATTTTCCACAAAATACATAAAAGCGTACGGTTCCTTAATAATATTTATAATATGAAAACTTGAATAACCTTTTTTAAATTGTCGTCATCAAAAGCTCACCCGTATTACAAAAGAGTGGGTTTTTTCCCCTGAAACTTTTGTACATTATTATTATGTGAAAGATGTCAGAAATCATCAATATTACGTGTTTTTTTCTGATGTTATGTTTTTTTCATGATACACATTTAATGGTAATTGTGGTGTGTTTAAACTGTTTTCTAAACAAGAAAATTATCTATTATTAGGTACCTATCGGTAATATAAATTTACTTGGTGATTGAGCTCAGCATCTCAAACGAGCAATAACCATACCTTGCCTGATATGTTTTAACAAATAAAAAATATAGATTTGATTATGCGGATCGATAATTTTTTTTTTCAGTTAAAAATGAAACATCTTTTCTATTAAACATCTCCACTGATCACATTATCACACGTCGCAACTTGCAACGTATCACATAACTCGAAGGCTGTACCCAGTAGCGACGTGTGATAGAATTTTTTTTGTTTATTTTTAAATGGAAAAAAAATCATCGGTCAGCAAAATGACATTCACATTTTTTACCCCAATTATGTCCAGGATTCTATTGAATGGTTAAAATCCTTCGAGGTCGTTATTCTTGTTATAACAGAATAGAAAAACCCTTTTTAATACACTTGCTAATGCCAATCAATTGTATTTTGCTTTTAATCGACTAATTACTTTTTGCCGTCATTAATAACCAATGACTTGAATGACAATAGTGTTGATTGTCGAGTGGTGATTTGTTTTTTCAGAGATAAGAGTTGAAAACAGACTGAGTACATATGAGATTATGGCCGGTTATTTCAGGTATTTCCAGCGCAGATTATAAATTAGTTTGCATTATTATTTTTATAATAATGTTTCACACAGTAGTTCAGTCCCACACACCGGAAAAGCATATGTTTTATTTTTTTTCGGGTGTGTGGGACTTTTTTTGTTTTTTTTTTCTTGATAGAGTTCCACGTATCCAAATTTCACCAAAAACCGATGACGGGAATTGGTAGTGACAAAATATATGGGTTAAAGGCTTATGAGTTATCCTGGAGATTCCAGACCAGTGATGAAGAATCTGTGGCCCGCGGGCCACATTTCGTGTGACCTGTGAGCCTTTTCGTACTTCCCACTTGGCTAAATAAAATATCAAAAAAAAATCGTTAAAGAATATATTATAATAAAACTTTATTCCACTTAATTTTATTCGACCGTAACCGGTTTCAGCTCGTTAAAGCCATCTTCAGACTGGTACAAATATTTCTTAGTCTATGGTTCATATACACAACGTATTGGGGAGGGGGAGAGGGGTGGTCTACAAGGATTTTAATCAATTATAATAATTATATTTGTTGCTAAGTCGTTTTAGACTATCGAATTTATAAATATTTTGGTAATTCCAGTAAGCTTATTACATTGGGTTTGCAGCTCACTTCAATGATGATTAGGGAAAAACCTTACAAGTAATATGAGTATCTAATGACCTAATTTTATTGTCAAATCGTTATTATATTCATGAAGTATGTTATTCGATAGTCTAAAACGACTTAGCAACAAATAAATTAATTCATATACAACGATACCTACAATCGATTGACAGCTGTGTTTTGCTCTACTCCCGAAATAAATAATTATTTTTTCTGTTTTTAGTGAACTAATGTTTCAGCGCATTATTGACAGTAATTAGTTAATAATTGATTGACAGTTTTACAAAAGAAAACAAAAACAGGATATCACAAGTGAATTCCAAGTGTCAAGTAAAAGGGAATATAGGCAGTGTTCGACCTTACAAACTAAATTCAGTGCTCAAAATGTCAACTACAGATAAAAATCTGAGAAGTAAAGGGCAAACAACCGGGACCAGTGCTACATCTGATCCCCAGGGAATAAATATTGATGTCCTGTTGGAGAAAATTGAGATGAAGATGGAAAAAAAATTAGAAACTTTTAAATCCGCAATCCTAAAAAAAATTGATGATGAAAATAAAGAGAACCGGAGCACAAGAGACTTCATCAGTCATCAATATGATGATATACACCTAAAGATGGAGACTATAATTAAACTGGTCTCGGAAGTAGAAACCATGAGAAAGGAAATAACGGCAAAAGATGGCATAATAAAGAGCCTTCAAGTTAGATTAGCAGAAGTGGAACAAAAAACGCGTGAAGATACCCTTGAATTTGCAGGGATTCCAGAAAAAGAGGTTGAGCAGCCTGCAGAAATAATTAAACGGGTGGCCGCTGCTGCAGGTGTCGACATAAAGGGCGATGACATCCTCGAAATCAAGAAAATTCCGGACCGACGACCAGGAGTCCCCCCAAAATTCCACGTCAGATTCACTAACCCCCAAAAAAGACGGCAGATTCTACTGAACAGGAAGCTACTCAACCCTACCACAACCCAAGGAAACGGACACCAGAAGATTTTTATTAGTGAAACCCTTGGCGCCTACTTCAAAGATCTTCTGTGGAGGTCGAAGACTAAGGCAAAAGAAATGGGATATAAATATGTCTGGTACAAGGAATTTAAAGTGATGGTTAAAAAAAATGAAAGTGATAGAGTAATTTATATCAAACACTCTGATGATCTTAAAAAAATTGATTAGTTTTTTTTATTGAGAGCCTCACTTTTACAGGTCATTCACTGGGTCGATTCCCCTCAGTTCAGTGGGACATATTGCTTGCATTTATTTTCAAACTGCAACAATAATTCACCTGTACCTCTTTCAATCAAAGGTTGAAATCCCCAGTAATGGCCTCGGACTAGTGGAGCTCTCATTTAAGGGAATTAAACTTTTTTTTTTGTAATATAAATTATAATATGGCTATTAACATTAATAACACATACAAAGAACTAGGTGATCAAGATAATTTGTTTGTAACATCAGATGCGAAAATATGTAAATACCTAACAACTGATTCAAAAAATACTATTATTATGCACCAAAATATCAGGTCTATTAATAAAAACTTTAATGAACTCCAGATACAGCTGAACCACCTAAATATAGACTTTGATGTTATTATTCTCACAGAATGTTGGTTGACAAATATTTACACTCCTAAATTCATAAATCACTACTCTTCCTACAACTCATCAAAACACGATAGTCAGAACGATGGAGTTGTGGTATACACAAAAAATGACCTAAACTCTATTGTAACTGAAATAAACATTATTGACGCAAGCTGTATGCAAAAAATGTATAATAATGATACGTGTATTCTAGCAATATACCGCTCTCCATCTATTCGCAATATAACACCATTTCTTAACAGTCTAAATAGCATACTCTCTAGTCTTTCCTACACTAAAAACTTGATAATTATGGGAGATTTAAATATCAACATACTTCCAAACAACCCTCACCATCAATGTCACGACTACCTGAACATATTAGAGTTTCATGGATTAATTAGTACTATCAATACACCAACAAGAATAGCTAATGAATCAACATCGTGCATTGATCACGTAATGGTCAAAACTAATAAACAAAACAAAAGTATTGTTTACAAATCAACAATTACAGACCATTACACAACAATTTTCACATTGCAATCCGACACCACAAAAAACAGAAGAGATCAGTCAATCGTATACAATAATATTAATTTTGAGAATTTAAAAAATATAATTAAAAATAAATCTTGGCAAGAGCTTTTACAAATAAAAAACTCAGAGGATGCATGGAATTATTTTGTTGACTTTTTGAAAAATGAATTAATTAATAATACAACAATTTTAACAAAAAAAAATCCTAACAAAATTAAACCCTTGAAATCATGGATAAACTACTCAATTATCAACTGCATTCGTAGAAGAAACGCATTACACAAAAAAGTGAAAGAAAATCCTTATGACATAATATCAATAAACATCTACAAAAGATATAGAAATACATGCGGCAAAGTCATTAGGAAGGCGAAAGAAATCTACTACAGAGACAAAATCCAAGAAAGTAACAACGATCCCAAAAAAATATGGCAAATTCTAAGAGAAGCCACAAATACACAAAACACCATAGACAAACAGGACATTAGTAAACTTTGTATTGACGGAAAAATTATTGACACCTCAAAAAACCCCAAGCTCGTTGCGGATTACATCAATAACTTCTTCATAAATATTGGTTCAAATCTTGCTTCTCGTCTACCAAATTGTAGAAATGCTCTACCTGCTGAAACAGAACTTCAATTTCCCAATAGAAGATTCAATCTCCAAACTGTTTCAGGGGAAGAGATTCTAAAAATAATCAATTCCCTTAAAAACACTTCTTCTGCCGGTGTTGATGGAATAACAACCAAGATTTTGAAAACGCTGTCTACGGAAATTACATTGCCCCTAGAACACCTAATTAACCTTAGTATCAGTCAAGGACACTTCCCCTCAAACCTGAAACAAGGTATTGTTATTCCCATACATAAAACAGGTAACAAGACAGACATAAACAATTACAGACCAATAACTCTACTGACCAGTCTATCCAAAGTATTTGAAAAAATTATAAATGCTCAGTTAGTAAAATTTCTAGACAGCCATAAACTACTTTCAGCAAATCAATACGGGTTTCAAGAAAGCAAGAGTACCTCAGATGCTATGGCCGCCGTAACTGACTTTATTGTAAAAAACCTTGACAAAAGCAAAAAATGTATTTCAATTTTTTTAGATCTGTCTAAAGCCTTTGATACAATATCACACAGTAAATTAATAAACAAACTTCAAACAATCGGTATTACAGGCAATGAACTTAACTTTTTTAAGAGCTACCTTGATGAACGCAAGCAACAAGTGAAAATAATGAACACACTTAGCAATCAGCGCTCAACTAACTATGGTATACCACAAGGTAGCATATTAGGACCGTCTTTGTTCCTTTTATATATCAACGACTTATGTAACATTAACATTCAGGGAAAAATAGTTAGTTTTGCCGATGACACTGTTTTATTGTTTGAAGCTGACACTTGGCTAGCTGTCTACAATAAAGCAGAAACGGAAATAAACATTGTAAAAAAGTGGTTAGATACAAATACACTCACATTGAACACCGAGAAAACTAAATATGTCACATCTAGCATAAATATAACAGGTCAACCTCATGATGATGCCACTATTAGAATACACACATGTATGAATTGCGATGAATATTGTCAGTGTCCCTACATTGAGCGCACTACACAGATGAAGTATCTCGGCCTCACAATTGATCCATATCTCAAATGGAATTTTCACACTCAAATAATTGCAAACAAAATAAGAAAAACCATGCACTTTTTCAGAAAGATACGAAACTTTCTCGACTTGCAACACTTGAAAATGATTTATTTTGCAGTTTGTCAATCTGTTATTGAGTACGGTATCATAGCATGGGGAGGCGGTACTGCATCAGCACTAGATCCAATCATAAAGGCACAAAAAACGATTATAAAAATAATTCTTAGATTACCCCTAATTACGGACTCGAACTTTATCTTTAATATTATGAATGTGTTTGACGTTCGTCAGATATATGCAAAAACAATCCTCACTCATTTATACACAAACATACATAAATACTATGAAAAAAGACTAAATTCTCACTATACTCGAAACAATAACAAAGATTTACTACAAATTCCCATAACTCATACTACTTTTGGTCAACGAAGCTTTAGATACCTTGCAACAAGACTTTACAACATTCTTCCAATTAGTATAAAAAAATGTGATTCACAAAAAAATTTCAAAAAAAACATAAAAATTTGGATAAAAAATAATGATAGAGCATTTACCGGTGCACTCACCCAAATTCGAAATTAGTAATGAACCAATGCTGTTATTATTGTACCAATGTTATTGTTATTATTAATGCAACCAATCTATTGTGTGATTACATTCTAATATATGTGTAGGTATGTTCACAGCATTATAAATTGATGTAAAATAACTGCCTCAACACAGGCTAGCCTAGTGAGGCAGGTTACGAGAAATCTAAATTTATAATTACAAATCTCTACTCTCTAAGTAACTACTGTTTATATGTATATTGTTTTTTGTTATTAACTTTTGTACTAATGTTACTTTTAAAATATTGTAAGATGTACTTTTTTTCTTGTTTGTTATAAATCTTAAAATTTTTTGTAAAATAAAGATATTATTATTATTATTATTATTATTATAATTGATTAAAATCCTTGTAGACCACCCCTCTCCCCCTCCCCAATACGTTGTGTATATGAACCGTAGACTAAGAAATATTTGTACCAGTCTGAAGATGGCTTTAACGAGCTGAAACCGGTTACGGTCGAATAAAATTAAGTGGAATAAAGTTTTTTATTCGTTTTATTATAATATATTATAATGGAATTCCACCATGAATTATCACTCTCAAAAATAGAAATATCGGTAAAGAATATTCAACGGTTTCTGTTGTTTTGCAAAAGGGTTGTCGAAAACTTCAGTTTTTTTTCCAAAGCTTTGAATCAGCCGCTCAAAATAAAAAAAGATTTTTCTAGCATTATGAATATTCTGATAAAGACAGAATTTTAGAAAATACCTCCGCAGTCCAGCATTTTTCATGAGATCTATGTTTGATGCATTTTAAAATTTTCGGGTTCTTTAAAATACCAAAACTTTGGTTGACTACATTTTGTTTAACTACTTTCCAGGTGAAAAAAATCAACAGTTGCCCAAAATTGAAAGTAGGATTTTTTTTAAGATATGCGTAAATAATTCGGAATGATAAAAATCTTCACTTGGCCTTGGAGATACAAAATTTGCGTCTGCGATACATTTTTTGCACTCTGTGCATGTTTTTTTGGAATATAATCGTTTTTGAAAATACAAAAAGGTTAGCGACATCACAGGCTTCAAATTTAACAAGGTCAAGTTGTAGGCAACCTACCCCCTTGAGGCCAAATAATATAGAAGCACTTTGTTTGTACTAAATGTTTTTTTTTTTTTTTTTACAGTAAATACCGCACAAGAATCTCAACTGCTCCCGTCTGGAGCCAGTGAGACTATGACATCCCAAATTGGGGTATGTTGTGAGGCTGAAGGTAGTGTTGAGGGGAAGGAGGTGGGGAAGAGGAAGGTTGGGAAGTACCTAGCTATTCAGATCTGGTCACCAAACACGGCTAAAGCCATTTTCAAGCAACGTTTCAATTCTGAATGGTGGTCTTACACCAGGGCGATACTAATAGTATCTTCCACTCTGGAACATGCCGCAAATATACTATATATTATTTTAAATGAATTAATTGTGAAATAACACAAATTAATCAAATAAAATTTATTTGCGCATGCCGGGTTCGAACCCGCGACCTCCGGATCATGAGTCAAGAGTCTTACCCACTGGACTACGGAGGTTGTCAAATGTAAACATAATAACAGAGTAATAATTACATGTATAAGGATAATTTAAAAATATATAAAATTTTAATAAAATTTATAATTTTATTTTTACTTTTGTAATTTTTCAGTACATTTTTTTAATTTCTTTTGAAGAAGCTATTTATAAGGGATCTTATATTTTCTGGCAAATTATTAAAGAAATTTGGTCCTTGGTATTTTACTGACATATTAACGAAATACACAATGCCATTAGGTACAATACACACTTCATAATAATATAGGACCGTACCTTCCTCATCAGAATTGTTGATAATTTTACGATAACGGCCTTTATTAATGTATTTTATTTTATTTCATCGCAGAATACTATAATTTAATTTTTTTTATTATAACAAATTACCATTATATTATTTTTTATTAAGTTGTGTGTTTTATTAAATTAAAGTAATTAATTCAGGTAAAGCGTGCAGTGAGCCCAATATTATCAAATAATGTTTTAAAATACTCGTATGTAAGGTATGGGGGCTCCATCGAAGCCAGAGTAAAGTTAGCCTCCCAAAAGCTGGGCGTACTGTACAGGGCCCGCAGATACTTTAATAGTACACAACTGCTAACCTTGTACAAATCACAAGTACGCCCCACGGTTGAATTTGGCAGCCATCTCTGGTCTGGAGCTCCAAAATACCTAAAAAATACCCTCGACTCTGTGCAGAAACGGGCGGTCCGTTTGATAGATTCTCCCATCATAACAGACGGATTGCAATCTTTAGAGCACAGGCGTCGGGTGGGAATTCTATCCTTGTTCTACCGGTATTACAATGGAAGATGCTCCGAGGAACTAGCATCATTGATCCCTTCGGAACCGGTGCATAGTCGGGAAACACGCCAAACGCGTGCCCAACATTTGTACACGGTTGACATTTGTCACATGAGAACGGGTCGTTTCTTCGACTCGTTCTTGTGTTCAACAGCTCGGCTGTGGAATGATTTGCCGGCCTCTGTGTTTCCTCCTTCCTACAACATGGGTCTCTTCAAGACCAATGTTCATTCCTTCCTCTCCTCAAAAAAACCCTCCACACAGCATCCCAGATGACATAGGCCCTGAGGGAAATTATTTTCCTCAGGGCCTCCTGTGTGGAGTTAATGTAAAAAAAAAAAAAGTAAAGTTATTGTATCCAATAAATAAATGGTAATAAATGAAGCAAAAAGCATACCAAAATAGAGTCGTGTGGTGGTATAAACTTTCTTCCTAACCCTCCGAGGAAATGAAGTGATGGGTAGTTAGTTAGAAATATATAATTTAATACATAAATGGTTTTCAGTCTTCAATATCAAAACGAATGTTTTTTCAATGAATTGATCAAAAATTTCTTTTTCCGATGATTCGATTTTTGACAAACTTACCACAAAAAAGTTTTTATGAAAAAAATAAGACTTCTACATGCGTTTGCATCTACGAGTATTAAAAAAATATATTAGATTGTCATGTTGGACCCTTCTAGTCTTATCTCTGTCAATGTTTAGACTATTTCGGTCGTCAACTGGCATTTCATGAAGGCTTTAGCTGTGATGGGTTCGAATTAAAGAATTTATTGTGACCTTCATTTGACCTCTGGATCCCAAATCTACAACTATTGCTATTTTACCACGAAGGTCATAAACCAACTATTATTCCACTGAACCACTTGGAAAAATACTTTTTTTTTACGAAAAGTTTTTTTTTTAACTAACGTATCTTTGTGAACATGTACTCGAATAACAGAGAAAAAATATCGGAAAATAAAGCTCGAAAACGTGATTACGTGGCAAAATAAACTCGATACGATTTTTATCAATTTTCGATTGACGGGGCTTAATTCACTTCAATTACTGATTTTCAGTTCGTTTTCCGTAAATGATTAATTGTACATTAAGAATAAATATTTTATTGAGTTTTCGTTGACGACTGTAAAATGTTTTTATTTTAAATCGTGATTATCGGAAAAATATTTCCATTATGTTGAATGTTTACATAATTATTTACTAATCATTGAAGAGAAATTGAAAATACACACAATTTTCCTTCTGGTATTTCATTATTATGATTGATATATCACGTGGAGGTCCTCTGGGAAAATAAGTCAACCATCAACTTTGCTTTATTTTATTCTTAGACCAGCGGTTTCCATGCATCATTTTCAAACAAAAATAAATTTAAATAAAGTAGTTCTACGAGGAGTGGTTAATAAAATTTAAATGAAAAAACCATCGTTAAAATACAAAAATAAATAATTTTGTACATTTCCGTTTGTATTATTAAAATCTGAAAAGCCTTCTGATTTGATGAAAGGTATTTCATTTTGAGGTACGTTTGAATATAGAGAATCTATTTTTATCGTGTTTGTAAATATATATGTAGTTTCGATGTCTCTCAATATTTGCTGTTAAAATATATAGTTTTAAGTTCTCAATTGGAGTCCTTAGTAGTTCTACACGATAGAGACAACTGTCAGACATTTGTGTCTAGTTACGGAGATATCCGATCATATTGTCCGGTCAGTGGCTGAGTTGGCATCGTATTTGGGTCTCATTCAATTTTTTTTACATGGATACCATACCAGAGTCCCAACTGCTGCCGTCTGGAGGCTGACGTGGATTATGGTATCCCCGATTGGGGTATGTTGTGAGGCTGAAGGTAGTGGGGAGGGGAAGAAGATAGGGAAGAGGAAGGTGGGGAAGCCAGTGGGACCCAATCAACGGGTATTCGATTCATCCGCTGGCTAAGTCCTCCATCACGACATAAATCAATTTGGGAGGTGGGAATGGGTACCGCCGCCCCGGGAACCTTTATTGGATAACCAACACCGCTGCCATAGGTCACCCCAAGTGGTTCGCTACGTTTGGTGATTTAGCAGGGGTGCCCGGGTTCATGGGGTGAGGTTTGTCTAGGTCTTGGAGGCGGATGACCAGGATAAACTGAACCCCAGATTCCTACCCACCCCTTTAACCCTTTTCCTTCCCAGAACTCTCCTCACCTTCCTTTCCCTAAAAAAAACCCTCCACACAGCATCCCCAAAGACGACATAGGCCCTGAGGGAAATTATTTTCCTCAGGGCCTCCTGTGTGGAGCTCATGTAAAAAAAAAATAATAAAAAAATAAAAATAAACAACATTTTCCGCTTACTTTAGTAGGAGATTTTCAAATATTGTCAGGTTATTCGTCACCCGGGAATTAAAAGTCTTTCTTTAAAAAAAATCTAGTCTACAGGCGGGCGTCCTTAGTGAGCAGCTACCTCACCGCAGAATAACACAAAGCATCCTTTAGAACGGACGTTAAGTCCAGACAAATATTCACTGTAAATACGAACCGATAAAT
The DNA here is from genome assembly GCA_929108145.2 of Limnephilus rhombicus. Lineage (NCBI taxonomy): Eukaryota > Metazoa > Arthropoda > Insecta > Trichoptera > Limnephilidae > Limnephilus > Limnephilus rhombicus. The sequence continues at coordinate 3,215,384 of OV815296.1, forward strand.
ATAACTCAATTTTATGATTTTGAAATATCTCGGTCATGAGAAATATATTGCTAATTAGTGAAATTAACAACATTATTTTAAACTGAATGTCAAGCTGGAACATTTGATAACTGGTTAACATGATTGTATTAATCCGAGGGGATAAAATGGCAAGCATGTGTGCACGCACTCTTCAGTGAATAAAGTATATAGTAAAGGGTTGTCCAACCATAACGCACTATGTTAATCCTACTAATATTATAAAGACCAAAGTTTGTAAGGATGTATGTTTGTTACTCTTTCACACATAAATTACTAAATGGATGTTAAAAATTCTTTCACTAATAGGAAGCTACATTATTTGCGAGATCTATAGGTTATATATATATGGTAGGGGTGGGTGGAGGGGGAGAGGGGAGGGGGGTTGATGGGGGGAGTGGACTGGGGTGAGGGTTGGGTGGAGGGGGACGGGGAAGGGGAGTTGATGCCCAGTGGAGTGGGGAGAGGGAAGGTGAAGGAGGCGGAGTGGGAAACCCCTAATACCATGCGAGTGAAGCCGCGGGAAAAAGCAAGTTGTAAATATTTTTTTTTTACTATGATAGATAGATCTATGACAATTATGTGTGAAACAAAATATCGGGCAAATGCTCGCCACGGCTTCGGTGGCATACCTCCATCCGATGGTCCTTACTTTCAATGACGCTGAGGCATAATTGAGGTTCAATGTCGTTAATGCGTCGAATTATCTCATCCTTTAGCTCTGTTCACGAAGTGCACGAAATGCATTTTAATTGAACGCCCATTTTCATAAAACGCTTCAACAATCTTTCAATTGTGTACGTGTAGCTCTCCATGGTTGAATTTATCAAAGACTGAAACAAACAAATGTCAAATAAAGTCACGATTAACATCGTTCCTTATGGTTGGACCACCCCACACATAATTGTCATAGATCTTTCTATCATCGTTTGTGGTCACTCCTCCGAAACGGCTTGACCGATTTTTATGATTTAAATGTATATTTGGTAGGAATAAGAATAGGTTTTAAAGTGTATTTCATACAGCTAGGTGATTAGGATGTCCCTATCCAGAAAAAAAACAATTTGACAATTTTTTTTTTGAATATTTTTTTATTTGGCATCAAAAATACCTATAACCTCAAATTTTTACTTTCTACCCCTACCCTCCCATTTTTTTATCGCGATTTTAGTATTTTTATATGAACAAATTTAACAGTCTTTCGTATTTCAAACAGAACGAAATTATTTATGTTGTTGATTGACAGATGGCGCTACGTCCGCCTCATGGATCTTTCATTTACACATGCGCAAGACATTCACGAGAAACGTCGCGTCATTTTGATATTTCATTCGGCATTATGTTCTCGCGTGGGCAAACCATCGAGCTTATTTGTGTTGGCTAAATACCGACTGACAAAAAATATCGTTCACTCAATTGCTCTTTGAAATTCATATTGATTTTCTTATTTCATTTTCCTACTTCAGTTGGTGTTTTTTTTTTTGTTTTTATCGGCGGTAATCGTCTACATCGCTCCATTCCTTTTTCTCTCATCCCCACACACTTACAATATCCCATGATCCCATGATCCCATCCCCACACACTTACAATATATTCGTTATTTTTTATTTAACAACCAAAATATTCACTAAAAATAATTCATATGGCGGAACAACGTTTGCTGGGTCAGCTAGTAATAAATAAAATGAAGATAATTCTCTGAAAACTTTTTGTTGTATTTACAATCAACCTCGTGAATTATGGTTGGACACCCTTTATATACTATTCTTTCACACCTTAATATATTATTTTGATTCGTGACATGGTTCGACTCAAGTATTCACTTCACCGGGTGGTACCTTGTTACATTTTTTTTTTTTTTTTTATTATTAGCAAAGTTTTTTTGGTACATTTACATATGGGTAAATACATAATAACAAAAAATGTAAGTAACAAAAAAAAATCCCACAAAGGCGAAGCCTGTGTGTGGGTATTATATTATGTGGATAACAGTGGTAGTTAAAATAAAATTATAAAAAAATAAAAAATATATATATATAAGCATAGAGTCTACAGTGATCAACATGAATGACTTCGTAGGAGTTTAAAAATTTAAAAATATATGTAAGATAAACACACAAATTAAAATATATATGCATAGTGTCTACAGTGATCAACATGATTGACTTCATACGAGTATAAAAATTTAAAAATATATCTAAGATAAACACACATTTACACCCATACTTAAATACACATGTACATACGAGTATATATATATATATATATATATATTTCCTGTTTTTATTCTAAATATTCAGAAAGACTCCACATTTTAGAAGCTGATTGAATTACAGAAAAAACTTATTCAGTTCCAAATTATTTTTTACCCAGATTTTGACATTTTTTTTAAGTACGTTCAGATTTTGATCCTTGCTGATGGAGTGGGGTATGGAATTGAATAGTTTTGGGGCAATGTAGGTAATGTGTCTTTGGGCCAGTCTGGTTTTGCAGTGAGGCACTGTGTACACGCACGTGTTATATCTCTGGCTAGAACGATATGTGTTTTTATTGAAATTGTTTGGACGTGTAAAAATATATTTGAGACATTGGATACAGTAGATCCGCCTTAGTTCTAGTATTTCAGTTTCTTGAAATAGCTGATTGGTAGGATACATCTTGGACTTCTGGTACATTACCTTAATGATGGACTTCTGAGCAATTTCCAATGGTTTTATATGGTTATTGTATGTTCCTCCCCAGGCGATTATTCCATAGGAAATGGACGAAAGCACCAATGCATCATAAACAAGTTTCATGGTTCTTGTATTGACGATATTGCTCATACGTTTGAATATATAATTTAAGTATCTCAGTTTATTTACAGTTTTTTCTACATGGTAAGTCCATTTGAGTTGGCTGTCTATAGTTACACCTAAGTACTTGATATATTTTCCTAATTTTACATCTTCGCAGTTTGTGCATGTCGCAAAGTTACAATTAACATTATGGAACTTCAAGTTAAGATTATTTTTAGGGGATGACTTTTGGGAATTATAAAAGGGAATAAAAATAGTTTTATCATAATTTAGGCTAAGAAGATTTCTATCTAGCCAATCTTTGACTATTGCAATGCATTTGTTGGCTTTACTGATTGTATCTTCCCAAGTTTTACCTTGTACTGTGATTGCAGTGTCATCGGCAAAAGAGAGAATTTTACCTGGTATTACAATATTGCAAAGGTCATTGATGTAGATTAGAAAGAGAAGTGGTCCTAAGACAGTTCCTTGAGGAATACCATGTTTTGCTAGACCATAAGTGCTTAAGCTTGATCCTATTTTTGTGCGTTGTTGGCGATTTAATATATAGCTTTTTAATAACATGAGACTTTTGTTTTTAATTCCAATGTTAAAGATTTTCTTTAATAGAATTCTATGGTTGACTGTGTCGAACGCTTTCTTTAGGTCCAAGAAGATGGTTAGAGATTTAGTGTTAGAGTCTAGATTGGAATATATGTTTTTGGTTAAACTAAATACAGCGTCGTCGGTGCACAGGTTAGTTCTAAAACCATATTGATTAGCTGAGAGGATTGCCTTGGATTCTAAAAAGTTCATAATTTGTCGTTTTAAACACTTTTCAAAGATCTTGGATAATTGTGAAGTTAAAGTTATTGGTCTGTAGTTGTCTGTTTTACATTGGGATCCGGATTTATGTATTGGAATAATGTGAGCGAGTTTAAAATTATTGGGGTAAATGCTGTGTTTGATGCAGTTATTGAAAATGTGATGTAATGGAATGATAATATGTTTTTTAATTGATTTGATGGTGGTATTGCTTATGTTATCTGGGCCATTTGCAGACTTCTCTTTAAGGTTGTCAATTTGTCTTGAGATTTCAAGTTCTGTTATTTCTTTGAAAGTAGAAAGCTCAGAGGTAGTATCATTAGACTCTGAAAGGTCGGGAGGAATTTGATTCGAGTAAATACTAAGACTCGGGTTATTATCTATTAGGGTTGAGGCAATGTTTGTAAAGAAGTGATTGAAATTATTTGCGATGCTCTCAGCGTCTTCAATGGTGGTGTTATTATCAGTAATGATTTTTTGGGGAATTTTATCAACCTTTTGATTCCTATTTGAAATTTCATTTATTACGTGCCATGTTTTTTTTGAGTCGTTGTGAGCATTATGTAGTTGTGTAGAGTAGTATTGTTGTTTTCGTTTTTTTATGATTGTGTTTAGGTAGTTTCTAAATAAAATGTATTCATTACGTTTGGTGTAGATCTGTGCTTCGTTTTTGGTTGTGCAATGATTTTCAAGATTTTTGTAGATTTTGAAAAGTTTGTTTCTGTGTTGTATTGAAATTATCAGTCCACGTGTAATCCACGGCTTTATGTGCTTGTGTTTACTTTTTGGTGGTGTTATTTGTTCTTGACTTTTTAGAATATGTTTTTGAAGTACTTCGTAAAAGGTATTCAAAGTTAAATTTGGGTCATCATTAGATAGTACCGCGATCCACGATTCTTCGTTCAGTAAGTTATTTAGAGTTGAGTAGTTGATTTTAGTAATTGTTTTGTTAAAATTATTTGGATCAGCGGAGATCCATGAGATCGATGAGGGCAAGGTTGGAGTATGGTGGCCGTAGAAGGTAGGATAGTGGTCAGTTATGTCAATTTTTAGTGTAGCGGATTTATATTGGTAATTTTTGTTTGATTTAAGGAATATATGATCAAGGCATGTATCATTAGGATGATTAGGTCTGGTGGTGTTATTTATGTACGATAGATATCCTGTGGAATGCATAACATTTAGATATTCGTTCGCGGCCGGATTTAGTAAGGCGTTTTGAATATTTATATTAATATCACCCAAAAAAAATGCAAAATCGAAATGGTTAGAGTTATTGTTTTTAATAAAAGTTTTAATTTCTTGAGTAAACAGGTTTGTAGATAAAGAGGGTGAGCGGTATGCCGTCAAAATAGAGTATTTTTTCCCTTTGGAGGTAAAAGTTGCGTGGGCAGCATTGGAATATTTGAAGTTTGGGTTTTCTATATTGATGTTGGATATGGAGTGTACATTGTAAAATATGGTTATGCCATCATGAGAGGTATGTCTAGTCGGAATTGAAAAGGTAGTATAGTTCGGTAAGTTGAACGGAACGCATTCGCGCATTTGTGTTTCAGTGAGTGCTATAAAATCTATTTGGAAGGATAAAGAATTTAAAAGGATACAGAAGTCATCAAAATGTTTCCTAATACTTCTAATGTTCATGTTTAGTATGTTGAACGATGTATTGTTGAATAATGTGTTGACATCTTCGAAATTGTCACATTCATGAGTTTCAGGGATGGTGTTTTCTTCAGAAGGGGCCATTTTTATTAAGTCCGGATGGTCATCTTTGAAGATACAAAAGGGAGTCCAGGTTATTGAAGTGGTATGTCGCTTGCGTCTCTGACATGTATAATTGGAGTATCCTTGTTTTTGCGTAGAAGGACATTGCCGTTCTTCGTCCAAGCATATTGGTAACCCATCGCCTTTGTTGCTCTCGCTAGCCAGAGCAGTTGTTTATTTTGTGGCGTTAACTTTTCGTTAATGTAGATGGGGTTTTCAGAATTGGAGTGGTTAATGTCTTTGGCGGAGAAATATCCCGCCTTCTTTTTTTGGGAGATGATCTTGTCTTTTGCTTCTTTCGTGGCCATCTTTATTGTTATGCATTTTTTTAGGGCGTTAGTGTAGGAATTTATTATGGTATTGTTTTCAAGTAGGTCTTCACACCCTATTTTTTTAAAGATGCGTTCTATCGCGATTTTAGGATTTTCTTCTTTCCTTGATTCAATTCCATTGATTTCAAGTGATGTATCAAGGGAATTTTGCAGAGATTGGTTTACAACATATTTTAAATTTTTATTTTCTTTTTCAATTTCTTTAATTTTTTTGTGGAGTTTAATTCTCTCCACCTCATAATCGTCGATTTTTAATGAAAGAAATTCGATGGTCTTGGTGAGTTCGCTCAATTGGTCCTTAATGTTTTTTACGTCTTTCAATTCAGTAGAGAATTTTTTTTCTATGATTTCTGACATTTCTTTCTTTATGGTGTCAATGTTTTTTTGGTTTTCAATACTTTGATTTTCTATTTGAGATATTATTTCTTTTTTTATTACGTCCATTTTTTTTTCTAGGAAATGGATGATTTTGTCTTCATTTTCCAAAGAAGTTGTCTTGCCTCTGGTGCTTGCCATTGTGGATTTTTTGGTGTTAATTTATTGTCAAATTTGATTATTTGTAATTTTCAGACGGGTTTCCCAAATATCACACTTTATAATACGGTTAAAATGAGATTTTGTTTACGTTTGGTTAATAGTACTGGAAAGAATTGATAGATGGCGCTAATTGGTATTATTAATGTTAGCTTGGTGTTTATGCTAAGAGATGGCACTGCAGTGTTTTATAAATCGTTTTTGGTTTTCAATAATAATTTAGAACTTAATTAATGGATTAAATAATAATTAATTTTGAGGGAGCTCACTTAATTAATGGATTAAATAATAATTAATTTTGAGGGAGTTCACTTTCGTTTCCTTCGGCTTTTTTGTTAGTAATGATTTGACAACTTGTCGCAAAATATCACAGAACCACGGCGATTAACATGAAATTGTGTTTATTTTATTTTTAATCACTTTTTGGGCACTGTATTTAGTCAAAGGATATTGTTAAATTATATATTTTAATTAGGATTTCCCAAATATGACACGTTATGCTTAGTTTTCTATATTTTTATGGGAGCGTAATTTGGACTTGTTCACTGTTTGACGTTTAGGTATTATTTTTGATTTGAAAGTCAACATCTTCAGTTTTCCTTCGAGGTCATTGAATTACTTTTACTATGGGAAAATATCCCAGCGTTTTCAGTAAATAATAAGGTTTTTGGTTTAACGCAGGCAAGCTTTAAGGTTTTGCGCATTCTGCTCCGATATCAGTTGGTGATTCGACCCGATACGATAGGTTGAAAACTTTAATATTTTTTTACGGCGGATAATAAAAGCTTTGTGCGCTGCCTTTCTTGGGCCGGTATCGAAAAGTTTAACGAGATTATATTTTAGAGAAAAAAACTTATGTTAACTTATTCTGTTGTTAAAAAAAAGGTTCAACTTTTTCAAAAAGAAACATCTTGAAAAATCTTATTGGCTGTTATCATATGCTATGATTTTATTAGCTTCTATCATACATACATAAAATAATAGCAGCCAATAAATATGTGTAAAGAAAATGAAGATAATGTTAGAAGTTCTAAGTCTTATGATACAGTTAAATGTGACCCAAGGGGATACAGTCGAATTAGCTCGGTGGTCATATAAGAACCGCGGCAAGGCTAAGATTCTGAGTTCAGTTCTTACAAGCGATGGTTTCTATTTTAGATTTTTCTGTTTCATATTGTCTTCAATGATTAAATATTCTAATTTGAGGTTTTACTCATGTTATTCCAAAAAATAATTTTAAAAAAAAATTCATCCCAGACCTGCAGAAGTCAATAGATGTCGCACATTAAAATATAAATGGATGTATTTATCAAATTCACTACCTAGATTGCTTTTACGGGAAGAATCTTGCAATCATACATAAAAAGATGGCAGATTTTTCTATTTTTTTTATTTATTTATTATAAAGACAAGGTAATACAATATGACAGGAAAAATATAAATATTTTACAAAAAAGTCCCAATAAACTACTTTTTAGTAGTTTGTCAATGGGTGCTTTTACTTTGAAGAATTATATCCGACTTAATATTTATGTTCAAAATTGTAAATGATAGAATGGACAGTCCTGATTTAACTAAGCTCATCGAATTTCATATACCACTAGAGCAACTCGCTCCAAAATCTTGTTTCAATGTAACAACAACGGGACTGAGTATACACGAAACACTCGCTTTTACCTAGATTAGTTAGTAATAGATACGCAGATGTGGCGGATCTATTTAACTGCACGGAAGCTGGGTACAAGAAGGCTATTCTATCATATATCTTCATTCAATATTTATTTTATTTTTACTATAGTATTGAATGTAAATTTAGCCCTCGGTGTCATTTCTTAATCAAATGCCACAATTAACTTAACTCTTTTTTTAAATTATTTCCCATATACCTACAACTAATATTTTGTGACATGTAATAAGTATTTATGGTATATTTATACCGTTAATAAATAAACTTATTTTACTTTATTTTGCAGTTACAATTTTTGTGTTAGTGTCTATTACAATTTTTTTCTTTCAGCGAGCCAATTCTTCAACATAATGTTGGTTTTACCATTTGTACATTTTTTTTTATTTCAGCAGGTAACATATTTAATAAATTTGGTATCATGTAGTCCAGAATTCTTTGAATGTTGGTAGTTATTAGTCAAAAGTATGATAAAGGAAATATGACCGAAGGTGATAGGGTTGAATAAGGTTCGTGGTTGGAGCAGAGTCCCGGCAATACTAAGGTCCTGGGTTCAATTACTAGATGTGATTTATCTTTTTCTGATTTTTTTGTTCAAATTTTTGTTTGAGAGTAAATATTTTAGTAATGAATTCAATGATTAAAAAAATAACATTTTCTTTCTTTCATATATTGCAATTTGGGTACCACCGCCCCGGAAACAATTTATTGGATCTCCAACACCTCTGCCATAGGTCACCGCCAGTGGTTTGCTACGTTTGATGGGGTGCCCGGTTTCTGGGATGAGGTTTGTCAAGGCCTTGGCGGCAGATGCGTCTGAAAGAGAGAGATCGGTTGATAAGGTCTTTTGACCTCTTCAGCCAGAATCCCTCGACCCTTCGCCGTGCACCGCAATTGAAGGGGTGGGTTCATACGTCCGTCACTCGTGGACACACTGACTTCCCAGAACTCTTTTTTCTTGCTTTCCTCAATAAAACCCTCCACACAGCCTTTCCTAAAATGACATAGGCCCTGAGGGAAATTATTTTCCTTGGGGCCTCCTGAGGCAGGAGCTAATATAAAAATGGCATGGAGCTAATGTAAAAAAAATGTAAGGTTTTATGTATTGTCATACTGTGCAATAAATTATCATGTTTTATAGGTATATTGATATTTTATAAAATCCTTCTGAGGTTCATTCTTTACTTTGTCTGTTCAGAATTTTCAGTTTTCTTGAGCTTGTCTTATTCTAGGACGTGGCAATGAAAAAATATTAAAAACAAAATTTTACCTTTTTAAAAAAATTAACCGTGAATTTTGATGGGTAGGCACTGGTATCAAATAATATTCTAATGTAAATGGTCTATGAATGATTTTGCGAGAATGCGCCATGAATGATGTGTTTTGTGTGAATGCGAATGTCGAAGGACCTTGTATGTGTTTTGAGCTATATGATACACCACTGCACAAGTAAAAATGAATGCACATAAGGGAAAGGAAGGAAGGGACTTACTGAGGAACCTTGTGGTACTTCTCTTCTCTCATTGGTGGCCTTTGTTCATACACTTGTATATTATTATTCGCGGTATTACTTTGATATGCGGGTAGAGAATGAGGAGCGGAAAATTATGTTCTTTCACGGTGGGGTTCGATAGACGACACCGATTTGTTATGGTAACAAAAATTGAGAGGTACATAGGAATGGGATAAGATGGGGAAAATGATAGGGATGGATAGGTAAGGAACAAGTGACAATCAAAGCTACAAGCACAGAGTCTATGATATATGTAGGTAAGCGTAGCTATGAATTGTGTAAACGCCCAACCAGTCTGTATATTATAATAAAACAAATATTCAATAAAATTAAGTGGAATAAAGTTTTATATTTGTGGTATTATAATATATTATAATGGAATTCCACCAAGAATTGTCAGTTTCACAAATAGAAAAAGTCTAATTAACCATCAATAGACACTTAAATACACCTCCAGAAGTGAAAGGTAGGACCGCACGTGTTACAATTCTATTTAAAAAAAAACTCTTTAAGAAGATAGTATTTCAATGAAGAAGTATGTAAATTTCTAAAGCAACAAAAAACATCCGCGACGGTGTGCAACATTTTTCTAACTTTTATCGTTCTAGAAATTTAAAGAAAAGTTATCCTAACTCGAAGATCAACACACTTCATTCACGGGGGTTGTAGGTTGTTTAATAATTTATTATTGTTCTCCGAACCCATTTATTAATAATTTGAAGGTTAAATTGTGAAATTTTAAATTCGTTTTGCCAAAAATCATGATGTATTTTCATCGAGGCTTCTTGCGTCATCTTTTCGTAAATTATTTTTATGAAGAATGATCAAAAGATATTGTTTTTGTCCCGAAGGAATGAGATGGAACTTTGAAATTTGTATGAACGTAATATTGAATAATTGTGTTGCCTAACACTGGAAGTGCCAATGTCGATTTTGTGAATCGCTTAGGAACGAAGATTTTTTATCAGTTTCTTGACGTAAAAATGGCTGAATCAATATGTTGTATTTCACATTAGATGGGCGTATTTTCTTCAATTTAGAGAACCTGATAATGGTTTTATCAGCATTCAAATCAGCTGCGTTTTAAAGGATTTTCTGTCCCTTTAGCGCGGTAGATCAATAAGATTGCTAGAATAACATTCGGTAACTTCTCATCGTTCCCTGGAACAACTGCAGATCGTTAACATACGAACAATAGTTGAAGTCGAATAAATTAACAACAGTTAGTTATTGTGAACTCTTACTTATTCGTTAGCGATTTGCAGTTATGCTAGGCAACGATGAGAAGTTACTGAAAGTTATCCGATCGATCCTTATCAATCGACTGTGCTAGAGGGCCTAAATCAAATTATCAAAAACTAACGTTGGCACTTCTGCAATTAACCCCTAGAATCAATTTAGCCTTACGATTATTATAGAAGAAACATGGAGGATACGAATATTGGAGCATTCAAAAGAGATTGAAATATTCAACACATTTTTGTCGATAATGACGAGTGTTACAAAATATTACCTCTATAGCTAGAAATTAAAAATAATGTCAATTTTTTCCAGCATTTTGTCTTCGTATAAAAGCAGAATATAACATTTTTTTTAAAGAACACCTATCGAAAGACCTATGAAATTTGCATAGCAGATAAAATCATGGAGTATTTTTGTTAACACAACATTTATTTATATCTTTATGTCTATCTTGTGCTATGGAGTTTTTAAAAATCCATTGATCTGCGAAAAAAAAAATTATTCACCCTAATGTGTAATATATTATTATTTAATTGTTCGGTGGAGAAATATAAACACAGTTTTGAAATCTTGAATAGCCAGATATACAGTATCGCTGTATAGAGTATACAGTATTGCTGTGTAGTACTCCTGAATAATATGGTATTTTTAAGTTTTTGTATAATATTTTAGTTTGCACTGCTTACAATAGAAGGCTCTATGTCATCCTTCGTGATATTGTTAGAAATGGGAGGTGGTACAAATGAATGATCCTAATATAAAAGAAATTAATAAAGCAACAACGCTCCTCAGTATGTTCACAAGACCAAAACAATATAACACATTTAAATGAGTCAAAAACAGTCACGTCATTATTTAACACAGTTAAGCACTGAATCACTTTTTGCTACAAATTGGCATTGTTTAAAATACCTCGGATTGCTTTATTGCCAATTTTGGCAATTTTTCCCTAATTTTTAAGTAATTAGGTAGAAGTTTATAATATTATTATACATTTTTTTTATAAATCCTACGAATATGTGATAATCGACAAAAGATAGGCGAATTCATTGGCTATATAGAATTATGATCAGTTTGTATGTCGGAGGTATGATTTTAAAAATTTTAAATTTTTTAAATTTTTAAAATTCGGAGGTATGATTTTTTTTAATGTGGGCGGAAAATATTCAAAATGGTCACCAAAAAATCTCGAGCAATTGGAGAAGTAGGTTTTAAAATGCGCTGTCATTCCAGTGGTTAAGAACACATTAACTTGTAATGTGGGGAAAACAGATTTCAAAGTATCCCACAAAACACAAAATCTTTTGCCACAATGTTTATTTATCAGTAAATCGGTTTAACCGGTAATAAATTAGTTTTGGCACGATAAAACTTGGGTGAGGGCATATAGAATAATATAAATATGTCGTATAAAAGTGGCCTAACAACAGTTTGAAAATGGTCATGAAAAATATCTGACAAATACTTGCTGAAATTTACATTTTAAAATTTGATTTACGAGTACATTAATTAAAAAATGTATTAAATGGAGTTCAACGAATTAAACATAAATACAATTCATTCGGTGTCACAAAATGAGTAGAACAATAAATTATATTTTAATGAAATGAAAATAACTAACTTTATTTACACATTATGCAAACGAAGTTGGGTCATTTTCGTTTAATTTAAAATGACGATATTGCAATAAATTATGGAAGGAGTACTTTTTAATGGTTGTCAATGGATCTTTATTGAAAGAGTGTAAAAATAAATGTGCCAACATTTAATTCATATTTTGAAGTGAGAACTTCTTTAGCACCATTGTGATTTGGAACTCGATGAAACGGAAACGAGCGACACTGAAAAATACAAACACATACATCTATATGATTAAGCCTGCGAGACAATGAGACCGATAACCTCTTTGTGTCGTGTTTCGTAGCCTATCGGACTTCTCTTTATACGGTGCTTCGTATGAAAAATATTTTTTAAACTTAATAACAGTATTATAATAAATAAATTCCACAATTATCCTAATCCCGATACTCTGCATTCGTCTCATTCTCTCGAAGTTCAGTTTTCTGAAGGTTTCACCTCTACCGCGTTCGAACTGCACACTCTGCCGAGCGATTTTATATCTTTTGTTGGATCGAGATAGATCTCGGACGAGATCTCCTGTCAGATTTATGTGATTTATGTGATTTTCTATGACTGTTATTTGCTTTTTCTATGGGCCGATGTTAGATTTCTACTGTAAGCTGTCACAAATTGGCTAAGCTGGCCTGATACCCAGAGAAAAAACAATAAGGAACTCCAGGGAAAAATATTATGGCTTTAAAAAAATATGTTCGTATAGACCAATAAAAGCCTAATCTGAATATATAAGTTAAAATGAATAATATTAAACGCAGAGTTTTAAAAAAATTATTAAACAGTCCATTTTTAATCGTGTCATTGAAACACACTGTCAATTTGGTATTATTGAATGTTTAGTGCTGACGTCACATTTCACCATATTTTTTAAGCCATTGTATTGAAATATATGACACAAGCCATCGGTATTAACAACATTTCATGTTATTCGTTTATTTTCATACTGTTTATAAAGATTTAGTTGTTGTGTTTATTGAAACATTATTTAGGCCTAAATAATTCAGTATCACAAATAGAGGTTTATCTATTAGTTTATCTCTATTATTTAAAATATTTAAAAAAAATCTTAATGCTACTTCCACGGCCACGAACTGGCGGACATCGAACAGCTGATCCGGCGTCGCGGCCGTATCTTACCACTTACTAGTTGCCTACCGATGCTTCATTTTTTGATTTTTCGATTCGTGAAGCAACAAAAACAATAATTTTAAACAATTTTTACACCATTCTCCCGTAATAATATTTAAAAATATAATAATATAATAAATTCAATGTGATAAATATATAATTCCATCTAAATAATGTTTTTACTTATTGAATAGTTTCATAGCTTCTTCCATATAACTGTGATACAAAATGACAACACCTGTTGAAAATAAAACAAACTTTTGGTGTGTGATGACGTCACATGATTCACCATGCATACGGTTGTTTTAGGAGTGTAGCGGCTACTTAACCCGCTCTGCGAAATCTACCGCTGCGCCACTGACCTCCATGGAACTCGCTGGAAGCACATACTTACGGCCGATCCACCTACCTAATTCAGCGTAGTACCAACGGCCGCCTAGAAATAATAATTCCGCCACTTACGCGAAAGGCCTAGAACACCTGGCTGTACCGTAAAATTACACAAATGCACACAGAAGGTTCGAGCGGTTTCTCAGCTTTGCGTGAGTTCACATGGCATTACCTAACGTTCTCGAAACTACTTGTCCGGCCGGCAGAGTATATAAGTCAGCGCGAGCCGCATACAGCTCAGTTTCAAGTCTAGTCTCAAGTCTAGTGTATTCATTCATGGTTCGACAACTACACATCGGGCGGTGATTCATTGACGCTACGCAATATCCGCCCACGCGGGCTGATATCGTTCTCGCAGCAAATGATACAACACATATCCAGCGTGACTTCAGGAGCATCTTTATAACACCTTCGAGGAACTTCTCCAACTAGCATCTCGACATGAGATGTCAGGCAACGCGCCAGCATCCTGCAACGAGCAGCAACCAGCATCCTGCAACGAGCAGCAACCAGCATCCTGCAACGAGCAGCAACGAGCAACCAGCATCCTCACCGCCTCTCAAGGTTCCTTCCTGCGTCACGTGTGTGCTCCGACCCACTGGACACACAGCCGCCATACCTCGTCAACGCGACGATGGTCGACCGCCTTGATCAGGTCACTTCTACACCGCCATGGTGTAGGGCGACGCGCCGGCTCCCTGAAGACCTGTGATCTTCACCGCCGTAGTCTCTTGGCCTTCACCTTCACATCATCACGTAGCAGCAACACTCAAGGCACCACCGTCACTCCGCTCCGCTTCGACCTCCGCTACGTAGCGCAACAATAAAGACTGACTCATACATCGACTGACGCCTTTCATTTCTCTCTCGCCCCGTCTCTACCGATACGGACCGCTCCCTCAACTGGTGACCCCGACGTGATCTGGATACGCAGCATACAGCTCCCTCAACTGGTGACCCCGACGTGATCACGTCGGCTCCCTCAGGAGGATCTTGAAAAATTAAAACTTTGACAATTATTTTAACTGTTTTTAGATTTTCACGGCCAAAAGTATTTTTGTTGTTTGTTTTTGGGGTGTTATGCAGTGTCACGCTACCTCCTCCTTTAGCCAACGTTTCAGACAGCGTTACAGTGTCCATCATCAGGGCAGGTGTGTGAAACGTTGGCTAAAGGAGGAGGTGGCGTAACACGGCATAACACCCCAAAAACATACAACAAAAATTATTTTATATGTTAAAACTAAATCTAAAAATAAAAAATAATTTACAGTTTTTATGTAAGTTAGAAGGTCATTATTCATTAAAAAAAAAGAAAAGGACTGGAGTTCCTTATTGACAGCCATAGAAAATCACACAAATCTGTCAGGAGATCTCACATAATCCCACAAAATAGATCCCTCAAAAGATATAGAATCGCTCGGCTGATTTTTATTCAAATATTTATTTTAGAACCGTTTGACCAAAACCAGTGGAAAATAATTGAAAACTAATATTATTACATTGAGTATTGAAATATTTAGGAAATCATTGCATGTCACCACATCAACAAGGCGATGTTTGATAAAAAATAGTATTAACGTTCGTTTAGTCTTTCAATTAATAAAATGTTAAATAACGACCTCCGTAGTCCAGTGGGTAAGACTCTTGACTCACAATCCGGAGGTCGCGGGTTCGAACCCGGCATGCGCAAATAAATTTTATTTGATTAATTTGTGTTATTTCACAATTAATTCATTTAAAATAATATATAGTATATTTGCGGCATGTTCCAGAGTGGAAGATACTATCAGTATCGCCCTGGTGTAAGACCACCATTCAGAATTGAAACGTTGCTTGAAAATGGCTTTAGCCGTGTTTGGTGACCAGATCTGAATAGCCAGGTACTTCCCAACCTTCCTCTTCCCCACCTCCTTCCCCTCCCCACTACCTTTAGCCTCACAACATTCCCCAATCGGGGATGCCATAGTCTCACTGGCTCCAGACGGGAGCAGTTGAGATTCTTGTGCGGCATTCACTGTAAAAAAAAAAATAATAATAATAATAATGAAACGTCGTGTTTGGCATTCACCTGAAACATATATTTTGATTGCGAGTGTTTATAACCACCAAAGGAAAATCATTTGTACTTAAATAATACAAATTATAATCTTTTAATAAGAAAACATTTTTTATTTTTTAAATCATTTTATTGGTACCAACTTGGCTGCTGGTTTCGGAAAAACCATGACTTCATCAAACCTTGGCGCTACGATCTCTACTATCATAAGGGTTCTTTCTGTTTTGTATGTTTCACGTCGTTAATCAATAATTTATTATTTACGCGAGAATGAGACAGATGTTTCCATGGAATTATCGACGGCATAATTTTATTATTTGTTTCATTTAATAATGATAGCTGTAATTCCTACAAAATTACGGTTGTTCCGAAGGGAACCATTATTTGCTTGAAACATTAATGTAACAGAATTATTATTTTGATATATTATTTTATAAATTATAGCTTTTACCCGAACTTCGCTCGCATGGTATTAGGGGGAAACTACTCCATAAAGAATTTTCCCATGAGAATTTAAAAAAATTCCCAGATAAAAAATAGCCCGTCGTTCCCGAGTTCCCCTCCCCTCCCAGCTCGCGTGCCACCTATTGCAATTTTTTTACACAAATTTCATTATGTCAGAACTCACTATTGTATATGTAAAACATTCGCGAGCACGCACACATCAAATCCTCAAAGTTTCATCGCAATCGGATGACCGGTTAGCGATGCATAATTTCATGATGCCAGAACTCACTATGTATATGGAAACCATCGCGGGCATGCGCATATCAAATCCCTAAAGTTTCGTCGGAATCGGATGAATGGTTTAACAACGCATGGGCCCCATGCAAACATACAGACCCAGAAATAAACCTTTTTTTAATTTTATATATTATTGATTAACCTAAAGACAGGATAGTCCTGCGAGGATAGAAATTGAAATATTAACAATAATTACATATAAAATTAAATTAACATTATTTGAAGCCATACACCTCAATCTCTCTCTCACCGATTGACGCAGATAAGGGAAGATATTTATTCTAATCAAATCCTTGTTTGATTGTACCATCCATCACAAAATTTTGATTTGTTCCTCAAACGCGTATCTAAATTCGTATCTAAATTTCTCTTATTAACAATAAACCGTGTTAAACTTAAATAACTTCCCCAATAAGAATGGTCTTGTATATTTTCTGCCTGTACAGAATCTAAATAAAAAAAAATACATGCACATTTTAACGCAGCATCACGGTCTTTGGTCGAATGCATGTACTTCTTCTTCCTTGCGCTGTCCCAACTCATTGCCTAGGTAGGCTGTTGGGGTCGGCCTTTCTCGTTCTCAGGTTGTTATATCTTCTGTTCTGGGTATCGCCTTCATCCAGGCCGTTTCTCTGAAGAATTTTGGAGTATTGAGTCACCCAGGAGTTCTTCGGTCTCCTCTGGATGACTGTCGATGAAGCTCCATAGACATTGTCTGCCTCACTGTGTGGTCTGATGGTCTCCGTCTTATGTGTCCATACCTCTTATCTGTGGTCCATACCATCTCAGCTGTCGTTCCTCCAGCTTACTATTTATGTCTGTGACACCCAGGCTACCACGAATGCGTGAACTTTTGATCTTATCTTTTAGTGATACTCCTGCCGACCATCTAAGCATTCGCATTTCTACTGTTTCGAGTTGCCTAGTGTGGGAGTTGTACATAGTCCAGCATTCGGAGCCATACATTATTGCAGGTCTTACGATAGTCTGGTATATCTTTCCTTTAAGTTTCATAGGCATTTTGGATTCACACACTATTCCTGTCGAATATTGGAGTCACACAATATAATGGTCGAATGCATGTACATTGTACATGATATAGTTTCGTATCAGTGATCGACGAACCGGTAGATGTAATCCATTAGCCATAACTTGTTATAAAAGTTTGCCTAGTCTGTCGTTAGTAGTAAGATAGAGCATTGTAGAATTATATTATTTTGAGAATGGTTTTGGTGGTACTCCTGCTTTCAAATATGTATGAGCGAGACGGCAGATGCGTGGTATAAAAGCTGGCGTTTGTTACTGCTCGCTTTCCTATAGCTCCTACACCTCCTTTAGCTAGATCATAGCTGTATAACTCATACGTGTCCTAATTGTGCAAATATATAACACACTCGTCCACGCGCATACATCATTTGCCTACACCATAACGTATCAGTATAAGAATTATGAATTTGTGCAGTGCCCTTAAGGCGCCGTATCGCCGCTCAAAAAAAAGAAGATGAAGAGATATATAATTTCGAATGTTGGAGAGAGTGCGCTTATATTTAAAACGGTAAAATTGAAGCGAAAATTGTGAAAATGTTTAATAAAACACGACTCATTTAAAATAGAGCAAAAATCTCTTGGGAGCTGTCTAAAACCGCTTTTAGCGAAACTCTGTGAATTTTTACATACATCAAAATTGTAAAATAACTGAATCATACGTGAAAATAATAATTTTCAGAGCATATTTTGCGATTTTTTTCTATTGATGAAATTTCATGTAATTTGCATTTCGGCGTGGGAAATATCTTCAAATATAACATATAGTTTTAAGATCTTAAAAACTTCAAATGTTTAAGGGGGATATGTAACAAATCAGTAGAAATTCGGGTAGCGGCGGCTTAAGGTGATTTTTTCACAAAATACGGCGCTATACATATCATCAAAATATCATTACTTATTAAATAAATCGACACATTCTACAAAAAGTTTCAGTGTTTTTCAATGTACAGTTGTTACAGTACTATTAAATTAATGTTATTATGTGTTGCGCTACCGCTTTCTTTAGGCAACATTTCGGGCATCATTACCAAAACGTTGGCTATAAGAGGTAGCGCAACACGGCGTAATAACCCAAAAAACAAATCACGAAAATGCTTTTGACCCTGAAAATCTTAAATTACATCTTATTGTGTGTGTATTTTTTTAAACTTCACTTTAATATTATCTTGTATGGTTTATTCGTGAGCTCGGATAAGCAAGGCACCATTTTAGGAAATTTCCCCGAGGTTCCAAAATTAATGTTTCCTTTCTGAGAAATGTTGTCCTTTATGCTCCGGGCTAGCTTCGTGATCAATCTTTGTAAATCAAGGATGTAATTTCAGAAAATTATTTCGGCATTTATTAAGTTGTGCCAAGGTAGGTAATATTATCTTTTCCATTGTAAAAAAATGTTTATTAGTTAGCCTGAAGCGCTTACGGAGTTCAAGTTTTGTATGCAATGTAACGAATAAGAATAACAGAGAGAAAATGAAAGCCACTTTTAAAAAAATTTATATACTTTTGATGTACAAAATGGCCCCTTTCTCTTTCCTCTTGAGTTTAAAATATATGGTTGTTGAAAAAATGGTTTATTTTGTAGTTGGTTAAAAATTATCAGTTTTTTCATTCACTAGATTCTTATATGTCTGGAAGAGGTGAAACATTTAAATTTACCAAATTTAAAGGTTAAAAATTATTTGCAAAGGGAGTCATGTAAGTAAGGTCGATGTAAACACGCCAAAGTTTTAAGATGGTTGGACGGAGAAATTGTCAGCAAAATATTATTACGCATCGGATGAACCGAGGTGAAGTGGATGTCAGGGGAAGGCATTGGCATTGCTTCAATAATTACAGATTCTTAAGACGAGTCAAGTCAAAAAATGTAAAATTAACATAAGTGTGTTTGGTACTGTTTATGCGACGATACATAAATTAATAGGAACGGAGCAATAAGTGTGAACCAAGACAGAACACAAAAGGGTTACCCCAGAAAAACATTTAATATCAAAGATGCAAAACTAAAGTTGGTTTGCCATGAGGGTTACTCTGACCAAACGATATTTGTACCCCACGTCATTTTAAAGTAATTTGCTCTAAGAATAATGTATTTATTTGTAAATTATTCTTATTATTAAGATCAAGCATTAGGATCATCATTTCATATATTTTAGATAAATAATTATCATTGTAAAGCTAGTGAGTTAGTTCTAGCGAGATATTGTGTACGACGTCATCCTTCTACTATATTCTGTCTTTTTCGCTTTCAAACAAGACGCTCGAGTAGTATCGTGTCGTATTGTAAATGCAGAGAACTCAATCTCTATTTTTCGAGAACTGAGGGTGTATATGGTATATGTACCTGGGGGATGGTTTATTTCTACCCGAAGTGTGGGCTGCCTATGGCAACATATAGGGCTTGAAACTATATTTATATTTTTTTTATTTTTTGTCTGTAGGTATTTATAAATTTTTAGGGTAATTTTTGATTTGTAGTGATTTGTGATTTGTCCTACTATCTTTTTTGTATTTTTGGTTGCACTTTGTTTTTTTTTTTATTTGAGTCCACACTTCAAGAGGGGGAACGTAATGAAGATGTCTTAGACGCCCGAGGCAAGCTATGCTGGGATTTGGATATATAAGAAGTTTTGCATGTAATGGTTTGGCCTATTCTACCATATTTTTTCAGGGGAGGGATGTTTGTATCGGAGTTTATAATTGAACTTCGATAACAGACGGTCTCGGATGCGGGCGACATGCATATTTGGTAATAACGCGAACGAGTGAGATTTTTTTATTTTTTTATTAAGATTGAAGGAAAAAGAAGGGGGGGGGGAGATAAAGAGACATTTTAAAATGAAGAATTATACGCTCACTAATTGTAATTAACTGATTGAAGTTTAATGAAAAGTAAAGTGTAAGTAGAGATAGCGCGGATTTTCCACGAGGCAGGCACTGTGCAAATATAATGGCGGAACACACAACTGTGATTTATCATGAAAAACTATGCACCAAACTTGGTTCAAGTTGCTTTATTCTTAATTTACCTTTTGCAGTCCAAACGTAAAAAGAGTACTCATTCAACGCATTCTGCACATCGCTATACACGTCAGAACTGTGGGTAGATTACACTGCATCCCAACGGTGTAAGCTAAAAGTCGCCTACAATAATGCTTATCGTGAACTTTTCCGACTACCAAGAGACTGCAGCGCTATGGAAATATTCCTGGAAGGACGAGCGCGCACTTTCAGAGCACTTCTCTGCCACCGCAACATTATTTTCATTAATTTTCTTAAAATATAACAAAACAATTGTCAAAAATCTCTGAGTAACGTAAATTCCGATCCCAACCGAGAACCTTTCAAAATTTAAAGTGGGACTCGTAGACATAATATTGTATTGACATTCTCTGTGCCAGCATTCTGGCTTTGGTCTATTCTGATTATTGCACCCGCGGGTGAACTTCAGCCGAGCCAATCTCCAACCGTAATGAGAGTTTGTTTTCCACTTGGGTTTGCTCGTCTAAGCTGGCTGTTTCCTTTAGCTAAGACGCGCATAATATCGCTTTTACTTTTGGAGTGACAATGCTGTTGCCAAACGAACGATTTGGCAGAATGAACTTAAAGTTTGGACGTCGACCTTGTCTCGCAGAATCACAAATAAACCATTCACTAGATTGATATCTTGGTTTTTTGTAAAAATATTTTTTCACCTGTATTTTGCTTACGGGTCCTATTTTGTGTTCGAGGGAAAACTGGATATTTTCCGATGTCAAAAATTGGGGGGAATGAGACCGATAAACTGACGAATATCTCGTTAAAATCAGATAAACAATTTATTCAAATTCGCCAAATACAGGGTGTGTTGAGTCACCGGAGACCAAAATTTCGTTTACATTTTTTTACCCCAAATAAAGCCAAGAATCATAGTTTAAATTAAATCAACTTAACACCCTGTAATACATCCACGACCACTTCTGGAGAACAATGACAATTTCAGTGACGAAATCTTGCCGGAATCTAGTCGTTGATATCAAACCACCATAGATATACCACTCACCTGTCAACAGTTTTTCCATAGATATTCAGAGGTTTCTATTGGTGGATATGGTGGGTCACAATTTGAAGTCACAAAACCATATTTTTCCCGTTATATGTTGATACATTTCAAAAGTAATTTTTATACATTTTCTTTATATATATAATGTAAAAAAGTAAAAAAATATATATAAGACAAAAGTAGATAATGGGAACCCACTAAGACACTGTCTGTGCGTGGGTAATATTATATTAACTAAAGTGCTAAATTACACCAATAAGTTGGCGGTACAAGTAAAAAATGTAAATATCAAAGTGAAAGTTTAAAAACACAGGTATCTTGTATGTATCTTTGAAAATATTGCAGTAACAAAGTGACACATACACGTTATTGATTTTTTGTTACTGTTTCAAGAAGATAAATAAAATTAGTCTTGATGTTACAGTAGAATTGTAAAAGGTTTACATAGAGTTTATAAAAAAAGTTATAACCCTCTGCACATAATAGTCAACTAGAACCTAACCGACACAAAAATGGGACAAAAATAAAACAGACATCCTGTAAAAACAATAAATTATTGTTAGGTATTTGTATTTTTTGCCTCATTTTACTATTTTTGAACAATAATTTATTGGCGTACGTTTTTTAGATTTTCACGGCCTAAAGTATTTTCTTTATTTGTTTTTGGGGTGTTATGCCGTGTTGCGCTACCTCCTTCTTTAGCCAACGTTTCGGACAGCGTTGCGGTTTTCATCATCAGGGCAGATCCGGCAGATGTGTTTGTTGTCTTTTCAGGATGGCTGTATTATTTTTATACTATTTTTTTGTTAGGTTAGGTAAAGTTTTAGTAAACATTTTATTGGTGGATGTTTTATCTGTAGGATATTTTTACGGAGAATATTTTGTCGGGGATGTTTTGTGGCGGGATAAAAACGTGCATTGCCGCGCCGAATATATCTGATAATTGTTTTCAATCGCCTCCTCTATCTTGACCTCTGCGTAATTTTTTGTGTAACAAAGCAATTAATTTATTTCTGTATGCGTGATATAACGATTAATGTTATTTTCTTTCATTTAAAAGCATGATTATTAGCACGAAGTTACAATTTTTAAATAATGCTTCATACAAACACGTGTTTACAAAAAAATAACTAGTGACGGTGGTAGTCAACTTGTGCCTGACATTTTCATCTGTAATTTTGATATTCATATTTTTCCTATCTAAGTTTTGGCTATGTGTACCTACCGATGGGTGACGTCTTTTGGTTTATTGCATACTCGAGGACCTTTCGCTCTGCAGTAGATAGCAATAATTAATTAAGATAACACTGCATTCACTCAATAAACTTATTTGATATATATATATATATATATTTTACACGAATACCGCACAAGAGTCCCAACTACTCCCGTCTGGAGCCAGTGGGACTATGGCATCCTGAGGCTGAGGTAGTGAGGACGGGAAGGAGATAGGGAAGAGGAAGGTGGGGAAGTACCTGGCTATTGAGATCTGGTCACCAAACACGGCTAAAGCCATTAATAGCAACGTTTCAATTCTGAATGGTGTGTAACGTAAAAAGATTTCTAACTATAAGGAAAAGTTTAACCTGTGCGGTAAAACTAGAATTTCATGTGTAAATAATATAATATGGCTAGCTACAGTCTGGAAGTAGAACATGTAATATAAAGTCAAATGAAATAAAAGGAAGGAAATTAAATTATATAAAATGTGATTTATTGAATATTGATTATAATGACATTGAAAGAATAATTAATGACTCTTATAAATTTATATGATCCCAGGGGTGTTTGTAATTCTCGGAGAGAATACAACAATCAAACTAATGCGAATAAGACTTTAGGTTATGTGGAAGTTAAAAGAATAGTTGGACGCCAGAGCATTTTTACTACAATGCACAAGTAATAAAGATTGAAAACAAAAGGTAATCTTGACAATCTAAATAATATGTTAGGATGAAAATTAACGTTACAAATTATTCGAGACGCCATGGTGTGTCCGATTCCTCCGCCATAGGTACGTGCTCCCTCTCTGTAGGCTTGCTCGATCCAAACTCAAGCTTGCGGTTCTCTTCGTATTAGCGAACCCCAGATGCTTACCGCGTACCAACATCAGGAACAAAGGCGTTGTTGCCATTATTTAGGGACCAGCTGGTAGCTACCCGCTTTAGGTGGTCTTACACCAGGGCGATACTGAGAGTATCTCCCACTCTGGAACGTGCCGCAAATATACTATATATTATTTTAAATGAATGAATTGTGAAATAACACAAATTAATCAAATAAAATTTTCTTGATTTGATCCCGCGACCTTCGGAGTGCTAGTCAAGAGCCTTACCGCTGGGCTTCACCGGCCGTCGATATGCATGTGTTATTATACTATAATTATATAAGCAATGCTTAAGCCCCCAGAAAAATTTCCACATTTTCCGGGATCGAGAGATCATTTCTCCATTACCAACTAAAATCTTGTAGTATAAAAAACGAATCTAACGAAAATATTTCTAAGATCTAGTTTTAACGCATCATATTTTGTGTTGTTCGTTTATTTTTAAAACACGATATATCACACCTTAGTTCTAACTTATTTTTTTGTGCACATGAATAGTGGCTTGGTCTAAATCGTCGTCTTTAATAATAATAACAATAATAATTTTTATTTTAGTAATTTGTACATTTAAGTTTACAAATTTCTAATTGATAATAATATTTCATATTCACTATATTTTTTCAAGTTTTATGTAGCTCCTACAATACATCTTGAACTTTCCAATTGGTGTGGACTTTAAAGTTTCTGGTAGTGTGTTATATAACTTCATTCCCTTGTACAGTAGACTGTTCTGCGTATTCGCTTTGTCCTTTTTTTGTAGCCTAATTTCCTTGCACGTCCTTGTGTTATATCTGTGAATGCCTTTATTGTATACAATTTTATTTGAGAAGTATTTTGGTAACGTGTTGTTCAATATTTTGTGGATAAATACCATCGTGTTCAAGGTCAGCATCTGTTTCACGGTCAACCAATTTAGTTCCTTTAACATTTTAATTATTTTTGAAAATCTGTTTCGTCGAAGAATTATTCTCATTGCCCTGTTTTGGAGAATTTGTAACTTATTTTGTTCTCTTTCGTTACGTAGGAAAAGTATACTTGAGCAGTAGTTGAAGTGTGGAGAAATAATTGAATTGTATATGGTGAATGCAGTTTTTCTAGAAATTTTTGGCCGAATTCTTCCAAAAAAAGATATCTTTTTGCCAATTTTCTTTTGGGTGTATTCAGCATGTCTATTGAAGTTTAGTTTGGAATCTAATATAACTCCTAAGTATTTCATTTCAGTAACATTTTCAATAATTTCACCATCAATTTTAATTTTGCTTTCACTGGATGTCTTCTTGTATCCAATCACCATACATTTTGTTTTTTTTTTTTATTATTTAATTTAAGCTTATTTGTTTTTAGCCTTTAAGATCCCGCAACAGAATTTCTACCGATTTCTTACATATCTCCCTTAAACACGTTAAAGTTCTTAAAAAAATATATGTCATTCTTGAAGATAATATCTAGACATTATATAAAGTTTCTTCGATAACGCAAATTATATTAAGTTCCTTCGATAGAAAAAAATTGTAAAGTATGCTCCAAAAATTATTATAAACACGTTTGTTTCAGTTATTTTACAAGTTATATGTATGAAAAAAATCACATTGTTTCATTAAATGCTGTTTAAGACAATGCCCGTGAGACTTTTGCTCTATTTTAAACGAGTCGTGTTTTATTAAACATTTTCGCATCGATTTTGTCGCTGAAAATGTTAGCACTCTCCTCTAACATTCGTAATTTCGTATCTCTCCATCGTCTTCTTTTTGGGCCCGGTTGCGGAGCCTTAAGTATTGATGATGACGTTAGGCCTTGAGACCTCTACCAAACGCCCCGATCCATTTTATCGTACCTGTCGTAGTTTCGTCTGTACAGAATTCCATTCTGTCGTATTTGCTGTAATTTGAGTGTTTCATCCATTCTATTTTGTCGTGTTTATTATTAATTTTATTTAACCTGACGTGAAAACAAGATAAAATTTCCAAAAAAAACATAACGTTTCAAGGTTCACCTTGGATTTCCGCTTGTCGTATTGAAGGAAAATAATTCCCCTCAAGGCCTTTTTCATCTTATGGATGCTATGTGGAGGGTTTTTTATGGAAAGGAAGGAGAGGAATTTCTAAGAAGGAAAAATGTTTTAGGGGTGGGTAGGAATCTGGTGGTCAGTATGTCTAGGGGTGGTAAATGATTCCCGGGGTGGCGGTATCCATACCCGCATCGACATATAGGCCCGCAGTGAATTTTTTCCACTCAGGGCTTATTTTAACTTTGAAGATGCTGTGTGGAGGGTTTTTTTTTAAGGAAAACAAGAATATTTTTTTCCTGAATTTTTTTCCCTCAGGGTCTCCAGTATGGAGCTAATATAAAAAAATGGGAAAACAGATGGCAACACTGTAAAAAGTTAGTAGTTACGTAGCGGTAATACAGTAACCTTACGGAAATAGCATAAATTAGGCGCACCTGGAGAAAACTACGCTACGGGCTGTACTTTTAGCTGTGCTACCGAAATATGCTTTTACGTAACACTACGGTAACAGAAAATCCAACTCCAAAGCTGATTTTGAGACCACCCAGTCAGCAATCGACCTATTTCACAGGTAAGAACTTACCCACATGAGTTGTATATATGGCCGGGCGTGGCACCGCATTTTAAAAATCGAACATTCTTTCGTCGAATCAGCAGATGAAATCTCACACCATAGAATTTCTCTTAGTATTTTGTTTAGAAATTCGCCGTATAAAACAGATAAACGTTCATCAGTGATCATTGCATCTAATTCGCAAATCATAAAATTCATCAAAATCCTCAATCATCGCATCATCCAGTTCCTGGAAGTCATCGAAAAGTGGACTGCATTTATTTGCATTGCCAACGGTCAATATTCCAAATTGCAAACCAAACAAGCGCTTGACCACAAATGCGGTTTTAAATAAAGTTTTTTTTTATTTTAATGTGAATTTCCATGACCTTAGAATAACATTTTTAACATGCAAGAACTGTCTACAATTTTGACAAATGGGTCAGGTCAGGATAACGCGTGTTTTTTATTTAAGAAAAACTCTTAAAGCTAACATTAAAACTCTCATTTAATTATAGTGTACATTTCCGCGCAACTTAAAAATTATTGTAGTGACAAGTTGTTCGTTTTGGAAAATGTGTGTAATATTATTAAACTTTGTAGAAACTTGGGTTGGTAATTTTCTCACCTTAAGGCGTCGTATCCCGCACTCAAAAAGAAGAAGATGGAGAGATATATGGGCACAAACACACACTACAAAATATGGGATAAAATCTCTGAACTATGTTGCCTAAACACTATATAATTCGCTACCAGAAATGTACAAGGGAATCCAGCAAAATAAAAAAATAAATCAGAGTAATGCTTTAACACTAGAAAGACCGGAGCCTTCATTTTGACGGCAACCCGAAGTAAAGTTACGATATAATGCTTAATAATTATTGTATTGGTGTGACTTTTTTTTACATTTCATGATTTATGGTTTAACAACTATGGTACCTGTTTAAAAACAGGTACGTGTCTTAATTACTTTTTGAGATATAATGACTTATACCTACAAAGACCGCCGCCGTCAATGTGACGGTTTGGGCCATAATTCTGAGTTTGTTTACAACCTTTTTTACCCAACTTAACAACATACCCACTCCTCCTCGTTTATGATAGTACTATTATGTCTGTCTCTTTCTTTGGGTGTCGCGTATCATTGGAACTCGATCTGTATGTTGATTGGTCACTGTCACATAATTTACAAAAATACCCAAAAAATATATCTCTTGCCCAAATGTATTTTATGGCTTGTTGGAGAAGGATAATGTACACAAATACCAGAGTTGATCCAGCTGCTTTTGCTTCTGAAGAACTGACAGGATCATTTATTGGATAACCAAAACGTCTGCCATAGAAGACACCAAGAGGTTTGCTATGTTTTGTGACTTAGCATACGTCTGCCAAATAACTGCGTGGCAGGCCAGATCGGGAAAGACTAGTTGAGGGAGATCTTTTGACCTCGCCAGCAGGACTCTCAGAACATTGTCTTGCACCGCAGTGGTGGGGACAGATTCATATGTCCGCCACTCTTGAACACACTGAACCCTTGTTTCCCACCCACCCCTCACCTCATTTCCTTTCCAGAACCTATTCTTTTTCCTTTCCCTATAGGTACCCTCCACACAGCATTCCAAAAGATGACAAATGCCCTAAGGAGAATTATTTTCCTTAGGGCTTTTTTGTGGAGCTTATGTAAACGAAAAAGAAATGAAACCGGAAAATAAAACTTCTAAAAGACGACAGTGCCAAATTAATAAAAAATATAATAAAAACTAAATAAATGACACGTGTGATAATTGTAAGAAACCCGTTTGCGGAGAGTGCATTCGATTTTATATAAAAACGTATCAATTCGATATTGTACAAACATAACACATGCTTGTACTAAAATTACAGCATTTTGCACTCATATGTTTTTTCCAGGAAGCCCCAAGGAAAAAAACACTCAGGGCCTATGTCATCTTTGGAGATGCTGTGTGCATTGGTGTTTTTAGGGAAAGGAAGGAGAGGAAGTTCTTGGAAAGAAAGGAGTGTGAGAGATGAATAGGAAAAATTCGTAAATATATCCGGGAGTGACGGACGAATGAATCCATCCCTCCCACTGCGGTGCAAAGCGACGGGACGAGAAAAGTCCTGCTCGAGAGGATAAGATAAGTATCTCCCTCAACAAGTGTCTCTCGACCCGGTCCGCTACGCAGTAGGTGGACAAACGAATTCGCAACCTAGACCCCGACAAACCTCACCCATTGAACCCGGACACCCCTGCTAAGTCACTAAATGTAGCGAACCACTTGGAGTGTCCTATGGCAGAGGTGTTGGT
Organism: Limnephilus rhombicus; assembly: GCA_929108145.2. Classification (NCBI taxonomy): domain Eukaryota; kingdom Metazoa; phylum Arthropoda; class Insecta; order Trichoptera; family Limnephilidae; genus Limnephilus; species Limnephilus rhombicus. Next base: position 3,244,085 of record OV815296.1, read on the forward strand.
TATGCAACAAATGGTTCCCGAGGCAGTAGTACCCATATCCGCCTCCCAATTTGAAAAAAATGATCAGCCGTCAAATTGACGGTCGTGGTCTTTATAGGTATGGAGCAGTACCCGATCTTTCTAGTGTTAAAAGAATATTTTTTAAGTATGTTTAAGGATGAAACTTTGTAATTTTCTTGTCATTTTTAATTGTCTTGTTTCATCTCTCTTCTTTTCTTTTCCATTTAGTTGTAATCATCCATATCTGTATAACCTTGTTACTTTTTTCTTTAATTGTTTTCTATTGTTGTTTGTTCCACTCAACCTGTATTTTATTTTCGTTATTTGTATTTGGGGTGTTATGCCGTGTTGCGTTACCTCCTTCTTTAGCCAACGTTTCGGACATCGTTGCAGTGTCCATCATCAGGGCAGAACACATCTACCGGATCTGCCCTGATGATGTACGCTGACACTGCAACGATGTCCGAAACGTTGGCTAAAGAAGGAGGTAGCGCAACACGGCATAACACCCCAAAAACAAATAACGAAAATGCTTTTGGCCGTGAAAATCTTAAAACTAACCTTTCTTTTATTTTATCGTCTAAATTGAATGTGAAACTTATATTTTTAATATCCAAATTCATATGTAAAATTTTAACTATTTCCTCCCACCCATGATTTGTATGTTCTTCCTGTCCTTAAATGAGTTTTTTAACTCATCGGGATTGCTCAAGCAAGAAATAAAAACAAAACAATTAAAAAAATATATAATTACGAATGTTAGAGGAGCGCGCTAAAATTTAAAGCGATAAAATCTTGAAATTTTGAAGATATTTAATAAAACACGACTCGTTTAAAATAGAGCAAAAATCTTGCGGGGGTTGTCTTAAACAGCATTTAAAGAATCACTGTGAATTTTTTCATACATATGCTTGTAAAATAACTGAAACAAATGTGTTTATAATAATTTTTGGAGCATACTTTGCAATTTTTTTCTATCGAGTGAATTTTATATAATTTGCGTTTCGGCGTGGGGAATGTCTAGAAATTATCTTCAAGAATAACATATATCTTTTTAAGAGCTTTCAAACTTAAAATGTTTAAGGGAGATATGTAAGAAATCGGTAGAAATTCGGGTAGCGGCGGCTTAAGATTCCCTTTCGTAAAATGTACCAAATGAAATTTTTCCTGCATTTTATGCAAATAATCAACTTGAAAATTACATTTTAAATACAAAGAATAGAGATTAAAAAATGAAAAATCTGGAATCTCTAAATTAAAATGCAATGATTGTGGATTATTTTACAAAGGTAAAACTTCGAAATAAAGACAAAGGAACATATGAGATGGTTAAACAATAACAGTTTCTCGGAGTTTGCCAATCATTTATTGGAGACGAGTCACACTTTTGATTTTAATAGAGGAATTGAGTTGGTACATCGTAATTTTAATGGTGTTTGTTAATTTGGACAGATTGGAAATCATAGAAATTAGAAAGAGCGTAAATACGAATTTAAATATTACGAGTATAAATAATCAAAAACATAATTTTTAAATAACCCATTATTATTTTATTAAAAACTTTCGTTTTAAATTATGCCCTTTTACCCCCCTTAACTCCAACCTTTCCATTGACACCATTAAGTCTACATATTCTGTTGTTATAATTAGTTTTACGTAAACCCTTAGGAAGTGAACCATCGCTCACGAAACAGGTCGGTTTTTAATAAATAATAAATGTGGTTTTAACTACGTAATCTATTAATTTTTTTAATAAAAATGGTTCCAAATGATAAGTTTGCTGTGTTTGATATTTATTAATTTATACAAATTACACATTCCTGAGTTTAGAATAACGAAATTTTTTATAAGAAGTGTGGCGACACATCATTATCAACATCGCCATCAAAAGAAGGTGCGAGCTAATATTCGCGCGATACGGGCAAGCTACTTACCTGAGTACATACCTACCTACTGCTGCTGCCGCCGATAAATAATAATTTCGCCAGCGCCTAGAAAGGTCTAGAGTTTATAAGCCGCCTGAATATTCAGCACCGGGTATGTTCGAGTACCTTCTAGTGTACACATTGCCGGCGAATGGAACATTACTCCACCGGTCGCGCTGGTATATATAAAGCGACTAAACTCGGCGCTCGCTCAGTCAGTCTCACACTAACAGTCGGCCAAAATCTCAGCATGTAACGATCTCCGCACAAGTGCTCCTGCGTTGCATCTCCGCTCTCTCCAGGGCAGCTTCCCGAGGTCCATCACCACGTCTCAGCTCTAAGGCCCACCGTGTCTTCAGCTATGCAGAACAGCTACATCCCGCGACTTATAAGGTTCGACGCCACCTTCAGCCAAGGGATCAGCTCACCATTTCATGGCACCCCGAAGCGCACCGTGCTTCGCTGCCATGGAAACACGCTCCGCCTCGCCAGGACTACCTGCTGGTGGCTCAGCTCACCGAGCCACTCACCGTTCATCTCCGCGACTCAAAGCGTCGAGCAACGGCCTGGAAGATAGGTCATCTCCACCGCCAAGGTGTTGAGCAACTCGCTGACCTTCACCACACCATCTCCATCTCCTCCGAGCGCCTGCAGCATCTCATCACGGCACCCTGCATACATCTTGTTACCGCTTCACCGACCTCCGTCCGCTACGTAGCTACAATAAAGACTGACTCACTACATCGAGAGACGCCTTTTATTTCTCGTCCCGTCTCTGCCGATACGGCCCGCTCCCTCAGAAGTAATAACTTTTGAAGGTTATTCCCATCAATATAATATATCATTGAAAAATGAGATAACAATTATAATCTAAACGAAAGTATGAATGAGAACAAAACACAGAAAAATATAATGGTCCCAACTGGAACTCGAACCCAGGCCTCTCGTCTAACCGGGACGTGAATTTCGCCATTGCCACCTTCTGTCAAATCGTCATATTTGTCAATCTCATATTTCAAATTTTAGAATTTAAATATAACTTTAACTAATTATTTTTCCATATTATGAGCAACTACCCTTTATATTGAAAAAAATCATTCTAAAAATTGGTTTGTGACCTGGATAGCGTCTCGGAAAAATACAGCCGAATTTATTCAAACTATTGACTTTTTTTATAAAAGTCTAAATGAATATTCAATTTTTTATAAGAAAAACTCTCTTTTTATGACAGAAGGTGGCAATGGCGAAATTGGTTAACGCGCACGTGCCGTTTAGTCGAGAGGTCTGGGTTCGAATCCCAGTTGCGACCATTATCTTTTCTTTTTTTCTGTGTCTTGTTCTCTTTTATATTTTCATTTAGATTATAATTGTTATCTTCTTCTTCAATGATATATTACATTTATTAGAATAACCCAACAATATTTGAAAATCACCAACAACCATCGTACTAAGGGGAAATATTGCTTTTGTCATAATGTTGGATTTAGCTTGCAAACTATGCGTGGAAGAAAATCCGGCACATTCGTTAGTCAACTAAGTCAAGATCTGGTCGTGTAATTTCATCAGTAGCAGCCCTGTGAAAGTGGCACCTGCAGGAGTTTTAACTAAGCGATTGGGGTGTTTCCTGATTCCACTAATAAAACGGAAGTAATAACCGTTAAATGGGGCGTTATATTACAATAATATATTATATTATGTATCCGGCACTCTGTAGCCTTACTACCCTACAGTTAAAAAAAGTGTTAAATTTATTAGGTGCCTGTTGATCTCGCTACCGAAAGGCGTTTTATTAAGGTAATACATCACTTTCCTCATTTATTCTCCTCACCCGTAGTGCAATCATTTACCAAGGGTGGCATTTGCAGACAGATGAGGGGTTGAGGTAAGGTTGGTGTTTTTTTTGTTTGTAACGTGAATATTAAAACACAGCGATCTTATAAAATGTTATAACTCAAAGAAATTTAGTGCTTATTATAACATGTTAGGTACTCTACGTTCTACGGGTAGAGCGTAATAACTTTTAAAAGGTTATGGCTACTTAAAAAAAAAACATAGTTTAAAGTACGCTGTGAAGCACGTCAGTGATGCTGAAGCAACATACGATTTAAAACTTTCACCACAATCTATACAACTGCCTTCAAGATTGAAAATCGGAAATAATCGCTAAAGGGGGAAGAATTTTCAATTTGGGAGGCTGGTATGAATACCGCCGCCAGGGGAACCATTTATTGGATACTCTGCCAAAGGTCACCCCAAGTGGTTCGCTGCATTTGGTGACTTATCAGGAGTGCCCGGGTTCATGGGGCAAGGTTTGTCCGGTTCTTGGCGAAGGATGCTTCTGCCCGCCAACTGACAGGTTGAGGGAGATATTTTGACCTCTCCGTAAGTACTGTCTCGACCATCGCCTTGCACCGTAGTGGGAGGGATGGATTGATACGTACGTCACTCCTGGACACATTGACCTCAGATTCCTATCCACCTTCATACCTATTTCATTCTCAGAACATCCTCTTCTCCATTTCCTTTAAAAAATCCTCTACACAGCTTCCCCTAAGATGTCAAGGCCCCGAAGGAAATTATTTTCCTTCTACGTGGAAATTATTATGTATGGAAATTATTATATTATAGAAATTGTTACCTGCTACTTGGAGAAAATATTTAAAAAACACATACTTTATGAACAGGCAAAAACTTTTTCTTAATTTTGTAAATCATTAAACTGTTTGGAATATTTTCATATTTTTTTGTACAATATGACAAAGTTGGTAAGTTATTTTAGAGCAATTCAGACGGTTTATTTTAAATGTCAAGAAATGACACGATGATGATGTTTTTCCTTGCATTGCCCGCAATAAATCCCAACGTTAAATTTTGGGGATTTTATTTTGATGTGTACTCCTTATCTTTGATGGTTACATAATGAGACAGATTTCCGATATAAATTAACTTATTGATGTAAACAGATTCTTCAGGGAATTATGGCATTTTGGTCTCAAGAGGGGAAGTATTTTGGCATATTGCGTGGGTTTGATACGAAACGACAGTGGTGACGTGCGATTGTAAACATTACAATTTATTATTTTCACTACAGTAATTAATGCATGAACAAAAATCGAAAAGCAAACAGCAATTAAATATCAAAGGACCACTTTTTGTAATTCACATTTTTATTGTATGGGTAGGACACAATAATTACTCGGGAATATAATTGCTAACTTTTAAGAAAGCATTTTTTTTTTAATTTTATTTAGTGAGTACCTTTGTATTTATATTACGCCATTTTCTTGAATTCGCTTACGTGTAATTTGTAAAAAAAAATATACTTAAATTAATTTGAGGTTTTCGTAAACAAAATATATTGAAAAATCACCATTTAAGGATAATCAAAAATATACAAAGTTAGCCTGAAGGATCGCCAATGAAGATGTGGAATGGACGCTGGTATCCCCAAGCCACGAAAATAATGTGTTATAATTTAAGTATAAAATTTTATAGCATTACCTGTAATGTTGGAACCTCTCAGTACGATAAAAACTGTTATTAAATTCTCAAGGTTTTTTTATATTTATATCTTACTAGCTGGTCCCGGCATGCGTCGCTATGCCACTTAATAAAGAAATTGTTTCTCCCTGAGTGTCCTTTCCCATCGTCCCGTTCCCCTTCCGCCTCCCCTTCTTCTCCTGCGTCCTCTTCCCCTCTCGCGTTCCCACTCCGTCACCTCCACCTTCCCTCTCCCTACTCTACTCCCCCCCCCTTCACCGTCCCGTGAACCCCCCTCCCGAGTTCCCCTCCCCCTCCCAGGTCCCCCTTCCCGCGTTCCCCTTCCACCTTCCCCGCCTTCCCTCTTCCCTTTGCCGCTACCTCGTCCCGCCAACCCTCCTCCCGCGTTCCATATATTCAATCCCAGTACATTCAGTTCTTAAACAGCCCGCGTGCCACCTTTTACAATTTTTATTCAAATTTCCATTTTTCATGTATATTAAATTTGGTACCTAACATAGGTACCTATTTAAAATATCTAAAATTCTTGATTCGATTCCAAATATTAGGGGAGTAACTACTTTAAATAAATTTTTCAACTTTTCAAAAATAGAATCCTGATTGCACAATCATTCATTGTTTTGCAAAATGTCATTCTCTAACACGCGAACTGTCAAACGTGCGATGTTTTCTGAAATTATCCAATATTCCTCGCAATTTTCTAAATTTTTCTCTCCGTAAGAACCATCCTCGCACTGCAAGGAATATTCTAAAAAAAGAATTAGCGAAATCGGTTCAGCCGATCTCGAGATTTGCGCTTACCAACACATTTAGCGATTCATTTTTATATTATAGATAACGTACGAGTATCTTCTTAGAATGTCAGAATTAAATAGGTGGTACTTAAATAAAATTTTCAAAAATTTATAGTAGTGTCGAACAATTAAGTCTGTAAATGACTTAGTTGTTCTTTCCTTATTATATTAGTAGTTACCTAACCGGCTTTACCCAAATCGCAAGATAGTGTTCTTATATACTACAACATAATAATTAAAATATAAACTCAAAATCTTTCACCTTCACATTCAATGCCCGCGACACTGTACACAACTAACCTGTAAAAACGTAGAAAAAAAAAGCGTTTGTAAAGGTCATTTTATGAACATTCTCCAGCCCTAAAGAGTCCTTAATTCTCCAGTATTTTAAAATAAATATCAACTCTACTTTTGCCACTAATCTATTCATAAATGTAATACTAACAGTGATGAGGGTAGCAAATAATGTAAAATCATGCAATGTCCAGTGTGTTAACTGTAATGTCCTCCACGTGCAAAGCCGTATCTTCTCCAAACATAAACTTTCAATTAAAGTGTGTTTATCGGAAGTGACCTGCCAGGTAAGTATGTTTCTGTATCCATTTGTAAATGGTAAAATTAGTTAGAACCTAAGAATTCCTAATAAATTGTACTGCGCCCTTGAAGTGATTTTTCACAAAAACGGCGCTCTATAAATTATCCAATTATTGTTATTATTGATAGAAATTAATACAAGGAAATCAACACAATAAACATGATGTTGATGTCTACAAACATGAAGATGAGGTTTCCAAAACATGAAGATGAGGAAACCATAAAATTATGATTTCACACCAACACAACAACCTACAGACCGCCTCGGAACAGGATTCCCCAGTGTGGTGGACTGTGAACATACTACCTAATATTATACCTACTATGATTAACACGTTTCAAGTGAGTTCAATCCCAATGATTGAGATTACGTGAAATGTGTTCAGGAAACTCCAATAAAGATCGAGGTTCGTCGAGATTACAAGTTACTTTATTTATAAATAAATGAAACAATTTAACTTTGTTTGAACCACTTATATAATGAGTAAATCCGACCGGTTTCGGAACAACCGTTCCTTCTTCAGAGAAAGCGTATACTAATTTATGTTATCGTGAGGTTTACAATGAATTAACTGGACCAGTCGTCCGTTCTATTGGACACTCAAAGTAATTCTTAAGACAGTGAACTCGACACTGAAGAAACCCAGCTTACTATCATATATCATCGGCTATTTTCGTAATCGTTCATGCATAAGACATGAACGACGAGAGCCATCACTCTGCTAAAGTACTTCCTAATTTACATCTATTGAGACACCTCAAACTACATGTAACTAACTATACTAATAACATCTTACTGAAGGATATTGAAACTACATAAAAGAGTATAATCCAACACACCACATCAGTCAAATAAAAATATATAAAAGTTTAGAACAGTTCTTATTTACTCTCTACATCGGGCAAGGAGAGTTAAGTAAAGATGTCTGACAGTTTTATAGAATAAAAACGGTTTTATAAATTGTTAAGTGAATACTTTTGAATGTATCGCCCGCCACTGTGAGATGATATACCATATCCACTTAGTTTGAAGTTGATGGATGCGCAACCCAAGTGAATGAACAATCTATTCATTGATCAGGAGCCAACAAAATCTCGAGTCTATCGAGTTACCATTGGGAATATTTCCACCCGCTGGAGGGTGATTTCTAAACCGATTCAAGCTTTTTGTGACCCTAATTTGGCTGGTGAAACTTTAGTACTGGGTATTTTAGCGTACCATTTATTCCTCGGTGGTCTAATTGAGCATCATTATGAAGAATTAAAATGTTATTTTGTACATAGTTTAAATTATAAAACTGTGTTTTTTAAAAAAGGTTTTTAAGTTAAATAAAATGGGCGCCTTGTATCTATTTTTTGATTGACTGTAGTTTTTTTCTACAACTACGCTTTTCGTTCTTGTTTCATGTTATATCGCACAAGAGATAATTTTGACCACAGCCAGTAGATGGGAAGGCTGACAGAGATATTGAAAGAAGGGTGAATGCAGGTAACTCTATTAATGGAGGACTGAACGCCGTTGGCACCAACAAAAAACTGTTCAAAGACGCGAAACTAGCCGTCCATAATGGAGTACTGGTACCTACCCTGATGTATGGCAGTGAGGCATGGAACTGGCAGAGGAAGGATGAAAGTAAACTGAACGCTGTAGAAATGAGATCTCTGAGGCGTATGTGTGGTAAAACCATATATGATCGTGTGAGAAATGTGGAAATCCGCAAAGAATGCAAGGCTGATGTAAGCGTAATGAGTAAGATCAAGAAAGGAACGCTCCGATGGTTTGGGCATGTAGAGCGAATGAACGAGGAAAGGAGTGTAAGGAGAATATATGACGCAAATGTGAATGGTAGAAGAAGTCGAGGACGCCTAAGAAAGACATGGCACGACCAAGTGAATCAGATACTCGAGTCATGACCAAGTGAATCAGAGTCGGGCCATGTCAAGAGTCAGAATAATAGAAGAGAATGTATGAGACGTTGTATGAATGTAAACGAGGCAAGGAATGTGTGCCAAGACCGGAATTTTTGGCGGTCCGTCCTCTCTACCTACCCCTGCGTGGAAACGGCGTCATGGTTAGTAAGTTATCTGACTTTAGAATTTTGTTGAAAGATGTAGATTGGAGAAAGGCGTTCGGATGGTGCGTAGGTAAAATGGCCGATCGAAATATTATTATATTCCACTGTAAGGCCGTCGGCGTCGAAAGAGAAACCTTTCCGTCGTGCATGTACCATGTACCTCCCCCCCCCCCACCCTCAGGGCAATTTAAAGCATGTGGAGCCTTCCACATCTACCAAGCGTCATTACTTGCTATTTTATACACAGCGAGCGAAATTATGTTCGGGCAATTTTTTTTATCTCTATATTCTCCAAGGAACTGCGCGGTCAATTTCAAGCAACAGTTTTGATTTAGCGTGAGGGTCTGTAATAAGGTGAACCACTCAAGCCTCGACCGTAGTTTGTCAGAGGATAAAAATATTTTGTAATAAATGGAATATTGCATCCAAAAACTGTTTTCGAAAGGTATTTAATAAATAATTAGAAAATATAACAATAAATAATTCGAAATAAACATATACATCCTTACTAAAAAAAAACCACAGCGCGACCGATTAACTGTGTTATTGCAATAACATAAATAGAGCTCGCATACACTAAAAGACGTTTTATTACGTTTCTTTCGTGGTCACGCTGTTAAAACGCATTGAAGATGTGACAACGTTGTATATGGTTTTAATTTACTAGGAAACAATGTTGTTTTAATTTTTCTCCGCAAGGGGCATTATTGGCGCGCCTATGCATTAGTTCGTCGGCCCGTGACAGCCCGCGATGGTTTATTTATGGCCCGCGATATCAAAACAGCTCGGTGTGTTTTATGGCGGGATATCGAAAAATTTGTGATTTTACTTAATAATTTCTATTGTAATGACGAATTTACTCTTCTGTTCACATAATTGATATATTTACCATGTTATTTGTGTGATTTACATCAGTTTAATCAAGTTATTGTACAAACGCCGTACTTTCAAAGTTGAACTGTCAGAATATTGTTTTTTATAGGTTACTTAGGATAAAATTTTCATTTGAAGATCTTTATTTTAAGAGAATTTCTTAAAAGTGATAATTTTTTATAATATTAAAACCTAATACATGTGTTCGTAAACGTATCAAAAAAAGTAACATCTTTAGAGATGCAAGAAATCTGTTTTAAAATTCGGTATTATTTCTAAGTTTTTTTTTGGCAATAAAAAAAACTTAGAAATAAAAAAAAAATAGAAAATTTTTTATTATTTTTTTATTGTATACACGATGAAAAAGTGAGGTGATAGTTTCCTTTCAAATTTATTACACAAAAGGACTGTGTTTTTTAAATTTTGATTTTATTTAAATTTCTCTACATTTTGGTCAAAAATGTTGTGGGAGGAAATTTTTTTCCATTTTTTCCCGAGTTTGAATCTTAAAATACGGCAGTTTTTGAAAGCTAAAGTGTATTTCAAATACTCAAATCTAAAAGGTAATTTTATCTAGTTTTCATAAATGGTATTTGTTTTTACGACACCTTCAAAAATAAGAAATATATTGAACATTCAAAATACTATGGGAAAATTACAAATATCGTTCGGACATCAATGGTTAAAACAGAGATAAACTACCCTCTCAGGCCGTGGAAACCATGTGTGTTTCTTTCAAAGAACAAATTTTTAATTAGTAATGTTTTCACATCCGCGGCCGTTTGTCAATTGAATAAAATTTTCACTGGGTTTTTTAGTAAGGCTGATAATTTTTAGGATATAAAAATTTTGCGTTCCAACTTTTAAAAGTTTTAAGAATTGTTTGCCTTACGTTTTTCTAACTAAACTTAATGATAACGAAAATTTTTTTTCAAATTGCAGTCGAAAACTTTGGATTGATGAAGATATATATATATATTATATATTAATAATTGTTTATTTTAATTATTCTGCGCTTAACTTTTAGATTTCAATATAAGGTTTGGTATTTTCTCTTTCTAACTCCGTTAAGATCAAATTTCTAACCATGAAGAAAGGGAGACAACGATTTCTGTCAGACTTATATGAGTTGTTCCGAAAGCGAACAAATAGACTTGATCTTGTTTTTTCAAACGAGATGTGAAAATCTTATATTTTTATTAAATTTTGTAAGCTTGTGAAATAACACACGAAAATAATTTTTTTTAATATCTTATTCTATATTTTAATTTAAATCTAGCCGATTTGACCTTTTTGTCATGATTCATGATTGAAGGAGCTCATATTTCTACCGCAAAGGTCATCACCATCAGGGTAGGAGGTCGTTTATTGTTGTTGGTAACAATCAACCTTTAATTGAAGACTGCCCTATAAAATAATTATTGCAGCATTTTCTCAAGTAATTCTGAGCATCCATTATTTTCACCTCTCTGACTTTCTTTATTATTTTTATTATGCTTGCTAAAAATTGGTAGTGATAAATTGTACCTATTTGGTTGCCTATTTGATGTTTGCTTGGAAAGATTTATTCTATACCAATTTAGACCATTAATTAACGATTTCTAAAAAAGCCTACAATTTCTTTTAGTAATCAAGTATAATTTTTTATTTATTTATAATATTATTATTCAATGTATAAAAACAGTTTAATATAAACCCAGTCCAAATACCTAACTATGCTATTAAGTAAATACATGAGTCATCGTGGGTTATCCAAGAGCATAATGATGACCATTTCAAATATCAATTTATTATAAGGTAAATCCTGATGAATCATCACGGGTTTATTTTATGGAATAATTAACGACCTTAAGTCAAATTTAAAAAATCCAGTAATTGGGAAACTTAACCATTAATATTACAGTCATTTTACTTAGAAGTTTAGGGGCACAGGTAATAAAAATAAAAAGCTATTCATTTTGTCATCATAAGTACCTGTCTAGAAATGACATAAATACATCGTATGTAGGTGGTAACAAGCACAGTTTGATAATGCCTTCAGAGGGCGAAACAGCTGTAACGCATAATAATAATTACGAAGCAGTAGCAGAATTTGTTTATAATAAACTGTGTTTATACATTGAATAACAATATTATTAAATATATAAAATAAATAAAAAAATTAAATGGAGTTCTACAAAATAAACTTAATAACAATAAATCTAGTTATCGCAAGTACATACGTACTGATAAAATTATTAAATTATAACGTAAAAAATAAAAGAATTTGAAACACTTTACGAAAAAGAGATCGAATTTAAAAAAATATATTAAATACGAAATTATTTATGATATATCTGTGAAACTAAATAAACAACCACATTTCTCTGCAGAGGTTAAAAAACGTTTAAAAGTTCGTGAGGTAAACATAAGCGTTCTTTCAACCGCATATCATAAGTCTCCTTCATTCTCTTGGCACTCTTTCTACCGTTCATCTAGCCCTCAGCAAAACCATAATAGCGTACTTTTCTTAATCTTGCGTATTACGATTTCTTCAACTTAACATTTTCATCGAAACTCCTAATTTGTAAGGTTACCAATCAAATATTGTTCTACCGCACAAGCTCTATAGAAGCCAGTCAAGTTAGCCTCTCAGAAGCTGAACCCCGCAAATATTACAGAGAGTACACAAGTGCTGACCCTGTACAAGTCGCAAGTACGCCCCACAGTTGAATTTTCTGATCTGAAACACTAAAATATTGTTCTACCGCACAAGCTCTATAGAAGCTAGTCAAGTTAGCCTCTCAGAATCTGAACCCCGCAGACATTACAGAGAGTACACAAGTGCTGACCCTGTACAAGTCGCAAGTACGCCCCACACTTGAATTTTCTGATCTGAAACCCTAAAATATTGTTCTACCGCACAAGCTCTATAGAAGCTAGTCAAGTTAGCCTCTCAGAATCTGAACCCCGCAGACATTACAGAGAGTACACAAGTGCTGACCCTGTACAAGTCGCAAGTACGCCCCACAGTTGAATTTTCTGATCTGAAACCCTAAAATATTGTTCTACCGCACAAGCTATATAGAAGCAAGTCAAGTTAGCCTCTCAGAATCTGAACCCCGCAGACATTACAGAGAGTACACAAGTGCTGACCCTGTACAAGTCGCAAGTACGCCCCACAGTTGAATTTTCTGATCTGAAACCCTAAAATACTTGAAAAATTGGGCGGTTTGTACAATGACGTTATATAAATAGACTCGCCATAGTCTCAAATAATGTGGCAAGTAAGCAACACTATTTTGTTTTCAGCGGTTTTCAGTAATTTCTTAATTCAAAATATTAAAAAGTTATGCTACATTCACACTGAAGCCAAACTTCCAACTCGAACTTCTAACGCATGAACTACCCTTCTACGCAATCGTCCGAAAGTTTGAAGTTGGAAGTTGACCTCAGTGTGACCGTACCATAAGACAATTAAAGAATGTATGTTTTTTCTCAAATGACGTACAAAGTTGTCGGACGGGGAACATAAAAATTAATTGTATTGCTTATAATAATCGATAATAATAAGTAATTTGTGTGTACATATAAATTAAATGTTATTTCTTCACTTTTACTAATGTTTGCCGTGTAATGGAAACATTTTCTCATCATACAGGAGGGCATTTTGGCGCTTTTTAAATGCAATTTTCCTACTGGTAAGACATGACCTTACTTGACGAGTGACAGTTTAGTACTAAAGTTCTAGAAATCGAGAACAGTACAATTGTCTTACGTTTGGCTTCCCACTTCGAGATTTCTACCCCGCGTCTAAAGTTTGTAACATCTTTGGGTTTGTACGACAAATTCCCCATTTAACAAACGGATATCATTTTCCACAGCACAGGTTTCTGGTGGGAATACTATCCTTGTTCTACCGGTATTTTTTAACAAAAGATGTGCAAAGGAACAGACGTCAATTCTTTTTTTTTTATTTCCTAGATTCTCATATTTCTTGAAGAGATGAATCATTTAAATTTACTGAATTTTAAGTTAATGTTTTTTATAAATAAAACACTCATGTGGGTATTTTAAAATGTTACCTGACTATTTAAGGCTTAAAGGCCTTGTGTTTCATCGTGTAATGGTCCGCCACTCCTGGCTTTTGACACCAATTGTGATGAACCCTACCTAATTGATTAACTTTTCTAAGCTTCTACCTCGTAGTTCAAATCTCGTAGCTACGTTCATAATTCTACCCTTATGTCCTACTGATCACACCCCTAGGTATGATGGCCTGACTTAACCCTCTTTCCGGTTTGTTTCTACCTCAGGCTCGTGATTTTTCTAACCCCTATACTTTATAATCTAGCTGAACCTACCCTATTTTCTCAAATCCCTGCGATTTTCTCGCAGTAAACAAGATTTAAGATTTTTTGTTCACATTATTTCTATATTCTTCGTTGTGTATTTTTTTGTTTTAGAATTTACATCTGTTTGCATACTTAATATGCACACATATGTAGAGAAGATAATGTATTACGTGTGGTAACCCCTAGATTCTTTTAGAGAAAGTGTGAGAATTTTCCGATCTATTTAGTTATTATTATTTTAGTATACTAAACCGAGTTTGATAAACTAGCCTCACCCTTAAACCTCGTGTCTGCTTGATTTCCGTAGGAATTTTGTTTGTTTATTTAATCCTTCCTATCACCGCTGATGCGTCGATAACATAAAACAACAGTTAATAAATTCAACATTTAGGTAGAGAAGTTTACCTTACCGTTGTAGGATGGTCGTTTTTGAAGGTCCAGTTTTATCACTCGAAGTCCTTGTCTGCAACTTCTCCTAACATAGTGTTTTGTATTCATGGTTAGTATTCGCAAAATTGTTGAAAGAGCAGGAATGGATGGACATGGATGGATATGGGGATAATATGTTTGCTGAAAAGTCGGCTCCTCCGCTAACCAAGTGAAAACCGATGAACAACAATTACAAACCGGATTCTCCCCAGTACGTTTGCTAGGCTTGTCCTTAGATCCGAGTTTTACCCTCTTCAACGGGCGTCTCATGCTATGAAAGGGGCCCTTCACGCCAGCAGGGGGAATACCTAGTCTTCATGCCGTTTTTCTGTCTTACTCCGACTTCCGTCTCCTCCGGATTGAATTTAACTCTACTGAGTCTAGAAGGGGCATTTCATGTCTTCCCTTATCATGCCTCTATCCGTTGAATGTGGCGTAAGCTTGTGACGGGCAGATCCATCCTCCCACGTGACCGACCCAGCGTTACACTCCACCTCTGACTAGCTGACATAAAACGCACCTCGTGAGCCTTATGTTTGCTTTCAGGTTCGACAAGGACATACGGTATGCAAATAACCTGCAGCTTTAATGCCGCGTCAGCGTACTTTCCGCATACGTCCTTCCTCTTCCCCGTATGCCCACCTCGACAATACCGCCACAAGATCAAAGCTCTCCGACCAGAAAGGTTGACACTTACATTTCCGGATAGCCAATACTTAATACAGAAGCCTTGAAGTCTAGATACGTGTGCAAATTCAGGATTAAGGACTGTATGAGTATTTGAACACCAGTGTTTTTTTTACATGAGGTCACTAGTTCCTCGTGTGTTAGGTATTTAGGATTGCGGATGGTTATGGATTCCTGGATACCTACTTCCTATAAGAGAAATTTATAAAATGAGATAAATCATATTGTCATTGAATCAATGACCTCCTGAATAATTATGATGAGCTCTTTTTGAGTTTGAAGCTAGTCGCGGTACTTTACTTTGCGAAATTTTGTACGCTGAATCAATGCTACCTATTGGCGATCTCTCTAGTATAATCAAGTTGTTTAGAATTGAATGAATTTAACGTCAATGTTGCTATCACATATTGAATGCAGATTTCGTCGTAAGCTATAATTGATAAACTTGTCCCTTGGCATTTATGCTTTGTTTTGTTTATCTATTGATGGGATCTAGGTGACTGTGTCAATGGATGACATTGAACTCCAATCGAAATTTTTGATGCACAATCGAAGGTCATATAAACATACCCTAATCATGCTGGTGAAAAGAAGCTAATAGGTATTTGTTTTACAAGTACGCTAGGATGCCAAAATTGATTTAGTGATGCGTTTCTATCTAATTATTTGTTAAGTATTTGTTTTATTTAATGTATGTGTTGTTGTTTATTTTTCCCTCATCTTATTATTGTCTTTATTTTGTAATTTAAAAATATGGAATGTATTGCATTGCAACTTCCCCTGCATACATTCTGGAATAAATTATTATTATTGTTATTATTATTATACAAATATGCCAATGTACCTAAAATTGATTGAGAGGCGCATTTCTATCACACCGAGTAATACCTAATTACATTGCGCCAATAGTTAATTAACTCCGATGAACGAATGAACGATAAGGGATAGATACATCATTTTTTATGGTTTATTTGTTTACACTTCACATAGACGACCTTCGGTTTACTGACCTACTTTGGAGATTGTTTATTTCTACGGTCATTGTCCTTTTGAAACACGATTCATTGTTTAACTAATTCTTTTATATTTTATTTGCCCTAGTTTTTACCCAAACATTGGTCGTTTAAGTAGGTACTTTGCTAACCTAAGAGGTATCTGGATGACCTGATTTCAACTAAGGTATAATTTGCTTGACCTAGTTTTGAGAAATATAGGTATTTCGGTTACGAATCAAACTGGTATCATATGTCGCCGTATCCTTATGCGCGCTTAAATAAACAATAGACCTACCTAACTAAAACAAGTACTTGTATGACCTAATTTTTTTAAGTAGGTATTTCCTATTTGACCTACTTTCGAGCAAGTGAGAATTGTTATCAGTGTGTTAGTGACAAAACTTTAAAGCTCCGATTGATTTATTGGTGATGCCGCCTGTCCCTTCCTTCTCTGTCTCTGAAAATAATTAATAATTGGTTAAATCTTACCAGCCTCGATCGATTACAATTTTTCAAGTCGGGAATTTTATGACAACGACATTGTGACCAAGGCTTCCCTTTTTGTTTCCTAGCTAACGGATTCCTATCGGTCTTCTTGAGAAATGACTCTGATGATGGAAAAAAACTCTTCAAATATCTGTCTATTTAAGATTCACTTCGGTATTTCACTTAGTTTCTCAAACTCGTATTAACTATTGTTTTTATTTCATTCGATTCGAAAATGATTTATCAAATTGAAATTCAGATGTTTTAATTTTAAAATCCGGAGTTTGGTAAATTATTATTTATTCTCAATATTTTAAAAACACTTTAGAATTAATAACCGTAGATACGCACGTTTTCTAAGTGTTCGAATTATTATCACTACTATTTATTATAATTCGTTATTTAATTCACAATGAAATTTTAAGGCATATTATTATGGAAACACTGTCGCAAAACCATGACTCGAGAAATTCGTTATTGTTATTTATTTCACCGATGTTAAGTAATTTAGAGTAAAATTATAGTTTTAATTATTATATCACCTTTAGTTAGTTTTAAAAATAATCGCGTCATGTGTTTTCTTTTATCCGGTAAACTGTATTTATTTTAAGACACTGTATTTTTTTGTTAAATATTAGAAAGTCAATAACTATATGTTGTAAAAGAAACCCGAATATTATTAAATTCTTATTTACTAACTTTAACCACTTTCAATATAAAACAAAACACCCGAACGTATTATTTTTAAGCACTTTTTCGGATTTTTTTATTCCTCAATTTAAAAGGGAGATTATATACCGAATTTACTCCTTTGCAAACACTTGTAGAAATTTCAACTTTTAATAAAGAGTTATACGTTTGTTCCTGGACCCCGGTCTGTATCCCCACTGCCAACGGACTCTCAACAAAACTCTCAACCAACTCCCCGTTCTTTATCCAACCATGGCGTTTTAAAGACTTCTTAAAGCTCTCCTTTCGTAGGAAAATGACTTCTGATCACCCAGACCTTCATAGAAAAGAAACCCAAATTCGGTTCCTCCGTATACGACCTTTTGTCAAATCTCTGATAATCTCCTATCTCATGTTTTAGACCGAAACCAGCCTAACATCTCTCTCACGTAGGAAATCACATAAATTTTCTCATTGACATGTATTTATTTAAAATTTTTATGTACTTTGGTAATAAGTCATTGTTAATGTGTTTGTAATAAAGTTTTATGGGAATTCTATATTCTAAACATTACGTTAGAGCAATGATAATTTTTATTGCCCTTTTTAATCGATAATGGGCCTTGTGTAAATAAAAGGCATGTTCGGATCTTCATTGTTTTTGAAAACAAAATACATGTGTGGTCGACAACCATTTCCTGTGTCCACTTTGTCAGTAACCAAGCTCAATTATGTGATCCTTTCAACGGCACAAATGACGTAAACCGACCATTTCTGTTGAATAAAATCATCCGTAATTTGCCCGGTATTGTTACTTGACCCCAGACACTTAACAATACTAATTGTATTCCTTTGAGATTGCAACTAGCACACTCTATGCCCCCAACGAAACCACCATCTTTTTATCAAATTTTCTTCTAAAAATCGTCTTTCTAATATCTCCGTTTCATTTAGAATTGATAACAATAATTTTCCACTGTTTTATGTATATTTTTCATTTTTCCTTTCGTCAGACTACGTTAAGCATCTTTTCCTGCGATTTGCTTTAATTGTAGAGTGACCAAAATGTACTGCGGTCTTAGATATAATTTTCTCAATCTCCTGTTTTTTGTAAATGGTGTTGTCAGAACAGAGTTATCCTTATATCGGTACCTATTCAAGTAGTTCCAATTAGTTTTCTCTTGAGATATTTGGTTCTAATTACTTCGTTTCACCGTTCCATCACCATATAAATAGGGTTTTCCCCCTTTCCCAGGCTATTATATTCAGTTTTGAAATTTTCCGAGATTCCACCCGTTTTTTGCCATCATTACAGGTCGGTTTTAATCAAATCGTCCCCTGGGACCATTCATGTTACGTTTTCCGTGCCCTTATCGGTGATATTTATCTTCAACATTCCCGTCTAAGATTTTTTTGTTTCCATTTGAAACTTTTGGCGCCCAAAACCTCCAGTTTTCGATCTCGCCTTATGTAAACACGATCCGGGGTTAATAATCCTTCAACTCTTTGTCTAAAGGTTTGTTTATTATACAGTTCGTTCACCCTACGTTCCTGTGAGAATTTATTCAAGGCCACTCAATCTGATCAAAGTCCACTAACCCTATACACGCCTCTATTTTCTCTGATTGGTTCAGATTATTATTAATCGTTTTGCACAATCTCTCATTGGTAGAATTTAAACTTTCTTTGTTCTCGAGATAATTATGATATGGGGTTTCCCTCGCTTCAGTCTTTATACAGATCTCTGTAATAGTTCCGAACTGCTCGGACAGATGTCGCCGAATGTACCGAATTCTCTACATAGTATTGAGGAGAAAAAAAATTTTCCTTGTGGGCTTCTCGTAGGTTGAAGGTTAGCATTCATCACAATCGGTAGCGAAAAATTGTTATCTAAAAACCCTACTAAAATTGCATGTTTCGTCCAGACTCAACATCAATCTTCATCCACGGGTCGTTCCTACGACTCGTTCTTGAATTCAGCAGCTCGGCTATAAAACTATCTGCCAGCTCTGTGTTTCCTCCCTCCTTCAATATTCTACTCTTAAAGACTCGTGTTTACCCCTTCCTCTTCCTAAAACTACCCTCCAACTCCACACAATATTCCCAAAGATAACATAAACCCTGAATGAAATTGTTTTCCTCCTATGTGAAGCTAATGAAAAAATGTTGCTATTCATCAACATTCAACATACATTAGTTTGTTGATAAGTAACTGTGGGAAATAATGATATCGAGTTATCATTTAAGGTATACACACAATAATTAAAAACTGTATCCAAGGGTGCAATACTGCAAAAGAGATACTATGATCGATCGACCATCATAATACGGCCATGTGCCTAGCATGCGTTCTAAAAATCCCCAAATTATGTAACAATCAAAGCAATGAATAAATAAAAATTAAAATAAAAAATAATTATATATGTTAAGATATTACTGTTTTATGTTAAATGTGAATAATTGAGACCTGAGCAAACCTTTGACAGGATTGTTTTCTCCTAAGAACAGAAGATGTTCATTTTGTTTAAAGTTTACGTTTGGTGATTTAGCAGGGGTGCCCGGTTTCATGGGGTGAGGTTTGTCTAGGTCTTGGAGGCGGATGACTAGGACACACTGAACCCCAGATTCCTACCTACCCCTTAAACCCTTTTCCTTCCCAGAACTCTCCTCTCCTTCCTGTCCTTAAAAAAACCCTCCACACATCATCCCCAAAGATGACATAGGCCCTGAAAAAAATTATTTTCCTCATGGCCTCCTGTGTGGAGCTCATGTAAAAAAAAATCCCTATGATTCGACCAACTACAATGGCAGTTCAATGAAATCATGACTGAATGTTTTAAAAGCTTTACGTTAAGATGCATCAATAAAAATTTCAAAGTAAATAAGTAGATATTGTAAAAGCTTGTCAATTATTTCAAATGTATTTTTCAATAATTTGACATTCCAGGAGAAAATCAAAATAATTTTAAGATTTTTCGAAACTCGGTTACATAGTATCAGAAATATTTTTTTACTGTTATAAATATTAGTTAGCTTGCTACCACTGAAACATGTCTTGTTTATTTATATAGTAATTACGTCAGATGGAAAAGAGAGATCACTAAATTTCTGTCCTGAACAGATAATATACCGAATAGATAAATCGACGGAAATATTTTGTGGGCGTAAAATAAGCTTAATTTGGATGAAATTGTTCAAATAATTGTATCTTACTTTGGATGAAATTGATCAAATAATTGTATCTTACTTTGGATGAAATTGATCCAATAATTGTATCTTACTTTGGATGAAATTGATCAAACGTTAACATTTTCAAATATGGAAACTCTTTATCAAGAAACCAAATAATATAATAGGCCTGCCTGGGGTCTAAAAGTTTAAAAGTTGAAAATTATATAGTTCGTTCCTGGAATTTTCTTTGGGATCGGTATTTATATTAATATACATATTCAGTGGTGCTATATGACTGTCACGCGAAATACTAATTAGTGACCGCCTCCGTGGTTGAGCCGTTACGATCCTCGCGCCGTTTCCACGGGTCACGGGTTCAAATCGCGGCGTGCACAAATAGTATTTTATCAATTTGTGTCAATTCACAATTCATTAATTTAAAATATTAATGTTTAGAAAATTTGCGAGTAGATACTATCAGTATCGCCCTGGTGAAAAACCACCATTCAGAATTGAAAAGTTACTTAAAATGGCTTCCTCTTCACAATTTCGTACCCCTCCTCACTCAGCCTCACACAATAGTCCAATAATATTACGGATGATATAATCTCACTGGCTCCCGCCGAACGGGAGCAGTTAGGACTCTTGTGCTGTTTTCACGTAAAAATACTTTTTTTGTTTTAAATTTACGTCTTGGTGGCTTCTACACATAAGGTAAGTTGTAGAGGAGCATCAAAACAAGTAAATAGTACAGGAGCATAACAAGTATGGTTCCATGCCAAATCAGAATGAACCCAACTCAGAACCACCTCAGAAAGGTCATTAAAAGCTATGAAAAAATAATTTTAAAATAACCTAAAATACCCTAACCAAACTTAACCTATTTAACCATTTTTTATCATCACTCTTAATGACCTTTCTGAGGTGGTTCTGAGTTAGTTTCATTCTGAGTTGGCCGGTCACCAACAAGTATATAGCATCATAACAAGTATTTAGTACAAAATAGTAAACTGAGCACAAAAGACATTAGTAGGCTTAACATAAGTCAGTATGAGTATTTAATAAGTAATTTGTACAAAGGAGCTCTACATGCAGTTTCGTATTTGGGTTCAGGCTTACAGTATAGTAAATGGAGCATGGAGTAAATGGAGGATGGAGTCTAGTGTTGTAATTATTGGGTCCTTGATAATTTATCATAATTTCTAGTTCTGGGCTTTCCAAATACCCATTGATGATTTTAAATAATAATAAAGCGAACAAAAGGAAATAAATACCTTTAAATATTGAAACAATGTCATTGATAAATAGCAAGAAAAGAATCGGGCCTAGATGAGGACCTTGAGGCACCTTGAGGCACCCCACTTGAAGCTTCAATTTTGTTTAAATTCTCCATTTCTCTTCGATATTATTATTATGGCTTTCATAGTGTTTAGTCCCCTGTAGACTTAGTGTGAGGATATCGGTGGAGAGGAAATAACTGGTCAAATTAAAGTCAACAACGATTACGTTGACCGCAAAACGTTATCGCTAGGCCTACAGAAAGATTAAGTTCCTAATAAACTGAAAACAATATTATTTCTGGACTCAGTGAAATGATTCAGAATTACACCGGCTTTTTTGAACCATTACCGTACCGGTGATTTTTATTTTATTTAAAAAAACTAGCGCAAATCAGGTAAAATTACGAGATGGTCTGAATTCTTGACAATTCAATTAAAAATTTTAAATTACCACGCGTTTTCATCCCAAGGACAAAATATCTCTCGACATAATATCACAAGGACAAAATAACCTTTTTTTTCAAGGTTTTCACTGTGTGATGACATTATTTATTTTAATGAAAAGACAAATTACTTTGTTTACATCACTTTTATTTGTACACAATCTACATGTTTCGTGAACGATGTTCACATCATCAGGTGTGAACATCGTTCACGAAACATGTAGATTACATCACAATCTACATGTTTCGTGAACGATGTAATCTACATGTTTCGTGAACGATGTTCACACCTGATGATGTGAACATCGTTCACGAAACATGTAGATTGTGTTCAAATAAAAGTGATGTAAACAAATTTATTTGTCTTTTCATTAAAACAAAATATCCCCAACATAATATTCCAAGGACAAAATATCCTATGGACAGAAAGAACATGCTCCAACAAAATATTCATATTTATTTTTTTATTTTTTAAACTTTATGAGTAAAATCTCAAATTATAATATTTAATTAAATGAAGACAATATTAGCGAAACTCAATCAAATCTGGAGACAGAAAAATCAGAAAAGATATTGGCACCGCTGGGACTCCGTAGCTCAATCGGTAGAGCTGTTGCCATGTAAGCAAAAGGTCTGGGTTCGTGTCCCAGCGGAGCCAATATCTTTTCTGATTTTTCTGTCTCCAGATTTGATTGAGTTTCGCTAATATTGTCTTCATTTAATAAAAAAATATATTCATAGTTAAAGAAGTGAAAACGTAATTTTCAAAAAATTATTGGAATGAAATATCCAATCAATACGTTTGTATTTTTGTTCGTCTATATACCAACTACGGTTTGGTAAAACCCTTCAAGCCACAAATTGAAAACTTTACAGGAAACGATCAAAACTAATATTTACAAATTCGTAAAAGTGGCTAATTAAAAACTAGAAGTCTATATGAAAGTGGTTATCTGTTTTTCAAAAATTTTAAGTAAAATATTGAAAACCCATTTATATTTACGAAAGTGTTGAGGTTTGAGTAATTTCATCAATGTTTTTTCGAAATAATTTATTACATTACACTATTACGCGCAAATTTAGTTTTTCATATTAAAAATGCCTAAATCAGCAAAAATTATTTTACAATGTTGTATTTCTAAGAGCATTCTACACAAAGTCACTCGCTTCTCACGATATGCGAAAAAAGATGTTTTACATATGCATATTTATAGGATCGATTATCTGACGAACACTAAAAAATACAATAAATAAAGAAAGAAACTAACTCACTCAGGAAACGCATTTTTCTTCAAGAGCTTTCAATTAGAACTATGTACCCGCCCAAAAGGTCACAACATTTTGATGGGAGATAAAAACAAAGGTCAAAAAGAGGTAGTAAATATAATTTATATATTATCGTTTTTTCGAAACCATCATCGAAACGACCTCCGTAGTCCAGTGGGAAAGACTCTTGACTCACAATCCGGAGGTCGCGGGTTGGAACCCGGCATGCGCAAATAAATTTTTATTTGATTAATTTGTGTTATTTCACAATTAATTCATTTAAAATAATATATAGTATATTTGCGGCATGTTCCAGAGTGGAAGATACTATCAGTATCGCCCTGGTGTAAGACCACCATTCAGAATTGAAACGTTGCTTGAAAATGGCTTTAGCCGTGTTTGGTGACCAGATCTCAATAGCCAGGTACTTCCCAACCTTCTTCTTCCCCACCTCCTTCCCCTCCCCACTACCTTCAGCCTCACAACATACCCCAATTGGGGATGCCATAGTCTCACTGGATCCAGACGGGAGCAGTTGAGATTCTTGTGCGGTATTCACTGTAAAAAAAAAATTTAAAAAAATCATACATGCCAACTAGGTAACAAGCAAAGTTCAGTATATTTAGGTATGTAAAAGTAATAATTTTTTACATAACTGATATAGCCATCAGTTTTGTTATTTATCAGTTGTGTAAAATTTAAAACATGTTTTTTAGTAAGGAGGTACGTATATAATATATAAGAAATTAGGCCTTCCTCGAAATAAGAATGTTAGTAGTTTTAGATTTAGACACCCCATGATTATTGAAAATTTTCTGCATGGTTTAAAATATTTAAAAAAATACAATTGATTTTGGATTCGAATTTAAAACGACCATGAAGTAATATTTTTTTTCTTCTATCACAGCAAACTTATTTTGTGGCACAATTTTGATTTAAATTAATAAAATACTTAGTTTTTACCACTTGTATTGTTTACAAAACCAACATGTTTCGTGAGCAACGCTCACTTCTTTTTATTGATACTATAGTATCGCTCACTTGATACCATAGTATCAATAAAAAAACCCCGAAGAAGTGTTGAACATGTTGGTTTTGTAACAATAAAAGTGATAAAAACTAAGTATTTTATTAATTTAAATATTTTTTTTACTGGTCTTATTTTTACGCAGACCAGCAAAAAATATTGCTTTATCTTCGTTTTAAATTCGAATCCAAAATCATTTGTATTGTTTTAAATATTTTTAATGTAGAAAATTTTCAATAATCATGGGGTGTCTAAATCTAAAACTGTTAACATTCTTATTTCGAGGAAGGTCTATGTAAATACTTCAGTTGGTCTGTCCGTAACAGTATTTTATACACAATCAAAAACCTTTGTTACAAACTATTAAACTACCATCAAAATAATAAATCGCATTCATTTGTTCGAAATGAAAGAGTTAAGCCCTTGCCCGGAATGATGTTGTATCCAACAAAACTATCAATGTTGAGTTATTGTTGGAATAATGTTCGGCATATTAATATGCACCTTTTTAAGGTAAGGATTATGGCAATGAACATTTTTTAGGCCTATGGCAGCCTTTTAAAGTTTGTTTTGTGGAAAAATGTTGTATAATGCCACTTATCGAAATCACGGTGCATGGTTTAATTTATGGGAATAAATGCACAGAAAACGAACGTCTTAAGGCTTCAACTAGAAACTAAAGCCATGAAGCTGAAGAAGAAACTAGAATTTTTCCAGAAAAAGTATTACTTAGCCTTCTTTTTAGCTGTTGAAACAGTTTTGTGGAATTGTGTTGCATGTTGATCTCAAGACAATATCAGAACGTAATTGGTTTCATTTATTCATGTCGTTTTTAGCTTTAAAAGCTTAAATAAAAGAATCACATTGTGAACATTTATGTTGAAAAAACAAGTTCCTTTTTATGAGGTATGAAGAGTAAATAAAAATGTTTTGTGGAATAACTTTGTGTGTGAGATTTTTATGTACAACATTATTCCACAAATTCAGCGTAAATTCTAGAAATAAACTCTTATTCGCCTTTCCAGACGACTTTCCATTTAAAACTCTCAAGAATTGTATGTTTTATGTATTTTAAATATAAAATGTTATGAAACATAACTGGTTTTGTATTTTCAATTTTTCTCAAAACAAGATTATTATTGGACAAAATTTTTTTCGGGCAAGGGCTCAGTTATTGAAAAAAGAGCGTTCGAACTAGGGTTGAGCCGGGTAGTAACTACACATTTTAAAATAAAAACGAGAAATTAAGTCATTATTTCGTAGCAAGAGTCCAGAGAAAAATATTTACATACAAAAAGTAAATATTGTTCAATCAATATGGTTTCCATTAAGCTATGCAAACCAGGTGTAAATATGTAACATATATTATAACGTTTTGTCGCGTGTTAATTTTACCATTAAAAATGTACAATGTCAACTACTGTCAACTTACCAAATTACCAAACGTCACGCAGTCTCCAAAGGTTGGGCCGAAAACACTACACTGTACGTCAAACGTGACACACAAAAAGTGACGCACTTACAATTTAACATTTTTTTATTATTTTTTTATGTATTCTGGTCTAGTCTACTTAAGAAAAAAATCAATGTCTCCCGCTGTCTGTTCCAGTTGTAACCGGTTTTTATCAGCGTAAGGGCGCAGTCACTAGTATTTCCATATTATCTTATTTCTGTAATTTACTAGACGGCCACAATTGACTAGAGGAAGTATAAATCATATATAGAATCTGGGGCACAACCACCTGGTAGTGGTAGATTCATGTAGATATGTTTTTGAAATAGAGGATCTTTTGTTAACTCCAGCAGTAGAAGTCATATTTTGAGATGTTGTGTTGGAGGGTCGTTTTAAGTTAAAGGAAGAAGAGGAAGTTCTTGGAAAGAAAATGTACGAGGGAAGAGTAGGAATCTGGGGGCAATTGTATCCAATTGTAGTGAAGTACGAATCCATCCCTCCGACGGCGCTGCAAATCGTTGATTTGAGAGTAGGGAATGCAATCTCGACTCGAGATCGCAATTTCGAGATCTCGCGAGATTAGAAATTACAATCTCGCGAGATCTCGTAATTTTCGGGATCTCGTTAATTAAAAGAAAATATTATTTGAAAGAAAACAAAAACCTTTATTCTTTAATATTAGTTACTAAATAATTAACATATTTTTTTAAAATTTAAAATAATGAAAAGAAAAAAATATAGCTTGCTGAGATAAGATTAGAAAGTAATTACGGGTGATTTTGAAAGTAACTTCTTAAAAAACAAAGTGTATTAAGAGTGCTATCTGCTTAATGGCATTTATTAATGTCCGTTGCAATGTACCCAGCTGCTGAAAATGCCCTCTCCGACTCAACACTAGTTGGCAGCAGCGTGACTAAGCAATTATAAAAAATTCATAAAATCAATAAAAGCTCTTTAAATATAACTTATTACAATCACTACATCTTATATTACTTTATTTCTAAACACAATTATAATGCCAGATATTGTTTTTCTTTCTTTATTTTTTTATCTCCTCTTCATTCTGCTACATTCCTTCTATTATATATTTTATATATATAAAACTATAGATGCATATTACATTATGATGTTTACAATTTTTTTCTTTGCTTACTGTTAATTATAATATATTCATTGATCTATATATTCAAAAAATACTGTTTTACCTTAAATAAAAATTGTTGTCTACATTCATTGTCTCCGCATTTTTAAAACGAGCTTTGCTAAAAAAAAGGTGTAAGACATATTAAATAATATATATTTTTTAGAAATTTTTTTATAGAATAATAACGTGTAATTTTTGTAACTTTTATTAAATAAATTAAAAAAAAACGCAAACTGCAAAATTCTCCCCTTGTTCGACACTCAAATAGATCCATTTATTTTTTTATGACTGACTCTAATTTATCTAAACTCGTGGAGATACGCGAAAAAGGACTTTTAGATACTCTCAGAGTCTCTTCTAATTCCTCGTGACGTATTAGTTTGTGATGTATTAGTCATAGAAAGGGGCAAGTCATCTTCGTTTTCTGTGTTTGCTACTGTGGTAGATATTAATAATCACGGTACCAGAAATTAAGGCTGGTTATTTACGATGTAATCGTTTAATTATATTTTTAATTTCTTGCCATACGAGATATTTGCTAGGCAATTGAAAAGTTTCATTGCCTTTCCATAGCTCCAAGTCCTTTTGATAATTATTCGGATTTTTCAAATATAACAGCGCTGCAGTTGCATTTGCCAATCCTGTCGATCTCGAACAGGATCTCGTCATATTATGCTTCGGGATCGATCCCGAAAAATGTCACGAGATCTCGCGAGATCAAGATCCCGCGAGATCGGGATTGCATTCCCTAGTCGAGAGTCTCCGGCTGGAGAGGTCAAAGGGTCTCCCTCAACCGGTCTCTCCTAGCCGCCAGCAATAATAGGACAAACCTCACGCCATGAAGCAGGGTATCCCTGCTAAGTCACCAGCCATAACTTGCCACTTTATTTATTGGAGGTATATATGAGAAATCTCAAATATTTGTGTTATGTTATTTTTTCAATTTTTACACTAAGAAATAAAATGCAAGGAATAATACGGATGTAAGAGTGTGCGTTCTGTTATTGGTACAGTTTATTTCCAATGGAAGAGATGAGTTATACGCAAATACTTAAAACAATGTAGCTCGTTTGCCATTAATTTTCACTGCATTTGATTTTTCGTGTGCTAGTTAGTGGCAAGCTGGGCGAGGTAGGACATTTAGAGCTCTGCCAGGAGCTTCTTTTTCTTCTTTGGCCCTGTCCGTTCAACGGGCTTTGGCTATCATGTTGGCTATGCGGACTTTGTTTACTGCGGCCCGGAAGAACTCTACAGTAGACTGGCCTAACTATTCTCAGGTTTTTCAGCCACGAGGTTCTCCTTCTTCCAGGGCCCCGCCTTCCTGCAATCTTTCCCTGCATTATGAGATGCAAGATCTCATACTTCTCTGGATGTCTCATCACATGTCCAAGATATTGAAGTTTTCGGATTGTTATACTTTTAATAACTTCTTTTTCTTTATTCATCCGAACCATAACATCTTCATTAGTAACCCCGTCCATCCAGCTTATTTTAGTATTGTAGATCCACATCTTGAATGCCTTAAGTCGTCTAATTAGTTCTTCAGAAGACAGGTAAGTCCAATAAATTATGGTACAATTTTCTAACAACTAACAATACATGTACATAATTTTTTTTAAACATGGTATTGTGATATTAAACACATCTAAATCTGCTGGTAGGGCATTAAGCAATGTAATACCTCTTGTCATGCTGTGTTGAGCCATGACATCTGTCCGACCCTGCGGTATGCAGAATAGGGCGTGGCTACTTTCATTCCATAAAACAATATCGAAAACTGGATGGATCCCATCTATCTATATCTATATAGTAGCTAACAGGGTGAAAATCTGCGTACGCTGTTTTGTTGATTTTTTGCAAGTTGGTAAGTCCACGATGAAAATGGCTGGGGGGGGGCGATGAAAACTCTGAACTTTATTATGCAATATCGCAGCTACCAGTGCTTGTGAGATACAGGTTCACCACATTACGAAAACAAAATTACAGACGTTTCTTATTTCTTCCGGGACCTCCATCTCAGTCAGCTACACAAACTATGTGTGTGAGTAGTTAGCATGCTTGTATCTAATGAATTCATTGACCACAAGCACACGAGTAGTTGGCATGCAAGCTACTTTTTCGTTAGCATGTGTAATATTCGGTTTTCTTTGATTCACATACATAATCTTTGAATCTAATGAAACAACGATATCCTCTAATTGCGCGTGGAAAACATGTTATATATTAATAATGACGTTATTATTACATCTGAGCTCCAACATGACTAGTGATATTGGAAAGCACTTGACAATAGTGAATATTACTTTTTGGTTCGATTAATATAACATTTTTTCGACCTTCGACGCCCACGAATTCATCAATTTCATATTATTTGGTGTTACGTCGGATCACGTTGTAGTGGTAATATCTGTTGATCTCTAAAAACATGGTAATTTTTGGCTGGCTTGTGAAACAATGTTTTTTTTTGTAAATAATCCTTATGTTCTTCTTAACTTTTCTGTATTTATAATATTAACAGCTTTACTAATAAATAAAAATTATTAACGACCGTTAAACGGTGATTCTGTTCGGTGAGCGTTAAACGGTGTGTTCGCGCATTATTATATGTAATTGGTTGGGTATTGCATTCGCAGAATTGGTGGGAAGCATATGTCAAAATCCTGAAGTTATACCACCTACCTAATCTTTCCAACCTAAATGTCACCATAAAAAATTGTTGCAAAAAAGGTACTCAACTTTGGAGAGATGACAGTGTGTTTTGCTGCTCAGTGCAAATTAACATCTCAGACAGGGCGCATGCATCGTAACCTCTTGCTATAAAAATAAATAAATGAAGTGTACACAACAAACTGGAGTTCAGTGAGGGCCCATCTGCAGTGTATTTTCCTTTTTCCAATCTGGGCTTATCTAATTTTCCAAAAGCACAGATCTGAACTATCGACTGACTATCCATCAGGTTTTGAGAGTGTATGCTATTTAATCGTCCTGTATAACTTAGCGATGACGTAGTTTCGGGACTGGTCCTTCGAAGGTTGCAGAGGCTTTGCTCTGCAGCACTTAATGCCAATTTACACTGGAGTCACAGTTTCGCGACACCACGGTGTTTCCGCAAATTCCGGGCGTATGAGGAAATCAGATATCATAAGGTTATTGCTATTATAATACAATGCCTAAAATGAATAAATCATACAATACACTAAACATACACCACAAAATCAATTAATTAACTATAAATAAAATTATGCGATTACTAAACCAAAAGCTTTCAAGATAAATTAAGTTTATAAATTGACAGATTTTTAAATCTACAGCCTTCGAGTCCGTAAAAAAGTTTAAGTAATTTCTTCATACTTTATGATAATACTAGCTGACTCGCTGTGGCTAATAAAACACAACGTCATCTACTGGATGGTTATCCAACTTTTACAACCACCGCCGTCTTTGAGTTTATCGCGAAGAGACAGACAGATGCCTGGAGGACTTTAATTTATAATACGTACAGATCGTGTGAAATATTATAATAATGTGCATGAAATGTTTGGGGTAACTAACGTATTTAAGTTAATAAGGATTAATACTGTATCTGTCTAAATAACTTTTCAATTACCCCAATATACGTGGCTATTTTTATAGAAGATAGAGTGGGTATAGTAAGCTATCCGTAAAAGATAGATATATGCCTTCCCGGACTTTTTTGTAGATCTATAAAAGAGGAATATCCCAATATGCATTGTTTTGTTATATCCCCAAAGGATTAGGCAGCGTTTTCGATGAAAGCTACCAGGCGGCTTAACTTTTTCCGACACTTCTTAAACATTTTGTTAACGAAAATAATTGCAATCAATCAGATTTCTCATTTATTGTAGGTGATATAAACATTAACATTGAACATTCTATCCTAAACCCTACTGCAAATGAATATCTAAACCTTATATTTAGCGAAGGATATCTATCTTACATTAATAGCCCCACTAGACATGGCAAACAGACTGTTTCCTGCCTAGATCATATATTACTCAAAATCAATAAAAATTTTACACCCAGATCAGCTGTCCTAAAAATTGATATAACTGATCATTTCCCAACATTCTTCGGTCACAGTACCTTTAAATCTCATCATATAAATAAAGACCAACAAGCGGGAAAAAATAGAATTAACTACCAAACACTAAACAATTCTCTGGTAAATGAAACGTGGAATCAAGTTTTATCGAATGATGACCCAAATCAATCATTAACCAACTTCTACACAATATTAAATAATAATATTAAAAATAGTCTAGAACCAACACCAATACCTAGAAGAAAACATAAAAAAATTAAACCATGGATCACGCGTGGATTAATAAAATTGGAAGCCAACACAGGAACAAACAATATAAAATGTACAAAAATCGTGAGAACTACTGTATGGTCATGGGTATCCCACCTAATGGAAATTTAAGACAACAATACATTATCTACAGAAATTTGTTTAATATTCTTATGAAGAAATGTAAACAAGATTACTATTCAAAACAACTTAAAAAATCTGATAATGATTCTAAAAAAACATGGTAAAAAAAGTCATAAATGAAATAACAAATTCCCTGAAAAAATTGTAACAGACGATGAAATAATAATAACGGACATCGGAAAAATTGCGAATAAATTCAACAATTTTTTTACAAATGTTGCCTTAGATTTAATAAATAACAATCCCTCATTTCAAAACAATATACATGAACTCACACAAATGGACATACACTCTGAAAATATTCCTAACTTATCTCATTTTAAACGGGTAACTGAATAATAATTATAATAATTGGCTAATTTATATAGCGCCGTTTTCGTGGAAAATCACCTCAAGGACGCTCTGAATCTGAAATTATAAAACGCATCGACAAACTTAACTCAAATACAGCCAATGGTCCAGATGAATTAAGTTGTATCACAATCAAGTCTATTAAACAACACATTTCCATGCCCCTGCAACACATTTTTAATTCCTGCTTTGAAAAAAACATTTTTCCAAATGTATTTAAACTTTCAAATATTGTACCAATACATAAATCAGGATCGGTCTCTAAACTTGACAATTACAGACCAATATCGCTGATATCCCAACTTGCAAAGATATTAGAAAAAATTATAAAGATACAAGTATTAGAGTTTCTAGAATCTAACGCACTTTTGTCCCCAAACTAATATGGTTTTAGATCAGGTCTTAGTACAGATGATGCTTTATTTAACCTAACAAAAAATATATACACCAATTTTGACTCAAATATGAGGCATATAACAATCTTTTTGGACTTAAAAAACGCTTTTGATACCGTTAATCATAATTAACTAATTAGAAAGCTTAATAACATAGGAATTAAAAATAATTCTTTGTCACTCTTAACAAATTATTTGCTTGATCGTAGACAATCTACCAAAATTGGTGTAAATATTTGTAAACCAGCATCTATGCTACATGGGGTTCCACAAGGAACGGTTATTGGTCCGTTATTGTTCCTAATCTATATTAATGACCTGTGTAATATTAGTATTCCGGGAAAACTATTCTCGTAAGCGGACTATACTGCAATTACAGTTCATGGTAAATCCTGGGATGAGGTCTCTTAAAATGCAAATAAGTGGACATCCATTGTCAAAGAATGGCTCAATCAAAACCTTCTAACTCTGAACTGTGAAAAAACTCTTTATAATCCATTTTATAATACCAAAAAGGCAGCTCCCTTAACTCCCTTAAATATAAAGTTTCACAAAGATACTTGCAATCTTGTCTCATGCTCTAACTGTACAAAAATAAATACGGGGAATACAGTTAAATACTTAGGAATTATAATAGACGGTCAACTCAAATGGACAGATCACATCGACAAGCTTGTAAATAAACTTAGGTACTTATATTTTTAAACGTTTAAATTACATAATCGACATTAAAAGAATGAAATTGGTGTATCATGCTTTGGTGCAATCGTCAGTATCTTATGGAATAATTGGATGGGGGGTGTGTATAATACGCCATTAAGCCACTAGAAATAACCCAAAAATTAATACTAAAAATAATGTTGCATAAAGATATGAACTACCCCTCCCTACAATTATTCCAAGAAGCTGGACTGTTAGAGATAAGAAAAATTTACTGTATTCAATGTTTAAAATATATATTTTCTCGAAATATTCTTTTTCCAAAAAACAAAAACCGATTTAGTAATAGGTTAAATAATGTAATTGCAGTTCCATTGTGTAAAACTAGGCTAGCGCAAAGACATGCATATTTTATTACACCAAAAATGTATAATTCCCTCTATAAGACTACAGAAATTGATAGTAAAAACATATCCTCCTACAGCAAATACAAAAATGTTATAAAGTCTTGGATAAATACCGTTGATGCAAACACTTACTTGCTGTAATGTCACGTCGACCTTATGTAACTTAAAATGTCGTTTGAATTGTGATTCAGTAAGCACTAATTTTATTTTTTGTTAATTTTATTTTATTTTTTAATCCCTTTAAAGATATAATGTACTTATGTATATGAGTAAATTTTAACTGTTTTAAAAACACACAAGTATACCCACGAACTGGCGATGCCTATGTGGGATTTTTTTGGTGAATTTGCCAATTTGTATTTTTTCTCTACTTTTTTAAATGTTTATATAAAAAAAGCCTGTATGTATTGTAAAATCACCAATGTATGTATCAAAAAAATTATTTTAAAAAAAGAATATAGTTGCTATATCTGGCATGCTTTCAATTACTTAGGGTTTGTTTTATTTTTCAAATCCTAATAAAAATAATAATTGGATAATTTGTAGTACACCGTCTTTATGAAAAATTACGTCAAAGGCACCGAGCAATTTATTAAAAATAATTTAGAATATGGAAAAAAAAACAATTTATATCATGGAAACAAATTAGTCGAAGATAATATTGTTAATTCCAAAATTTAAAAAATGAGATTGAAAAATGAGGCGCTCAGCAAAAGAATGACCCACCCCACAAAATTCGTAATCAGCATTTATATATATTTTTAATTTAATAATATGTTATATATTTTTATCATATCTACGACGCCACAATTTTCTCCGATTCAAAATATGTTTGAAACGTGAAAACTAAAATTGCGCGATAAAAATATATAACAACTAGCTGACCCCGCAAATGTTATTCTGCCATATAAATTATATAAATTATTTCTATGTGTGGGTGAAAGTTCGACGAGGCGAACGTAGCGCCATCTGTCATTCAACAACATAAATAATTTCGTTTTGTTTGAAATACGAACGACGCGCGACGGCTAAATTTGTTCATACAAAAATACTAAAATCGCGATTAAAAAATGGGAGGGAGGGGGTAGGAGAGTGAAAGTTTGGGGTTAAAGGTATTTTTTATGACAAAAAAAATACAAATTTTTTTGGCATAAAAATTATTTTTTTAAATGGATTTTTTTCAAATAGTCAAAAATAGATTTTTTTCTGGATAGGAACACACTAATCACCTAGCGGTATGAAACATACTTTAGGACCTATTCTGATACCTACAAATACACATAAAAACATCATAACCGTGACACGAGATTTATATATATAATGATTACTTGTTTTCGCTGATGTGAGTTGGGAGACTTCCACTGAGGCCTCAAATATAAAGAAAAAAATTATAAAATTTGAAGCGCAATTTAACGCCTCTTAAAAAAACAGTTCTTAGTTTTGGTTTTCATTCAGAAATATCACATTTATTTGGATTTGTCTTGAGGGGTTAAAAGTCAACAGGAGAGTCGGATTACGAACAATTCTCACGGGCACGAGGACAAACTTTCAGAAACAACCGCTTTCCCCGTGCTATACAAGAAGCAGTACTTACATGAATTTTAGGTGTGATGGAGTCGAAGTGGCGTCGAATTATTCAAGACTCAATTAATTTTCCATGCTCCGTCATGCCAGTTCTGAGCACTGCCGCGCTCTTTACACTTCCCTCCCCTTTTACGATTGTATATTATTTAGGGGCCACCCTGTATGCTGTGTGCAAGGCGAGAGTACTGTTTAGGTTAGTTCAGAGGCGTGCATGGGGTGTTTGAAAATGGTTGTTTTAAAATTAAAAGCTAGTGGGTGCTATCGTAAATGCTTTTGGTTACAAATCCACCTACACAATATGCAAACTATGAAGGTACTAGCGTAGACCCTTTAAAAATCACGGAATGTTTAATTGTAGGATTTAAGAAACATAAAGTAATTTCCGTTAGGATTTTCCTGCCTAATAAAAAATATAATCAAAGACATTTCTTATGAATACCTTTAGTAAACTTTGAAAATCATTGTTCAGATTCAGATCTATCAACGATTGAGATCTGTCAAAAATGTAAACATATGAAATACACGTTTTATATAGAATTACTTTTACTAATTATTAAAACATTTTTGAAGATAGAGTGTGGCAAGGTATAGGTTTTTGGGGGTGGATGCGTTTGCCACTTACCGCGTGGCGGGCCGGATAGGAAGAGACTGGTTGAGGGAGACCTTTTAACCTCTCCAGTCGGACTCTCTCGACTTATGGCACTGTGGTGAGAGGGGTGGATTCATACGTCACTCCTGGACACATTGATCCCCAGATTCCTACCTTTTTCCTTCCCAGAACTTGCTCTCTTTCCTTTCCCTAAAAAGAACCTACACATCATCCCTATAGGCCATGAATGATTTTTTTCCTCATAACATTTCCATACTGTGTGGAGATAATGTAAAAAAAAAACTAAATTATTTTTTCGCTTGTCTGATATAATTTAATATTGTCAGTTTGAACTGAAGAAATTAGAATAAGAAAAACGGAAAAAAGTAGAAAATTTAATTAAAGTGAAGTTTATTTAACGCGAATAATTTTACGCAGAACGCTGGAATTTGTAAGAATATTTCGCATCACGCATGCACTTACTACGAGGGAGACCTTTTGACCTCTCCAGCCTGACTCTCTCCACACATCGCCTTGCAATGCGGGTGGATAGATTCATACCTCCGTCCATCCTCGACACACTAACCCCCATATTCCTACCCACCCCTCATATCTTTTACCTCCCAGAACTTGTCCTCTTTCCTTTCCTAAATATACTCTCTACAAGGCATATTATCATTAAAAAGCATATTACCAACAATCATTCAGTGCCTTAAGGCTCTGCAACCGGGCCCGAAAAGAAGAAGATAGAGAGATACGAAATTACGAATGTTAGAGGAGAGCGCTAACATTTACAGCGACAAAATCGATGCGAAAATTGCAAAAATGTTTAATTAAAAACGACTCGTTTAAAATAGAGCAAAAATCTCACGAGCATTATCTTAAACAGCATTTAAAGAAACACTGCTAATTTTTTCATTCATTTATCTTGTAAAATAACTAAAACAAACATGTTGATAATAATTTTTGGAGCATACTTTGCGATTTTTTTTTATCTATATATATATATATATACATATCTATCGAGGGAATTTTATATAATTTGCGTTTCGGCGCGGGCAAAGTCTAGACATTTTCTTCAAGAATATCATATATTTTTTTAAGAGCTTTAAAACTAACCGTGTTTAAGGGAAATATGTAATAAATCAGTACAAATCCGGGTTGCGGGCCCTTAAGCGTCGATGACACAGAGCGAGTTTACAAACTACTATCTGGGAAATTCACTATCTGTTAGTAAACTCGCTCAATGTAATCGTGTTACTTGCTTACTAGCAGATTTTTGACAATCTACGAAAAAAGTTCGTCAACTTTACACGCTACATGCTTGCTCGCGATTGGTTTATTTATGTTTTTCAAGATGGTTGCCAATAAACAGCTGATTTCGACTGTCAAACATCACAGAATTAGTTCACGCAGGCGTCGTTATTCTTGTTACTGGCGCTAGCAGCGACCGCAGTTTCCTACGCTACTGAGCGAGTGGACAGTTTTGTGTATCATCATGACAATCTCACTCGCCTTGTAAACTCGCTCTGTGTCATCGACCCTTAAGTGGGTTCCCATTACTAGTTTTTCTCTTATAATTAATTTTCACTTACTTTTGAGTGTTATGTTTACTTTATGCTATATTTTAATAGAATGTAAAACTTTTTTTTTTAAATGTATGTAGACATAATGAGAAGAAATAAATCATAAAACCTTAGATTTTTTTACATGAGCTGCACACAGGAGGCCCTGAGAGAAATTATATCCTATGTCATCTTTGGGGATGCTGTATGGAGGGTTTTTAAAGGAAAGGAAGGATAAGAGAGTTCTGGGAAGGAAAAGAGTTTAAGGGGTGGGTAGGAATCTGGGGTGCAGTGTGTCCTGGTCGCCCGCCTCCAAGACCTAGACAAACCTCACCCCATGAACCCGGGCACCCCTGCTAAATCACCAAACGTAGCGAACCACTTGGGGTGACCTACAGCAGACTGAACATTACTAACGATAAATCTTCCCGTGTTACTAATAACCCGACAATATTTGAAAATCATCAGCTACCATCGTAATAAGCGAAAATGCTGCTTATAGTACGGGGAAAATTCAACTAGCTTCGAAATAAATTGAATTCAAGATACAGGGACGTTAATCCGATGCATTTGTCAACTCAGCCTTTCACTAACAACATAAATCATGCATTTTCCATCAAAATCCATACTACGACACTGGTTCAATATATAGGTTATCCTAATTATACCATATTATATGGCACACGACTTTCATGCCACCGTGTTGTAAATAAATAATGCATTAATCCGCTCAAAGGCCGACATGAAAAAGCCGTATTTATAATGTACGGGGTGTCCCAAAATTACGACATATTTATTTTAATTTAAACCTCCCCTGTTGTTCTTTTGAAAGAAGCTATTACGACACTGAGATTAAAAAAAGGGTCCCACTTGTCCTTAGGGCGTTCGGTCATTGTGATTTGTAGTTCAAAAAAGATTTTTTTTTGAGACACTACATAAACAAGACTTAATTAGGTTGGAAAGTTTCAGTTTAGGTGAAAATTGATGTAAGTTTGTAGAGTTTAAAAAATATTTTTCGATGTTCCTTTCTTTAAAACGTATCTTAGTGTTTATAAAACCTTTTGGAGTATTATTGTAAAGCAGATGTTTTAAAAATGTTATCTTATCTTAATATATAAAACAAAATCGTGTTAGTTACACCATTTTTATAACTCGAGAATGGCTGGACCAATTTTTATGACCTTTGATTTGTTGGATTTGTCTCCGCCCCGAATAGCAGAATAGCTATAAAAACATTAGAAAATATCACGAAAAAAAATATTATGAAGAAATTTCTTTTCCTCATACATTTTATACGGAACGAATTCTCATATTTTGAAAGAGCTGCAGGAATATTGTGATAAGTATAATATTGATTAAAAGAGTGCATTCAAAAACGTCAAATGTCAATGCGCTGATTTTTTTGCTTTTGTTATTAAACACAAATGCTAGCCCTCTTTCTTACACCCAAATATCAACAGTCGAAAATGAGACAAACGGTAATTGTATGAATGCATCCCTCCAGAGGAAACATACAATAATTATAATAAATCTCCCTCACACGTATAAGGAAAATGAAACGCGATTCCCGAAAGTAAGTGGAAAAGTAAGAAAATCACAAAAATATAAATCCGTACACAACACCATCCCTGACACTGACAAAAAAAAATAAACCACGGACAGTTGCGCATCGATAATTGCTTCATTGTGTAATTTTTAACTTAATAAAAAAACTTCATTTATTTCATTTTTATTTTATTTTTTATTTTAACTTTATGAGTAAAACCTCAAATTGTAATATTTAAATAAATGAAGACAATATAAGCGAAACTCAATCAAAAATCTGTAAACAGAAAAATCAGACAAACATATTGACACCTCTGGGACACGAACCCAGGACCTCTTGCTTGCTTGCGTGTCGATATGAAATTCGGTCATGTTTAACTGTACCATACTTCGACTAAGAACCACCTACATTATCTTCATCTTCTTTAACGCATATATTATTGGCAACTATCTTTATTTTGTCTTCATTTATTTAAATATTACAATTTGAGGTTTTACTCATAAAGTTAAAATAAAAAATAAAATATTCATCCTAGACTTGCAGAAAAGTCGATAGATGTCGCATATTAAAATAAAATGGATAAATATTTATCCCGACACTATCTAGAGAGCATTTAGTTCGGGTTTGAATCTTGCAATCATACATAAAAATAGTTGCCAATAATATATGCGTTAAAGAAGATGAAGATAATGTAGGTGGTTCTTAGTCGAAGTATGGTACAGTTAAACATGACCGAATTTCATATTGACACCGTGGCGCAGTGGTTAGCGCGTTTGCCCGGAAAGCAAGAGGTCCTGGGTTCGTGTCCCAGAGGTGTCAATATGTTTTTCTGATTTTTCTGTTTACAGATTTTCGATTGAGTTTCGCTTATATTGTCTTCGTTTATTTAAATATTAATTTATTTCAGCTAATAATTTAACACAACAGTTATTGATTCTGAGGCGGTACGAAGTTTACCGGGTCAGCTAGTTGTTTATATAGCAGAGACCATTTTGTCCACCCTCGACTACATATCACGGCGTTTAAAATTAATTTGTGTTTTCATAATTAACAAATTAAAATTAATTTACCGCATATCAACACATTCCGTAGTGGTAAATTCTCTCAATACGGCCCTGGTGAACGACACCACTCAGAACTGAAACGCTGCTTGAAATCATTTAGTCGAATTTGGTGATCATATCTGAATAGCCAGGTACTTCCAAACTTCCTTCCCCTCACGACATACCATAGTCTCACTCGCAGACGTTTGAGAGCGGTTGTAACTCTTGTGCTGTATCATGTGTGTTCAATTCCTTGGCTGGCCAAGTCCTCCATCACGGCACAGGCTACATTTTTTTACTTTCTGCATTGGTTTACAAATATAAGATTTACAATTGCCAGGTTATTAGTAACCCAAAAACGTTTGTCCAGCTTGTTTGAAAAAATTGAGTAGCTACATATTTTTTATATATGTCGTATATTACCTTTAAATAAAGCAGAAGTAACACAGGACAGGGAAGCCTACACGCTCTACATGCCTTATTGAAGCGATTTATCACCGAGCCGACTATAATAAGGGAGGAATATTACATATGGTGACGATAATAATAATTATAAAGTTAAATGAATTTTACTTTGAAAAATTTCCTTCTGCTTCTTCTGCTTCTTCTTCTTGTGCCCTGTCCATTCAACGGACGTTGGCAATCATGTTGGCTATGTGGACTTTGTTTATTGCGGCCCGGAATAGCTCTATAATAGACTGGCCAAACCACTGTCTCAGGTTTTTCAGCCACGAGGTTCTCCTTCTTCCAGGGCCCTGTCTTCCGGCAATCTTTCCCTGCATTGTGAGATGCAAGATCTCGTACTTGAATTTCTCATCACATGTCCAAGATATTGAAGTTTTCGGATTTTATAGTTATAACTTTTTTTCTTTATTCATCCGAACCATAACATCTTCATTCGTAACCCTGTCCATCCAGCTTATTTTAAGTATTCTTATGTAGATCCATTCACATCTCGAATGCCTCAAATTGCTTAATTAGTTCCTCAGTAAGCGTCCATGCTTCCATTCCATTAAATAATATCGAAAACACGTAGCATCTGGCCATTCGCATTCGTAATCCAAGGTGAGATCACGACTGCGTAACATATTTTTCATGCGGATAAAAGTTAAATAAATGGAAAAAAAATTCCATTGACATAAATATATCAATATTAAAATAGTATGAAAAAAAATCAAAAAAATTTCGCACATCCTCTTCGTCACTTAAAGAAAGATGTATTTGGAACATGTTTAAACATGCAAAACATGAAAAACATGCTGTATTGCGTTAAATATAGTACTAAGCCTGCATTAGACACAATGAGTGTTGTGGCGCTAGGAATTTATTGTTCATCCATTCATTCTTGTGACAACCCTGACTTTGAGATATGACCTATATGCCGGCGGAC
Organism: Limnephilus rhombicus; assembly: GCA_929108145.2. Lineage (NCBI taxonomy): Eukaryota > Metazoa > Arthropoda > Insecta > Trichoptera > Limnephilidae > Limnephilus > Limnephilus rhombicus. The sequence continues at coordinate 3,285,217 of OV815296.1, forward strand.
TCATTGTTTTAACTGTTCATACGTTTCAAGTCAAGGATGGCACGCGATGTGTGCCAACATCATTATGCAGGGTTTCATCATAATATTTATGTGTTTTGTTGAAACGTAAACCCTTGAGAAAAGGATTATTGCGGCGACCGGGGTGATATCAAATCCTCCCGCTATCCGGGCATCTGCTCTAACTACTGAGTTATCATGTCTATACATTATATAGAATGGTAAGAGGATTGAAGGTGGTAAGAACAGAAGCCCAGAAAGCGCAAGATTGGATGTTTTAGGAAGGGAAATAATTTTAAACGTTCTTAAAAATTTAATTGTTAACCAGTATATTAGAGAGATAATTTTTTTTTTTTTTTTTTATTATAAAGACAAAGTAATACAATATGACAGGAAAAAAATTATTTTACCGAAAAAATAAAAGTCCCAATAAACCTCTTTTAATGGTGCTTTTAATTTGAATATATCTTTGTAAATTTAGTTTAATTTATTATGTAGTTGGAATTTTTTGTGTCAGAGTCTAATACAAATTATTTCTTTCTGCGAGCCAATTCTTCAAGATAATATTAATTTTACCATTTGTACATTTTTTTTAATTTCAGCAGATAACATATTTAAGCAATTAGGTATCATGTAGTTCAGCGTTCTTTGTTAATATTTGTTTAAATGCTTAGGTACAGTAATTATTCCTTCATTTAACGTAAAATGTAAAAAAGGATTGTAAGTGTGGTCCAGTTTATTTATTTATATTTTAATACAATAGTATTTATTAATTCCTATTTAAAATATTTAATTAACGACTACCATAACACGGGCATTAGCCTAGTGTGGTAGCAAAAAAAAACAAAAAAGAAACTAATAAAATTTTATGAAATAAAAAAAAAAAAAAATAATAAAATATAATAAAAATATTGGGCTCTTCATATGCTGAAATATAATTTTATACCACAGAATTGCTCTTACTGAGAGAATTTTGAGATTCTGGTAAAAGTATGGAACATTATGCCTTTGTTCGTATAAACTTTCATGAGCTAATAAATTAACTAGTGAATTTTGTACTGATTATACATGATTTACATTTGTTTTACAGGAAAGTCCCCAAGCTGTAATTCCATACCTTATAATATATTCAGCTAATGATAAATAAATTAGCAGAGAAAAAACTAAAAATAATTTATTATACTCGTATATACAAAAAATTAACACATGTGTAAGGTAAATAAACATATTATATTTTTGTATAACCATTGTCGTATCCGAAAACGGCTCAGGAATTATAGCTTCAGATGCAACTGAAATGTGCAAATGTAAATACTGAAAACGAAACGAAACGAAATGGTGTTTGCTGGAATTGGGTGATGGTATATATAGGAAAAAATGTATGGAAGGAAAAAGAGATGACTAATCACTTACCAATATATCTCTGCGACAGACCACACAACACAATTACAATATTTATTTTTATTTATTGCTTCTTCACAATTAAAATACATTTTTAGCCTGTAATTATTAACCCCACTAGGGTTCACCTGTATCGGGGTTATTTAATATAGTTATATATATATATATGATTAAAATAAATAAATAAATATACGTGCATGTTTTTTTTTTCTCCAGAGTACAAGCTGCCGAAATGAGGTACTTGAGAGGAGTGGCAGGGGTTACAAAATGGGATCATATAAGAAATTCGACGATCCAAGATGATCTAAACATTGAACCACTGCTACTCTTCGTAGAAAAATCGCAACTGAGGTGGCTTGGACATGTACTAAGAATGTCTCAGGGACGTATGGAGGAGCCTTGTCGATGCAATGGGTCCCCGACCCGAATACGACAAGGGGAAGAAGATGGTGATGATGATGTTTTTTTTTTAATTATCACCACTGAAGCCACAAAAATAAGTTATTATCAAAATAAAAAAAACCTTTGTAATTACAAATAAATCATAGTACCCATTTTCAGCGTTCATAAGCCATCAAGTTCTATAGATTCCTTCACAGTTTAATGGCAGGTAATCCCACAGCGGACAAACAGCTCAGTTCAGAGCTAACTGTTGAATTGCATGTTTCAATTAAATTATGCACGTGACGTTGGAAAGAAGTAAGTGGATTAGAAAAATGCATAGGATGAAGCACTGTCGACATAAGAAATTATTTTTATCATTTAATTCTTGTGTTTTTTCTTCATTATGCTTTTGATTAATTTATTAAGTGTTCTTATTGCATTTTGTAGACCAGAGGGGCGATTCTGTATCTTTTGTGGATACGATATAAATTTGTGTGACTTTCTATCGATGTCAATTGCTTTTTCTGTGGCTGATTAGGTACATATTTACAAAATAGAGACACGCTTGCCAATCAATATTTGGAGACAAAATATGCTAATTATTGCCGCACTTTTAAGGAACGGAAATTTCACTTAATTTCAACAATTACTAAAAACTATTTACGTGCACAACGACCTCCGTGCATCGACGGCCTCCGTGGTCCGAGGTAACACTCAACTCACAATCCGAAGGTCGCGTGTCGCGGGTTCGAACCCGGCGTGCGCAAATAAAATTTATTTGATTAATTTGTGGTATTTCACAATTAATTAATTTAAAATAATGTATAGATGTTTGCGACACGTTCCAGAGTGGAAGATACTCTCAGTATCTCCTTGGTGTAAGACCACCATTCAGAATTGAAACATTGTTTGAAATGGCTATGTTTGGTAACCAGATCTGAATAGCCAGGTCCTTCCCCACCTTCCTCTTCCCCATCTCTTTCCCCAAATAATTCATGCATGTTTGGATTGAAACGAAACTTCGCAAATGTCAAATCCATGGTATACAACTTAAAACGTACATTAAATCAATAAATAATTATGTATACTTACAGAAATTTGTTGTTTTAAACATTCAAACTAAAATATGCGACGGATGACTTTAATCTGACATGGGCCAATGTCACTCATAGAAAAAGCAATTGACAGCCATCTTTTCTGTATCCACAATAAAAGACAAATAAAGAATACATAAATAATAGCTCCTCACAATTCGCAAACAAAGCCATATGTAGGAACATCTAAATATGTCCAACTAAGATGGTGCATTTTTAACTCGACCCGTTAGTCAGTAAAGCGGCAAGTAGCGTCTGGTTTCCAATACGATGTCGTGGATTCGATGTTATTCTAGCCAAGTCTTGACCCCAAGTGGTGGCAGGGGCGTCCGTGTTCATGGGGTGAGGTTTGTCCGGATCATGGCGGCATATGAGTCAACCAATTGCGTGGTAGGCCGGATCGGGAGAGACTGGTTGAGGGAAACCTTTTGAACTCTCCAACAGGACTCTCTAGGAACATCACCTCACATCACAGTTGGAAGGAAAGATTCATGTTGCCTTCAATCCTGGACACACTGACACCCAGTTTCCTACCCAACCCTCATATTTTTGAAGTGAAACTTCTTTAGCTCCGTTAGAGTGATTTGAAATTCGGGTGAAATGGAAATGACACACTACGGCACCTGCGAAGCATCAAACCGCGCTCAAGGCTCCTATTGGTTGAGATATACAACGGAAACGACGATAGGTCTGCGCTCATTGGCCGTTTTGTTTTTTACGGATCATAATTACAATTCATCGGAATATAATGCGTAAATTCTCAGCGGCCAGAGAAATTTCGATTTCGAAGGTTCGAATCCTACGAAATCCAAAAACAATAAACATTTTTATAAATCATTATCCAATCTTCAAACCACTTTAAAACACACAAAGCGACATCTAGCGACTTTCACTTCTATCGCGTGTGAATTACGCACTCTATTTTTTTTCCATACCAGAACTTTCTTTTCTTTCTTTCCTAAAAAGCTACGCCACGTAGCATCCCCAAAGATGACCTAGGCCTTGATGCAAACTATATTCCTCAGGGGCTCCTGTGTGTAACTAATGTAAAAAAAGTTGAAACTATCCGGAGTCAGTGGTATTACGACATTCCTAATTTGGGGTATTTCGAGAGAAGGAAGATTGACAAGTACCTATCCGCCTACACAGATAATAAATTTCAAGCAAATTTTCCCAAGATTTTTAAAAATTCTGAATGATGGATGGGCTTTCTTCGAATGATCCTCTAAATTTTTCCACAAAACATAATATTATATTCACTGTTGACAACTAATTTATTAATTTGGTTTTGTCCGAGGTTTTACAGGGTGCCTGGTTTTGATAAATTGTTTTTAATCGCAATAAGAGCCTTTTTCACCTGAAAAATGAGGAAAAAGGCGATGAGGTAATTCATAATAATTACAATTAATTTTACGATAGAATGAGTGTCAGGGAAATTACATTGAGAAGTATGGGGGAAACAGTTTTCAGGGACGTTTTAAAAAACCATCGAACTGTCAACTGAATGAAAAACTATATTTAAATGGTCTAGCAAAGTAAATTCGATAACTTTACTGTATCGGATCGATAGGCATAACTACCGATGATTTTATTCAGTTTTACCGAGCACGGCCGCACTGCTGATAGAGACACTGATATTGACAGGAAATAAATAATAAATCGATATACTGTGGCAACAATGGCAGATCTGCCAAATATTCTTCGATCAAGAATTCTCTCGATTCTTTTCAAAGCCGGAAAGGAATTCCTTTGTACAGTAAACTGTTCTGCGTATTCGCCTTGTCTTTTTTTAAGCCTGATTTCCTTCAACACTTGTGTTATGTCTGTGAATGTCCTTGTTGAATATAATTTTATTTGAGAAAAATTTTGGTAAAATGTTGTTTATTATTTTATATATAAATATCATCGTATTCAAGGTCAGCATCTGTTTCACGGTTAGCCAATTCAGTTCCTTTAACATTTTGTTTACTTTTTAAAATCTATTTCGCAGAAGTATTTTTCTCATTGCCCTGTTTTGGAGAATTTGAAACTTACTTTGTTCTCGTTCGTTACATAGGAAAAGGATAGTTGCGCAATAGTTAAAATATGGAGCAATAATTGATTTGTAGATAGTGATTTATCGAATTTGTTGGAGTTTTTCCTATGTCTTTTATGCATTTAAAAGATACTGTTATTTTCTTACGAGTCATTTATTCACAAACAACACATATTTAATATAATTCTGACCGTCTTCCATTACGATCTTTTAAGATCTCTAACAAAATAAAAATGGCAACCAAAAACAATTAAAAAATCAGCATTCTTTTTTTTAAGAACTGTCACCTCATTATGAATTATGGTATGAATTAATTCAGTACTTAACAGAATTAATATAGGGTTCTATCGATTGTCTGTGCTAGACCTCTTGGTTCTGTCAAGTTTTGGAAAAGTAGACGATTTGAATGTGGATATGCAGATGACACGAGAGTTCTGGGTCAGAAAAGAGGTATACGGCGTTCCACTCTCGGTATTTACCCCTTCGTAGAATCACAGTGTTCAGTTTTTTCATCCGTTTACTTTGCTTTTCTTGAATATGGGGCGTTTATAAATTACTGTTTCTCATTCAAGATAATATGCATTTTGCCTCTCATAGGTAATATTTCGCGCAAATGTCTATTTCACATGCAATATGCATAAAACTGCTGTAGAATTTTACTCGTTAAACAGAAGAAAACAAGGTTACAATGATACATAAGCAACAAAACGTTATTTCAGAAAGCAAAAAATTGTTCCCAATAAAACAATAGGTTTAGACATGGCGCATTGAGAAGCAGATTATCATCAGAGGTAGAGGGCACCATTTGGCTCAGTGGAGGTTATCCACCACTTACCTGCTCCGGTATAAGTAACAGATGTTTACTCTTTCAAGGCTCTCGCAAGATTCTAATATTATTGTCCCTGCGTTGTTAGAAAGCAGTGTGCAAGTGCTTAACAGGAAAATAAAACACAATACAACAAATCAGGTTAGTAATACAAGCAAAATAATATTTAAAGCAAATTAAAACTCGTTCAAGATGCTCATGAGGCAGCATTGCATCATGTGAAAAACCCTGAAAGCACCTGTATAAATAGATAGAGAACATACGATATACAATTAAGTCTCAAATCATTTGGAAGGTACCGATAAATAATGTAAATTGCTTTCAGCCTGATATAAACCACACCCAGTATCCGTATCCCTTTGCCAACCACCCAGAGAAGCCTCAAAGAAAATTAGTTGAATAATAGAGGTAAAATACCTGAAGACTAAAAGAAAAATTCAGCGTTGAGTGATCGGAGGTGGTACAAAGGAAAGTTACACACCGTTTGGCTCAGAATGAAATTTACAAAATCGTAAAAAGCTTCGAATTTTTATAATTATTTTTAATTTGGGAGGCGGTACGTATGAGTACTGCCACACCCGGAGCCATTTATTGAATAGCCAACATCCCTCCCATAGGTCAAAGCTATGTTTGACGATTTAACAGGGGTGCCTGGGTTCATGGGGGTGAGGTTTATCTAGGTTCTAGGTCTTGGAGGTACATGCGTTTGCCCATCTGCTGCGTGGCGGGCCGGATCAGGATATATTGATGAAAACCTTTTTACCTCTACACCCGGATCGCAGTGGGATGGATTCATGCACCCGTCACTCCTGGACGCATTGACTCCAAAATTCCTACCCACTTCTCATACATTTTTCCTTCCCAGAAATTCATTTCCTTTCATTCCCTGAAAAGACCCTCCACACAGCATCCTCAAAGATGACATATGCCCAGAGGTAAATTGTTTTTCTCAGGTCTTCTGTGTGGAGATTACGTAAAAATTTATGGAAGTTCGATGGAAGTAAATAGTATTAGATAAGTTTTAAGATTTTCACGGCCAAAAGCATTTTCGTTATTTGTTTTTGGGGTGTTATGCCGTGTTGCGCTACCTCCTTCTTTAGCCAACGTTTCGGACATCGTTGCAGTGTCCATCATCAGGGCAGATCCGGCAGATCCGGTAGATGTAACACATCTACGAAGGAGGTAGCGCAACACGGCATAACACCCCAAAAACAAATAACGATAAATAGTATTAGTTCGAACATTGCGCCGATTGTATTTACGATCTTCCTTTCAACAAGATTTCCAAAACTCTTTAGAAAATTCATTCTACAAAACCCCAGCATTCTGAGCCGCATTTTTGCACTCACGTGATAAGAGCTGTATTAAAATTGGATTGGTCTATCTTTGGAGGAGTCTTGGTTCAAATAATGTCTTTCGAGACAGTTAAGGCGTCCATTTTCCAGGATGATTCTTTTATTGTTTTCATAACGGAGATGCACAGCAAAAGTTTACTTTTTCCGTACGTAATCATACGTTGATACAAACGTTTTGCTAGAAATTTGTTTGACCTTATTCAGTGGAAAATAATATTAGAGAATTTCGCGTGGGAGTACAGGTGTAGTAACTGCCCAGAACGGAATCAGGAAGTAATGGGGGCATTCATAGCAATCGTAGCATGGAATGGTGCGCCGAAGTCAAGATAATTATATAGTTTGGAGTTAGACTCGCGAGAAATGGGTAGCCACAGTGACTGATTATAATTACATTTGCAGTATAAATTTTTGTTACTGCTTTATCCTTTGTTATTTAGATAACTTATCGGAAACACTATTTACTGATTTACAATTAAGACTTTACTAATCATGACTTTGACAGACGACATATTAGATAGATACCATAGATAATAACTAGTGATGTGCAGGACATCATAATGGTGACGTGACACTGCTAATTGTAACTACTGTGGACAGAATCAAGGGTTTTTATAAAAATCCCGATACCTTTAGATTAACTTGAAGAATACTTTTATTTACATTAACGCCACACAGGAGGCCCCAACTTAAATAATTCCCCTCAGGGCCTAAATCAGGGCCTGGATGGGATGGGGATGCTGTGTGGAGGGTATTTTTAGGAAAGAAAGGATAGGAAGTTCTGGGAAGGAGAAAGGTATGAATCTGAGGATCAGTGTGTTCACGAGTGACGAACATATGAATCTATCCCTCCAAATGCGATGCAATTCGATGTTCCGAGAGAGTACAACTGAAGAAGTCAGAAAGACTCACTCAACCAGTCTCTTATACTCTGGCCAGTCATGTAGTTGGTGGACAGACGTATCCGCCTCCAAGAACCGGACAAACCCATGAACCCGGGCATCGTGCTAGGTCACCGAACGTAGCGAACCACTTGGGATGACCTATGGTAGAGGTGTTTGTTATTCAATAAATGGTTTCCGGGGCGGCGGTTCCAGCTTCCAGCCTCTAAAATTGATACTATCAATTTTATTATCTTAGGGAAATAAATAAATGAATGTGAGATGCTTCGGTAAAACTGTCATTTTCATACGCGCACACAAACCAATCTGCCATAAATCACCCCATGTAATTCGCAACTTTTAGTGATCTAGCAGGGGTTCATGGGGTGAGGTTTAACTTGGTCTTGGCGGTGGTTACGTCTGCCCACCAACTGCGTGTTTGGCCAGACCGAGAGAGGCCGTGAGATGAATTCATAAGTCTGTCGCTCCTCGACAAAGTTACCCTCAAGATTCCTACCTACCCTTCGTAACCTTTTTCTTCCCAGAACTTTCTATATTTCCTTTCTTTAAAAAAAACTCTCCACATATTAACCCAAATGATGAAAAAGGCCCTGAGGGAAATTATCTTGCCTCAAAGTCTTCTGCGTTGAGTAGGTACATGAAAAAAGAAAACTAACCTTTTTAAACGTAAGGAGAAAAAACAGGGGAACTCGAACTAGAACAGTAGAATACCAAACAAAACTATTCCTATCGGAGGTTAGGTCACGTCATTGTTACACTTGACCCACTTGGACACTTCAGCATGCAACATAATAAAACCTTTGTTCACTAAATCACTAAAGTTTATAAATTCTGAAATAAATCATGGAATGCCTATCAAAATACGTTGAATGCTGTATAGTACCGTCATTCAGTGTTAGTTTACGAGGATATCCGGAAAGCTTTCGATGAAACTATGAAATTTCCGGAAACTGCCGAGCTCTATCTTTTGTGAGATCGAGACAGATCTCGGGCGAGATCTCCTTCAGATTTGTGTGATTTTCTTTGGCTGTTATTTGCTTTTTCTACGGGCCGATGTCAGAATTTCAACTGTGAGCTGTCACGTATTTTAGTTTAGGTCGTTTTAAACATAAACTCATGCAAATATGCATGATTATTTATTCATTAAACAGCCTAAGAAAAAAACACAAATCTTACAGGAGATCTTGCCCGAGGTCTGCCTCGATCTTACAAAATATAGGGAATCGCTCGACTGATTGTTAAACGAATTTCACTTGCCAGCAATATGAATGTACATGTACAGTAGATAATATAGCATGTATTGAAAGTTTTTTTATTTATTTATTTATTTCAAAACATACGGCACAACATGTGCCATTGACATAATTATATTTATATATATTATAATACAATAACATAAGAAAGTGACATATAAATGTAAAGTTAAATATAAAAACAAAGGGTAAAAGAAAGGAGTTAAGGTAATGAGTAGTAAATAGAATTATGATGTATAAAATGAAAGTATAAAGTAAAAGTGTAAACTATAAAATATAAAGTATAATGTAAAAGTAAAAAGTTAAGATAAAAAGTTGAAAGGCAGGAAATAATATAAACTATAAGTTACCTTTGTAAATAATATAAAGTTATAAATATAAAAAAAGTATGACAAGTAAACAGTAAAAAAAATGCTCTTAGGAGCCAAATATTGAAGATAACCAAAATTAAAAAAAAAAAATATAATAAATAAAAGGAAGGTATTACGGAGTATACAAAGCGATATGAAAAATAGGTACCTATGATATGTTTCTAAGCCATAGGTATTAGAGTGCATACTGGTAGGACATAATATTATGGTTACATGATTATACTTATTATTTATTATGTAGTACTAGCAGATAAATTTTGTCTAATGCATCTTTTGTATGATGACAGACTTTCGGCATGATCGATATGAGCAAATTCATTACCTAAAGTGTGTAAACGATGTATTATTGAATTTTGTTCTGCATTACTGAGAGTGTTGTTGCAATAATAAGGTGTTTTGAGTCGAGTTGCTCTACTAGGTACATGATAATTTATTAACGATACCAATTCAGGGGAGTCAAACCAGTTATTGTTTATTTTAAATAAAAAAATAAGAACATTGAGTATTCTTCAGTCTTTTAACGATAAGAGTCGCATTTTTTGTAATAGAGAATCATAGTTTATGTCATCCGCGGGAATTCCTAATTTGAAATTAATTGATCGGAGAAATTTGCGTTGGATTTTTTCAATGGAGTTTGCGTGGCTTTTGTAGAGAGGGTTCCATATGGGGGAATTATATTCCAAATGACTCCTAACCAGAGTTGTATATAGTAATTTAAATGTATGAATGTTTTTGAAATCTTTACATAGTCTTAGAATGAAACCCAGCATTTTCATAGCTTTATTAGTAATGATATCAATGTGGTTGATAAATAGTAGTTTAGTGTCGAAGGTTATTCCGAGGTCCCTTATTACAGGTACTGACATTAAACTGTGATTGTTAAGTGAATAACTGTATTTGATGGGGTTTTTTATTCTAAAGAAACTCATGATTTGACATTTTTTAATGTTAAGTGTAAGTTTGTTAATGGTACACCATTCTGCGAATTTTACAAAATTGGATTGAAGGGACAAGCAGTCGTATATATTTTTAATGATTTTATAAATTTTCATGTCATCAGCAAATAATAATATGTTAACATCAGAGAATATGGAAGTGACATCGTTTATAAATAGTATAAACAATATTGGACCAAGGTGCGAACCCTGAGGCACACTACTAGTTGCTTCAAATTCGTAAGACAAGTGTTCTTTAATAGAGACAGTTAGTACACGTTTTGATAAATAATTCCTAATCCAGCATAATAATTTACCACTTATTCCTAGTTTAGACAATTTATTTATAAGAATTTTAATGCAAACCTTATCAAAGGCTTTACTAAAATCCGTATAAATTGAGTCAACTTGTTCTCTATTAGCAAGAGCACCTGATATAAAATTTTCGTACAGTGTAAGGTTAGTTAAAGTAGATCGTCCAGAGATAAAACCATGTTGAAATGATGAGATATTAAATTTTATGCAAGAACATATTTTTCGAAGAATTAACTTTTCAAAAATTTTTGGTATCGACGATTGTATGCATATTGGTCTGTAATTTTCAACTAAAGACTTGTCTCCGCTTTTAAATATTGGAGTGAGAAAGCTATTGTTCCATATTTGCGGGAACTTGCCTGATAAAAGTGATTGATTAAATAGTAGGTACAGTGGGTAAGAGACACTAGCCCCGCAGTTTTTAAGAAATACGGGGGGAATTTTATCTGGCCCTGAGCAAGATTTAGGTTCCAGTAGTTTGATACATACTGCAATTTCTTTAATCTCAATATGTATCTGAGATAGTTGTAAATTTATATCTGACTCGAAGTTTGGAATGTCATCATCAGGGATATCGGTTTCATACACATCCTTAAAAAAGTCTGCAAACAAATTGACAATTTCATTGATTTTACAGGAAGTTTTCAGTTTGTAGTGCATAGTTTCAGGTATGCCAAGGTTATTATTATTTTGGGATTTACAATAGTTAAAAAAATGTTTAACATTGTTAACAATCGAAAATTCAACATTCTTAATATAATTATTATAACAAATGTTTGATAATTTATTACAATCTTTTCGAAACTTGCTGAAAATTGTAAAATCAGAAAGACTTTTTGTTTCTTTATATATTTTATGGGCTTTTTTCTTCTCAATTACTATGTTAATGAGGTCCTTGCTAAACCAGCTAGGGAAATTTGAAGATAATTTATAACTAATCGGAACAAATTTTTCTATGGCTTTATAAAGGTGATCATAAAAGACTTTAATATTTTCATCAAGGTTTCCTCCTTCTAATATAGACCAGTCAGTGTTATGTAGATAATCGCGTATTGCAACATAATTGGCTTTATTAAAGTTGAGAAATTGAGTCTGGTTTTTAATTTGGCATTTTATAGGGTTACATAGTATAGTAATGTCTAGAGGTGGGTGATGAGAATCAGGGGTAAGAACTGAGTCGAGTGACTTACCAACCGCAGTTGCCATGTCGGTACAAAGAACAAGATCTAGTAATCTATTATTGTCATTTTTTACATTGTTTAATTGAACTAGGTTAAGGAAATCGCAAAATTCAACTATTTCTTTTTCTGTTTCAGATAAGCTTGAGTTTTGTGATACTGTAGAATTGTCACGGGTGCCCCAATTAATTTTTGGTAAATTGTAGTCACCGATGATAGTGATTTTACTGTTTGGAAATTTGTACGACAGTTGTTCAATATCCTCAAAATGACTCTTGTATACACTTATATCCGATGAAGGTGGAATATAAACACTGCCTATGATATTTTTTTTGATTTTTACCGTTTAGTAAGATGTAAACTTGCTCCACATTACAATTTTTGGTTTTCAGAAGTTTTGAAGGATGTGCCTTGTTGACAGCTATCATGACACCACCGCCTCTAGATTTAGAGCTGGTATGTTGACTTCTGTCAGACCGGTAAATATGATGGTGGGGTATACCAAGCTCAGCAGAGTTAATTGATGGTTCCAGCCAGGTTTCCGTTAGAATGAAAATATCATGTTGCAGTGTCGGGGCATGTATTTTGAATTCCTTAAGTTTAGTTTTCATGCCTCTGACATTTTGATAATAGCACTTCAATTTGTTTTGGTTGTGTCGTTTTTTGGAATAGTTGTAACAATAATTGGTTTGGAGTTTATGTACTTTATAGTAAGGTTTGGTTCACCATTCTCTTGACGGTACAATAATTGCTTTCTCAGCTCCACCAATTGGTTACGTTAGAGGATAGTTAAGTCATTACTGGCCTTGATGCCGTCTTTAAATTTTATGCTATTACGTAGGAGAGTTCTCGGTGCGATATTGTCAGAAAATTCCACTTTAATTGGACGATTTTTGTTAGCATTTTTTTTGGCACCCAGTCGGAATATTTTGACGTTGATTAGATTTAATGACGGGTCGATGGTTTTTATAGCCGAAGAAATTTTCTCTCTATCTTCAGTAATGATAACAGCCTTTTCATCTGACAAGCTCTCAGGAACGTTATACAATATGACGTTTTTGGATCTGATTGCCCTCTCTTCCATCTCGGTAACAATATCACACATGTTTATGTCCTTCGGATTAGTCCCGATTGGCGTCATGAGTTGCGTATTATTTTTCATTGAATTCAATTTTGCTGGACACGCGTTGTTGAATACCGCACAAGAGTCCCAACTGCTTCCAACCATCTGGAGCCAGTAACACTATTGCATCCCCATTTGGGGTACGTTATGATTATTTTAAATGATTAAATCGTAAAAATACACAATTAAATCAAATCAAATTTACTTGCGCACATCAGGATTTGAACTCGCCACCTTCGGATTGCTAGTCGAGAGCCCTCACCACTGTCATAACTCATAATCGTCAGTATTATGATAATTTTTTTAATTGTTATCTATCTTTTATTCTGGAAAATTCATCTAATACCTGATAGATTAAACGTACCTAATACCTAAACTTAAGTAGTAATTGAAAACTTATTTATTATTTTTTTTTAATTTATAAACTAACGTTTAGACAAGATTTTTATGCATAGCACAAAGGGTAACAATTATTACAAGCAATAATTGTCAGCTTGAAACACTCATTTACATTGAAAAATCTTCCGAGAAAAGATACTTGCCGCCAACGGGACTTGAACCCGTGTCCTTGGCAATCGGAAGGACACGGGTTCAAGTCCCGTTGGCGGCAAGTATCTTTTCTCGGAAGATTTTTCAATGTAAATGAGTGTTTCAAGCTGACAATTATTGCTTGTAATAATTGTTACCCTTTGTGCTATGCATAAAAATCTTGTCTAAACGTTAGTTTATAAATTAAAAAATAATAATTAATATTTAACAAGTTTAAGTATTTTCCCAATAAATGCAGACATAATTTGTCTCGACGCCACCTAGCGAGGGATTTAACACTAACAATGTCTTTTTCGCAAAAATAAAGTTGGTTGTTTTCAGGTGGGAAAAAATATAACAAGCAGTAATTGTTGAATGAAACACTAGTATATATTGAATTATTTGGCGGGCATTTGATAAGCCCCCATAGCTCAGTGGTCAGAGCATTCGACCGGCAATCGGAAGGACACGGGTTCAAGTCCCGTTGGCGGCAAGTATCTTTTCTCGGAAGATTTTTCAATGTAAATGAGTGTTTCAGGCTGACAATTATTGCTTGTAATAATTGAAAACTTATTTTATTTTTTATTTTAACTTTATGAGTAAAACCTCAAATTGTAATATTTAAATAAATGAAGACAATATAAGCGAAATTCAATCGAAAATCTGGAAACAGAAAAATCAGAAAAACATATTGACACCTCTGGGACTCGAACCCAGGACCTCTTGCTTTCCGGGCAAACGCGCTAACCACTGCGCCACGGTGTCGATATGAAATTCGGTCATGTTTAACTGTACCATACTTCGACTAAGAACCACCTACATTATCTTCATTTTCTTTAACGCATATATTATTGGCAACTATCTTTATGTATGATTGCAAGATTAAAACCCGAACTAAATGCTCTCTAGATAGTGTCTGGATAAATCTTTATCCATTTTTATTTATATGCGACATCTATCGACTTTTTCTGCAAGGAAAGCAAGAGGTCCTGGGTTCGAGTCCCAGAGGTGTCAATATGTTTTTCTGATTTTTCTGTTTTCCAGATTTTCGATTGAATTTCGCTTATATTGTCTTCATTTATTTAAATTTGAAAACTTATTGGTCACAGAAGCTAAACGAAGTTCGCATTAAAAAAAGCAGACTTATAATTAATCGTTCAGTACTGCGTTGAGCGTGATCGTAATAATTATTGTTAAAATAAAAAAGAAAAGAATTTTAAAAAGTGCTAACCGTTTTGACGTTATGCAAATTTAATATGTTCTTGGCTGCAAAGGGGACTTGGAAATCATCCAGATAAAGAAACCACCATATTTATGCAGGGTGAAAATAAATGCAGACTACATTTGCACTTCAAGTCACACGTAACACGGAAAGGTTTTAGAATATTTTTTCAGCCTTGTTTTAAACGCAAGCTGTTAAAACTTGCATTCGATCTTCTCCATATGTGAAATTAATGTACGCTTTCAATTAGTTAATTGTATACTATTATTTTTCTAATAACTCGCGCTATTCTCGCAATTTTAAATGCAAATTTTAAAATAATTTGGATGCAACATGCAGTTGCATCAAAAATTACAGCTTCAGAACGAACTTCTCCAAAACGAGCTTGAAAAAAATTCATTTGTCATATATTTGGTTTATAATTGTGTAATTTCTACTACTTAAGTAATTCTAAAACTTATGTTACTTTATTAAAATTAAATAGTCATAAGTACATTGGAAATTTATATGTGATATATTGGTTCGTTAATGTGTAAATTCTAATTAAACAATTGTAAATGTTCTCTAAAGTGGTCTGGAAAGAATCCCCTACTTGTAATCTCACTAACGAAACCACTCACTCACTCTGAATGCAATTATTAATATTCTCCAAAATCACCTAGAAAAAAAATCACATCTTTGCGATTCTTTGCGTTCAGAATACAATTTTTAATGTTCTCAAAGGTTGTCTTGATAGAAGCAAATTCCAGTGATATCTTGAACGAAACCATTCATTTGTTAAGAATATTATTAATTAAATGTACAATTTGACTGTCCTTCCCAGTTGGACATATAAAGTCTCATTTTGTTATGTATTATAATATGTATGCATATATAAATAAATAAATAAAATTAAAAAAAAAAACACTTGTAATGGACTGTAAATACTAAAAACCAAAGGAAACGAAATTATGTTTGCTGGTATACAGTGATATGTGTAGGAAAAACTAGGTTTGCAAGGAAAAGGGATAACCAATCACTTACCACTGTAACTCAGACGATACAACCACAATATAGTCATATAGATCCACCCCGAACCTCGAGGTAATTATTTCCACAACAAAACCAAAGAGTACAAAGGGATATTATAAATACGAAGTTGTGTACATAAAAAACACCAACAACTTGCTTCCTAGGTAGTTCCAAATCTTTATGGGGGATAAGATGGGTGATGTTGTATAAATCAAATAAGCGTTTACACTGTACTTACAAGTACCATAATTTATATTTACAAAATATTTGAATAGAAACAGTGGGAGCGAACACGTAGTGATTTACGAGCTGTTGCGTTGTCGGCAATTCGGAACAGAATGGTTCTTCTAATTTCGTACCGGCTCTCGGTGACTAGGTGAAAATATCGTGGGATCAGTTTGTCCTATGCCTAGGATAGGAGCCTATTGGAATGATTCAGCCATTCAAAATATTCAAATCTTCTTCTGTTTTCAAAATCAGTGCACTCAAATTTGCATTGTTCTTGCCATTGTTCCTAATTTCAATTTGTTTTCCAGCAAGGTGATGGTTAGGGAGAGGTAGGAGTGGATAAATGACATCCCGGTAGGAATTAAGCATATTCTCATTTTAAAACCAAACAACTGCTTTGCTCCAACAACTACAGGCAGAAAAGAAAATTAGGTGATTATGAACAAATCAGAGTACCGATAAAGAGCTATTAAAAAACTTATATTTATAACTAAATTTACATTGAACTATCAGCAAGCATATGTAAAACACAATATTTACCAAATTAATTTCTCTGTTGACTTTTTAAATATCTCACATGGTGTTAGAGCCGAATACTATAATAATATTCTATTACCTATGTACTAAAATTTAACTTGACCCATGAAAAACTGCAAGGCTTTTAGCTTCATTAAAATTTAGAGGGAGTTCATTAAGCATTTTAACCTTCATAGTAAATATTGTTTTGTATACCCGATAAATTTGTTTTAGGAAACGTCGTCCTCAAAATTAAAAATTATTTATCTATTAATTTGAATTTAAAAATTATTTTCTTTCATAAAGGAAAATGTAATTTAACTTTAATTGATGCGTTATAAAAAATTATTAAAATTGTTTACGTTAAATTAATGTACGAAATAATATAAGGAAGGGAAAATGAAGGTTGTGTTTGTGAAAGCGTATTTTCTATTTGCACTTAAAAGGGTATTAACTTGGTATGACCGACTTTAATTCGGATAGTTTGCCCTTAGAAATGGGGGAATTAACATATTGACAGAGAGGGGTGAATGAGTCTAGTTAATCAGGGTAATTGGTATGGTGGTCACGATCATCACCAGCTAGGAAACGACTAAGGAGAGAAGAAAGGTAAAGATCACGAACCTACCTACCTTCCTAAAATGTGATATTTAGTAATTCCGCTTCTTTATGAACACATAAGAAGTCTGGGACTCCTTGAAGTGGATCAAATAAGATATCTACATACTTCTTGTGTAGGAATTACGGAGGAGCATTTTTTTACATTAACTCCATACAGGAAGCCTGAGAAAAAGAAATTCCCTCAGGGATTATGTCAACTTTGAAGCTGCTGTGTGGAGGGTCATTTTGAAGACAAGAAGAAGTGAACACAGGTCTTGTAGATACCCATGTTGTAGGGGGCGGCAAATCGTTCCACAGCCGAGCTGTTGGACTCAATAACTTGTAGAAGCGACCCCTTCTTTTGTGACAAATTTCAACGGCATACATATGATGGGCGCGCGGTTTGCTTGTTTTCAGACTATGCACTGGAGCCGAAGGTATCAATGACGTTAGTTCCTCGGAGCATCTTCCATTTTAATACCGATATAACAAAGACCTACCTGACGCCTGTGCCCTAAAGATTGCAATCTGCATCTTAAGATCGGGGAATCTATCAAACGGACTGCGCATTTCTGTATAAGGGGTTTTCTCGGGTATTTTGGGGCTCCAGACCAGTGGTGGCTGCCAAATTCAATAGTGGGCACACTATCATCGTCGGCCGGCATGGTCGAGGGGTAAGGCTCTTGACTCGCAATCAGAAGTTCGCTGGACTAAATCCAGACATGGGCATATATATTTTACTTGATTAATTTATGTTATTTCACAATTAATTCAATAAAAATAATATGCAGTATGTTTGCGGCACGTTCCAGAGTGGAAGATACTCTCAGTATCGTCCTGGTATAAGAACCCCATTCAGAATTGAAACGTTGCTTGAAATGGCTTTAGCCGTGTTTGGTGAACAGATCTGAATCCCCAGGTACTTTCCTACCTTCTTCAGCCTCATATCTTTCACTTCCCACTGTCTGCAGCCTCACAACGTATCCCCATTGAGGATGCCATATTTTCACTGGCTTCAGACGGGAGCAGCTGGAATTCTTGTGCTTAAGCTAGAAAAAACGGGGAGGGAGGGAGGTGGATAAATTATTGGAAAGTACTTGGCTATTTAGATTTTTTCACGGCTAATGCCATTTTTTTTAATAGATTTGGTGAAGTATTATATGGTTTTGCACAATTAAATTTTATATTTTTCTGTCAAAAGTTCATTGAAATTGAGTAAAACCAATATACTGGCCAATTGAGCGGTATACTGCCTGCCCTGGTTGAGTACTTATTTTGGAAAGTGTGGTATCCAGATGTGTTTTCTTTTAGTTTTAGTAAAACATCTTATCGAATAAATCAAATCGTTAACTAAAATTACCTGCCCTCCGTTCAATATCTCATCTCTTCTAAGTCTGAACTCGACTCCAATCTTCCATATAATTTTGAAATTTGCATATTTAAACAAAATTAATACGTAAATTCACCTTTCCTTTCTCTGTAATTTTAAATGGTGGCCTAGAATATTTTTGAAGGATGAAAGCCAGAAATAATTTAAAAAAGACATCGTTGACGTCTGAGGAAGACATGGCACGATCAAATGAACCAAATGCTTTTTTCAGACCTGTCAAGCGTCAAAATAGTAGAAGATATATTATGATTTCTTTTATTTAATTTTTATTTTATACACTTAAAAGAGATTCAATTTCTGTGGTCTAATATAAACATTCATAATTTTTATACTTTTTTTAAAAATCATGGTGCGTTTTTATTTTCCATTAGAACTAAACTGTATATTTGGATTCCTTTAAACAATGAAACAATTCTATGTTTTTGCTTTGTTCTGATGTTCATATACAAAAAAGGTTTTGGACCTGTACCAAAAGACAACTTCAAATGTTTCTTAATTTCTTAAACAAAATTCATAAAAACATTAAATTTACATTAGAAATAGGAATTAATTGTAGCATAAATTTATTGAATTTAAACCTAACTATAATTAATAATAAGATTGAATTTAATATTTTCCGAAAAGAAACATACGCTGATATAATTATACACAACTCATCTAACCATCCATTTTCACAAAAACTTAGCTTTCCATTATTTGATCAATAGATTAATTAATATCCCGTTTTCTCCAAATAATTTCAAAGCTGAACTTAACACCATTAAAATAAGTGCATCTAATAATGGTTATAACTCCAAATTAAAAGACGACATATTAAACAAAAAAATATAAGAAAAAATTTCATTTGTCCTACATTTACCCATTGCTTAGTGATAATATTAAAAAAAAAATGGAGAAAAATATTGTTGGTAAATCATCAAACCTCCAATTTAATCATGAAAAAAATCCTAATACAAATATAGCCAGCTTTTTGTACAAATAATAAATTGAAAAATTATATTTTAAGTAACAAGGACAAAGACTAAGAAAATTTAAAATCCGGAGTTTACCGATTGAATTGTAATGATTGCAACCTTCCTAATTCTTCTTGGCCATTGTTTGGCAATAAAATAGACATTTTCTCCAAGAGATATCTATGAATCTAGTATATGCAGAAAGAGTGTCATGTGGCGGTTTTTCCTCTGTGCCCACCCCTCTGGGTAGTAAACGGCGTGATGGTTAGTTAGTTAAGTGGCCTTGAGGCGATGTGTGTACTAAATACATAAAAATCAACCGATAATAAATTACCGGGAACAATTCAGTAAAATTCCTTCCCCCTTAAAATGTCGTTCATATCAATAGAATGACTCCGTTATCAAGCGCTTGACGCAGTGCATACATAGACCTACGTATTCACCAATACACACATATAAACAATATGGCGTGAACTTTATGTGTACTTGTTAGCACATGCCTTTGTGATTGCAATATTTATATGATAGCGTTTATCTGCAGGATATGGCGGTCGAACAATCACCTGTTAATAGCGTGGCTATTATAGTCGAGTAGGCGGCTAGTTTCAGTTAAAATAAATGGTTTATAATTTAAAGATAACTTTTAAAAGTCGGTTAGTGGTTACTTTCCTAAAATGTGGTTGAGAGTTTAAGCCGCCACTACCCGAATTTCTACCGATTTCTTACATATCTCCCTTAAACATTTGAAGCTCTTAAAAAAATGTATGTTATTTTTTGAAAATAACATATAGACGTTCCCCACGCCGAAACGCAAATTATATGAAATTCACTCGATAGAAAAAAATCGTAAAATATGCTCCGAAAATTATTATAAACACTTTCATTTTACTTATTTTAGAAGTTATTTGTGTGAAAAAATTCACAACGTTTCTTTAAATGCTATTTTAGATGTTTCCCATGAGATTTTTACTCTATTTTAAACGAGTCGTGTCGTCGTTTAAACGAGTCGTGTTGTCGTCATTTTTACTCTATTTTAAATAAGTAGTTAAAAATTTTCACAATATTCTCTTGAATTTTATCATTTAAATTATAAGCGCGCTCTGTCCAACATTCGTAATTACATATCTCTCCATTTTCTTCTTTTTGGCGAAAATAATCTATATGGAAAAAAAAATAGTTGAAGATAATATTTTTAATTCTTAAATTTGAAATATGAGATTGACAAATATGACGGCTTGACAAAGGGGGCAATAACGAAATTGGTTGACGCGCACGTCCCGGTTAGACGAGAGGTCTGGGTTCGAGTCCCAGTTGCGACCTGCGTCTTTTTCTATTTTTCTGTGTCTTGTTCTCTTATGATATTTTCTTTTAGATTATTATTGTTATCTCCTTCTTCAATGATATTACATTACTGTGAATAACTTTCAAAAGTTATAAAAAGAGAGTTTTTCTTATAAAAAATTTAATAATGTTAGCTTTTATTATTCTTCTGCGGAGGTCCTATTTTATAAGTTTCCGAATACCACAAAATTATTATATATACATCACCTGTTCGCAAAAGCCCGTGCGGGCATATTACTTAAATAAAAAATTATCTGGAATGCCTTCTACCAATTTTTTCGTCTCATTCCCACTCCCTTAAACTAACAATATGATTTTTTTTTAATATGAATACCTCACAAAAGTCTTATTCAGATCTGGTCACCAAACACGGCTAAAGCCATTTCAAGCAACGTTTCAATTCTGAACGGTGGTCTTACACCAGGGCAATGTGCGATGCTAATTCCACTCTGGAACGTGCGGCAAATATACTACATATTATTTTTAATGAATTAATCGTGAAATAACACAAAATCAAATAAAATTTATTTGCCCAAGCCGGGATTCGATTCCGGGACCTTCGGATTGCGAATTAAAAGCCTTACCGATAGACCACACCAGCCGTCGAATTCCAATTAAGGATGCGGTAATCTCACTTTTTCGGGGCAGTTGGGATTTCTGTGCGACATTCATGATTTTTTGCGAAAAAGTCTGGAAAAGGCTTTCTTCTAACGTGAATTATTTTTTGTTTGTTTTTAAATTACCCTTACCTCTGAAAATCACGGTATGTTTACGGCAAACCCATAAATCTCAACTACAAAGCAAAAAAAAATGTGTGCTTAGGCCGCAAAAATCTAGTGAGCTTTGATGTAACGAGATTTGTACAGTTTTTGTCTTGAATTATTAGATCATTATATTGACTCGTATGTTACCGAGCTGTGAAATATTCATTTAACTGCTTAAAAAACCACACTCTTCTATTAATAACGTTGCTTACAAAGACATAGTTCAGTCGGTTTACGATTTCCTAGCAGAATGAGATGTACAACGCCAAAGCTTACCATTTAAAAATACATATTTTTTGCATCAAACCAAAATTACTTAAAGGGTAACGATTATTGTGTATAAGCAATAATTATCAGCCTGTAACACTCATCTACATTGAAAAAATCTTCAGAGAAAAGATACATGCCGCCAACAGGACTTGAACCCGTGTCCTTCTGATTGCCGGTCAGGTGCTCTACCATTGAGCTATGTCGGCTTATATAATACCCGCCAAATAATTCAATATATACTAGTGTTTCATTCAACAATTACTGCTTATTACAATTTTCCACCTGAAAACAAAAAACTTAATTTTGTGATAAGAGGCATTGTTAGTGCTAAATCTCTCGCTAGGTGGCGTCGAGACAAATTAAGTCTACATTTTTTGGTGAAATACTTTAATTTGTCAAATTATTTTTTCAATGTAGATGAGTGTTTCAGGCTGATAATTATTACTTATAATAATTGTTACCCTTTATGTTATGCATAAAAATCTTGTCTTAAACGTTAGTTTATCAATTAAAAATAAAAATCAAAATTCCTTATTTAATGAAAATATTTATGACCGTGAAAATCCAAAATCAAATCTAACAAATTTTGCCTATTAGATAAGGTTATTTTTTAGACAAAGTGTGTAATTTTTCTGCCATTAATTATAAAAAATGACAATTAGAAAAGTAGATTCGTACATTTGGGGTTCTAGAGTAACCAATTTCCCCATTTAAATTATAATTGTAATTTACAGTGAATCGTGGTTTTATCAGAGTAGCAAATCTAAACTGCCTTATTTTATTTCTCTTAATTTTATTTAAAAAATACTTCTTCCTTTTTAAATGCTTAAATTGCTTTTTCTAACATCAAAAATGTTCCACAAAAAACAGAAGGAAGACATAAGATTCTTGGGTAAATCGAAAAATATTTTATTTTTTAAGTTTAAGTTAAAATTGCCTAAGTTGTTTTTTCTACCTAAAGTTATCTCCGTTCCTTCCCCACCGCCGTCGCCGGCAAAAGTTGATTACTTAATCTGGCCGTTGTTGATTTTCGATTTACTGAGTGTATGTTAATAATATAATATAAGTAAAAATATGTCTCGCAAAAAAGAGTAGGTATGTATGAGACGATGGCAAGGAGCGTTTGCCAAAACGCAGCGTCAAAGAAGTCCGGATCTTAAATTTCAACCGTACAGACGCTAGGGTATTAATACTATCAGATAAATTGACAATCTTTACTGTCCAAAACGGCGCCTTCACCGTGGCGAAACATTTTACTGTTTTATCATTTTTCTGTTGCATCGTTTTGATTCTGAATGGAAAGTTCTGGCTGGAACATTCCGCAAATAAACCATGAACACATTGTGAAATAACACAAATTAATCAAATGTCATTTATTTATTTTTATCTTTATGGGTAAAACCTCAAATTATAATATTTAATTAAATGAAGACAATATTAGCGAAACTCAATCGAAAATGTGGAGATAGAAAAATCAGAAAAAAGATTTTGGCACATCTGGGACTCGAACCCAGAACCCTTTGCTTATATATGCAAATGTAAGCAAAGGGTCCTGGGTTCGAGTCCCAGAGGTGGATATATCTTTTTCTGATTTTTCTGTCTCCAGATTTTCGATTGAGTTTCGCTAATATTGTCTTCATTTAATTAAATAAAATTTACTTATGCACGCCGGGATTTGAATCCGCGACTTCGGAATTAGTCGAGGGTTTTAACCATTCGACCACGGAAGCCAACTAAACCATTAACTTGTCTCTGCAATCTCACAAGGACATATGAAAAAAATAACTCTTTTTATAACGTTATAAATTTTGAGTTGGAAACATATACGCGTTTTCTACTTGCGCATAACAGGTATTAAATACATGTTACCGTAGATATTTAGAAATGTTTTGCTGTTGAGAAGTTTTTTGATGGCTCATCATTTTCTACTTAGCTCCACTTCACCGGTCTGATTTTATAGCCTAAGTTTTAGAACTTCAACCAAATACGTGTTATATACAGATGTCCCTTGTAAAGGTTTGATCCAGAGATATTTACCGTGAAGAGAGCAGCAATATTTTTGGTAACGAAAATGTAACACCAACATATGTAATATATTTTATTTCTTCCATCTCATTAGTTTTGCGGGTTTATTTTTTAGATAAATCTACAGATTTTTTCTGATGACAAAATTTGAACACTTGACCTTTAAAACAATAGAAAGATCACTGTCTATTTAAGGTTTCTAAAATCTCCCCCACCTTCTTTTCCCAATCATGAAAGAAGATTTTTATATAGTATATAAATAGTTACTTCAAAGAAAATTTCGTATCGTCATGGTAACGAAAAGAACTTTAGCTGTACAAATTATTATATAATAAAAACGGATGTCCCGGTGTGAGTTTGTTTTTTGCCAAATCTATGTTTTCATTCTGAGATTGAAGAAATTTTGCATACTTGACCTTCAAAATAGAAGGAAGGTCACTATATATGTACATGAGATTATCGAAAAACCTCTCCCTATTATCATTTTCCACCGCTTAAAGCAGAATGTTGATACTTAACCAGCCATTGGTTGAGTTGGCATCGTTTTTGGATCCCACCTGATACAAGGAAGATTTTCCGTTTATTGTGGTGGTACATAGAAGGAGATTTTCAAATATTCTCGGGTTATTCGTAACACGGGATTGTTTGACTTTCTTTTATAAAAAAATTCAACGTCAAGTCTGTAATTTTACAGACTTGACGTTGAAATGAGAAGAAAATGACTGTTAACAACTAATTTAGAAAAACTAATTATAATGTAAAAGAAGTTATTACCCGGCTTAGATTATTGGACTTAAATATGTTTTAGATTTTTTGCAGAAAGTTTCATAGTACTTTATGATAATGATATTAAAAACTTTACAAACCATGACGAAACCGTATTACAAACTATAAATTGTTTAGTCGACCAAGAAAACATCTGAGCAAATTTTATAAAGCCAGAGCTCACTATTAACAATTTTTTAAAGTGATCAAAAACAAGTTGTTGTGAATATCGTATTACACACGTGCGTCTTAATCTTATACCAGAAAATAGAATTGCCTCACGAATGCTAAAAGTCCCAAATAATCTGCTTGATTGTGTGCTAAATAAATATATTATGCACCAGTTACGATAAAGGCTTTGGTTCTCAAGAAATGTGAAAACGTGCTTGGAATTTATTTTTTACTTGAAATGCAGGACAAATTTACCATGAAACAATCGAAAAGAAAAAAAATAATATGCCAATTTCAACTGAGCCACTCATATTCATTGCATTTACAGTACTATGTATAATAATATACAGGTGTCCGGGGGTAAAGTGCATTAACTTCGGGAGGTGATTCCACATGATAGTACAAGTAAAAAAGATAAAAAAACTTTTTTCGAAATTCCAACTTTTAGGGGTGTTTTGAAGTAAAAAGATAAAATTAGTCCGGCGTGTGCGGCCAGATTTATTATTTTCCGCTGTTACGATACGGGCCAATCACAATCGAGTCGGGCGCCCGGCAGGCTCTCAGAGAGTAAGATCGTACCTCACACTAAGGATTTTTAGTAGGTACGTCTTTTTGTATTGATAAAAAAAGTTGCAATTTCGGAAAAAGTTGTTAATCTTTTTTACTCCTGCCATCGTGTAGAATCACCTCCCGAAGTTAAAGCACTTCCCCGGACACCCTATATATAAACGTATTACCCGTTAGTTGTTGTAAATAAACTGTTTAATTTTAAAATACATAACGTATTTGCGTAATAAGTAAATTGATAATTGTTTTCTCAGTTACGTGAATTGCACATGTATAAATGAACAACATTGTAAACTTTTGATGTCCGTAAAATATGAGTGCTTTCCACACAAATTAGAAAGGAAACAAATTCCATTTAGCCCAACCGCCTAGTGTACCGTCTCGCTTACACTCGCCTGACATCGCATATCTCCATCGTATTTTAATTTCGAAAACACAGATTGTATGGAAAAATGTATAGAACTCGAATGGGCCTATATTTGGATCATGATGGCACTTCTTGTTTTATTCTTTATTCTATGGTTCTTTTTTACTTTAAGAAAGACAACGATTCCCGAGTCGTGGTGGAGAACTTAGCCAGATGGGGAATTGAACACACGACACCTCTGTGGAACCCGACCACTAACCGGTTATATGTAATGTTTTCCCTAATGCCCTGTTGTACTTCATATTTATTTAGCCGACGGATAGTTCTACAGTGAACATCATCACAGCAGATGTCCAGTCCTGCTCCGATCTTGATATTGCTTAATATCTCAAAAATTACTCACGATAATACTTGGGCCTTGAAAAAATCAAAAACATAATTTTAATACCTACATAACTTCACATTTATATATTAACTAGCTTTTGCCCCCGGCTTCACTCGCATAGTATTAGGGGGGTTCCCACACCGCCTCCTCCACATTCCCTATCCCACTCGCTCCCCTCTTCCTCCTCACCATCCCCTCCACACCTGTTGTATACATTTTCAAACAGCTCGCGTGCCACCTATTAAAGCGTAACAATCAAACACACGCAGTTTGGCATTTATGATATTAGTAAAGATTAATATAATTTTAACTATCAAAAGGATCTCCATAGTAACCAAAACAAATAACAAAATGACAGCGCACGTCAAATAATTATAGTTGCCAAGCAACGCTTTGATTTTCGTCTGGACAATAAACGTATAATAAATAATTTCATAACGCCAGAGCTTACCAATATATACAGCCAGTATTACTCGCAAATGATGTAGCTTTCTATTAGTGAAAGAGTTTTTAAAGTCCATTAAGTGTTTTTTTGCGTGAAAGAGTAGCACACATACATCCACACATCCCATACATCCATTCATCCATACAAACTTTCGGCTTTCTAATATTAATAGGATCGGATAGGATGTCATCACCATGAATACCGTTTAAAGTTTATTTTTCTGATTTTAATCGTTGTGCAATTTGAAAAACCGCGCGTTCCAAAATGGTTCCAATTGGCTACAACGTCATTGCGACGTTAAAAACGCCAAGAAGCGCTTCTAATGCCACGTTTACAGAACGGCGACGATGCAAAAAAGGCTATAAACATTCGTTCCTTATCACAATAATGCTCCATCTCTTTCTTAGACAATAAAGAACGGTGAGACAAAAGATAAGACACATAATGTACGTTTGTCTGTTTCCTCAAAAATACTACTTTTTGAAGTGAAGAAGTGAAACTTCTATAGCCCCGCTATGATTTGGATTTCGGATGAAACGGAAATGACGATTACTGCACCTGCGACGCATCGACTGCGCTCATTGACCGCTTTGATTATGATGTCAATTTAAAGGCTCCTATTGGTTGAGATATGAAACGGAAATTATGATCTCACTTTTCAAGAATTGGTTGAGATTGTGTTGGTAAAGTTTCGCTTCTACCGCGTGTAAACTGTACTCGATTTTTTTCATTTGAAGGAAATAGACATACTCGTACGTACATTGTGTTTCTCATCTTTTATCTCACCATTATTTAATGTGTACGAAAGAGCTGCAGTATTATTGTGATAAGGAACGTACGTTTATTACTTTAATAACATGGAAATATTAAAAACGCTACTGTCTGGTGAGACGTCTGTCACCGTCTTTACCCGGCGCGGCGTGACGTTAGCGCCGCGGAGTACACGAATGAAAAACGAATAGGTCGTTTTGACGAAAAATCGAAAATGGCACGTTTTATATTAATTATCATAGAAAATTTATTAGTCAACATAAAAATTAATTAAAAATATATTCATTATCAAAATTCATGAAAATACTCTGTTCTTAAATATTAAAGGACTAATTCGGCAGAAATATATAAATACAACCTAATTACTAATGTACTTTTCTTTTTCCTTGCGCGCTCCTAACTCATGGCCTAGGTAGGCTGTTGGGGTCGGCTCTTCGCGTTCTCAGGTTGTAGTTTCTTCTGTTCTGAGTATCGCCTTCATCCAGGGCGTTTCTCTAAAGTATTTTGGAGCATTGAGTCGTCCAAGAGTTCTTCGGTCTTCCTCTGGATGACTGTCGATGAAGCTCCATAGACTTGATTGTCTCACTTTTATCTGCCCATACCATCTCAACTGCCGTTCCTCCAGCTTGCTATTTATGTCTGTGACACCCAGGCTACCACAAATGCGTGAACTTTTAATCTTATCTTTTAGTGATACTCCTGCCGACCATCTAAGCATTCGCATTTTCGCTATACTTACTTACTAATGTACTACTAGACAACATATCTGCAAGTTCATTTTCTTCAATAACAACCTTATCAAAGTTTGTTGTCATCGGGAATTAAAATGAACATTAAAGAGACGCGCAGATTAATATGATTTGAAATGTATTATTTTTAATGACTATTCCTATACTAGGTATGAAATTGTTTTCGATATTTCATTTTCATTATCCGACCATAGATAATATTTCTGCGATATCTGAAATAATCATTATTTAATCGGATTTGTGCTCATTTGATTGAAAAATAGTGCGAATTAGAAGTGGAAAGAGGGAATACAGAACACCCAACGCACAACAAAAACATATACAGGAATAGTCTAAATAGTAACGAAGTTGATTATTTTAATATAGGGCTTACGTCAATGTAGGTGACCTTTAAGACCCCGGAGACCTGGCATGACGTTTCAGACAATTATTTAGGGCAATAATTAATTCATCGTCAAATTAAAATGTGACAAGTTCAGTTTGCAATATCAAGTTATAAAAACTAATAGAATTAATTATTATTTTTTAATTTATAAACTAACGTTTAGACAAGATTTTTATGCACAGCACAAAGGGTAACAATTATTACAAGCAATAATTGTCAGCCTAAACACTCATTTACATTGAAAAATCTTCCGAGAAAAGATACTTGCCGCCAACGGGACTTGAACCCGTGTCCTTCCGATTGCCGGTCGAATGCTCTGACCACTGAGCTATGGGGGCTTATCAAATACCCGCCAAATAATTCAATATATACTAGTGTTTCATTTAACAATTACTGCTTGTTATATTTTTTCCACCTGAAAACAAGTATTTCCCCAATAAATGCAGACATAATTTGTCTCGACGCCACCTAGCGAGGGATTTAACACTAACAATGTCTTCCTCACAAAAATAAAGTTGGTTGTTTTCAGGTGGAAAAAAAAAATATAACAAGCAAGTAATTGTTGAATGAAACACTAGTATATATTGAATTATTATTAAAAATTACACAATGAAGCAATTATCTATGCGCAAATGCCCGTGTTTTGTTTTTGTCAGTATCAGAGAAGGCGTTGTGTACGGATTTATATTTTTTGTGATTTCTTACTTTTCCACTTATAACGGGAATGGCGTTTCATTTTCTTTATGCGTGGGAAGGAGATTTATTGTAATTAATGTATTTTTCATTTGGAGGGGTGCAGACATACGTTCACCGTTTGTCTCATTTTAGACTGTTTATGGCATAATATCTTTAAGAACAAAGGCAAAACAATCAGCGCGTTTACATTTGACGTTTTGGAACTTTTGGAATTCACTCACTATTCAATATTATACTTATCACAATATTGCTGCAACTCTCCGTAGTCCAGTGGGTAAGACTCTTAACTCACAATCCAGAGGTCGCGGGTTCGAACCCGGCATGCGCAAATAAATTTTATTTGATTAATTTGTGTTATTTCACAATTAATTCATTAAAAATAATATATAGTATATTTGCGGCATGTTCCAGAGTGGAAGATACTATCAGTATCACCCTGGTGTAAGACCACCATTCAGAATTGAAACGTTGCTTGAAAATGGCTTTAGCCGTGTTTAGTGACCAGATCTGAATAGCCAGGTACTTCCCAACCTTCCTCTTCCCCACCTCCTTCCCCTCCCCACTACCTTCAGCCTCACAACATACCTCAATTGGGGATGCCATAGTCTCACTGGCTCCAGACGGGAGCAGTTGAGATTCTTGTGCGGTATTCAGTGTAAAAAAAAAAAAAACTCTTTCAAAAGATGAGAATTCGATCCTTACAAAATGTCTGACGAAAAGAAATTGAAATTTTGTTCGTAATTTTTTTTTTCGTCAATTTTTCTGAAACGTTTTAATAGCTATTTTGCTATTTGGGGAGGAAACAAATCCAATAAATAAATACGTAAAAATCGGTCCAGCCGTTCTTGAGTTATAAATGGTGTAACAACACGGCTTTGTTATATATATCAAGATTTTAACATCTAAATAACTTTACTTTTAGTCCTATACAATCTGTGTTTTGTTTTTTAGTGGTTGTCAGGCGGGTTCTTATATTCATATTGAATAATACCTGTTCAAACTAATTATAAAATCGTGACACATGTATGTACCGTACATGTCATGAATGTGTTGTCTGTGGGTTTGTGTGTTGTACTATGTTGTAATTAGCAATGAAAAATGGGTCAGCCCATTTTCATACGTTGGCTTGCTGGGTACTTCGAAAGGTCGTACCTAACTAGCGCATTTTATATCGGAGGTAAATCTTTATATACTAACACGAACATACGGTTATCACAGACGCTCATACAATATACGTAAAGAAAAACCACATTTTTGAGATAAAAGAGACGTATGAATGAGATGGGTTCATTTTGACAGGAGAATTTTTCATCGTCGAAGGGTTTTACCCTCAAATCTTAGCTTTTTGCATTAAATTCAAATAGGAAGCACCAATGAAAATAATTTCGTTTGGGGCCCATGTCAACTATGGAGATATTGCGTGGAGGAAATGTTTAATGAAAGCAAGAAGGCGAAGTTCTAGGAAGATAAAGGTATGAGGGATAGGTAGGAATCGGGAGGATCAGTGTGTTCAGGAGTGCCGGCTGTATGAAACCATTCCTCCCACTGCGTTGTAAGACGATGGATTAAGAGAGTTTGGCTGGACAGGTCAACTCCCTTTTTTTTACATTAGCTCCACACAGGAGGCCCCGAGGAAAACAATTCTACTCAAGGCCTATGTCATCTTTGGGGATGCTGTGTGGAGGGTCTTTTTAGAAAAGGAAGGAGAGGAAGGTCCGGGAAGGAAAAGGGTATTAGGGGTGAGAAGGAATCTGGGGGTGTGTCCCGGAGTGACGGACGTATGAATCCATTCCTCCCACCGCGGTGCAAGGCGATGTTCCGAGAGAGTACGGCTACGTCCCTCAACCATTCTCTCCCGATCTGGCCTGCCATGCAGCTGGTGAAACAAAACTCACCTCATGAACCCGGGCTCCCCTGCTAAGTCACCAAACGTAGCGAACCACTTGGGGTGACCTATAACAGAGGTGTTGGTAATCCAATACATGGGTCCCGGGCGGCGGTACCCGTATCTGCCTCCCAAATTGCCCCCTTAACCTGTCTCTCCTGATCCGACCCACCATGCAGTTGGTGGGCAGACGCGTCCGCCTCCAAGACCCGAATATAGAAATATAACTGTTATAACTGTTATTGCTACCACAATCATCAAGAATAGTTTAAAACTTTCAATATAAAATGTTCAAAAATTCCTACCTTATTTTAATGTGACAGCTGCCTTTTGAAGATCAAAACTTTTATAACTAGAAACACTCTAAACAAAACCACTGAAACTCACAACAAAACCCTTAAACACAACTTAATCTTACCAATTGAGAAGTACAAGTATACTACAAAATACTTATGAAGTATAATATTATAATAACACTTTCACATCATAAATAAATCTTAAACTATACTTTACACTAAACAAACACACTTTAGAGTTTGTTCTGACGGTCAAAACAAAGTTAGTAATATAAACAAAACGGTTATATTGATATGTACTACAGAACACTTGGCGTTATGTACTATATTCGGTTGTTCGGCGTAGCGAGCGGGTACGAGTCGGAGATACCGGATGTGCTACGACGGTGTACACTCTACGACGGCGGAATGCAGACTGACGCAACGGACTATACGAAGGCTCTACGTTATATCGCTATACGTTCACGGCGTGTTACGTTGCAGAGGTTCTTTGTTACAGGTTATACGAATCGCCAATATCCTGCGAAAGGTTTTAAACAATCGATTGTAGTTGTATTTTTGTTGTAAATGGGTGCCATTTTGGTTCACCTATTTCTGATATTTTTTTGCTTTTTTGACAATTTTTCAAAGAAAATTTGTTTGTTAGTTTATTGACCTACTTTTTTGCAGAATAAATGTGATTCTTACTTATGTGTGTTTAATAAAAACTAATTTAATGGGTTCCTCAGGGGGTGTATTTATTCTTCGAGTATAACAGCTGTTTCACACTCCGAATTAATTGTTATTATTTTTCAACGAAATGTCAAGAAATACCTACTGAAGTAAGCAAGTAAGCACTACTACTTGTACATAATCTTGTAATATGGTAATATCTCGACAAAACCATGTTTAAATTTAATTCCAGAAAAGTAGAGAATTGTTTCACGAATGCTAAAAATCCCAAATAATCTCCTTCATTATGTGTCCAATATACATATATCATGCAATTATTAATCAATTAGTTACGAGGGGGGCAATTCATATAATTGCCTTCCAGATGATATCAAAAACGAAAAAAGTGTTCATGTTTATTCACAAAAAATCAAATTAAAAAAAAAATTGTTCATGTTTATTCACAAAAAACAAAGTAGTGATAGTGAATAATATCGTATGGTAATATAATATCATGTAAATGTTAGTATTGCAATCTAATGTAATCTAAGGTTATGAAATGTAAAAACTGTGTAATCTAAAAACTATGTAATATAATGTAAAAAGTACATAATTCAATATTCTAGTTAAGTAAGTGAAAATGTTATTTTCTTTTTTACTGGAATAAAAACTTATGAAAAAAAAAATGCACCAGTTACGATAAAGTTCTCAAGAAATGTGGAAAGGTGCTCGAAATATATTTTTTATCTGAAATGCATTATAAATTTTCCATGAAACCATCAAAAGAATTAAAAATAACATGCCAATTTCCACTGAACCAATCTTATAGATTGTGATTGTTATTTTTAATGTTTTATCCTTATTGTTTTCTCGGCTACGTTAATTACACATGTATAAATGAACAACATTTGAACTGATATGATTTTAGATTTTCACGGCCAAAAGTATTTTTGTTATTTGTTTTTGGGGTGTTATGCCGTGTTGCACTACCTCCTCCTTTGGCCAACGTTTCGGACGGCGTTAGGCGTAATTCGCACGAGACTTAAAAAAAACGTCGCGTTAAAACTCGGCGTTGGCGCTTTTATAACGTTCTCGATACGATTGTTCATACGAACGCTTAAAAATCACTCTTGTTTCGTTTCTCGCTTCAGTAAGACGTGGAAATGGTTTCTGCTAAATTAATAGCAATAGCGATTTGTGTTGCTAGAAGACGAAAAAGAAAACAAAAGGCATTCTCGGTTCATTATCTGAATAAACTGAGATACTTAAAAGGGCAGTTTGTGACACTGTACGAAGAATTGAGACAGTACAATAAAAACTTAGGTATTAAATTTAACAATCATCTGGAGATAAGTAAAATTCTTCTGGTGAACTTATATATTGGTCAATGGGCTCTGAACAGTTATTGAACTTGATTCATGAGTGTTGGATGGATATGGGCAAATATTTGGGTTGAAAGTGGTAAAAAAGCTTTGTGCGGAGTGTGGCCTAGAACTTGGTGCAGTTGAATTAGCGGGGCGATATCGACGATTCTCTAGAATCCTAATTACTGTAGATGGATGTACAGGATTAAGGTATGAAGATTGATGCACCGGCGCTGTTTTACCGCTCGTGTGAATAATAATACGAAGTTTCATATGATCTATTCCCTTTAACGCCTAACGCCCAGCGCTCAAAATGCAAAACTGCTCGATAAAAAAGCGTCGCGTTTTAAAAGCGCTGACGTATGAACATATACTTAGAAATGCATTTGTTTCATTTGAGCGCTTTTTTAAAGGACGTTAAAAAGCTCCCGTGAGAATGGGGCCTTACAGCGTCCATCAGATGTGTGATAACAAAAACCTTTGAACTGTTGATTTCCATTAAATATAAGTGCTTTTCCAAACAAATATAAAATGTAAACGCTTCTTCCATCCACAAGCAAATGCTTTTAATGGAAGATAGATAATATCATAATATGTTTCATTTTTTTAAGATACTTAAATTTAAAAAAAATTAAATAAAATTAGAAAGAAAACAAATTCCATTTAGTCCAACCGCCCAGCGTTCCGTCTCACTTACACTCGTCTGATATTGTAGATCTCCATCCTATTTGTATTGCGAAAACACAGTTTTGTATGGAAGTATAGGCCTTGAATAGGCAAATATTTGGAAATGGGATTCTTACTTATGTGTGTTTGATGGGTTACTAATTTGATGGGTTCCTCAGGAAGGTGTATTTATTCTTTAAGTATTTATTTTTTTATTTTTTTTATTTTTTATTTAAGTTTATTTAGGAAACATTCAGTTGTAAATATACATTCATTTTACATTTAATAGTGAATATAAGATAAACGAGTGAAGTTCCATTTATGATTTTAAAAAAGAAATGGCTACAGATTACGAAGCAAGTAGATATTGATAGTTATAATATTAGTTTAAAGTTAGTAAAAAGAAAAAGTAAACAATAAAGGAATGATAGTTTTGGTTTAAGTACATAGTAAGGTTAATTTAATTTTAAATGTTTCAAGGGTACAGTGGGAAATATCGATTTACAGATACGTCCGAGCAAAGAATGTTTTTGCATATTTCGATTTGAAATTTTGTATAAAAATAGGGTATACGATCAGGTATTGCGTTCGGGGCAACGAAATGAAATCCTTTCTAATAGATCCGATGAATCGACAAGACAGTTGACAATCTTGTACAGAATTAGTACGTAAGAATTTTTTCTCCGTTTGTAAAGAGCAATAAGTTTACACTGGTGATTTCCGAAACGATATGAAAGGTGTTTCAAAAATTTTGTTTGAATATTTTCAATTTGATTAATATAAGTTTTGTATTGTGGATTCCAAATGACAGATGCAAATTCGAGGTGAGATCTTACACACGCCATATATAATAGTTCAAGTGTAAAAGGTTTATTGAACGGTTTTGTGACAACATTTTTTTATAACAGCCGTTTCACGCTCTGCATTAATTTTTATTATTTTTTAACGAAATGTCAAGGATTGCTAGCTGAACTAAGCACTACTACTCCCACATAATCTCGTAATATGGTAATATCCCTACAAAACCATGTTTAAAACCACTTACGCTATCGAAAAACTGTTACATTTCTCGACCGTCTTGATAATGACTGGCTATCAAACTGTAAATAGGAAATTAGATTGTGTGTAAAATTCCACGTTTCCTCTGAAACTAGAAATGAATAAAAATTGTTATCACGAAGAAGACAACGATGTCGTACTCTTCTTAGTTTAAATAACGAAATGGCAGAAATTTAAAAATAAAGACATTTCAACTGCGTGCCTTTTAAATGTTTGAATGTAACTTAAAAATCTTGTCGTAAAACGTTAGTTTTACGACAAGATTTTTGTGCATAGCACAAAGGGTAACAATTATTATTATTTAAGTTTATCAATTAAAAAATAATAAGTAATATTTAACAAGTTAAAGTATTTCCCCAAAAAATGTAGACATAATTTGTCTCGACGCCACCTAGCGAGAGATTTAGCACTAACAATTCCTCTCTCACAAAAATAAAGTTGGTTGTTTTCAGGTGGAAAAATGTAATAAACAGTAATTGTTGAATGAAACACTAGTATATATTGAATTATTTGGCGGGTATTAGATAAGCCACCAGAACTCAGTGGTGAGAGCACCTGACCATCAGAAAGGCACGGGTTCAAGTCCCGTTGGCGGCAAGTATCTTTTCTCGGAAGATTTTGTCAATGTAGATGAGTGTTTCAGGCTGATAATTATTACATAAAAATCTTGTCTTAAAACGATAGTTTATCAATTAAAAATAACAAAAAATATTTATTGTACGAATTTAAAATACAAAGGGTGTAGCTTATATACCTACACCCCATTTCTTCCAGCTTACCACATACATGTTATATTACAATGTTTGTACAAATAAGAAATATACAAATAAAAATACAAAAATAGGTTTTTCATTTATATGAGGTATTCACAGGTTTAATGACATTTGTTTGTAAGGAATGTGTTTAGTGACGATTTTAATTTGTGTGTAACTTGTATTTTTTGTTTAATGTTTTGTGGAAGGTTATTATATACTTTAACGACCATGTAATATGGGCATTTTTGGAATATTGTTTTGTTTGCTTTTGGTATTAGTAAGTTTTCTGTGAACCTTGTAGCGCAGTTATGTGTTGAGTTTTTTTGTGGGAACTTGACTGTAGATGATCGCACTAACATGCATAACTCCATTATATATTTGTCTGTGACTGTCAGAATTTTCAGATTCTGAAACATAATATATAGTTTGCGCGGCCTGCTTTGGCCCGTTTCATACAAATCTTAATTTTGGAATTGAGATCATAATACCCAACCAAACAGAAAAATTATGTATCTAATCAAAAGGTTTAGCAAATAACTAGTACGAATGCAACATTAATTATTTTTGCTTTAAATTAAGCTATGGGGCCATAAAAAGTTAATTTTTAATTTAAATTTACGCCCATCAATATGATTTATTTTATTAATTTTTATTCCTAATCCCAAAGTTCATACTTTATTGCAACTTTACTTTACTCTAATGCATGTAAATTTTTGTAACTTAAAAGCAAATAACGTTTTCTTAATTACGTATAATGTAATGTATTCAGAGTTTTCTTTTTACTTAAAATTCCGCCCTCAGCTGGAAATACGATAAATAAATAACTTCAATTTGTAAGAGCTTAGTCATATACAGTTATTTAATCAAACTTCGTAACATAATTTATTAAAAACCCTAAGATGTATACATTAAGGGCCATTAACCAGTCTGCGGCCGAAAATTCATATTTCGTCGAAAGGTCTTCTTACGATAGGGTGATATTCTATAGATAGATATTCTTAGGGCGGTTCCAATGAGAAAGATGAATTATTTTTCGTTTCAGCCTTTTTAAATAATAACCCAATATCGATTTTATTTCATTCAAAATGTGCTTTAAATTAACCTACATTCAAAAATGTTGAAAAGCGTGATGATAAAACTATTAAAATTATGTACTTTTTCTAATTATTTTTTTATCGTAAGTATTTGTAAATTTTCAACAATGTCTAAGCAAAATAAGAATGTAATGAAAAAAAGAATGAAAAAAAAATACTGAAATATTCTGAAACATAGCTTTCCCAGATAATTTATTGATTTATTTTGCTGCATGATTATATGATTTAAAATGTGTTTTGCATAATACAAAATTTTGCTTGAAAATTTCACAAATCTGCCAACGACCTACGGTAAAATCTTATTGTACTAAAAATAAACATATTTTCTCTAAATTTAAAACACAGCTTTACTATGTAGATAAAAGAAGAGTGCTTCGATATCGATTTATATTTTTTTGTGGTAAAGAGTCAATACATCCAAAATTTGTCTGGTTTCCCCCCTTTTAACAATTTGAACTTAAATTTAAAAGTTTATATTGTACAATCAGTGAAAAAGAACTGAAAACTTAAGAAAAAAAAAGATTGATACACAGTAAAAACAGTGATGTTGTCACGTAAATAATTATCAATTTGTGATATAATTATTTACCTGACCCACTAACCTGGTATTTTGAACAGCCCGTATTGGATTGGCAACACTTTTTTCTCGCTGGTTTTGACACTTCTAGAAACGGCGGCGTCTTGGGAATCGCCGCAGTTTCAACGAGTCAAAAATACTTTAATAATTTAAGTCTGATCGACATGTAAGAAAATCTTAAGGATAACCGCAACGTGTCCCGCGGAGTTCACGCGTCGCTTGAGGAACGTGTTCAAGTCTTTTAGTTCGTGGAGAATGTGTTTGTTCCGATTTCTATGATAATGGCTACCTGCCAGCCGAGTCCTATGTGGAATCGAAAGTTATTGGGGTAATCCTGTTGATTACGCGCCGGGATCGATTGATCCTTACAAACATCCGTCTTGTTGACTCCCGAGAAAATTGTCGTTCTCGCCCCGAAGGTTTTTGGAACCGTTGTTACGGATGGGACACGTGGGAGCCTGGAACCTCTGAGATTTTTGAGGCCTATTGAAGCAGCTGCTGGACCTATACCGTGGAAGGATGACCTTGGCCTTCCCCTGATGTCGAGTTCCCGTGAAGGTTGTACTCGAGAACCCTTCCCCTAGTGTGGGACGAAACACTTCGCCCTTCGTACTCCGAGCTAGCATCCCCGTCGCATCGACATCCTCAACGCGTAATAGAAGTAGATTAGCTTGGTTTAACCTCTGGTCCATCGGGTATGTTTTTGTTAATTTGTTACTATTCCTTTTGTCATATTATTTGGTTACTCTTTGTGTATGTACTTCTCTTTACAATACATTTATGGAATCTTCCCAAACAATCTTGTTTCTTTTTACATTCTGGAACAAAAAAGCAGAACCTTCCCACATTACGGATCGCGAGGTCCCACATAAACCTGAGAGAAAGAGATAACCTTATAATGTTGCAACCTAATTTTGTTTTTGGCGTTATTTAAAAAGAGTAAACCCTCCACACAGCATCCCCAAAGATAGAATAGGCCCTAAATGGAATTATTTTCCTTGGGGCCTTCTGCGTGGGGCTAATGTAATAAAAAATTTAAAAAAATATAAATAAACTTATTTATAACAGGAAATGTCAAAATAATACGTTTAAATAAATTACTTTTTTGACTTGGCCTTCACCGTAACATTATTTCATAAATATTTCGTTTCGTGAATAATGTTCGAAGAGCTTCTCAGGGAAAGAAAATAATAAAGCCACATCTTAAAGAGAATAACCACTAACTACTAATTAACACACCATCTTCGTCAGGGTTTGTTAGGGTTATGCACATAAAATAGACCGCCACGGTATAAACATAAGAAATAATGTATTTCTTGTGCATCCATGTTACATTTTTTATACATTTTGTTTCGAAGAGTTTTACTTTTCATGTAAAATTGTTATTTAAATTTTAACTTATCTGCTACCAGTTTCTACACTTCCGTTTCATTCACTAGCAAACTTAAAACTAACATAAAAGATTAATTATTTTGTAGCA
Source organism: Limnephilus rhombicus (assembly GCA_929108145.2). Classification (NCBI taxonomy): domain Eukaryota; kingdom Metazoa; phylum Arthropoda; class Insecta; order Trichoptera; family Limnephilidae; genus Limnephilus; species Limnephilus rhombicus. The sequence continues at coordinate 3,324,359 of OV815296.1, forward strand.
TAAAATGTAAACAAGTACAGAACCGATTAGATTTTATTCTATGAGGGGGGGGTAGCGAGAGAAGTGATTTCGGAGGAGGGGGAGAACGGTGGAATAAGTCAACATAACATGGAAACATTGTAAATAAGGGTGATTTACTAGGTGTTATTATATCAAAACGTGAACTGTTTCATCTTGGCCCTCTAATACTAAGAGTGTCCCGCATCTTTCACTCGATTTAAAAAAAGAAGAAAACAAAAAACTTTTCACACTCAAAATTAAAAGATGGATTAAAGACCAAAAAAGACAACTTTACAAAAAAATAAAAACACATAGACATAAACACCATTGCAATACTCACTAATATATAAAACCTTTTAATTTCACTATCGGTTTATATGTATCTATCCTATTTATATAGTTTTATTCTATTGTTTTATTTTAGTGTTATTTTACTCTATTTTGTTTTGCTCTATTTTCTCTCTTTCAATTCTCATATGTTATTGTTGAGTCTCTTTTTTCTTTAGTTTTTATTTTATATGTATCTTAAATAAAAAAAAAATCATATCAAACTGTAAAATGAGGTCCTCAGCACGGGTAAAGCACCCAGTGAGGCCCACATTAGTCAAATATGTAACACACATTTATAAATCAGGTGAATCAAATAAAAAAAAAAAAAATAATAAAAATCTCTGTAGCACACTACATAATTAATAAAATTTCCTTACACAGGGGAAATTCATACTACTCCAAATTCCTTTGAATTTAAAATTTTTGAGTCATTTACAAAGTGTAAACTCGAGGCCGAAGAATTTCCTTAAACTAGTCCATGTTACTTAATTAATATAACACGTACCTACCTTTATTACCCTTTGGCGTTATGTTAATTACACGTCTTGTTAACTTACCCAGCTTTGCCCAGCAAAGGTCAAAAATGCCTGCTTATGACGTAATTATTTGGAAATTTTTGAAGGCAAAATAACCCTTTACATACAAAACTAAACTCCTTTGGACATTCTGACAGCTCCGTGGTCGAGAGGCAAGGGCTTCGACTAGCAATCCCAAAATCCCGGCGTGCGCAAATAAATATTATTTGATTAATTTGTGTTATTTCACAATTTTATTAATTTAAAATTGGAAGATACTGTCAGTATCGCCCTGTTGTAAGACCACCGTTCAGAATTGAAACGTTGCTTGAATTGGCTTTAGTCCAGTTTGGTTACCATAATTATCTGAATCGCCAAATACTTCCTCACTTCCCTCTTTCCCACCTCCTTCCACTTTCATCTACCTTCAGCCTCACAACGTACCCCATTTGAGGATGCCATCTGCCACTAGACTGGAGCAGTTGGGACTCTTGTGAGTCCCAACTTTTCAAGTAAAAAAAAAAGACGCAAATAGTATGCATGTTTCCTGGAATATAAATCATTCGTCTCAAATAACAAAATAACACTCTGTGATGACGTTTTTAGTGTAAAGGCTTAAAATTATCATAATATTAGAGAAACGGTATGTATTTTTGTGTTCATTTGTGCAAATTAAAGATTCCGTCATAAAATAATTTTTGACATGTGCGTGCATTCTTTTATTGTTATTTTATCTAAAAAAACAGTAATTTTTCCTACTCCAAGTGAAATTGTTCAAAGCTATTCTAAACATCAAACATTTTAGATGATTAATAGCATTAACCGGCTTAGGGTCTAGAAGGCTATATATTATACGCATTGATTCAGTTTTCTTCACAAAGTTCTTCAGTTTTCTTTAGCTCACATATTTTTTCTGCTCATTGTTGTTGTGGCCCAATTTACGCACTTAAGCAGGTCCTTAATTTTTTTATTAAAACAATACGTAACTGTAGTATATATGCATATGTATGTAGTTTTAATGTGTCTCAAAAGAGGTCAGTAAGTTGTACTACATGAGAGAGACGACTATCGCCTAATCGTGTCTAATACCCGAACGGTTACGAAGATAGCCGATGCTATCCGATCGACAGATGGGCACATCCAGTGACCATTTGTTCCATTTTCCCTGTTTTAGATTAACACACAGCACCCTTTAGAACGGATGTAAAGTCCAGTTAAATATTCAACGTAAATAAGACGACAATAAACACTACATGTAATCTAGATGAACCGACGTAATATTATTAACTCCCCGATTACCGGAGTTGCATTGCTCACCAGAAAAAAACATCCGTGAACCACAATAACAAAAAAAAATCCTATAATCTACCTTATAAATAAAAACGCTTTAAGGTCTCGTAAATTCTAAGGTCTGAAAAAGAAAACGAGTGAAAATAAAGTTGTTTTATGAAGAAGCAGCGGACTCAGAATAATTTTATGTTTCAATCGTAAAATATTTAATATATAAAATCCTTCTTTCTCGACTAGGTAAGCTCTTCAAAAAGCGGATAATATTTTTATCTTCATGTTCCTAGGACCGAGAACGCTTATATTAAACGTTCATGAAAAGAAATGAAAAATATTATGCATTTCTTCAATAATTGCAAATGTTCGAATAAATCAATAATTGTTTAAAATTTTAATTAATAAAATACTTTGTATTTACCACTTTTATTGTTTACAAAACCAACATGTTTCGTGAGCAACGCTCACTTCTTCAGGCTTTTTTATTGGTGATAATAAAAAACCCTGAAGAAATGAGCATTTCTCACGAAACATGTTGGTTTTGTAAACAATAAAAGTGGTAAAAGCAAAGTATTTTATTTATTTCAATCAAAATGGTGCCACAAAATAAGTTTGCTGTGTTACAAGAAATAATTGTAAAGTTTCTTCGTTAGGATATAAAGAATTATCCATTTGATTTATATTACAGACTTAATTACTAAGTTTTAGATTTCTTTAAATAAATGTTAAAAAATTACAGACAGTCCTGTAATTTATTGAACATGTTTTATTACACCTCTGATGAAGGTTCTGGCTGAACCGAAACTGTTCGGTTAAACTCAACCAGTACCCGCTGTAGGATTCAACTGATGAACGTCCCACTCAGCATATAGGACTGTCTGTAATTTTTTTTACATTGGCCCACGCTCATGTGAACCTTTCGGGATGCTGTGTGGAGGTTATTTTAAGGAAAGGGTATGAGGAAGTGTAGTAATCGGAGTGTCAGTATAGCCAGGAGTAACGGATTTATGAATTCATAACTCTCCCTGCGGTGCAAGGCGAAGCTCCGAGAGAGTCCTGCTGGAGAGGTCAAAAGATCTCCCTGAACTATTCTCTCAGGTAGGCAGACGCATCCGACGCTAAGATTCGGACAAACTTAACCCCATGAATTCGGGCACCCCTGCTAAATAACCGAACGTAGCGAAACAAAGGGGTGACCTATGGCAGAGGTGTTGGTTATCCAATGTATGATTCCCGGGGCGGCGCGATACCCATTCTTGCCTCTCACATTAAAAATTATATTGGTGCAAGTGTGTGCACTTTCCTTTTGGCTTGCTTACGCCCGACTCAAGAATCTGATTCACTTGGTCGTGCAATATCTTCTTCTGACTTCTTCTACCATTCACATTTGCGTCATATATTCTCCTTTCACTTCTTTCTTCGTTCATTTGCTCTTCATGCGTAAACCACAGGAGCGTTCATTTCTTAACCTTACTCTTTACGCTTACATCAGCCTTGTATTCTTTGCGGATCTCCACGTTTCTCACACGAACATATATGGTTTTACTCTTATTTCTACAGAATTCAGTCTACTTTCATCCTTCCTCTGCCAGTTCCATGCCTCACTGCCATACATCAGGGAAGGTACCAGTACTCCAAGTTGAAATATGCAATACATAAAGTTTGAAACATGCAATATGCAATCAAATCGTCTATGTGCATACGGTTTTCGTATTATTTGCTGCGATCCCTTTGTGAATAAACTTTTATTTAACTTGAACTGCTGAAATTTAGATCTGTTCAATTGAACTGTCAATAAAGTTAACTTGTTATCTGTAAAGTTCTCTTACTTCAGTTATTAATACTAACGAGCTTTAATCGTTATGCGATTTAGTAAACATTTAGTTTACTTTGTACTAAAGATATGTGCATTAAACGGAAATGTTTCCTTTCTTGATGTTAACTTTCCGGAACTTTAGTTCCGGAGTTTGACTTTCCACTAGACTTACATAGGAAGAAGAAAATTGTGAGAGATTCGTAAGTTTATCGTGGAACATTAAGATAAAATAATGAATTTGTTATTCTTTGGAAAACACAGAATATTAAAGATTATATAGAAAAGTTTATAGACTCAATGAATACTTATATAAATGTATAATTTTTTTTTTTTTACATGAGCACCATACAGGAGGCCCTGAGGAAAATAATTTCCCTCAGGGCCTATGTCATCTTTGAGGATGCTGTGTGGAGGGTTTTTTTAAGGAAAAGGGAAGGAGAGGAGAGTTCTGGGAAGGAAAAGGGTTTAAGGGGTGGGTAGGAATCTGGGGTTCAGTGTGTCCTGGTCATCCGCCTCCAAGACCTAGACAAACCTCACCCCATGAACCCGGGCACCCCTGCTAAATCATCAAACGTAGCGAACCACTTGCGGTGACCTATGGCAGAGGTGTTGGTTATCCAATAAAGGTTCCCGGGGCGGCGGTACCCATTCCCGCCTCCCAAATTGAGGTAATATAATATTGGTATAATATGGTATAATATGGTAATATATAAATTAATGTAATATTGTAGTGTATATGAATATGTGCGTAGTTTCAACGTCGTATAACAGATGCAGTTAGTTTAGGTATTTATGAGTTATCTCAATCGATGTCAGTAAAGTTGAACTATATGAAAGTGTCAACTGACGCCCATTTGTGTCTAATACCCAAAAGGTTACGGATAATTACCGACGACATCCGATCGACAGCTGGACAACTTCAGTGCGGTTCTCCAGCTTCGGATAAACACAGAGCATTAGAGTTAGAACGGAAGTTTAGTCCAGTTAAATATTTCATTGTAAACAAGGCTATAAACACGACTTATAGCCTGACAAACCAAGTATCATTGAAACTCACGTTAAAAATACAAAAAATGTTCTTCAGAAACAACCTCAGAGCACTTAACTTTTCAAATAAGTCCAACAAACTATCCACAAAATTTTGATTGTTATTGCTAAAATGCAGGAAACCGAATTTTGCATTTTAATTTAACGTAAAATTCCGAGTTTTGAGTAAAATATTAAAAATTTAACGATTACTCAATAATAGATCAATCAGAATATATTACCCATCGGCCCACAATACTGGCATTAAAACAATTTTTTTTAATTTTAAGAAATCAATTACATAAATGTGTAAATAATAGAGAATTATAATGAATATACATATTTTTTAAATATCAGATTTAAATGTCCGGGTTTAATTTTCCACACAGGAAAAACTAAACCCTTTCACACACTTCCCAAATGATCATCTGGTCAATCCACGTTATGCAATTGCACTATATAAGTATTATAATTACAAAACAATACAAGAACAACATGTCAACCTACCAGAGACCAGATGGGAGAATAATTCACCGACTCCAGATATTTTCATATCAGAGTGTTCGGCTCTGTGGAATTCCTAATTGAACCTATAAATCCTACTGATCCCTCAATACAAATATTTAAAAAATCTTTTGTAATCCTACATGTATTTAAAATTACCGATTTTTGAATTTTTATATATAAATTCTTTGACAAATCTAATACGCATAAATTTTGAATCAGAGACCTAGGTATAATGCCAGTAGCCGAAATAACAAATGGTAATATTTTTATAGTCCGAGAATGCCAAATTCTTTTAATCTCATTTCCTAAATCTGTGTATTTTCTAATTTTTTCAGAAACACTTTTTTGAATATTACAGGAATTTGGAATAGCTACATATCATATCATAGTGTTTCCATACAAACGAAGTATTGAAAATCCGTAAGTCTAAGCTTTAGCTTTAACTTTATCATCAATGATATAAGTTATTTTTTTTAATTTTTTCATGTAAAACTATATCAGGTCTATTAAGACTTATTGTTCTGTCTGTTAGTATAGTTTTATAATAATATATTTTATAAAATTCATTTTCTAAAAATGAATTTGGTTCATATTCATAATATGGTACTATATTACGGCAGTCAATCAAGTTACGTTTAATTACCAAACTTTGGTGGATTATTTTTAAAACCTGATTGTGCCTAAATGTATACTCGAACGGCGCTAATATAGAACATCCCGATATAATATGTTCTATAGTTTCCGGAAAAGCTAAAAATTTTCTACATAAATCATCAATTTGATTTATATCTTTGATTATATGCTTCCTATAATTTTTAGTATTAATGACTCTATCTTGAATGGCAAGCTTAAATCCTTCTATTTCTGCGCTCAACTCTCCAATACTCAACCATTTGTTTGACGAAAGTTTGTCAACATACGTTTGGTGGAGATAATTGAAGTTTTGCATGAATAATTTTATTTGACCAGGAATCTAATAATTCCTGGTTAGTATTTATAAGAATGTTGGCATTCTCGTCATATAAATTTAAAGGTGTAATGTTTCTATCTGCCTTGCAAATTATTTTGTGCATTTCTGAGCTATTAGCTTTCCTATGGAAAAAAATTTCTAAGCATTTCTACCTGATTGTGTTTCAAAAATGTTATTTTGACTACACCTCTACCTCCTAAATTTCTAGGTAAATTAATTCGTTCTATAGCTGAATTTGGAAGATGGCAATTAAACTTTGTTAACGTAGTTCTAATTAATCGTTCTAAACTATCTAAATCTGTATTGGACCATTTAATTATGCCAAATGAGTAAGTTAATAGAGGTATTGCCCAAGTATTTATTGCTTTTACTAAATTTTTAGCAGATACATTGCAATTTAAAAATTTTCTGATCCTAGTTTGAAATTTAATCCTAATATAATTTTTAATACTAGTGTGATCTAATCTATTCGATTGCGGGTATCCTTAATATTTATAAACTTCATCCCCTTTCATACTTTTAATTTTGAAATTTCTAAATATACCCTCGTCTCCGTCTACAATTTTGCCATTCTCTATATGGATCGTTTTACATTTATCTAAACCAAAAGTCATTTTAATATCATCTGAAAAAATTTTAACTACCTTATTCATTTTCTCTAAATTTGATTCAGAATTTGAAAATAATGTTATATCATCCATATATAATAGATGTGAAACTATACTACTCTCTCTTGTATTACCTTAATTTTTATTCCAAACTTGCTTTTAATTAACATTTTAGACAAAGGATTCAATGCTAAGCAAAACTAAAGAGGACTCAATGAGTCTCCTTGAAAAATCTCTCTTTTTATTGAAATGCCCGGTACTATTATTTTCTCACCTTTTAAATTTACTAGTAAATCTGTATTCCAAAAGGACATAATATTTTTCAAAAAGCTAATTATAATTGGGTTAATTTTATATATTTTTAATATTTTGATTAGTTACGAGTGCGGGACACTATCAAAAGCTTTTTGATAATCTATATAACAAGTATGTAAATTACGCTTTTGATTTTAAATTTGTTTTAAAATTACAGAATCAATAACTAATTGTTCTTTACATCCCATATGTTTTCTGCGACAACCTTTTTGTTGTTCAGATAAAATATTTTTTTTCATCCAAATGAGTATATATTAAATCTGTCAAGCAAGAGGTTAAAATTTTTTATATTGTCGGTAGACATGTAATGGGTCTATATTGAGAGGAATTATTAATATTTTCGCTTTTAGGTAACATATAAGTAATACCCTTAGTTAGAAAATTAGGAAAATTTTGAGGTTGTTTGACAAGTTTTGAAAGATTTTTTGCAAACAGAGGATGTAAAGTAGTTAGACGTTTGTACCAAAAATTATGTATCCAATCGCAACCCGTGGCTTTCCAATTATGAGTATTTTTTATAATTTTGGCTAACAATTCAACCGATATATCAGAAAAACTCATTTGTTCAATGTCTGTACAATTGAGTTCTTCATTTTCTATCCATGGAACTGCCTCATTATGTTTTATATCTGTACTCCAAATGTTTGTCCAAAAATCGCGCATATCTGATTCAGATGGCAACGGAATATTATTATTCGAAATAATATTTTGTTTATCATCAAGTTTGGAATAAAATATTTTCTCATTTTTCTGAAATAATCTATTATTATTTGTTTTATTATACGTATAATTATATCTTTTTAATCTACTAGCTTTTACACCTAATTTTTGTTTTAATAAATCTAATAAATCATTGATTATATTTTCATTATTATTACTATCAATGTTATAACCAAATTTTCTCCCAATTTCATCTACATGTCTCAAAATATTTCTACTTCTATTCCCATTTTTATATTCAATTACTCTAGCTATACTACTTCTTAAAAATACTACATCATTTTCTAATCTAATCTGCCATTCTGGTTTACTATAACTATATTATGATCTATCATCATAGGATGTTAATTTAACTCCTAACTTAGTACATATAGTGATAGCACTAGCGTACACTATTATATGAAGATCTAAAAAACTAATATCGTCAATTTTCGTTATTTGTTTTTGGGGTGTTATGCCGTGTTGCGCTACCTACTTCTTTAGCCAACGTTTCGGACATCGTTGCAGTGTCCATCATCAGGGCAGATCCGGCAGATCTGCCCTGATGATGGACACTGCAACGATGTCCGAAACGTTGGCTAAAGAAGGAGGTAGCGCAACACGGCATAACACCCCAAAAACAAATAACGAAAATGCTTTTGGCCGTGAAAATCTTAAAACTTATCTCAATATCGTCAAATATTATTTTTGGAAAAATTAAATTATTTAAATCAGAAATTAATTTAGATAATTTTTTTGACGTATGCAATTTTGGTAATTTTGGTCTAACTGTGGGCTCTATATCTATATATCTATTTATATTTTTATGAAGCAAGTTAGCTAATTCTATTACATTATCATCTAGTAAGTTTAAATTTGCAATGTTGATTTCCCTAAGATTATGAATAGCGTCTCAGTTATTTGAATCTACTCTAATATCATTGGATTCTTCTACTAGAATATTATCTAAACTGTCTTCATTCAATGCATCTAATATAACATTTCTTCTCGTATTTATTTGTTCTAAATTATTCTGAAATTGCAATCTATCTCCTATTTCCTTTTTTATCTGATTTAATGTTACTACAGGGATTAAATTATTTTTGAAAATTGCCCTTTTTGGTCAGCTAATCTTTGTTCGTTTGCTTGAGCAACCGGATAATTTTGTGAGAAAAGTAAATGTAATTTTTTCCTATATCAGTTTCTAGTTTAGCCACATAAAAATATGAACGAACGATGAACATATTGACATCGTTCGTCCATTTCATTCGCTGCCTAGGAATACCTGCTTTTGTTTTTTGGGGTCTCAGATTATCAATGTTCATCTGTAAAGATGACATAATAAACCCATTTTCATTTCCGTTGGTTGAAAATGACATTTTGTCACCGTTCAAAACAACTTGGAAATGATTATTATTATTATTCCTACATTCCAGTAACCAAGCAACTGTCATCGTTACCTCTCTCTCTGGTTTCAATCCTGGGATTGGTTTGCAGCAATTTCATCTATTCGTTTCTTCCACTCTTCCCTGTCTTGTGCGGCTCTTTTGAATTCTGCATATGATAAGCAGCGCACGTCCACCAGCAGGTCCTCCAGGTACTCTCGGCGTGGGCGTCCCCTAGCGTTTGTCCCCTCGGTCATACCCTCCATTATGGCATGCAAGAGGCCTTCTTGTCTTATTGCATGGCCGATCCATCTTGCGCGCCTTTCGGACAAGGTCCTGAGCAGGTGCCTTCCTCCTTCGATTCTTTGGAGAACCTCCTCATTTGTGATGTGGTCTCTCCAGGAAATTCCTAGTAGTCTTCTATAGGACCACATCTCAAAAGCCTCTAGTCTCCGTTTATCTCTTTCGGATAAGCACCATGTTTCGCAGCCGTACATCAAGATACTCCATACATAGGTCTTGATGAGGAGTATTCTCAGTGAATATCGTTACCTAGTACTGTCATTTGTCCACAAATAATTTTCAATATGTCCAAATTAAATATTTTAATGTAAACTACCCTTCAATACTACAAATCTACAATAAATATTATATTTTAGAATAATGTTATCAAAATAAAATATGTAATTAAATTTACCTGCAAAATATAATATTTCAACGTAATCTCAAAATACTGTTGTTTACCTTGGTTACTGAAGCCCTCACAAAAGGAAAATTTTTATATCGTATTTATTTATCTAAATATCCTACGGTTCACTGGCAGTTTATTTATTAGGTTATCTAATATACTTATTTTCAAATATTTATATGTTTTGGGATCAAAGCTAATTCTTTTCTATCTGATACAATAAAAAAAATCAGAGAGCCACAATACAAGCAAACGTAGAGGCTAGCGTTGCTAAGCAACATTATATATTAATATTATTTAATTTATAAAATCAATTTATTATAAACGAGCTCTGAAATGTAATTTTTATTACCAGTGTCAGATGTTTCGCCTTCTGAAGGAATTGTCAAACTGTGACTTAAACCTCTACAGATGATACATTTATATGATTTCTAGATACATAGGTACTTAAAGTGAAAAACTTATTGCTTTCATTTTGTTACCTGTCCTTATTGATTTCCTAGTAAAATAGCGGAAATTATTAATTGTTATTAGTTATTACCCTTTTAGCGTTTCCCCAATTACTACATTATTTAAATTTGACTGAAAGTCTTTTTTCGTTATTTGTTTTTGGGGTGTTATGCCGTGTTGCGCTACCTCCTTCTTTAGCCAACGTTTCGGACATCGTTGCAGTGTCCATCATCAGGGCAGATCCGGCAGATCCGGTAGATGTGAACACCCCAAAAACAAATAACGAAAATGCTTTTGGCCGTGAAACTCTTAAAACTTATTTGACTGAAAGTCGTTCGTCTTTAAGTGAGTTATTTTAAAATGATCCTGGAAATGAAAACGTACTCACAATTATTATCTCGGCAAAGAGTGAATTTCAAATATCGAAATACTTTCATTGAATAATTCATTAATATTTCCTCTGCTCTCAAAATATATTATTGCTATTACCAAACATTAAAGAGACTCAATATTGTATATTTTTACGTCAAAAAATGTATATTTTTACGTCAATAGCTTTCTTATATTACAATAATATTAATAAATAATTTATTTATTAACTGTTATTGGGCTTTTACGTAACGATTATAAATTAATTCAATTGAAAACAACAGTATTACATAAATAAATAAAGATTCCATAAAATAAAACATAAGATATATAATTGTTCAGTTATTATCACACTAACTTTAAAGAAACCATAAAATATACACACGAGTAATATAAAATTCAAAAGGATATTGTGAATACTTAAACACGTGCGTAAATTATGATTATACTCATTATTTTTTATTTTTTACATGAGCTTCACATAGGAGGCCCTGAGGAAAATAATTTCCCTCAGGGCCTATGTCATCTTTGGGGATGCTGAGTGGAGGGTTTTTTTTAAGGAAAGGAAGGAGAGGAGAGTTATGGGAAGGAAAAGGGTTTAAGGGGTGGGTAGGAATATGGGGTTCAGTGTGTCCTGGTCATCCACCTCCAAGACCTAGACAAACCTCACCCCATGAACCCAGGCACCCCTGCTAAATCACCAAAGGTAGCGAACCACTTGGGGCTAATTTACATTATCTGAAAAGTGCTGAACTAATTTAGATCTGAATGTGTCAAAATTCAAATCGATAATATCCGCGACATCTTTAAGTTCATTGCCCAGTCCATGTATTCTCTCCATAATAGAATAGAAATAAAGTTTTGTTAGTAAATAATATTTTCCATCTATCATGCCTCGGAAGTAAATGAGACATCAAATTTATGGCGTCAGGGAAGCAAATAACATGTGTATTTATTTATAAATTATGATTGTGTAAATACTGCCCTCTATCTTTCTTAAAAGATTCGAAACTTCGCTAATTTACCGACTTCTTTTATTTACCGACAGGCATAACGATAAAGCAGGGTGCTGTTGATCGTTCAGATGTCGTTTCTTGTAAAATATCTTTAATGTTAAAATGTGTTTGTGTGTTAATTGTTATTAAAAAGCCGGTTCCCGTAAATTCTTTCATCCTTTTCCGTAAATAATCGAATAACAAACAAGGCTTATTCTAAATTTCATTCTATTGAACGGGGAACCGGGCTATACAGAGTAATTTTTCCATATTAAAGGTGTCCTGCCGTGTTAACTTAAAATTGTGAATAAAAAACTCGGTTCAATCTCGTGGAGTGTTTATTATTTAAAAAAAGGACCCTACAAGTCTTAACAAAATGCGTGCTTAATTATACCGCATATGTTTTGTTTGAATTATGCACAAAATGCGCAAGGACTTAAATCAATAAATTGGAGAGGAAGAATTGACTTGTTAAAACCACAAACCGCGCTGTAGATAAATTTCCGTCCTTCTAGTACCCGGGGGGCAAATCGACGTTGTACGTCGCGACGCCGATGCTACTGCATTGCTAAAAAAACTCAGCAAACCACACTCAGTAAAAAGTAAAAATAAAAGCAGTGTTCTGGGTCCAAGCATATATACCTTTTCTTTGTGTGAGGCATTTATATAATAATAAAAATTTCAATTTAATAATAATTTGCTGACCCGTGAAAAATCACGGGATATTTTGTCAGTAAGTATATGTAATTTCACATAAAACGCTTTCATTAAATGGAAGGAAAAATCACCAAATCCTACTTTACTTTTCAACATTGGTCATAGGTAAGAATTACAAAAAAATACATATTTGAAATTAATATGGAATGTATTATTTAAAAAAATTTCTACAAAATAATAAATTATTTATCTAGGAAAGTCCTTGAACTACTTACTGCAAACAACTGATATATAATAAATTTGGTAAAAAATATAACATTATAGGTAAGTCGATGCTTTACGATTTATCGCTTTATTTCAATCAGTTCCAATTTTGAAAATCACACTTTAATTCAAAGAAATTTCTAATTCAAGAGTTCATTAAACGACTGAAATTAGTATTTTATATAATTTGCTTTTTTGACATAAACTTGGGGTAATTAATATTAGATATACGCCTATGAAATATTATTGAATCAATAAATAAATTTCCGATTCAAATTACTGACGACACATATTCGAGTGCAATGTTGCATCTAGATTTCTAGAGTCTAGGTCTAGAGTGATAGACAGCTATCTCAGTATTACCCTAGTGATCGCCCTGTTCATTCTGAAATAAAAAATGTTACACGTTGCCTGAAATGCCTTTTTCCATATTTAATGACCAGATCTGGTTAGTCAGATACTTTTCAACCATCCTCTTCCCAATTTGTGAAGCGGTTATGCCGCCCCGGGAAACATTTATTCGATAACCAATACATGCCGACACCTCTGCCATAGGTCACCCCGAGTGGTTACGTTTCGAGATCTCGGGGTGAGATTTGTCTAAGTCTTAGCGGAGGATACGTCTTCCCACCTACTGAGTGGCGAGCCGTATTGAGAGAGACTGGTTGAAGGAGTCCTTTTGACCTCTCAAGTCAAACTCTTTCGACCCATTGCCTTGCACCGCAATTGGAGGGATGGATTTACACGTCCGTCACTCCTGATCACACTGACACCCAGATTCATACCCAACCCTCATAACTGTTTCCTTCCCAGAACTTCCTCTCCTTCCTTTCCTTAAAAAAAAATCCCCCCACACACCATCCCTTAAGATGGTTTAGGGAAATTATTTTTCTCATGGTCTCCTGAGCAAGGCTTATATAAAAATATCTCACTCCATTCCCACTTTCTTTAGCCCCATAACATACTCCAATTGGGGATGCCGTAGTACCACTGACTTCTGGTAGTCGGTATTCTTGTGGACTATTCAAATTGGGTAATGCTTTTTTCCTTAGATATTTAATATGTTTTTATAAACTCACAATTAATTCTTAATGAACATAATAAATGCCGGACATAATAAACTTATTTTTACATGTGAATTATTATTTTGTTGTATGAAAAAATTTAAATCCAAAGTTTTTGCCACTATTTTACGTAGATCGTTAAAATGCCGTATATTGGTAGTTAATAAATAAACATCGTACCGGGTGTTCCAGACACGTTATTTATTTTCTTGACAGCTGTGACATGAAAATGATTGTCTTTATATTTTTCCACCATTAAATACTTTCTGGGTTCCGTTTATAAAATAATGACACTAGTCTCTCTTTTGTCTTCTGACAATGTTTGATAAATAGTACCTAAACATTTTAATTACATATTGCTAGTAATTATTACTTATTGCATCACCATGACTGTCATCTATTGGATGGGTAACGCCTTTTAAATAGGATAAAATATCAAAACAAAATAATAGACTGCCGACTGGCGTTGAAGTCTTTCAAATTTCAAAAATAAAAAATAAGTTTGCTCGTTGATCTGATAGTTATCAAAGGAGGTGTTGGAGTTTGAAATACTCTAATTTTTGTATCCTTTAAAAGCAAGGATATGCCCTAATTATGCACTATCTAATTATATACAATTAACCATCAACAGAAATGCCTTTGATCAGAAACCTGGAATATGTGTGTAAGTGATATTAGTGTATTATAACTTTCTTGTGCACAAATTGCGTTTTGCATTAGACGCAATAAAAAAAAATTAACTACATAAAGGAACTAACCCACTTCTAAAGTGTGAAGCCGGCATTATCCTACATATGTTTTTACGATTGCAACAATTTCTTACCGAAGGAAGTTCCTAGGTACCGACCCACCTTTAAAAAAACTTCTTTGTTAATTAAACTGGTTTCAATTCCCTACCAGTGTGATATGAATCAAATGACTCGCGTTTTATAATAAGTAGATTAGCAGCAAAAATGCTGGTTGTTCGTAATTTTTTCGAGGCATGACTTGTTCAAATAGAAACAAAACACCTGCCGAAAAATCGATTATCAGTGTCCACTGAAGTAAACTTATCTATTCATATATATTATAATATGTTTTATATTGCTACTGCATACATCACGTATAATAGAACTTGTTGTGATAAAGGATTAATTACAAATAAATACTTATCCGTGACCTTTAAAAGGTCAAACGAAAATCGCATTTTACAACCGTTTTATTCGTTTTATTTATACATTTTTTAACAGAAGTCACAATAATTCACGGGCCGATGGCTCTCATCCACTTCATTAGGTGCTTTGATTCAGGTAATACAATTTTCTACAGTAAGTTGTACATTCATTTTTTTTATTTGTTTTTTAATTCGCAATTTATTTATATTAATTTTAATATTGATATTATTAAGTTTTGCAAGTATTTCAGTTTTTATTTTTCTGACAGCTGTTTCGGCTTACGAGGCCATTTTTTAACTATGTTTAAACCACTTTGAGATTATTTTATTTGTTCCGCACTCCTTAGTTTGTTTACAAAACCTAAGCAATAAAACGCATTTAAATAGATAAGTTTTAAGATTTTCACGGCCAAAAGCATTTTCGTTATTTGCTTTTGGGGTGTTATGCCGTGTTGCGCTACCTCCTTCTTTAGCCAACGTTTCGAACATCGTTGCAGTGTCCATCATCGTCCATATCTACCGGATCTGCCGGATCTGCCCTGATGATGGACACTGCAACGATGTCCGAAACGTTGGCTAAAGAAGGAGGTAGCGCAACACGGCATAACACCCCAAAAACAAATAACGAAAACGCATTTAAATAAGTGACATCGGTAACACCATTATTAAACAATTAAGAAAACATTAACATTTAGTATGAGGAAAACTGATTTTAAAGTAACTCACGTAATAGAGTAGGTACCTACACTTTAAATTATTTTCTCAGCAAATTGGTATAACCGTAATAAATCAATTTAGACACCTTATCTTTTTTTTAAATTTAGAATATAAATATGTTGTCTCAAAGTGGTTTAACCAAAGTTTGAAAATGGTATTGTAAGCCGAAACAGCTGTCACAAAAATAAAATGTAAAATTCTTTCAGAACTTAATAATACTTT
The DNA here is from genome assembly GCA_929108145.2 of Limnephilus rhombicus. Taxonomy (NCBI): domain Eukaryota; kingdom Metazoa; phylum Arthropoda; class Insecta; order Trichoptera; family Limnephilidae; genus Limnephilus; species Limnephilus rhombicus. The sequence goes on from OV815296.1 coordinate 3,340,393, forward strand.
GCTGAACTTCATAATAATATGAAGCTCATGAAGTAAATGAATGTAAAAGTATTTACCATGTTATTATTTTTTGGGATATTGCTTATTCGAACACAAAACTGGACGTAGATATGGACTCTCAAAAAAATTTAATATCTCACATTTAGAGTCGGTAATACCAAGGCATTCATTAAACTTTAGATAGATAATAATTATTATTAATTTTGAAATTGATTACTTCGTTCGTGTGATGATTACTGGATTGATTATTGGAATTTTATTTTTACTTATTGTTCTTCGGTTTAACCCTCAACCACTGACGTACGAATGTGATATGTCTCCGTATTTTTTTTTGTTTATCACTTTGTTTTGTGTGGGAATATCTATGGAGCTTCATCGACAGTCATTCAGAGGAAGACCGAAGAACTCCTGGATGACTCAATGCTCCAAAATACTTCAGAGAAACGACCTGGATGAAAGCGATACTCAGAACAGAAGAAATTACAACCTGAGAAAGAGAAGAGCCGACCCTTACAGCCTACCTAGGCAATGAGTTGGGACAGCGCAAGGAAGAAGAAAGACTTTGTTTTGTGTGGGAATCAGAAACAGAAAACAGAAGCGTGCCGCACTTCTAAACAGGTTAATTGGACCACCTGATGTAGGTATGTAATTCGTATGATTAGTTTTAGTGTTACTTGTTAAGATTTTTGGTTTTGTTTTTATTGTAGATAAAATGAATAATAAGCAATCTAATACCTGAACGTTCCAAGTCTCAGAATAGACAGCAAATTTATATTGGAGGCGGTAAAGGAGAAGAAATTAATCGGAAGAAGCTAAATGTGCCTTAATAACTGCTGTTAAAAATGGGAATTTGTACATCTAATGAAAACCATCCAAATTACGTAATAAAACCAAAAAAGTTACGATAAATATTAGAGAATTTTTGTTTGATGATTTTAGATAATATTGTTCGGGTTTATTTCGTAACATCTGTGTTTGTTGATAAATCAATATTTTCTTTGAACGTAATTATTGTTTTAATTTTCTTTTTGCCTTGTATTTAAAATATTGACAAAAATAAATAAAAAATACACAAATTATACATGATGAATATTCCGGAGGTCTTTAAAAAAACAGACGAATATCATTAGTATGTCAGTAGTAGTGATGCAAAATGACACGTTAGGGGTTAAGGCTTAATGGTTCCGCGACTTTTCGTCCTGCGACAAAAGATCCCACGGACAAAAGATCCTCCAATAAAGTATCTACTAAAACCTAACCTAACCCATCCCAACCTAACAAAAAAATAGGACAAAAAAATACAAAAACCTTATAAAGACCATTAATGTTTGTTCAAAAATAGTAAAATGGGACAAAAGTAATACGGACATCCTGTAAAGTTGGGTTAGATTTTAATAGATATTTTGTTGGAGGATGTTTTGTTCGTAGGATATTTTGTCGTTAATGTTCTAAATATCGGACTTTAAATTAACATTTTGGCAGAATTATTGTGAACTTGCTTTCTATACTAACTAACTAACCACCACGCCGTTTCCCCGCAGGGGTAGGCAGAGAGGACGGACCGCCAAACAACTCGGTCTTGGCACACACTCTTTGCCTCACTCACATTCATACATCGTCTCATACATACTCTTCTATTATTCTGACTTTTGACATGGCCCGTCTCAAGTATCTGATTCACTTGATCGTGCCATGTCTTCCTCGGGCGTCCCCGACTTCTTCAACCATTCACATTTGCATCATATAATCTTTTTACACTACTTTCTTCGCTCATTCGCTCTACATGCCCAAACCATCTGAGGGTCCATTTCTTAATTTTGTTCATTATACTTACATCAGCCTTACATTCTTTGCGGATATCCACATTTCTAACACGATCATACATGGTTTTACCACACATACGTCTCAGGGATCTCATTTCAACAGCATTCAGTTTACTTTCATCCTTCCTCTGCCAGTTCCATGCCTCACTGCCATACATCAGGGTAGGTACCAGGACTCCATTGTGGACTGCTAGCTTCGCTTTTTTTGACAGTTTTTTATTAGCGCCAACGGCATTCAGTCCTCCATTAATGGAGTTACCGGCATTTACCCTTCTTTCAATATCTCTATCAGCCTTCCCATCTCTCGTGCTTTCTATACCCCCGGTTTAAATGAGATTTCGAGATATTATTGGACCCCTCCCCTCCCATTTTAAGCTCAGGTAATTAATGTATGCCCCCTAACAACAAATACTGTATATAACCTTAGAATCACCGAACAAATTTTTTTCAGAGCACAACAAAAGTAAAAAGGAGTACATTGGTACTCACGGTTACGAGATTAAAATTCGATACATCCAAATGTCCTCGCAGGACTATCGATCACTTTTACTTCTTTATCTGCAGAGCGCGCGTCTCTAGGGACCTTCCTGAACTTCGACAAACTTCTGAACCATCTCTTCGTCCTTTTGATACTTTCCTTAGGTACTAAAAACGTGATTTGAAAGTTTTCTCCCTTCAACTTTGCTTGTTTAATGATTTCAGATCTGTTTTACTGTGTTGTTTTCGGGTTTAATCGACCGAATTCGTTCAAAGAAATCAAAGCTATCCCAAATCCGAAATACGCGAGCACTTGTGTTTCGAGAGTTCGGGGTTTCGGGTCCATGTGGCTTTGGAACAGTACTCATGAATTATTTTTTCACGATGATATAAATATAATTTTTTATTTTTTTTTTTATTTAAAAAAAATACATACGTATACAGATTCATAGTAAAACATTTGGTTCTTAAGGCTAATAACAATATGTAAATTTCTTTTTAATGAAACTTCACAATTCAAAAGAGAAAATATTTCTCGTGCTTGAATTTTGGAGTGTAAAATGCATAGTTACACAGAGTATGTTATTACAAGTACTTATATTAATAAAATATATATTCATGAAGACAAGTGGACATAATAACTGAAAGTATTGTCAGAGTAGGTACATATAATAAAGTTGTAACAATTTGGTGCCTGCAAATAATGCGTATGTACTTGCTTTCAATTTGATATGGTGATGAAATATTTTTAGAGATTATGTTCTAGTTTATTTTTTTTTGTTGTTATTATTGTGATGGTGAATTTAAAACTTATAATTAGTGTCGGGTTGGTCTATTAGTGTTTTTATTTGGGATTTAAAAACTTTATAATTTTTTTCAGACTTGATTTTATATGGGAGAGCATTGAAAATTTTTATACCTTGATAAGCATAATGGTGTTAGGAAGCACTCGTTTTAAATTTTGGAATTTCTAAATTGCCCTGTGATCGTGGTCGGTTGTTTATGTTTGTGAATGTTATTGTTGATGAATTGAAATGATCTTTATGAGTTTGCAATAATGAGTTCTTTTTGAAAATTTTATTAAGACTGAGAACCCTGAAAGAGTCAAATAGCTGTGTTGTTGGAAATACAGATGGTTTTCGTAAGATGACTTTCAAAATCAACCTCTGTACCCTTTTTACAGGTAAGAGGTTTGTTTTGAAAGTCCCACCCCACCCGATTATACCATATTGTAGTATAGATTGGGCAAGAGAGAAATAGATAGTTTTGATCAAATTGGATGATAAGATGTTTCTCAGTCTAATAAATATGTATATAAGTTTTCTTATTCTGGTTACTGTATTTTGGACTTGTTCTTTCCATTTTAAGTGTCTATCTACTATGACACCCAGATACTTTATACTATTTTTGCAAGTTATTGGTAGGCAATTTTCATCGTTGCATTCCTTTTTATTTTCACACTGTGATGAATGGATTTTAATAGTTATATTGTTCTCGACATTTTTTTCTTTCAAAGAAAAAGGAATAAAATAAGTTTTCTCCGTATTAAGTGAGAGACAATTTAGGTCAAACCATGTTTTGAGTATGTTTATATTGATATTTGCTATACTCATTGTTTCCTCCCATGATTTACCTTTAGTGATAACTACAGTGTCGTCTGCATAAGATATGATATCTCCAACTATGGGAAGAGTGAACATTTGATTAACATATATAATAAAAAGGATAGGACCGATGACAGTTCCTTGTGGTATACCAAATGATGAGGTTTTAGGTTCACTTAGTGTATTATTTATTTTGACGTATTGTAATCTCTCTTTTAGATAGCTTTGGAACCATGACAGTACTGTTCCGTCCAATCCAATTTGCATGAGTTTCTCATTTAGTTTGGAGTGTGATATGCTATCAAATGCCTTGCGTAAGTCGATGAATATACCAAGACACTTTTCTCCATTATCTAATTTTTGTATTATTGTTGAAGTTAATTTAGCAATTGCATCTTGAGTGCTGAGATTGTCCCTAAACCCAAATTGGTTTGGGCTCATTATCTTTTTTTCTTTTATGTAATTGTTGAGTTGTTTTTTAACAATTTTTTCATAGATTTTTGCAATGTTTGATGTGAGTGCTATGGGACGATAGTTGGAGATATTTTTTTCATCTCCAGATTTATAAACAGGGGTGACAATAGTCTTCTTATAGTTGTTCGGGAATACACCCTTCTTTAGACTTACATTTATTATATGAGCAATCGGTTTGCTGATTATCTCATGAACGGCTTTTAATGTTTTTACGGTTATATTGTCATAGCCAGGGCTTGCTGATCCTCGCAAACCCATTACAGCGCTTTCGACTTCCTTATCAGTTACTGAAGCAAATGTGTGGAAACTTTCTTCAATAGTTGAGTTGTGCTCTGGTTGTTGTGTTTGTTTGTTGTCTAGGATAATATTACGAGCAAGATTAGGGACAAAATTATTACGGGCAAAATATTCATTATAAATGTTACCACACAGTTTTGGATTTTTTTCGGCGTCAGTGTTGATTCCGTGATGAGTAATTTCTTTAGGTAACTTTTTTTTCGTGCTTTTGTTGGTTATTGTATTGATGATTTTCCAAAACTCTTTGCTGTCTTGATCAGCATTTTTTATTTTATTACGAAAATACTTTTCTTTTGTCAGTCTAATTAAAAGCGCAAGTTTGTTACGGTATTTCTTGTAGAAGGTGTTGATTTTTTCATCATTAGGGAATTTTCTAGACTGGTGGTAGTATTTTTCTTTATTTCTGATTGAAATTACTAGTCCATGGGTTATCCATGGCTTTATCAATCTGTGTTTAGATTTTGGTTTAGAAACAATTATTTGTGTGGATAGGTTAATGTGATTTTGGAAAACTGTTTCGAAATTCTCAGCACAGGTATTTGGATTTTCCGATTCAAATATTGATGCCCAGGTTTCCGTTTTAAGATTTGTTCTTAAAATTTCCATATTTAAATATTTTTTTCATATTTTTTCTTGTCAATTTTGTTAGAGTTGGAACTTCTTTTATCAATGTTGGTAACAAATATACAGGTATAGTGATCGGTTATGCTGGTTTTCCATAATATTGACATGTTTTTTTCATTGTTATTTGAGTTGCACCATATGTGATCGATGCAGGAAGGAGTTTGTCCACTGACATTCCGTGTTGCATTATTTATAAATGATTTATAGTTTAGCGATGTCATTACATTTATATAATCTTCCTTTACCTTACCTTTTGCCTCATTCAAAATGTTCACGTTAAAGTCGCCTGTGACAACGTTACAAGTACCTTTTAGTTGTAGCAATAACTGTTCCAACTCTATAATAAAACTGTTAGGGTTCGATCCGTGTGTGCGGTAGATAGCTATGATATTGTATATAACTTCATTCACTTTTAAGTTCAGTTTTAGACAGTTAGCAAGCTTCATGTTGATTTCAGTGATTGTGACGTTATTGTGTTTGTTTAAGATGAAAACAGCAATACCACAGTTCTTATTAATATGTGTTGTGGACGAATAATATGTATAGTCAGGGATCTCGTACAGTGCGGTAGCATTATTTATATTTAAGTGTGCTTCTGTTAAAACAATGAGGTCCGGTAAAGTTTCAAGGAGATTTAATGTTAGTACAAATTCTTCGAAATTTTTTTGCAAACTTCTGACGTTTTGGTGCAGAACAATGAATGGATTTGGAATGTTATTTAATAGTTTATTACATTGTTTTGAGTCTTCGCAAGTGTATTGTGAAACATCTGTTAATTTATCAATTTCCTCGGTTAGAAAATCATCCATAACTTATTCATAATATATACATATACATTGTGAATCGAAAGCAAAACAATTCATGAGTGATGTTCCACAACACCACAAAGTCTCGAAAATCCCATTTTGATACAATTGAATATCATTTTGCAGTGTATCGTAAAGTGGCCAATTAACGGAAATAATTATTTTCTATTGAAAATATCCATGACGCATGGAAACTGGATACCATTGGCGGTCTCTAAAAATACTCTCCTGCTATCTTCCTCCAATAACTTCTTCTTGAAAATGAAGTTAGTGATTGATCGGTTACTAGCCGAGTTGACAAATGCGTCGTAGGCTGGGGTTCAATCCACTTCTAGCTTCTCAATCAACAATATTCTTAGCAACATTTTCTGCTTATAATGATGGTATTAATTCACATGTTATATTAACAGGTTATTCGTAACCCGGGAATATTCTACCATTATAGTATATACATTAGTTTCAGCACCCTCCAATAGATGTCATTAGTACACATTAGTTATAATAGTTATACGAAGTTTTCCAATGTCTCAACAGATATCACTTAAGTATTATCTCAGAACAGTATCATCTATCGTCGTTCGCGTCTATTGCACGAACGGTTCAGATGATAGCCGAAGGCTTTGACTATCTTCTATCTATCTATCTTCTGCCAGAATGATACCATCATTCTGGCAGAAGAGTCTCACAAATATTTAGTGCCTACTATACTGCCGTGGTAAGTAAATACACAGCATTTCAAAATTATATTATATTATAGTATTTTTTTACGACTTTATGTCCGGGTTAAATCTTCCCCACATGAAAAATTAAACCTTTCCACACACTTTACCACAAATTATCATCTAGTCAATCCACGCTATAAAAGTGTACTATATAAATATAATAAATAAAAAATAATATAAGAACAACATGTCAACCTACCAGCGACCAAATGGGAAAATAATTCACCTACTCCAGATATTTTCATATCAGAGGGTTCGGCTCGGTAGAACTCCTAAATATATTCCATTAATTTCAATGTTTTATTTTGGTAATTTTAAATTTTTATTGTAAATTAATCGACTTGTAATCACAAAAAATCTCTAACTAATTTGGAAGTTTCCCAAAAAATTTTAAGTTGTAAACATTTTAACATACAAAACCATGAAATCATTTGAATTTTCACTTATTCATAATTTGCATAACAAGAAATGTGATTTTTTTTTATAAATATCCGAAATAAATTTATTGGGAATATTCCCGTTTCGGTACATTCATTGTGTGAGATTTTCCAAGGATTGTATAAGGTCCAGAATTGCTATAGGTGCTAAAATTGTACCGCACACGGTGCACACGACAAATGCATTTTCGCGATAGTTTTCTTCCACGTAATAAATTTTAAACTTCGGACGAAGGCTACACTGGCACTGGCTACACTGCACGGCCCGGACTTTAATCACTATAGTTGTTGAAAACCGATCGAGACCCGCTGAAATGTGCGGCTTTCCACACTTAGGCATGTTGGAAAATTATTATGGTTCCTTGAAATTAATCCCACTGTATAATATATTTTATTTCTACCGGTGTGAAATTGGTGCCACTCTCAAAAACTACGTTCGATTCGTAAAGGCGATTAATTCACAAAAAATATTGTGTTACTTGTAGGTACCTACCTATATGTACCTACTTTAACTCGAATAAAATACAAAGGATCTCTAACTTCCTGATGCATTTATTTACATTTGCTCCACACAGGAGGCATAAACTTATAAAGGTGTATTATATTAAGACGAAACCCGGTCGCCAAGAAATTTTAACATTGGGTATTTTACCTAACTTTTGCTATTACTCCCCCGAATACTCACCCAAGGGGACAACTGCACCTTAGGCTGATAATACCTAAATAAAATCATCAAAATCGAGATTTTGTATTCCCCATTCTCAGACTACCAAACTGGATCGATTTTTTTGTAACCCAACTGTGTTGGAAAAAATACTCCGTGTCTTTGCGTTTTCCTTTAAAAAACAAACTGTATAGTTTGTATACTGAAAGTCTGTTATACTGAAAGAGTATTTGAGAGATAGAAAGCAGGTAACAAAAATAAATAATCAATTTTCAAAACCAATGGAAAATAAATTAGGAGTACCACAGGGTTCGGTCCTTGGACCTCTATTGTTCATACTCTATATTAATGACATGGTGAAAATATTTTCAAAATGCAAAGTACGACTATTTGCCGATGATACACTAATATACTTAATTGGAGATAACTATGAAGAACTAATACATATTTTAAATAATGAACTAAATGATGTATCAAGATGGCTAAAAATAAATAAGCTTAAATTAAATACAAAAAAAAAACAAAATGTATGGTGATTGGATACAAGAAGACATCCAGTGAAAGCAAAATTAAAATTGATGGTGAAATTATTGAAAATGTTACTGAAATGAAATACTTAGGAGTTATATTAGATTCCAAACTAAACTTCAATAGACATGCTGAATACACCCAAAAGAAAATTGGCAAAAAGATATCTTTTTTTGGAAGAATTCGGCCAAAAATTTCTAGAAAAACTGCAATCACCATATACAATTCAATTATTGCTCCACACTTCAACTACTGCTCAAGTATACTTTTCCTATGTAACGAAAGAGAACAAAATAAGTTACAAATTCTCCAAAACAGGGCAATGAGAATAATTCTTCGACGAAACAGATTTTCAAAAATTATGAAAATGTTAAAGAAACTAAATTGGTTGACCGTGAAACAGATGCTGACTTTACTCTAACTCTCTTTTCTCTAACACGTTACCAAAATACTTCTCAAATAAAGTTTTATACAATAAAGACATTCACAGATATAACACAAGGACGTGCAAGGAAATTAGGCTAAAAAAAAGGACAAAGCGAATACGCAGAACAGTCTACTGTACAAGGGAATGAAGTTGTATAACACACTACCAGAAACTTTAAAGTCCACACCAATTGGAAAGTTCAAGATGTATTGTAGGAGCTACATAAAACTTGAAAAATATAGTGAATATGAAATATTATTATCAATTAGAAATTTGTAAACTTAAATGTACAAATTACTAAAATAAAAATTATTATTATTATTATTAATAGCGCTCATGCCGGGCAATTTTCACGATTTTTGGAGGGTCCCAACTCCTATAAAAAGTAACTTATCAAAAAAGCAAAATCAACCGACGCACTCTAGTGGTCGATGTCTATATCATATAGTGTCAAAATCCGGGGAGGAAATTTGGGAATACGTTTGTACGGACAAAATGCCACCCGATTTCCTTTTAAGCAGCACAAAATATATCGAACGGTGATCGTAGTGAAATTTACACAACCTTTTTCTGTATATATTTTAAGGTCACCGCAAATACTTGCATTTCACAAAGTAATTTCCATCACAGAGTTTTAAAATATCGACAAATAATGTGCAACCCCTTCGGGCTTATGTCATTTTCGAGGATGGTGCGTGGAGGGTATTTTTTTATAGAAATAAGGAGAAGAACTTAAGGGGACAAAGGTCTCCACCACCAAGATCTAAATAAACTACACCCCATGAACTCACATCTCTATTAAGTCACCAAGCGAACCATTAGGGGCAATCTATGGCAGGGATTTTGATTATCCAATAAATAGATCCTGGGGCGCCGGTTTCCGCGACCCACCTCCCACATTTTTTAAAATAACTAATATCTTCTGCTTCACAAATCCTGCAATTATAATATCCCGTGATTTTTCACAGGTCTGCGCTAGTGTTAATATGAAATGTCGAACTAAACAATATGGCAATAATAACGTATATTTTACGGCACAAGTAAAATACCTTAGTTCGCTCAACGACCACGCTCATTATATTACAATGGAAGCGGGAAATAGCGAAATGGAGGTAGTCTTTAGAAAAGCGCCGGTCCCGGTGAGGAAATGACAAAATAACTAAAGGTAGCGTGTTGGTTGTTAACTGGTCCGATAAGGTACGGAGAAAGAAAGCTCTACCTTCGCCGACTTTTTAACGGTTGGTTTTAGGGTACTAAAAGTAGAATCAAATTTAAAAATTCTTATAATTTGAATAGCTTTAATTATTATCCTACTAATAGTATAAAGGTGATAGTTTGTATGGATGTATGTTTGTTACTCTTTCACGCAAAAACTACTGAATAGATTTTTAAAATTCTTTCACTAATTGAAAGCTACATTATTTGCGAGATCTATAGGCTATATATATTGGTAAACTCTGGCGTTATGAATAATCTCTGGCGTTATGAAATTATTTCTCATACGTTTTCTGTCATTAACAAAATCGATTTATTGCAAACGCCAATTGTCGCCTTGGAAACGATGTTTTTTTTTAAATAAGGATACTATGGACATCCCTTTGATGTTAAAATTCAAATACGTGTAAAATACTAATTCCTACTTTACTGAATGGATTTTAATGAAACTTTACAATAATATAAACATATATGCTATATTATTATAAGCAATAATTATCAGCCTGAAACACTCATCCACATTGAAAAATCTTCCGAGAAAAAATAAGGAAGATTTTTCAATGTGGATGAGTGTTTCAGGCTGATAATTATTGCTTATAATAATTGTTACCCTTTGCGCTATGCATAAAAATCTTGTCTTAAAAACGTTAGTTTAACAATTAAAAATAATAATACATGCTATAGCTCTGAGCTCTCGAATTACGAAATTTGTGTGATAAAATTGCAAAAGGTGGCACGATTAGTAAGATATCTATAATTCTTTAATCGATTCAAATTATTAGGGAAGTAGGTACTTCAAATAAATTCGCTAATTTAAATATTTTCTAAAATAGAATTTTTATTTAAGAATCTTTGTTTTGCAAAATGTCATTCTCAAATTTTGACATTTTATATCACACAACAATTATTGTTTAAATTGGATAGACAATTATCGCATTTTTTAAGTATAAAACTGCCGTACTGGATTTTTTTGTAGAATATAAAAGGAAGAATAATAGTTCGTACTAAATAACTATCTCTAAACAATGAATCACCGAAATGTAAATATAAATCACCCCAACGACTGAACCAAATTGGATAATTCTTTTTTTGTTCGTTTTTTTTTGTATAAAACTACCGTTGAGTTCTGGCATTATGAAATTTGTATAAGAAATTATAATAGGTGGCACGCGAACAGTTTTATAACTGAATGTATCGGGAATGAATGTGTGGAATGCTAGAGGTGAGAGGGGGGAGTGGGGATGGGGGGAGGGGGTGTTAGGAGGGTGGGGGATGGAGGGGGAAGGGGGAGGAGGGTGGGGGAGGGGATTAGGGGAGGGAGAAGGGGGAAGGAAGGGGGAAGGGGAAGGATGGAAGAGGGTGTGGGGAGGGGTAGGGGGTGGGGGGAAGGAGGTTGTTGGAGGGAGTGGTGTGGGGAAAAGGAATGTGGAGGGGTGAGGGGAGTGGTGGGTGGTGGGTGGAGGGAGAGGGGGAGGGAGTTGATGGGGGGAGTGGAGTGGAGAGAGGGAAGGTGGAGGAGACAGAGTGGGGTGAAAGAGGGGGGAGGGAAGGAAGGGAAGGGGGAGGGGTGGAGGAAGGTGGGGAGACGTTGAGTGGGGAGGATGTGGGGTGGAGGAGGGGGAGGGAGAGGAGGTTTGATGGATGAGAGGTGTGGGAGAGGGAAGGTGGAGTGGGTAGGAATGGTGGAAGGGGTGGTTGGAGGTGGAGGGGGGGAGGGGGGTTAATGGGGGGAGTGGAGTGGGGAGAGGGAAGGTGGAGGTGGCTAAGTATAAATCTCCTAATACGCGGGAAAAAGCTAGTTGATTTATATTAAAAAAACTAGCTGATCCCGGCATGCGTTGCTATGCCATTTAATAAAGAAATTGTTTCTCCCTGAGTGTTCTTTCCCATTCGTCCCGTTCCCCTTCCGCCTCCCCTTTTTTCTCCCGTTCCCACTCCGTCACCTCCACCTTGCCCCTGTCCCGCAAAACCCCCTCCTCCCTCCCGGTTTCCCCTCCCCCTCCCTGGTTCCCCTCCCCCATCTCTACCTCCCTCCCGCTTTCCATAGCAATAGCCGCTTCCTCGCGCGCCACCAATAGCAATACCAATTTCATAATGCCAGAGCTCACCTGAAGTTTTACAAAAACCTTGTCCTGACAATAACGAACACACAAAAAAAAGAATTATCCAATTTGGTGCAGTCGTTCGAAAGTTATGCGCTTAGCAACACTTTCAGCGATTCATTTTTATATTATAGATAGATAAGATGGTTCCCGGAATGCGTTGCAATGCCAACATGAATCCCGTCCCCCTCACACGTTCCCTTCCCCTCCCGCGTTCCCCTTCCACCTTCCCCGCCTTCCCTCTTCCCTTTACCGCTCCCTCGTCCCGCCAACCCTCCTCCCGCGGTCCATATATTCAATCCCAGTACATTCAGTTTTTAAACATCCAGCGTGCCACCTTTTACAATTTTTATTCAAATTTTCATTTTTCATGTATTTAAAATTTGGTACCTAACAAAGGTACCTATTTAAAATATCTAAAATTCTTGATTCGATTCAAACTATTAGGGAAGTACCTACTTTAAAAAAATTTATTAACTTAAAGATTTTCAAAAATAGAATCCTGATTTAACAATCATTGTTTTGCAAAATGTCTTTCTCAAACACGCGAACTGTCAAATGTGCGATAGTCGTTAGGTTTTCTGAAATTATCCAATTTTCTGCGCAATTTTCTTAATTTTTCACTTACTTCAAGGAATATTCTAAAAAAAGAATTGGCGAAATCGGTTCAGCTGCTCTCGAGATTTGCGCTTAGCAACACATTTAGCGATTCATTTTTATATATAAGAATACGGTATAATTATAAAATACGGTATTATTTTTGGGGAAACTCAGTACACGCCAAAGATGTTTTTATCACCCAAAAAAGATGCATAAGAAAAATTACAAACTCTGGTCGTCTGGATTCATGTAGACCTATGTTTAAAAATCTGAAAATTCTGACAGTCACAGACATATATAATAGAGTTATGCATGTTAGAATGTTAGTGCGATCGTCCACAGTCAAGTTCCCACTGAAAAACTCAACCCATAAATACGCTACAAGGTTCACAAAAAGCTTATTAATACCAAAAGCAAACAAAACAATACTCCAAAAAGGACCATATTATATGGCCGTTAAAGTATACAACAACCTTCCACACAACATTAAACCAATACAAGATACACACAAATTCAAATCGTCACTAAACACTTTTGAATAATGTGTGTTTTATGTGCGAATGTGGATGTAGAAGGACCTTGTATGTGTTTTGACCACTGTACAAGTAAAAAGAATGCACATAAGGAAATGAACAAAAAGGACTCACTGCTGAACCTTGTGGCACTCTGCTATCTTGGCTGGGTTTATTCTTTAGAATTATGACTATATTAGTCGCGGGATTAATTGTGGATGCGGTAAACGGTATATTAGAGATGTTTATGCGGCAATGGTCGATTAAAGACTGAATGTGGGTATGATAAAATGACAGGTATACAGGGATGGGTAGGAAAGGAACATGTGACAATACAAGCTACAAATACAGGGTCTATAATGTATGTAGGTAAAGTAGGTAAGTAGCTATGTATCTTTGTATGTAGGTATGTATAGTATGTACTGTGTAAATGTCCAACCAACTTTCCTTATTAACAAACGTCATTACACCTTTGGTGAATACCTCACATAAACCTACCTATTTTTGTATAATTATTTATATTATTCTTCTTTGTATAAATATTATAATATAACATGTATGTGGTAAGCTGGAAGAAAGGGGTCCATCCATAAGCTACACCTTTTGTATTTTTTATTTGTGCAATAAATATTTTTTGATTATGATTTTAGATCCGGTACATTTCGCTAAATTGTTGGGATTGCCAACATGTTTTTTCATATATCTTTGACCAACATTGTAAACTTATATGATAAATTAAAACACTTTTACAAGTCATTTAAAACACTCCAGAGGTTATATTACAAAAATGGTATTTAAAAATTGGCTTTCTATTGATCTAGGAATATATATACTCCAAGGAAAAAAATAAATCACGGCCTATTTAACATATGGAGGAATCTGCGTGGAGGGTCTTTTTAGGAATGGAAGGAGAGGTAGTTCTGAGAAGGAAAAGGATATGAAGGGTGGTTAAGAATCCGGGAACCGATGTGTCCAGGAGTGACAGACGTATGAATCCATCCCTTTCACTACGGTGCAAGGCGATGGGTTGAGAAAGTTGGGCTGGAGCGGTCAAGGTTAGGTCTCCCTCAACCAGTCTCACCTGATCGGCCCGCCATGCAGAAGGGCAAACGCATTCATCGCAAAGACCTAGACAAATCTCACCCCATGAACCCGAGCACCTCTGCTTAGTTACCAAACATAGCGAACCACTTGACGTGATATAAGAAAAGCTTCTTAATAAGTGCAATTACCATGTACCAACTAAAATCAAACGAATCTATGACAGAGGAGTATCAAAACTGTGTAATGAAAAACATATGTTGTGAACCTTTAATTAGTTTAATAATAAAAAATATACGTAAAAATACTTTATGGTTCAATGTTTTAGAATGGTTTTGTGAATTAGGTAATAAGTATTATGTGCATCAAAAATAACCCTTATTATACGTTCGAAGTTTAAAGCTCAGTGTTCAAACCTCGAAGTTCAAAGATAAAATCTCTAAAGCAACGTGACCTACGAAGAATATAAGGTTAGATTTTAAGGCCACTAGCGCAAGAGTGGTCTCGCCCCAGATTTGAGCAATGGAATGCGTTTCAAAACACATGTGATGTTTTTCTTCAAATGTAATAATTTTATTAAATTAGTTAAGGGTTAGGGACAATGTATTTTGTGGTCCACCTTGTTTTGAGTCTTCAGAATAATGTTTTGAAATAATATTAGGAAACATTTCTGTGCACACTGTACAAATATTATTATGCAAAATCTTCCACAGTTGCATAATCTTAGAACGGAGATGGGGAATGCAATTTGTATTTAGACTTGTACTACAACGCCCCTTGTAAATTGAGTGTTGCACACAATACGGCAACAAACTTTGTTGCTCTCGGATGTTATTGTTTCCCGTTGCTGTTATTGTTATTTATCGTTGTTTTGTTGTTGAGTTGAGTGTTTTGTCTACAATGTGTCGCTTTCATTGTTCACCTGTGCGTTGCGTTTGCGACTGACGAATTAAATTAACTTTAATTGATCAGGCAATCAGCGTGGTATATTGAACTAAAAATCGCATTGGGGAAATGATGTACGTACATGGCATGTTTTTTTTACATTAGCTCCACACAGGAGGCTTTGAGAAAAATTAATCCCCTCAGGGCCTATGTCATCTTTGGGGATGTTGTGTGGACGGTCTTTAAAGAACGGAAGTAGAGGAAGTTCTGGGAAGGAAAAGGGTTTGAGGGTTGGGTAGGAATCTGGGGTCAATGTATCCAGGGGTGATGGACGTATGAATCCATCTCTCGCATTGCGGTGCAAAGCGATGTTCAGCTCAACCATTCTCTCCCGATCTAGCCTGCCATGCAGCTGGTGGGCAGAGGCATCCGCCGCCAAGACCCGGACAAACCTCATCTCGTGAACCCGGGCACCCCTGCTAAGTCACCAAAAGTAGCGAACCACTTGGGGTGACCTATGGCGGAGGTGTTGGTTATTCAATAAATGGTTCGCGGAGCGGCGATACCCATACCCGCCACCCACATTACAAAAATTACGAATTACCAAATGTAATTCAGCGCAATTTTATGTATTCGAAGGATCTTTGTATGAGTAACCACTTCACTAAGGAGAAAATACGTCACATACAGGTAAGGAGCAAAGGACTTACTGCGGGACTTGTAGCATTCTCTTCTCTTTGGCTGGTTTACATTATACTGTATTTATCGCGGATTGAATAGTTCGCGGTGTGTTTGTTTCTCTGCAGAAAGCTAGCGGGCCCGGGTTAATATACTTCGTAGCGGCGCGGGCGGAGGATGCGTGATTCAGCGATACGACACACATCAAACGGAGGTCGATTATCTACTGACAGAGCAGATCGTGACAAGTATATACACAGGAGCACGTAGGAAGAATAATTAGGAATATGCAACAATATTAACTCCCAAAAACCGAAGCGAGCAGTAGGTATTCCTAATTTCCAGACCCCTCACCCAATAACTTATGTTTATAAAACTATTAAAATATTTATATAATTTTGTAAAATATATGTTTATTCTCTATAATCCCATAAAGTATGTAACTCACATAAAAACAAACACACACGCCCACACCACACAATGCATTTCATATATTGTATCACTGAAGACTGTTCAGTTTCATGTTGACTGCCGGCCGAATCTTCCGTAAGGTTTTTCATGGTTTCCTTATTCCCGAAATGCGGAAGAACTTCAAATAATAAAAGGACACGACCGCCTCCTTCCCACTCCCAAAATAACACAAACAGACACGTATGTATACATATATGGCCCCCGGCTGCTGGTGCTGATAATTGCTGATGTTGGCGCTAGGAAAAACATGCAATTTTAGTACGGTTTTTAGATAACAATTTTCCCTACCGATGAAAACACAAGACCTCTAAGTCTATAATAGCCAGGTAATATTTTTAAATACCCACATGAGGTGAATGTTGCGAGGCGCAAATGACATCGTTCTTTTTGTTTAAAGGATAGTGGATTATAAATTCAGTAAATTTAAAGGATTCACCTCTTCAAGGCATATAAGCTATGATGTGCATAAATGTAGCTGTATGTAAATTGATAAATTGAGAGGCGTATTGTGTAAATAGCCCAACCAATATGTAAATACAATAGGCAGTGTTTTCCAATATTATCTTTTATGTATCAGGGTCGTGCGGTTGTAATTTTAGTTATTGAAATAATTTATTTCAACTGATTTGTATAAAATTATATCGACAATGATGATTTTTGCCGGTCGTGACAGTATTGGCTTAAAAAGTTTTATTTTATTTTAAACTAGCTGACCCGGCGAAATTCGTACTGCATCAGAATCAATAACTGTTGATGGCGTAGTGTACGGATTGAAATTTTTAGCGTTATTCTTACTTTTCCACGTACTTATCGGAATTGCGTTTCATTTTCTTTATACGTGTAAGGGAGCTTTATTTTTCTTTGGAGGGGTGCAGGTGCAGACATACATTCACCATTTGTCTCATTTTCGACTATTGACATTTACAGCCTTACTAAAAAGCCCAGTAAAAATTTTATTCAATTGACAAACATTACTAATTAAAAATTTCTTCATTGAAAGAAATACTCATGGTTTACACGGCCTGAGCGGGTAGTTTATCTCTGTTTTAACGATTGATGTTCGAACGAAATTTGGAATTTTTCCAAAGTATTTTGAATGTTCTATATATTTCTTATTTTTGAAGGTGTTGTAAAAACAAATACCATTTATGAAAACTAGATAAAATTACCTTTTAGATTTATGTATGTGAAATACAGTTTAGTTTTCAAAAACTGACATATTTTAAGATTCAAACTCGGAAATAAATGGAAAAAAAATTCTTACCAAAATTTTTTTGACTAAAATGTAGAGAAATTAAAAAAAAATCAAAATTTCAAAAACACAGTTCTTTTATGTAACAAATTTGGAAGGAAACTATCACCTCACTTTTTCCTCTGCATACAATAAAAAAATAATAAAAAATTTCAAAGTTTTTTTTATTGCTAAAAAACTTACCTAAAAATTATACCGGCTTTTATAACAGATTTCTTGCATCTCTAAAGACGTTAATTTCTTTGATACATTTAGGAATACATGTATTAGATATTATTATTTAAAAAAACACCACTTTCATAAAATTCTCGTAAAATAAAATCCTTTAAATGTAAATTTGAATTTTCATGTATCATATAAAATAGATTTTGACACTTCAATTTTCAAAGTATGATTATTGTTTTATAACTTGACTAAAACTTATGAAAAACCACAAAAAACACGGTAAACGTGTCAATTATATATATAAAGGAGAAAATTAGTCATATTTAGAAATTAACCATCACATTTACATAAGTATTATTGCACACACATCCGGGAAGCAAAATTGTTTCGCGCTTCCAGCGCGAAAGTTCATTTACGATATAAGCGCGAACAACGAATGCGCAGGCGCCGCCACCTAGTGGTTATGAAGGAAAACAAACAATTTAGTACTTAGACTATAAAAATTACATTGTTGCCAGATTTAAAATACATTTTAAGAACAAACCTTATTAGTAATGTAATCGTGTTTTAGTGTATTTTTGTTTTATTCATGTTGCTGCAGCAACACAGGTTATCGGGCGTGCTGTGGTTTTTTTTAGTAAGGCTGTTAGTGTGTAAAAAAGAGGGGCAGCTTTATATGTTTAAAAACAAAAGCAAAAACAGCGCATTGACATTTGACATTTTTGAATTTCTGGAATTCGCTCACTTTTCAATATTATACTTATCAGAATATTGCTGCAGCTCTTTCAAAACATGAGAATTCGTTCTATACAAAATGTATGAGGAAAAGAATTTTCTTCATAATTTTTTTTCGTGATTTTTTCCGATGTTTTAATAGTTATTCTGCTATTTGGGGCGGAGACAAATCCAACAAATCATAGATCATAAAAATCGGTCCAGCCGTTCTTGAGTTATAAATGGTGTAACTAACCCGAATTTGTTTCATATATTAAGATACACACTAATGGCTAATTCCACCTTATCACATTAGTAGAAATGCATTTTACAATTTTGTAAAACCTCTCTAGAAAAAAATAGACATAGGCCAATGGAAAATTTTAAAAAATTAAGTCCAGGAATTTAAATCAATTATTCCATCAGCAAAATTATCGAACCGAATTGGTCTTCTAATCAACCCATTCCGCGCTTGTGTGAAAATAATTCGTCTATTTGACGGAACCCAGCTTCCATAAAGTACGTGAGTAAATTGTTAGGACCTCGGTTATTATGGCAAGCTAGGTAACCAGAAATGCATTGGTTGCAGAAAGCTTATTTAGTAGAAATGTCTAGGATGCAGCATGAAGCGAATGCATTTTGAAAAACAATAATTTATAGTAAAACGTAAAATGCGCTGTGTATTTATTTTGGTTGGGTAATTTGAAACTGTAAAAATAAAATGTTAATCACTTTTCAGAACTACTTCAAATACAGATTTTTTTTATAAATCTTAATTTGTTCAGTTCAACGAGTTCTTTACTTATGGCCTATCTACATTTTCTCTTTATGAGATTTCATCAAAGTTGTAAAATACTTCCTATCGTTGACAAACTTAGATTAGCCATTAGAGCTTATTAAAAAATAAAATCATGGCTTCTGAGATGTCGTGAATTGAATCTCAATTCTTAATAATAAATTCCCGGTAAGATCCTCTTTTTATCCCGTACACATCTTACCTATCCCGTTTTGTACCCTATATCCTGTCTACTTTATTATTTCCTATACATGCTTTATGTAACAATGATTCTATTCACATGTGTTGTTATTTTCGCCCTTGTCTTACCCAAGGAAGGTACTTACCGTAAGCAGCTTAAAAATATTAAATGAGAAAAATAATATTTTAATTGGATATGATTTTAGATTTTCACGGCCAAAAGTATATTTGTTGTTAGTTTTTGGGGTGTTATGCCGTGTTACCTCCTCCTCCTCCGCCATGTTGCTACCCAAACACCCCAAAAATAAACAACAAAAATATTTTAATTGTCTAAACAATTTTATAACTCGAAATACTAGGATATAAGAGAGATCACTGAATGTTTTTTGCTGTTAAAAAACTGACAGTTAAAATGCAAGAACCCTGAAGATAGCTGAAAACCTTCGAATGGGAAAGGGGAATTGTTTTTAGAGCACATGTAAAAATGGCACACATATTGCTCAAATGTGATAATTTTTGTGATTGCGAAGAATGTGATTCTAATGGGATATACACCATTGTGACAGGTAGGTTCTTGATATGTGATACTTGATTCTTCCTATCAGGTCCCCCCGCCGTTGTCGATCACTCTGGAAAATGTCTCTCTAATTTGCGCTGCCCGGAATAGATCCTCCACATTCTAATGCCGGTCCACTCTCGGATATTTTGCAGCCAAGACATTTGTCTCCTACCAGGCCCTCGGCGACCCTCTATCTTGCCTCTCAATACCAATTGGAGTAAGTGATACTTCTCCCCTCGAAGAATGTGACCCAGATATGAAATTTTCCTGACTTACACCAATGTAAGCAGCTCTTTATCTGCTCCAGCCCACCTGAGAATTTCTGTGTTGGTGATCTTGTCGGTCCATGGGACCTTGAGCATTCTCCGGTGAAGCCACATTTCAAAAGCCTCTAACCTGTTCATGCTATTTACCTTTAAGGTCCATGTCTCACATCCATACAGCAACACCGACCACACATAACATTTTAACATTCTCTGCCTTAGTTTTAATTTGATATTGTCATTGCAGAAGAGGGATATCATTTTACTGAATGCAGTACTTGCTGTTTCAATTCTGCACCTAATCTCTACATCTGGTTTAAAAGTCTCCATGAGAATACTGCTTCTCCATGAGAAGGTATCTAAATCTTTCCACCTTTTCGACATTGCAACCATTTAACTATATCACTGATCCAGAGTGATCTAGTCGCCCAAATGTCATCCATTTAGTTTTATTGACGTTGATTGTCAGGCCCAACTGCTCACCAGCATTATTAACAAGATTTAATAGATCTTGGAGGTCATCGATACGGTCAGCTAGTAATACAGTATCATCTGCGTATCTTTTGTTATTAATGACAACTCCGTTGATCTTCTGACCTTTCTCGGTATTACTTAGGGCTCTTTTAAAGACGTAGTTGGAATAGAGATTAAACAATAGTGGCGACAGGAAAGAGCCTTGTCGTACTCCACGCTGAATGGCAATACTTGATACTTATTGTTTTAATTACCTTTTACCCCTGCCGTGTGTTATTTTCTCATTTTCAATGTGTAGTTTTTTCAGTTTTTTTAAATTAGTATTATCTTCAGATGTGAAAATATATTATTTTTATATAGGTACATGGCTTCATTACACATTATGTATCATATATACTGTAAGTTGTGTTTTTATTTCTTTTTCTTTTTTCTACAACTTTATGTTTACGTAAATAATCTATGTTTTTCTGTGTTTACTATGAATTTTATGCGAAAATTTCGCTGGTTCGTGCCACCATGCAACATGTAATTATTTTAATGAAATATGCTTTGATTATATAAATGTCTAGATAGAGTGTTGCGCAATAACTCCGAAAAAAAGAACAGGCCAGATTTGAAACGCTTGTGTGCGTCACACGCACACAAGTATAGGTAACTTATATTGTTAACGTTAAGCGCTCAACGTCACTGTAGGCGTGATGAGTGATACCAGCTCCCGAGTATTTCCCATAAAAGTGGGTAAAAAATATGTTTCGGTTTAGCGGGACCTATAATTCGTTTAATTTTGAATTCATTTAAGTAAGATAGTTTTCTACATATAATGATATAAATGAAAAGAAAATCATTGTTAAAAGAGATTTATTTTTGTTTGATTATTTTTAAAAAATAAATAAGAAATACAGAAAATAAGAAAGATACAGTTTGTCAAATAAGAGTAGAAAATATATGAGGGCGCCACTGTTGATCAAATGACAATACTAAACACATGACTCATGGTGTTAAAGTAAAGCTGTGTAACCTACATTTTTATAAAAAATTAAAAAGGCATAATAGTGGAAAAAATATTTTTTCATTGCAGTATAGATACTCACCGATCTCAAAATAAGAATTGCATATAGGTATATTATTATTATACCTTTGAAATTTTGTGTTAACATAATGAAGAATAACTATAATGTATTAAAATATAAAGCACAGTTTAGAAATTGCTCATATTTATTTAATACTAGATAAAGTACCTAGCGTTGCCTGGGCTTTAGATCATGTCTCTAATTTTAGATCTGAATATATTTAACTCATTTAGATCTAAAAGTAGTATAACTAAACTCACCATTAGTGATTCTTACTTTCTATCTATTGTTAAATTCAAATTTATGTTAAATTAAATTAAAGCAAATCGCTTTATAAATCACCTTTTAATCAAATCTATGTCATGAAGAAAAAATGTTTTTTGTAAATGTGGTTTACTGTGTTCTATACATTCAGTGTCATTGCACTTCAAAAAAATATTTGACAGTTAAATTGGTGTTGCCAGTCTACAAATTTAGTAGTTCCAGTTTTTATATTTTCTACTGTTTTTTGACAGACTATACATTCATAGACGCTGCCAACTGGCCGGCAGGTATCGCTGTGTCTAAATTTAAATTTTTATCATCATCAAATAAAGAAGGTGGCCCACATCCAGGTAAATCCCTAAAAATGGTAAAACTATCTTGTCACACTAAAAAAGACAATGCAACTTTTAAAAACTAAAGCTATCGATACTTAATATTTATTCTTAATGACCTTCCCTTTTAATTTGTTTTTTAAACAGTTTTCGTGTAGATTTTACATCCCGGTTAATATTATCCAATTTTGTCTTATAGTGATATCTTAAGGCCAAATATTTTTCCACGGCCAAACTTATCAAATTAACTTGATGCAGAAGACCGTAAATCTGATCGGTTTTTACTTCGAAATAATTATCGGGAAAATTTAATTTGAAGAACAGGCAACCCTGTAAACATGGCGTCAAAATATGGGTCAAACGGCGTTGTCCTAAGACCAAATTACACTATTAAAACTGAATAGTTTCTTTAACTGAATGGTTATTTAAAGGTTATTAACCGATGATATGTAACAGTTTTAGTTGTTTTCAATCGTCCTATGTAATTCCTGCACACTGATATAGCGCAAATCGTTATTTTCAAATGTCACACAACACGTGTTTACCGTACAACGATAGTGTCGCCACTGAGCGGACAGGCCGAGCTTATCGGCCAACATTTGGCAGATATTTTTTTTGGCGCTTCGTCACTCGAGCGCTATATCTAGACATTTATATAATCAAAGGAAATATGCATAACTGTTAGTTTTCCTAATAAACTAAAATAAAAATTTAAAGTGATATAAGTATAAGTGATGCAGATAATATGAGCATACTGTCAATAATATATTGATGATAATTGTGTAACTAAAAGAAAGAGACTGAACTGTTCATTGAAATGGCCTGCCGATAAATGGATAATGCAATTTATTAAAATTGTCCCTGGAGAAATGTGTCAATAATTCTATTAAAATAAAAGCATAGCTGACATGTTATTTTGGAAGCAAATTTTCGATTTCAAAATTAGGAAGGTTAAGAAAAATTCTCCTAATTTGCTTGATAAACTATTTCCTGACAAAGAACTTTATTGTAAAAAAAAATAGAGTGTGCAATTCACACGCGGTAGAAGTTAAACCAGAAAGTCGCTAGATGTCGCTTTATTTTCTTTTGCCTGTTTATTTTAAAGTGGTTTGAAGATTGGATATTGATTTGAAAAAAAATAAAAATGTTTATTTTTTGGATTTCTTTGGAGACTTGTCAAGCGCCTTACCCGCTGCAATATGGGAGGCTCGCAGCGAGGCGCAAATTTACTGCATTATATTATAACCGACGACCCGTCAAATAATAAATGTTTGTGACTCACTTCCGTTTCATCCGAATTTCAAATTTCTAACAGGGCTAAAGAAGTTTCATTTAAAAAATATGAGAAAAATATAAGTATACAGTTTTGAGAAATCAAATATTTTCTATTGAATTTCATATTTCATCCTTGTAGAAGGTAGGTACTCCGTGTTCTACAACAATCTCATTAAAGTTCTGTAAAGTGCCGTCTCCACCGGAGACAGGGCGGCAGTGCTATTGAAGCAGGTCCTTCTATTCGAACATAAACGCAGTCGATATACATAGCATCTACGTATATTATATTTACAGCACGGGAAAATCCATTCCTTTCATCGTGGAGAACGCTTCGATGGATCCGATGCGGCGTACTCGTAAGTTTCGTCCAGACACTCCCCACAACGCACGCGAGGTGTTCCCAACTAGCAAATAAATAAATAAAAATAATCTGTAGTAGTTATATTGTCTGACGGTTTCAGAGTGATTCCCGAGTAAAAAACATCTTCCCAAGACTTAGGAATCCTCCATCACAACACAAGTAACATTTTCGGCTTTCTGTGGTGGTAGTAGGAGATTTTCAAACTTTGTTGGGTTATTCGTAACCCGGGAATGTTTGTCTTTCTTTAAAAAAAAAATAATAACATTGAGCGAGTTTACAAGCTACTATCTACTAAGATTAAAAGCGGGTGAATCGGCGAGTGAAATCGCCATGACGACACACAAAACTGTCCACTCGCTCAGTAGCGAACATTTTAGTGTAGTGAGAATAACGACGCCTGCGTGAACAAAATTGTGTCAGATGTTTGACAGTCGAAATCAATTGTTTGTTGGCAGCCATTTTGAACGCATAAATAAACCAATTACGAGTAAGCGAGTAGCAAGTTAAGTTGACGACCTTTCAACTTTTTTCAACAATTGTCAACAATCTGCTAGTTAGCAAGTAACACGATTACACTGAGTGAGTTTACTAACAGATAGTGAATCTCCCAGCTAGTAGCTTGTAAACTCGCCCAATATTATCAACGCTTAACTCTTACAACACTGTTTGAAATTTTCGTTTAAAAATTATGGCAAACCTGAAGACGTGATCACAATCAAAGAAGGTGATTTTATTGTGACACGATTATATAAACACTAAAGGACCTGATTCAGAGATAGTTGATTCAGGATATGTCAAGAGTCAGAATAATAGAAGAGCATGTATGGGACCATGTATGAATGTAAGCGAGGCAAGGAGTGTGTGCCAAGACAACGTTGTTTGGCAGTCCGTCCTCTCTGCCTACCCCTGCGGAAAACGGCGTGATGTTTAGTTAGTTAAAAACAATTTAGATTTATGTTTCGAACCATTATTTCTGAACAATAAAAAGTGTGCAAAACCTTGTTAGCTACCCTAGTAGTTTGCCCGCATCACCTTAAGCCCTGGCGCAAATTGAGCCCAGTCCACGCATGTCCACGCACAGCACAGCGTGACCGAAACCCAGCCTACGTACACGTTTTTTTAATAGTAGCGCATATTTAACACATCCCACACCCACACCATACCCAACCCACTTCTCGCAGTATGCAAGATGACAGCAAGGCAACAATTTCTTGTCGATTTACAATCTGAGTCTGAGGATGACGAAAGATTCATATTGCACCTACTCAGCAAAAAAAGAAAAAAAAGTAAAACGAATGAGTATTTACGAAAAAGAGAGGGTCATGGGGAGTTTAAGTTATCCAGTGAAGTTCCAGATGATGTGTTTAAAGAATAGTTTAGGTTAAACAGAAGTCAGTTTAGTGAGGTTCATGAAATTTTTTTTTTTTTTTTTTTACAGTGAATACCGCACAAGAATCTCAACTGCTCCCGTCTGGAGCCAGTGAGACTATGGCATCCCCAATTGGGGTATGTTGTGAGGCTGAAGGTAGTGGGGAGGGGAAGGAGGTGGGGAAGAGGATGGTTGGGAAGTACCTGGCTATTCAGATCTGGTCACCAAACACGGCTAAAGCCATTTTCAAGCAACGTTTCAACTCTGAAATAATTAAAATAGTGCTTTTGAGGAGGATTTCGTCATTTTATCGTAAAAATAATGATGTCATTCGATTCCTTGGCCTTGTATTAGTCTGACTGCATATATAAACTCAATTTAGCCCATTTTGGAAATAGTCGATTTGCATTATCACCCCACAATAGGGACAAAACTACGGACACATGATTCACGAAACTTGGGACTAGACTGACCGTGGAATGTGTTTAATATGCGCCGCTCCAACAGAAACCATGTTCTACAAAATAACCACGCTTGTGCTGTGCGAGAACTGTGCGTGGACTGGGCTCAATTTGCGCCGAGCCTAAATCGCAATTCTCAGCCCCATACCCATCTGCTTAAAGTTTAGATTGCTAGATGTTCAAAGGAAAACACAATTAAGGGATAATACGCTTATGTAACCAAAATAATTATTGTCTCAAGATACCTAACTTCTCACTTACCACAAATTTAATTAAATAACCTTCTAAATACCCAAATGTATTCGTATGATTACAACACTTGTACGTGATTTCGTGGAAGAGCAGTATGCAGTAGCTTCTTGTTCCCCGTACCCGAAGTTTGCGATTTAGAAAGATAAATAAAAATAGAAATGTTTTTTTAATAATAATAATAAAAATCCAACAAAGTTTGGTAATTAAACATAACTTGATTGACTGCTGTAATATAGTACCATATTATGAATATGAACCAAATTCATTTTTAGAAAATTAATTTTATAAAATACTAGCTGACCCGGCCACGCGTTGCTGTGGCTAATAAAACACAACGTCATCTACTGGATGGTTATCCAACCTTCATAACCACCGCCGTCTTTGAGTTTATCGCGAAGAGACAGACAGATGCCGCGGAGGACTTTAATTTATAATACCTAGAGATGGTGTGAAAGTTTATAATAAGTGCATGAAATGCTTGGGGTAACTAACGTATTAAGTTAATAAAGATTAATACTGTATCCGTCTAAATAAATTTTCAATTACCGCAATGTACGTGACCATTTTTTTAGAAGATAGAGCGGGTATAGTAAGCTATCCGTAAAAGATAGATATATGCCTTCGCGAACTTTTTTGTAGATCTATAAAAAAGGAATATCCCACCATGCATTGTTTTGTTATATCACAAAAGGATTAGGCAGCGTTTTCGATGAAAGCTACCTTCAATTTGGGAGGCGGGAATGGGTACCGCCGCCCGGGAACCTTTATTGGATAACCAACACCTCCGCCATAGGTCACCCCAAGTGGTTCGCTACGTTTGGTGATTTAGCAGGGGTGCCCGGGTTCATGGGGTGAGGTTTTGTCTTGAGGTCTTGGAGGCGGATGACCAAGACACACTGAACCCCAGATTACTACCCACCCCTTAAACCCTTTTCCTTCCCAGAACTCTTCTCTCATTCCTTTCTTAAAAAAACCCTCCATACAGCACCCCCTGAGGGAAATTATTTTCCTCAGGGCCTCCTGTGTGGAGCTCATATAAAAAAAAGGCGGCTTGACTTTTTCCGACACTTCTAACAATTATCGTTATGTTTCAACCAATTTACACAAATCCTTGATAAATTACATACCTAAACCTTCATCACAAAACACTCTATCTATTGGTGAAAACCGCATGAAAATCCGTTTAGTAGTTTTCGAGTTTATCGCGAAAAGACAGACAAACAGACAGTCGGCGCGGAGGACTTTAATTTATATTATGTAGAGATATTATGATAAAACTATTCTAACGGACATAACAATTAGTCATAATAGACATGATATAGTTTTACATGACATAATTTAAAAAAAAAACTTATATCATTGATGTAGCTATTCCAAATTCCTGTAATATTCAAAAATCTGTTTCTGAAAAAATAAGAAAATATACAGATTTAGGAAATGAGATTAAAAGAATTTGGCATTCTCAGACTATAAAAATATTACATTTGTTACTTCAGCATTATACCTAGAGAGAAGAGAAACCTCTTTCAAAAT
Source organism: Limnephilus rhombicus (assembly GCA_929108145.2). Taxonomy (NCBI): domain Eukaryota; kingdom Metazoa; phylum Arthropoda; class Insecta; order Trichoptera; family Limnephilidae; genus Limnephilus; species Limnephilus rhombicus. The sequence goes on from OV815296.1 coordinate 3,368,100, forward strand.
TTATGCATATTAGATTTGTCAAAGAATTTATATATAAAAATGCAAAAATCAGTCATTTTAAATACATGTAGGATCACAAAAGATGTTTTGCGAGTTTGTGTAGAGTACACGATTGCGGGGTAAATATATGCTGAACTATAATTTATAATATGTAGAGATAGAGATTTCCAGCCTTTTATAAATGATCGCTTTCTTTCCTTTATAAATAATTCACACTGGCCATAATAAAAACGCCTCTTAAGGTTCAGTCTAAGATATAACAAAGGAATAGTTTGCCCAATGGGGTGGAAAAACAAATTTTTCAAATTCTTTGTGCCAACAAAAATTAAAGAACAATGAAACACAACTATTTTTTTACAAGGTGCCTACGTGTTTTCTTTTAGAATTTTTTTTTTTTATTTTGCTGAGAGCAAAGCTGAAAACTTACCCGTAACAAGATAGGAGAGAATGCCTTCCAAAAATAAAAAGAATTTCTTTTGAACATGAGTAGGTACTTACAATTTTATTTTTTTACAATTTATCAACAAAAGAACACTCTTCACTCCTCCTTGCCATGTATGGGCTCCAAAGATTAATTTATAAACGATCTTCGAACAAGGTAATCGAGAGCGCCGTTGAAAAAGTGCTGTCGATTTCATTTCAAATTTTTTTAATGCTTACGTCGCGATAGAATTCCATTGGAAATGGTCGATGGCTGTGTAGGTACGCCACTGGCCCTTAATAATAATAATAATAATAATCCGAAAACTAAAAACTGGGATAAAATATGTTTTCAAATTTTACAATTTGAAAAAATCATATAATTTTTTAAATATAAAATTTTGCTTGCAAAAACAAAAATATTTAAAAAATGGCTCACCTTAAAATAAAAACACATATTTATTTTTTTAGCAAATCGTATTTATAAACGTTATTGTGGCCTTACTTTTTTGTCATTTCATGTTAAAATTATTGGTTAAAAAATTTCCTAAGTTTCAAAATTTTTTCAAGCGATTTGAAAGTTAGGTTTCATAAAGGTGCACATTTTTTGTGGTTATTTTTTAGATTGAAATATAAAATGTGTGATTTCTCTTAACACCTTTTAAATCATGTTTCTCATTATGAGAGTAAGCGATTTATGCGAGACCTGTGTGAGCTGGGACAAATTTTGTTTCCTGTGATTAAACGGGCTAGATTAGTAATCTGCTAAATTGATTTTGGAACTTTTTTTTCCTTTATTTTTTCCCATTATACATACATTTCAAAAGCATTTTTTATATATTTTCTAAATATATATAACATAATTTTTATTTATTTATTTATTTTATTTTATTTAAGTTTTTATTCCAGCAAGACTGGGAGGGTAGTGCAATCCCAGTCTGCCATATTACATAAACAACTATAAAAGAAAAGAAAAAAAGAGTTTAAATATTAGGTAGGTACCTAATTAAAGCATAAAATGAAAACAAAATTCATCACACAAATAACAAAAAACAAGCATAAAATTAAAATAAATAATAAGTAGACAGAATTAAAAATAAAAAGATATTTTGGGATCGTCCATCATGGAGGTCGCCTCATCATCTGCATCCATCGCTCATTTAATGGGGAACTGAGCCACTCGGATGCAGCCACGACAATGATATTGGTTGAAGTCCGTATCCTGCTCCAGAAGCTGGCTAGTCGGTGGCGAAGTAGGGCTGGGAATGAGTGCACCCTCCCCTCGGTGAACATCGTGGAGGCACTGCAGAACCTCGGTAGTTGCATAAGTTGCCTGTATGCATTATTGTAGCACACCCTCAGTTTGTCCCATTGCGCTGCTGGGTATTGTGTCCACAGTTCTGACGTGTACAGGGCAGTACAGTATGTCTTGAATAGTAATTTTCTGACATCTTCGCTACAGTGGTAGAACCGCCTTGAGAGCATTCCGGCCCGTATATTAATTGCTCTTCTTTGTCGTTCCATATCTTCTATATCCTTCATGTCTTCGGTTAGGATATGTCCCAGATACTTAACCTGTGAGGCCACAAGCAGTTCAATTCCTTCTAGGTATATTGGGGGAATATGTGATGGCTCCTTATTGTGTTTGAAAGCGACCATGACTGACTTTTTAGAATTGTACAACAGGTTATGAGAGTTTGCGTACTCTTCGCATATTTGCACAATAATACAAGATAAAAATAATGTAAAAAAGTAAAAAATGTATATAAGACAAAAATAGATAGTGGGAACCCACTAAGGCACTGCATGTTGCGTGGGTATTATTAACTAAAGTGCTAAATTACACCAATAAGTTGGCGGTACTAGTAAAAAATGTCAATTTCAAAGTGAAAGTTTAAAAATATAGGTAATGTATCTTTGAAAATATTGTAGTAACAAAGTGACATATACAAGTTAGTTGATTTTTTGTTACGCTTTCAAGAAGTTAAATAAAGTTAGTCTTGAAGTTACAGTAGAATTGTAAAAGCTGCTAGCATGAAGGTTTACAGAGTTTATAAAAAAAGTGTTTCAACATCTGCATCATTTAGCCAAAATTTTATTTCTTTAATGTAAAGTGATATTTTATCTGTCATTTGAATGTGTTTTGGTAGAAGATTAAATGTACGAGGACCAATAAAACTGCCATGTGTTTGCATTAACTTGGTTTTGATTTGGGGAACTTGCAACACATTATTCGACCTTTGGCTAATTCTATTTTCATTTTTTACGAAACAATTTTTTTAAATACATATTATTAAATTATTTATTGTTTGCAATATAAATAATTAACGGATATTGAATATTTTTGTCTCTTTGAATAATAACTCACTCGGGAATGTTTTATTTCTATTATAGAGGAGATGTACCGAATATGGCATACGTTCCTAATATGAGATGGTGATGTTTCTCAAAATTTAAGTAAGAACAGCCTCTGTAACCCAGCCTTCCTGATTACACACCGACCGACCTTGAATATTGTTAATCTTTCACAGATAGACAATATTATTATTTAAATTTAATGTTTTCATAATAATTTGAAGCTGAATTCAAGTAGATTTTATTCTACTAATATATTAATTTGTATTGATCTTGTTCCTAATTTGGGATTTCTTGATGACCCTAATATGGAATACTATCTCATATTAGGAAGAGTGTTTCCAAAATGGAATTCTAGTAAAACTAAATTTCTTTTGCTCTTCCAGGTTGTATTTTGACCTGTCGTAGTCGAAACAGTGTGAAACAATGTCGTAGAAGAAACAGCGGAAGACGTGGGACAAAAAAAATTATAAAAGTCATTGAAGCTGTAAAATCAAAGACGCCATTGATGCTATTTTGAGCGTTCGGGAACCGATGATACTGTTTTTTTGTGATTTTTGCATGCAAAATTTAAAAAAATCAGTGTATCCCATAGTAGGAGCACTTTTTTGATATAGGTTTTTTCTATTGTTTTACCTTTCGTTTAAAATGAAGACGTTCGTGTGTTTCTTTTCATATTTCGTTGACATTTTAAGTTCCGTAACTATATTTCCAAAGATTTCAATGTATAATACTTAATAAACGATTCAATTATAATTAATTAGGTTTTTTTTTACCTAAGCTATTCCATATTCTGTACATGCGCTTTTGAGCATTTTGTAAAACTTAGTTAATACCAACTTACTCACTTTACAATACAAGAAAAGTTTTTTGAAATAATTAATAAATATTTTGTAATTGAAATTTTATCGGGGGTAGAAACGGCATTTACATTGTCATTAATTTATTTCCCAAATGGAAGTCAAGATTATCAAACAAATAATTATTGTGTTTATTCAAAAGTTCTGAAAAGTAATTTTTGGCACGCGATCGCGATATGAAAGTCAGAAAACTAATTATTAGGCTTGTTAACTACAGAAAATTAAACTAAATAACTTGAGAAAACTGTTCATTAACAATTAACTTTTTGATAATAATCCGACTAAAAATTGTTTCTGCATGTGAAATTTATTTTTATAATGTATTAAAATCTCGCTACTCCATTTTTTTTACATACCCTTGTTAAAATGTTTTCGTGGTATTTTCACAATTTTTTGAGATCGGAAGATAAATTTATATTCATTATCGCCCTAGTACATATGAAATATAATTGCGTAACTGCGATGGCCTTGCAGAAAATCTAAGAATAGCAACTTCGTGAAATTCAGTTTTAGTGCAATAAATTATTCTCAGATTTTCAATAAATCTGCATTTATACTCATACATAACATAAAATCTGGTGACTCGGCCGAGTAACCAACTGTCCTCTCTTCGTGTTCAGTTGAAAAAAAAGACGCTATTGACTAAGATTTTCCTTTACATTTTTTACTCCAAATAATTTCAGATAACACTGGTTAAAGTAAATCAGTACGTCTCTTAACACCCTGTCAATAATCTATATAAATGAAAATGAATCGTCGAAATGTATGTACGCGCATAACTTCCGAACGACTGCACCAAATTGGATAATTATTTTTTTTGTGTTCGTTATTGTCAGGTAAAGGTTTGAATAAACTGTAACTACTGGTTAGCTCTGGCATTATGAAATTTGTATAAAAAAATTGCAATAGGTGGCACGCGAAAACTGAATTTACCGGGACTGAATGAATGAAATGCTGGAGGGGGAGGGGAACTCAGGTAGGTGGTTCGAGGGAGAGGGGGGGGAGGGGAATCCGGGAGGGGGGAGTGGAACTCGGGAAGGGGGTTGGCGGGGGAAGGGGCGGGGGGGTGGAGTGGGGAGAGGGAAGGTGGAGGCGGAAGGCGAACGGGACGAATGGGAAAGGACACGCAGGGAGAAACAATTTATTTATTAAATGACATGGCAACGCATGCCAGGTACCTACTATTATTTAAAAAATGCATATATTTTATAATACTTACATAAGTTAGAAACTTAATAAAGTAGGTATTTTTTACACTTTTTAGGACACATCACAAGAGTGTCCCTGTCTGCACGGTACAAAGGGAAACTATATATGTTGCCACAAGGTTGGGCAGCGTTGAGAGGCGTCTTAAGGGAGGAGCTGTTGGAAAGTATTTATTTATGCGGATCTTGAAGAGACTGGATAATATGAAGGAAGAAAAAAACAAACCCAAAACTCGTTCCACATACGAGTCGACTGACACAAAAACGAGTCGAAGAAACGACCCATTCTCATGAAGCCAACCTCAACTGTGAACAGGTGTTCAAATTTACTGCTCCTTACAGCGGGCTCAATTAAATTACCTGTAGAATGGATTTAGTATGCCCACAATGCGTTAGAGATGACAATCGGGCTGTTTACAACAGGTAACAGGTCCATGGTTGGTAACCAAACGGACCGCCCTTCTTTGCGCATAATCAAGTAGGTTTATCAGGTATTGTGAAGCTCCAGCCCCGAGGCGGCTCTCAAATTCAATTGTTGTGCATAATTGAGATTTGTATACGTTTAACAGCTGGTCACTATTGAAGAATCTGATACCTTGTGCAAAGGAGTTATTTCTGACGTAAATATTGATAAATTTGTAAGTTCATAATTCTTTATTTTTCTATATTTGGCATTTTTCGACTAATCGATAACGAACCCAAGCATTTTATTCAATTATTGATCCAGTCGAGCGATGGCTACCCAAATTTAGGTAAATGATTGTTGTGAATTAAGATAAATTGTAAATTCAACGATTAAAAAAAAAACTCTCAAACCTACAAATGTGGGATAATCGGTGAAATCTAGGTGGATTCATTGGCTTCAAACCACAGTAAACAGTTCATTATGTTTCAATTAATATTTATTTAGTGGTGTAATATTGATTAAATCCAATGGTCGAATGGGAAACTGCACACCGGACACCTCCATCGCTTGAGTGGTTAACTATCCAGGGTGTTTTGAAGTGTGACCCGATTGTTGATCCCCGACAGTTGGCCCCCCGAAATTACGGGTGCAATTATTATAAAATTATAAATTTTTGGGCATTACTTGCCAATTTCAAACCTAAAATCAAGACATTGGTCTTGAAAAGACCCATGTTGTAGGAAAGAGTAAACATAGAGCCGGGCTATTGAGCATGAGAACGAGTCGAAGAAGCGACCCATTCTCAATTGACAAATGTCAACCGTGTACAAACGTTGGGCACGCGTTTGGCGTGTTTCCCGACTACGCACCGGTGCCGAAGATATCAATTGACGCTAGTTCCTCGGAACGTCTTCCATTGTAATACCGGTAAAACAAGGATTGTTTTTTGAGATAGAGAAAGATAGTGCTATTTTTATATTTGGCATTTCATTTCATTTCACTTTTAAATTAAAAAATAAGCAAATATATAAGCCAACAGAACGATTTACAATTTTTAGCAGATCAGACATTGTTCTTCGGGACTGTCTCGTCGATCAATTTATAGAAAAGTAGTTTTATTCTTCATGCATTTTAATGAAAATATGTTTTTTACTTCGCTGCACACTCCTTCGGGGACACTTTATGATACATTTTAGGTAATTAGATAAACCACATTTTCCCAAACCAGCTGCATAATGTATTTAAGAGAAAACCAGAAATATGTCATTTTTAAATCAGATTTTAGACGTATTGACTCTTTTCCACAAAAAATTATAAATGGATTTCGAAAGATTGTTCTTTTGTCTAGCATTTCCATGTTTTAAATTTTGAGAAAAATGTTTATTTTTAGTATAATAAGGTTATATTATATACCATAGGTCGTTGGCAGATTTATTAAATTTTCAAAAAAGATTTTTTTATTCTACCACACCCATTTCAAATCAAATAATCATGCAGTAAAATATATCAATATATTATCTGGGTATAGCATGTTTTAGAATTTTAATTTTAGTTTAAATAAAATCATTAAAAAATATATACGTACATGTGTTTCTTGACGAAAATTGGTCCGTTTGTATTAAACTAATATATTTCAGATTTTTTAACATTTTTATTTAATTTAAACATTATTGAAAAATGATAAATACTTGTGACCAAAAAATAATTACAAAAAGTACATTATTTTAATAGTTTTATCATCACGCCTTTCGGCATTTTCGGATGTAGGTATAAATTAAAGATAATTTGGAATGAAATAAAATCGATATTGAGTTATGATTTTAAAAAGCTGGTACGGAGGATAATAAATCTTTCTCATTGTAACCGCCCTGCATGATCGTAAGAACAACTTTCGACGAAATGTGGATTTTCGTCCGCTGGCTGGTTAAACGTTCTTAAGAATCGTTTTGAAGATGCCTCAATAATAATATTCATATTTTGAATGTTTCTAATCTCTCAAAAGAGAACACGTAGCGACGAACCATCCTGATTAAAAACCGTTAATAATGAGTTACATTACAATTATTGTGGAATAATTTTTATCACCGCAGAAAATTAAGTGTGAATAATATTCTATTTTAACCATTGACCTATGATATCTAGACAGGCCCTACAAAATTTATCATGGCCCCACAAACTCCCGAAACCAGAATAAAATTGCCTAACGGCCCATTTATGAAAAAGTATATGCATCGTATTGCATCGTTTAGATCGCACAGTTCTTAGTGTAGTATCTTTTATCGAACTGTAAGGTATACACTGAAACTAATTTGCATTGCCAGCCGTCAGTTAGCTATCAGAATACAGAAGAAAATATATGTGTTACAGATCGCATTTACACACCGCATTCATATTAATGAATAAAATTATAGTTTTTGAAATTTGTCAAGCAATATTTCTGACGTCATTCGCGCTTCGACTCGTTCACGCGGCGGGGAGTGAACGGGGTTACCGCTCAGCGAGCGGGGGGAGGGTGAGCGCTTTACAGGGAAGGGCCGAACTGGTAATGGGCTCATTAATTTATTTATTTTTAATTAAAAAACGTTTCTCAGTTTTTTTTCGTATTTTAAGCACAAAATATAATAGCCCATTACGTATTATTTGCTGAATGAATTTCTTTTTCACAATTAATAATTTTCTTAGTTTTAACCACGTTTATTGTTTATAAAAAACCGACATATTTCCTGAGCAATGCTTACTTCCTCAGCGTTTACTTAATTAAAAAAAAAGGTTATGAAATAATATTATGATTGATTCGTGTAGATTAAAAAAATATATATTAGTTAGTATATATTTTAAAAAAGGATCAAAGTCAAATTTCGCCGTCCCTTGTCCAGGCTGCGATGCAACGACGCGATGGGTAACGTAATTTAATTCTTGTTACAAACTTTGGTTTGTTCAAAAATCTGCTTCCGATAAAATAAATTTTAAAATCAGTAAATAAGCTTCCAGATCCGTCCATAAAGAGATTAAAACTTTTCCTAGAAGCGTCAGAAAATCATTTGGTGCAAAGTCTCTAAAAGGGCATTTGTATATCAAAAGACATGGTTTTATTAATAAACATTTCTATATTTTATGTGCCAATCTTTTTATTTTCCAACCTTGTTTGGTGGTTTCCCAAATCGATCATCAACAAACTGAAAACACCGCAAATAACTCTCCGATTGAGCTAGTGGGAGAAGACTAAGTATCAACTATTTTTTAGCTGAAAACTTACTTTGAAAAAAAAAAACTTTTCTGGTAGATTTCTGCCTCGAAGTTTCGAAGGAATATCCCACAATTAGTCCAGTCAATGAAAGGTCCAAAAGGTGTTGTAGAGTGTGTGAGCAAGAACCTAAGCGATTACTACAGAAACTTCACGCTCCACAAATGTAGATATTTTCGAAAAAAATCATTTTACCTCACATTTTGAATCAAACATTCCTTCATATCGTCTAAAATATTCATCATTGAAAGAAATTTATTTGAAAGAAGTTGTAAAGAATTTAAATCCCTTTTAGAATATACATATGCAATTGAATCTCTAACCAGCAAATATTTACAGCAATTTTAAGTTTTTTAGTAAAATGTAATTTTCAGAAAAAGCTGTTTTTATCTTATTACTGACATCACTTTTGTTTGTAACAGATTGTGGGACTTAGACTTGGATTTAATTTATTTTTAGCTTGGATTTAGAAAATTACGTATAGAATAAAAGTTGTAAATAATTTTATGAGCTTTTAATTATTATAAGAAAATTGTCCTCTGCGACGCACCGTTTTCGAGATATAAGCGCACATCCGAAAATTGGGCCCCCCCCACCCCCTCCTCCCTCCCCTAGCTCACCACCTAGACGTCAGGACTATTAATATGTTCACACCAAAGATATTCAAATACAGAAGAGATGTGCTATGGTTTCCGCGCAACTGTCGCCGGACTACGCGCTAATTAGCGTAGTTTTCATACAAAAAGAATTTGTTCATTTCGTATCGGTTAACAATATATTTTAAATAAGGAAAGAATTCGTTCATTTAGTTTAACGTTCGTTTGGTTTATTCGTTAATTATTCGTTCTTTTAGTTTATTTGTTAATTGGTAAACAATATCGGCGACACCCGGAAGCGCAGACCCACATAGTAAAAACAGCAGATAGCACATCTACTTATATTTTAATATCTTTGGTTCACACCCTAAGCACCCTGAACAAGTTTCTGAGGGAATCGCTTAGGTTCCTGCTCACTCACTCTACACCTCCTTCCTTGACTGGACTAAATAGAAATACGGCTGCTCTAACCCATCTCCTTCCCCTCCCCACTACAATCAGCCTCACATCCCCAATTGGGGATGCCATAGTCTAACTGGTTCCAGGCGGTTGGGAGAAACTCATAACCACCATTTATTGGATAACTAACACCCCTGCAATGGGTCTTTCCAAGTGGTTATTTACTATTTATTTACCAAATATTTTTCACTAAGATAAAACCTTTGCCCAATAATAAAAATGTAGGTTTACCTACCGTTTTTGGTTCTAGAGGACCTGTTCAGAATGTAAAAACTAGAAATGAAAACTAAAATGTTTCATGTTATTTATTAATCCTATCCCAATTCAGCCCTTTCTTTGGTTTCGTGACGTATCTTCTCGACGTTTGTTTAAAATTAAAAGAACACCTCTTGTCACATAATGAACGCTCTCGGGTTATTTTCTTTACGAGCGTGTACGGCTAGTTTATACCAAGTAGGATTGATAAATTCATCTCCATAATACGTCACGCGCGACATGTGATTGGTTGATGTATGATAAAACTACATAATGGGATTTGAGAATGAACTTTGTGATCGGATTTACGAACTTCGAAGCGAGGCGCTGGAATACGTACAAGAGTTGTATTGTTAACATTTACTTACACGGCGTCAATTTTACTGGCTCGCTACTAAGATAGGGCATATCTAGACAATACTTGATCGAAGATTTTAACCATAAGAATGCAACGGCCGAACTAATCTGATCGTATTTAAACTATTGTAAGTGCTGTAATAGTTTAGATATATTTCGTTTGGATTCTTATAATAACACTCTTCTTACGTACTAAACGAACTGCAAAATATTTTATTTCGAAAATTGGACTCGTAAACTCCACACAAACTCGCGAAAAAACTTTATGATAATCAAGGAATAAACCAACGATTAAAGGAAAAACAATGTTTATGAAAACTTCTGTGTTCTCGTGTGTGGTAATGCTATTTTTTCTGTTGGTACTTGGCACAATGGGAAATGCGGAAAGCGGTATGTTATTTTTAAGATTTTATTAACCAAAGGCAAAGATTGATACTATTTTAGATTAATCTTAACTACGACTTGGCTTATTTTACAAATATCAAAATACGTATTGGATAATCTGAAACTTTTCCTGTCATTTCTATTGAGTAGAATTTAAATTAAATTGTTAATTAGGTACTTTATAAAAAAAATTATTGTAAACTCTTAAAAAATGTTTTTTTTTAATTTTAAAATTTAATAAGATATTTTTTTTTTACATGAGCTCCACACAGGAGGCCCTAAGGAAAACAATTTCCCTCAGAGCCTATGTCGTCTTTGGGGATACTGTGTGGAAGGTTTTTTTAAGGAAATGAAGGAGAGGAGAATTCTGGGAAAGAAAAGGGTTTAAGGGGTGGGTAGGAATCTGAGGTTCAGTGTGTCCTGGTCATCCACCTCCAAGACCTAGACAAACCTCACCCCATGAACCCGGGCACCCCTGCTAAATCACCAAACGTAGCGAACCACTTGGGATGACCTATGGCAGAGGTGTTGGTTATCCAATAAAGGTTCCCGGAGCGGCGGTACCCAATCCCATCTCCCAAATTGAAAGATATGTGAACGCATATAAGAAAAACTCTTAAAAATGTACGAGACAACACGATAACATACATTTAAACACCATCCACACTAACTATGGTAAACAATCCATTGGTTACGAGGGAGGAAACTTATATAATTGCCTCCCAAATGACATTAAAAACGAAAAGAAGCTGGGTAAATTTAAAAAAAAATTATTAATATTTATTCTTGATAAACAAAATAATGATGTTGAATAGCGCTGTATTGAAATATTTACTTTATTTTAATTTGTATAATTATTTCTAGTTAATGAGTGAAAATGTAATTTTCTTTTAACTGGAATAAAAAATATAAAAAAAAATTGTATGGCTCAAATTATCTGTGACAGTTTCCAATGATATATATTTTTTTCTTTTTTAAAAGTTATTTGGAAAATAAATTAAAACAAATTTTGCCATTGAAATCGGGTTTTGCGCTTTAGCCTCGGACCTATTTTGTCGGAAGGTCAAAATATTTCCGCTCTACAATAAAATTCAAATAAGTGAATATTTCTGGTATAGAGTATTTTTTAATTTAAGATACAGGAATTCACAAAATTTTAGTTCTATAATCTATTTACGAATAAAGTTTTCCTAGCCACTTTTCAGTAACTTCGATTATTATTGAAGGCCACATGATTTGTATTTACTTTAATGTGCTTTTCTCTATTTGTTTTTCAGATATCGCTGAATTAAGGTAAGTTTTGTAAGTGGTTTGCTTAACAAAATATGTAGTGCGTAGGTGGGCCACTGATACATAACTCTTCAAACAAAGAGTACTAGAAACCCTTTTCTCCCTCGAACAACTCGAACCCGTCGAACCACGATACGTTGTGACGTCACGACACGTCCTTGACGGCGTGTTTTTACGACTCGATTAAAAATGGACTTTTTAATATTTTTTTTAAAACTCTGCGTCTAATATTATTAAATAAAACTTTTATATTCAGAATCAACGTTTATTGGTCGATACGAACATATTTTTTTAAAGCCAGAATATTTTTCACTGGAGTTCCTTATTGAGGTAAAAAATCTAAACCAAAACGATTTTGTCTCAAGCAAAAATGGCGCAAACGGCCGTGATGGAAAAAAAATCCCTCAGGGCCTGTGTCATTGGATATAGTGAGGAAGGTTTATTCGAGGAAAGTAAGGAGCCTGGGTTTTGAAGAGGCAAATTTTATAGAAGTGAAGAAACACAGAGGCAGGCAAATGATTCCGCAGCCGAGCTGTTAAATTCAATAACGAGTCATTGTGTCAGTTTTTTACAATTAGTGATACCCACCGGAACAATACTCCCAAATATCTATGGAACAAATGCTTTCTGTGGCGGGTTCTTCGGTAGGATTCCCGAGCGCGTCAGGAAACTATTTGTGTTTAATAATACGCAGTGAGTATATTATACTTTTTTTCGAAGAAAACTTCTTTGGAAAGGTTTTCACTTTGTCATAGCATTGTTTATTTTAATAAAAAGACAAATAACTTTGTTTACATCACTTTTATTTATACACAATCAGCATGTTTCGTGAACGATGTTCAGATCATCAGGATCAAATGTATACTAAACTTAAAAATTAAACGTAGATCACATATGAGAGGAAGGGGTAGGAGGAAGGGAAAGGGGTAAGATTGGGGGGACTTTATTAAAATTGGGGATTTCAAAGTCATTAGCAGGGAAAGACCGGTTTCTACTTATAGACTGTAATTGCTTTTATATAGGTAGAACAAATATAAACTTTGAAGTAAGGATCAAAGAACATCTCAGAGCATTAAATGGCAATAGCGAATCTGAGGACGCAGATCATTTAATAAAAAATGATTATTATTTTGACAAATACCATGGACTTAAAATATTACATTTACATTGGGTTATAAGGCATCACAGATAAATACTTTAGAGATTTTAGGAAAAATATAAATAATAAAGCAGACATAATTAATAAGCAACAAATTTTTGAAAACGCTCTTTTGAACCTTTTCCCACTTAACCAGTCTTTCCCTGCTAATTACTTTGAAATCCCCAATTTTAATAAAGTCCCCCTAATCTTACCCCTTCCCCTTCTTCCTACCCCTTCCTTCCATATGTGATCTATGTTTAATTTTTAAGTTTAGTATACATTTGATCCTGATGATGTGAACATCGTTCACGAAACATGTTGATTGTGTATAAATAAAAGTGATGTAAACAAAGTTATTTGTCTTTTCATTAAAATAAAAAAAGTATATTATCCTTGAATTGGTATCCTATAAACCAAATACGATCGTGAACGAAATGTTAAGATTCGCAAAGAATGCAAGTCTGATGTAAACATAATGAGCAAGATGAAAGGGACGTTTAAATGGTTTGGGCATATAGAGCGAATGCACAAAGAAAAGAGTGTAAAGAGTCCATATGATGCGAATGTGAGTAACAGAAGAATTCGGTGATAAGGAATAAATGACACGATCAAAAACATCAAATACTTGTGGTGGGCCATGTTAAGAGTCAAAATAACGGGAAGGTATGAATTTTTTACTTCAGCTTTTCAGTGTGTCCAAGAGTGACGGACATATTATGAATCCATCACTCCCACTGTGGTGCGAGATGTTCCAAGATAATCATGCTGGAGTGGTCAAAAGGTCTTTCTTTTACTAGACTCTCTCGATCCTGCTTGTCTCGGTATTGGTACTCGGTTCCAATATAATACGAAAAATCCACAGTATCAAGCAAGTCTCCTTTGGTGTAGTGGTATAAAGCGCCTGACGAACGTCAGCGGCCAGATATTTAGCGGTCCCAATCATTGAATACTACGAAGTCAAAAAAAAATAATGTTTTTGTAAAATCAATATTCATTCTTCAAACTATTCAAAAATGAACAGGCAAAAGAAAAAAAAAACAAAAGAAAGCGACTCCGACGAAGAAAACACAAATACTAATGAGATTACCAAATGTATAGGAAAAGGTGCACTGTGATTCGAGTGCGGTGCTTCGTAGCCTCCCCACCCTTGTCGACTTTAGTTTTCTGAAGGTTTCATTTCTACCGCGTGTGAATTGCACACTCTGATTTTTTTATTAGATTTAGAGTGTCAGTTGTTGACAAAATCATTCATTCGTTTATCAAGATGATTTTTAAGTCATTTAACCCTCCGTGTACCAGGTGGGGTGTGACATGCCCCATTTCTTCAAAAGTCACAATAATTTCAAAACTGTGATAGTGTGAAGTTCGAATTCTCAGTAGCTGGAATTGCGACGTTGCCGCTCCGATCAGTGTTGCTAAGTCAGTCCGGCGGCGACCGCCAAGTGAGGTACACGCCCTTAAAGTGCTTATGGGTATCACACACCCCACCTCGTAATACGGCGCATTAATAAAGAGGTATATATCTTTCCTATGATTAATTTATGTTTAATTATTAGCCCAGCTTTGTTTAATTATTAGTTTAAGACCAGCTAAAATTTATTGTAATTGATGTATCTTTTTCTGATTAAAAAAAATGTATATATTGTAGGTTGTTAAATTAAAACAATTGTGATAATTAAAAGTTCCATTTCAAATTAGTACATAAGAAAATTATTGTTAGTTTCAAAGATTTCAGAAGTTGTTTATTATGTTTTTTTATAATAAAAATGTTTTAATACATATTTTCTAGTTAGAGTTTTACTTAAACCTAATTATTACTGTATATTTATAAACACTAACAGCCTTACTAAAAAAAACCACAGCGCGACCGATTAACTGTGTTATTGCAATAACATAAATAGAGCTCGTATACACTAAAAGACGTTTTATTACCAAAAACGTTTGTTACGTGTTCACGCTGTTAAAACGCATTGAAGATGTGACAACGTTGTATATGGTTTTAATTTACTAGGAAACAATGTTGTTTTAATTTTTCTCCGCAAGGGGCATTATTGGCGCGCCTATGCATTAGTTCGTCAGCCCGAGACATGACAAAACAGCTCGGTGTGTTTTATGGCGGGATATCGAAAATTTTGTGATTTTACTTAATAATTTCTATTGTAGTGACGAATTTACTCTTCTGTTCACATAATTGATATATTTACCATGTTATTTGTGTGGCTTACATCAGTTTAATCAAGTTATTGTACAAACGCCGTACTTTCAAAGTTGAACTGTCAGAATATTGTTTTTTATAGGTTACTTAAAAGATAAAATTTTCATTTTAAGATCTTTATTTTAAGATAATTTCTAAAAAGTGATAATTTTTTATAATATTAAAATCTAATACATGTGTTCGTAAACGTATCAAAAAAATTAACGTCTTTAGAGATGCAAGAAATCTGTTTTAAATTTCGGTATTATTTCTAAGTTATTTTTTTGGCAATAAAAAAAACTTTGAAATTTTTTATTATTTTTTTATTCTATACACGATGAAAAAGTGAGGTGATAGTTTCCTTCCAAATTTATTACACAAAAGGACTGTGTTTTTTAAATTTTGATTTTATTTAAATTTCTTTACATTTTGGTCAAAAATGTTGTGGGAGGAAATTTTTTCCATTTTTTTCCGAGTTTAAATCTTAAAATACGGCAGTTTTTGAAAGCTAACGTGTATTTCAAAGGTAATTTTATCTAGTTTTCATAAATGGTATTTGTTTTTACGACACCTTCAAAAATAAGAAATATATAGAACATTCAAAATACTATGGAAAAATTACAAATATCGTTCGGACATCAATGGTTAAAACAGAGATAAACTACCCTCTCAGGCCGTGGAAACCACGTGTATTTCTTTCAAAGAACAAATTTTTAATTAGTAATGTTTTCACATCCACGGCCGTTTGTCAATTGAATAAAATTTTCACTGGGTTTTTTAGTAAGGCTGCAAATGTTTAATTCGGCCGAAAAAATAATATGATAATTTTACTTCTTTCATATTTTGGGGTATGTCATACCTCACATAGTATGGGATGAGATTTTTAGTCACACCGAGGATTAAGCCGACCATTAACATTCCACGATTATATTTGTTACAATTTCAGCAAAAAAACAAATACACTTTTTACTTATTTTTTATCGTCTTTTAGATACCATTACGAATCCAGAATACAAGCGTGCGAAGCTGAAGTTTATGCCCCGTGCGATGGAAATCCGCATTTTCTTAATAAAGAGAGTTGTGAAAAGAAGTGCGCTGAAGGTGAAAACTAACAGGTGAGTCAAATATTTGCATATTATAAAAGGATTCACGGCATAATGACCATCAATTTGAACGTCAAACAAATTTGACAAAGTAGGTATAACACACTCCAATTTTTAATATTTCTAAGAGTGTCATACACGTTGGTGACCGGTTAACTCAGAATTAAACCAACCCAGAACCACCTCAGAAATTTCATAAAGAGTGATGATAAAAAGTATTTAAAAAATTCTTGAATAGGTTAGGTTTGGTTAGGGTTAACGGCTATTTTAAAATGATTTTTTCATTGCTTTTAATAACTTTTCAAATAGTTGTTGAGTTGACTTAATTCTGAGTTGACATTCTTCTTCTTTCGTATGGTGGGGGGTCAGAGGGGGACATCTAGGTCTGCAAGCCAGTCTAGGGCCTCAGGCGTTGCCCTGTGGACCTCATCAATCCCGCCGGGGAATGAATGGAGCGGGCATTCGTTGACCACATGTTCGGTGGTCTGCACCGCACCGCATTCACACGTCGCCGACTCTTTAAGGCCCCATCTATGCATCATATGAGCACAACGGCTATGGGAGCACCTTATCCTATTGATGGCAGTCCAGAGTTTGCGAGGCAATGAGAACCCAGGCTGTCTCTCAGTGGGGTCTTGCACGAGATGGGCGTTTTTGACGTTGGCTGATTGCCACTCAAGCTTCCACCTATCTTCTGGGGTGAGAGGTGTTCGAAGGAGTCTTTCTCCTTCCGTCCAGAAGGGTTTTCGAGACTTTAAGCGGCATGCCGGGTGAGAAACGACATCATCGTGCAAGAGTTGACATGAAACCATTCATAATATTTTGAACCAAAAAAAATAACTATGTTAAGTACTTAATAAAAATAAATTTAAAAAATCCAGAAGTAAACGTTGATGAAGAATATGAACATTCAAAGCATATTTTATTATAAACCAACTGATAAGCGCTGACAAACAGTTTTAATTAAATAATGTTTATATATGTTGATATTCCTTCAATATTTATCACATCATCAACAACATATTTATTACCAAGTAGTTGACATACTTGGTAATACACTCCCGATTGTGGACATATTTGGTCGATTATGATAACCAAAAAAATCACAAAGTGCAGTTTGTTTTGTTAAAAAAAAATTGACAGACGGTTTCGACGCCCAGCGTCTTGCTTTGCCAATAAAATTGAAATAACGTAAGATTAGAAAATATATTAAGGATTAACCAATGATAAAATACCTGCATTTTATGAAGTTTAACCTTTCAAAATTCGAGCGTATTTTGTCAGTAGGTAAAAATGTTTCCGCTTTGCAATAAAATCCAATTAAATGGAATATTTGTGAACGTATCCAAAAACTAAAAACTGTTTTAGAAAGGTGATGAAATACGCTTTCAAATTATATTTTTATAAATAACCATGTAATTTTTATATACAATTTTTATTATTTTTTTTAATATAAACATTAATAATAATCTTGGTTACTAATGGCGTCGAATTTTATTCATTAAT
This sequence comes from Limnephilus rhombicus, assembly GCA_929108145.2. Classification (NCBI taxonomy): domain Eukaryota; kingdom Metazoa; phylum Arthropoda; class Insecta; order Trichoptera; family Limnephilidae; genus Limnephilus; species Limnephilus rhombicus. The sequence goes on from OV815296.1 coordinate 3,385,875, forward strand.
TATTTCTCTTTCTGCATGTGTAAAAAATCTTCCTTCTGAATTAACACCGGCATTTCATACAAATAATAATATAGGCAAATTTTTTGTCAATTCAAAAGATAAAGACGACATACTCAGTTATTCGACAATTTATAAATTAGATTGTTGTTATTGCTCCGCATTTTTAAACGACTTCAAAAAGGAGGAGGTTCTCAATTCGTCTGTATTATTATTTATTTATTTTTTATGTTTGTTACCTCAGAACATTTGACTGGGTGAACCGATATTGACGATTTTTTTTTATTTGAAAGCTGGTGCTTCCCGCGTGGTCCCATTTTAATTTAGTCTAGTTCCGACAATGGCATCCATGAGAAAACCATATAAGACTTAAATCTGCATTAAGTATGTGCTCGACAAATGGACGAATAACTCAATATCACGCCAACCGATTTCGATGATTCTTTTTTTATTCCAAAGGATGTACTTTAAGGGTAATTTGATGAGAGTTTGGTTAGGTTCTGATTATCGAATCCATGACAAATTTGGCCGAATCTCTTAATTTGACCCTAACGTCGCTATGTCAAATTATGTCTGTCTCACATGAGCAGCACGTTTAGTAGATTTACCCATATTCAGACAAATTAGTTAGTGTACTTCAGATTTTAACAAAACAAAAAAACTACTTCAAAAAATGCATTAAAAAGTAAAAAAATAATTTCGTATTTGTCTACAACTTCATAATCAACTTAGAAAAAAATCATCAATATGTAGGTACGATTGTTATTTTTGGAGTCGGTGTCAGCAAAGGTACCAGGCCCGGCGTGTTAACTTGACAGCTCCCCGCGCCGCCGCGGCCCCGCTCTCGCCTCTCTTGTGCGACACAAGCACATCTCACCTATAACTATGTATGTAGTTACAACCCTACCTTGACTGACACCGACTCCAAAAGTAACAATCCTACCTACATATTGATGATTAGAAAAAGTCGCTTTTTTGTTTTGTTAAAATTTTTGTTTATACAGTATATTGGTAAAACTACGCGCAATGTCAATATTATAATCAAAGAGCATCTTAGATGCTTAAATAATAACGGATTTTCGGAATTCGCCAATCATCTTAATATCATAAATTCAGTCAAAGCACCGGTGCTAAGATTTTATACAGAAATGGTCATGGTAACAGAGTCAATAATTTAGAATCACTTGAAATAAAGAAAGCCGTTAAAACAAAAACCCAAATCCTTAATAATCGGCTAAATATGTCCAACAGCCCGGTATTAGGGATATTCCCCGTAAACTAGTAAAAACCCTTAATCACTTTATCCTTTAATCACCTATTCAAATGACGTTTTGTCCCTGAATATATAAAATGGTAGTTCATTAAATATCACCCGTCTCCTTCACTGTTCCTTTGTATTATGTTTTGTCTCTTTCTTTATCTATATAAGCTCACACTATGTGTATTTTTGATCAGTTTAATTTTATACCCTAAAGATGCTTGAGTAAAGCGAAACCGGTCGGTATTATAAAAAATAAATAAATCGTGGTTAAAAAATAAAGTTATGGTTTTATTTCATACAAATTTTTTTTATGAAAACTTTTAAAAGTTTTAAAAATGACTCACCAAACGTTTTTCTAACTAAAATTACTGATAAAAAAACAAATAAAAACACAAATATGTTTTATACTAGACCAAATAATTGTAAACTTTATCGTCACCTCGGAAGCATTAGTTTTATAAAGGTGTATATTGATAAACTTTTAGATTTGAATATAAAGCATGTGTTTTTTTTTTTATTTCCAATACCTTTTAGGTTTTAGATCATACTTGCCACTAATCATACTTGTCACTAATCATACTTATCATGGAATCTTTTTGAAAATACGCCTATAAATAAATATATACGCCTAAATTAAATTAAAATTTGTAACTGTGTAAGAAAGTAAGAAATTAATATTAATTGTAATAATTAATTAATAAGTTGTAATACCACGCAGAATTAAAAAAAAAACATCAGAGTGTGCAATTCACACGCGGTAGAAGTGAAACCTTAAGAAAACTGAAGTAGACAAGAGTGGGGAGATTACGAAGCACCGCACAAAGAGGAAACCGATAGGCTTCGAAGTACCACACGAAGAGGAGATCGATTATACTATTTCATTCTCCCGCAGGTAAATCCTATATCTATGTATATTGTGTTGGTCTATTTTAGTGTCTCTATTTTTCGTTTCATCGAGATTCAAATCATAACGGTGCTAAAGAAGTTTTCACTTCAAAAGGGAACACGTAGCAACGAACCACCCTGATTAAATACCGTTAATAATGAGTTACATTACAATTATTGTGGAATAAATTTATCACCGCAGAAAATTAGGTGTGAATAATATTCTATTTTAACTATACTTAAAGTTTGAAATGCCCGAACTAATTTGACGAAATTATTTAAACTCTTATGAGTGCTGCAATTTTTTACCTCTATTTCATTTTATATTCTTATAATAACACTGTCTATATGTAAAAAGCAACCTGTGAAATCTTTTATACCGAAAAGTGAAGTAAAAACTAGATAAACTTGCGAAAAAACATTATAATAATCAAGGAATAAACCAACAATAAACGGCGAAACAATGTTTCTGTGTTCTCGTGTGTGGTAATGCTAATCTTTCTGTTGGTACTTGGCACAATGGGAAATTTTGAATTCGGTACGTTATTTTAATGGTTTAATTAACTTAGTGAAGATTAATGCTAAATCACTATTTTCGATTAATCTTTAGTACAATTTGGCCTACATTATAAATATAAGACAATTTGTCTATTGGTTGTACTTCTTTATTGGTAATGACAAAACAAATCAAGTGTTGCTCTGTTAACAAAGAAACTACATTTGAAGTTTATTTGTCGATCTTAAAAACATTACAATACTTTAACACTTATTTTTCTGATATCTTGATTAATTGAATCTCTGCTACATAGCTCCTCAAAAACAATAAAGCTGGGAACATACTAAGCCCACGCCACGCTACGCGACGCGACGCAACGTTCCTGTCCATGTTCACACTGGCCGACGTATGTACGCGTCGCTGTGACCACGTGACAAGGGGTCTCTGGTTGTGCGCAGGCACGTTTGTTCGACATATTTGACATTTATTTTTTAGGTTATGTTTATGTGATTCTCTTCTCAGCAGATGACAGCTTTGCCATGTCTTGAAAGCGAATTTGAAGATGATTTGCTACGATTATTGTTATTATCAATATTCTCGTAAAATGAAAAAAGTGAGAAGTATTTGGGTCCACAACATTAACAAACAAAGACAAATGTTTGGAGAGTTCCATACTTTAGTAAAGGAACTAGAATCTGATGACGGACGATTCTTCATGTACTTCCGTATGAGTAAAGTGGTATTTGAAGAGCTTCACAGCATAATTGAATATGACATAAAAAAGAAAACACACGTCTTCGAAAGTCCATTCGGATCAGAGAAAGACTGGCAGTGTGTCTAAGGTTTGATTGTCATTAATTATAGGGGTATAATATTGAAAGTCATGCCATGAATGGCTGAAATTTCCTCCCAAGTTGCACTGCGTATGCAGAATCTCTATAATCCTGTAATTAGATTTTATAAATAACTTCGTGCCGTCTAACACTTTCAATGAACTGTTCGTCGTCCATTTTTAAATAATATCTGTCAAAAAAACCACCACAGATATTGCGAAACATAACGTTAGATGCTTAGATAATACCAAAAAGATGTAAAATCATCTCGTAGTAGGCGTGACCATACCCCTTCCACCTTTCACATGGCCCACGCCGATCTGGCTGCGGCAGATCCGCGTCGCAAAGGGGGCGTCGGTATGCATTGCGTGGGGCTAGTGTGATTCTAAAGTACCCATTTCCATAGAAAATGTATGGATGGTAAGTAGTCCAGATATGGAAATGATGACGTCTACCTACGTCGCGTAGCGTGGCGTGGGCTTAGTATGTTCCCAGTTTAATAATGTGTTTGAATGTCACCATGACAACACATCAATGAATGACATTTGAAAAGTAATTCATTATTCGAATACGAAGGAATCCCTATGCATTCCTAGGTAGGTATTCCTTTACATCTCCCCCCCTAGAGTTAGAAAATTTCCATAGAGATTTTCGCTTCTTTCAATACCTTTTTCTTTTTTCTAAACTTCATTTTCTTCTGGTACGGGGGCAGGAATAAGTTTTGTAATATGGAAAAAATTTGACTCCACCTTTCAATGCCCTCTTTTAATTTTGTATATTGATTGTGATAGTTTATCTTCGATTTTAAATGGACCAATCCTTAACTCATCTAATTTTCTTCTATTTAGTTTGTGACCATTTTCAACATATACCATATCGCCTATTTTAAAATTGTGTATTGTTCTTTTTTTATCAATTAACATTTTATTATATTCATGTGACTTAATTGTCCTTTCTAGTGCAAATTTTCTGTCTCTAATCCAGTCATCTGTTTCTTTTTTAAATTTAAGTTCATTTCATTTTGTGAGTTTAAGTCGAAAACCTTCTTTTTCTATCGCCTTTAAAAGCTGTGATAAATGATTTATGTGCTCGGTATAGGTTTCTGAAAATATTCAAATGTCGTCAATGAAATTTACAGCAAATTCTGTTAACTTGTAATTTCTCAGTATGTTGCTTAGTATTCTTTGAAATATGGCTGGAGAAGTTTTTAAACCGAAGGATAAACATGTCCATTGGTAGTGGACTTCCTGGGTTACAAAAGCAGTTTTCTTTCTATCTTTAATTCGCAGGGGAATAGACCAAAACGCAGAATTTATATCCAATGTTGAAAAGTACTTACAGTTTCTGGTTTTTGTTACTAAGTCCTCAATCAAAGGAAATGGTTGAGCCTGAGGTACCACCATTTTATTTATTTCTCTAAAATAGATACACTATCTTGTTTTTCTATTGTCTTCTTTTTTGAAAGCTAGATTCCTCTATAAGATTTCTTTCAAGCAATTTTCTTATTTGTTCTTCTATCTCTAACTTATCCTCTATTGAACATCTGTAGGGTCTTTTACTGCAGTATTTGTCCACAAGTAGATCAATGCGTGCTTCATAATCCTTTACTGTTCCAATATCATATTTATCCTTTGCAAAGCTTGATTTATATTTATCAATAAGTTTATTTATTTCAGTTTTTTGTTGACTATTTAAATGACTCAGATCCACTGTAAATTCTTTTTCTTTTGTATGTTCCTTAAAGTTTATAAAGTTCAAGTTCTTTTTATCTTCATTTTCATAAGGATTGTTTTTTAAATGTATTTTCTCTTTTTTCAAGCTTTCTTCAGATTTCTGATCAATTTCCAAATTTTAATTGTGAATCAAATTAAACTTTTTTATAGTATCAAGTCCAATTAGAAAATTAGTAAAAATGTAAGTTTTACTTTAATTAATGGCGTATTTATTCGTTTTTGACTCATTATCACTCAATTCAACATCGAATACAGTATTGCTTACATTCTTATTATAGTTTCTCTTGTTCTCATAGTCATCAGTTTGTTTAAACCAGCATTTTTGTTCAGAGTGAATACGGCTACCTTTATTTAATTTTTCACAATTTTCGCAAGGCTTCATTTTATCAATTCTTACTCTATTATCAAATGTATTTCTCTTGAATTTATTACAATTATTTTTATGGATTGTTTGTTCATGTTTACCAATTTCATTGAATAGATTTTCAGTCGATTTTATTGATTCCTTATCCATTTTGTACATTATGTAATCTGGTAGACCCATAACAATAAGATGAATTAATGTCTGAGAGTCAATATTTTTATTTATCTTTAATAACAATCTTTCTTTTTTTGTGGCATATTCCCGTAATGAACCTCCTTGAAATTTAAATGCAAATGCATATTTAACTTGTGACCAACCTTTGTTTCCGTATGTTTCACAAAAATTTGTTTTCCATATTTCCCATCCTGCGCTTAATGTACATTTTATTAATATACTAGTGTACCAATCTAGGCACTGTTTTTCAAGTAAATACTTTAAAGTCTCAATTTTTTCTGTCTCCTTTAATATCTCGAAACGTGTACATTCATTCTCAAAATCATTGATTCATTGGTTAACATTTGATAAGACAATTTTTCTATTGGTTGTACTTCTTTATTGGTAATGACAAAACAAATTATGTGTTGCTCTGTAAACAAAGAAACTACATTTGAAGTTTATTTGTCGATCTTAAAAACATTATAACACTTTAACATTTATTTTTCTGATATCTTGATTAATTGAATCTCAGCTACATAGCTCGTCAAAAACAATAATAATGTGTTTGTATGTCACCATGACAACACATCAATGAATCACATTTGAAAAGTAATTCAATAAATTGAATACGAAGGTGTCCCTATGCATTCCTAGGTAGGTATTCCTTTACATAAATACAAAACATATTTACTCGTACATTGGATAAATTTAAGCTTTTCCTACAGTTTCCTTTGATTAGAATTTAAATAAAATTGTAAATTAATTTATAAAAAATATAAGCGTAAACTTTTAAAAAATGTTTAAAGCCGACCGGTTTCTGAACAACCGTTCCTTCCTCGGGGCAAACGTAATATACAAGTAATATTGTTTCATTTATCTATAATGGATAACCACAAAGTTATAGCTACATTCAAAAGTATTAAAAAATGTGTTTATCTTTATCTTTATCGTCATTATTACTATTATTATTACATAAAATAATAATAATGAAGATAATAATAATAATAATAGCAACGCTAGCCTCGACGTTTGCTTGTATTTTGGCTCTCTGATTTTTTTTATTGTATCAGAAAGAAAAGAATTAGCTTTGATCCCAAAACATATAAATATTTGAAAATAAGTATATTAGATAACCTAATAAATAAACTGCCAGTCAACCGTAGGATATTTAGATAAATAAATACGATATAAAAATTTTCCTTTTGTGAGGGCTTCAGTAACCAAGGTAAACAACAGTATTTTGAGATTACTTTGAAATATATTTTGCAGATAAATTTAATTATATATTTTATTTTGATAACATTATTCTAAAATATAATATTTATTATAGATTTGTAGTATTGAAGGGTAGTTTACATTAAAATATTTAATTTGGCCAAATTGAAAATTATTTGTTGACAAATGACAGTATTAGGTAACGACGACAGTTGCTTGGTTACTGGAATGTAGGAATAATTCACATCTATTATATATGGATGATATAAAATTATTTTCAAATTCTGAATCAAATTTAGAAAAAATGATTAAGGTAGTTAAAATTTTTTCAGATGATATTAAAATGACTTTTGGTTTAGATAAATGTAAAACGATCCATATAGAGAAAGGCAAAATTGTAGATGGAGACGAGGGTATATTTAGAAATTTCAAAATTAAAAGTATGAAAGGGGATGAGGTTTATAAATATTTAGGATACCCGCAATCGAATAGATTAGATCACACTAGTATTAAAAATGATATTAGGATTAAATTTCAAACTAGGATCAGAAAAATTTTAAAATGCAATCTATCTGCTAAAAATTTAGTAAAAGCAATAAATACTTGGGCAATACCTCTATTAACGTACTCATTTGGCATAATTAGATGGTCCAATACAGATTTAGATAAATTAGAACGATTAATTAGAACTACGTTAACAAAGTTTAATTGCCATCATCCAAATTCAGCTATAGAACGAATTAATTTGCCTAGAAATTTAGGAGGTAGAGGTGTAGTCAAAATAACATCTTTGAAACACAATCAGGTAGAAATGCTTAGAAATTTTTTCCATAGGAAAGCTAATAGCTCAGAAATGCACAAAATAATTTGCAAGGCAGATATAAACATTACACCTTTAAATTTATATGACGAGAATGCCAACATTCTTATAAATACTAACCAGGAATTATTAGATTCCTGGTTAAATAAAATTATTCATTCAAAACACTTCAATTATCTCAACCAAACGTATGTTGACAAACTTTCGTCAAACAAATGGTTGAGTATTGGAGAGTTGAGCGCAGAAATAGAAGGATTTATGCTTGCCATTCAAGATAGAGTCATTAATACTAAAAATTATAGGAAGCATATAATCAAAGATATAAATCAAATTGATGATTTATGTAGAAAATGTTTGGTTTTTCCGGAAACTATAGAACATATTATATCGGGATGTTCTATATTAGCGCCGTTCGAGTACACATTTAGGCACAATCAGGTTTTAAAAATAATCCACCAAAGTTTGGTAATTAAACATAACTTGATTGACTGCAGTAATATAGTACCATATTATGAATATGAACCAAATTCATTTTTAGAAAATGAATTTTATAAAATATATTATGATAAAACTATACTTACAGACAGAACAATTAGTCATAATAGACCTGATATAGTTTTACATGACAACATTTAAAAAAATAACTTATATCATTGATGTAGCTATTCCAAATTCCTGTAAAATTCAAAAAACTGTTTCTGAAAAAAATTGAAAAAACACAGATTTAGGAAATGAGATTAAAAGAATTTGGCATTCTCGGACTATAAAAATATTACCATTTGTTATTTCGGCTACTGGCATTATACCTAGGTCTCTGATTCAAAATTTAGGCGTATTAGATTTGTCAAAGAATTTATATATAAAAATGCAAAAATCGGTAATTTTAAATACATGTAGGATTACAAAAGATTTTTTAAATATTTATATTGAGTGATCAGTAGGATTTATATGTTCAATTAGGAATTCCACAGAGCCGAACCCTCTGATATGAAAATATCTGAAGTCGGTGAATTATTTTCCCATCTGGTCTCTTGTAGGTTGACATGTTGTTCTTGTATTGTTTTGTAATTATAATACTTATATAGTGCAATTGCATAACGTGGATTGACCAGATGATCATTTGGGAAGTGTGTGAAAGGGTTTAGTTTTTCCTGTGGGGAAAATTAAACCCGGACATTTAAATCTGGTGCGTAAAAAGATAAATACATTTTTTTAATACTTTTGAATGTATTACATAGTATAATATTAATATTAATAGTATTATATTTTCAAAAGTATTATCATAAGTATTATTAATAAAGATAAATAAGTATTATTTATCTTTATCTTCATTATTATTATTATTATTATTTCATTTTTCTAAAATGCATTGATCTTTTAAAATATGAAACGGATTTTCATGCGGTTTTCACCAGTAGATAGAGTGATTCAAGAGGAGGGTTTATATGTATAATACATGCTTATTATAGTAAAGAAAAGCCGATAAATTCAAATATTCAAATCAGGCAGCGGGTAGTGTGGATTTTATAAAGGTTGGGTAATGGCGTTGTGTTTCGTTAGTCACAGCAACGTGTGGCCGGGTCTGCTAGTAAAGTATAAAATGAAGTCACTCACGCTGTATGCGCGCTTAGATCTTTTAAACTAGGCAACGGATTTTCATGCGGTTTTCACCAATAGATAGAGTGATTTAAGAGGAAGGTCTTAAGGTATTTAATTTGTCAAGGTTTCGTGTAAATTGGTTGAAATACATGATATAACTGACCAAGTGGCAGCGGGCAGCGGGCTGATAAATGATGTGGATTTGATTTAATAGATGGCGATATACATAAAAATTCAATTTTATGGCTCAAATTATCTGTGACAGTTTCCATTGATCAATTTTTTTCCTCCGTAAAAAATTATTTGTATAGAAAAACAGTTTTGAGCTTGAAATCGTAACATCTAGACCCGTTTGCCTATTTTAATTCGATAGTTTATTTACGGATAAGGTTTTCCTAGTCACTTTTCAGAAGCTCATATTAAATTATTGAAGGCCACATGGTCTGAATTTACTTTAATATGCCTTTTTTCTATCTGTTTTTCAGGTACCGAGTTTAGGTGAGTTTGGTTTGTAAAATGGTTTGTGCTGCAAAATATGAACTCCTCGAATTCCATGAACCCCGCGAACCCCACAAACCCCTAGAAACCCTGTATCAACCAAGTAAGTAAGTATAGACCAAAACTCAAAATGACAGCGAATGACTGAGAATTTGGTGGAAAAATCTAAAACCAAAACGATTTTTTTTCAACCAGCTAAGATAATTTTTCTATACACGTTGACCAACAGATACCTACATGTTTCAAAATATATGTTCTGAATGCAGGAAACATTTTCACGCAAAAATGGCACATATAAGGCCACGATGGAAACAATTTCTCTTACGGCCTATGTCATCTTTAGGGATATTGTGAGGAAGTTTATTACGTCTAAAAGGGATCGCAATGGAAATCTAGTCTCTTTCAACGGAAGCAATCTTCCGAACAGGCCCTCCATTATTTGCTTGGTGTAACCCTAAGTGACCAGCTCAGGTATGGGGGCTCCATCGAAGCCAGAGTAAAGTTAGCCTCCCAAAAACTGGGCGTACTGTACAGGGCCCGCAGATACTTTAAAAGTACACAACTGCTAACCCTGTACAAATCGCAAGTGCGCCCCACGGTTGAATTTGGCAGCCACCTCTGGTCTGGAGCTCCAAAATACCTGAAAAATACCCTCGACTCTGTGCAGAAACGGGCGGTCCGTTTGATAGATTCTCCCATCTTAACAGACGGATTGCAAACTTTAGAGCACAGGCGTCGGGTGGGAATGCTATCCTTGTTCTACCGGTATTACAATGGAAGATGCTCCGAGGAACTAGCATCATTGATCCCTTCGGCACCGGTGCATAGTCGGGAAACACGCCAAACGCGTGCCCAACATTTGTACACAGTTGACATTTATCACATGAGAACGGGTCGTTTCTTCGACTCGTTCTTATGTTCAACAGCTCGGCTGTGGAATGATTTGCCGGCCTCTGTGTTTCCTCCTTCCTACAACATGGGTCTCTTCAAGACCAATGTTCATTCCTCCCTCTCCTCAAAAAGACCCTCCACACAGCATCCCAGATGACATAGGCCCTGAGGGAAATTATTTTCCTCAGAGCCTCCTGTGTGGAGTTAATGTAAAAAAAAAAAAAAAGGAATTTGGGTCTCGAAAGACGTATTTTTTAAGAGGGAGGAAACACAGAGGCAGGCAAATGATTCCGCAGTCGAGCTGTTGAACTCAATAACGAGTAATTGTGTTATTTCTTTAAAATTATTGTTATCGAAATAATACTCCCAAATCTCTATGGAACAAATGCTTTCTGGGTCTTTGGTAGGATTCCCGAGCGCGTCATGAAAGTCTTTGTTTTTAAGAATACTTAGTGGGTATATAATTCTAGAAACCATTTAGGTACGTGTGCGAAATGTGGAGATTCGTAAAGAAATCAAGGCAGATGTAAGCATAAGAATGAATAAGATTAAGAAAAGGTCGTTTAAATGGTGTTGGCATGTAGAGCGAATGAACAAAGAAAGGTGTGTAAGGAGAATGTATCTGTTCATTTAATTTTTTTTTTATTTTTAAATTTAAAAAAATAGAAAATTACGTTTTCACTTATTTATCTAGATTGATCTGAACTGAATAAATTTTACATTATATAATGTTACAAACAATATTATTCGTTTTCTTATTTGTTGTTGAAATCCACCGCACAAATAGAAGTTCAATTTTCATCCACTTCCCAAACTACTGAAAAAGTGAATTTTCACACACGTGATAAAAATGATTACGATACATACAATAACAAAAATTAACCATTATTAAAGTGTACCATATTTTTTACCTGTCCACGCCCTTTCTGTGCCACATCAACGCCCCCTAATTTTTTCTCCGTCTTCTACTGCCCCCCTGAAAGGGCGTTATCGCTCACATTGAGAACCTATGATCTAGAATTGTAAATTGAAATCGAGCAACTGGAACTGACATTCCACTTTCTAAATATTTTTGATCGTGTTCTAGATATCGTTACGACTCCAGCTTACAAGGGTGCGATGTTGACCCCCCGTGCGACGGAGGTCTACATTTTCATACTAGAGAGAGTTGCGAAAAGAAGTGCAGTGGCAGTGAAAACCAACAGGTGAGTCAAATTTTAGCATACTATAAAAGGGTTCACGGCATTAATGCACACTGACACGGCATAATGACCGTCAAATTTGATCGTCAAATAAAGGTGGCAAATTCAATTTTATATAAGAAAAGATCTCTTTTTATTACGTCTTCTTTTTCTTTGCCACTTCCCACTTTAAGTGGGGTCGGCTCTCCTAATCAATCTGCGCCAAGACGACCGGTCTTGGGTTGTTGGATTGGGGAAATTTTGAGCTATTTTTTCTATCTCTTTTTATAACGTATTCCCATCAATTTAATATATCATTGAAGAAGAAGATAACAATAATAATCTAAACGAAAATATGAAAGAGAACAAGACACAGAAAAATAGAAAAAGATGGTGGTCGCAACTGGGACTCGAACCCAAAACCTCTCGTCTAACCGGGACGTGCGCCGGTGCCATTGCCACTTTCTGTCAAACAGTCATATTTGTGAAAAATATGACGGTTTGACAGAACTTTGACAGTTTTATAAATAAAATCGGATATACTTATCCGAGACGCTATCTAGGTTACAAACCAAGTCTTAGAATGATTGTTTCCAATAAAAACGGTAATTGCCAATAATATGGAAAAAAAGTTGAAGATAATATTGGTAATTCTACAATTTGAAATATGAGATTGACAAAAATGACGGGTTGACAGAAGGTGACAATGGCGGATTGGTAACGTCCCGGTTAGACAAAAGGTTCTGGGTTGGACTCCCAGTTGCGACCATTATCTTTTTCCATTTATCTTATCTTCTTCTTCAATGATATATTAAATGTGACGTAGGTACTCCAATTTTTTATATTTCTAAGAGTGTCATACAATTGCGAATATATTAACAAAATAAATATGTACCCACATTAAAATATTATATTGTGATTTGTTCAATGACATCGACATCTGAACACAGGCAAGTCTAAAGTCAAATTTGCGTACCATTTCGGCTGTCTGGAGGCAATCACGTGACAACCTATTTTGGCACCAGCGCGCACTGCGCGGGGTTATCATTTGTATTTCGGAACATTTGGCGAAATAACTCGGCAATTATGCTTTTCTGTGCGTTCAAACTGTGTAAATACACAAATGGAAAATACAATAATTACTAATATCGCATTGTATTCTACTGCTTACTAACCCCGTATGCATGGACATTGGAGGGTCTAGAGTCGTTCAAATAAATGTAGCTTCGTTCAAAAAAAAAGTAGAGTCTTGACGTGTGCGGTGAAGGATGAAACCATGTTTCCTTATAACGCCATTGGGAAAGTGGTGGGTCCCCTCCAATGTATTCTTCTGGTAAGCATTTAAAACGTCCTCAGAATTTAAAGCGTGTTCAATTTAACATGAACAAAAACAGATATTAAAACGGCAATGTGTGACACCCATATTATCAAAACGCAAGCAGTGCGACGCAGAATGCAAAATGACAATTAAGTAAATTACGCGACGACTGCGAAAGGGAAAACTAATTGCTCTTACAAAGTATTCGTTTTTAATAACAAGGTAAACCTGTTTAGCGATATCTGGGATTTTTACTAACGGCTAAGACAGCCAGGAATTCGCGCACCATTGTAAATAGAACGGCTGTTCGTAATCAGAGAACTGTCGTTACAATTTTTCACAAATAACTGAAACCATCCCACTCATGTTAGTTTCTTCCCCTCACCCTTAATGGCATTTTTCTTGTTTCTTTGTTCTGTGGGTTTGTTAATGAAGCGGTCGTTTAAACAGTTTAAATATTGAAGATGGTACAAGACATAAAAGACTTATAAGTTCCATCAACCTGTTGGCAAATCTGATGACTTTTCAGCTGCTTCAAACACATTTTTTCGATAGTACATACTACATAGATTCACATACATACAAATATTCACATACATAGACATATATGCACAGATACACAAACATAATCATAATAGATAAACATTGCGATTGTATTGCAGACACATGCACAGATGAAAACACCCCGATTAAAATACATAGATACATGGATACAAATATATACTTTATTGAAAATAAATCAATTTGTATATACCATATTTTAATAAAAAGAATCGAAATTCTTCGAAACCATCTGTTTCAAAGATTGGGGCGAAGTTCACGCGGTCATACACAATTTGGCTAGTGGTCCGTGGTAAGGACCTGTCCACGCGTACGCAATGAACACTTGACGTTTAACGTTTTTGGCGTTTAAATCAATGTTAAAATGCGGTCTGATGAAAAATAGATATATTCCATATAGTCTACATAAATATTTGCCACTAATATCGATTATTGCAGGTTACCGACTATTAGATTATTGCAAGTTACCTTTTAAAAATTTCCAGAGCTTTAATATTTATGTAGACGTCAAAAACAGAATAATTATATTAATGGTTGATGTATTGTAACTTAATTATCAAATACATTTATTATTATATTTTATTTAGGTTTAATAATATTTTAAACTCGTGATTATGCTCGCTCATTGCGAAAAAGTCTCAAAAAGTCGTTCGGTTTATTCTCCATAAATGACGGCATCGCGTGGCTCATGTGAAAAAATGAATTTCCCCCCCCCACCCCCCCCCACCCCCCCCCCCCCCCACCCCCCCCCCCCCACCGGCCCCCGCTTCCACCCCGGCCTTCCCGCTTCACCCGGAATGGGATGTTTTCCATCGCGCATGGAAAGCTCGAAACACAAAAAAAAATTGACAATATTTATCATGTTAATAGTGATGTTTGAGGATTGTCACGGCAAAAGTTAATGACGGAGCTCGCTGGAGACCCGTCTTTAAAATGGGCCGATGATTATTATTATTATCCTGCGTAGGAATTATCACGGTTTCAATTAATTACGCACAAAATTTGTACACAGTTGACATTAGTCACAACGGGTCGTTTCTATGACGATTTGCCAGCCTCTGTATTTCCTCCCTCTTACATTGTTCACTCCTTCCTTTCAAGAAAAAGACCCTCCACGCAGCATCCCCAAAGATGACATAGGCCCTGAGGGAAAATATTTTCCTCAGGGCCTCTTTTGTGAAGTTCACGTAAAAAGAAATGTTCAGTTAGTAATATATTTTTTTGTTATTGTTTTAGAGTCGACCAGTGGCGATGATCAACATCAATGGCGACGATAACGAGACCCTTTAGGCCCAGTAAAGAATAAAAATAATGTCCGTTTTAAGTTTATGAAATGTAAGAAATATACCAGTAATTCTGTGAACAGTAGACCTCATCCGAAATGTTTCTAATTTGCTCTTATTTTTACAAACCTCTACTTAAAGTAGTTATTAAATACCCACTTAATTATAAACCTTAAGGTTTATGCAAAAAAAATTTACATTAGCTTCGCACAAGAGACTTTGAGGAGAAAATTTTTCGTTAAAAGCCTATATCATCTTTGAAGACGCTGTGTGGAGGGTAGTTTTAAAGGAAAGAAAGGAAAGGAAGTTCTGGGAAGGGAAAATGTATGAGAGGTGGGGTCAGCGTGTCAAGTAGTGACGGACGTATAATGAAGTGAGTATCCGTCTGGAGATGTCAAAAGGTCTTCCATAACAGTCTATCCCAATCCGGCCCGCTACGCAGTAGGTAGGCAGACGTATCCGCCAGAAAGTCCTTGGCATATCTCACCTCATGAATGTAGGCACCCACTCTATGTCAACATATGGTAGAAGTGTTGGTTATAAATGTGTTCAAATAAACATGAAGATTGCACATTTCCTAGGTAGGCAACTCTCGAACATTTTTTTGTGGTGGCGAAATAATTGTGTAATAAATTTAAATTGTTCTGGTCTCCACAGACAGACCCACAACCGAAATTATAACTTTTGATCAACATTAATTTTATTTGATACATTTCATGCGCAAACAGGAAACCATATTTGTCCCAGCTCACATAGGACTCATAGAAATAGTTGTGTCTTCCTTACCATCAGTAAGAAGTACGATCCAAACTGTTGCGACGGCCGCGACGTCGCAGAAAATTACTCTTCAAGACATACTGCACTGCCCTGCACACATCTGAACTGTGGACGCAATACCCAGCAGCGCAATGGGACAAACTAAGGGTGTGCTACAACAATGCATACAACTTATGCAACTACCAAGGTTCTGCAGTGCCTCCACGATGTTCACCCAAGGGAGGGTGCACTCATTCCCAGCCTTACTTCGCCGCCGACTAGCCAGTTTCTGGAGCAGGACTCGGAAACCAACCAACATCATTGTCGTGGCTGCATCCGAGTGGCTCAGTTACCCACTAAATGATCGATGGATGCAGATGATGACCTCCCTGATGGACGATTAAAAAAAAACTTTTTTTTTTAAATGTGTTTAATTTTTTTTTTTAGGTAATTTTTTGTTATTTATGTACGAATTTTATTTTCATTTATTGTTTTCATTAGGTACCTACGTAATACGTTATCATATTTTATTTCTTTTAGATTTTTAATTATTCTGTAAAATATTATTGTACTATAGTTAATGTAATATGTATGGCAGACTGGGGTTACAGTACCCTCTTAGCCCTGCTGGAATAAAAACTTAAATAAAATAAAAAAAAATAAAAAAAATAAACGGTATTGGAAAGAAAAAACTACACGCTTTTTATTTTTTTTAGAATTTTGCATGAAATGACAAAAAAGTGAGATGACAATATCGTTTATAATTATTTTTTTGTTATCAGTAATTTTAGTTATAAAAAAACATAAGGCAAGCCACTTTAAAAACTTTTTAAAGTTTGCATTCAAATTTTTTTTATTTAAAAAATTATGTGATTACTTATATCAAAAAATAAAATTTGAAAACGTATTTCATCACCTCTCGGAAACAGTTTTTCGGATACGTTCACATATATTCCATTTATTTAGATTTTATTGCAAAACGCTGTGCGTCAAAATCTTCTGTCAAAAACAGGGTGACTCTCTTTATTCATGTAGAAATAATTTTTAGAAAGGGCGGCGCGCACTGCGCAACATCTAACGAAAATGTATCTATTCATACTTTTGTAAAAGATGGTGAGAAATAAACAGCAAGTTTAATTATATTTCAAAACGTTCTATCAAATCCAATTACGCAGCGAGATATTGAATAACATTTAATATTTATGTAATACTAGCTGACCCGACAAACGTTATTCTGCCATATAAATTGGTTGTTAAATAAAAAATAACGAATGTATTGTAAGTGTGTGGGGATGGGATCTATGATAGAAAGAGGAATATGACCGCCGATAAAAACGAAAAAACACCAACCATTCATTTTCTCAATTCAATGTATTTCATTAAAGTAACGGACATATTCATTGTTTGATTTGTTAAAATCATTATCATCATCATCAATACATAGTATAAAATGAAGTCGCTCAAAATGTATGTGCGCGTAGATCTTCTAAACTACGAAACGGATTTTCATGCGGTTTTCACCAATAGATAGAGTGATTCAAGGGGAAGGTTTATATGTATAATACATGTTTATTATAGTGGAGAAGCGCCGAGAAATTCAATTATTCAACTCAGGCAGCTGGCAGCTGGTGGTGTGGATTTTATAAAGGTTGGGTAATGGCGTTGTGTTTCGTTAGCCACGGCAACCTGTGGCCAGGTCTGCTAGTTTAAATATAAAGTGAAAAAAAGTAATATATTTTTTATCTTAAATTAGGAAAATGAAATAAAGAAAATCAATATTAATTTCGTTCTATTTAAAATACGAACGATGGTTAAATTTGTTCATACAAAAATACTGAAATAGCGATTAAAAAATGGGAGGGTCGCAATTAAAAATGGGAGGGTTGCAATTAAAAATGGGAGGGTGGGGGTAGGAGGGTGAAAATTTGTAAAATATTCTCATACCTACCAAATATACATAAAAAATTCACAAAAATCGGTCGAGTCATTTCGGAGGAATGCAACCACATACACCGTGACACGAAATTATTATATACGAGATATAGATTAAACATAATTAAACTTACTGGTGCGTGATTTGAAATAGTTACGAATAAAAAAATCTATGAACATTTTTTCATCTGTGAAGAGCTGCGTTTTCAAAACGTTATAGTAAATAATATCTCAATCTTATTCTATTCTCACCCTACATTAAACATCAAAGGATTATTATTCAAAGTAAAGAAATGAAATCAAAACTTTCTTTTTTCGATTTGGTAATTAAAAAAACAAATGTTCCCAATTCAAACGGATCTTAGTATATAAAAATGAATGTTTCTTTGTTTGTCTCTTATGCACTCCTAAACCATTCATCCAATTGCCATGAAACTTTGGTGATTTGATGTGCGCATGTCCGTGATGGTTTCTATATATAATAGTGAGCTCTGGCGTTATGAAACTATTTTCTATACTATTCATCCAATTGCGATAAATTTTGTGAGTTGTTGGGTGCAAGTCTGTGAAGGTTTCTATATACACTGGTGAGCTCTGTCGTTATGGAATTTGTAAAAAAAAATGCAATAGGTGGCGTGCTAGTTGTTTGAAAAATGAGTGAACTTCATGAAGTTTAGTGGCAAGGAGGGTAGGCGGGAGGGGAAATGAATTATGGTCTCAATGGCAGCGAGATGCGGCGGACCTCTGTAGCTTGAGTCGGAGCTGTTTCCTGGACTAAAGGCGCGGTGGACCTAGTAGTCGCAGTCGAGGAATTGTAGTTGAGCTGCTGGTACGATGGACCATGATGGGTGAATCAGAAGGAAACGCTGCCGCACTGGAGATTCCGCGGGCTCTTGTATGAATGAACTGTTACTTTCAGTTTGACGTGGACTGCTGGCTGACTCATAAACACTAAAGGCTCGATGACACTAAGCGAGTGTACAAGCTACGAGAAAATCGGCGAGTGAGATTGTCATGTTGACACACAAAACTGTCCACTTGCTCAGTAGCGTAGGAAACTGAGGTCGCTGCTAACGCCAGTAACAAGAATAACGACGCCTGCGTGAACTAATTCTGTGATCTTTGACAGTCGAAATCAGCTGTTTATTGGCAGCCATCTTGAAAACATAAATAAACCCATCTCAAGCAAGCGTGTGGCGAGTAAAGTTGACGACCTTCCAACTTTTTTCGTAGATTGTCAACAATCTGCTAGTTAGCAAGTAACACGATGACACTGAGCGAGTTTACCAACAAATAGTGAATTTCCCAGATAGTAGCTTGTAAACTCGCCCTGTGTCATCGACGCTTAAACCACCCAGATTGGTTACAGACTGACTGGCTCAAACGGGACCGCAGACTCATTCATGAAGCCGACTTGTTCAGTAGCTACTGGAAAGGCAAGTAATATATGCACTTGAGACCCTTCGCAAAAGTTCGGCGCGGTACTAAGAATTATCGATTGCAGCTCTAGACCTTTCCAGTAGGTGGCAAAATTATTACTACGGGCCGGCAGAGGTACTCACAGCTAATTTTCTTAACATATATTTTTATTAGGTGCTCTCTTTGTGTATTATTATAAGATTCTACCTGAACTGAATGTAATGTAGGTTGTGTTTTGGATAAATATATCCATTTTTTTGCTAATGTGCGATATCTATTGATTTTTCTATAAGTTAGTCTAAATTGTATATTTATTATTTTTGGGAAACTTGATGGGAAAAATCTCAAATTGTAACATTTAATCATTAAAGACAATACAAGCGACTCTCAAACGAAAATTTGAAACAGAAAAATCCAACCCAAGAATTTAGCCTTACCGGGCCTCTGCTCTAACCACTGAGCTAATTCAATCCTATCTCCCATTCTTTCATATTTAAATTATCATACTTCAACTAAGAACACCAATATTATATTCACTTTCTTAACACATATTGAAGTGAAAACTTCTTGTATGAGACCACTTATTTGATCCACACAATACAGTAAAACGTTAAGACACTGGATTTCAATCGTCACTTCGGCTCGGGAGATAATTTATTAAATAATAACTCAGAGATCTTCTTGGTAATGACTAAATATTTATTTTCAGACGGTTTTTGTACTAAAATCTTCTCACACCAGTTTAAAGTTAACGTAAATAATGTCTTGCAAGAATCGACCTGATTACTCCAGGTGGCCTATGCAGGTGTTCGGGATCACATTAGTTGCCAAGTGCTTTGTTTTGAATAACAAACTGTTCGGCCACGTGCAGTCTTTTCTTTACGTAAATAATGTCTTGCAAGAATCTACCTGATTACTCCAGGTGGCCGAGGACACCTGTTGTTTACGTCTTAAAATGCAGAATTTGTCATCAATAATAACGCAAGACGAGTTGGTTGCTAAATGAACGGTTGGTTTTGAAAAACAAGATCTGGCAGGTGCTTAAAGAATTGTCTGTTACACTTTTTTAGCACCGTTGTGATTTGAAACTCGATGAAACGAAAAATAGCGACAATAAAAAGAGACAAACACATACATCTTCAGGATTTACCCTGCCAGATGATGAGATTGTATAATCGATCTTCTCTTTGTGCGGTGCTTCATAGCCTCCTCACTATTGTCTAATTTATTTTTCTGAAGGTTTCACTTCTACCGCGTGTGAATTGCACACTCTGTTTTTTTTTATAAGCTGCTCTCTTTGTGATTGCAAGATTCTACTAGAACTGAAAGCAATCTAGATTGTGTCTTGGATACAGATAACCTTTTTTGCGACATCTATTGACTTTTCCACAAGTCTACGACGAATATTATTTATTAACTTTGAAATAAATTTATGAGTACAACCTCAAATCATAATATTTAAGCATTGAAAACAATATCAGCGACTCTCAAACGGAAATTTGGAACAGAAAAACCAAAAAAAGATACGGTCGCACTTAGGAATTGAACCCAAGACTTTATTAGCCTTGCCGGGACTCCGCTGTAAGCGCTGAGCTAATTTAACCCTATCCCTTTTTTGATATATAACTATATTATACTTCGAATATAACATAAAGATAGCAGCCAATAAAAATATCCGTTAAGAAAATGAACATAACGAGTTGCTAATATTGTCTTCAATGATTAATATTAATAATACATTGAGTTAGTAATCAATTTTCATTACCCTTGATATTAATCGACGAATACGAGCGTATCAAATCATTAGCCGAATTATTGGAATTCAGTCCCAATTCCTGCCACTCCGCGTTCAGTGCGTTTGACGTTATACTAGATAATTAAACATTGTGAATGCCAATCGCTATTCCTTTATTAGCTTCAAAATTAGCCCCGGGCGGAACGTTCATTCCATTTTCAAATTCAAAATAATAAAATTAAACTGGAAAGACAACATGTCAGATAAAATTAATTTTAATTTTAAATGAAAAAACACATTTTGTAATACACCACTTTTCATTTGAATTAATAATATTTAACAGTCAACCAGGTTTCGCTTAGCTCAAAGTTCGTCAGGGCTTATTATAAAGGTAATTAGATGATATACACACTTATATCTAATTACATAGATTCATATTCTATCCAACTGCCACGATACAAAAGATGTCATATATTTCAAAGAACCAAAGATAGAAACACAAAGACTACGTGCTCCAAAGGTTAATGATTGTTGACCGCCAAAATTTTGATTGAAAAAATTATATTTTTCATATAGCTCTTTTTTTTTACACAAGCTTTACACAGAAGGCCCTGAGGAAAATAATTTCCCTCAGGGCCTTTGTCATCTTTGGGGATGCTGTGTGGAGGGTTTTTAAGGAAAGGAAGGAGAAGAGAGTTCAGGGAAGGAAAAGGGTTTAAGGGGTGGGTAGGAATCTGGGGTTCAGTGTGTCCTGGTCATCCGCCTCCAAGACCTAGACAAACCTCACTCCGCGAAGCCGGGCACCCCTGCTAAATCACCAAACGTAGCGAATCACTCGGGGTGATCTATGGCAAAGGTGTTGGTTATCCAATAAAGGTTCCCGGGGCGGCGGTACCCATTCCCGCCTACCAACTTTGTTTACTTTGAAAAGGAATTTAAACGTTGCAGATTGCAGAAATATGCAGATTCAGAGATATTAATTAAATAATGAATATCTCTGAATTTGATTTTGCATGTATATATTGTTTTACTGCTATAAACTAAACGGGGTGTTTGACACCCCACGCGACGACTTACGTAACATTTTAGGCACGAGTAACTAAAGGTTAAAAAGACCATTCCCAAAGATGATAGAGGCCCTGATGGGATTTATTTTCCTCAGGGGCTCCTGGGCGGAGCTAATATGAAAAAATAGTAAAATATTATAACGGTTAACTGAAATTATACATCAAAATTAAATAACTCACACGGAAGTTTTTAGAAAACAAAAGCAATTATACAACAAAGTTTTCAATTAAATGTTAATTAAACCGTGTTTAACTTTATGTCAATCATTCAATGTTTTGTAGAGCATCATATCGTTGAGCTTTTCAACATTAAAACTGCGAATTTTGAACGTTTCTTTACGTGTTAAATATTTAAGATAGGCACTTTTCAATGTTGTCTAAATAACTTTCAGAATATTTCACTAGAAAAAATCTTATAAAAAGGATGTTTTTAAAATAAACTTCGTAGTGACGATAAATTCAGTAATCAATACCGAACCATTAGTACCTACGCGTGTCTCAAAATGGGTTCTGGAATTTAGGTGAATGAAAAAAAATCAGGTCCACCCAAGAATTTAGAGTTCGTATTGAAATTCAAAGGGGCCGCCTTTATTAGTTGAGAAAACTATTTGGAATCCGAAAGCAAAAACAAAGTTAGCGAGAAAACAAGAATAGTTCGTGGTTTTTTATCTTCCTTCTTCGTTGTTGTGGTATGAAAACAAGAATGTCTATTTTTTCAACTGTTAAGAGGAAACCGGGCGGCGTTTTGTCCATACAAATGTATTCATATTCCCCCGTTTCATCTGGAGTTTGGCACCAGTGCAAATATTATTTTAACTTAATATTGTTATTGAC
This sequence comes from Limnephilus rhombicus, assembly GCA_929108145.2. NCBI lineage: Eukaryota > Metazoa > Arthropoda > Insecta > Trichoptera > Limnephilidae > Limnephilus > Limnephilus rhombicus. The sequence goes on from OV815296.1 coordinate 3,408,709, forward strand.
CACTAGCGTGTCGTTATTTTATTTACTTTTTTCGATTAGTTACTTCTTACAGGAGTTAGTGCCCCCTAAAAATTGTTAAAATTGCAAGGTTTGAATGCTATCAGCAGACGTTCAGTATACAAACTAGACAATTTATTTTTAAAAAAGCAAAACGCACAGACGTAGAACATTTTCTTCTTATTTAGTTGGTAAAAAGAATCTAAAAAATCGGTCAAGTTTGATTGGAAAATAGGAGAATACAAAAACCTCGATTTTATTTAGGTGTTATCAGCCTATGGTGCAGTAATCATAGGTTGGGGGGGGGGGGGGGGGGGGTATCAGCGACAGCGACAGTGACAGAAGCAGTTTGGTAAAATACCCATTATTAAAATTTGTCTAATTTCTAACATAGGAAAGATCTTTGAAAAAATAGTAAAAAAAACAATTGGTAAATTTCCTAGATAGTAATAAAATACTACACAAAAACCAGTTTGGTTTTATTAAATCACTCAGTACACAAGATACCATTGCTAACGTAACTTCATACATTTACGAATCATTAGATAAAGGTAAAAAATGTGCGGGTATATTTATTGACCCCAGAAAGGCATTCGATAGCATATCCCATGAGATGCTATTAAAAAAGTTAAATAATATTGGCATAAAAGGCAACGCGATTAAATGGATCACCAGCTACTTAAAAAACCGCCCTGAAGTGGTAAAAATCAATCGTGTTAATAGTGATCAAGAGATTTCAAGCTTTGGAATCCCCCAAGGTACAGTGCTTGGACCAATCCTATTTACCATATATGTAAACGATGTTATATATACGGCCACTGTGTTTTCTTTTAATACTTGGTGGAGCTCCATCGTAATAATTAAGTAAAATAAAGGATATTTTATTTTTATTTTTTAACTTTATGAGTAAAATCTCAAATTATAATATTTAATTAAATGAAGACAATATTAGCGAAACTCAATTGAATCCTGGGTTTGAGTCCCAGAGGTGCCAATATATTTTTCTGTCTCCAGATTTTCGATTGAGTTTCGCTAATATTGCCTTCATTTAATTAAATATTATAATTTGAGATTTTACTCATAAAGTTAAAAATTAAAAACAAATATTCATCCTAGACTTGCAAAAATGTCAAAAGATGTCGCGTATTAAAAATAAAATGAATAAAAATTTATCCAGACACTATTTAGATAGCATTTAGTTCGAGTTAAATCTTGCAATCGTATTTCAAGATAGCAGCCAATAATATATGCGTTATGAAAATGTTGGCAGTTCTTAGTCGACATATGATACAGTTAAAAGTGACCGAATTGGATATAAGTTCCGTAGCTCAGTTGGTATAGCACTTGCCATGTAAGCAAAGGGTCCTGGGTTCGAGTCCCAATGGAGCCAATATATGTTTTTCTGGTTTTTTTGTCTCCAGATTTTCGATTGAGTTTCGCTTATATTGTCTTCATCTAATTAAATAAAATAAAGGAATTTATTAAACTTTAAATCCACTTTTACTTCTTTCCCACCAGGTCGTTTTTAGACAATCACAAATATATATCTTCAGACTGGTACAATTTTGCTTAACTGGAGTATTTATATTCTTATCAGTGAAAGAGATTAACTAATTCTTCAAATGTAGGCATAGATACTGTGAAAAAATAGCTGAAGCCAGTGAGACTATGGCATCCCCAAGTAGGGTATGCTGTGAGGCTTGCTGGGGAGGGGAAGAAGGTGAGAAAGAGGATGTGAGAAATTACCAAACACGGCTGAAGCCATTTCAAGAAAAGTTTCAATTAATTTGTATCTACAACTCTGTCTCAAGAAGATGGGGTACATGATTCTCCAAAGACTTAAAAACTTGTGATATTGTAGTTTTACTGATCTTTTTCCGGATACAATTGGTAGAAAAAATATTAGACTGAATATTGCAAACTTAGATACGAGGTTCAGATACAGCTAAAATTATACAGAAAAAAACCAGATCATTTAGAAAATTATTTATTTAAATTTTTTCTCTTCATTTGATGCAAAGTGATATAATATTTACGAAAAGATTGTCAAAGGCAAAGTAACGTCTGCAATATTTTTATTGGCACTTAGACAACATTAGCACGGTGTAACCTTCCAGAACAGAATGCTTACATTTATTATTAGTTTTCCTGTACTGCTCAAAGTATGTTGTCACAAACAATATCGTGATACGAGAGGATGGTGGACTGCAAATCTATCTTTATGTGAAACAAGACAATTGACGGCGTTTCTTAAAGTCAATCACAGGATATGGCAATTGAAAGGAAAAAGGTTAACATGTTACGCGAGGCATACTGTTCACAGAACTCGATATCCTTTGTCGACTGTTTCACTAATCAAACTGAGCTGAGTTACAATGTGACTCATATTTTCAGTTTCACAAACTAGGCTTAAGCGTGATTGTTTTGCCGTACATCTTCTTTACATAGTATAAAATGAAGTCGCTCCCGCTGTTTGTGCGCCTAGATCTTTTAAACCATGCAACGGATTTTCATGTGGTTTTCACCAATAGGTATAGTGGTTCAAGAGGAAGGTTTATATGTATAATATAGTAGGGAAAAGTCGAGAAATTCAAAGATTCCATTCAGGCAGCTGGCAGCTGGCAATCGGGCGGTGTGAATTTGATATGTTTGCAAATTAACAAATGGCGTTGGTTATAAAGATTGGGTAAGCCACAGTAACGTGTGACCGGGTCTGCTAGTTTAAATTTATAAACAGAGGGGTTGAGCTATCAGTGATGTACATTCAAGTATATTTAAATACAGTTTATTTAAAACTTTATGTTCATTCAACGTTATGTTCGTTTGAATTGAGCGAATACTGGGTTTAACAAATTGCACCAAGTTCCACATTAAACAAAATTACAAATGTTCTTTCATGAATAATAATATGCGTACATTAGAAGTACATTTAGTTAATTGATAAAACATCGAATAAAATTACTCCTTAATCATTGCGTTCGTGCTAATCTAAATTCCATTAGCAATAACCCCGAAGGGTCTTTACGGTATCGCGCACACTAAAAAAACATTACCTACATTTAAATTAGGCATACATTATTTATGTGGGACCGACCGAGATGTAATCTATGAAATGGGCCAGCTAATCGGACAAATGTGCGAATTCAGACGCCTGGAATAAGGAATTCCGTTCCCTAAGACTTCCATTTCAAGTACCGAACACTTTAGACCATATTTAGATGTTGGATTTTTTAAATAAATTAGTCTTATTTCTCACATACTGTTAAGTAGTGACCGACGGAAGGTTCGGTTTCGGTTTCGGTTTCGGTTTTGGCAAGTTTCGGCAAAAAATCTAGTTTCGGCCGCACCGGAACTCTACAAAAGATCTCAATAAATGGCAAATCTAGTCTTAAGAATTTTGTGATTGTAAACGCAATTTAAATTAAAATACTCAATTAATGAGGTCCTTTCTTTATAATACACAAAAGTGTTTATTATTGACAAGTTCTTTTTCGAAGCACTAGTTAACATGTTTGTTAATTTTTAGTAATATAAAAGAAAACCTTTTTTTTTCACATACTTCAATTGTTGCTTTTTTATTTCATTTAACACATGTTAAATGTTGGTATAAGTGTAAAAAATAAGCCAAACTTCAGTAAACAATAGATTTTTAAAATGTCTAAAAAAGGTTTCGGTTTCGGTTTCGGCCGAAACTGAGAGGGCTACCGAAGATTCGGTTTCGGTTTTGGTAGAAAGTCCTGTTTCGGTCGGACACTACTGTTAAGTGTTGAAACAGCTTTGGGACTAAACCCATTTCCCAAAGTCTCGTTATTCATCTCACATTGTCCTTTTCCGTCCTAATATAAGAAACAAAAAGGAAGAAGATGATTGCTACCTACTTCGCCAGTGCACAATGTGAAGGAACAAGTGTTAAAAATACCTACATGGATTCTGCCGAAAATTGTCGCAATTTTGTTCGCATCTATATTGAGCTCTCTTGAAATTCGTATCAAAAAATACTATAATAAAATGACCCAAACTTGTGTCACCCAACCTGGAATATTGCGTTTACAAGCAGCTTTGAAGAAATAGCAGATGACTTAATGAAAGGCAGGGCTTTCTCCCTTTATAAATCTATAAATCTCGTCCTGAGATCGATATAAAAACTCGATCAATCGTCCATCCATCAGATTTACAGTCCTCTCGAGTGTCACAATATCGGTCGTGACAGATTCTGTATAAATAATTCTTAGGCTACCTCTAGCCAGAAAGAGTGAGACACACAAGTACTGTAAGACAAGGCTGGAGGTCCAGATCCACGGAGGCGCAAGATGTCGGTCCGTTCATCACGTGTGAAAGAGAACGTGGTCAGTGTTGCCGGTTGAAGAGCTGGTCAGAGATGATCTAGTACTCCTTCCTTGTGACGTAGCCGGGTCTAGTCTAGAGAGTATAGGGTAATCCGTGGTCTAGAGTGAAGCAATGGTCAGTAGAAAACGAGGCGAACAGAAACAATATTAGAAAATTCCTTTAGTCCTATTCAGTGAACAGATTCGAAGAACCATTTTCTTCCAACCTTAATTTGTGAGGCGAGTGTGGGTACTGCTACTCCGAAAAGCATTTATTGGACAACCAACACCTCAAATTCACCCCAAATGGTTGATTACCTGCAGTCTAAGACGTACAGGAAGCGGTGTAAAAGTGGCTTAGCGACCAACTGAAAATCTTCTTGAAAGGAATACGCTAGGTTATGGACCGTTGCATTGACAAGGGAACTAACTATGTAGGTAAAGATGTACATGTTGAACGAGAAGCGTAGATGCTTTTGAACTTGCTCTAGTAAATTTGATTATTTCAAGAATCATCTGGCCGTACAACGAACAAAGAACACTTTACGATAAAGTCAAATTAAATGGTTCGGAGGTGATATTATCTCGCTCACCCGGCTTATATTGAATTAATGTGTTCCCGGCAGAGATAGGCGCTTGGCATTACTTTGTGCGAGCAGAGACTGCTCAATTATTCATTGTACGGCGCCGGTAACAAATATCTGTGGTAATTTCATATTTTTTGAATTGTGCTAAATTTGCTAAGATATGCAAAATTATTTAACTACTTCTCAAATAATAAATTTTCACATAACGAACAAAATTAAGAACTAAGGCGAAAACACGTTATTTTTTGCGCAGTATTGTTGTCTCGTATTTACCGCGATATTTAATTAAGGGAGACAGAGTGCGTGCTAAACTTACATAGAATTATTCATTCAGCCTTCCGTATTCCTTTTAGTGTAAGTAAGCGAGTAAGCCAAAGATATTGAAATATAAGTAGGTGTGCTATCTGCTGTTTTTACTATGTGGGTCTGCGCTTCCGGGTGTCGCCGATATTGTTTACTAATTAACAAATAAACTAAAAGAACAAATAATTAACGAATAAACCAAATGAACGTTAAACTAAATGAACGAATTCTTTCCTTATTCAAAATATATTGTTAACCAATATTAATGCACATTTTCAAAATCAACGAAATGAACAATTTCTTTTTGTATGAAAACTACTCTAATTAGCGCGTAGTCCGGCGACAGTTGCGCGGACACCATAACATATCTCTTCTGTATTTGAATATCTTTGGAGTAAGCGTATCTTTCCATCTCAGTCTGCCATGTAGTAATTTGCCGCAATTTTAAAGAATTTAAACGCCGCCCGGTCCCATATACGCACGTTATATTATATATATTATTTTAATTGTACCTATATCTGTGTCGTATATGAACAACGCGTTTTTGTGTCCTAATGTCCATAGACTAAATAAATACAAAGACAGGTTATAGTCATACTCATCAACAAAAAACATGACATGTTCTTGTTTTATCTTTCGTAGTTAAAACTAAACTAATAAGAAAGGATTGGACATTCAGAAAATAAAACGGCGTGCGCATCTTTTGATTTTAATATCAAGCGATAAACGAAACACACGTGAAAATTATAGCAATTCTAAGAATGTGTGCATTTTGTTGCTTTCTTATTCATATGTGTTTTTGCGTTCCTTATATTGCTTTATTTTATTTCAACATTTACCGATTTCGGATAGCCAAAAGCCTTAAATAATAATATTTATTGAAATAATATGTATAAGTGATTGATGTGTATTTACAAATGATGTAATGGTACACCCCCCCCCCCCCCCCTAATGAAAACTTTATAATATTCTTCTTCTCGAATTTGAATTAGAAGATTTACAACAAAGATTGGTGGTGACGCTCTCTCCTCGGTCACGAAACCACTTGGGATGTTGCAACCCTTTTCCTCGGATTATATACCCCTCCCCCTCTCTCTCGCGCGTTCAGATCTCTGGTTGATAGATCTTCCTCTCGTACCTATTGTATGATTCGCCAATAATGTTTGAATCATGACTCGTTTTTCCCACCCCTGTGACTGAACACAGTAAAAGGTAGTTTTCCGGGAAATTCTTACAATAAACCCTTTACTCCACGTTGTGTGATTTTTTGCTTCGGAGCACCTAGGTCATCTAGGATAGGTATTTAATGTATTTCGTGGTAACTTTCGGTTCTTTTAGGTAAGGTGTGGAAGAATTTCTCTGTATCTCTTAAACGTCTGAAGGACACGTCCGGTCTAAACTATCCTGAATTTGTCCCCACTATGATCCTAATGATATACACTGCTCCAATATTTACATAATGAGCACGGTTGCTATTACTCTCGCTAGGCTATAAAATTGATCTCTCTCCCTCTACGTCCTAATGATTTTTTAATGTACATACCTTGAATGTTTCACTCGGATAATTGGCGAATTCTCTGCACCGCTTTCCATGGCTAGATCCTATACATAATCGTGATAATACGTTCTGTTGTTAGTAAACACAAATTTATACCTAGGATGGAAGTATAAAGACGGGATAGAGGATAGGAAGGATGGTGATGGGGAAGAAATTCTTTGCAAACTAGTACTGGCTCCTCCACTTGACCAAATTGACTAGGTGGTCAGCTCTCAGGACACGACCCCTCGACCAATGCATGATGAGGCTATACCCATGGCACCCGGAAAATCTCTTGACGATAAACCAGATACCCGGACCCCTCCATAACAAAAGAAGAACGACATGCCTTCAAACCTTTCCTGATCAACTCCAGTATCGAACACCTCCGGAACTACTTTACTGGCTCTAGAAGGGGTAATCTATTTCGTCCCTTATCAAGACTCTACTCACGGTACAAAGTGGCGTAAGCTTGTGACAGGCAGATCCTTCCTCCCACGCGACCGACCTAGCGTTACAGACCACCTCTGGAAACCGACTTATCCCCACCCTTGTAAGAGATACGTTTGCTTCCAGGTCGATAGGATTAAAAAATGTGATGATGCTGCAGGAATCTCTTCGCAAGAAGCCATGCTCATGCCTCCATCCACACTACCTTGCCGGTAACTCGAGATGCTTTTGGCCAAGACGCCTCCGACAGCGAACCATGCCCTTTCATACAAATTGGCATCTCATTTCATACGGTCCTTCGCGCCCAATCACTCGACACCGTCCCGCGAAAGGGAATTGCTTCCAGAACCTCGCGTGACCCGATCAGTCTATGGTGAGCATCCTCCAACATGACAATGCGGAAAGACCCTTACCGGTGGACCACCAATTGACACTTATGTGTGGCCTCGGTGTCGTCATCACATTGTTCAATCATAAAGATTTAAAAAGCGTAGATCAAGAAGTAGGAATTCAGCGGAGTACCTGTTAGTTTTATTTGTTTCATATTTAATATTGTGATTCTGCTCTTCTGCTCTCTTGTCTAAAGATGTTCAGCTGTTCGGGTTGCAGGTAATCGCCTTCAATTTGATATGTCGTACTCCCGGAACGCCCTCCATTTGGTTGAGTGTACAACACCCCCGAGGTGTACATAAGTACCTCGCTTGCTCGTTCATTTTTTTTGCATGTGTGTTCCCCCGACCGCCCGGCATCGGCTGTCTGGGAGAAAACGTCACTGCCCTAAATGATAATAACGGTTAAACATATTCATATTAGCTCTGCAATAATATTATTTTTTTTATCGGCGCTGGAGCTGTTGAAATTTACTGCCAGGGTTCGCGTTCCATTTACGTCACTCTGCAACCAGGTACCTGTAATTGAAATATAGATTCTTTAACTTACCCGTACGTAATTGTTTAATTCTCCGGTCGGGAAAACACGACCAATTGCATCTTAATTACGTATCCTGTAGACCTGTACCTGTGGAGAAAACACAAAGGTCCCCCTCCCTACGATTTCTTAAATTTTATACGACAAGGCCTAACGCAGCCTTAGATTTATGACTAAATTTAATCCCCTTTCCTTATAACCTGGAATTGATTTGAGGTATCTTTATCGCTCCAGTCGGACTTCTCGCGATCGTAATATACTCAGGTTGACCGTTGTTTGTAGATTATTTCAAATATATCGTCCCTCTTTAAATATGTGTGTTCCCTAAGGTTAAATTAGCGCTTGCTATATCTTGGTATCGAAACCACTAGGTTGAACTTTTCGTAGATAATTATTATTATTGTTTTATTTCTAAACTATTCGGTACTTATACATTTTTTCCATTTCAAAAGAACGATTTTTTCCCGTAATTAAGATTTTATTTTTTTTATTATTCTATTATTATTTCTGATATAAAATCCGCAATGTTATTATTAACATTTATTTGTCGACCCCGTTTAAATTTTAATAATACTGAAGTTTTTATTATTAGATCACGCCTGTTTAAACCGAACTAATATCTGTTATTATAACTCAATATTTTCACTGTCCTTAAATAAGTTTCACAATTTTTTTTTAAGTTCCTAAAAGCTTTTCACCACTGGCTTGTATCCCTTCCCCTGAATCTAATTAAACAACACTTTGCACAAAATCCACTGAAGTTAGATCGACACTCCGCCGGAACGATTTTTGCTAAGTCTCCGAAAAAATTCCACAAACACTTCGATTTCGCGCCCCTTTTGACAGCCTTTCCTTCCCGAGATCTCACCCTGAACTTCCCTCTCTTGTCTAAAACCGCCCTTTTTGTCTCCTCCGCTTACCCATTAATCAAACTTAAATTTTACAATTACGACCTTTAAACGCACAACCTTCATAGTTTCCAAACCTAGTATCGTATCCTGCGGTTTACGACATTTCGCCCTGAACGGTGCTCCCAACACAGAATTCGTATTGCGCGAAAGCACTATCTCGTAGAATCGGACAGGGGCGTACTCGGTCTCGTCCCTTAGATACACACACGAATCTTCTGCAAGACTAGCGCCTACAAGATATCATTGACCATGTGAATAATTAATTCAACTTTTCTCGAAAATCTATCGTGTCCGTTCTACCATTTTTAAAATCGCTTCCAGGTACGGTGTATCCTGAATTTTTGATATACTCTCCATACTTTTCTCGGTAACCGCAAGTCTTATTTCAACTCGGCAACCTACAACATTTTCCGACCATCATCTACTATGCATCTTATTATCGCACAAATCGCATAACACGTCACCTTCTAGGTATTTTGTCATTTTAGCATTTGACTATGAATTTTCTAACAATTAGTGACCGAATATTCTTATTCAGACGTACCCCTTATGTGGACATGCGGCCGTGTTTGTTCCTGGCTATATGACGCGTTCCTTGTGTTCGCATACATTTTCTTAATATTTCCCGCGTTTGCAAATACCTAAGTACAATCTCTAGTCATTTGACCCCTTCCTAAACAAGGCCGCGACACTCGTAGAACCTTATTTAGTAATAGCCTAAACTTTTATGATCTCGATTCTTCCTTTTACGGGCCGTAACCTCTACCAAAGTCTAATTCCATACCTGCCTCCGAACGTTTTTTCATCTGCATCTTTAGTTCCTCCTTCCATATCCCATCTCTCTCTGGCGTAAAACCCAATAAATCTCCGTTGTTATGCACCTAGCAATTAAGAAAAATACTTGAGAATTCAAATAATTTTAAATCCTGACAGGCCGTTAAATTTTATAGCTTTTCCTAATTTCCTATTACCTATATCTCGCGTATAAACTCGAGTGGTGATTTCAGCTTAATGAATATCCTAATGACTCAAAACCGTGTTAGATATTTCTCACTTGAAAACACTTTAATACGTAAGAGATCGACAACATTTCCTCCCCTCTAATCTATCAGATATAAAATCCAACCCGAAACCTTAGATTTTATTTGGTCGTTGACGTAATCGATTCCTTCCCGACTACCCTGACATTATCAGCTTTTGTGTTTTGACTACTGTATTATGCCCCTTCCCAATACCTACACGCAAATCCCGCTGGAATTTTGTTTGGAAAAGGCGATGTTGATTGTCAATGCCTACTCCCGTTTCTATTCTCATACAATCGTAATCGTTCGTTACTTCATGTTTAATTAACGCATGATTTTTGTTCCTTTTAAAACCTCCGTCAACGAAATACTTGCAAAACTCGCCGACCCCCGATGCGAAATCAACTGTTGTCAATTCCCTCGTGCTCCCCATAAAAATGTGATTCATTACCAAGTTAGAAGTGTTTTTACCACTTAAAATATCTATCCGTTTGGACCGTGGGATAACTTTTGTGTCTCAATTTGATACAACCCCCTCACACCACGCCCCGAGATTTGATTGGCTGATATGCGTCTAATGGTTTCCAACCATACTAGGATTTGCTAGTCGTTTTTTTCTTCCAAAATTTGTTTACACCCTTCGTAGCAGAAAAAATGTTCAATCATTACAGTTTCCCTTAATATTGCTTTCAAAATTAACCAATAGATGTCGATAGTGTGATCATTTTCGTAATAAAAAAAAAATATTCGCCAACCATCCAACAAAGCCGGTTCATCACAATGAAAAGAATTTCCATCGCATTTGTTTTTCACAGTAAATCATTTTTTCACCAAAAAACTGGTGACAGCTTGTCTGACGAATAAACTCTTGTGTGATACTAAACGCAATAAATTTGAAGTATGTCCACTGGACCTAGTTTTGTGCATTCACGCGCGTTGTCTCAGTAACATTTTTTTTCCTTTTTTTTAATTGGCAATGTTTATTAAAAATACATATGCAGTTACAACAGTTACATTGTTACATAAGGTTAACAAAAAATAAAAAAAAATGCCTTTCCTCACCATAAAGAGACAATGCTCTTGTGTTTGGTGAGGGAGTTCTAGCTCAATTAGTAAATTAATGATCGTGTAAGTTAGTAATAACGGCTATTGTAAATAATAAGTAGGTTAAAAAATCTTGTTTAATTTAAAAATAAAAATCCTGAAGAGTTAAAAAAAATCATAATATAAATTAAAAAATCATTATAAATGGAAGAATCATGTAAGTTAGTAACAAAAATTATTGTAATAAGTAAGTAAATGATACGTAAGAAAGAACGCAAGATTTATACAATAGTAGACTCAGTTATGTTCTCAGTTATGTTGTTAACATATGTTCTCAGTTATGTTATGTTCTCAGTTATGTTCTCAGTTATGTTGTTAACATATGTTCTCTTTTAATTAATCTACGGTAATTCCATCGGCAGATCCCAGAGGACTAGAGATGCCGTTATAATTGATTATTCAAGTTCATCAATGATACTAGATTGGATCACAATCCTAAAAATTCTACTCTTAAAAAAGAAATATTTTTAAAATAGCGTATTGTGTAAATATTTTCTTCGTAAGGAAGGAATATGGGTTACATTACTGTTTATATATTTTATAAAATTGGTTATGTACACCTAATTATAAAAGAGGAACTCTTCTGCTTTAAGGGAGCCACAATTTTTACTTAGGTCGTATGTTATAATTGTTTTGGGTAAAATGTTGCATTTAATTTTCTTTATTTATTCTTATAGGATGATAATTTAGCGCAAGAAGGAACTCCAGTGAAAAATATTATGGCTTTAAAAAAATATGTTCATATGGATATAGAACAATAAACGCTGATTCTGAAAATACAGAGTTTTAAAAAAGTTATTAAAAAGTCCTGTTTTAATCGTGTCATTAAAACACACTGTCAAGTTGGTATTATTGAATGTATAGGGCTGACGTCACTGCTCACCATAATTTTCCAGTCATTGTATTGAAATGTGTTACACAAGCCATCGGTATTAACAACATTTCATGTTATTCGATCATTCACATACTGTTTATAGAGATGTAGTTATTGTTATTATTGAAACATTCCTACAAAATGACAACTGTTGAAAATATTTTTAAAAAATGGTGAGTGATGACGTCACATGATTAACCATACATAGGGTGGTTTTTGGGGATCTTGAAAAATTAAAACTTTGGCAATTATTTTTACTATTAAAACTAACTGTAAAAATAAAAATAAACATGCCATTATTTAAGTTAAAAGGTTCAGTTAAGTTAAAATTCATAAAAAAAATTGTACTGGAGTTCCTTATTCAGAAGGGAGGTTATTGTAGTTTTATATGGCTTGGTAAATATAGTGGTCATGCGTTTGAGTTGTTTTAAAATTAGGTGTAATAAATTGATTTCCATTTCTCATTAGACTGTTAAATTCTTGGTCGAAGTATTCTTTGTGGTTTTTTGTTAACAACACGTTTTTTGTAATGGAAGCTTGCTTAAATATGTCATTAACATTTGGTACTGGAAACAATTTAATAAGTGATTCTGTTAAGGAGGTCGAATTTTAAGTATTACTTTTCTGATTCTATTCCAGGTTTTTATCAATGATCATAACGAGATATACTTGATACTTAGCAACCATTTTCAAAAGAATCGATTTTTATTTGTGTAAAATGGAAGTAAAAGTATGCAGGCGTGTATTACTTTATGCACATTTTTTTTCTCTCAGCAAACCGCTCTGTGGCCAATTCCATTATAAAATATTGAAAACATATTTCCGCCCGTCCTTCTGTATGAATGCGCATGCTTAAGATTATAAATAAGAGTATTAATTGATTCCCTCCGTACAGCGTTCCCAAATATGATAGAAACCCGAGGAAAATGGTTTTTAAGCGACTTCAAAAAGGAGGAGGTTCTCAATTCGACTGTATTTTTATAAATATCTAATGAAGTGGGTGTAGAAGTTAGATTCTGAAAAATATTCTTATTTTTACGAGTGGGTGGGCGGAAACTTAGACGTACATCGATGAAATATATTACGTCGTAATTTTAAAGAAAGAAATGGTTGTTCACGGTGAAAGAATCTTTCAGCGTCGACATGTTGAACGACCGCCATTACAATTCTGACACTTTTCTTCAAATTATGAGAACATCTTAAAATGTGCCGACTAACTCTAAATTTTCATATTCTCTCGAAAATAATGCTTTTCAATAAATCTGGACACGCCAGGGTAGGTAAAAACCTATTTTTTTATAATTAAAGTTATCAAATGAAAGCATATCCGTTATTAACAAAATTAATTATTTAATTAATTATAAATTATTAATTACAAAATTACCTTCCTTTTAAATAAAATGCGACATCATTTTCCATTTGGACATTCACTATTATATTTACTTCTTCATTTTTGGAGAAGGGTATAGGTACCGCCGCCCCGGGAACCATTTATTGGATAATTAAAACCTTTTCCGTAGTTCACCCCAAGTAGTTCGCTATGTTTGTTGACTTAGCAGGGGTGCCCGGGTTCATGGGGTGAGGTTTTTCAAGATCTTTACGGCCGATATGTCTGCCCACGTGCTGCGTAGCGGGCCGGATCAAGAGACTGGTTGAGGAGGTCTTTTGACCTCTCCAGCCAAAATCATCCATCACCTCGCACCGCATTTGAATGGATAGATTCACGCACTGACCCCCGGATTTCTACCCACCCCTCATACCTATTTCTTTCCCTGTACTTCCTCGTCTTCCTTTCCTTAAAAAAACCCTCCACACAGCATCTCCTAAGATGACATAGGTCCTGAGGGAAATTATTTTCCTCAGGACCTCCTGTGTGCAGCTAATGTTAAAAAAACTTCTGTTTCAACATTTCATAATTAGGTGTGTAATAGTCCCCTGGTTCACGGCTCCTTGAAATGTGTTGCTGATAATATAGTTAAAAATCACATCCAGATTATTTAGAACCACTTTTCCAAAAAATACTTAATTACTTTCCAATAGTCATACACGAGTTCAACCAACTACCACTTAATTAGAGTAACTGACCTATATTATATTCATGATAATGAACTCATTTTCAGCAGGTTTATCGGGTCAAGGAATTTCGCGACGGAAAAACTCATGGTCGATAATTTCCACCCCAGTTTGCCATAGCGAATTCTAGGGGTGTTTTTATTCACTGGGGTGAAGTTACAGACAAAGGGATTAAAATAAAGCTGGTTTCATTACGTTAATTTTAACCAATCAGGTTAATTGGAAATACACCTTTGAAGGTAAATCAAAATGGATTTATCTTATATTGAAAAGAAGCTTTGTTTAACTTACTTCTAGAATACTCTTTCAGATTGAGTAACTAATTAACATTGTATCATTGGGCAGTCGTGCTTTTGGAGATTTATCTACCTGAGGGAATATAACGATCTTTTGTGTATACTCAGAATTAACCATCTACGGGTCCGAAGGGTTGTACACATTGCTACACATTTCTTCAAACTGATTTGTGGTTTCAAAATTCTGCTATCGTGGAGAGCATTCATTTCTATATTCCCGATCGTTATCTCGGTTACACACACATACACTCATAGATTTTTTTATCGCCCAGCCTGCAGGACTAACTTGCCAGCGATCATGTCGGTGGGTAGGTCAATCTCGCTGTTTAAAGCAATCATTTCAAATATCGACGATATTGATTTTTTTTTACATTTTTTTTTAAATAATCGATGTTGTGAGATTTTTTTTTAAATCAGCTCCACGCGGAAAGTCATGAGGAAAAAAAATCCTTCATGGACTATGTCATCTTTGGGGGGGGGGTGTTTTTAGGGAAAGGAAGCAGATGAAGTTCTGGAAACGATAAAGTTGTGAAGAATGGGTAGGAATCTGGTGGTCAATGAATCCAGAAGTGACCCATCCCTCCCACTGTGGTGGTTCGAGAAAGTTTGGTAAATGCATTCACTGCCAAGACCTAGAAACTCCTATTTTTTGTATTTTAAATGAAACGCCTTGCTGTTTCTAGCTTCAGTTTATTATATTCTTTTATCTACTTCTGGACTCTAGATTTTATGGTATCTTGTTTACAACCACAATTAAATAAAAATTTGCAATGTTTTAAAAATGATAACAAAACACCGGATTAATTTCATCCACATTTACACAGCTTCTCATGGGTACATACTTTTCAGTTATTCAGTATACTGTCACGATTAGGTTTTCGGTGCATCCCCTACTCCTACTTCTTCTTCCTTTCACATCATTTATGTTGTTAAGCACACCGTCCTGAGGTGCCTACCTTCTGCCGACAGACCAGCTCAGAATTAATTCGGTCAGCAGAGCGGGTGAGACCATCATCACCAGGGTCGTAGGATCTCTGGGGCGCTAGTGTGGCATACCTGGAATAAACTCTATCTTACGGGCCGGGGAGGCAATGAAACAATTCGGCTGCGTTAAATATCAGGTGTATTGGAAAGAATCCGTACATGAGACAATAATGGTACATAACACAGTCAAAGGTTGGAACAAGGAGGCGTCAATAATCCTAACTTATTCAGAGGTAGTTGGGCCTAACAACTCTCTGCTTCGTTTCTCTCTCTGGGGCAGTTATTAATCTACACGTAGAATTTAAGATGGAACACACGCAAAAAGAGGGGTTATTATAGGGGCAAAGGAGCTTAGGTGGGCCATCTTCGCCGCGTGTTTCCACGGAGTGTTCCAGAACAACATCGGAACGATTCACGCAGCGCGTGCACTCGAGGCGCTGCCGGGGCAAGGAATTTTTTTTTTTTTTTTCATTTACTAGATTCTTATATATCTTGAAGAGATGAATCATTTAAATTTACTGAATTTAAAGTTAATGTTCTTTATAAATAGAACGGCGTCATTTGCGCCTTGCAATTTTTACCTCATGTGGGTATTTAAAAATGTTACCTGGCTATTATAGTCTTAAAGGTCTCGTGTTTCATCGGTAGGGAAAAATTGTTATCTAAAAACCCTACTAAAATTGCATGTTTCGTCCAGACTCAACATCAATCTTCATCATCAGAGCAGCGGCGGTCGAATGCCATATATACATACGTGTCTGTTTGTGTTATGTTGGGAGTGGGAAGGAGGCGGTCATGTCCTTTTAAATTTGGAGCTCTTCCGCATTTGCCTTTGGGAATGAGGAAACCATGAAAAACCTCATCCGGGAAGAGTCGGCCGACAGTCAACATGAAACTGGTCGGCCTTCAGTGATTTCAGTATATGAAATCCTGCATTTTGTGGTGTGGGGTGTATGTGTCTGTTTTTATGTGAAATATATACTTTATGGGAAATTTTTAGAATAAACATACATAAACATACATATTATACAATATTATCTAGATATATAAATAGATATGTAAACATAAGTTACAGGGGGGGCGTCTGGTAGTTAGGAATACCTACTGCTCGCTCACTCGTCCGCGTCTGAATCTGGTTCATACCAGATGTGGTTCAGGTCCATCAGAATATGTTTAGGTAGTCTGTGTGTATATCTGAAAGTAAAGTCACTAGGTGCATTGTATTGACCGATTTCCTTTATAAGTCTATTTTTACTGTGTCTCAGAGATTTGTAAAATCGGTCTGTCAGTCGGTGTGTGTATTCGAATAATGTTGGAATGTCTTCTCTTGCATGTAGTCTTTTCAAATTCGTTCTGATTCTAGTGTTGTATGCGATTTTAATGCAGAGATTTTGTAGCGTCTGTAGTTTCGAGTGGTCGGAGTGAGAAATACTACTCCACACAGGAATAGCGTATGTCAGTACCGGTCGAATGAGCGAGTAGTAGATCAGGAGCTTGGTTCTGGGAAGTAGCGGACTTCTTCTGTTGAAGATGGGCTTCATCGCGCCGACTGCCTTTCTGGCTCTTGCGTGCATCTTGGCTATGTGAGATTTCCAGTTGAGACGTGAGTCCATTGTCAGGCCCAGGTATACGACTTCATCTTTCCATTCTAGGACGTGCCCTCCCATTTCGATGTTGACATCTGGTGATCTTCTTTTTCGTTTCCTCGTGTACATGATGACTTCGGTCTTCGCCTCGTTTAGTTTGAGTCGCCATTGCTTGTAGTACTCTACGAGTGCGTCGAGCGCTCTCTGTAGGTAAATGGCCGCCATGTCTGATTTCAGCGAGGAAACGTAGAGTTTGACGTCGTCTGCGTAAATAGATAGCTTGCATCTCTCGTCACGGGGGATGTCGTGTGTGAATATATTGAATAGATGAGGTCCGAGTAGACTTCCTTGCGGCACGCCCTTTGGAATCTCACGTATCGATGACAGCGCGTTCCTGATGAAAACTCGGAAGGATCTGTCCTTTAGGTATTCTTGAATCACTCTCGTTAGGTATATGGGCGTGTTTGTTTTGTGCAATTTGTGCAGTAGCCCTTTGATCCAAACGGTGTCAAATGCCTTCTCCAAGTCTAGCAGTGCAGCGGCGATGTAGCGATGTTCGTTAAATCTTCGGGCGATGAATTCCGCTACTCTGGTAAGTTGATGGGTAGTGGAGTGCCTCTTTCTGAATCCAAACTGCTCGTCTGGCAAAGTGTTGTTTTCTTCGTGGTGTGGAAGCAGCCTGTTGAGTATAACCTGTTCAAATACCTTGCTCAGCGTGGAAAGTAGACTGATCGGCCGATAGTTTGTCGGCTGCTTCTTGTCCTTGTTTGGCTTGGAGAAGGGCAGCACGGTCGCCGTTTTCCAGATCTGAGGGAAATGTCCGATGATGAGGCAGGCATTGAACAGCTTTGTGATGTAAATGATGGCTTTCTGCGGTAGATGTTTTAGTAGAATGTTGTGTATTTGATCGCTTCCCGGCGCTTTATTTGTCTTCAATCGTCTGATGATGACGGCTACTTCGCTTGGCGTGCTGAAGTGGATATCGGCGGCGTTCGTCTGCTCGGCTTGCTCGAGATTTCGTAGAGACTCTTCTACAAGTCGATCCGTTTCCGGGTCGGATAGGCCGTCCGTGGCTGCGTAGGCTCTCTCGAATCCGTCGGCGAGCGCGTTTGCCTTTTCTTCAAGCGAAAGTGCCAGCCCTGATCCGTCTAGCTTCTCTAGCGGGGGAATCGTGTGATCTTCGCGTCTCAGCGCTTTTGCCATTTTCCATAGGCTGTTGTCCTTTGGCGTGAGTGATGTAACTTTCTTCGTCCAAAGTTCGCGTCTGAGGTCGGTGATTTCTTGCTTGATTTCCCGCTGTATCGTGTTGTAAGCCGTTTTGAAGTAGCCGTCGCGCGTACTATGATAGATGCGTCGCAGGCGATTCTTCTCCTTGATGAGCGATAATACGTGCTCGGGAAGCTTGATCGTGTATGTGTGTGCTTCTTTGAGAGGTATGAATGTGTCTTGTGCATGTTGTATGATTTCCGTGAGAGTGCTTGCGGCCTCGTCGATTTCTTCCTTCGAGCGCAGAGTCCCCGACGTGAGGTGTACTTGTTCGTTTATCTGTTTCTTGAATCCTTCCCAGTCGGCGTCTTTGTAATTTCGCTGTTTTCTAGGGCTCCTTGAAGTTGTCCCTCCGATACTGAAGCTCACGGGCAGGTGGTCCGACGAAAGTTCATCCAGCGTGCGCAGTGGCGAGATCGATTTAGCGTTTTTCTCGAGTACGATGTCCAGAGTACTAGGGTACTTTGCGCGTGTTGAGTGGAATGTCGGTTTGTCCGGTGCCATTATCGAGTAGTTATGTGTCTGCATATGCGTGAAGAGCGTTTTCCCATTCGCGTTGCCTATGTAGTTATTCCAATAGTTGTGTTTTGCGTTCAGGTCTCCTCCTAAAACAACAATTGGGCGCAAATTAAGTAGTTTATCCAGGTCTTCTCTCACCAGACGGTTGGCTTCATTGCAGTAGGCGGCGATGAAGGTGTGCGCTCTATCCTCTATGATGACTTCGATAATCGTGGCCTCAGTATTTTTTAGCTTCGGAGTAGGGATTCTTGTAGAAGTGATTGATTGTCGAACGAATATGGCGGTACCTCCACCTCTTCCTTCCAATCGGTCGTCTCGGTGAACTTCAAAGCCGGGCACTCTCAACGGTGTGTCGTGTTTTAGATGTGTTTCTGAAATGAGAATAATGTCAGTATTAGTGTTATTTGCCAGAGCGAGCAGTTCATCAGTCTTGAATCGGATGCTGTTGGCGTTCCACAGGAGGACGTTCACCATCTGGGGATTAGACATTGATGGTGGACATGATGAGATCCATCAGGATCCATGCCCTCTCCAACTCGTTGGAGCCGGCGGCGGCCAACTGCGGTTGCACCCGTCTCAATCCCTGGAGCAGGGCCATCATCAGTTGTGCATCTCCTGCGCCGGTGTATGCCTCTCCTGCGGGCTTCTGCGTGCGGGACTGCGTATGGGGCTGCGAGCGGGGCTGCTCCTCGTGCTGCTCCTCACGCTGCTCCTCGCGCTGTTGGGATGCCGTGTTTCCGCGGGCCACGTTGGCCCAGCTGCGTCCGTCGGTCCTCGAGGTCTGCTGGGCATGTGGCCCGCTGGTTCCTGGTGCTTGGCGCCGGTTCTGTCGCTGGTGCTGCTGCAGCGAAGCGACGTAGGCTACCCTCTTCGGGCAGCCCCTGTAGTTGGCGGGATGGGGGCCTCCGCAGTTACAGCACGCGGCGGGCTCGTCCCTTGTGGTTTTGGGGCACTCGGCCGAGGCATGCTCCACCAAGCACTTCACACACCTCGCGGTGTGGGCGCAGTTTCGGGACCCATGCCCGAAGTTTTGGCAGCGGTAGCACTGCGTCCCGTGCTGCAGATGGTTGCTGCGGTGCTTCTGCAGGCGTATCTTGCAGTGGCACAGGTATTTAACTGCTGCCCTTAGTTGACCCATGTTGACCTCTTTGTCGAAGTGGGCCAAGTACATGGGATACTCGGCCGAGGCGGTCGTCATTCTTATGACCTTCGCGGGAGGGAATCCTTGTTCCGAGAGGCTCGCAGCGATGTCCTCCGTGTCGATGTTAGGCAGGCCCTTGATGACCGCCTTTTTCATCTTTTCCGCCTCCGCTGTGTAGGTATGAAAGCCACGCGCCTCCGCACGCAGCCCGTTGGTAAGGGCACGGTGGTCCGTCATGCTATGAACGATGATGTTCACTTTGCCGCCCGATCTGTACTGCACTCTGAAATGCGAGTGCCCGATGTGGCCCTGCACCGCTGTGGTGACCTGCCCGTGTGAGAGGGTCCCCAGGGTCATCACAACCGGGGGCACTCGGTCCTTCCGTGCAGACTGGCCGCTGGTACCTGCAAAAGAATTTGTATTAGAGTTAGTATTTGGGCGCTTCGCCTGCGACGCTCCGCCGCCGCCGCCGCCTTCAGATACTTCGTTTAAACTGCTAAAGCGGTTGCCGATAACAACCGCTCGGGGTTCCTGTGGTGAAAGGGGCCTCTTGACGGTGTTGGAGGGCCTCGTCCAACCTTCCTCCTGGCGGGTCGTCTCCATATCCTGGGCGGGTGGCTGGGGTCTGGGGGGCGGGACGTAGGCCGAAGCTGGGCCTACTGGGGGGCGGCTAGGCCCAGGGGCGGATGCGGCCTCAGTCATCTCGGGGGGCGGCAGGGGGATGGATTCCGGCTTGGTCCTCGGGTCAGCGGGGGGGATCTGCGATGTCTGCTGGGGCTGGGAGGCAGGGATTGTGATGAGGATTGTCCCCGTCTTGGTTTGCCGTCGATACTGGCGGGCGCCCTGGGGGATCACGATTGGCGAATCCGCTGGGTCAGCTAGTTCCATCCGCGCGGACAACATCCGCACGGCAGGTATTCGGTATTTCCTCTTCTGTATGGGGATTTTTGATTTGTGGCGTCTCGGTGGGGCCAGGTTCTTCTTCCTTGCCTTTAAAAAGGCAGTTGGCGGCGCGGTGGCCTAGGTAGTGAGCCGGTCGGCGTCCGGCCGGCTAACAAAATAGCAGGTGTCTGGCCGTGTAAACACAAGCCAGACAAAAGCGACTTGGGGGCGAAAGAGCACTCGTCTCGGAAAGCGACTGTCGCTGGCGGCAGTCACTGAGCGAAATCTCTCTCTTCTTCCAGTCTGATCTGATCGATCTCTCCCGGGGCAAGGAATGGCCGGGAGAACCGTTGTCGTTCGCCGCTCGCACGCCGGGCGCGTGCGGGGAGGAGGGGGAGACCTTTTGCAAACACACTGGTGTAGCGTGATTTTGTAGGGCGTATTCGTGCATCGTAACACCGTACATAATTTTCTACGGACTCTCTTTAGTCGGTCTGTGCACTCTGCATCTCCAAACTATCGTAAGTATGCCCTATGTTAATCTTGTCTCTTATGCCAGCGTCTGCTATTTTACTTTTTTTTCACATAGCCTCATTATAAATACGTTCGCATGCGGATTTATAACACATTCGCTTCAGGGACCTGATTTCTACTGCAATCGGTGATCGTCTGAACAGTTTTATTTACAACAGTTTATAATTTGACATGGGTCAAGTGCCTGATTTTTGACGATTCCCGATGATCTAACCATGCCTTTCTGGGTGTTAAGAATAGAGACATCTATGAGATGATTGCTGTAGTTAATCATTGATTTAATCTTGATTAGGTTTTTAAGAAATAGTGAACACTAGAGACATCTAGGTAATTTTATTGTATTTAGTTATTGACACTGGCTGGCGAGAATACGCCACGTGACCAGTAGGGTCCGACGTTTGGCTATTATTGATGATTATTGGGATGTCTTATCTCCGGGTAATTTCTATTTTTTAATAGTATAAAAAGGGTGTTGTTCTAAAAACTATCTCTCTCGCATTAAACGAAACCTAGGGTACAGTACCCATAAAACCCCAAGGCGGGGTCCGGGCCAGATTATTTTAAAGTGTTAATTTCATTATTGTAATTCAAAGTGATTGTAAATAAAACGACTCTATATTAAAAAGTGTTTTACAATATAAAAAAGTCCACTACCCCGATCATGAAATGAAGTTATTGGCATGGTCCTTCGAGCCGGACACTGGGAAGCTTTAATATTATTATATTCTGCCTTTATACTTGCAATGCAGTTGTCTCTTTCTGGTAAAAGAATGAAAGAATAATTCCCCGAATGATGCAATTAACTAGGCAGACACTAGAATTTCCGATAGCGGAAATTTCAAACCCAGTTTCAGGAATAACCTAAAAGGCCTATTAAAGTGGCGTTTGTGGGAACTGATACAACAGCCTCCATTGCTTCGGTTTAATTAAATTCGCTCGAAATTACTTAGCTACGAAATATGGAGCAATTTGCGTTTTGGTATCAATTTGTCACAGTCTATCGGTTTAAATAATTATCGGTTCTTAAAAGAAAAACTCTTAAACGCACGGTTAAACTCTTAGGTTAAATCACTTTTACAATTTATAACTTTTACCCATGTACGCACGTTTTACCTAAGTCTAAAAGTCAATGTTCCCTTGGAGATAATTGGCTAATGTTAGTGAATCACAAGTTTCGTTTCATTATTAACTTACTCTACTTCTGGACACATTCGAAGAAACCATTTTAATGCAAATTTCTGGAACTGCCTGAAGTACATTTATATTAAGGTTGATAATTCTGATTGCGAACGATTTGAATGGCAAAAAAGTCGTTGAAAGAAAATCTTAATTTGAATAGATTAATACTAAAATAGTTTCCCGTGGGAAATATGCAAAATTTCAATCAAATCTTTCAGTAATTCAATATAGCTAACCAATTCAGCTGCCATTAATTCCGTCTCTAAAAAAAATCAGCACTTAGTTTTGGATTCGTAGATTCAATTTGTGGTTCAATAAATCGATTGCCAATAAAAGAGTTTATATCGTCTGTAAAGTCCAGTTTTTCAACCACAATATTAAATTTTTAACAATTATTATAAGCAATAATTATCAGTGTGAAACACTCATCCACGCTGAAAAATCTTCCGAGAAAAGATACATGACGCCAACGGAACTTGAACCCGTGCCCTTCTGATTGCCGGTCAGCTGCTCTCCCAATTGAGCTATGGCGGCTTATCTTATACCCGCCAAATGATTTAATATATACTAGTGTTTCATTCAACAATTATTGCTTATTATATTTTTTCCACCTGAAAACAACCAACTTTAGTTTTTGCGAGAGAGACACTGTTAGTGTTAAATCCCTCGCTAGGTGGCGTCGAGACAAATTATGTCTTCATTTATTGGGGAAATACTTAAACTTGCCAAATATTAATTATTATTTTTTAATTTTTGAACTAACGTTTAACACAAAATTTTGAATTGATATTGAAAAATCTTCCGAGGCAATCAGAAGGGCACGGGTTCAAGTCCCGTCGGCGTCATGTATCTTTTCTCGGAAGATTGTTCAATGTGGATGAGTGTTTCAGGCTGATAATTATTGCTTATAATAATTGTTACCCTTTGTGCTATTCATATAAATCTTGTCTTAAACGTTAGTTTAAAAATTAAAAAATAATAATTAAATTTTTAGTTGTCGTAACACCTTAACTACAAATTTCTCAAAGATAGGTATCGTTTTATTGAGGTTATTACGACATATATAATAAATCATTTCCATTAAGCAACTTTAATAAAATATAAAATAAAATAAAATATTTTATTTTTGCGTGTCTAGTTCTGTTTCTTCAATGAGAATAACTCCAGAGTCTACCACCAAATCAAATTAATCAATTACTTGAGTCTGTCGTGAGTCTTAACAAGAATCAGATTAACAGAAGAGTTTGTATTGTAGGATGGGTCATTTAAACTAGTGTGTTATTTCTAAATACTAATAACGGTAAAAGAGTTCCGAATGGGGGTTAAAAAGATACGATTAAAATATTTGGAATTTATGATGCCACTATTTATTTATGCGGATTGATTTCAAAGTTTGGAAAAATTTCATTTTTATGGGTTGTTTCTAGTTTGTGCAAAAGTTCCAACGAATCCACTTACCTACGGATTGACTTCAAAGTTTAGAAAATTGACATTTTTAGAGGTAATTTCTAGTGACTACTACGAATCCGATAAAAACTTGTCTGTCATTCCTGCAGCAAATATAGTATGTATTTATGAAATCATTTACCAAACGTTCTATTTTTGATGAGTGAGGGCGTACGGTGACAGTGGTAGGAGCACCAATTGCACTAAGCACTCTTCTACTTTAAATTTTATTTATTTTTTATTTATTTATAAATATATGTTACATATATTGGACATTTACGTAGATTAGATTTATCAAATCGCCATACTAGGCGGCTGCCTGTTTCATGGTGATCAATTAAGGATAGTTACTTTGAGTGAAGTCTAGTGTAAACACATGGTAAAATTGGTAAAGTTATAATAAAAAAAGAGAAAAAAGAAGTGCGTAAAATAAACATGTAAATAAAATAAACCTGTAAACATATGTTAGCAGTATGTAATGATGTTGATGATTTGAATCCGATTGTAATGATGTCTTCAAACCTACTCTTTCTTGTAACTTGTATCTCAAACTCCTCAGATTGTCGCAAGTTGATATTTGCATAAAATATTACATTAGTTCCTACCCGGAATAAAGAAAAGACGTCACGCGTTTATTTAAAATCTTCTAGCTTCGCTGTGGAATTGGCAGCATTCGTTCGAGCAGCTGTTACCAAAGAACCAAAGTCAGTCGCTTTTGAAAATCGGAGTTCATCGGATGTGTACTTGCAAGGAAATCCAAGACGGCGCGGCCCTGGGATGTACACGCAAGACATATCGCTCTTATATTCGAAATTAATATTTCATAACAGGATTACTATATTTAAAAAAATATTGTTCAGTTATAAACTGAGCTGGCGCCAAAGTTTGTTCGTTTGCTTCAGTTTTCTAGAGTTTTTTGCTAACCTAGTATTGTTAGACATGTGCTTTGAAACTTATCGTAACCATAAAATGTGGCCTTCAGCCATTTTTTCACCCCTGATTTAATCTAATACATTACACTCACTTGTTCTAGTATTTAATAGTCTTGACACTGGTCATATTTGTAGCTTAAATAAAATAAAAGTTATATTGTCTTAAAATATTTTGAATTTTCATTTCAACATTCTTCCTGACTCATTGTCAAATACACATTAATTTGTTCAATGTTTAACTGCCCTGATTCATAAATTGATTTAGAAGCAAGTAAGTACTCCTTTTAATTAAATTAAGTTTTAAGATCACGTGGGATAAGAATGTTACAAGATGCAGGCTGCGATTATTTCACACTGTATAAAACTAAACAAAAGTAAGCTTTGCGGAGAAAGGAAAAAAAAACAAGAGAAAGCATTTTGGCACAAGACAGAGTTTTCCAAATACCTGCAATATATTTTGATGGCCGAAAAGATAAAGCATTAATTATCACTAAAATTGGGGGAAAGATTACAGAGAATGAATCCTAGAAGTGCATAATTACATTGATAAAAGAGCCATATTTGGATTACATTGCACGAATTTTTATTAATTATTTATTTTTACGTTAAACGACAAAAAAGGAAATTGACGATAACGTTTATAATACATTTGTCTAACAAAATATGCATGTGTGTTTTTTCGTTATCAGTAGACTACTATCAGTTAGAAAAAAACGTAAGGTCAGCTATTTAAAAAAAAAAAATTACTTTAAAAATTTTTGTATATTATATTTTGAGTTATTAAAACTTATTTAAACTATTTAGCTTATTTCACCACCTTTCGAAATGCGTTCTGAAATATTCCATTTATTTTAATTTTATTGCAAAGTGAAAATATATGGACCTAAGGACAAAATAGAGCCGAGGTCTGAGAGGTTAATTACTTAGCTGGAAAAATTTTACACCATCGTAAATTACTGCGTCTACGAAAAATTAATCTATTTTTTATTTTTAAATATATTTTTTCTAATTAAGAATTTCAGTAAACATTACAAACTTGTTTGCTGTAAACCATCAAACATTGTTTTTATCACAATTTTTTTAAACTGTGTAAATTATTATTACGATAATCTATCGGTAACTTCAATGGATTCTTTTGATGTGTAGTCAGTCACTTTACTGTAGGGTTTAGCGGGTGCCTCGGTATGGAAGAACGCCCGACCTCAAGGGCACAAACCCTAATGAGGTGCATCACACTGATTAATACTTTAATAGACCTTTAGTCTGTGCATCTTAGTTGGTGATTATAAAATCAGTGGAGTGTGTGGATCACGTTGCTAATGATGTCATGATTTTATTATGTGGTGGATCATCGCCATATATTATAATCTGGGCGTTATCTTAAAATAGGAAAGGAAAATGAGAACTGAAAAAATTGTGAAGAAATTTTTTGTATTTTATTTATTTATTTATTATTTACTTATTTATTATAGATATATACAAAAAAAAGTACAAATTACATATTAGGAAGTTTTGCCTCTCCAACTAGGAAGGTTTTCTATTCCAGGACAGACAAATTGACGGGTTTAGTTCATATTATTCCTTAAGAAATGTACATAATTACGTAACAAAAAAAATATAAAAAGTAACCTGATAGCATAAATACATAATATTCGGATTTACCGAAATAACCTAGTTACATATAATACATTCGGATTTACAGTGTACGAGATAAGTAGGTAAGTTAGTAGTATTGAAAAGTGTAAATAAGGAACCTGATAACAAGTTGGAGGAATTACAATAAGATTAAATCTTAACTTCATCTCTTTATGTTGTAAATTTTACAACATAAAGAGATGAAGTTATATTAGGTTATATGTTTAGAAGTGTGAACTTATAATACATAGTACACTTATAAGAGAAACTACATTAAAATGTTCACTGTTAGATATGATTTATGTATGTAATAATGTATACGTTTAATTATTAAATTTATTTATGCGTTGTAACTACAATGTGTAATAAATTATGTGCAAACATGATATCGTATTAATTATAACTTTTTGTTTTATATTTGGATCGTCTTAAACCATGGTGAACTAACTCACTTTTTGCAGTTTCTCACCGTCCACCATCTTTCTTAATTTTACTCGTTATGCATACATCAACTTTGCCTCAAACAAACACGATCATATTTTGATCGTCTTAAACTTTCTGAGTTGAGGGCTCCAAATCATAATCTAACCCTGCCAGAGAGAGCCAATCAGAGAACAACTGTCTAATATTGGACAAGCTGTGTTTAGTGACCAGATCTGAATAGCCAGATACTTCCCAACCTTCCTCTTCCCCACCTCCTTCCCTTCCCCACTACCTTCAGCCTCACAACATACCCCAATTGGGGATGCCATAATCTCACTGGCTCCAGACGGGAGCAGTTGAGATTCTTGTGCGGTATTCACTGTAAAAAAAAAAAAGACATTATTTCTCTGATTGGTTCTCTCTGGCAGAGCTAGATTATTATTTGTAGCCCTCATTTCTAGCTTTAACTCAGGAATTGCAAAAAGTGAGTTACTTCACTACGGTGAAAGCAAGATTCTACCCAAATTCAATTGCAATCAAGATGGTGTCTTGGATAAACTTATGCATTTTTATTTTTTAACGACTTCAAAAAGGAGGAGGTTCTCAATTCGACTGAGTATATATATATTTTTTTTTTATATTTGTTATTTCAGAACTTTCGACTGGGTGAACCGATATTAATATTTCTTTTTTTGTTTGAAAGCTGGTGCTTTTCGTGTGGTCCCATTTCAATTTGGTTCAGTTTTGACAATGGCGTCCATGAGAAAACCGTATAAGCCTTAAATTTGCATTAAGTATGTGCGCGACAAATGGACGAATAACTCAATATCACGCCAACCGATTTCGATGATTCTTTTTTTATTGGAAAGGATGTACTTCAAGGGTAGTTTGATGAGAGTTTGGTTAGGTTCTGATTATCGGATCCATGACAAAGTAACGGAACTTTTCAATTCTTAGGAGCAAATTAACAATACTCGGTCGAGCCTTTTATAGGCTATCCGGATCTTTGAGTCACCTACCGTAACGTCGTTATGGTCGAGTAATGTCTGTCTCATATGAGCAGCACGTTTAGTTGGTCTACTCATATTCAGACAAATTAGTTAGTGTACTTCAGATTCACTAAAAATCAAAAAATAAACAAAATTTTTAACAAAGCAAAAAAATGACTTCAAAAAATGCACTAAAAAGTAAAAAAATAATTTCGTATTCTTCTACAACTTAATTTTTCTACTCATCAATATGTAGGTACGATTGTTATTTTTGGAGTCGGTGCCAGCCAAGGTACCCGGCACGGCGTTTTCACTTGACAGCTCCCCTCCTGCCGCGGCCCCGCTCTCGCCTCGTCAAGTCGCGCGTGCGACACATCTCACCTATAACTATGTATGTAGTTACAAACCTACCTGGGCTGACACCGACTCCAAAAATAACAATCGTAACTACGTATTGATGAGTAGAAAAAGTAAGTTGATTATTAAGTTGTAAAAGAATACGATATTATTTATTTGCTTTTTAGTGCATTTTTTAAGTCGTTTTTTGTGTTGTTAAAATTTTTGTTTTTAATATACAACATCTTTTGATTATCTCAGAAGTAGGACAAATATATAATATTTTTATAGTGGAATAAATTATTGAGTAAATTCTCAAATCGTAATGTTTAATCCTCGAAGATATTATAATTAACAACTCTCAAACGAAAAATGGAAACAGAAAAATCATGAATAGGTTAGATTGCATCTTGGAATTGATCCCAGAACCTCAGCCTTGCCGGGGTTTTGCTCCATTCAATTCCTAAATGCGACCAAATATTTTTCTGATTATTCGATTACACATTTTTCGTTTGAGAGTCTCTAATATTATCTTCAAAGATTATATAATAGATAAATGAAACAATTTAACTTTGTTTGAACCACTTATTGATTATATTTATAATAACTAGCAAGTACCCGGCATGCGTTGGATAGCCACTCAAAGAAAGAAATCGTTCGTTTTTATTAGAGTCCTATAATTTCATTACCCGTTATATCCGATTTTTTGACAAAATGATCTGAGTATGACATCTTGTTCACATTTTTGCGAAGAACAAGACTAATGTAAAATTGAGTTTCAAAACCTCCTTTATCATGATCAAAAACCATGTTAAAACTGCGAGTGAGAAACAATACCCGCTATATCGGAATTTATCCAATCACGAACAGTTATTTTGAGTTTCAAAAGCCTCCACATTCCATATAAATTACGAAGTGAGTATCAAAATCCGCTATATCCATTTTATTTATCCAAATTACTTAAATATTTCTAGACACACATTGAAAAATGAACACTTTTCGAATGTAAATTACTTCAATTCATTATATAAAAAAATAAAATGCAATTTTTTATTTACGCTAGAGATGTGACAGTTTTTTGCGGTTTTCTCCGAATCGCTGAAGTGCTTTCGCAAACATGTTTTTTGTTTTTCCGTCTGGTGCGTACACGAATGAAACAAAATGTTTTCCGACGCATCTTCCGAGCAGGCCACAGCTGTCCATGTGAGAATCATGGATTTTTCAAATTTACCCCCTGCTATCCCCTACTGCTACTAGGTCTCCCTTGTAATCATTCCTTCCCCTCCTCTCTTGCCCCCACATCTCCCCAGAGTGTCTCGCCAAACTATATAAAGTACACATTTTCCAAACAACTCGCGCATTATATAATATGAAAATTGCATACGATTTTCATAACTGCAGTGCTCACCAGTATATATAAAAACTTTCGCTAGCGTGTGCGCAACAATTCACTAACGTGTCATCGCAATCGGATGAAAAGTAAAGGCAATAATTTCATTACGCCACAACTCACTTTTGTGTATAGAAATCATCGCGGGAATGCGCACATCAAATCACCAAAGTTTCATCGCAATTGGATAAATGGTTTAGGAAGGCATACATTTTATTACTTTTCACCAACACATCGATGATTTATTAAGCAGAGCATACAGGCTTCTCGGCTTCGTAATTAGAAACTCCTATCCGTTTCGTGACACAAAAACACTGACGTTATTATATAACACACTAGTCCTGAGTGTTCTTGAGTCAAATTCGATCATCTGGGCCCCACACGAATTAACATACACTTTACGCATTGAAAGAGTCCATAAGAATTTTTTAAGGTTTTTATCCTCGCGGCTCTATGGACGTTACCCTTGGCTTTACCCATTGATTTATATATTAGGCATGACCAATTACCACTCCCTAGAGACACGTAGAGGTATTGCTTTGCTTAAATATTTTTTTCAACTAATAAACGGTCACTAATCTAATAATGAGATACTGGCCCAATTAAATTTTTTTGTACCAGAGTCTCACTCTCGAGGACGTCATCACAACCTCCTATATGGTAGAGCAAGCCGCACTTATTTATTTATGAACTCACCTGTGGGGAGAGCTACGTGCTTTTTGAATGCGGTGGATAAAAAAATAGATTTATTTTTGGTGTCCTATAGCGCATTTGTAAGATTTTTGGCATTGCATTTACACTGCATAAATGGTACAATTATAACGTCTTAGGCTATATTGCCTGTAATTGTTATAAATAAATGTACAAATTATATATATATATATATATATATATATATATATATATATATATATATAAAGTACACATTTTCCAAACAACTCGCGCATTATATAATATGAAAATTGCATACGATTTTCATAACTGCAGTGCTCACCAGTATATATAAAAACTTTCGCTAGCGTGTGCGCAACAATTCACTAACGTGTCATCGCAATCGGATGAATAGTAAAGGCAATAATTTCATTACGCCACAACTCACTTTTGTGTATAGAAATCATCGCGGGAATGCGCACATCAAATCACCAAAGTTTCATCGCAATTGGATAAATGGTTTAGGAAGGCATACATTTTATTACTTTTCACCAACACATCGATATATATATATATATATATATATAACTCTTTTCATTAAATTCCATCAATTTCATAAATAGCTAATAATGTAATTAATAGTCCTTTTATCTTATAATTCGGTTTTTGTACTTCTTTTGATAACTCCGTCTGTATCCACAAAATCCAGATTAGCTTAGCGAGAAGAAATCCCTGTATTTAAAAAGGATTATACTAATTAAAGAAGTCTGCTGGAAGATAGTTAGCAAGATTAAAATTTATTGAATCAACTAACGACCACAAGTTTTCTTTAAATAACCCTCAGAAATGCCATTACAGTAATAAATTTGGTTATGAAAAAAGTTTTTCTGAAAAGTTTGTCAACCTAATAATGCTGGGTACTCCGACTGAGAAGTTTGTCTCTACGCCACTCCATTTTATTTTTCTCCCACTTTTGAATAAAGAGAAAAGTATTAATCTGCTAACATAATTTATTACGTAAAAAAATGTTCAAAATACCATTTACCTAGATTCTAATAAATACCTATGACTCCAGTGAAAAATAGTATGGCTTTAAAAAAATATGTTCATATAGAGTATATAGACCAATACACTCTAATTGGGAATATTCAAGTTTTATTAAATAATATTAAACGTAGAGTTTAAAAAAATAATTAAAAAGTCCATTTTTAAAACACAACGTAAAGTTGGTATGATGATATGTTGGTATGGACGTCACTGCTCACCATAATTTTCGGTCTTTATATAGAAATGTATGACACAAGCCATCGGTATTAACAACATGTTATTCGTTTATTTACGTACGGTTGGAGATATTTAGTTGTTGTGTTTATTGAAACATCACTTAGGCCTAAATAATTCAGTATCAAAAACAGAGATATCTTTATCTCTTTATTTAAAATATTTAAAAACTTAACTAACTAACTGTTCAAAAAAAATCGTAATGCTACTTCCACGGCCACGACCTCCGAATTCCAAAATGGCGGATGTCGAACAGCTGATCCGACGCCGTATCTTACCAGTTGCCTATCGATGTTTCGTTTTTCGATTTTTCGATTCGTGA
The DNA here is from genome assembly GCA_929108145.2 of Limnephilus rhombicus. NCBI lineage: Eukaryota > Metazoa > Arthropoda > Insecta > Trichoptera > Limnephilidae > Limnephilus > Limnephilus rhombicus. The sequence goes on from OV815296.1 coordinate 3,440,611, forward strand.
AGCCAAACAAATAATAATTTCAAACAATTTTTATAACACTCTCCTGTAATAAAAACTAACTCTAAAAATAAAAATAATTATGCAGTTACTTAAATTAGAAGGTCATAAAAAAAATAATTAAATTGGACCGGAGTTCCTTATTACTACAACTAGGTAACTCTGAAAAAGCTTTGATAGGAAATTGATTTATAAGATGGTAATAAATAGGTTGTTGTTTAGTTATACTGATAAGCATTGTCAAATCGTAGATTGATATGTTAGGAATCGTAACACTTATATTTTGGAAATGAGAAAATAGCTAATCATTTTTTTATGTATTTACTCATATTTACGAAAATGGAATGACTTACCTAGTTGTTACATACAAAAATGCAAAGAAAGCAATTTAATCAATTCCACAAATTTTAGTGCTAAAACTAGCAAAGTATAGTTCCCTAACTGAATCATGGAAAACACTTAATTAACTCTAGAGTTACTTAATTATAGAACTACACGAAATCGTTTTTTGGCGATACCTGAAAAACCATATTCTAATATCCTGATGATTTTAATGCGTTACGACTTTTCTATTTGTAACATTCATGGACGAGGAAATCATGTTATGCTTTTAGTGTGTAACCCTAAAACAGTGATTTCGGAGTTACCTAGTCGTAGTCATTATCCCAATATACATTAACTTAATTATACGTTACACAACATTGGTGAGGTTATATTACTGCTATTTTACACGAAAGCTCACTCGTGGTGCAAAAACTTGTGATTTTGGAAACGTAAGTGCAAAGCGTAATTATAAGTACGTGGTATTATGATGTTTACGGTGGTTTCTGACATCCCCTTGGTCAAGGGTCAAAAATATATAGTTTGACTCTTTGTTAGGTACCTACCTCTTGTTCTACCGCTTTTAGGTGTCCACGTATCCAGCTTCTAATGTCAGTATCACAAAGCACAGGTAATGATTCTTAATTCTTAGCAGCATTTGTCAAGAATTTATTGGTAGAAATGCGATTATGAGAATAATAAATTCTATGATCTTTAATTAAATTAAGACGACCTCCGTAGTCCAGTGGGTAAGACTCTTAACTCACAATCCGGAGGTGGCGGGTTCGAACCCGGCATGCGCAAATAAATTTTATTTGATTAATTTGTGTTATTTCACAATTAATTCATTTAAAATAATACAAAGTATATTTGCGGCATGTTCCAGAGTGGAAGATACTATCAGTATCGCCCTGGTGTAAGACCACCATTCAGAATTGAAACGTTGCTTGAAAATGGCTTTAGCCGTGTTTGGTGACCAGATCTGAATAGCCAGGTACTTCCCAACCTTCCTCTTCCCACCTCCTTCCCCTCCCCACTACCTTCAGCCTCACAACATACCTTAATTGGGGATGCCATAGTCTCACTGGCTCCAGACGGGAGCAGTTGAGATTCTTGTGCGGTATTCACTGTAAAAAAAAAAAAAAAGACAATAATAGCAAAACTCAATCGAAAATCTGGAGATAGAAAAACTAGAAAAAGATATTGGCACCTCCGGGACTCGAACCCAGGACCTTCTGATTACATGGCAACAGCTCTGCCAACTGAGCTAAGATGTCTATTCCAATTCGGTCACTTTTAACTGTATCGTGCTTCGACTAAGAACTATCAACATTATCTTCATTTTCTTAAAGCATATATAATTGACTACTTTCTTTATATATGATCGCAAGCTTCAAACCTTGGGTTCGAGTCCCAGAGGTGCCAATATCTTATTGTCTTCATTTAATTAAAGATTACAATTTGAGGTAGATATAAATATAAATAAAAACTAAAATTAACTCAAAAAGTTAAAAATATAAATAAAAATTCTATGATCATTTCTAGGTTACATAATAATAATAATTGGATAATTTATAGAACACAGTTACGAAAAAAAATCATGAATAGCTTGAAATAGACATTTGACTTCAAAAACTTATAATAATAACAATAATTGGACAATTTATAGAGCGCCGTTTTTGCGAAAAATCTCTTCAAGGGCGCTGTACAATCTATACGACCCCTACTATGGCAGATCGGTTAGACTCAAGACCCAGAGATGCCAGGTTGAATCCTAGGGTAAAAAATAAAATTTAAAAACGTCATAATTACTCAACACAGAAAGCCCAGAGGAAAATGTCTACAGCCTCCGAGCAGTTGCGACTCTTATAATACATATTTTAAAGGAGGGGTACCTTATTGCGGAGGCGTCAAATCTACAGATTTATTCCGGGATTAATAACATTTCACACATTTGACCTTCAAAACAAGAGAAAGGTTACTTCTAGATTTCGAAAAGCAATCCCACACCATTTTTCCACCTCTTGAAGTAGAATTGCTTACTTCGCACACTTGACGATCAAAATAAAAAATAAAAAATTCTGTAGGCATCTGATTTTAAAAAAAATCTGTTTAAAGCCCGGGCAGTGCCGGGAATTTCAGCTAGTCTAACAAAAATGGATTAAAAATGTTTATTTTTAACTTTATGAGTAAAATCTCAAATTATAATATTTAATTTAATGAAGACTATTAGCGAAACTCAATCGAAAATGTGGAGACAGAAAATCAGAAAAAGATATTGGCACCGCTGGGACTCGAACCTAGGACCCTTTGCTTACATGGCAAGTGCTCTACCAACTGAGCTAAGGCGTCTATATTCAATTCTGTCACTTTAAACTGTATCCATACTTCGACTACATACTACCAACATTATCTTTATTTTCTTAACGCACATATTATTGACTTCTTTATAAATGATTGCCAAATTCAACTCGAACTAAATTCTGTCTAGATAGTGTCTTGATAAATTTTTTATCATTTTATTTTTAATCCGCGACATCTATTGACTTTTCTTCAAGTCTGGAAAGAGTATTTATTTTTAAATTTATGAGTAAAATCTCAAATTATAATATTTAATTAAATGAAGACAATATTAGCGAAACTCAATCGAAAATCTGGAGACAGAAAATAAAATGGATAAAAATTTATCCAGACACCATCTAGATAGCATTTAGTTCGAGTCTTGCAATCATATTATATAGATATGGTAGTTCTTAGTCGAAGCATGATACAGTTAAAAGTGACCGAATTGAATATAGACACCTTAGCTCAGTTAGTAAGCAAAGGGTTCAAAGGGTTCTGGGTTCGAGTCCCAAGGTGGCAATATCTTTTCCTGATTTTTCTGTCTCCAGATTTTTGATTGAGTTTTGCTAATATTGTCTTCATTTAATTAAATAAATTAAAAATGTGTTTGTTCGACCACAATCCATTAAACATCCATTAATCCACCCGACTGTATCAACTTCTTTAACTCTATCAATGACTTAAAACCCTTACATTCTACGAGATGTTAGGAGTATAATAGTCATGACCTTACTATCCGAGTCCGGGTGAAACGATCCAAGCAACTAGTTATATAATGGCAGCCTTTGTGGCCTGAGAAAACAGCCTTAAATAATAAATGATGTCTGGAAGTCTCTTTAGAATAGGTTGTTAAGGGTGTTTGTTTATTCCATTCCCCAACTTGTTTATATGTCATTAAGTCACACTGTTTGTTTCTGTCGAGCGAATCATAATCATAACATCACACTAATAGGATACGAATGTGACTAAAGTTGGTTCGATAACAAAGGAAAGACAGACATAAATTGCCTTCGGAAGGCGAAATAACTATCACAATTGTTTACTTAATGCATTGTATTTATTATTCACATATGACTCATAATATACAAGATTTTATTAGCCAGTATTACCAAAGATTTGTATTAAACAATTGAAGCGAATGATACGAATTGTCGAGTGATGTTTTTATGTATTTTTTATTTTTAATAATTATTTTGGGAGGCGGATTTGGGTATTGCCGCCCTGGAACCATTCATTAGATAACCAACACCTCTGCCATAGGTCTCAAGTGGTTCCCTACGTTTATGGAGCAGAGATTCCCAAGATCACGGGGTGAGGTTTGTCCAGGTTTTGATGGTGGACGCATCTGCCACGATCTTCATGGGAGAGGCCGGTTGAGGGAGATCCTTTCACCTCTCCTGCCGGTCTCTCCAGACCTATCACCTTGCGCCGCAATGGGAGAGATGGATTCGTAAGTCCCTCCTGGACAAGCTGACCCTCAGATTCCTCCCTACACCTAATACTTTTTTCCTTTCCCGAATCTCCTCTCCTTCACTTCCCTAAAATACCCTCCACATTTATAGCATAAACAAGGCTGGCGTGGGTATTGAGAGAAATTATTTTCTTCAAGACTTCTTGAGTGATACTAATGTTAAGTTATGTTAGGTACACCGATGGTTAAGAATAATTTGTACAGGTCTGAAAATGGCTTTTATACCATGAATGAACACACTAGACTTGAGACTAGACTTGAGACTGAGCTGTATTTTTGACTTTTGATTGATTCATTTTACAGAGTTCCTAAACATGAGTTTACTGACTCTAACATAATTATATAATGGATTATCTATAGATACTTTACTGGTATTTTATTATAATGGTTGGTTTGAAAGTGAGATTAAAACTATACTGCGACTGTAAGCAGGTTTTTTTTATTCCTTCCGGAGGACTATCTTGGGTTTTTTATATTTAAAATTTTCATTTTCGCTATATTTCGCGAGCGTGTTAATCGTGGGGTTTGAGTGGCCGGGTAGGCCGGCGTAGAATTTAGTTGCTTGTGAGAAAATGAAGTCTTTTATCAACGGAATGTTGGAGTCTTTATGGAGACAAGAAATTCTACTCCATTTAGGCGCATTTAAGGCAAGTCTAATGGCTTTGTTTTGAAATATTTGAATCTTCTCTAAGAGACTGGGGGCCGCGTGCCCCCAAACGGGGCAAGCATAGGTGAAGCCAGGCCTTATGGTTGTTTTATATAACAGTAATTTGTTGCCCGTTGATAAACGACTTTTTTTTCCCATCATTGGATAGAGTGAAGATAGACATTTATTAGCTGCTTTAATTTTTCCAGTTATGTGTTTCTTCCAGGTGAGCTTGGAGTCTAGCGTTACACCTAGGTATTTAATTGACTTTTCCCATGGAACATTATCCCCAAACAGTCTAATGAATGGGGGCCGTCTTGGCCGTGTCTTTGAGAAAACGGTCGCGGCGCTTTTAGTCGGGTTAATAGATATTCTCCATTTTTTACACCACTTTTCAGTTAGAGTGGTTTGTATCTGTACGCGGCGTGTAGCAGTGGCCTCGTCAGTTGAGCTAGAAATGATGTTAGTGTCATCCGCAAATTGAGTGATTTTAACATTATGATCCACGGGTTTAGGGATATCGCTACAATAGATGTTGTATAGGGATGGTGAGAGTTGGCTGCCTTGTGGAACCCCAGCTGATATGGGGCGGGATGTGGAGAATACATTTTCTACTTTGACTTTGAAGGATCTATCTCTTAGGTAGCTGGCTATTAGTTGTATAAGTCTTAATGGATAACCAAGAGAGTACATTTTATATAAGAGGCCGTTATGCCAGACTTTGTCGAAAGCCTTACTGACATCGAGTGAGAGAATTACTGTTTTTTTCTTGATATTGAATGCCTCCGTGATGTGTTCCACCACACGTAGGAGTTGGTGAGAGGTGGAATGACCTGCTCTAAAACCGTGTTGAAAGTCTGGCAAGAATTTACTTTTATTTGTGAATGCATTCAGTCGTGCTAGTATTACTTTTTCCAGGATTTTACCTAGGCATGGAAGGAGGCTAATTGGCCGATGATTCTCCGTTAATAATGGATCCTTGCCTGGTTTGGGAATTAAAATTACGTCAGCTTCTTTAAAATCCTTAGGAAAGCAACGCAGCCGAAGTGACGCGTTGCAGATGGCTGTGATGGCGCAGATGCCTTTAGTTGATAGATGTTTTAAAATCTTATTTGAAATGCCATCGGGCCCGGCGGCCTTCTTCTTCTTGAGCTGTATGCGGCTCGCGCTGACTTATATACTCTGCCGGCCGGGCAAGTAGTTTCGAGAACGGTAGGTAATGCCGGGTGAACTCACGCAAAGCTGAGAAACCGCTCGAACCTTCTGTGTGCATTTGTACGGTACAGCCAGGTGTTCTAGGCCTTTCGCGTAAGTGGCGGAATTATTATTTCTAGGCGGCCGTTGGTGCTACGCTGAATGTAGGTAGGTGGATCGGCCGTAGTATGTGCTTCCAGCGAGTTCCATGGAGGTCAGTGGCGCAGCGGTAGATTTCGCGGAGCGGGTTAAGTGGCCGCTACACATCATTTTAAAGTTTTATTGAGTATCTTTTTGTCTTTCAGCATATTATAGATAGATTGTTTTGTCTTTCAGCATATTAAAGATAGATTGTTTTTTCTTTCAGCATATTATAGATGGATTGTTTTGTCTTTCAGCATATTATAGATAGATTGTTTTGTCTTTCAGCATATTATAGATAGATTGTTTGGTCCTTCAGCATATTATAGATAGATTGTTTTGTCTTTCAGCATATTATAGATAGATTGTTTTGTCTTTCGGCATATTATAGATAGATTGTTTTGCCTTTCAGCATATTATAGATAGATTGTTTGTCTTTCAGCATATTATAGATAGATTGTTTTGTCTTTCAGCATATTATAGATAGATTGTTTGGTCCTTCAGCATATTATAGATAGATTGTTTTGTCTTTCAGCATATTATAGATAGATTGTTGTCTTTCAGCATATTATAGATAGATTGTTTTGTCTTTCAGCATATTATAGATAGATTGTTTGTCTTTCAGCATATTATAGATAGATTGTTTTGTCTTTCAGCATATTAAAGATAGATTGTTTTGTCTTTCAGCATATTATAGATAGATTGTTTTGTTTTTCAGCATATTATAGATAGATTGTTTTGTCTTTCAGCATATTATAGATAGATTGTTTTGTGTTTCAGCATATTATAGATAGATTGTTTTGTCTTTCAGCATATTATAGATAGATTGTTTTGTCTTTCAGCATATTATAGATAGATTGTTTTGTCTTTCAGCATATTATAGATAGATTGTTTTGTCTGTCAGCATATTATAGAGAGATTGTTTTGTCTTTCAGCATATTATAGATAGATTGTTTTGTCTTTCAGCATATTATAGATAGATTGTTTTGTCTTTCAGCATATTATAGATAGATTGTTTTGTCTTTCAGCATATTATAGATAGATTGTTTTGTCCTTCAGCATATTATAGATAGATTGTTTTGTCTTTCAGCATATTATAGATAGATTGTTTTGTCTTTCGGCATATAATAGATAGATTGTTGTCTTTCAGCATATTAAAGATAGATTGTTTTGTCTTTCAGCATATTAAAGATAGATTGTTTGTCTTTCAGCATATTATAGATAGATTGTCTTATCTTTCAGCATATTATAGATAGATTGTTTTGTCTTTCAGCATATTATAGATAGATTGTTTTGTCTTTCAGCATATTAAAGATAGATTGTTTTGTCTTTCAGCATATTATAGATAGATCGTTTTGTCTTTCAGCATATTATAGATAGATTGTTTAGTCTTTTAGCATATTATAGATTTTTTATTTTTTTTATTTTTTATTTAAAAAAATACATACGTATACAGATTCATAGTAAAACATTTGATTCTTAAAACTTATAACTATATATAAATTTCTTTTTAATGAAACTACCCAATTCAAAAGAGAAAACATTTCTCGTGCTTGAATTTTGGAGTGCTATTGTAAATTGCATAGTTACACAGAGTATGTTATTACAAGTACTTATATTAATAAAATATACATTCATGAAGACAAGTGGACATAATAACTGACAGTATTGTCAGAGTAGGCACATATAATAAAGTTGTAACAATTTGGTGCCTGCAAATAATGCGTATGTACTTTGCTTTCAATTTGATATGGTGATAAAATATATTTAAAGATTATGTTCTAGTTTATTTTTGTTGTTGTTATTATTGTGATGATGAATTTAAAACTTATAATTAGTGTCGGGTTGGCCTATTAGTGTTTTTATTTGGGATTTAAAAACTTTATAATTTTTTTCAGACTTTTTTTTTTTTTTTTTTCATTTACTAGATTCTTATGTATCTTGAGGAGATGAATCATTTAAATTTACTGAATTTAAAGTTAATGTTCTTTATACAAATAGAACGGCGTCATATGCGCCTTGCAATTTTTACCTCATGTGGGTATTTAAAAATAGTACCTGGCTATTATAGACTTAGAGGTCATGTATTTTGTCGGTAGGGAAAAATTGTTATGTAAAAACCCTACTAAAATTGCATGTTTTGCATAGCTCAACAAAGCAACCGGCATCAAGCAAGGGGAAATATATACATACGTGTGTGTTTGTGTTATGTTGGGAGTGGGAAGGAGTCGGTCATGTCCTTTTATTTGGAGCTCATCCGCATTTGCCTTTGGGAATAAGGAAACCATGAAAAACCTTATCCGGGAGGAGTCGGCCGACAGTCAACATGAAACTGTGCGGCCTTCAGTGATTTCAGTAGATGAAATCCTGCATTTTGTGGTGATGGGTGTGGGTGTCTGTTTTTATGTGATATATACTTTATGGGAATTTTTAGGATAAACTTACATACATATAGATAAAATAAATATTATTATATAAATATATACATAGATATATAGACATAAGTTGTGGGGAGGGGTCTGGTGATTGGGAATACCTACCGATCGCTCAGTCATCCGCGTCTGATTCAGGATTGTGCCAAATGTGATTAAGGTCCATCAGAATATGTTTGGGTAGTCTGTGTTTGTACCTGAAAGGGAGATCGCTAGGTGCATTGTATTGACCGATTTCTCTGATGAGTTTATTTTTACTATGTTGAAGTGACTTGTAAAATCGGTCGGTCAGTCTGTGTGTGTATTCAAATAAGGTCGGTATTTCTTCTCTTGCATGTAGTCTTTTCAAGTTTGTTCTGAGTCTTGTGTTGTACGTGATTTTAATGCAGAGATTTTGTAAAGTCTGTAGTTTTGTGTGGTCAGAGTGGGAGATGCTGCCCCACACGGGGATAGCATGAGTCAGTACCGGTCGAATGAGCGAATAGTAGATCAGGAGTTTGGTTCTGGGAAGTAGCGGACTTCTTCTGTTGAAGATTGGCTTCATCGCGCCGACTGCCTTTCTGGCTTTCACGTGCATCTTGGCTACGTGAGATTTCCAGTTGAGACGTGAGTCCATTGTGAGGCCCAGGTAGACGACCTCATCTTTCCATTCTAGGACGTGTCCTCCCATTTCGATGTTGACGTCTGGTGTTCTTATTTTATTTTTCCTCGAGTACATTATGACTTCGGTCTTCGCCTCGTTCAGTTTGAGTCGCCATTTTTTGTAGAAATCTACGAGTGCGTCGAGCGCCCTCTGTAGGTATATGGCTGCCATGTCTGCTTGCGTCGAGGAAACGTAAAGTTTGACGTCGTCTGCATAGATGGAAAGGTTGCATCTCTCGTCATGGGGGATGTCGTGCGTAAAGATGTTGAAGAGGTGAGGTCCCAGTAGACTTCCCTGTGGCACGCCTTTTGGTATCTCACGTAGTGTCGACAGCGCGTTCCTGATGAAGACTTGGAAGGATCTGTTCTTGAGGTATTCTTGTATCACTCTCGTTAGGTATATGGGCGTGTTCAGTCTGTGTAGTTTGTGCAGGAGCCCTTTTATCCAAACGGTGTCAAATGCCTTTTCCAAGTCTAGCAATGCAGCGGCGGTGTAGCGATTTTCGTTGAATCTTCTCGCGATGAATTCCGCTACTCTGGATAGCTGATGGGTGGTGGAATGCCTTTTCCTAAATCCGAATTGTTCGTCTGGTAAAGTGTCTTCGTGGTGTGGTAGAAGTCTGTTGAGAATCACCTGTTCAAATACCTTGCTCAGCGTGGAGAGTAGGCTAATCGGCCGATAGTTTGTCGGCTGCTTCTTGTCCTTGTTTGGCTTGGAAAAGGGCAGCACGGTCGCCGTTTTCCAGATCTCGGGGAAATGTCCGATGGTGAGGCAGGCATTGAACAGTTTGGTGATGAAGATGATGGCTTTCTGAGGTAGATGTTTCAGTAGGATGTTATGTATTTGATCGCTTCCCGGCGCCTTATTTGTTTTCAATCGCCTGATAATGACGGCTACTTCGCTCGGTGTGCTGAAGTGGATATCGGCGGCGTTCGTCTGCTCGGCTTGTTCGAGGTTTCTTAGAGACTCTTCTACTAGTCGATCCGTTTCCGGGTCCGATAGGCCGTCCGTGGCTGCGTAGGCTCTCTCGAATCCATCGGCGAGTGCGTTTGCTTTTTCTTCGAGTGAAAGTGCCAGCCCTGATCCGTCTAGCTTCTCTAGCGGGGGAATCGCGTGATCCTCGTGTCTCAGCGCTTTTGCCATTTTCCATAGGCTGTTGTCCTTTGGCGTGAGTGACGTAACTTTCTTCGTCCAAAGTTCGCGTCTGAGGTCGGTGATCTCCTGCTTGATTTCCCGCTGTAGAGTGTTGTAGGCCGTTTTGAAGTAGCCGTCGCGCGTGTGATGGTAGATGCGTCGCAGGCGATTTTTCTCCTTAATGAGCGATAAGACGTGCTCGGGAAGCTTGATCGTGTATGTCTGTTCGTCTTTGAGGGGGATGAAAGTGTCTTGTGCAATTTGGATGATTTCGGTCAGAGTGCTTGCGGCTTCGTCGATCTCTTCCTTTGAGCGCAGAGTTGCCGACGTGAGATGTATCCGTTCGTTAATCTCTTTTTTGAATCCTTCCCAGTCGGCGTCCTTGTAGTTTCGCCGCTTTCTGGGGCTCCTTGAAGTCGTTCCTCCTATACTGAAGCTCACGGGCAGGTGGTCCGACGACAGTTCGTCCAGCGTGCGCAATGGCGAGATGGTCTTGGCGTTCTTCTCAAGTACTATATCCAGAGTACTTGGGTACATTGCGTGTGCTGAGTGGTAAGTCGGTTTGTCCGGCGCCATTATCGTGTAGTTGTGCGTCTGCATATGTGAAAAGAGCGTTTTCCCATTCGCGTTGCCTCTGTAGTTGTTCCAATAATTGTGCTTGGCGTTCAGATCTCCTCCTAGAATGACAATAGGGCGCAAATTAAGTAATTTATCGAGATCTTCTCTAACCAGTAGGTTGGGATGGTTGCAGTAGGCGGCGATGATGGTATGCGCTCTATCCTCTATGGTGACTTCGATAATCGTGGCTTCGGTATGCTTCAACTTCGGAGTAGGGATTCTTGTAGATGTAATGGTTTGACGAACGAATATGGCGGTGCCTCCGCCTGCGCCCTCCTGTCGGTCGTCTCGGTGTACTTCGAAGCCGGGCACTCTCAGGGGAATGTCGGGTTTGAGATGAGTTTCTGTAATGAGAAAAATGTCAATGTTAGTATTGTTTGCCAGAGCGAGCAATTCGTCAATTTTAAAACGGATGCTGTGGGCATTCCACAGGAGGACGTTCACCATCTGGGGATTAGACATTGATGGTGGACGTGATTAGATCCATCAGGATCCATGCCCTCTCCAACTCGTTGGATCCAGCTGCGGCCAACTGCGGTTGCACCCGTCTCAATCCCTGTAGCAGGGCCATCATCAGTTGTGCGTCTCCTGCGCCGGTGTATGCCTCTCCTGCGGGCTGCTGCGTGCGGGGCTGCGAGCGGGGCTGCTCCTCGCGCTGTTGGGGGCCTGAGGCTCCTCCGGCTACTTGGGCCCAGGTGCGTCCATCATTCCTCGTCGTCTGATGCGCATGAGGATGTGTCCTGCTTCCTGGCGCCTCTGTCCTGCCTCCTGGTGCCTCCCGGCGGAGCTGTCGCTGGTGTTGTTGCAGTGAGGCGACGTATGCCACCCTCTTTGGGCAGCCCCTATAGTTGGCGGGATGGGGGCCTCCGCAGTTGCAGCACGCGGCGGGCTCATCCCTGGTGGTCTTGGGGCACTCGGCGGAGGCGTGCTCCACTAGGCATTTCACACACCTCGCGGTGTGTGAGCAGTTGCGGGACCCGTGCCCGAAGTTCTGGCAGCGGTAGCACTGTGTCCCGTGCTGCAAGTGGTTGCTGCGATGTTTTTGCAGGCGGATCCTGCAGTGGCATAGGTATTTGACGGCCGCCCTCAGCTGGCCCATGTTAACTTCCTTGTTGAAGTGTACCAAGTACATTGGGTACTCGGCCGTGGTGGTCGTCATCTTGGTGACCTTGACGGGGGCGAAGCCTTGGTTCGTAAGGTCTTCGGCTATTTCCTCCGTGGCCACGTTAGGCAGGCCCTTTATCACTGCCTTCTTCATTTTGTCTGCCTCCGCCGTGTAGGTATGGAAGCCGCGTGCTTCCGCTCGCAGCCCGTTGGTGAGGGCGCGGTGATCTGCCATGCTCTGCAGGAGGATGTTGACCTTTCCCCCTGGTCTGTACCGGATCTCGAAGCGCAGGTGCCCGACGTGGCCCTGCACCGCTGAGGTGACCTATCCATGCGATAGGGTCCCCAGGGTCATCACGACTGGGGGGACGCGGTCCTTCCTGGCGGCGCCCGTGGTACCTGTGGAGGAAGTAAATGAATTATTATTTGCGCGTTTTGCCTGCGACGCGCCGCCGCCTTCGGATACTTCCCTCAAGTTGCCGAAGCGGTTGCCGACAACAACCGCCCGGGGTTCCTGCGGGGATCCTGGCCTCTTGATGGGGTTGGTCGGCCTCGTCCAACCTTCCTCCTCTCTTGTCATCTCCATGTCCTGATGGGGCTGGAATCTGGGGGGCGGAACGTAGCCTGAAGCTGGGCCTACTGGAGGGCGGCTGGGCCCGGCTGCGGTGGTGGTTTCGGGCATCTTCGGGGGCGGTAGGGGGATGGCTGCCGGCTTTGTCCTCGGGTCAGCGGGATGGGGCTGCAGTGGTTGGGAGTTGGGGACCTTGATGGTCCCAGTCTTTGTTCGGTAGGTGGTGATATCCTCTGGAATGGCAGAAAGGAGCCGCGCGGGAATCATCCGCACGGCAGGTGTCCTATATTTCCGCTTTAGGATTGCGGGGGTGTTCTTGGGGGCTTCTTCTATCGGTGGGGCCAGGTCGTCCTTCTTGTTCTTCTTTGCCTTGAAAAAGGCAGTTGGCGGCGCGGTGGCCTAAGCAGTGAGCCGGTCGGGGTCCGGCCGGCTGACAAATAGCAGGTGTCTGGCCGTGTAAACACGAGCCAGACAGAGCGGTTCGGGAGCGAAAAAATCTGTTGTCACAGAAGCGACTGTCGCTGGCGGCAGTCACTGAGCGAATTTATTTTTTTTTTTTTTTTTTCAGACTTGATTTTATATGGGAGAGCATTGAAAAATTTTATACCTTGATAAGCATAATGGTGTTGGGAAGCACTCGTTTTAAATTTTGGAATTTCTAAATTGGCCCGCGATCGTGGTCGGTTATATTAGAGATAGATTGTTTTGTCTTTCAGCATATTATAGAAAGATTGTTTTGTCTTTCAGCATATTATAGATAGATTGTTTTGTCTTTCAGCATATTATAGATAGATTGTTTTGTCTTTCAGCATATTAAAGAGGGATTGTTTTGTCTTTCAGCATATTATAGATAGATTGTTTTGTCTTTCAGCATATTATAGATAGATTGTTTTGTCTTTCAGCATATTATAGATAGATTGTTTTGTCTTTCAGCATATTATAGATAGATTGTTTTGTCTTTCAGCATATTATAGATAGATTGTTTTGTCTTTCAGCATATTATAGATAGATTGTTTTGATGTTTGTTTGTTGTTGATTGTTGATTAGACTTTTTTTGTACTCCATTAAACTTTATATAGATTGTATCGAAGGTGGTCCCTGATAAATGTGGTGACTTTCCAAAAAAAACCTTTCGTGAGTAGATAACCAAATATTTTCAATAGGCCACTTGCATCCCATTTTTTAAAAAAAAATTCCGGTTTAGACAAATATTCTAAGGCATTCTGTATTTTTTTTAATTGTATTTTTGAAACCCTGGGGATTTTTTGAAAATTTCAATCCAAAAAATCAGACCATTTTTTATAAACCGGAAAGACGGGACATAATTTTATAGGTGCGATAAAACGATAATTACATAGCCGAAAATCATTTTTAAAAAAATAACGTTCTCCACACGAATGGCACAGGAGAATATTACATCTCATAAATATTTTTTTCCTTGATCCATCTTATTGATCATAAATCATTATAATGTACAACGTATATATTACTAAATCCAATGTGATATACTTGTACTTGTAAATTATAATAATAATAAGAATAATATAAAATTTGATTTTGTTAAAATCAGCACCATAACCATTATACCTCTAAAACACGTACCGACTTCTAAAATGTACGGGGTTCTCTTCAGAACATCTGTCAAAAAGTCAAACCAAATGATTAGTTCGCAGATTACAAACAATAAATCTTGTGAACGAATTCAAAAATTCGCCTGAAATCAAAGTGATGCCATATAAAAATAAAAAAAATCAGTGTGGAATTTTACAAACTTAATAGGAAAATTTTCGGGGAAGGGACATTTTCATATAGTTACGTCACGAGCCCAAATAATGGATTTATTTAATTAAAAATAATAAAAAAAAACTGTACATTTCTAAAAAAATCTCAGTAAAAAAACCTATCCACACGATTTTTTCCAAGTCGTTGGGAATTCAATGCAAGTGGCCTATTGTTTCATTGCCTTCTCTAATATAGAACTCCGCACAAAGTGAATTTAAATCATAACCCAAATACAATAAAATTATTATGTAAAAAAATGACTTGTGTTTTTTCGCTTTTTCGAAATGGGCCACATTTCCCATTAGCTTTGTTTCTCCATTCTTCTTGGTTCCACAACATCAAACAATAGAAAGCCTTCATCCCAAGCTGTCTTAATATGCAGGCACCTTCATAAAATATTATAATGCTGTTCAAACAACGCGAGGTTCCTTTCACTATGAACTTTGGTCCTTCGATGTTCTTCAAAATATCTTCTCTTGGAGGGGAGGGACTGTCTCAGAGCTAAATATAGAACAGTTTGTTAACAATTCTGACGTCCCTCTACGGAGTATGAATATTCTAAGAAGGCAGGGGTGGATTTGTACAATTTTGAGCTTTGTTTGTTTATTCCGGGCACTCAGGTGTATGGCTAAAGAGGAACTTCTGAGTTGTTCTGAGAAAAAAGGCTTCAAACATTGTAAGGGCCCGAGGGAATAACAGATGTTACCCTCGAGTTAGGTTTTTCCACCCTCCCGACGATTTCCACTTCGTAACCAACAAAATACAACTCAACAATCAATAAAGGAACATTAAATCGAATGCGATTATTGTTATTTCTAAAGAATTGAGTACGTACCTCAACCGCTAACTAATTAACCTTATACAACTAACAAAGCGACTTAAACGGGGAGTCCAACTCTTTGAACGCATTTTCTGAAATGGAGTAAGACAGGGGCAGGGATTACAAACGTTTTGCTTTACAACAGTCATGAACCTGAACCAGAGGCCAATATTTTCAACGCATTGCAACAACGAGCTAATTTGATTTTTTTTTAAGTTTTTACAGGTAATAATTTTTTTTATTTTTTTTATTAAATGACAATGTAAGATAAACTAAAATTACAAAATAAGTAAAACTACAGAGTAAAGTGGTTTGTTCACAGTTCTTCTCACTAGATATTCCTGTTCCGAGACGGACTGTATGTTTTTATACGTGTGTTAATTTTTATTTCCTCATCTTCTAGTTTGTTAGTTTTCACAAAATAAACAATAAATAAAATAAAATATTTATGTTTGTTGTCTGCAGGTTGCATTTGGGGTTACTTCATAATTTTAATGATTTCTTCTTCTTCATGTTAACTCAGCCATTATTTGATGTCTTTTTAAAAAATTTGTATCTCCATGGTGTTCGATTGAGATTGAAAAGGTTCTTTTATTAAATTGATTATCACCTTTTTTCATTTGCACTCGATTTTTTTTAAATTCAAATAACATGTGCGAAATTTCTTTTTATTAAATTAAAGTCAATTACTTTTAATGATGTTATTAATAAGTTCTGCAAATATTGCTACACTTACATTAAATTTAAAAGAAAATTGGATTCTACGAATTAAACACAAAACAATTAACAATTTTCGAAATACGTTTTACCCAAAGATATTGAAATATAAGAGATGTGCTATCTGCAGTTTTTACTGGCTGGGACTGCGCTTTTGGGTGTTGCCGGGATTGTTTACCAATTAACGAATAAACTAAACGAAAGTTAAACAAAATTAATGAATTCTTTCCGCATTCAAACTATATTGTTAACCAATACTAAAGCACACGTTAAAAAAATCAACGAAATGAACAAATTATTTTTGTTTGCAAACTACTGCCACCATAGTAATCCACCGACAGTCACGCGGACATCATAGCATATCTCTTTTGTATTTCAATATCTTTGGTTTTATCCAAGCAATTCGTAGATATTTGAAAGTACCGCGTTAGCGTCAACTCAATATAATCATACAGGATGTTGAGAAACATGCCTGACTTACTTTAACCACTAGTTCTTGACATCATTTGGAGAATAAAAAATTCATGAAATTTTCGTCTTCGAGGCTTTGATTATGATTTATTAAATAAGAGAAAACTAGAAACATACTTCTTTGAACGCGAGGTCTTCTGTTCACAGAACTAATAGTTTACTCTAAATAACCTCTAAGGATTCACTGGTGTAGGTGCATCTCCACCCTATTTTATATTATGCAATTAATAATAATAATAATAATAATATTATATCTTCATTGAACAAAAAAATTTAAGATTTATAACTACAAAAACAAAAGTACATCATAAGTACAGTAAAAGTACAGTTTAAAAGTTGCATAAGTACAAAAGTTAATAACAGAAAACAAAATACATACATACAGTAGGAACTTAAAGAATAGAGATTTTTAATTATAAATTTAGGTTTCTCGTAACCTGCCTCACTAGGCTAGCCTGTGTTGAGGCAGTTATTTTACGTCAATTTATTATACTGTGAACATATCTACACCTATATTAGAATAAAATCACACAATACAATGGTTGCATTAATAATAACAATAACGTTGGTACAATAATAACAGCATTGGTTCAATACTAATTTCGAATTTGGGTAAGTGCACCGGTAAATGCTCTATCATTATTTTTTATCCAAATTTTTATGTTTTTTTTTTAAATTTTTTTTGTGTATCACATTTTTTTATACTAATTGGAACAATGTTGTAAAGTCTTGTTGCAAGGTATCTGAAGCTTCGTTGACCAAAAGGAGTATGAGTTATGGGAATTTGTAGTAAATCTTTGTTATTGTTTCGAGTACAGCGAGTATTTAATCTTTTTTCATAGTGTTTGTGTATATTTGTGTATAGATGAGTGAGGATTGTTTTTGCATATGTCTGCCGAACGTCAAACACATTCATAATATTGAATATTAAGTTCGAGCCTGTAATTAGAGGTAGTCTAAGAATTAATTTTATAATAGTTTTCTGTGCCTTTATGATTGGGTCTAGTGCTGACGCAGTACCGCCTCCCCATGCTATGATACCATACTCAATAATAGATTGACAGACTGCAAAATAAATCATTTTCGTGTATGGTTTTTCTTATTTTGTTTGCAATTATTTGAGTGTGAATATTCCATTAGAGATATGGATCAATTGTGAGGCTAAGATGTGATTTGGTATTATCTTCAGTTTTCCCAATCCCGCACTGGCCAAGGGAGACACAGAACAGGGACAGAGACAGGGAAGGCGACAGGGGCGGCCATCGGCTTTCCTCGAGCGTAAAGCTCGCCATCCCTCCGCATTCATTATGCAAACGGGCTGTTTTATTCATCCTCCGGGCGGCAAGGGCCGATTAGCAAGCACATTCTGAACAAATAATATCTTACACAATCTCAACGCAATCTCAACACAATCCCCTACAATGATGACATTTTAGTAGATACTTACGGTCGATGTTTCCAACTTTTCGATCGATCAATCTGAGTCTACGATCAGTTAAGTTATTTGTTTAGTAGCGCTTGATTCGCCTGTTGTCGCAGAGTTGCGTTGTATTGGGAAGAGCGTATTTGTGAATTTGAGGAATGTTGGGTTAAAATTTCGGCTCAACCATTGATCAACAGGTTTGGGAACAATGGCCTTTAGTGGTTGTAGGATTGTTGGTATTATCAGCAGATTAACATAATCATTTAGGAACTTCTTCAATAAACACAAATTCACTTTTTGGCGTCGTCATAATTTTATGAACACAAATTGCTTTGTGCTGACCGCCATATCATAATAATCGATCGTTTTATGGAAAGGAAGTTCAGGGAAGAAAAAAGGTATGAGGGAATAGGAATCTGGAGGTCAATGTATCCAGGAGTGACGGACGTAAGAATCCATCCCTTCCACTGCGGTGAAAGGTGATAGATAGATCGAGAGAGTCGGGCTGAAGAAGTCAAAAGGTCTGCCTTAACCAGCCTCTCCCGATTCGGCCTGACACGTATAAGTTGGGCAATCGTGAACCACTGCACCCTTGCATAGTTAGTTGCATAGCATAGCACCAACCGTAGCGAACAACTTGGGGCGACCTATGGCGGTGGTGTTGGTCATCCAATACACGGTTTCCAGGACGGCGGTACACATTTCCGCCCCCAAAATGAATACTCCAACGATCGGTAAATAGTGAAAAAGAACAATAAAAAGTAACATTGTAAAATTTGATTTCACGACAACTCAACAAAGTGACATTTCAACTCCCCTTTGAAAAGACATAAAGAGTTATGAAAAAAAAAAGTTTTATTTATTTTTATTTATTAATTTCAAGATTTTTGTTTATACATTACAAATGATTATATATGCAAGGTTATGAAATAATTCATATTTTATTCTACTACTCCATAAGTTGAGCGCTAGGAGCTCGTGTTTATGGGAGGAGTACTTACATGCAAAAAAATAATAATAATGTTTTAATGAAATATGTAAACAATTATTTAATTGATGTAGCTATTCCAAATTCCTGTAATATTCAAAAAACTGTTTTTGAAAAAATTATAAAATACACAGATTTAGGAAATGAGATTAAAAGAATTTGGCATTCTCGGACTATAAAAATATTACCATTTGTTATTTCGGCTACTGGCATTATACCTAGGTCTCTGATTCAAAATTTAGGCGTATTAGATTTGTCAAAGAATTTATATATAAAAATGCAATAATCGGTAATTTTAAATACATGTAGGATAACAAAAGATTTTTTTTAATATTTATATTGAGGGATCAGTAGGATTTATAGGTTCAATTAGGAATTCCACAGAGCCGAACCCTCTGATATGAAAATATCTGGAGTCGGTGAATTATTTTCCCATCTGGTCTATGGTAGGTTGACATGTTGTTCTTGTATTGTTTTGTAATTATAATACTTATATAGTGCAATTGCATAACGTGGATTGACCAGATGATCATTTGGGAAGTGTGTGAAAGGGTTTAGTTTTTCCTGTGGGGAAAATTAAACCCGGACATTTAAATCTGGTGCGTAATCAAAGAACTTATGAAATAAATATCTTTGATAGGTACACAATTAAGAAAAAAGTAGTTATATAAGGACAATAACAATACATATTTTTTTATTTTAAATATTACGGTTTAAGTAAGGTTAAATTACATTAAGGGGACAATATATCATTATCCAATTTCAGGGACTTAATTTGTTTTTTGAATAATTCATATTTCAGTGTTTCTGTTATACTAATTTTATTTTTGGACAATAATATATTATACCATCTTACACCTAAATACAAATAGTTGTGCTGAGTCGTGGTCATTCTAAGCATAGGGATGGCTATTAATCCATTAGTTTTAAATCCATTGCTTTTGCTATCTGAGGGGTAAATTTTTTGAATAAAATATTCTTTATAAATTTGATATAAGGCGTTTCTCTTATACAATTCTGTGATAGATGGTACATTAAATTCCCGAAATAACTCTTCTATCAGCTCATGACCTAACCTAACGTAACCTATTTAACCAATTTTTTAAATATTGTTTTTATTACTTATGAATCTTACGACTTTTCAAAGGAGATGATGAAGTTGCGTATTGGTGAGTTGTCCGGTCACCGTAAAATTTATGGATAAACCATTGAAGCCTACATTTGAGACACCTCTGGTTGGATAACGGAACTTTTCCACTATTGTGTCTCGGCTAAATTAACTACCAGTTGTTGAATGCAGCTGCTGGCTGATGGCGCTTTTCATTTTTACCTATAGGTGGCGCAGGCAGAAAATTTTTATAATCGTACTTATGCAAATGTCACAGAGAGGTCGCTTTTTAGTATTTGAATTATATTCATCTCCGTGAAAAATCACGGTATATTGTAATTGTGTAATGTGGGAGGCTAAAAGTATTTATAAAACAAAATATGCCTCAAAATTTCGAGTATAGGGGCAATACGTGTTCCTCTGGACGATTGTTCCTCTGGACAGTAGTGTTATTTCATAAACTATCAATTTTTGTATTAATTAAGTACTGCCAACAAATGCGCATTTTAAAGTTGATAACACTGATTTAATCTCCATTCTCTCCTGTCAAAGCTAAAGTGAGAGACGATGATTATATTTTTTTCATCGAAAAAGTATTTTTTTTTTGGTTTTTATTGAGTGACTTTATGCTGTAAAGACTTAAAAGTCTGTATTATTTAAACTCTACTTTGGAATGCACGTTTATCCAAGTAACGGGACATGTCCAGAGGAACAATCTACAATATTCTTTTGTACAGCTTATATAGAATATATTAATATTGAGGATTTTTAACTGTTAATTAATATTTTAGTGCCACGCAGTAAATTGGAAAGAACGAGGGAACACCTCCTTAACCACGATGTGTTGGAAAATGCGGCATAAATAAATGTATCTTTTTTACAATAAAATATTGTTTTGTTATGGTTAGCGAAATTGTGTAGGCAAAAATCAGGAAAAATACTTTGGCCTGTGACTAATTAGCCATTCATTTTACCCCAATAGTCCTTTTTGTGAATATTTTGTCACCTATATAAAAAAAAATAGTGACGCTAAAATAGGTTTAACCAACATAGGTTTGACGACAGTACATAATCTAGAAAAAATTATGAAAAGAAAAACATTCTAGACTGATCTATTGTTTAAATAAACTATGTATTCCTGTTATTGTTTTATTGTGTTTATGACTTAGAAAACATTTATTGTTCACTGTACAGAGTAACATTACACAGTGACCAGAGGAACATACAGGGAATTGTTCTTCTGGACAAAAAACACTTTTTATTTCAATTGCGTTTATTTCACATTATACAAAAAAAAGTAGCAAATAAAAAATCAGATTACTATAGATCATTTATCTGACCTCCAAAATATGTCATTTAAAAAAATAAATTGCTAATAGTTTAGAAGAAAAAAAATAAAGTTTACGAAAAACTGGAAAATGTCCAGTATTGCCCCTAAAATTGAAAAATTAAGTCGTCTTCTTTCCAATTTACATTATAATAATATAAGGAACGATATATTCGATTCTATGACAGTTGATCCCCGACAGTTGGCCCTTCGGCATACTTATTTGCAATATGCGATCGGTTTAGGGAAAGTACGTTATACTTTCTTACACAAAGTATAACTAAGGGTCCCAAAGTGTGTGCAGACAGGATGTACCGCCTAAGAACACAAGTATGAAACATATTTTCATTCCAGTGCATCAAGGAAAAAGTTCTTTTCTATATATCTACTATTTATACCAGCGTAGAAATACAAAACATCACTATCTATAATTATAAAAATGAATCCCTGTTTCCCTTGGTCACGCCATAACTTCAGAACGACTTTACCTATTTCATTCATCTTTTTTTTTAAGTTTTCTAATACTTTTTAGAAGGTTCTTACGGAAAGAAAAATTAAGAAAATTGCGCAGAAAATTTAATAATTTCAGAAAACTTATCGACTATTTTAACATCGCACTTTGACAGTTTGCGCGTTTGATGACATTGATTTTAAAGGGCAGCTGTTTTTTTTTGTATTAAAAGAATTGTCTATGGATATTTTAAATTACAGATATTTTAAATAGTTACCTAGGTTAAGTACCAAATTTGATTGATTGTTCTTATAATATACAAAAATTAATATTTGTTATATACGAAAAATGAAAATTTGAATAAAAAAATTGTAATTGGTGGCACGCGAGCTGTTTGAAAATTGAATGTACTGGGACTGAATATATACAGGGGGGCTTGCGGGACGGGGGAGCAGGAGAGGGGAGAGGGTGGGCAGGGAAGGTGGAAGAGGAACGCGGGAGGGGAAGGGGATGCGGGAAGGAAACGGGGACGCGTGGGAAAGGACACGCAGGGAGAAACAAATTAATTCTTTGAATATAGCTAGTTGTAAATAAATTCGTTTGATATCCTTCCAACTTATAATGAAAGGTATTTTTGTGTTGATTTTATGTTTGACAATGCACAAACAATTATAAATTTAAATTATTTTTAATATCGGGAGCCAACTGTTGGGTTACCGTTATTCATACAAATTATTCGAACAAAAAATGTAGCACCGCTTATAAAAAAGACAGCCATGTAAAAACTGCGTGCCCGAATGAAATATCTACATGAACGGCCCGCTAAATTATGTTCAATGGACCTTGTTCGGTGAAATCATGCGCATTGTCTCAGTAACGTATCTTCACTCTAAAATTCATCTGAGCATCTGTCAAACATTTAAACAAATGAAATCCACATTTCAAATAAATAATTTATTAAATTTGGGTACCTACCTAGTGTATCGCTTGTCTGAATTCATTTATTTATTTATTATTTCAGTACATAAGACAGGCATGATGCCGAAATATTTACACACATTTTTTCGGGGGAGGGGAAGGAGATGGGGGAGAGGAAGGTGGGGAAGAAGCTGGTTATTCAGATCTGAATGCTCTGAGAGGAAGGTGGGGAAGTACCAAATACGGCTAAAGCCATATCAAGCAACGTTTCAATTCTCACCACCATTCTGGAAATCATATATCTACATCTCTCATATTATAAATTAAAGTCCTCCGCCGCGTCTGTCTGTCAGTTCGCGATAAACTCAAAAACTACTGAACGGATTTTCATCCGGTATTCATCAATAGATAGAATGAATCAAGAGGAAGGTTAAGGTAAATAATTTATCAAGGTTTTGTGTAAATTGGTTGAAATATATAATCTGCATCTGGTGGATAAGCGGGCTGGCAAGCGGGCGGTGTGCATGTGATTTATGTGAAAATTAACAGATGGCGGTGTGAATTAATTTACCGTGGTTATGAAGGTTGGTTAACCATCCAGTAGATGGCGTTATGTTTCGTTAGTCACACCAACGTGTGGCTGGGTCAGCTAGTAATTTATAAATATCAGTTCCGTCCAATTTCATTTAATACCGACATATGGAAGAAAGCCAAAAATACTATTTGACAGTGTATTTCAAAGAGAGAAATTCGTTTTAATGTCATTGTTAAATTTTCATTTCCATCAACTGCATTGGCGAAATACGATGACTGGCAGTGTTAAGAAAGACGGAGCGCGTGTTAAATGGATTACAACAAATATATAGGCTTATTTAAATCTTTATAGAAGGAATTCCTAATCAGCTTTACTAAAAAACCTTGTGAACATTTTATTCAATTGATAAACGGCCGCGGATGTGAAGTCATTACTAAAAAAATTGTTCATGGAAAGATATATATACATATTGCTTATACAGCCAGAGGGGGTTGTTTATCCATTTTATTAATCATTTCTAAACGAATTTTGGACTTTTTCCAACGTATTTTATATATTGTATTATTAAATGTCTTATATATTTTTTATCTTTGAAGATGTCGTAAAAACAAATACCTTTATAAAATTAGATAACAAAATATTTTAGATTTTTGTATCTCAAAAAGCGTTTAAAATTGCAGTTTTTTAGGCTTCAAACACGAAATAAGTTGAACAAACAGCTTTCCGTAAACACATTCTATTAAATGGTCTGAAAATTTCGGAAAATTTAAAATTTAAAAAACACAGTCCTCTTATTTAATGAATTTGGAAGAAAACTGTCACTCACTTTTTTCTGTTTCAAACAATAAAACAACTGAAATTCTAATGCATTGCTTGCACATCTTAAGACGTTAATTTCTTTGATACGTTTACCAACACATGTACTTATTAGATGCGTTATATCGAAAATCATCACTTTGAAGTAATTCTCATAATATATAGACCCTAAAATGTAAATTTGATTTTTTATGCAACCTATAAAACAATTTTCTGACCGTTCAACTTTCAAAATACGATTATTATGCAATAACTTGACTAAAACTGATGTAAAACCACACAAATAACAGTAAATATATTAATTATATGAATATAAGGGCGATTTGGTCATTATAATAGAAATTACAATTATTATTATCATTTATTTTTATTTTCAAAAATTTAAATTCAAATTTTGAAACACATAAACTAACAATAAAGATTAACAGCGTTACTAAAAAACCCAGTGAAAATTTTATTCAATTGACAAACGGCCGCGGATGTGAAAACATTACTAATTAAAAATTGGTTCATTGAATGAAATACACATGGTTTCCACGGCCTGGGAGGGTAGTTTATCTCTGTTTTAACCATTGATGTCCGAACGATATTTGTAATTTTTCCATAGTATTTTGAATGCTCTATATATTTCTTATTTTTGAAGGTGTCGTAAAAACAAATACCATTTATGAAAACTAGATAAAATTACCTTTTAGATTTGGATATTTGAAATACAGTTTAGTTTTCAAAAACTGACATATTTTAAGATTCAAACTCGGAAATAAATGGAAAAAAATTTCTTACCAAAATTTTTTTGACTAAAATGTAGAGAAATTAAAAAAAAAAACAAAATTTCAAAAACACAGTCCTTTTATGTAATAAATTTGGAAGGAAACTATCACCTAACTTTTTCCTCTTGCATACAATAAAAAAATAATAAAAAATTTCACAGTTTTTTTTATTGCTAAAAAACTAACCTAAAAATTATACCGTCTTTTATATCAGATTTCTTGCATCTCTTAAGACGTTAATTTCTTTGATGAATTTAGGCACACATGTATTAGATATAATTATTTTAAAAAAACACCACTTATAAAATTATCGTAAAATAAAACCTTTAAATGTAAATTTGAATTCTCATGTATCATATAAAATAGTTTTTGACACTTCAATTTTCAAAGTACGATTATTGTTTTATAACTTGACTAAAACTTATGAAAAACCACAAAAAACACGGTAAATATATCAATGATATAAATATAAGAGTAAATTATTCATATTAATAGAAATTAACCATCACATAAGTAATATTGCACACACAAAAATCATTTCGCACACACAGAAATCATTTCGCGCTTCCAGCGTCTTTTTCGAGCGCGAACAACGAATGCGCAGGCGCCGCGCCGCCGCGCCACCTAGCGGTTATGAAGGAAAACAAACAATTTAGTACTTAAATTTGCATTGTTGCCGGATTTACAATAAGTTTTAAGACCAAATCTTATTAGTAATGTTATCGTGTTTTAGTGTATTTTTGTTTTAATCATGTTGCTGCAATAACACGGGTTATCTGGCGTGCTGTGGTTTTTTTTTAGTAAGGCTGTAACTGGTAAGAACTTTGTAAGAACTCATGTGTTCTATAAAAATATGTAAATTAAAACACAAATATAAATTAATACATAAATAAAATTAAGTGAAAAACTCAGAGAAAAAAAAATATTTTAAAGAAACATAGAAATAAAAATGGAAATAAAAATTTGTAATTCCAAAAATTAATAAATAAAATGTAGTGTTAAGAACTCATGTATTAATGAAAATCAATCATATATAATTAAAATTACCTCGCACATCCGCAGAGCCAATTTTTTTTCGCGGTTTTAATTTTTTTCCGGCGCTAACTACAAATGCGCAGGCGCACTAACCAACGACATCTCGCGGATATGAATGAAAATAAACAATTTAAATAAGTACGCTATAACCAATTACAACGTTGCCAACTCTAAAATAAATGCAATGCGTTTTTACTGCACGTCCGCCGAAGTTAGCTTATTAGTAACAGTTGAGGTGGGTGGTTTGGTGTATTTATGAGTTCAAGTTCGAGTGTATACGGGCTGTTGTTACAACAACACAGTTTAACGGCCGTAAGAGGTTTTTTTATTGAGGCTGAATGGGTATTATCAATTCGACGATTCTTGATTCTGATATTAAATTTTTTTAAATAATTTTTATTTAATTATCTTAATATATAAAACAAAGTCGAGTTAGTTACACTATTTATAACTCGAGATCGGCTGGAGCGATTTTGATAATTTTTAATTTGTTAGATTTGTGTCCGCCCCGGATAACAGAATAACTATTAAAACATCGCAAAAATTCACGAAAAAGAAATTGATGAAGAAAATTAATTTATTCATACATTTTGTATGGAACGAATTCTCATATTTTGAAAGAACTGCAGCAATATTGTGATAGGTATAATATTTAACTGTGCGTGAATTCCAAAAATTATAAAACGTCAAATTTCAATGCGCTGATTGTTTTTCTTTTGTTCTTAATCATATAATGCTGCCCCTCTTTCTTACACACTAAATGTCAATATCCAAAAATGAGACAAACGGTGAACGTATGTCTCTGCACCCCTCCAAAGGAAAAATACAATAATAATAAATCTCTGAAATGAAACGCATTTTTTTACGTAAGCTCCACTCAGGATCTATGTCATCTTAGTGAATGCTGTGTGGAGGGTATTTTTAAGGAAAGATAGGATAGGAAGTTCTTGGAAGGAAAAAGGCATGCGGGGTGGGTAGGAATCTGAAGATCAGTGTATCCGGGAGTGAATCCATCCATCCAACTGCGGTGCAAGGCCATTGCTTTGACCAGAATTGACCTTTTACCTTGACCTTTCCAGCCGAGAGAATCCGGCTGGAAAGGTCAAAAGGCCTTCCTCAGCCAGTCTCTCTCGATCCGGCTCGCCGCGCAGCAGGTGGGCAGACGCATCCGCCGCCAAGACCCGCACAAAAGTCACCCCATGAACCCGGGCACCCCTGCTAAGTCACCAAACGTAGCGAACCACTTGGGGTGACCTATGGCAAAGGTGTTGGTTATCCAATAAATCGTTCCTGGGGCGGCGGCACCCGTACCCGCTTCATTTCAAAAATTCCCGTAAGTAAGTGGAAAAGTAAGAAAATCACAAAAAATATAACTCCGTAGACAACGCCATCTCTGATACTGACAAAAACAAAACACGGATAGTTGGGCATCGATAATTGCTTCATTGTGTAATTTTTAACTGAATAAAAAACTTAATTTAATTCAACAGTTATTGATTCTGAGACGGTACGAAGTTCGTCGGGTGAGCTAGTTTATAATAAGAGTACCCACATAATTACCTAAAGCGAAATAAATGTGTCCGGAGTACAAAAGTCAAAGACAAAACAGTCCTACTTTTTGCAGATGATCTAAAATTGTTTAAAAGAATACGAAATATATAGTCAGTATACATAATATATAGTCAGAGTCAGAAATCTATTCTCACTCCACAACAGCAATAATAATATTATGTACATACCTACAACTCAGAGTGAACACAATAGTTAGTCGAATGACAAGTATATAAATGAAAAGGATCCACAGCAATAACATGATAACTTGCAAAACGGTAAAAAAATGATTTAATGTTAGCTATGACATAATTTTTTAAGGCACTTAAATTACACGAGAATATGTCTATATTGAATGAGCTCTGAGCAATGAGCTCTATACTTTGTTTAATGAGCTAAACGTCGCAAAATTTATAAAACTGTGAAGACTTTGATGGCTGGGTCATGTGGAGAGAATGACCGAGCATCAAGCACTAAAGTCCCTACTGAACTCAAGACCAATAGGGCGAAGGAGCCTGGGAAGACCAAGACTAAGATGGAGCGACAACGTCCTCAAAGACATATCTATCTTGGAGCTTCTAAACTGGAGAGAGCTGGCACAAAACCGAGATGAGTGGAGGAAGATTCTTGAGGAAGCCAAGACCCACCAGGGGATGTAGAGCCAATAGTGATGATGTTGTCTATATTATTAAAATTCTTATCAAATACATTGCATGCTCTGAATATAAAAGCATTTTGGCTGAGATTAGTAGAACATTTTTGAAGAAAAGAACATCAATAAAACCATCGATAATTTTATGAAGATATATTTTATCTGCGGAGTCTCTCCTAATTTTTAAAGATTTAAGTCCATGAAGGTCCAGCGAGGTATTTATGTCATGATAACCAATATTAAACTTGAAATTTAAATGATGGACAAATTTTCTTTGGATGGCTTCAATGCCTTTAATATAAATATTATATTGGGGATTCCACATTTGAGAAGCGAATTCAAGATGACTGCGAATATAATATATGAAAAATACAATATTTCAAGTGTTTGAATGTTCTTGAATTCTTTTCCAATGCGGAATAAGAATCCTAACATTCTAAGGGCTTTCTTCACAATCATAAATATGTGCCTCGAATGTAAGTTTACTACCAAGATCACTAATTTGAGTAACCCTTTTGAGTGATTGGCTGACGAAAAGGTAGTTATGGTCAAATTAAATTTTATTTCTACTGAAGGTAATGGCTTGCCATTTAGAAGTGTTCATATTGAGACGATTAATTATACAGTAGTCATTAAGCCTATGTAGATCATCTTGTAATTTAATGCAGTCAAGATAGAGTTAATCGGAAGATATATTTTCATATCATCAGCGAAGAGTAGAACATTTGCATATTTAAAGCATTTTATAATGTCGTTGATGAAAATTACGAATAGTAACGGTCCCAGGTGAGATCCTTGGGGTACACCGGAAGGTATACTTACGAACTCAGAGATGAAACCATTAATTGTTACTCTATGATAAGAGACTAACCAACGATACAAATCCCCGTGAACTGCCAAAGCTAGTAATTTGGATAAAAGAAGACTGTGATCAATTTCATCAAACGCTTTCGAAAAGTATGTATAGATTACGTCAACTTGGATTTGATCATCCATTGATTTTGTAATATTTTCAATGAATATGGCAAGATTATGATTTTTGAAAATCTTTAAGTTGATAAATTTATTTATAGTATGTAGATACTCCCCTAATAGTTTGAATCGAATCAAGAATTTTAGATATTTTAAATAGGTACCTACCTATGTTAGGTACCAAATTTAATATACATGAAAAATGGAAATTTGAATAAAAAATGTAAAAGGTGGCACGCGGGCTGTTTAAAAACTGAATGTACTGGGATTGAATATATGGAAAGCAGGAGGGACGGAGAGATGGTGGTGGGGGATGAGGGAAGGGGGTAGGGGAAGGGTGGGGAGGGGGAGAGGGGGGGGGGAGACAAGTTGCTATATTATTGTTCCCACTAAATTTATGAATTGATTGATGGAAACTTCTACTAGAAACGCCGCTAGCGGTTGCTTTGTTCCTATAACTCCTGACTAGGCTCGCGCTTATGTTCGCTAATGTATAAGTAGCATTATATGGTCAGATAGGGCAAATGCGTCAATGGGGCAACTGCGTCATCCAAGTGAATTTAATAATAAAACCTTATTTTACAAACAAAAACATTACATAGGAACTTCACTCAGTTTACAAACTGAATAAAGCTAATAAATGACGACAAAAACTACATCATCAAGAACGTATCGTGAAAACGACCCATGTCATGTAACAAATGTAAACCGTGTGAAAATTTTGGGCGCGCGTTAAGCGTGATTCCTGACTACGCTCAGATGCGGAAGAAATTAATGATGCTATTTCCGTAGAGCATCTCCCATTGCAATACCGGTAGAGCAAGTACAGCTTTACCACCAAACGCCTTTACTCTGAGATGGCGAAGAAAGATTCCACTATCTTAATAAACGGACCGCCCGTTTCTGCACAGAATCAAAGGCTCTTTTTAGACTCCACACTCCAGACCAGAGGTAGCTGCTAAATTCTACAATGGGCGCACGTGCAATTTGCAGATGGTCAGCAGTTGTTGAAGTTAATGTTTCAAAGACCCAATCATGTTTGATAACGTCTAAAAGGGATCGAAATGAAAATCTAGTCTCCTTCAACGGAAGCAATCTTCCGAACAGGACCTCCATCGATATGCTTGGTGTAACTCTAAGTGACCAGCTCAGGTACGGGGGCTCCATCGAAACCAGAGTCAAGTCAGCCTCTCAGAAACTGGGCGTACTGTACAGGGCCCGCAGATACTTTAATAGTACACAACTGCTAACCCTGTACAAATCGCAAGTGCGCCCCACGGTTGAATTTGGCAGCCACCTCTGGTCTGGAGCTCCAAAATACCTAAAAAAAAACCCCTTGACTCTGTACAAAAACGGGGGGTCCGTTTGATAGATTCTTCCATCTTAACAGACGGACTGCAATCTTTAGAGCACAGGCGTCAGGTGGGAATGCTGTCCTTGTTCTACCGGTATTACAATGGAAGATGCTCCGAGGAGCTAGCGTCATTGATCCCCTCGGGTGCATAGTCGGGAAACACGCCAAACACGCGCCCAACATTTGTACACGGTTGACATTAGTCACATGAGAACGGGTCGTTTCTATGACTCGTTCTTGAGTTCAACGGCTCGGCTGTAGAACGATTTGGCGGCCTCTGTGTTTTCTCCCTCCTACAACATGGGTCTCTTCAAGACCCGTGTTCACTCCTTCCTTTCCTCAAAAAGACCCTCCACACAGCATCTCCAAAGATGACATAGGCCCTGAGGGAAGTTATTTTCCTCAGGGCCTCCTGTGTGGAGTTAATGTAAAAAAAAAAGTTGTACACTATTGAATCATACTATTTACCTACATTTGATGCCTACAACCATTCAAACCTATTTTTAAAAGTGATTTATTTGCTGGTTGGTTACTCCGTGTAGAGGTACAAAAGTATACAAAGTAGCAACTTAGGTTAATCGAAATTCAGCAATTTTCAAAAATTCCAACAATTCCCTCTTTCGTGTTTTCATTCAAAGCATTTGAGAACTTAACAAATCAACCCTCACAAAGAAATGCCTCACACATTAATCTTATTTTCTTCTTCAAACGCAGCAAACTTATTTTATGGCACCATTTTAATTTAAAATTAACACATTTCTTTGTTTTTACCACATTTATTGTTTACAAAAAAAACCAAAATGTTTATAAACAATAACCGTGGTTAAAAAAAAGAATTATGTTAATTTTGAATCTTATTTTCGTTAAATAAATTATAATCTTTTAACTTAACCGTTTTGCAATTTGTGAATGTAAATTTGTCTGTACTTATCGTTCAAGATGGTGGCCTTTTGATGGTTTAGTAAAGATTCTTTTTTCATGTGGAAACGCCTTGTTACCATCAAGGATAACTAAATGTTATGCAGGATAGCATACTTCTGAAAGTAACAACAGGCCCCTGAAATACAAAACGCAACAAAAAATATCGTGATCGCATTAATGATAGCATACCTCTTCATGCATACACTTCGGATATGAAAGTAACAACATCCCCATGAAATACAAAATGCAACCAAAGTATCTTGATAGCATACCTCTGTACGCATACAACACGCCCCTGAAATACAAAACGTAACAAAAAGTATAATGATAGCATACCTCTGAATACATGAATTCTTTCAGGTCTGAAGGACGCCCTTGAAATACAAAACGCAACAAAAAATATCATGACAAAGTAACATAATATATCATATTATATTTTATGTAAAATAACAAACAACAACCTCATTATGCTTACACACGCAGGCGTATCAAGCTGTACGTGTACATCCGTCATCAGAATGAGCATTTAAAGCTAGAATACTCTATGATTATTACTAATTAGCAGAATAACGCTCTTGTAATGGATCAAGGAGCAAGGCAGACGACGGGGTCAAAAAATACCCCGGTAAGTACTAGCTGACATTAAGCTAGTCTGGACTGATTTCGCTGTCTTGAATCTACAGAGTTGAGAGTGGTAAATTCTTGTAAATGACCACTTTTTATCACAATCGAAAATTTGCCATTCTTGAAATGGCCTTGACTAAAAATGTGTTTTATGTGTTTAGTAACCAGTTCTGATTGGTTCCTTGGTAAGAACAAGGATTTTTAGGTAAAATTTATCCATTCCTTTGTACTCTATGATAGGGGTTAGATATTTGGAGATCTTTCATTGTAAAATAAACGTGTTGGACAATATCCCTTTATTTGAATAAAGTTTTCTTTTATTTTACATATATGTTTTTTGCCTATGTCGTCTTTGGTGATGGTGTATGAAGGTCTTTTTGATGAAAGAACAGATCGAAGTTGGTTCATATTGTAGTTTGAAAGAAATACAAAATTCGAACTCCAACACCAAGGCTGTTGAGTATAAGACTGAGATGAGTGGTAGGATAGCATTTGGTGTCTCTTCAAGCTGTGCACTGATGCCGAAGGGATCAACGACGTAATTTCCTTGGAGATCCATTCTTCGAACAAAAAACAGCATTTACCTGACGGTTATGTTCTAAGAGTTTTGATTCGATAGTGGTTAGGGTTTTGAAATCTCTTATTAATATATACCTGATTCCATGCGTCCCATGAATGATCTTTCTAGTTATATTTTCCCATTAATGGTTATTTCTTGACTGTTTTGAGTCCAGGGTCTTTCCGGAAAATCTATCAACATGTATAAAATATGTCGAGAAGATGGGAAAACGAAGGCAAAACCACGCAACTCCGTAACAAGCCATTCGCAGTGATAATTAACACTTTGACCTGCATTGTGTTGATTTTTCTTAGGAACTCTTGTTGCATTGTGCGCACGTGCGTACATAAAGCCTTCATCGCAGCTAACAATGTAAGGCACCTTGCAGAAGATATCGTTTCTGTAATGTCATCCTTGATAATTATTGACCCAAAGGTTCAAAATAATGACATAGGAAAATTTAGCGATGTGATGTTGGGTTTTTCACATTCTTATATAACAACTAACTCCATTGCCACGTTGTATATATTTTTTAAATCAACTACAAAAAGAGAATTCCGCGATACATCAGAACTTTTCGTACAGTTTTTTTGGACGAACCCGAGTTCTGCTTTCGGCAGTTCTAAATTTCAAGATTTCTTCCCCATTCCTTCTACATGGGTACCTACGTTTTATATTAATTTACTAGCTGACCCGGCGAACTTCGTCCCGCCTCAGTTTTTTTATTAAATTACAAATTACACAACGAAGCAATTATCGATGCGCAACTGTCCGTGTTTTATTTTTGTCAGTATCAGAGATTGTATGGAACGTGTCGTAGGAATCCGTGTGCATCTAACGAGTGCGCGAAAGCTTTTGACAACCATGGACTTTTGACTTTTGATTGATTCATTTTACAGAGTTCCTAAACATGAGTTTACTGACTCTAACATAATTATATAATGGATTATCTATAGATACTTTACTGGTATTTTATTATAATGGTTGGTTTGGAAGTGAGATTAAAACTATACTGCGACTGTAAGCAGGTTTTTTTTATTCCTTCCGGAGGACTATCTTGGGTTTTTTATATTTAAAATTTTCATTTTCGCTATATTTCGCGAGCGTGTTAATCGTGGGGTTTGAGTGGCCGGGTAGGCCGGCGTAGAATTTAGTTGCTTGTGAGAAAATGAAGTCTTTTATCAACGGAATGTTGGAGTCTTTATGGAGACAAGAAATTCTACTCCATTTAGGCGCATTTAAGGCAAGTCTAATGGCTTTGTTTTGAAATATTTGAATCTTCTCTAAGAGACTGGGGGCCGCGTGCCCCCAAACGGGGCAAGCATAGGTGAAGCCAGGCCTTATGGTTGTTTTATATAACAGTAATTTGTTGCCCGTTGATAAACGACTTTTTTTTCCCATCATTGGATAGAGTGAAGATAGACATTTATTAGCTGCTTTAATTTTTCCAGTTATGTGTTTCTTCCAGGTGAGCTTGGAGTCTAGCGTTACACCTAGGTATTTAATTGACTTTTCCCATGGAACATTATCCCCAAACAGTCTAATGAATGGGGGCCGTCTTGGCCGTGTCTTTGAGAAAACGGTCGCGGCGCTTTTAGTCGGGTTAATAGATATTCTCCATTTTTTACACCACTTTTCAGTTAGAGTGGTTTGTATCTGTACGCGGCGTGTAGCAGTGGCCTCGTCAGTTGAGCTAGAAATGATGTTAGTGTCATCCGCAAATTGAGTGATTTTAACATTATGATCCACGGGTTTAGGGATATCGCTACAATAGATGTTGTATAGGGATGGTGAGAGTTGGCTGCCTTGTGGAACCCCAGCTGATATGGGGCGGGATGTGGAGAATACATTTTCTACTTTGACTTTGAAGGATCTATCTCTTAGGTAGCTGGCTATTAGTTGAATAAGTCTTAATGGATAACCAAGAGAGTACATTTTATATAAGAGGCCGTTATGCCAGACTTTGTCGAAAGCCTTACTGACATCGAGTGAGAGAATTACTGTTTTTTTCTTGATATTGAATGCCTCCGTGATGTGTTCCACCACACGTAGGAGTTGGTGAGAGGTGGAATGACCTGCTCTAAAACCGTGTTGAAAGTCTGGCAAGAATTTACTTTTATTTGTGAATGCATTCAGTCGTGCTAGTATTACTTTTTCCAGGATTTTACCTAGGCATGGAAGGAGGCTAATTGGCCGATGATTCTCCGTTAATAATGGGTCCTTGCCTGGTTTGGGAATTAAAATTACGTCAGCTTCTTTAAAATCCTTAGGAAAGCAACGCAGCCGAAGTGACGCGTTGCAGATGGCTGTGATGGCGCAGATGCCTTTAGTTGATAGATGTTTTAAAATCTTATTTGAAATGCCATCGGGCCCGGCGTCCTTCTTCTTCTTTAATTTCCTAATTATATTTAAAATTTCTTTAGGAGTTGTGCACCTGATTGGGGGGTCTTCAGGGTCTAGATTTAAGATTGCTTCTACTTTCGAATCCACTTTTGCTACGAACGCAGGATCGTCGTGATCGGTGTTTGGAGAGAATTGACTTTCAAGGCTATCTGCAAAGGCTTCTGCCTTGTCTGCAGCGGAGTAAACTTTTCCGTTGAGGCCTTGAATCGGGGAGATTTTAGTTTTCGGGCGTCTTAGTGCTTTGGAGAGCTTCCAGTAAGCTGCTCTATCGTCTTCTAAAGTTGAAATGAAATCGTGCCAACGCTCGTTGCGAAATTCGCTGAGGGCATCGCGCACTTCTCTGTTGAGTCGATTTAAATGTTGTTTCACTATCGGGTTGCAAGATCTTTGCCACTCCTTTCTAACAAGATTTTTTTCCCTAATAAGATCTTTGATCTCTTCGGGTATTCCGTGACGTGTTGTGACGTTGGGAATCTCATCGGACGCCTCGGTGATGCATGATTTTATTGTCTGGATAAAGTTGGAGGTAGCGGCATTTAGGGAGGCTTCGTCGGGAATTGATGTAGGTATAACTATGTTTTTAATTAGCAGCTCGGTTAACTTTTTCCATTTGATTTTAGTGCGAGGAGGATTATCGGGGACCAGGGGGTTAGAGCCTCCTGTTAAAGTTAGAAGGACTGGATCGTGGTCTGAAGTAAGTTCTTTTAGTACTCGGAGGGAGTGTAAATGACTGGTATTTTTAAGTAGAACGATATCAATCACATCCGGATTACCGTTGTGGTGAT
Source organism: Limnephilus rhombicus (assembly GCA_929108145.2). Classification (NCBI taxonomy): domain Eukaryota; kingdom Metazoa; phylum Arthropoda; class Insecta; order Trichoptera; family Limnephilidae; genus Limnephilus; species Limnephilus rhombicus. Next base: position 3,476,208 of record OV815296.1, read on the forward strand.
GAATCGTGGGTCTATCAGGGGCATCGACTACGATAGGTTTGGTACTCGCGTACTTTGCGAGCACGTTTCCTTTTGTGTTATTCTGTTTGGAATGCCACGATCCGTGTTTAGCATTCAAATCCCCAGCTATTATAGTGGGGACATTTTCGGACAGGAGGCTATCTAATTCGGATGGAATTAATTGACGGTTAGGAGGTACATAGATTGAAATGAATTTAAGTGGTCCTGAAGAGGTATTTATTATTACCGATGTGGATTCAATATTAACACTAGAGAATGAATGCGCTAGACGGTGGTCAATGTTGTTCTTAACCAAGATGGCGGTTCCGCCTCCCTTGTTGGCTAGTCTGTCGTCACGATAGGTTATGTAATTTGGAATTCTGAAGTTTCTAGACGGCTTAAGCCAGGTCTCATTAATGAGGAATACTTCGATGCTGTAATCTTGTAGGAATTCAATTATTTCCTCCTTGTGCGTTAGGACAGAGCCGTTGGCGTTCCAATAGGCCGTCTGCAAATTGATTAATTTAACATTTTGTCTAGACATCGTAATAATTTAAAATTGATTGAATTCTAGCCATCTCTTTGGTAATCGTCGCCAATTGTTCGATAAGCGCTTGCCTATGAACTCTATCTAAAGTGGGCGGGGGAAGGTCAGGGTTTGAGGCGCGTTGAGACGCTTGGGCTGGTTGGGGCTCTCGCTCCAACCTATGTTGCTGACTGGGCCCCGGGTTTATGGGGGCTCGTCTCTCCCTCTGGGAGGAACGGGGTTTATAATAATGTGGCTCAGGCCACTTACGGTGGGGGGGGGGGAGGTGGAGCTGAATTGGCGGAGGTGGGGGGAGTGGGGAGAAGGGGGGGGGAGGGGGGGGAATTCCGCCAAAGAGGATGTAGGTGAGGTCTGATTTGGGATTTGACTATTTGGTTGCCTTTGCGGTTGGCTATGTTGGTAGACATTGTTATGATTATTACGACTATTTATTTTGTTGTTGTTGTAATTTTTATAGTAATTGGAATTTCTATTCCTATTAAAGTTGAAATTCTTTTGGGGCCTTGCGGGGCACCCTCCATAGTTGGCTGTGTGCGCACCTTCACACAAAGCGCACTTTGGCGGAGTCTCACGAGACTTTTTACAGTCAGATGACCTATGCTGACCCGCGCATTTGACGCAACGTTCACTTCCATGGCAGCACGTTGCAGAATGTCCGTGCGCCTGGCAACGGAAGCATTGACCTACTCTAGCTTTGTTTCTAAGCGATTCTACTTGGATCTTCAGACGGAAGATCGACGTCAGCGAATTGAAAATGTCTTTGCCCGCTTCATTTTTCGTCAGAGTGACGAGCACGAGGGGGATAGGTGCCTTGGTTCTACCATTTTTCATCCGGTGGACCGCTTGTACCGGGTATTTACGGATTAGTTCTTCCTTTATTTCTTCTGTGGAGACATCCTCAGGTATGCCTCTCAGGACCACCCTCAGAGGTTTCTCTTCGGGCAGTCTGAAGGTGTGGAATTCCACTTTTTTAGTTAGTAGGTAGCGCGTGACTGCATGATGGTCGCGCGGCACTTTGGTGATGATATGGAGACCGTTCCCCATATTTTTAGCCATGAAATCGATACCCTTATCTTCAAGCGAGCGAAGAAGGGCCGTAGTTTCAGATTTTTTATGTAGTACGATGGGTGGGACACGCGCAAATTTTTTTGGCGTATCGTCATTAGCTGTAGGCTCTACAGATCTATCTGGGGACGGAGATTTGGACCTCAGGGAGGTAAATTTATTATTAGTAGCCACGTCGGCTCTGGGTGACTGATGGTGTTTTTTCTTTTGTACGGGAGACGATCGCGGAGAATTTACCGGCGTCAGTGATTCATTTGAGTTTGTTCTTGAGCGTTTACGTCTGGCTACTAATTCGTAGCCGGATTCGTCGGACGACGACTGACAGTCCTCCATCTCTACGCTGTGGTTTTCCCAGGCGCGAGAACAGCCTTGACTGGATTCGGGGTAAAGAGTTTTTGGCGAAGAGTCAACGGACTCTTCAAGATAAGTCCGAAGGACGATCTTGGCTAAGTGGTCCTTCTCCTCAGAAGAAAGATCACGGCCAACCCGGTTGGCGATAAACATTCTTACGTCTGATTCAAAATGAGACATGTTAAAATATTTTATTTTAACTTTCGGTCAAAGATGTACTGAGGTACGCTGAGCGCTTTTCTAATTGACTGAAAATTCTGAGAATTAACTTGCTCGGGGCGTTACTAATTGCTTTTTAATAGCCGTTGGCGCTGGGCACCTCTGTGATTACGGTAAATTAATATTTTTAATGAGTATTGATCTGTTACTATGCAGAGAATTTGTTTGAAAATGCGACGGGGAATTAATATTTACAATAGTTAAAAGCTGTTGCTACGGGGAATTGTAGAAGGCAATATTAATCTGTATTGTGATAATTTGGAACAAGATATTACTGGAATGAAACGGAGGCGATAAACTCTGTAGAATAAATCAATCAATGTAGCGATAAATGGAAATGACTTACTGCTTTTGAGGAGACTCTCGGTAATATTGATGAACTAAGCACCATTCGACACACGGTTTTTTTTCACCAAAACACTAGCACCAACACCACAACACCGGATGCACTGAAAACCACGAACACACACTGCAGGCAGGGACCGTATAAACGGAACCACGAGTGGAAAATTCTCCCCGAGATAAAAACACTCGTATAGTTCCGAGATATCACAACAGATTTTATTTAGGTAACAAATAGTGTACGCAATGATCACAATCACATGTGCGGAGCACAATGCAAAAGAAAGAATTGAGTAGAATATTCTAACTGTTTCAGCAGACGGGAGCGAGAAATATACTGTACGAGACAGACGTCTTGTCGCTAGCGCAAGCAAAAGCAGAATGTTGACAACCATGGAAATTCAAGAATGGAATTTACGCTCCCACAGAGTACCATGCCGCCAGCACGACAATCTGAGAGCTGCTATTGGCTAGCGGAATTATGTGCATGTGGTGCCCCTTCCAAATGACTTGTCTACAACGCTATTATGTCCTTTAACTAACTAATCAATTGAAAACATAAATGAAATTGATAATGAATACATGCAGCAGCCTCATTGGACTGGAAAACACATCTGAATAACCACCTAATGCTTCCACAAGGGACTCCAGACAGCAATGATCAACGCCAAGGAAATGGCTGACTATTTACGTCACCCCCACCATGCGACCAGCCGAGCCACTATTGGTCAATTCTGAACAAAGGAAAAATCTGAATCGTAAATATTTACGACAGCGAATTCGTCTTCCGAAAAATTTGGAGCTCAATTTCGAGAAATTGGGAATAATTTGGATCAAGAAATAAACATCATCACCTAAAAATGAGTATGTACTACAAAAACAACCCAAAAACTGACGTCTATCAGTGATTGTTGCACTTTAAGAAAAATATTTACTGTTTAAAATTGTACCTTATATCACATATGTATACTTGTACCTTTTCTTGTAAACACAATAAAAATGATGTGAAGCTTTGGGATCCTGAGTTGGTAAAATCTTGGCAATAACTATCACACATAATTTTAACACAGCTGACTTCCAATCGTAGCGACCAGGGAAATTACCTAAAACAAGTACCTTAGAAAAATTAAGGAGGTTCTGTCCCCCAAAAATCCGACCTGAGTTTGCCCTATAAAAATAGAAGTCAAACCGGTAGGAAGTCAGTTCAAAACTATCAGCCAAGAAGAAACAATACCTACTCAAGATACCAACAGTCTCCAAGTTCAAACCTCTTTTCAAGTGTTTTAATCAGTCTTAGATTCAGTTTACCTCTCCCAGTATCCCAGTAACCTAAAATCCTAAAAACCCCAGTCTCCCACAGTCTCCAAAGTGAAAAATATTTATTTTAATCCAGTACTCAAATCAGTTTTGCCATTATACCTAGAAGCATTTTTTGTCAAAGTAGTAAATTCATTTAAAAGACCAGTGGCATTCCAAAATCCACTGGCGTACCAAACTCCATTGGCGTGTCATTGTGGCCAGCTCCCTATTATATTTAGTTTATGTACAAACGTCTAGTACAAGAGATGGAGTTGTGTGTACAGATTTATACTTTTTGTGATTTTCTTACTTTTCCACTTACTTACGGGAATTACATTACAATTTCTTTATACATATGAGGGAGATTTATTTTAATTATTGTATTTTTCCTTTGGAGGGGTGCACACACACGTTCACCGTTTGTCTCATTTTCGACTTTTGACATTCAGTGTGTAAGAAAGAGGGGCAGCATTATACGTTTAAGAATAAAAGCAAAACAATCAGCGCATTGACATTTGAGGTTTTTGAATTTTTGGAATTCCCTCACTACTCAATATTATACGTTCCACATAAAATGTATGAGGAAAAGAATTTTATTTATATTTTTTTGTGATTTTTTCCTATGTTTCAATAGCTATTCTGCTATTTGGGGCGAAGACAAATCCAACAAATCAAAGATCATAAAAATCGGTCCAGCCGTTCTTGAGTTATAAATGGTGTAACCAACCCGACTTTGTTTTATGTATTAAGATATTTATCTCATTGTTTTATAATTACACCGTGTAGAAAAACTAATATCAATTTTTAATTCACACATAAGAAAATTGCTGTGTATTTATTTATTCCTATTATAGAAACTAAACAGTAAAAAGACTGAATATTTGTATTTACCATTTGAAGACACAAATGCTATAACTCCTTCGATGCAACTGGATGGAGTAACATTAGCCAACTGTGATTCATTTAAGTATCTGGGCTCACTAATCCACAGAGACGGAGGATGTGCAGCGGATGTCATCCATAGAATAAGTGTGGGATGGATTAAATTTAGATCCGTAACAGGAATATTGTGTCACTCCAAAATGCCTATAAAACTGAAAGGAAAGATATACCAGACTATTGTAAGACCCGCAATAATGTATGGCTCCGAATGCTGGACTATGTACAACTCCTACACTAGGCAACTTGAAACAGCAGAAATGCGAATGCTTAGATGGTTGGCAGGAGTATCACTAAAAGATAAGATCAAAAGTTCACGCATTCGTGGTAGCCTGGGTGTCACAGACATAAATAGTAAGCTGGAAGAACGACAGTTGAAATGGTATGGACACATAAGACGGAGACCATCAGACCACATAGTGAGGCAGGCAATGACTATGGAGCTTCATCGACAGTCATCCAGAGGAAGACCGAAAAACTCCTGGATGACTCAATGTTCCAAAATTCTTCAGAGAAACGGCCTGGATGAAGGCGATACCCAGAACAGAAGATATTACAACCTGAGAACGAGAAGAGCCGACCCCAACAGCCTTCCTAGGCAATGAGTTGGGACAGCGCAAGGAAGAAGAAGATAGAAACTAAACAGTACGTAGGTTACCTACAAAGATGAAACAATAATATAATTTATTGATGTTGAACATTTCCTAATTGGTACACTATATATACTTGTAATGTCTTATTTCTGGTAGGTACATTTAGTAATTATCAAGTGACGTACATAGTTTGGAGTATTCCTAAGTGTGTTTGAAGTAGTGAGAAGTGGTGATCTGTGAAGGGATATATTTGAGGGTTGATTGGAAGAAATTACCAATGGGCGATGAGCTTTCCTTTATATAACACTGTATAGAAACACATTTACCTTACCATTATTCCAATTGAAAGCGTTAACTATAATTACTTGATGAAAGAATTAAATTTATTGGCCTGGATGAAGGCGATACCCAGAACAGAAGATATTACAACCTGAGAACGAGAAGAGCCGACCCCAACAGCCTTCCTAGGCAATGAGTTGGGACAGCGCAAGGAAGAAGAAGATAGAAACTAAACAGTACGTAGGTTACCTACAAAGATGAAACAATAATATAATTTATTGATGTTGAACATTTCCTAATTGGTACACTATATATATTTTATTTTATTTTATTTTATTTGATTTGTAAGAAACAAACAGCTTATATACATACAATAGACATAAAAATATACACGTTAACTGCAGTGAAGCCAAAAGAGTTTCTTATGCTAATATTGTTTCTAGATGGAGTTTTAATTTATCTTAAGCTAAATTTAGACTTAGGAAGGGGAGAGAAAGGGGAGAGGAGGGGGGGGGGGAGAATATAGGATAGGGATATGAGATGCTCTCGATACCTTGCACACCCCGTATCAATCCAATATCGCACGCGTTACTTCTATTCGATACTTCTGAAGGTTTAAATTAAAAATGTCTACGTTGTGAAACAATTCGTTGTATTGAGCACATATTCGAGGAATTGGGGAATTTTTTCTAAAGTTTGTTCTACAAGTGGGCAAATGAAGTAAATTCGATTGTCGGGTAAATCTTGAAGGAATATGGAGTTTTATTAAATTGGTAAGCTCTGGTGAGTCCAGGCCATTGTTTAAAATTTTAAATAATAAAATTTGATCAAAAATTAATCGTCGTGTATGAAGGGAGTTGAAGTGATGAAATTAAATAGAATCGGTGTAATTTAGAAAGTGTAGGTTAAGTTTATAATTTAAGTGTTTAAAAAAATTTTTTTGAATTCTTTCGATCCTAACAATGTGGGCTTGGTAGAAAGGAGTCCAGATCGGTGTGCAGTGTTCTAAGTGTGGGCGGATATATGCGGTGTAGAGGGAATATAGAGTATTTACGTTTCGAAAAGGTTTCGATATACGAATTATAAAACCCAGCATTTTGTTGGCTTTGTTGATGATATTATTAGTGTGTTGGATAAAGTTTAATTTAGAATCAAGCGTTACCCCAAGGTCCCTGATAGATACAACTTCGTTGATAAGTGTCCCGTTTAGTGTATAATCAAATGAAATTTTATTTTTATTACGTGTAAATGATATTTTATTACATTTTGAGATATTTATGACTAGTTTATTCAATTCACAGTAGACAAAAAGACGATTGAGGTCCTCTTGAAGTTTAAAGCAGTCTTCGATTGATTTGACAACTAGGTATATTTTTTTATCATCTGCGTATGCTAGATAATTAGAGTGTAAAAACATTTGTGAATATCATAAATATACACATTAAATAATAATGGGCCTAGATGAGAACCTTGAGGTACGCCAGAGGGCACGGAAAAGAAGTTGGACTTTGATCCCTCAACTGAGATGCATTGGAGTCTACTCGAAAGGTATGAAGTGAGCCATCGGAGTAAGTCACCATGAATGCCTAATTGATTTAATTTTTTAATTAAAATTAAATGGTTTACCTTATTGAAGGCCTTCGAGTAATCAGTATACATCACATCTATTTGGTTTCTGTTGTCCATATTACTCGATAAATAATCGGTAAAATTTACCAAATTTGTTAAAACCGATCTTTTTTGTAAAAATCCGTGTTGTTGATTTTGAATGTTGCGAACAATTGTAGTATAAATTTGATCGTAGATAATGCGCTCGAATAGTTTGCTAAATACCGTGAGTATTGATATTGGGCGGTAATTTTCAATGTTGCTTTTAGAACCTGTTTTATGAATAGGGATTATAATTGCTTCTTTAAATTTTGTGGGAAATTTTCCTTCTTTTAGTGATATTAAAAATATGTTAGTTAAAGGGTATGAGAGATTTTTGGCACATTTAGAGACAAAGTATGGTGAAATACCGTCACTGCCAGCACCCTTACTAACGTCTAAATTCTTCAGGTATCCATTGACCATTGAAGTGTGTATTTGTACGTTTCCAATTGGGTTATGATTATTCACATAAGTATAACTATCGTTTGTGCTGGTATTATTCGTACCCATATCGCTTAAGTAGGTGGACTGAAAGTGTTTAGAGAATAATTGACACACTTGATGAGCGCCGGTGCCTGACTGGTCTTTGAGGTGCATGATTTGTGGGATGCCAGTTGTTTTACTTTTGCTTTTAGCGTAATTCCAGAGGTGTTTATTATTATTCTGAATGTTAGATTCAACCGAGCATATGTATTGATTATAGCAGTGCTTCTGTAGGTGTTTTTGTTGTGTACGTTTGATAGTGAACTGTATGTAATCTAACGGATTATTATAGGATTTCCATTTCTTATGAAGTTTTTGTTTTTCTTTAATGATTTTGATTAGAGGAGCTGAATACCAGTTTAGGGACAAATTGGTTGATGGTATTGTTTAATATGTTATAAAAGGAATCAACTATTTCGTCAACGTCCGCATATACTTGTAATGTCTTATTTCTGGTAGGTACATTTAGTAATTATCAAGTGACGTACATAGTTTGGAGTATTCCTAAGTGTGTTTGAAGTAGTGAGAAGTGGTGATCTGTGAAGGGATATATTTGAGGGTTGATTGGAAGAAATTACCAATGGGCGATGAGCTTTCCTTTATATAACACTGTATAGAAACACATTTACCTTACCATTATTCCAATTGAAAGCGTTAACTATAATTACTTGATGAAAGAATTAAATTTATTAAAGCTCTCAGATCAATGATTTATATTCGACTAAAAATTTATTTAAAATTTTTTAAATGATAATCTAGACAGCCCTTGTTTAATTAATCTGATTGAATTTAAAAGAATTTTATTAAATTCCACGAGAGCTACTCTTTTCAAAATCTTCTTCAATTGTAACAATACCAGGACTGAGTATTTCAAACATTCGCTTGTACTTAGGTTGCATGAAGTTAGTACCTAATAGATACGGACTTCATAACGACTTGGAAAAAATCGCGTTGATAGATTTTTTTACTAAGATTACCAAATTTTTAGGAATGTACAGTTTTTTATAAATAAATAAATCCATTATTTGGGCTCCTGACGTCACTACATGAAAATGTCTCCGAAAATGTTCCTATTAATTTTGTAAAATTCCACACTGATTTTTTTTTATATGGAAACACTTTGATTTCAGGCAAATTTTTTAATTTGACATCTAACGTTCACTAGATTAATTGTTTGTTCTCTGCTAACTTATCATTTGGTTTGACTTTTTGACAAATGTTATGAAGAGAACCCCGTAAATTTTATGCTGTCTTTTTTCTTTTTTACATGAGCTCTACACAGGAGGCCCTGAGGAAAATTGTTTCATGCAGTTTTTTTTTTTACATGAGCTCCACACAGGGGGCCCTGAGGAAAATAATTTCCCTTAGGGCCTATGTCATCTTTGAGGATGCTGTGTGGAGGGTTTTTTTTAAGGAAAGGGAGGAGAGGTGAGTTCTGGGAAGGAAAAGGGTTTAAGGGGTGGGTATGAATCTGGGGTTCAGTATGTCCTGGTCATCCGCCTCCAAGACCTAGACAAACCTCACCCCATGAACCCGGGCACCCCTGCTAAATCACCAAACGTAGCGAATCACTAGTCTGTACATGTTTTAGAGGTATAATGGGAATGGTGCTCATTTTAACAAATAATATTCTTATTATTATTATAATTTACAAGTACAAGTATATTACATTGGATTTAGTAATATGAACGTTGAACATTATAATTGTAATTTATGATCAATAAGATGGATCAAGGAAAAAAATATTTATTAATGTAAAATTCACATGCGGTAGAAGTGAAACCTTCCAAAAACTAAAGTAGACATGAGTAGGGAGACGCACAAAGAAGAGACCTATTATACTATCTCACTCTCTCCCAGACAACCTAAATCTTATGGATGTATCGTCGCCTCAGTTCTTATTTGTCCAACAGACCATTTTAGTTTTTGTTCAATCTCCACTTTAAAATTAAAAATAAAGTATAAAAATGGTAGTTAAATACTTAAACTAAGAATTATTTAAACTAATGAGACCTTTACCTTTACAGAAATTGCGTTATCTTAAGCACCTGTCATAATGTTTCATTGAAATAATGAAAGACAACCTTTTCCTCCTGTAAAATTTTCCAATGGTCTGTTGGACAAATACGAACTAAAGCGATGGCATGTGTTTGTCTCTTTTTAGTGTCGCTATTTTTTGTTTCATCGAGTTTCAAATCACAGCGTTGCTAGAGAAGTTTTCACTTCAATATTTTATTGCTATCTCATTTTCTCGCAGGCTAAATCCTATAAATGTATGTGTTCGTTTCTTTTTAGGGTCGCTCGCTTCCGTTTCATCGAGATTCAAATCACAACGTTGCTAAAGAAGTTTTCCCTTCAAAAAGTTACTTTATTTATAATATGTTATTCATAACGAGTTAGAAAAAACTCAACTTCGAAACTATTTTAATCGGATTCAGAGAAATAAATCATATAAAAGCAGTGAATGTCACAATTCGAAAATGGCCGAGACATCCTTTTGTTATATTTGCTTGCCTGTAATAAATAAGTGTATTATATAATAACAATTATTTCCTACAATAATATTTTGTAAGCACCTATAAAACCCGAGATTTATAATAGAACAGACCTTGTCACTAAGTATAACGCGTCTTAAAAGAGTGCAAGGCGTAACCCGTTGTTAGTATCAAACAAAATTGTTTCCTACCCACCGGGATATAGACCACCTTCCTACAGGGGGTCTAACACAGTGAAATTGATAACTCTTCATTACCGAATCGGTAGGTGCAACTTTCTAAGATTTTATACGGTATCCCGGGCACGGTTGCACTGTTGACGGCCGAACCGATATTGATAGCGAATAAATTAGAAATCGATGAATGCTGGGAACACTGGCGGATCTGAACATGGATTTATATTCCTAAACGACAAATCTCTCACGAAAAATTAACTGACAATATCGAATTAAAAAAATGTACATATTTTTTATTTATTTATTTTTTATTGGCAATGCTTATTAAAAATACATATACAGTTACATCAGTTACATAGTTACATAAGGTTAACAAAAAAAAAAAAAAATTGCCTTTCCTCACCATAAAGAGATAATGTTCTTATGTTTGGTGAGGGAGTTCTAGCTCAATTAGTAAATTAAAAGATCGTGTAAGTTAGTAATAACGGCTATTGTAAATAATAAGTAGGTTAAAAAATCATGTATAAATTTAAAAAATAAAAATCCTGAAGCATTTAAAAAATCATAATATATATTAAAAAATCATTATAAATGAAAGAATCATGAAGTTAGTAACAAAAATTATAGTAATAAGTAAGTAAAGGATACGTTTATACAATAGTAGACTCAGAGATATAGAAACTAAGAAATGAAAGAAAAAGAAGGAATGAATGATTTATAAAATAGCAGACTTTAAAATACAAAGTAAATATATTTGGGACTTTTATAGCTGTTTAAGGTAATTTTTTAATTTGGGCTTAAATTCCTGCATATTTTCGATGGTTTTTAATTTTAATGGGAGGTTGTTATAATAAAATAAAATAATAAATAAATAAATAAGTGTTTATTCCAGTATGTGGAGAGGAGAGTGCAATCCCACACATTCCATAAGGGTATAATATACACACACATGTACAAAGTATTTGAAAGGAAAAAAAGAAAAAGAAGGTGGATATGAATGTACACGAAACAAAAAAAGATAATAAGCTAATAGTAGTAAAAGGAAAACAAAAGAAATAATAATATTAAGCTTTCAGGATTCTGTGAGCACGTAAGGATCCAGTATTTTTCTCCAGTGTGCATCAATACTGGATGATGGACTGAGGCGGGCTTCCATGACGAGGATGTTTCCAGAGCTGGTTATCCTTTCCCTAATTCCTGCCACCCTGGATCTAATAAGGGCTGCAAAGCCAGGAACTCGCCCCTCCGTGAACATCCGGGAAGCGCTGCAATATCTGGGGAGACCAAACATTATGCGGAAGGCGTTGTTATACTGAACCCGAAGTCTTTCTATACTACTCTTCTTGTAGTTTGACCAGAGTTCATACGTATACAGTGTTGCGCAGAAGGAAAGGAAGAGCGTCCTTTTTACAGCAGTACTGCAAAGGCGGAATCTTCTACTGAGCATGTTTGCTTTTACACTGAGAGCTCTTCTTTGCCTATCGATGTCGTCATCGTCCATCAGATTACTGGTGATTATGTGTCCAAGGTATTTAGTTCCTTCAGTCACCTGCAGGTTCACACCATTCAGGGTAGCTGGAGGAATATTTTTTGGTCCTTGTCCATATCTTACGACCAGTAGAGCCGTTTAAGTGGGGTTGTATTGCATATTTGTTTCTTCAGCAAACTCTTCGCAGATCTTTAAAAGAATACGTAGGCCCCTTATAGATGGTGCCATCAATACCATGTCGTCCGCATAACTGACATAGTAGATTATGCGTAGATAAAGATAGGAATTTTGAATGTGCTTAGTATTAAATTTAAGGATTTAAATAGTTTTCTATTAAAAACTTTAATATTCAATAGCACCTCGCATGTACTTTTTGACACTGAAGGAGAGTTAATTAGTTAATGAGGTCTTTAGTCATTTTGGAACCACTTTCATTTCTCCAAGATCAAACGGATTTTTTTTTATTCCTGGAACAAAAACAAAGTGAGGTGACAGTTGCCTTCCAAAATCATTTAATAAAATTATTGATTTTTTTAGTTTTCTTTTATTTTAATTTCTCTAAATTTTGATTAAAAATTAGTGGTTAGTTTTTTATCATGTTATGTGTGGTCGGCCTTGCTGTATAGATTTGAGACATGGACCTTGAAAGTAAATACCATGAACAGGTTAGAGGCTTTTGTGGCTTCACCGGAGAATGCTCAAGGTCCCATGGACCGACATGATCACCAACACAGAAATTCTCATGCGGGCTAGAGCAGATAGAGAATTGATCACATTAATAAAAGTCAGGAAAATTTCATATCTGCGTCACATACTTCGAGGGGAGAAGTATCACTTGCTCCAATTAATATTGAAAGGCAAGATATATCCTGATTCAGGCGAACCCTAGTGGGGTTAATAATTACACGCTAAAAATAAATGTATTTAAAAAAACAAACAAAAAAATTAAATAAAAATTAATTTTTAAAAAAAATTAAAAATAGAGGGTTGCCGAGGGCCTGGTAGGAAACAAATGTCTTGGCTACGAAATGTACGAGAGTGGACCGGCATTAGAAGTGTGAAGGAGCTAATCCGGGTAGTGCAAGACAGAGAGACATTTCCCAACGTGTGTCGCCAACGTTGAGGGGACCTGATAAGGCACATCAAGAAGAAGAACCTTTTTTTTTAATTTTTCGTGTTTAAAACTTAAAAGATATCAATTTTTAAGCGCTAAAGTATACTTGAAATACAAAAATCTGAAAGGGGAATTTATCTAGTTTCTATAAAAGTATTCGTTTTTACGACATCTTCAAAAATAAGAAATATACAAAACATTTAAAATACGTTGAAAAAATTCCAAAATTCGTCAAGAAGTTATAAATAAAACAAGCAAATACTCGTACAATAGATAAACAACCACCTCTGGATGTGTAAGCAGTGTACTTTCTTTGTTATTTTCTTTCTATGAACATGTTTTCACATCCACGATCGTTTATCAATTGAATAAATTTTCACAACGTTTTTTAGTAAGGCTGATAGAGTTTTATCGATCGTCTGTGGTAGACCTCCAGGACAGGTCCATTGGTCAGTCGACTTTACCACGACGAAGGAAATCTGCTTCTTGCGTACTTATAACAAACGTATTATATTGAGCAATCGTCTGTCATCGTCACATCGCGTGCGGAATAACGATTTTTTGGTATGCAAATTTTATAAGAAAATGTTACAATTGATTACCAGAGACGTGCTAATTTCCTTTGAAATACCTACTCTTATTAATCAGGCTGCCTTTTAACCTTTTTATTTCTATAACGATATTAAAAAAATAAAGAAAAAATGCCTATTTTTTTAAAAACGTTTACTTTTCTGCTGGCCGTTATAAAATTCATAAAATTATAAATAACATAAAACACAAAGAATTGTTAAACCACTTGGTTTTAATTCAAGTATGTTCAAACAAATTTATATGTGATAATCGGTCAGTGGCTGAGTTGTGCATCGCGTTTGGGTCCCACCCAGGTGTCGTTAGTTCAATTCCTCGGCTGGCTAAGTCTTTCATCATGACACAAGCAATACTAACCGCTTGCTGTAGTGGTAGTAAGAGTTTTTCAAATCATTGTCAGGTTATTCGTAACACGGGAATGTTTGCCAAATGAAGTGTATTGATCATTCGTGTTGTTTTGTCGATAGTTTAATTATGGGAAGAAAATTGGGCTTATACAAAAACCCGAACTGGTGCTTTTTATGCTGGAATCCAAAATCATATTCCAAGTAAACCTTGGTTCCACGGCAAGAAAAAATCCAAAAGATTTATTTCCTGTATATCGAGAATGAGAATCGGTCACTGCTCTATTGCATCCCACTTATTTAAAATCCGAGTTCTAGATAGTCCACTCTGTCAATGCGGCGTGGAAAATGAGACTCTTGACCATGTATTCTTTAATTGTAAAAATCATTCGTCCTTCAAATGCATTTATCGTTTACTTATTAAAATCACCCACCAATCTCCCCTTAGTATTCTATGTTTGCTTTCTCTCAATAATTCTCGCGTTCTTTCCGTTCTATACAAGTTCATAGACTTAAATAATTTCAATATTTGAGATATCCCATGCCCTTATAGATTTTTCATAAAATATAATCATCTCCCTTAATGTTAACGGAACATAGCACTCTTTTTAGGGTGAATTGCCTTAAACAAAAACAAAAAAACAAGTTCTGCTATATCCCAACAGATGGCAGTCGAGTATGATACCAGAAGAGTACCATATATCGGCTTTCGGGTCTAAGGTATCAATGGCGAGATTGGGTGGGCTCCTACAGTCTACTCGACGTGGCGGCGGAATTACTTAGAGCCTAGTCTAGTAAGGTCGTCTGCCCAGTATAATTTTCATTGTAAATATTTAAGATAAGTAAATAAATCAACTGGTAATCACTCGAACCTATAACTTATTTGGTAGATACTTAATACATCTTATGTTGTCTTTATATTGGAATTGAAGAAATAAAACAATACCTAATGAAACAAATGTATTCAAATACTTTATTGAATTAATAAATCTAAAGCATTTAAAAATTGTTTCATGCAGTTTTTTTTTTTTTTTACATGAGCTCCACACAGGGGGCCCTGAGGAAAATAATTTACCTCAGGGCCTGTCATCTTTGGGGATGCTGTGTGGAGGGTTTTTTTTAAGGAAAGGAGGGAGTGGAGAGTTCTGAGAAGGAAAAGGGTTTAAGGAGTGGGTAGGAATCTGGGGTTCAGTGTGTCCTATGGTCATCCACCTCCTAGACTTAGACAAACCTCACCCCATGAACCCGGGCACCCCTACTAAATCACCAAACGTAGCGGATCACTTGGGGTGACCTATGACAGAGGTGTTGGTCATCCAATAAAGGTTCCCGGGGCGGCGGTACCCATTCCCGCCTCCCAAATTACTCCCAATACCTATATTGAAACCATAATAAGACGGATCTAATACAATAAAAATAGCGAAAAATTTAACACTAACAATGTCTCTCTCACAAAAATGAAATTGGTTGTTTTCAGGTGGAAAAATTTAATAAACAGTAATTGTTAAATGAAACACTAGTATATATTGAATTATTTGGTGGGTATTAGATAAGCCGCCATAGCTCAGTGGTCAGAGCACCTGACCGGCAATCAGAAGGACACAGGTTCAAGTCCCGTTGGCGGCAAGTATCTTTTCTCAGAAGATTTTTTCAATGTAGACGAGTGTTTCAGACTGATAATTTATTATTGCTTATAATAATTGTTAACCTTTGTGCTATACATAAAAATCTTGTTTTAAAACGTTAGTTTATCAATTAAATAATAATTATTATTCTCTAATTGACCAGTCAAAAGGATTATACCTATTATTATCAACGCAATTTAAAAAATGTTCACCGCCTATCGACCTGCGACACTTTAAATCAATTTTAATTTAACCGACGATTCCACTTTACGAAAAGATCAACATTAATTAGTCGTCATAATTCTTACGTCTCTGTAATGTGTCTGTACTTTTGTACTCGTTGTCATTTCACCTCGAACGCAATTGACCCGTCTCAAATATTCGGCCAGTTGTGAATTTTGATCTCAGAGTCGGAGAATGTTTTGATATCGCGCGACTGTTTATCGATAGAACTAAGTAAAAAGTGACATTTGATCCTCAACTAAAGGTGATTTGTGTAATGAAGCGTAAATGTTCTTTCTGTTAAGACCTCCAACGATGCCTCGAAGGTAAAATCATTTTCAATTATCACTTATTTGAAATGACTGTTTTTTTTCAAAGCAGGCACCATTAATTTGGACGTTAGTAACTTATTCTATCAAAAGATGGCTATGGTCAATGATATTACAGTTTATCAAATAAGAGTAGAAAACATAGGAGGGCGCCACTGCTGTTCAAATGGCAATACTAAAAAAATAACCATTGTGGTAATAATCTAAAGCTGTGTAACCCACATTTTTATTAAAAATTAAAAAGGCATAAAGTGAATAAAATATTATTTCATTGCAATGTAGATACCCAATGAGCTCAAAATTAGAATTGCATATAAGTATGTTATTATTATTTTACGTTTGCAATTTTGTGTTAACATAATGAAGAATAACGATATTGTAATAAAATATATAGTACACTTTAGAAATTGTTAAAATTTATTTAAAAATAGCTTAAGTGAATATATTCAACTCATTCAGACTTAAAAGTAGTGCAACTAAACTCACCATTGATGATTCTTCCTTAAATTCAAATTTATGTTAAATTGAAAGAAAGTCAATCACTTTGTAAAACACAATTTATTCAAATTTATGTCATTAAATAGGTAGGTACCTTAACAACAGTGATTCTGCAATTTATTTTTTTCAACAAAAAAATGTTTTTTTTAATGTGAGTACAGTGTTTTGTATTTTCAGTGTCATTGCACTTTAAAATAATATTTGACAGGTAAATTGGTGTTGCCGGCCTGAAAATTTTGTAGTTCCATTTTTTATATTTTCAACTCTTATTTGACAGACTATATCTTCGCAATATTTCTCCCTTTTGTATTCCGTGCGAATTTTTGGTTTGATCGATGAGCAGGTTTAAATGCAGTAAAGAAGAATAGAGAAAATACAACCAGGAACTATTATGATAATATATTTCTAAGTTTGTGAACAATTTATTTTTGTGAATTTCAGCTATTACAATTTGCGATCAGTTGACGAACATAACAATAACTGTTGCTCGACAGCCGATAAGATTTGTTCAATGTCTGAAACGCACCGAAAACCGGCGCGGCGTTCAAGGCGAAGGTTATTAGGCCCATTAACCAGCTTCCGAGAATTCAAATTCCGTCGAAATATGGTCTCGCGATCGTGCCCTTGCAACCGTACAGGGCGGTTCCGACGATAAAGATTAATTATTCTCTGAATCAGCATTTTTAACTAAAAACTCAATATCGTTTTAATTTCATTCAAAATTTACTTTAATATACTCGTATATCTACTTTTAAGTTAGCTATAAAAATGCTCAAACACGTGACGATAAAATTTTGTATTTTTTGTAATATTTTGTTATCATAAATATTTATAATTTTTCAATTATGTCTAAGCAAAATAAGTATGCAAAAAAATCTAAAATATATTATATTTTATTTTAGTGATTTGTACATTTAAGTTTACAAATTTCTAATTAATTATAATATTTCATATTTCAAACTAAATTTTATATAGTTTTATGTAGCTCCTACAATGCGTCTTGAACTTTCCAATTGGTGTGGACTTTAAAGTTTCTGGTGGCTTGTTATATAACTTCATCCCTTTGTACAGTAAACTATTCTGCGTATTCGCCTTGTCCTTTTTTTGAAGCCTGATTTCTTTGCACGTCCTTGTGTTATGTCTGTGAATGTCCTTGTTGAATATAATTTTATTAGAAAAGTATTTTGGTAAAATGTTGTTAATTACTTTATGTATAAATATCATCGCATTCAAGGTCAGCATCTGTTTCACGGTTAGCTAATTCAGTTCCTTTAACATTTTGTTTACTTTTGAAAATCTATTTCGCCGTTGTATTATTCTCATTGCCCTGTTTGGAGAATTTTAAACTTATTTTGTTCTCGTTCGTTACATAGGAAAAGGATAGTTGAGCAATAGTTAAAATGTGGAGCAATAATCGATTTGTAGACAGTGATTGCAGTTTTACTAGATATTTTTTGCCGGATTCTTCCCAAAAAAGTTTTTTTTTTCCCAATTTTCTTTTGTGTGTATTCAGCATGCTTGTTAAATATTAGTTAGACTGTAAATAAATAGACAAACTGAAGTAGTTTCATCCCAAAACACGTGGGTTTTTTTTAATGATTTTAATTGAACAAAAATTAAATTCTGAAAAGTAGCTTTCCTAGAAAATGTGTTGATTTATTTGACTTCTTGATTATATGCTTTAAAATGTGTATTGTATTATTCAACATTTCGTTTGAAAATTTAACAAATCTGTCGACGATCAACGGTAATATATTAAAAAATAACATATTTATTAAAAATTTAAAACATAACTTTACTAGATAAAATAACAGTTCGATATCATTTTTTTTTTTAAGAAAAAGATGGTTACGTCTGGAATTTGATTTTAAAGTTCCATATTTCTGGTTGTGTCAAGTTTTGATTAATTTCTATTACGAGAAGGTTTACATAGCAAATACAAAAAAAAATGCTTTGGATAAATTGCTTTTTCTACCGTTGTAGTATTAAAATAATAAGGTAATAGAAATGAGCGAACGCATATAAGAAATAACTTTAAAAAAAATATATTTTTTCTTCAAACTTTACAAAAATACCTCGTGGCATCATTATTGAGATAAAGAAAAACAAATAACTTACTTTACAGCACTATTAATGAGTAATAATTAACAATATCGACATGTTTCAATAACAATGTGATCTTGTTAAATTATATTAAAAACTTGTCCTGATGAAGATAACATTTTTTTTAACAAATATGAGACAAAAACGTCCCGATAAACTAGTTTTTAGCAATTATTATTTTTAATTTATAAACTAACGTTTAGACAAGATTTTTATGCATAGCACAAAGGGTAACAATTATTATAAGCAATAATTATCAGCCTGAAACACTCATCAACATTGAAAAATCTTCCGAGAAAAGATACTTGCCGCCAACGGGACTTAAACCCGTGTCCTTCTGATTGCCGGTCAGCTGCTCTTTACCACTGAGCTATGGGGGCTTATCAAATACCCGCTTAATAATTCAATATATACTAGTGTTTCATTCAACAATTACTGCTTATTATATTTTTTCCACCTGAAAACAACCAACTTTATTTTTGCGAGAGAGACATTGTAAGTGTTAAATATGAAACACTAGTATATATTGAATTATTTGGCGGGTATTTGATAAGCCCCCATAGCTCAGTGGTAAAGAGCAGCTGACCGGCAATCAGAAGGACACGGGTTCCAGTCCCGTTGGCGGCAAGTATCTTTTCTCGGAAGATTTTTCAATGTTGATGAGTGTTTCAGGCTGATAATTATTGCTTATAATAATTGTTAGTTTTTAGCAGTTTGCCAAACGAGTTCTTTACATTAAAGATCTTATTATGGTGAGTTTATAGTTAATTTTTTACAATTACAAATATAAAATTAAAAATTTTATAGAAATATAGAGAAAAAAAATATGAAAACATGAAAAACAATTTAAAACTCTTTAGAATAATATGTCATTGTAAGCTAATACAAATTAATTCTTTCAGTAAGCCAAGTCTTTAGTAAATTCACCAATTGTTAGTTTTGGGCACAGTTTTTAATTTCAGCACGTAACATATTTAAACAACTGGGAATCATGTAATTTAATGTTCTTTGTCCATATTTATTTGTAATCTTAGATACAATTAGTCCTTCATTAAAGTTGAAACGAGGATTATGGTTGTGTTCCAGCCTATTTATATACAAAGGGTTATTTATGTGCTGAAATATAATTTCTTTCTTTCTGTATAAATTCTTTGTATAATTTTTTTTCAGCTAATAATTTAACCAATGTGTTATTGAGACATGTCGATATTGTTAATTATGTAGTGGTGTAAACTAAGTTATTTGTTTTTCATTATATTATTTTTTGGCAAAAATTATCTGTTGCAGTTTACATTTATACAATTTTATTCTTTCTTGTAAAATCAATCACAAAATAAATAAAAACCATTTTGGGCTTAAAACCGTGACCACTAGACTCTATTTGCCAAGCGATTTTTATGCCTAGTGTCTATATTTGTGGCGATATTAGACACACTAGCATTTTTTGCTTCCTCTTAACGGGGATCTTCCAAATGCAAAAAAATATCAAATCGCACTTATCGACGATTTGATAGATAACAAATTTGATGAAAGTATGAAACAAGCATTCCCCAGTCCTCAGCCATCATGAAAAATAAAAATTTTAACAAAACAAAAAAACGACTTCAAAAAATGCACTAAAAAGTTTAAAAAAATCATTTCGTATTCTTCTACAACTTAATAATCAACTTACTTTTTCTACTCATCAATATGTAGGTACTATTGTTATTTTTGGAGTCGGTGTTAGCCAAGGTAGGTTTGTAACTACATACATAGTTATAGGTGAGTTGTGCTTCTGTCGCACGCGCGACTTGACGAGGCAAGAGTCGAGAGTGGGGCCGCGACGGGAGGGGAGCTGTCAAGTGAACACGCCGGGCCGGGTACCTTGGCTGACACCGACTTCAAAAATAACAATCGTACCTATATATTGAAAAAAAAATTAAACAATAAAGTCGAATTGAGAACCTCCTCCTTTTTGAAGTCGTTTAAAAATACAGCAGTATGTTTTCCTGTTATTGTTGACTTTTGAAATTACACTATCGATTTATTTCATTAATTTAATATGTTATCACTGAGGAAGCTCCTATCAACAACTCTCAACATTGAATATTATTATGTATATATAAGTAAATATTTATGCAATAATGCGTTTAACGAGGAAGTGGATACCTAATCAATAATAATATTATATGTGTGGTAACAATAACCAATGACCAGAACATTGAACTGTTACTTTAAAAGCTGGTGTGATAACAAGGTGTATGAACTTGATAGCGACAAATAGTCTATAAATTGTCATTAACAATATGTCAATTATTAAGTCAATGGCATGACAATCTGCCAGAATTCTATCGCCCGTGGCGAAATACTGCAGGAAGTGCAGAATATTTTATTGATTATAATAGCATCATCAAATCCTGCAAACAAAGTGTTGCATCATAATATTGATTTGTTTTTGTATTCATTTATCCACACTCGCGGAAATGCATCTTATTCTGTATAATATGCAGATGTTTTCCATGCGCTTAGTAACTGCAAACAGAGCCAGACTTAGGAAAGCGTAATCGCAGGTGGACGCTCCGTAAGGCATTTTTAGGGGGCGCGCATTTTTTTATAAATTTTTCCTCTCCATGTCCATAAAATCACTAAAATCTATTTAAATATTTTTTTATCGCAGTGTTGGATTTAAGCTCGTAACCTCTGGGCTCAGCAAGTCAATTACACTTTATTATTGATCGAACGGTTCAATGGCATATTCAACAAATCAACACCCCTTTGAAAAATCAATAAAAGTGATGAGAAAAATAACACATAACCTAACATAACGTAATCTAATTAACGTCCTTTTTTTCATCGCTTTTAATGACTGCTAAAACGACTGATGATGTGTCACTTTTTTGAGTTGTCCGGACAATGACAGAAAAGGCGCCCCTGTTAGCCTCTAGTCAAATTCATGCTTATCGTATTATATAAATAAACTAACTGCTCATTTTTCTGTAGGAAAGGAGTCATCCAAAAATAGTTGCACATTATGGGGATTATTTTTTTGGTACGCACAAATATATCTCATCCCATTTTATTTAATTGCCAGTCAGTTCCCGGCATGCGTGGCAATGCCACTAATAAAGAAACTTTTTCCATTCGTCCTGTTCCCCTTTTGCCACCCCTTCCTCTCCCATGTCCCCTTCCCCTAACGCGTTCGCCCTCCACCTTACCCGCCTTCCCTCTCAATGCATAGATAACTAGCATACATGGAAGCAAACATATTTTGATTTATTAGTCGTGTATAGATTATTGTTATTTGTGTTTTTGATGAAAATTATTACTTTTCATTATGTTTTGTGATTATTTATCATTCCGTTATAATTATTAACGAAAATTCTAAACGTCTGGAGACGAAATGTTGCCAGTGGCCATCAATTTCTAATACGTGATGAACCCTACTTGATACTATTTCATTTGTCTTGCAAAATAGAAAAATGATTTACTTTAGTTCCATTATACTCGTAATACAACTTTTTATGCTGTGGTTCAAACCTAATGACCAAGTTACTAATACAAATGAAGAAGTTAGTAATGATCACCGGGCAAACATTTTTAGTTATTTATAATGTCCTTTTAATTAATAGTAATAAGCTCCTTGAATCTGAATTCAGAGGTCGCTGGTTCAAAACCCAGTAAGGGTTTTTCCAAGTTCAGAAAACGAATTAATCCAAATTTATTGTTTTGCACACCGTTCCTGAGTGGATGATGCTGTCATTGTCGCTTTGGCGAGAGACTGAGAAACCAACTTTTAAAATCTACAAGTTGCTTGAAATGACTTCAGCTGTGTTTGGCCAAATATATTCATTACTTGTGGTGGTCTTTTTTAACACGACTTTTACATTTTATATCATTAATTTAGTAGAGATACACACGACAAAAAAATATGAATATGGTGAGATAGGTTGAAGCATTCTACATAATATATAGATACGTTCAAAGTGAGAATTGTAATAATCTATAATATAAAAATGAATAGCTGAATGTGTTGCTAAGCGCATAACTTTCGAACGACTGCACCAAATTGGATAATTCTTTTTTTTGTGTATTCGTTATTGTCAGGACAAGGTTTTTATAACTTCCGGTGAGCTCTGGCATTATGAAATTTGTATAAAAAATTGCTATTGGTGGCAAGCGAGGAAACGGCTATTGCTATGGAAAGCGGGAGGGAGGGAGAGATGGAGGAGGGGAACCAGGAAGGGGGAGGGAAACCTGGGAGGGGGGATGGGAACTCAGGAGGGGGATCCGCGCGATGGGGAATGGGGGGGAGTGGAGTGGGGGGAGGGAAGGTGGAGGTGACGGAGTGGGAAGAAGAGGAGGCGGAAGGGGAACGAGACGAATGGGAAAGGACACTCAGGGAGAAACATTTTTTTATTAAATGGCATAGCAACGCATGCCGGGAACCAGCTAGTATATCATAAGAAAAGATTTAAAAAAGAAAGAAAAAAAGCAGCAACAGCAAAAGATAATAAGTATTTTTTAAATTTATTCACAATAAAACATTTACCAGATGACTTACACATTTTATTTCTACCCTAGCTGGAGACCAGCTCAGTTCTAGTTTTTAGGTTCTGTAGAAACTGCTTGATTCGCTTGCGAATAAGAAAGAAGGAAGTTCGAAGAAATTTTAAAATAACGGTTTTAAAAAACTAATACCACAACAAACGAACTGACAATGTGTTTATAAATAGAGCTAATAACAATACTCTTCCTTACCGATTGAGCGAAAACTGCTTTATCATATAGCAAGTAAATAACAGAAATCACAGCAGTGTTTAGTCAAGCTCCGAACCTATTACCTTTAATTTTTACCCTGCAGAGGGCAATGGTAAATATTTTTTATACGTATTGCTTTTTTTAAATAACATTTAAAATAGCTAACATTTTTATTCATATTACCGTGGAGGTCTGAATTGTAAAAATAAAAAAATGTGATTTAATACTTAATTTCGTGTGTACGTTTTATTTTTTAAGCCAGACAAAGTGCAATGCAGTTTTCTGTTGATTCTCTCGTATAAAATAATCTCGAATACGCTGCAATAATACACTATATAACCGGGTTATCTTAGAACGAGTTGGATCACTTATAATAGAAATGTGAATGAACCAAATCATCTTTGAAAATCATGCCATTGGTTCATTATGAATAACTCATTAGTGTAATAAAATTGCAGTTAATCAGGTTTGACAAAATGTGTTTCGATAATTGACTATTGTTAATAACTAATATCACGCTTATTTAAAGAAAAGTGAAACTTCATTTTTTCATAAGAAAAACTCTATTTTTATAACTTTTGAAGGTTATTCCCATCAATGTAATATATCATTGAAGAAGAAGATAACAATAAAAATCTAAACTAAAATATGAAAGAGAATAAGACACAGAAAAATAGAAAAAAATAATGGTCGCAACTGGGTCTAAACGGGACGTGCGCCTTTACCAAATTCCGTTATTGCCATCTTCTGTTAAACCGTTATATTAGTCAATCTCATATTTCAAATTTTAGAATTAACAATAGCACTAACTTTATTCCATTTCATACGCAACAACCCTTTTTTTACATAAGCTCCACACAGGAGGCCCTGAGGAAAATAATTTCCCTCAGGGCCTATGTCATCTTTGGGGATGCTGTATAGAGGGTTTTTTTAAGGAAAGGAAGGAGAGGAGAGTTCTGGGAAGGAAAAGGGTTTAAGGGGTGGGTAGGAATCTGGGGTTTAGTGTGTCCTGGTCGTCCGCCTCCAATACCTAGACAAACCTCACCCCATGAACCCGGGCACCCCTGCTAAATCACCAAACGTAGCGAACCACTCGGGGTGACCTATGGCAGAGGTGTTGGTTATCCAATAAAGGTTCCCGCCTCCCAAATCATTCTAAGAATTGGTTTGTTACCTAGATAGCGTCTCGGATAAATACATGGTGTTAAGGGACGTACTTGACTTACTTTAACCAGTGATTCCTGAGCATGTTTTACTCCATTATTCTAATTCATATTTTCGTCTAGATTATTTTTGTTATCTTCTTTTTCAATAAAATAGTGAAACTCTTTGGTAATGTATTTACATTGAATCAATGATGAATTATTGGTGAATCTCATTATGCAGGCCACATCCCCACCAAGGATAGTGATGTGATAGATTTTATGAAGAGGAGCATGTCAGTTTATTTTTTGCAAATTATCAAGGGAAAGTACCATAGGTATTCAAATTGATATACGAGCCCATCAGGGAAAGGGGAACAAACCAAGATAAGTGGAGCGAGGAAGGAATGTGACCGTCTCCATTTCTGTACTTTATCAATAAATTAATATGACATTAAATGGGAAAATCGCATTATAAGATCACCTTTCAGTCGGCGAAAAAAAAATTTGCTTAAAAATTACTAGTCATTTTGACAATGGCTTGAAATTTGATGGCTGCATAAAAAACCTAACCACAAATCTCAAATCGGGTGACCAAAATTGTTTTTTTTTCCGGAATTGAATGGTATGTTACACCATCTAATTATTTCAATTTATTCTTTGTTAATATTCAGTAGCTGTATGTAAAAAAGCAAAGATATTGAAATATAATAGATGTGCTATCTTCAGTTTTTACTAGGTGGGACTGCGCTTCCGGGTGTCGCCAATACTGTTTACCAATTAACAAATAAACTAAATGAACGAATAATTAACGAATAAACCAAACGAACGTTAAACTAAATGAACGAATACTTTCCGTATTTAAACTATATTGTTAACCAATACTAATGCACACCTTCAAAAAATCAACGAAATGAACAAATTGTTTTCGTTTGCAAACTACGTCCGCCGACAGTTGCGCGGGCATCATAGCATATCTCTTTTGTATTTGAATATCTTTGTAAAATAGTTAGTTGTAGCATTTTGTGAACACCCCACTGAGAGAACCAGTGCTGGGGTGTTCGTATGTTTAGCATTAAGTACTCTGTTCTGTCGACATAAGTAAAATCACAGTTTCCTCCTTTATATTGACAAGAAGAGCACTCAGGGTCGACCCATGGCAGCAGTGTCGTATACATAAATTTAAGATAGCAGGGGTGCCTGAGTTCATGGGGTGAGGTTTATCTAGGTCTTGGTGGCGGATGCGTTCCACCTACTGCATGGTGGGTCAAATCAGGAGAGACTGTTTTAGGGAGACCTAAACTAGACCTCTCCAGCTGGATTGTCATGCATCACAATGGGAGGGATGGATCCACTTTCGGAGACAACTGGAGACATTGACTCCCAGATTCCTCCCCACCACCATACCTTTTTCCTTCCCAGAACTTCCTCTCCATCCTTTTCCTAAAAAAGACCTTCTTGGGCAATGAGAGATTTTTTGAAGTGAAACTTCTGTAGCCCCGTTGTGATTTGGAATTCGGATGAAACGGAAATGACGCATTACATCACCTGCGAAGCATCAAACTGCGCTGATTGGCCACTTTGATTACGACGTCACCTTTCAAGGCTCCTTTTGATTGAGATATGAAACGGAAATAACGCTAGATCTGCGCTCATTGCCGCTTTGATTTTGACCACACTTTTCAAGGCTTCTATTGGTTGAGATTGTTTAGGTAAAGTTTCGCTTCTACTCTAAGCTAACGTAAAAAACGATTTTTTTTTACGTGAGCCGCACACAGGAGGCCCTGAGGAAAATAATTCCATTCAGGGCCTATATCATCTTTGGGGATGCTGTGTGGAGGGTTTTTTTAAGGAAAGGAAGGAGAGGAGAGTTCTGGGAAGTAAAAGGGTTTAAGGGGTGGGTAGGAATCTGGGGTTCAGTATGTCCTGGTCATCCGCCTCCAAGACATAGACAAACCTCACCACATGAACCCGGGCACCTCTGCTAAATCACTAAACTTAGCGAACCTCTTAGGGTGACCTATGGCAGAAGTTTTGGTTATCCAATAAAGGTTTCAGGAACGGCGATACCCATCCCCGCCTCCCAAATAGAAATTTCAAGTTATTCGTAATCCGGGAATATTTGTCTTTCCTCTAAAAAAATATTAGTATTATGTTTAGGTATTGAACACATAAGGTACGGAGGTAGATTATACCTAAACTACTAAACATTCTGTTCAATGCAATCCTCAAACACAACCATCTACCGAGTGCAATGACGAAAACCATTATAACCCCGATCCTGAAATCAGGAGAGCCCGATTTGACCAACTCCAGCAATTACCGGCCAATATCCCTGGCAACTATAATTGCAAGACTATTTGAAAGGGTAATTCTGATTGAAATAGAAGGTAAACTCAATTCTAAACACAATCAGATGGGCTTTAAGTACAGATTATCCACTAATATGGCAATATACTCCGCTAAGCAAATAATAGAATATTACAAGAAACGAAAAACTACTGTATACGGATGCTTCTGAGATTTGAGCAAAGCGTTCGACAGGGTCTGTCATAAAACCTTACGGGAGAAATTGAAAGCTAGAAATATACCTACTATGTATATCAACACACTATCCCGATGGCACTCTCAGCAGGAAAACGTTGTACGGTGTGCAAGTACGTACTCCCAACCGATATATTTGCGATCAGGAGTAAGGCAAGGAGGGTGTATGTCCCCAATCCTGTTCTATGTATACATGGACGAATTATCAAATCGCCTGGACACCAGGGCGGGCTGTCGTATTATGCGGACGACATGATTCTCCTAGCTCCGTCGATCAAGGGGTTGAGAACATTATTAAAAATCTGTGAAGAATATGCAAATGACCACAACATGATGTACAACCCATGGAACTAATCGCATTCCACCATGGAAAAAATCCCGAGAAAATGCTCCCTGCAAAACTTGATGAGGAAAATATAAACGCATCTAAGAATGTAAAATACTTGGGACACATTATTACTGAAGACCTCTCGGATGACGGTGATATTGAACGACAGCGGAGAAGTATCAGTATACTGTCTAATATGATTGCCCGAAGATTCTTCAAATGCAGTAACAATGTAAAAAAAACATTGTTCAGTGCATTTTGCACTAACCTATATACATGTGAAACATGGTGTCACTACCGTACCAGCTCAATAGAACGACTCCGGATCCAATATAATGATGCTTGCAGAATTATATTTGGATACAGAAGATACAGCAGCGCATCTTCAATGTTTACGGAGCTAGGACTACACGGATTCGCCGGTCTGATGAGACACCGGGTCACTGGAGCCAGGATGCGGCTAATGGCTTCCGATAACACAGTGGTGATCGCAGCCTTCCAGCACCAAGCGCCACTCCTGAGCGAGCGCTGGGCCCTAGCTCACTCCAGACCTCGTCCTACATTATAATTGATTATTTATTTTATTTCTATTATCGCTTATGTCTTTTATATTTGTTTGTTCTATTTACTTTTTTTACTTTATCTGTTGTGTAAATATGTACAACTTTATGGGACGTGTGGGATTGCACTATCCTCCCCACATTCTGGAATAAACATTATTATTATTATTATGTCTTTGCAAAACCATGGGGAAAACCCTTGGAAAACCCAGTTTGAGTCGTGTATTTATATTTAACTATATTATTCTATTGATCTGATTTGTTTGCGTAAAGAGTTTAAGGTAATTATCGACACGAGATAACAATCCCCACGCAAATAACTTTGAGCAAAAACTCGTATCAGAAGCCGTCATAGTAAAATGAACAGAGTGAGTTGAGTGCTAACTTCCCAGATGTATATCATGCGCCTACTAATCATTGTATCTACAATCTACACACAAAAGAATTTAAAGATTGTGTTATGGATATCTCGACAAAACATATTATGAATTCTTTGCTAAGAATCTCACGCCAAATTCTCCCCTTGAAAATATCGAATGTTTTATAACATACGACACTGCATTTCGGTGGAGATTATATTCTGTTCATATATACATTATGTTTTTTTTACATTAGCTCCACACAGGAGGCCCCCAGGAAAATATTTCTCCTCAGGGCCTGTGTCATCTTTAGGGATGCTGTGTGTTGTGGCTTTTTAGGAAAGGAAAGAGAGGAAGTTCTGGGAAGGAAAAGGGTATTAGGGGTTTGTAAGAATCTGGGGGTCAGTGTGTCCGACGTACAGTGTGACAAATTGTGACCTTGAGGAAAATAGGGCCTATGTCTTCTTTGGGAATGCTGTGTGAAGGGTTTTTTGAGGAAAGGAAGGAGATGTAGTTCTGGGAAGGAAAAGGTATGAGAGGTGGGTAGGAATCTGGAAATCAGTATCTCCAGGAGTGACGGGTGTATGAATCCATCCCTCCCACTGCTGTGAAAGGAGAAGTCAAAGGGACTCCCTTCAGTCTCCAGATCTGGCCTGCCATGCAATTTGTAGCAGACACGTCCACCGCCAAGACCCGGAAATAACCCCATGAATCCGGGCACCCCTTTTAAGCCATCAAACGTAGCAAACCACTTGGCAGAAGTATTGGTTATCCAATAAATGGTTCCCAGGGTGGCAGTACCCATATCCGCCTCCCAAATTGCACCTGAATGATTGAGGGAGTCTCTCGAACTTCTCCAGCCGTACTCTCTCGGAACATCACCTTGCACCGCACTGGGAGGGATGGATTCGTACGTCCGTCACTCCTGGACACACTGACCCCCAAATTTCTTCCCACTCCTAATAGTATTTTCCTTCCTCTCCTTCCTCTCCTTCCTGTCCTAAAAAGACTCTCCATACAGCATCCCTAAAGATAACATAGGCCCTGAAGGGAATTATTTTCCTCAGGGCCTACTATGTGAAGCTAATGTAAAAAAAAAATAATTATACGATTACCTCTGCGTTCACTATTTCCCGATAGTCACATTTTTAACACGGTCATACAAAGATTTACAATACACACGCCTCCGAGATTCGTTTTTAATGCTTTTTTCAACATTTTACAAATGAGCACGAGCAAAAAGATTAACACATCAACAAGTTTTTGGTTAGAACATTTTTATAGATAATAATATATGGCTTCGTTGTAGGATTTCTGATTGTTCTAACAGCCTCAGGCCTTTCAAAGACCTTTTCAAAGAAATGTGACGCATTAGCCAATCCATTTTTTCTCAAGAAATTCATACGATGGTGTTGAAAAACACTGCTAACCGACAGATAACCAAGTATGTAAATATCGCCACGCTTTAATGTGTAAAGAATAAATTGAGTATGTATGAGCAATAAGAGTTATGATTGTTGCATATCTCAACCTGTATCCTCTGCTGAACCTTTACGATTAACCTTAGCTTGCACGTGTCTTTAAGCCCTCAAACCTCCTCCACATTCTGTCAGTAGGTCAGAATATTTCCGTTTTGCACTAAAATCCAATTAATAGAATATTTGTGAACTTATGGGAAAAGTAAAAAAATTTTTTGAAAGTTGATTTTTTTATTAGAAATAACAATCTAATTTTTTAAATAATGAAAAAAAAAAGATGTTTACATAACTTATTAAGCAAATGTATTGTAATGTTATCGTCAACTCACTTTTTTGTTGTTTCATGT
This sequence comes from Limnephilus rhombicus, assembly GCA_929108145.2. Lineage (NCBI taxonomy): Eukaryota > Metazoa > Arthropoda > Insecta > Trichoptera > Limnephilidae > Limnephilus > Limnephilus rhombicus. Next base: position 3,506,453 of record OV815296.1, read on the forward strand.
AAAATAAAATAATTAATAAAACATTTTTAAAATTTTGCAAATCAATATTAGCGAAACTCAATCGAAAATCTGGAGACAAAAAAATCAAAAAAAAGATATTGGCAACTCTGGGATTCTAACCCAGGATCTTCGGCTTTCCGGGTCAAGCTCTTTCGATCGAGTTTCGCTTATGTTGTCTGTATTTAAATAAATGTTACAATTTTAGGTTTTACTCTGAGTCTAATTATAAGAGGAAAGTAGAACATGATTATAATACAAGGTTCACGAAGAATGAAGGAATGATTGTTCCAAAATATAATAATAACTACGGACGGCGAACCCTGGAATATAACGTGCCAAAAATATTTAACATGTTACCAATTAATATAAAAAAAATTGCGATTCTACAAATAGATTCAGATATATGCTGAAACAATAGCTGTTAAATAGAGATAGTTTATATTAATTCATATGTGTTAATTGTTATAATCTGTATGGTTATAGTAATAATATTATGTAATGTTTAAATTCTAACTGAATATTAACATCCTGTTGACAAACTGCTTTATTGCGTTTTCGTTATTTGTTTTTGGGGTGTTACGCCGTGTTGCGCTACCTCCTTCTTTAGCCAACGTTAGATCCGGTAGATGAGATGCAACGATGTCCGAAAAGTTGGCTAAAAAAGGAGGTAGCGCAACACGGCATAACACCCCAAAAACAAATAAGGAAAATGCTTTTGGCCGTGAAAATCTTAAAACTTATCTGCTTTATTGCGGTTTAACGGGATTGTACCTTGAAAACCAATTAAAAAAAAAGGTAAAAATAAAAATGAATAGTTTTATGTTTACCCTTAAATGAATTTTCTAGAAAAAAAATTTGGCAGGTTCTTTGTCGATTTATGGCTATATCAATTTCAGTTTTGAAAATGACAATTAAATATAAATCAAATCCGAATTCTAAAGTTAATTCACAACCTGAATTGTTATTTTTGATTATTGACACTGATTATTATCGTTTCATGATGATTTTTTTCCAATTACATTAAAATGTCGTTATCAAATTTAAATATTCCATCAATTGGTAGGTACTCGTACCTGTAAATTTACAGTAATAGATTCACGCTATATGTTTATTTATTTATGTATTAATCGTCAAAGCCAGGTGTAAAACACAGTGTTGAAAGTTTAGATAACATAAATTGTTATTACACATAATACATAGGCGTAAAGGTGGAGCTATACAATAAAAGTGACAGAAGAAATCAGTTTTTGAACTACAGATGGCATAAAAAATAATAAGGTTCTTAATACATTTGTAAGTGCTAATTACATAACGAAGTAGATTTTAAAACAAAACACACCAATTTGAACATGTTACTGAGATTCTCCTAAAAAACTTTAAATCTCTTTCAGAGTCTCTTCTTCCTTGCGCTGTCCCAAATCATTGCCTAGGTAGGCTGTTGGAGTCGGCTCTTCTCGTTCTCAGGTTGTAATATCTTCTGTTCTGGGTATCGCCTTCATCCAGGCCGTTTCTCTGAAGAATTTTGGAACATTGAGTCATCCAGGAGTTCTTCAGTCTTCCTCTGGATGACTCTCGGTGAAGCTCCATAGACATTGCCTGCCTCACTGTGTGGTCTGATGGTCTCCGTCTTATGTGTCCATACCATCTCAACTGTCGTTCTTCCAGCTTACTATTTATGTCTGTGACACCCAGGCTACCACGAATGCGTGAACTTTTGATCTTATCTTTTAGGGATACTCCTGCCGACCATCTAAGCATCGCATTTCTGCTGTTTCAAGTTGCCTAGTATAGGAGTTGTACATCTCTTTCAGAGTCTGATTTATGAATAAATGGCTGAAGTCCCCGGCGATGCCCGGACTTAACACATAGTTTTCGAAATCAAATGTAAACTTGATCTTATTATTTTGAAGGTCACATGTGCAAATTTCATCAATCTCGGCATAAAACTGTAGATTTGCATACAAATCAAATCCACATCGCTTGTGTTCCAGCCCGCTCGTCCACCACATACAGATATTCTCCCTTATATATTATATACTAGCAGACCCGGCCACACGTTGCTGTGGCTAACAAAACACAACGCCATTGCCCAATCTTTATAAAATCCACTTGATTGCCAGCTGCCCGCTGCCCGCTGCCTGAATTGAATATTTGAATTTCTCATCTTTTCTCTACTATAATAAGCATGTATTATACATATAAACCTTCCTCTTGAATCACTCTATCTATTGGTGAAAACCGTATGAAAATCTATTGCGTGGTTTAAAATATCTACATTTACACAAAACCTTGACAAATTATATTCTTAAACCTTCCTCATGAAACACTTTATCTATTGGTGAAAACCGCATGAAAATCCGTTAAGTAGTTTTTGAGTTAATTGCGAACAGACAGACGCGGTGGAGGAAATTATAATATGTAAAGATGAAGAGATTGATCAATTTGGTATGATATTCCACAAGTAATTTTAATTTAAACCTTAAATAAAATGAAATGTTATGTGAATAGGTAACTGTTTCTGTAACAGTAATAGGTTCAAGCAATAGGTTACTGGGATTGTCCTACAGGTTGTTGCGTAACGCTCGGACCGGAGCCTTTATGTGATAATAACGTGTTATTTGTACCGGCAACTCGTTACCTGTTATCAAGCGGATAAGTATAATAGGCAGGCTCTACTGCTTTTGATACTTTCTCCGTGGCACACTTATTCCACGGGAAATTTACATCTGCTGATAGACCAGTTCTCTTATTAGCTATGATTGAGCTCGAGCATCCAAGCTGGCTGCGAATTTTAATCTGAGAACACTGATTGTTCAAAGTTTTGTAAAGTGTACGAATAATATAAAGTTTAGCCTGTGGTTTAATTTATAACATTAAGTCAAAACCAAAAGCTATATACGCATGGGTACATGTTACTGGGGTTTATTGCATAACCAGCTAAGGTCCCCGGTAGGAATTTTATTTATTTATTTAATACATGAATTATCGAAAGTACAAATAGTTTTTTTGTGATATTTCTCCCTCCATGCTAGGGATGACCCTGTGTTATGGCGGTCCGGTATCATTTTCAATCCGACCGGAACCGGCCGGATTGATCAAATCAGGATAATTTTCCTTTTTGTTACAAAATGGACTGTTTATAAGATAATCAAGTATTTTGTATGGGTAGTTGCTCAAAAAACACACACATGTAGTGTAACAGACGTATCAGCGTCTTCACAAGAACTATAAAAAAGGGACCGGTCTCGTGCACGCCTTCAGAGGTACACGCTGATGATGGTAATTAGAGTTGGCTGGCCTCCCTACATCCAGTGGTAATGGTCCTGGATGCGCCTAGTTTCTGCCTGAGCGGTGCCTTGGCAGTGCCCAGAGTTAGGGCCGACTGCAGCGGTAGGCACCAGGTACTCGTTCAGGCAGAACTTCAGCAGGAGGCAGCAGGTGGTGGACTTCCAAAGGTAGGTGGTAGGAAACTTCCGAAGAATAAAGACAAGTATTTGTTGAGTAGAGATGTGAACAGGAACTTGAACAGATTTATTAGATTTTTTTTTTTTTTTTTGATTCTACGGATTCTTTCGTAATCCTCTAACTAGCTAGGGCTTTGCAATGCCCTTTCATGTTCTAACTGACTAGTTTTACGGCTCATTTGGCCTTATAACTATTACCTTCTGAAGGTGATTATTTACTTGACTGAATTTACTTTTACATTAGTGTTATCGTGAGGAAAAAAGTCTTTACTGGATAAAAACCTCACACAAATTTTCAAAGAAAATGGGGGAACATAAGTTCTGAACTTTTTCTGGAATTTTACATTTAACTTTACTGAATGTAAATATTTTGTTTTGTGGCACCCCTGAAAATTCTGCAAGATGGAATGCATGGAATTTTAGCGCCAGGTGAATTACCGTGTCCAGTGTAGGGATTGGGGTAGGTCCGGGATTGCGGAAGGTGCGGGAGGTTGGGATGGAGTTTAGACATCGATGGTGGTTGTCAGGAGCTCCATGAGGATGAGGAGTTTGTCGTCCCTGGACGCGCAGGCTGCCAGCCTTCCACGGACTTTGATGAGGCCGCGTAGGAGAGACATGATTTCCTCGTCATCAGAGGTGTTGGATTGGGAGTTCTGGGTGTCGGCATCTGGCCCACGACGCCCTTCTTGTTGTTGGGAAGTGCTAGGGTTGCCCCCCGCTGCTTCCGAGTAGGTCCTTCGGCCGCCTGTGTTGCCCGATGTTGATGGCTGGCGCGTTTCGGTGTTCTGGCGCGGCCCCGTCTCCCTCTGAGAGGCGTTCTCTTTGGCTCTGAGTTGGAGGGCGGCTACATACTCCATCCTCTTCGGGCATCCGCTGAAATTAGCGGGGTGAGGGCCTCCGCAGTTGCAGCAGGCGGCCGGTAGATCACGGGTGACCTTCTCAGTCAGTTGTAGCTTGTGGTCCCTCGCACTTTACGCAGCGGGCGGGATGGGCGCAGTTTCGGGAGCCGTGGCCGAACTTCTGGCACCTGTGGCACTGCGTGCCGTGTTGTAGGTGGTTGCTCCTGTATTTCCTCATTGAGATTCTACAGAAGCAGATGAATCTCACGGTCTCTCTCAGCTGTCCCATGTTGGTCTCGCGGCTGAAGTGGGCCAGATACAGGGGGTATTCAGACCCTGGGGTCTTCATTTCGATGATGGCCTTCGGTGGGAAGCCCTGATCCCTCAGGTCATTGCAGATCTCCTCTGCGGTCAGTTTGGGAAGACCTCTGATGACGGTCTTCTTGATTTTGTCGGCCTCGGTGGAAAAAGTGTGGAAGGGCTTGGCCTCCCGACGTAGGGCGCTGATGAGTTTATTGTGAGCCTCGACAGAGCTCACGTTGACGCTGATGGTGCCTCCTTTGTTGTAATGAAAATCGAAGGTAGCACTGCCGATGTGCTTCCTGATTTCCGTTGTGACGTCGCCATGTGTCATGCTCCCCAGAGTCATGATCACCGGTGGCACTCTCGAGCTCTTGCGGACTGATCTTGTTGCAGGAGCCCGTTGGTGGGGCTTGGTCTCTTGGCGCTCTGTCGCAGGAGGGCGCTCTGTCGGGCGTCTCTTGGGCGGTGGGACAACGTGTGTGGAGGCGTCGCCGTCTCCAACCTCAGGGAGGACATCGAACCTGTTCTCTACAGACAGGTACGATTTGGACGTGGGTTGGATGGGAGGGGAGTGGCACCGTTTGGCAGCAGGCGCTCTCTGCCATTCCGGCTCCATTGGTGTCGAGCTGGGCCCCGGGATGGGTGAGGAAGGAATCTCTGGTGCAGGGCTGGGCCCCGGGATGCAAGATGAGAGGGTATCGGGATGAGGGGCGGGGGCCTCGATGGGGTCGTCAAACAAGAACTCTACGATTCCGGTCTTTTTGTGGATTCTGGTCCATTTCGCCCCTGGGGGACAATTGAACTCCAGGAGGTCGATGGGGTTTCTGCGTGCTTTTGCCTTGTCAGTCATGTCTGAAAAAAAGTCAAAAGAAAAATTAGTATTGGGATGGTTGCTTTGCCTTGAGAAAGGCAGTTTTTCTGTTTTTTTTTTTTTTTTTTGATTCTACGGATTCTTTCGTAATCCTCTAACTAGCTAGGGCTTTGCAATGCCCTTTCATGTTCTAACTAACTAGTTTTACGGCTCATTTGGCCTTATAACTATTACCTTCTGAAGGTGATTATTTACTTGGACTGAATTTACTTTTACATTAATGTTATCGTGAGGAAAAAAGTCTTTACTGGATAAAAACCTCACCAAGTTGCAAGGGAAAAGGAGGGGGAACAAAAGTTCTGAACTTTTTTCAGGAAATTTACATTTAATTTTACTGAATGTAAGTGTTTTGTTTTCTTCAGGTCAGCGTCTCGTCCTTGGGGTTGGTCCTGGTGCCTATGCCTAGTGGGAAAAATTGGGAAGAAAGCATCATCATTAATCTCGGCCCGATCTGCGCTGGTTTTTACACCAACGCCCATCGAGCGCAAAAAGAAATCCGAGAATCTCGCCCACTCCACGCCACTGGCCTGCTAAGATGGAATGTGCAGTATTCAGCGCCAGCCAGCAATACCGTGCCAAGTAGGTGCGAGCGTCAGTGTGGAATGTTGGGTAGGTCGGGGACTTGACATGTGGTTGTTGTGAAAGGTCGGGGAACGGTAGGTATTTGTGCGTAGAAATGGCGTCAGTCTTCGTCTGTTGTTTCGTCTTCGGTGTGCTCATCCCCAGGTGCTTCTAATATGAGGTGTTTTGGCATCTTATGCTTGTAACGGAAAGGAAGGTCGACTTTTGACTTATAGTTGCCCATCCCTTTGATCAATGGATTATTATTTTTATTCAATGTACTATAGAATTGCGTAGTTAGTTGGTGCGCATGTTCTTGTAATGACGGAATTTCTTCTCTATCATGAATTCTATGTAAGTTTGTGTACATCGGGGTGTTATAAATAATTTTGATGCATTTGTTCTGCAGGGTTTGTAGCCTCTTGTATGTTGTGTTGGCTATATTGCTCCATACGGGCACCGCATAAGTCAGGGATGGGCGGATCTGAGTCAGATATAATAGCAGTTTCTTCTTCTCAGCTAACGGGCTTCTTCGGTTGAATATTGGGCCTACCGACCCTATGGCTTGGAGCATTTTCGATTTTGCTTTTTGGAGATGTGAATTCCAATTTAGTCGGCTGTCCAGGGTTACGCCAAGGTACTTTACTTCGGGTTTCCATTCAAGTGCGGCTCCACTCATGGTAATTTTCTTTTGCGGAATTCGGTGTTTGATTCGACGCGTAAACATGATGGCTTCTGTTTTGGCCTCATTCAACTTAAGGCGCCATTTTTTGTAGTAGGCTGAAGTTTCGTCAAGGCCTCTTTGTAGGTATTTGATGGCTATTGTGGCTTTGGTTGATGTGGCATACAGGCCCATGTCGTCTGCGTAGATTGCCTTCTCGCATTTCACGAGTGGAGGAATGTCGTAGGTGTATAAGTTGAAAAGGTGAGGACCGAGTAGACTTCCCTGTGGCACGCCCTTGGGGACATTTCGTGGTGTGGACTTCGTCTCTCCCACCTTAACGACGAACGTTCGATTTTTCAGATAATCTTGAATTATTTTTATGATGTATATGGGCGTGTTGGTGATATACAGTTTGTATATGAGCCCGTCCATCCAGACTGTGTCGAAGGCTTTTTCGAGATCGAGGAGTGCCATGGCAACGTATCTCTTGGTGTTGAAAGCTCTTGAGATGTCTTCTGTGACACGTGTCAGTTGATGGACCGTCGAGTGGTTACATCTGAAGCCGAATTGTTCGTTCGGTAGGGTCTTATTTTCGTTATGATGTGGGAGGTATCGATTTAGGATGATTTGTTCCAATAGTTTGCTCATTGTAGGCAGTAGGCTAATCGGGCGGTAGCTTGACGGATTTGAGCGATCTTTTTTTGCTTTGTGAAACGGTAGAACGCACGCGCTTTTCCAGGATGATGGGAAGTGGCCCAGCAGTAGGCAGGCGTTAAATATTTTTGTGATAAAAATAATTGCTTTCTGCGGTAGATGTTTCAGCAGCGCATTTGTTATTTGGTCTCCGCCTGGGGCCTTTTTTTGTTTGAGGCGTCTTATAATGTAGGCCACTTCCTTCGGAGTGCAAAGATGTATTTCTTCCGTATCCGTTTGGGCGAGGAGGTCGAGCTCTTCGAGTGCTTTGTTCACTGTCTCGTTTACAGCCGGGTCTTCCATCCCGTCGGTTGTTTGATACGCTCTTTCAAATCCGTCAGCCAAGGTGTTTGCCTTTTCTTCGTTTGAGAGTGCCATGATTGACGAATTGGGCCACTTGAGAGGCGGGATACTGTTGTCCTGATAGCGGAGGGCCTTTGACATTTTCCAAATCGAGTTGTCCTCCGTACTAAGAGAAGTTACTTTCGCTGACCACAGAGTGTTTTTGAGGGTCGCTATTTCGTCTTTTATTTCCCTTCCCAGAGAGTTTACTGCTGTCTTGAAGCACCTCTCATGGGTATTTTGATGGATTCTGCGAAGTCTATTCTTTTCTGTGATCAGGAATTTTATGTGCGGTGTTAGCTTCACGGTAAAGGGCTGGATTTTTTTCTTGGGAATGCAATCGTCTCGTGCTCTTTGGATTATGCCAGTCAGTGATTCGACGGCTTCGTCGATGTCGGCTGGCGTGGTTAGAGTCTCGGATGTTAGGTATATTTGAGCGTTGATCTCCTCTTTAAATCTTTTCCAGTCGGCTTTTTTAAAATCGAGTTGAGTCCTTGTTATTCTCATGATTTTTCCGCCTATCGTGAAGCTCACCGGTAGATGGTCGGATGGAAGTTCGTCCAGTGTCACCAGGGGAGATATTGTTGTTATGTTTTTTGCCAGCGCAATATCGAGAGTGCTTGGATATTTCATTTTTGCTCTGTAGTAAGTCGGCTTGTCCGGTGCGAGTACTTGATAGTCGTGGCTCTCCAGATGTTTGAACAGGATATTTCCGTTTTTATTGGCTCTGTAGTTATTCCAATGCCTGTGTTTGGAGTTTAGGTCTCCCGCTATGAGTACTTTTGCACCGAGCGCGAACAGCTTGTTGAGGTCGCTTCTCACGATATTGTTTTGGTTTGACGGGCAATATGCAGCGATGATGGTGTGCATTTCGTTTTTTATCTCCATCCTGATGACAGTAGCTTCCATATTTTGAAGTACAGGCGTTGGGAGTCTCGTTGTCAGAAGGCCCTGGCGGGTTAGAATCGCCGTGCCACCCGAGGGTCTTGATCTTCTATCCGTTACGGGTGGTCTGTCATTTCTATGTATGTCAAATCCTGGCACTCTCAATCTGGTTTTTTCATCAAGCTGCGTTTCGCTGAGAAGAATGATGTCGATTTGCTGTTTGTTGACCAGGTCAAGTAATTCTTCAACTTTCTGTCGAATGCTGCAAGCATTCCACATAAGGAGCTTGACCTCTGGGGCCGTGCTAGCCATTGATGGTCATTAGAAGTTCCATGAGGACGAGCGACTTCTCATCCCTGTTTTTGCAGGCTGCGAGCCTTCCTCGTACCTTAATGAGGCCGCGCAGGATGGTCATTATGTCCTCGTCATCAGAGGTGGTGTTGGGTTGAGACCTTTGTGTGTTGGGCTCTTCATTTTGGGCATCCCTGCGGTGCTCTTCTTGTTCGTGTGCAGCCCTGGTGTTGCTACCCGCTGCTTGAGAATAACTCATTCGACCGCCTGCGTTGCCCGATGTTTGGGGCTGGCGTGTCTCTTGAGCTCTTTGTTGCGTCCCTGCGGACCTCTGGTTGGCGCTCTCCCTAGCTCTTTGCTGTAGGGCTGCCACATATTCAATTTTCTTCGGGCATCCGCTGTAGTTAGCGGGGTGAGCGCCTCCGCAGTTGCAGCAGGCGGCCGGTAGTTCGCGGGTGACCTTCGTGCAGTCACCGGTTGCGTGTTCTCCTTCGCATTTTACGCAGCGGGCAGGGTGGGCGCAGTTTCGGGAGCCATGGCCGAACTTTTGGCATCTGTGGCACTGGGTGCCGTGCTGCAGATGACCACTTCGGTACTTCCGCATTGAAATTCTGCAGAAGCAGATAAATCTGACAGCCTCTCGCAGCTGTCCCATGTTTGTGTCTCGGCCGAAGTGGGCGAGATACAGCGGGTATTCAGAACCGGGGGTGGTCATCTCGATGATGGCCTTTGCCGGGAAGCCCTGGTCTCTCAGATCATTGCTGATCTCTTCTGGGGAGAGTTTTGGAAGACCTCTGATGACGGTCTTCTTGACTTTTTCGGCCTCAGTACTGTAAGTGTGGAAGGGCTTGGCTTCCTGACGTAGGGCTTTGGTCAGCTGGCTGTGAGCTTCCACAGTGTTCACTTGGACGCTGACGGTACCTCCCTTCCTGTACTGGAAGGTGAATGTCGCTTTTCCGACATGTTTTTGGATTTCGGAGGTAATTCCTCCGTGGTTCAGTCCTCCAATGGTCATGATGACAGGCGGCACTCGCGTGCTCTTTCTGCCTGATGAATTTGTCGATGATGTTGTGGCCTGTTGATGGCGGTTTGTGAATGTCCTCTTTGGTGGAGGGACAGAGTAGGAAGAGGCGTCGCCGTCTCCTACCTCTGGGAGGACGTCAAACCTGTTTTGCTGGGACAGGTATTGGTTGGAGGTGGGTTGGGTCGGGGAGTGGCAGCGCTTAGAAGTACTCGCTCTCTGCCATTCAGGCTCCATTGGGGAGTTGCTGGTCCCCAAGGGGGGAAAGGATGCGGTGGTGGTGGTAGGAGGGGGAGGGGTGGGAACCACGATTGGAGCCGCGAAGATGTACTCCACGGTTCCGGTCTTCACGTGCACCCTGGACGTGATGGCCCCGAATGGAACGGGGAAGTCCACGAACTCGAGGGAGCCCTTGGACCTCCTCGACACGTCGGATGATGTGGCCATGGCGTGGGCTAGGGTACTCGGATCAGTTTTTCTGTTGAAAAATGTGGGTCCTTTTATACCCAAATTTGGGGTAAAAGGTGCCCACGTGGTACATTTTTGTGGTGGGAGGTTAAACCTTGCCCGTATGTATAAATAGGGCGGCGTTTCCGTCACACCTTATTTTGGCGGTGCCGCCCGTAAAAGTGGTCGCTTAAAATTGCGTTTTATACATAATTATGTAGGTTACATTTATAATATATGTGTACATGTTTTAGTGTTTACATATTTGGGGGGGTAATCTTTATCCCTAGATTTTTAGTTTGGTGAGTTTAGGGTAATTTTACAGTTTATTCTAGGTTTTTTTGTTTTGGCTAATTGTGAGAAGTTTGTATAAGGAATCTACTATTTTTCCCAGGTCCCTCGCAAGACTAGCTACTGAAACCTGTTTGTTTCATCGTCTTGCGAGGTCCCTGGATTTTTAAAATGGGAAAAAACGGATTCTGTAAGGAATTTTTCTAAGTCTTTTGTTTGAGTTAAAAAATGCCCTAGTGTTGAGAGTTTAAGGTTTAGAGGCTTAAAATCTCTTTCCCTGAATGCCCGGCAGGACTCTGGAATGAAATGTGTTGATTTCATCGTCCTGCGGGTTGTGAGAGTATAATTAAATGAAAAAACATATTTTGCTCGCTAGCCTCCTGCAGGGTCATAACCGCCGAACACAGAAAAATAGCACGTATGTAAATAATACGAGTTTAAAATGTTTCCTGCAGGGCCATAACCGCCGAACACAGAAAAATAGCACGTATGTAAATAATACGAGTTTAAAATGTCTCCCGGTGGCAACCTTAGCATGTAAGCATTTATTTGTTGCACCGGGGCATTGTACATAATAAAAAGGATAAAAAATGATAACATTTTTACATAAATATTTTGGCGAAAAGATCGTCGCTGGCGGCATGGTACTAACGAGCTTAGTGGCCAGAAATTTCGGAGGAAATTCCCAAGAAATGACCACTAAATGTAGAGGATGCCGTCAGCGATGACTTTTGCCGAAAAAACAAACGAGGGTACGTAACACGTCCGTTACATGTAGGTATACAAATATATATACAAAAAGTTCTTTTCACTTTCATATGTACAAATTTTTTTTGTTTTTTTTCTTCACACTGAATGTTGAGTTATAATTTTTAGTTATTTATTAATTTTTATTTTTCCCCCTTTACACAGGAGTTTTCAAATTTCGTATATGTTTAAAATTTGAAATATATTTTATCATATTAATTTAAGTACCTTTGTGATTGTAATAAATAAATAAAAAGAAATTTAAAAAAAAATAAAATTGTAGTACAGTGTACGTAACTAGTTATATTTTAAAATAAAGGGTGGTTCAGTCTTCTTAGATTTCACAGATAGATCAATTTCAGTATTTAACTTTATTAAATCTAAGTAACACCTAATTAACATCTAACATCTCTGAATTATGCGTCCCTGAAAATACTGGTCCGTGGCAATTAACCCTTAGATCAGCAACTTCATCGGCTATAAGCAGAGTATTAAACGAAAGCCAAATACTAAGTTTGGAGATCGTGCTTTCGGAGTATCTATGTCTAAGGCTTGGAATTAAGATGCATAACAAGCCCAACAGAATTTAGGTCCAAACTAAAAACCTACCTTTTTGGGCTCTCATACCCTTAATTAAAATATACCTATCTGAGAGTATCATACATGTATTGCCTATGATATGTCTTAATCACACTTTTCTTTCTGAATTAAAATTACTCCTTACACATCAATCTGTCTCTTGACGAATCGCATTTAGGAAGATCAAATCCTTGTACTACTGTACCACTATTAAATGTTGCTTTACATTCCAAAATACACTCACTGAAGAATATATTATGTATTAATATCAAAATATTTTTCAGGATTAAATAACATGTGTTCACAATTATGTCCTCTGCCTGCGAATTCTATCTCAATTACTTTAAATAGACAATAAACAGTATTAATTTCAAGCGATCTCCCAGGTAGGTAAGTATGGTCCTGTGTCCATTCATTTTTAGGCAGCATCGCGTGCATTGGTCAAAACATTGTAGTGATCGATGAACTGGTGGATGCAATTTTTTGCCATAAGTTGTTTTTAATTGTTTGTCTAGCTTGTAGTTTTTCTAGATTTTAGAAATGTATTATAAGTTTTTGTACAGCGCCCTTAAGGTGATTTTTCACGAAAACACCGCTATATAAATCATCCAAATATTATTATTATTATTATAATCAACCTAATTTAATCTAAAGAGATCACAATTATAAGGTATTTGAGTATGCTGACAAGTCTTATTCTTATATTTACGACATACATTATGATGCATCTGCCTAACGAAAGGCACAATTATGACAATAATGATTTTATAGCACCTTAGTTAAATAAACTTACTATAAATAATTATTTTAAGTATACATTAAAAAGAAACAATTTTGGTTTTGCAAAAGTGATCGTACAAAACAAATAGTGTTAATTGTGTCATCTGCCAATCGATTTCTAATAGAACTACAATTATAGCCAGTGGCCGAAAAGGCCCTTTCAGCTTCTATTCTTATTGTCAATATATAATCATTAATAATAGCAGACTATTTATTCTCCTCAACTTTCTTCACTTTCAAATGTGCTATTTTTTAGTACTTTATCAAAATTGTTCTTTTTTTAACATGTTGAGTATAAGACGTCGTTTCTTGCAGGATTTGTAAATGTAATTCTTTCTGTAATGTCAAATCTTTTTTCAGTGATGTGAATCTAAGTTCTTCTCTACTATTTCGTCCACGCTTTTGTTGGAATTGTCATCTTGAATAACATGCACACGCGCCACGCATTTATGTAAGGTACCTACTCACGCAACATACGATTATTTAGCCAAAAATTGGCATCACGGTACATCGGTACGGGATCCGGAAAACGTTTAATGGTGCCGAATCCGCTGGAAAACCGTTTCCGGTTTTCCGGATTGCAATCCCTATTCCCCGACATTGCCTAGGCTTTATACAAGGTTTTTCGCAAAATGTTGTTAGAATAGTAATCTTTCTCTTGTTTAAAAGATCAAGTGTGAAAATTTTCTTTAATCTCTGAATAAAACTACGCCACCCGCCCGCCGAGCCGCGGTCTTTCTTCTTTATATAAATAGAAAGGTAGATTTGCTAACCAGAATTATTGATGTGATATAGTATTATATATGACTATGAAAGTATCAATTATAATTGAAATAAATAATTAATATCGAAAGAATCGAAATGTAGCTTGAAATGGTTTGTTAAAAAGTAATTAGAATCTTAAGTATTGATGTCTCAGAGAGAGGTCGTACGTGACGTTATCGTTATTGTATATTCTGTCTTTTTCATTTTCATACAAGCCGTGTGTGAGAAAGAAGAGGACGATGGTCGTCGACGTACGTGGGACTTCTCTCTATGGCCACTGTAAGTAGAATTTTCCGAGATGGGCAAAATTTACTCACATATTAAAATAAATTATATATTTTGTTAAAAAAAATTAAATAAACAACAAATAACCAACAAAATAAAAGTTTGAAAAAATATTTGTTTAAATTAATTGAAAATTTGCATTTCTTGTGAAAATGTAAAATTACCAAGTTCGCTTCTTTATAACTAGCACTTTCCTATTTATATTTGCCAATAATATTGCGTAAATAGCATGTTACGTTAGACAACATAAAATTAAGTTTGTATTAATAAATAACTATCCGGCTTCGCCCGCGCCTTTTCTCGGTTATATCGTAAAGAACTCGTTGTTTGTTGTTCAATTTGATTTAATTAATTATTTAACATTCATATACCTGAGTTTTGGGCATTAGAAGCATAAGCTCTGCTAATCCCTAACTAAACTAGATATGTGCGAATAGTTTTCATTTGCCAGTACATAATAAGTATTTCAGTTGCTTAGCTCGTAACATACACATGTCATTGCGAGAAGCAATAAATTATTAAAGTCAATTTTTGTCATACAGAGTGACTTTCCTTATTGACAGAAACTTCAACAATTTCTTTGATAACAAATTTATCCTCAATTTATCGAAAGCAAATCAAATATGTGGGTATTATTTATTAAACAACATTATCTGCAATTTGACTTTTACTAACATTAAAACACTGATTTTGTGACAAATCGTGACCTCATTTGGATATTTTTCTGACTTACTTTACCTTGATCTGAGATATACGGTGTCAAAGTTAGCATAGACGATTTCTCATACTCTATTTTTAATTTGTGATTTTGACGTTGAATCTTGTGTAAAGAAATGCAATATATTTTAAAAGAAAATATCTAAATAACATGTATACTTAATATTTTAAAATTGAACCACATGCAACCAGCTAGGACATAATAATTCATTGCACAAGGTGTTACCTAGATTAATTACCCTCTATATTTCTTATCAAAACTCCACACCGGTATCGCCACATATATGTAAAAACACAACAGAAGCACATTTAGATACATGTGATAATGTATGCAAGTAAGCAAGGTATTCAGGCAGAAACAAGTGGGTAGGTAGAGATAATGAAAATTCCTTAAGTTAAAACAATACATAATTTATTTAAAAAAATCCCTCCCCATTGGGTAACAATCTAGAATTTAAAACATGAGACTCTAAATAATAAATCAGGGGTGACTGGAGACGGGTAATCCGTTCCAGCTGCATATGAAGGTAGTACGTGTAAAAGTACGTAAGCTATCATGAAATTAAAATAATGTAGAGAATATACTGTAGGGCGCCTGTAAAGAATATAATATAAATATCTCGATCTAAAAATAAATGAACGATACTCTCACATTCCGAAGTTCGAAGGGTTCCAACACATCAGCGGCCCGTGGTAAAAACACTTCCTTCCTCATAGGAACAGAAATCTCTAGAACGTTCTAAGGAACATGGCGTAACAACGTCACTATAGACACGCTGCCAACCACACGGCTCGATATTTGCGAATCTTTTCCAAACTGCTAGTAGCTACCGCTACAAAGGTTCTAATTACATTTCCTTAATGCGATTCCAAGCTAGGGCCAATTCGTATTTGAATATTTTCCATTAAAATATGATGAACTAATTACACAAGATTGAACCTAAAAATAAAAAAAAAGTTAATTAGATTGCGAAAATTCGTCTTTGCAAACTTTGAAACCTCAAAACATAGTGAGACGAAGTTAGAACCCTATCCAACCAAGTGACGAACCATAATGCACCTCGTAATAAAGATCAACTCTCAGATACAAACAAAATAGAGAGTGTAAGTGATGTTAGAACCTTGAAAAATAAATTAATATTTAGTATTGAGTTTTGCTTTTTTTATTTTATTTATGAATTTTTATTTTAGTAATTTGTAGATTTAAGTTTACAAAATTTCTAATTAAGGCTCTGCAACCGGGTTCGAAAAGAAGAAGATGGAGAGATACGAAATTACGAATGTTACAGGAGAGCGCTAAAAACAGCGACAAAATCATTGCGAAAATGTTTATTAAAACACGTTTAATAAACAGCATTTAAAGAAACACTGTGAATTTTTTCATACATATAACTTGTAAAATAACTGAATGTTTATAATAATTTTTGGAGCATACTTTGCGATTTTTTTCTATTGAGGGAATTTTATATAATTTGCGTTTCGGCGCGGGCTATCTTCAAGTATAACATTTTTTATTTTTTTTAATTTTTTTATTATTGAAATAATAAATAATACATAATATAATCAACAAACAAGTCCTGCTAAGCCAATTAAATCGGCTTGTCAACAGGTGCTTATATTTTAGTTACATATTTATACATTTTTAAAATTTAAAATTTACATCTTATATCTACAGATTCAACATTTTTTCATACATATCAAAATCAATATAAATCTTTTTTTTCCAATAGCCAATTTTTCACCATATATTTAACCTTATTCATAGAATTACATTGCTTTATAGTGTCAGGTAATAAATTAAATATCTTCGGTATGATGTATTCAAACGTTCTCTGTCCGTACTTATTGTTAAATTTCGGAACTATTAACCCGTCGTTACGCGTGAATCTAGTGCTGTATTTATGTTCTAATTTCTCTTTATGCTGCGGGGTAAATATATGCTGAATTATAATTTTATAATTTTATTTAATTATATTTTAATTTTTTAATTATAATTTATATACTTTTTTAAGAGCTTTAAAACTTACCGTGTTTAAGGGAAATATGTAATAAATCGGTAGAAATCCGGGTTGGGGCCCTTAAGTATAATATTTCAAATTGCAAACTAAATTTTATGTAGTTTTATGTAGCTCCTACAATACATCTTGAACTTTCCAATTGGTGTGGACTTTATTGTTTCTGGTAGCTTGTTATATAACTTCTTTCCTTTGTACGGTAAACTGTTCTGCGTATTCGCCTTGTCTTTTTTTTTAAGCCTGATTTCCTTGCACGTCCTTGAACACATAACAAAGTCTATGAATGTCCTTGTTGAGTATAATTTTATTTGAGTAATATTTTGGTAAAATGTTGTTTATTATTTCATTACATAGTATAAAATGAAGTCGCTCAAAATGTATGTGCGCGTTAATCTTTTAAACTACGCAACGGATTTGCATGCGGTTTTCACCAATAGATAGAATGATTGAAGAGGAATGTTTATATGTATAATACATGTAAATTATATTAGAGAAAAGCTGAGAAATTCAAAGCAAACATATTTTTGTGCGATTTTAAACGGCTGGCGGACCGTACTATAGTCACTTTTGAAATTCGTTCTACGGAAGAAATTGGAAAATAGATGTCCTAGAGTAAGTTTTAAACTACGAAACAGATTTTCATGCGGTTTTCACCAATAGATAGAGTAATTCAAGGGGAAGGTTTATATGTATAATACATGCTTATTATAGTAGAGAAAAGCCAACAAATTCAAATATTCAATTCAGGCAGCGGGCAGCGGGCAGCGGGCAGCGGGCAGCTGGCAAGCGGGTGGTGTGGATTTTATAAAGGTTGGGTAATGGCGTTGTGTTTCGTTAGCCACAGCAACGTGTGGCCGGGTCTGTTAGTTATGTATAAATATCATCGTATTCAAGTTCAGCATCTGTTTCACGGTTAGCCAATTCAGTTCCTTTAACATTTTGTTTACTTTTGAAAATCTATTTCGCCGAAGCATTATTCTCATTGCCCTGGTTTGGAGAATTTTAAACTTATTTTGTTCTCATTCGTTACATAAGAAAAGGATAGTTGAGCAATAGTTAAATTGTGGAGCAATAATCGATTTGTAGACAGTGATTGCAGTTTTACTAGATATTTTTTGCCGAATTCTTCCCAAAAAAGATATTTTTATTTTTTTTTTTTTTAAAGAAAGACAAACATTCCCGGGTTACGAGTAACCCAATAATGTTTGAAAATGTCCTACTACCACCACAAAAAGCCGAAAATGTTGCTTGTGTTGTGATGGAGGACTTAGCTAGCCGAGGAATTGAACACGCGACGCCCGGATGGGATCCAAGCGCTATGCCCACTCAACCACTGACCAGTCAATTTTTTCCCCAATTTTCTTTTATGTGTATTCTGTATGCTTGTTGAATGTTAGTTTGGAATCTAATATAACAACATTTTCAATAATCTCACCATCAATTTTAATTTTGCTTTCACTGGATGTCTTCCTAAATCCAATCACCATACATTTTTAATACATATATCTACGAAAATACAATATAGATGGATCTGAAAATTAATTTTGGCTTGACTTTAAAACATCATTAATATGTATATTATATCATTGTATTACACAGGGTGTCAGGAGATCTACTTGACTTACTTTAACCAGTGACTCCTGACATTTCCCGTATATATTTCTTCGAGACAAAATCGGGGAACCGGCTAAAGGGCGCGGACTCCGGGTTTCGACTGCGGTTGGGCCGATAGCCATGCACATTGTCATTGGGACTGCCTGGTGGTTTGTGGAATACCTTCTCTGAATATTTTCTTTCCATGCATTTTATTTTCCCTCTGTTATTATTGTGAATACTTGCATTATATTATTACTTTTATTTTTTCGTTATTTCTCTTATTCCAGGCTTCCTCAACCAGGCGCAGCTCTTATTTTTTCTTTTTATTTACTAACACTTTTATCTGTATATATTTTTCTCTATAGATTACAGAAGAATTATTCCACGGGCTGCCACATTTATTATTCGTTTGTATTATGTTAATGTAAGTACTTGCATACTGCTTTCTAACCCCGTATGCATAGAAATTAAAGGGTCTAGAGTCGTTCAAATAAATGTAGGTTCGTTCAATAAAATAGAGTCTTGACGTGTGCGGTGAAGGAGGAAACCATATGTTTCCTTATAACGCCGTTGGGAAAGTGGTGGGGTCCCCTCCAATGACTCCTGACATTGTTCAGAGTAAAAAATGTAACTGAATGAAATGACTTTTTTTCAATCGACTACCGGAAGAAATTCGAAACATTAGCGATAAAATCCAATTAATAAATACTGTTAAAAAAATATTTTAAAAGATAATTTCAAATTTTAAAAAAAGTTTCCGACCAATTTAATCATAAGAACAACTTATAACTCAATTTCCAAGTGATCCTCCATTTAACTTATTAGAAATAAGTTAAATTTTGTTTTGTTTTTAACAACTAATTACAATATTTCTAGATACATTATTCAAATAGTTAAATTGTTTGATAGTGGATAAGTACTTATAATTACATAACACATTATAATTTACTTATAATATACTCGTAGCATTAAAAAATGTACACTACTCTTCCAGACACAAGCTAATGCTTCCATGGAGGAGTGATTTTAAGATATTTGAACATGAACATGTACGTAAATTATTAAATCATCTAAATGTACTTTTTTATATTTCATGTAACCTGTAAAAAAAATAATAATAATAACAAAATAAAATTTAAAAATTTAAAAAAAAAAACAAAAAAATTTGGTTTGACGACATTTTTTTTAAACTAAAAACAGAAGGTATTTGACAGTGAGGGGCGGGATGAGAGTTTGGTTGGTCTCTCCTGAGTGAGAAAGTTTTTTTTTTATTTTTTAAGCAAAAAAAATTACAACAAAAAAACTACGTGAAAAAAGTCACCCGATGCCAAAATTTCATTAACGTTTTTTACTCCAAAAAATATCAGGATTCACCGGTTAAAGTAAGTCCCTTAACACTCTGTGTAAGGTGTTTGTGTCTTAAAATAAATAAACATATATTTTTATGAATTCTATTGGAAAAAAATAAAGAATATTTAAATAAATGAGGTTTTGCTTGACTTCCGAATGAGACGGTTTGACATTTGATAGAAAAAATGGTAAAAAAGTAATTCAGTTGCTGTCTTGGTCGCCTGCAGCAATAAGTGTGTCAAGCTTTAAACAAGGTATTTACTGGAGTAATTTAATAGTAGATAGAACAAGTATTTTTTTATTACTTTTCCATACAATTCACCCACCAAGATTATTTATTAAATTATCTAATAATCATCATGGGAATGATGATAATTCATAAATACACATGTTATAATTTAGCTCGCCTTTTGGAGTCAGTATCCACCATATTGGTGTCAAACCTCAATTTTTCATAAAAGAAAGTTATTGCGTAATCGGTTAAGTACCAGAGATCACCTCGCAGACTGTGCTTCTCTTTCTGACGCGGCGGTAGGCGTTTTAACGGGTGCGAGTGTGATGGCAAATTGCATCGCAAACCGGCATGATCGCGACTGTTGAAAATGGGGATAATAGGGGAAAACGGTAACCGAATAAATGTTTTATTAAATTAACATATTTTTGACGTGAAACTTCTATAGCCCTGCTCTGATTTGGATTTCGGATGAAACGGACATGACGATTACTCCATCTGCGACGCATCAACTGCGCTCATTGGCCGCTTTGATTATAATGTCACTTTCAAAAGCTCCTATTGGTTGAGATATGAAACGGAAATTACGCCTCACGTATGACGTCACTTTTCAAGTATTGATTGAGATTGTTTTGGTATAAACTGCAATCAATTTTTTTTTTAAATTTACTAAATCTGAATTACGTGTTTAGTAGGTATTGAAACAGCTTTGGGACTGTCCCAAGGTCCCGTTTAATGTATTGTATCTCCCGTTGTCCCTTTCCTTTCCTCACGAAGCCTCACTTAGGAAGCAGAATAGAAGATAACTAAAAACACTACCCACCTTTGCCGGTTATAACATGTTACATACGTTTGAAAAAAATACCCACATATTAGTTGAAATATTGTCGCGATCATGACCACATTAGTTATTTGAACTAGATCGCTTTAAAACCGCGCTCTCATATCCGTTTGCTAATATGATATTTTTAATGTTTTCATTGACAATTATTATTGAAAAATATTTTATGAGACTAACAATTTTTATCTATTTTTATCAAATTTATTATCTATTTTTGAGTTTAAAGGATTTATAATGACGCTATGACTCTTGAAGGAAATTCATAAATCAGATTACGATTCATAAATAGTTACATTGGCCTAGAAACATTTAAGTTATATACAAGTGCAAATTTCAAGACGCCAGAGCTAACCATTTAAATTTTTTGGCACTCCAGAAAAGAGATATACTATTTACACTCTAGTGAGAATTTCATCAGTAAATTTTAATAATCAAGTTAAAAATTAACTAACCAACTAACCATCACGCCGTTTCACCGCAGGGGTAGGCAGAGAGGACGGACCGTCAAATAACTCGGTCCTGGCACACACTCTTTGCCTCACTCACGGTCATGCATCGTCTCATACATGCTCTTCTATTATTCTGACTTTGGTATGGTCCGAATCACGTATCTGATTCACTTGATCGTTCCATGTCTTCCTCGGGCGTCACCGAATTCTTCTTCCATTCACATTTGCGTCATATATTCTTCTCACACTATTTTCTTCTTTCATTCACTCTACAAGCCCAAACCATCTGAGGGTCCCTTTCTTAATCTTTTTCATTATGCTTACATCAGCCTTACATTCTTTGCGGATATCCACATTTCACACACGTTCATACATGGTTTTACCACACATCCGCCTCAAGAATCTCATTTCAACAGCATTCAGTTTAATTTCATCCTTCCTATGCCAGTTTTATGCCTCGCTGTCATACATCAGGGTAGGTACCCGTTCTCCATTGTGGACTGCTAGCTTCGCTTCTTTTGACAGTTTTTTTATTAGCGCCAACGGCATTCAGTCCTCCATTAATGGACTTCCATCCACCTGCTCCAGGTATTCATCATTCACAACTACATTGCACACTGTTTTCGTACTCTCTCTTTCAAACCCCATGACTTTAGACTTACTTACAAAACTTACATTACATTAACTGCATACAAAATAATAATATATATCAAATATATATTTGCCTTTTTCGTTAATTTATTTGTTTTGCTTGGAATGTCCCCACACTCCCCTCGCAGTCCGCACGCCTCAGATGTGATGCAATTATCTTTTCCAAATGGCGTCCATATTATAATATTCTAAAAATTCCACTAAAATAAGGTAGGCCCACTTCGCTTTATGTATTCAACCGTTGATATTGTATAATAAGTCATTTGGAAAGATCTACGGAGGACGTGTTACGTTGACACTTTTAATACGTTATCTTTTTTAAGATGATGAACGAGTGATCATCGATTGTTGTTCTTAGCTAGTGAATAATATTTATAGCAGCAGAAAAACTATTGAAGTGATACATTATTGACTAAATTTGTAGTGGAAGATAAACTGTGTATAATTCATTTCTAATTTTTTTTATAAGCCCTACGCCCTGGGAGAACTAATTCCCCTCGGGGCCTATTTTCATCTGTGTGAAGGGTGTTTTTAGGAAAGGAAGGAGAGGAATTTCTGTGAAGGAAAAGGGTATGAGGGGTGGGTAGGAATCTGGGGTTAGTGTGTCTAGGAGTGACGCACGTATGAATCCATCCCTGCAGTGCAAGGCGATATTCCAAGAGAGTACGGCTGGAGAAGTCAATGGGACTCCCTCAACCATTCTCTCTCGATCCGGCTTGTCGTGTAGCTTGTGGGCAGATGCATCCGCCGCGAAGACCAGGACAAACTTCACCCCATGAACCCGGGCATCCCTGTTAAGTCACCTTGATTTGATTGCTCCAACAGCTGACTTTACGTAAATGGACTTCTGGACCTTTCGATAGTCAGGTGTCAATTTCATCGTAATAGTATCTATACTAAATCATAAAATCGGGCATTTTTAGAAAGTAAATTGATTGTATTGTAACAAAAGTAATTCCTTCCAAAACACACTATACAATGATTCTTTTTCAATCCTTTGTGGCAAAAGTGGGAAAAGAACTGATATTTTGGGTTGTGTACAGATTTGCAAAGCGAGACACGAACCGAGCCACTAATTATGGGAAAGGAACGAAGCAATCTCAACAGTCGCAAAATGCCGCTTGTGATTTCTTTCCCATAATTCGTGGCTCAGCTCGCGTCTCGGTTCGCAAATAGTAAGTACTCAGCAGACGAATTGACAAATAATTAAGGTGATTTTTGGTTTAATTTTGCACTGACGCGACTCGTAGAGACAGGCCGGGAAAGGATTGTTAGGATTTAATATATTTTGTTAGGCGGGAACATTTGTTCCCTCTCAAGATCGAGGGATCAAATGCTGCGTGGACTGTATGCGGATCTCTTCTATTTTATTATATTTGAATCTCACTTACCGAACTGCATTCTGCTTTCCACTGGTGTTCACCGGGAAAGGTATAATATGTTAGTTGGGAGAGATTTTTGGGAAAGGAAGAGCGAAAACGTTAGAATGCGTATTCAATAAGTGATAGCGCCTTTTTACTTGCAAAATAGCTGCGGTTTACGACTTCTGTCTTAAGCGGCGTGATTATTACAACTGCAAATTATAGCGGTTTGTGGGACCTTCTATCCCATGCGGTGATTTTATTAGAACTGTTGAGCAGGAGAGTAAACTCTAGGTAGGTAGGCGTGAACATATTTTATATCATAATCATCATGTAATACATGTAATTAATATTGTTAATTACATATTTGCTTCTTTTCTTGTAAAAGCCCACTAGGGCGTTAATAAAATATAAATAAATAAATAAATAAATCACAATGGCAAACTTTGAACCTTCCTGCCGGTTTCTCTCACAGCGAGGAATAAATTCATACCTCAGTCACTCCCGGGCACACTGCACCCCACATTCATACACACTCCCCATACCATTTTCCTTCCCATATCTTCCTTTGCTTCCTTTCCCTAAAATAGACCCTCCACCATAAATATACCAAACCACCCACCCCTCCACATATCATCCTAAAAAATGAGCTAATGTAAAAAGTAAATAAATATGAGAACGATGTTGTCAAACAACGAGAAACTGTTTTCTATGGCTTCAAAGTTCACGGCAGCTAATTTAATAAATGGTTATTAGATCAATTGTAGATAGTAACAAGTTACAAAAAATTGTTACAATAGAGACTTTGAGATATTACTTAAACAAAATGAAAAGGCGTTCATGGGTAATGTGCATCCTCCAAAGTTATATAATTTAAGTTGATGAATAATCGAGGCCAAGTTACGTATAAATATTTGTTTATTACAATTGTTATCTCATCTCAATTAGGACCTACTTGGAGTTTACTAACTATTTTATGATAATGATAACTGTTTGTTTGACATGGATCTATTCCCAATCTGTATTGGCTATTGATTTTGTTGTAATATACGAATAAATAATAACAATAACATTTAATAAAAACAATAATGATAAAATAATGGCAATGCAATACATTTCTATTTCAGAATAATAAAATAAGCTATTATAATATAAACACAGTGCAGCGGTACTGGAGCGGTCACGCAATATAAATAAATTTGCCTCGATTGCTCGAGATTTCCCAGAAGATCAT
Source organism: Limnephilus rhombicus (assembly GCA_929108145.2). Taxonomy (NCBI): domain Eukaryota; kingdom Metazoa; phylum Arthropoda; class Insecta; order Trichoptera; family Limnephilidae; genus Limnephilus; species Limnephilus rhombicus. The sequence continues at coordinate 3,530,727 of OV815296.1, forward strand.
TTTTAAAATTTTTTTGCCAACATAAAAAAAAAACTTACCTTCGAATTTTAACATGGAGACATAAAAACTTATTATAGTGATATATAGCCGAAGAATTAACTTGTATTTTACCATTTGTAAGATTTATAAAAAAATCGATTAGTTTATAACCACGCAAATCCCGCGTGTTTGTTACTTTGAAACTGCCGTGAGGGGTACTTATTCGAGTCAACATAGAATATTTTCGATTTCTGTATGTTGTCTTTGGTATACTTGATATTTAAAAGTGCATATCTATGGAAAAAGGACTTAATTTTAACTGTAAACGGCTGATCAAAAATTCGGCGTGAAATATGAATTATGTCAAAGTACTCGTACATTGTAACCAGAACTTAATTTAGATTTCCAGATCGACTACGTGATAAAAGCCTAAGCCTCCCTGCCCCTCATTGTGACCAAGCGTGGACTTTTGAAGTTCCCCCCCCCCCCCCCCCCCCCCCCCCCTCCGAACGGGTCACGTAGTACGGGTACGTTTCCTAAGTATAGCTATGTATTGTGTAAATGCCTAACCAATCTGTAAAGAGCGTCATTTAGACCTTACATTAGTTCAAAAAAACTTACAAAACAACGACTTATTGTGACTAGCCATAAATTACTGTAAGTGACTTTCGGTGTCGTTTACTTTTGCAATTGATGTAATAACTCATGGGTTACTGACGTAAGCGATTTACGGAAAAAACTTACGCATGCAAAGGCAGTCTCACGAATGCGCTTACTTCGTGATAATTTGCTGGAAAGACTGCTTTGATTTATATAATGAACCACCAAGGTAATTCTTTGAGTTGATAGATGATGGCTATATAAAAAACAGGAAAGAACAGAGTTCATTAATTTCCGCATTCATTTTTGAAAAATTACACGTGACTTATATCGCCCTTTTACGACTAAACACCCTGATTACACGAAGAAGAAGACGGCAAAATACTTTTCGAAAATGACCAAATAGGAGAGAGATGGAAAAGATATCTCGAAATGCTGTACAATGGAAAGGGAAATAATGACAACGAAACATTGGTAGAAAGAGAAAATGAGGTAGACGCAGATGATTTGGAAGATCCAATCACTAGAGAAGAGTTTGACCTCGCACTGAAAAATCTCAAAAACGGGAAAGCACCCGGAATTGATGACGTTTCGGCTGAACTAATTAAGCTAGCAGGAAAAGGAACTATAGATGCCCTGTTTAAAATGATACAGACAATGTATAAGACTGGAAAGATACCAGAGGATTTCGAGAAATGCCTAATTGTCGCATTAATAAAGAAGGCGGGCACGACGAAATGTGAACAACACAGAACTCAGCCTAATATCCCATGCCTCAAAAATATTAACTAATATTCTAAAACAAATCGAACCAAAAGTAGAGAACACCCTTTCCGGAGACCAGTTTGGCTTTAGAAGAGGTATAGGAACCAGAGAAGCAATATTGTCGCTACGAATACTACTAGAAAAAAGAATAAAAAGAAACCACAACACATTCATCGCATTCCTCGACCTGGAGAAGGCTTTCGACAAAGTAGAATGTAAAAGACTCTTCGAGATTCTGAAGAGAATTGACATCAAATATAGAGATAGACGAATAATCCAGGCGCTATACAAGAATGGGGCCGCTATAATTAGATGTGACAATGATACAAAAGAAGCCAGTATAAGATAAGGGGTGAGACAGGGATGCTCTCTGTCACCTGTTCTTTTTAACGCTTATATACAAAGTGCGATTGATGACTTGACAGAGAGAATGAGTCACAGAAAAGGTGTAAAGATACACGGGCAAAAGGTGGATATGATAAGGTTTGCTGACGATATTGCTATGGTTGCTGAAAGCGAAGAAGAACTGCAAGAGGCCTTAACAATCATGCAAAGCATTCTTCAAAACAATTACAACATGAAGATAAATAAAGACAAAACAAAGCTGCTGACTGTAGGCCGAACGCAACATCAGATGAGAGTAGAGATGTCAGGAGTTCCACTAAAGAACACCAAGGAGTTTGTATACCTCGGGAGCAAAATAACATGGGACGGTCGGTCTAAGAGCGAGGTCGACATCCGCATACATCAGGCTAGGCTTGCATTCAATAAAAGGTCGAAAATAATAGAATCGAATAATATAGACCTAAAACTGAGAATACTCCTCATCAAAACCTTTGGCTGCGAAACGTGGTACCTATCCGAAAGAGATAAACGGAGACTAGCGGCTTTTGAGATGTGGTCCTATAGAAGACTATTAGGAATTTCCTGGAGAGACCAGATTACAAATGAGGAGGTTCTCCAAAGAATCGAAGAAGGAAGGCACCTGCTCAGGACCTTGTCCGAAAGGCGCGCAAGATGGATCGGCCATGTAATAAGACAAGAAGGCCTCTTGCATGCCATAATGGAGGGTATGACCGAGGGGACAAATGCTAGGGGACGCCCACGCCGAGAGTAGGACCTGCTGGTGGACGTGCGCTGCTTATCATATGCAGACTTCAAAAGAGCCGCACAAGACAGGGAAGAGTGGAAGAAACGAATAGATGAAAATGCTGCAAACCAATCCCACGATTGAAACCAGAGAGAGAGAGAGACCCGATTACACATCACATCTACACCTATTTATAGTAGGTCTTTTGCTGTAATTATCCAACACTGGCTCCAAGCGACTGAAAATGATTATAAAATAGAGAACATGCCTCGTGTGCATTTAGATAATAATATTATCATTGAACAAAGTTGAACAAACTTTCAAATCGCCAATTATCATTGATTGATTCAAATAGCCAAGATCAAAGTGGCCTAATTAATACAGATTATTTAGTTATGGCCTAATTATTTTCGCGAGTCATAAATATGTATGTTTTATTTTAAACTAATATAGAACCATAAAATAATATTTCATGCGTATCCATATTTTGTTTTCATACCGCAATCTGGTTTCTTTTACCGCAAAACTGATTTAAGAGCGTTTAACCAGCCAGCGGACGAAAATCCACATTTCGTCGAAAGTTGTTCTTACGATCGTACAGTGCGGTTACAATGAGAAAGATTAAGTATTCTCCGTACCAGCTTTTGTAAATTATAACTCAATATCGAATTTATTTCAATCCAAATTAGCTTTAATTTATACTTTCATCCAAAAATGCTGAATGGCGTGATGATAAAACTATTAAAATAATGTACTTTTTGTAATTATTTTTTTTATTATAAGTATTTATCATTTTTCAATAATGTCTAAATTTAATAAGAATGTTAAAAAAATCTGAAATATATTAGTTTTTAAGTGCGCAAATAAATACACAAATGGACCAATTTTCGTCAAGAAACACATGTACCTACATATTTTTTAATGATTTTATTGAAACTAAAATTAAAATTCTAAAACATGCGTTTGCTAGATAATTTATTGATTTATTTTACTGCATGATTATATTATTTGAAATGGGTGTGGTATAATACAAAATCTTTTTTGAAAATTTAACAAATCTGCCAACGACCTATGGAATAACCTTATTATACTTATTTTTTTTTTCAAAATTTATTACATGCGAATACTAGATAAAAGAACAATCTTTCGAAATCCATTTATAATTTTTTGTGTTTTAAAAGAGTCAATACGTCTAAAATCTGATTTGAAAATGACATATTTCTGGTTTTCTCTGGTAATGCCCTCTTAAGTTCTATTGAACGGTGCATAGTCAGCACTAAACCAAATGAGAAAATGGTACAGTTTCGAATGAAATCTTACGTATCCCATTACCGTTGGATGCAGTCAGTGGTAGAATGATTTGAGCACTTGCTATAACGGCCGTTGGTTGCTTCCAATCAGACTTAGAGACGGTTTAGCCATGATTTGACTTAGAACACGTCCTAAGCGAGAAGCGCACTGTTTCCGAGGGGGCCGAGAGAAACATCCTCTAATCGACACAAACAAATTTGATCACTCATAATATCCCCAGATTAGTATTATTTATTTGACATACAATTTTTACAATTGCAGTCATTTCAACAGAAGTCAGCAGAAGATTGTTAAAACTTAACGATGATAAAAGTAATATATAATTTTACATTCTCTGAGGGTTGTGGCAAGAGCAAGAGGTTGTACTTTTTATAAATGAGTTTAAGAAAAATTATACACGATACGACCTAAAACGAAAACTTAAATTTCCCTTATAAACCTTGTGCTAAAATAATATTGCGTAAGTCTCTGTGTAAAAATCTAATTTTCCCAAAACTTGGAAATGCTACATTTTAATTGTTTTGTGAAAATGTGTAGGTAATGTGATAGACAGGTGACATAAAAGTATTTCTTAAGTACGAAAATATTAAAAAATATAAATAAATCTCAATGCCGGTGGCGACAATCCGCGACGCCCAAAACAATTTCATAGAAAAATAATAAATTAAATCTTGACTAAAATGTACTAAAATAGATATATTTTTCTGAAGTCATCATACATCTGTAGTAGTTAATCATATTTTTAAGTTAAGTTAAAAATTTCAACTGAAAACGTCATGTGTTTGTTGTAGGTTTTTATATCACTTTATGTTTTTATCATTATATATACGAGGGTAGGCTGAAAAGTAATGCACTCATGATTGTATAGGGCGAACAAAATGACCTTCAGAAGCGCACGAGGTGGAATATGGAAGATATTTCTCCTTTATACGTACGCGCAAATTTGAGGTCGTTGAATTCGTCCAGTGTATTTTGAGAAGCGAAAGTAACGCAAGGTAAACAGCGTGCTATTATCGAATTTTTAACTGCTGAAAGAGTGACTCGTGCTGAGATTCATCATCGTTTACAAGATATTTATGATGGGGATTCTGTTGATAGGTCTACTATAAATCGATGGGTAATAAAATTTCATGATTGTGAGCCTGAAAACGCAATAATTGTTGATGAAACCCAGCGGATATCCGATCATGCATACAGACGATAAACAATCCAAACTTCAAAATGACCAGCAAATCACTCAAAAACGTATCACAAAACCATTTTGAAATATCCAAGAAACGCGTCGGTTACATTGTTGAATAATTCGGAATTCAGTAAATCTGAGGACGATGGGTACCACGCCGTTTCACAGACAACAAACAGCGTCAATTAGAGCCTCTGCAAAACCTGAAGTTTGAACCGATTCCACACCCTTCTCGCTCCCCCGATCTTTCGCCTTACGATTTTTATTTTTTTTTCTTCTACTCAAGAGACACCTCCATGGTAATCATTACACCTCGGACGATGAGTTGAATGCAGCTGTCAAGTCCTGGATTCGAGAAATTTTCGGTCACGTGATATAAAAAAAACTGGTTACACGCCTTAGCGTAAACGGTGACTATGTTGAAAACATGCGTTAGCGTAAACAGTGACTAAGTTGAAAAATAAACATATGATTTGGAAGCCTACTTTTTAGTTGTTTTTGTTTTTGTTTTACTATTTGTTTTTGTTCCTGTTTTCAAACATGTGTGCATTACTTTTCAGTCTACCCTAGTATATATTTCATTTTATATCAGATACCCTCTTAAAACAAAACAACTTTTTTTTCTTTCTTCAATCTTTGCAAATTCACTTTATGGCGTCATTTTTTATTAAATGAAATGAAATCACTTTGCACATTTTACAGTAATGGACAGTGTAGAAGCGGAGCTGCGTAGTATGAAGAACTTACTTACCCCTCGCTACACTTTAGCAGCGCCTCTTTCAACCTTGTTACCAGTCTTGCACTGTTTTCGGTTGTATTATTTGGTGGTTATTCCTACATATTAAAATTTTATAAAATAAAACTAAAACAACAATAATTAATACACAAATGACGCGATCGCATAACTGAAACCACGGGAATACCATCAAAATATTTTGACCTTTCGGAGACAAAATTATCTTTGCATGCTCCGACATGCTTTTTTCTTATTAAATTTTTGACTCCACTGACCTTTAACTCTGTTTTTAAAGTAACATCTAATAGAAAAATATTTTAATTATTAAAATTCAGAATTAGTATTCATCGCAATAAACAGAATGCAGTATCCATAAAACCAAAAAAAAAAACACCTTGTTAATTTTTATACAATTTGATAAATTTGTGAAAATAGCACATTATAATTTTGCGCATTATATTTAATTTATTAAAGCGCTATTATGAGAAACGGCTGCGCGGCCTTTTCACACAAAACTTAAATTTGGATTTAAGGCCAAAATACTTCTAACCGATTCGAAAAATATTTTTTTTAATCAAAGACTACAGCAAATACCTATCTAGTACGGATGTGTGCTACGTTATTTATTTGTGTTTTAAATTTTAATATTTAGGCCATAAATGAATCTAACTTTTCACGATTGAAAAGAAATGTATTTTCGTGTCTGTTATTGATTTTCATTAAAAAGTAATTTTAATATTATAAATTACAAAATTTTAAATTTATATAAGAAAAATTAGTGTTCCAAAGTAAGTCGATTATTTTTGTAAGTAAAACTTAAACCCATCAAAATGCATTATTAATAATTACCATTATCTAACTCAAAATATTTGCCAAAGTTGGCTCTAAACTCATTAAAAAAAAAATAGTTCTTTAATAGTATATTTGATAATTTGAAAAATAAAGTAGCACGTTTTTGGATTTTCACAGCCAAAAGTATTTTCGTTATTTGTTTTTGGGGTGTTATGCCGCGTTGCGCTACCTCCTTTTTTAAACAACGTTTCGGACACTGTAACGCTGTCCGAAACGTTGGTTAAAAATGGAGGTAGCGCAACACGGTATAACACCCCAAAAACAAATAAGGAAAATGGCACATATCCGTACGATATTTGCAATACCTTTTGATTCAAAAGATAGTTTTTTAATTGGTTCAAGTATTTGGCGTCAAATCCAAATTTAAGTTTTGTAAGATAAAGGCCGCGCAGACGTTCTCCTCATGGAAGAAATGCCAAACATACAATTTGTCAAATAAAATCACATACGTACAAAATAATTTCAAAACCTAGTTTTGAATCTCTTTGTAAAATTAGGTCAAATGCAAATATACCTACATACCATATTACCGTCTGCGTGATGATTTGCAGGTATTATTAGTATTTGGTCCAACGGTAAAGATATGGATTTCCATTATTGTGTTTCAAAAGGTTACCACCTCAATTTACACTTTCTTCACTGCGTACTCTCACACTCACTGTAAAGTTAGTGCAGGCCAGTCTTCTTGTTTACTTTTGCCTTTCACCACAAAACTAATCGCATTTATATTTTCACTATTATTAATATTTGACAAGTTTAAGTATTTCCCCAATAAATGAAGACATAATTTGTCTCGACGCCACCTAGCGACGGTTTTAACACTAACAGTGTCTCTGTCGCAAAAATAAAGTTGGTTGTTTTCAGGTGGAAAAAATATAATAAGCAGTAATTGTTGAATAAAACACTAGTATATGTTGAATCATTTGGCGGGTATAAGATAAGCCACCATAGCTCAATTGAGAGAGCAGCTGACCGGCAATCAGAAGGGCACGGGTTCAAGTCCCGTTTGCGTTATGTATTTTTTCTCGGAAGATTTTTTCAATGTGGATGAGTGTTTCAGGCTGATAATTATTGCTTTTAATAATTGTTATCTTTTAACTGCTGTCCTATTCCGGCCAAAGATCAAAATAGGACAACGGGAATGCATCTCCTGGCGTCCCTGTCCTGTGGTAACCGTTCATTGCAGGACCAGCCTATCTTCGCACAGCCTTCAGAGTTTACTTTCTCCTTCAATACCTTTGGCGGCCTACTGAACACATTTTACAATTCTGAAAGACAGAAGTGGAAAGATCATGAGCTCCAACTTGGTGAACTTATGCAACGAGATCCAAAATCACAATTATTTATAGTTGCAAGACAAATCTTATGTTCTAAACATCAAAATCTTCTAATTTAAATTTATTTTTTACTAGCTGGTACCCGGCATGCGTTGTTATGCCATTTAATAAAGAATTTTTTTCTCCCTGCGTGTCCTTTCCGATTCACCCCGTTCCCCTTCCTCCTCTCCTCCATTCCCCTCCCGCGTCCTCTTCCCCTCTTGCGTTTCCACTCCGCCTCCTCCACCTTCCCTCTCCCCACTCCACTCCGCCTTCCCTCGTCCCGCAAACCCCCCTCCCAAGTTTCCCTCCTCCTTCCCAGGTTCCCATCCCCCCTCCCTGGTTCCATAAATTAATTCCTGGTACATTTAGTTTACAAACAGCTCGCGTGCCACCTATTCCAATTTTTTATAGAAATTTCATAATGCCAGAGCTCACCAGACAATAACGAACACAACAAAAAAATAATTATCCAATTTGGTGCAGTCGTTCGGAAGTTATGCGCGTACATACATTTCGGCAATTCATTTTTATACAAATTCCACAATGACAGAGCCTCCGCCTCCTCCACCTTCCCTCTCCCCACTCCACTCCGCCTTCCCTCATCACGCAAACCTCACCAGAGCTCACCAGACAATAACGAACACAACAAAAAATTAATTATCCAATTTGGTGCAGTCGTTCGGAAGTTATGCGCGTACATACATTTCGGCAATTCATTTTTATACAAATTCCATAATGACAGAGCCCACCAGTAGTTTTATACAAACCTTGTCCTGACAATAACGAATACAACAAAAAAAGAATTATCCAATTTGGTGCAGTCGTTCGGAAGTTACGCGGGAACATACTTTTCGGTGATTATTTTTTTATAGATAGATAGATTTATTTATTAACACAAACAAACAGTACTTTAGTTACAGTCAGTGGTGAGAACAATTTACAGTTAATAATTTATTAAGTATAAGTGGGTACCTATGAAATGTGACTTTGTAGTGTCTTATTGTATTTCGGATTTGTACCGATTTATTACATATTTCCCTTAAACACGGTAAGTTTTAAAGCTCTTAAAAAATATATGTTATTCTTAAAGATAATGTCTAGACTTTGCCCGCGCCGAAACGCAAATTATATAAAATTCCCTCGATAGAAAAAAATCGCAAACTATGCTCCAAAAATTTTTATTAACATGTTTGTTTAAGTTATATGTATGAAAAAATCCACAGTGTTTCTTTAAATGCTGTTTAAGATAATGCCTGCGAGATTTTTGCTCTATTTTAAACGAGTGGTGTTTTATTAAACATTTTCGCAATTTTCGTATCGATTTTGTCGCTGTAAATGTTAGCGCTCTCCTCTAACATTCGTAATTTCGTATCTCTCCATCTTCTTCTTTTCGGGCCCGGTTGCAGAGCCTTAAGTAATTACCGCAGTGGGTAGGTGTGTGTATGTGTGAGTATATTTGTAGATGTGAGAAGTGGTGATTTGTGGAAGGATATGGATGCGCATTGAACAATTTATATTCTTGACAAGATGCTCTTTTTAAATTTGAGCAATGAATCAGAGGAAATGTCGATGTTAGAAAATTTAGACAAATATTATTAATTTTTCGAAGAAAACTTCTTCTGGGAGGTTTATTATTTACTTTTTTATTAAAAGACAAATAACTTTGCATAAATCACTCTACAAAGTCCTCCGCGGCATCTGTCTGTCTCTTCGCGATAAACTCAAAGACGGCGGTGGTTATAAAGGTTGAATAACCATCCAGTAGATGACGTTGTTGTTATGCTGAAGTCACATGGTTCACTCGGATGAAGGTTTACTCGATGAAATGTTCCATTCTCATTTCACCGCGTGTTCACGCGGTTCCTTCGAAGGAAGAGTTCACTCGACATTCTCGCTACGAAGTCGTCGAGCGTAATCGCGGCGCGCATTGGAATTCGTCCGGCGCTGACGGCTAAGTTCGGGAATATTTACGATTTCGATTGACATTTCCCATAAATTCGAACCAAATTTCAAGAAAGTGGTGATTTTTGTAAACAGTAAATAAATTTCAACACCATAAAATGAACATATGGTTAAATAATAACCTTAAAACTGATATCTACCAGTATTTTTGCACCATGAAATTTTTTTTATTCCAAAATAGGCCTCGGCTTGCAATAAAATCCATATAAATGGAATATTTATTAACGTATTCAAAAATTAAAAACTGTTTTGGAGAGGTGATAAAATATGCTTCCAAAATTTATTATTAGAAATAACCACGTAATTTTTTAAATAGAATAATTTTTAATGTAAACTTTAAAAGTTAAAAAAATGGCTCTACTAAAATTACTGGTAACAAAAAAATATAAAAACACACACTTATTTTGTTAGAAAAATAAATTATAAACGTTTCTGTAACCTCACTTTTTTGTCGTTTCATATAAAAATAATTCATAAAAAATTCACAATGTTTCATAATTTTTTTTCAAATTCGATCTGAAACTTTGGTACCATAAAAGTGTACATTTGTATTGTTTTGTATTTAATTGTTATATTGAATATATAGAACATTATTTTTTCTTTCCAATACCGTTTAGATTATATTTTTCACTATGATAGTAAGGGAGAAAGAACGATTTCTATAAGACGTGTAGGAGTTATTTCTAAAAGCGAACTAAACGGAGCATTTTGACGTTTAAGCCGCTCCGGCTACTCGTCCTCACGCCAGAACATTCTCGGCCGACTAATTCGCGAGTGAAAGACTGTTCACTTGAGTGTTCACACACATCATTCGCGTCACGTGATGTTAAATTCCGGTTGCGAGTAAACAGTGCCGAAAGAAGCATTCCAACATTGTTGGAATGCGAATTCGGCACTGTCTCTCTTCACTTTCGTGTTCACACGGTTCGTTTCGAGGGAAAGAGGCGGAATGAAATCACGAAATGAAAGATAAATGAAGCATGTGAATGGCCTATTATCAGCCACAGCAACGCGTGGCCGGATCAGCTAGTTATTATTAAAATTAATTAGGAAAAGAAGTTCGGCACAGTCGATATTGTTATTTAAAATTCTGTGTATAAATGTTCAATTAGCCATTGCTCGCCTTTGTTGCAAAGTGCGTTCAAAACTTTAAGGTAAGATATTTTTTAAATTTGTGTTGAATTGACCGATTAAACAAAGGAAGGTTTAGCTCTGAAAGGTTTCAGAATACCAACAAAAGTTTGGCATTATAAACAAAAAATTACGACAGTTTTCATGAAGGTCGATTTCTTATAAAAAGACAAGATTTTGTATGTTGTTTTTGATGGTGGGTATCTATTTCAAAACATTGATAATTACATTAACAGATAAGGATATTTTCAGCCGAACCAATTTATACTATGATCTACGACCCGGACATATGGTTATTCATCTACGGTTGTAAATAGTTTTAATTTTATACCCTGAAGATGCTTATGTTAAGCGAAAACGGTCGGTATTGAAAAAATTTAATAATAAAATCGTGGTTACAAACTAAGTTATTGTTTTATTTCAATAAATATGTCAAACCATAAAGTGAATGCTTTCTACCAAAATATTATAAAAAAATTAAAATACTGAAATGATGATATCTCTTCAAATTATAAATTAAAGTCCTCCGCCGCGTCTGTCTGTCTGTTCACGATAAGCTCAAAAACTACAGAACGGATGTTCATGCGGTTTTTTACCAATAGAGTGATTCATGAAGCAGGTTTAGGCATATAATTTGTCAAGGTTTTGTGTAAATTAGTTGAAATATTAAAGCAGAATGTCTGTATGTGGTTGACGAGCGGGCTGGCAAGCGGACGGTGTGGATTTGATGTGTATGAAAATTAACAGGTGGCGGTGTGAGTTAATTTATAAAGATTGATTAACCCCAGGAACGCGTGGCCGGTCAGCTTTTAATTTTAAAATTCACAATCGTTTTATTAAAATTAGCCCCGATCAACTGGTTGGGAACCCTTGCTGTAGAATATCAACTATACAACCGATGGATTTAACGATCGATTTCTTACAATATTTGGAGTAAAAATTGTGATGTATTATTGCTATCTTATGATATTTTTTCAATCAAAAACATTAACATATTTTTCTCACACGTCGTTAGCTCCATGCGGGAGGCCCTGAGTAAAAATATTTCCCTCGGGGCCTGTATCAACTATGGGGATGCTGTGTGGATGGTCTTATTACGGAAACAAAGGAGAGAATGTTCTAGGAATGTATGTGGGATGTGGGAAAAGTATGAGGGATGGGTTGTAAGCTGGGGGTCTGGCTGGAGAGATAAAAAAGGTCTGCATCAATCAGTCTCTCTCATTCTGGCCCACCAGATAGGTGGGCAAAGGCATCCGCCGCCAAGGCCTTGAAATATCTTATCCCTTAAACCCGGGCACCCCTGCTAAGTTACCATGCAAAATACTTCGAGCGACCTACGGCAGGGGTGTTAGTTATCCATTAAGTGATTCCCCGGGCGGCAATACCCGTACCCTCCTCCAAAATTGTTTTTATCTACATTTATAAAATTATCTACATTTTAAACTCCAAATACGCTCAGGAATAGTCGGTTACAATTCTTTGGATACGTGCTGATGTATCTTGCTAATATATCGATATGTACGAACTTTTTGAACTGTCTATGTAGGTATATCCGACCGCTGAGTTGGCATCACGTTTAAGTCCCACCCAGGAGTCGTATGTGCAATTCCTCGGCTGGCCAGGCCCTCCATCATGATACAAGCAACATTTTCCGCTTACTGTGGTGTTAGTAGGAGAATGACCTTAACAAGTCATCCATGTCATATCAGCGGCGTAATATTACGATAATTCACAATTTCAACAGATCAAAGATAGATCTTGCAATTTTTGGGCTTTGCTAGTCTATCGAAGGGAGCCTCTATGCCTTAATACTCGATACTAAAGGACTTTCCCAACAATACCGTAATTTCCACAGTTCCCCCATTTTTCCACAAAAGAAATTTCCTCACTTATTTGAATGAGAATCAGACATTGTTCCGTTCCTTCTCAACTTTTTAAAATTCACGTCTTTGGCTCCCCAGATTGTATATTCTGTGGACAAGTTGTAAGAATTTAAAATTACATGTTTTTTGGTTTTCCCTCTCTATTTTTTTTTTCTTTTTTTAAGAAAGAAAAACATTCCCTGGTTATGAATAACCCGACAATATTTGAAAATCTCCTAATACCACCAAACCGAAAATGTTGCTCGAGTCGTAATGGAGAACTCAGCCAGCCGAGGAATCGAACACGGAACGCCTGGGTGAGACCCAAACGCGATGGCCACTCAACCACTGACCGGTCGAAAGCAAATAAATATCCTATCATGCATTAAAATTATAAATAATTGCCTCCCCTCAATTCAACATTTCATCTCTTCTAGGTCTGAACTCGACTCCAATCTTTAATATGATTGTGAAAAAAAAAAATAGTATATGGATTCACCTTTATGCAATTTGGGAGGCGGGAATGGGTACCGCCGCCCCGGGAACCTTTATTGGATAACCAACACCTCTGCCATAGGTCACCCCAAGTGGTTCGCTACGTTTGGTGATTTAGCAGAGATGCCCGGGTTCATGGGGTGAGGTTTGTCTAGGTCTTGGAGGCGGATGACCGGGACATACTGAACCCCAGATTCCTACCCACCCCGAAAACCCTTTTCCTTCCCAGAACTCTCCTCTCCTTCCCTTTTCCTTAAAAAAAACCCTCCACACAGCATCCTCAAAGATGACATAGGCCCTGAGGGAAATTATTTTCCTCAGGGCCTCCTGTGTGGAACTCATGTAAAAAAAAAAAAAAACCTTTCCTTTCTCTGTAATTTTAAATGATAGCTTATAATTGTAATTTTAAATGATATAACTGTAAACATGTTATAACCTATAACCGTAATTTTAAATGATGGCCTATAATTGTAATTTTAAATGATATAACTGTAAACATGTTATAACCTATAACTCTCGATGCAGTGGGTCCCCGACCTGGGTACCTAACATGGTCGATCGATATAAGTTTTATCGAAAATGTTGGTAACTTGTCATCGCTCTCGAGCACGATTGCAGGCCGCTAACGAATAAATAAAAGTTCACGTCAAATAAAGTAGGAACCCTTAGTCGTTATGAAGTGTTATTTGTTCGTTAGCGGCCTGCAGTCGTGCTCGGAAGCGATGTCAAGTTACCGACATTTTCGATAAAACCTATATCGATCGACCATGCTAGATACCCTGGATAGGATAATAGTAATAAAATGATAATGATGATGATGAGCCTATAATGTCCTTGAAGGGTGAAAGCTAGAAATAATTTTAAAAAACAATCAAAGTGAGGGCCTGGTTGACGTCTTGGACTTATCAAAAGAATATATGCAATTACGTATTTAAAGAAAAAAACATTCGGAGGTTCAACGGTGCAGTAATTATTTGGCAAGAACGTAGTTATAATTCGCAGGTAAAGGCGCACCGAGCTGGGAGATGCTACCGCGTAGTTGATAGTTATTATGCAAAGCAAAAAATAAGGTAGCCTCACGAATTTCACTTTTTTTTTGTGGCGGGTTATAAACAAGGTGTGCGACTATTGTAGAAGATCTTAAACAGTGATTCATTTATTACTAGATTACTCTGCTGTTGAATCTTTATATATAACAAAATGAATAATTATTTTTTTTATGAAACTTTTGTGATTTGTTGTGCGCGCGCCCGTGAATTTTATGAAAATCGTATAAAAATTTTACAATAAGTGGTGGGCGATTTATTTGAAAAATATATATTTATTTATTAATCATTAACGCCCTTATGGGCTTTTACACACATTTACAATTTTATGTTTTAGTGCATACAGGTGTGTTTAGAATACAAAGAAAACATGAATAGTTTTTACACATGGTTCATATAAATAAAGCTGGTAAGTAAAAAGTATAGCATTATACAATAAAGAGAAAAAAATCAGTTTTATATGTATATACGTATATAACAAATAATAATAATGGTGAGTTTTTAATATATGTGCAATTTATGTGTTGAATACATAGCGAAGTTGATTTTAAACAAAAATACATACTACCGACTTGCACCGCACTAAAATTAATATACAAAACAATTCCATTTTGACCAATTACTTTATCGTCAGAATTTCTGCAAGGAATTCAATTTCCGAAGACGAAAAACTTTATACCATAAATATACCAATCCCCTTTATACTGAAACCATGGAATAATGTCAGATACTTCAGTAAACTATCACGGAGAGGACAAATGAGTTCGATAATATAATATGACAGAGTATCTAATTACAATCAAATTAAAATGTTAATCATAGTATAAGTCGTTAAAGTAAATTTGTTATTATTACCTATTACAACGATAAACAAGAACAGTTTTTATAAGGTTTGTTTATAAATTATAAATTACTAACCTTTATTACGCCCTATATTGTAGGTGTTTTGACGGAACTTAACTATGAGGGTTTACAATAAACTGAGGGTTTACATAGTTCTATTGTAACTGTTCCAATATACTGAATTTAAATTTGGACATATATATATATATATATATATATATATATAAATATTTCATGTAGTTTAGCATCTAGGAGGGTTTGTGGGAGAGGGAAGGGAATCCGGGAGGAGGGAGGAGTGGAATGAAGGAAGTGGAAGTTCGCGGGAGGGGTTGAGGAGGGCGGTTGAAAAGGTTGAAAAAGGAGGGAGGGGTTTTTCGGGACTTCTAAATCGTATCTATCTCCAAAACATAGTATTTTTTATAATTTAAATTCCAGACCTTACTCTTTCCTGATATCCCATTGTGTTTATCAGTGAGCTACGTCTTCGACATTCAAATCCGACATGTTTCATTTCTTCACAATAAAATGGTGTACTTGAAATAATTATTGACAATTTTTCGAACAAAACTTCTTCTGGAAGATTTTCATTTCGTGATAGCATTGTTTATTTTATTAAAAAGACAAATAACTTAGTTTACATCACTTTATTTATATACCTATACACAATCTACATGTTTCGCGAACAATGTGCACATCATCAGGATTAAGGGGATGGCCCGTCTTAATCGGACGCAAAGATTGCACTGAAGCAGCTACCACGCCGGATCACCGCTTGTTTTGTAAGAGAAAGTCTGAGCTGCACGCTAGTGGGGCCATATTTTGAAAAGTGACGTCCAGCTCGCCGAAAATGCGTAAAGGTCATTAATTATTGGACAATCCTCGTATTATATCAAACAACTGACTGCTAATAAATTTTGTTATTTTTGTTTTCAAGAGTTTTAATTTTAAATGTACATTTGTTACTTTAATTTTAAATTTTTGTTTCCCCTTGAACCAAAGTCCCCTCTCCCACTTTCCCCGCCTAATTAATTTTCGTACTTGTACAGAATTTTTAAGCACTGCATCCGGGCTCGAAAAGAACATGGAGAGATATGAAATTACGAATGTTAGAGGAGAGCGCTAACATTTACAGCGACCAAATCGATGCGAAAATGTTTAATAAAACACGACCCATTTAAAATAAAGCAAAAATCTCACGGGCATTGTCTTAAACAGCATTTAATGAAACACTGTGAATTTTTTCATACATATAACTTGTAAAATAAGTTAAACAAACGTGTTTATACTAATTTTTGGAACATTCTTTGCGATATATAGATATTATCTTCAAGAATAACATATATTTTTTTTTAGCTTTAAAATCGGGTTGCGGGCCCTTAAGTTTGCTCGTGAATGACACGGACGTGTTGAAACCGGTCACAAAATTTTAAAATTAAAGTAACAAATGTACATTGAAAATGAAAACTCTTCAAAACAAAAATGTATAGAAATTGTTACATAGTCAATGCCCAAGAAATACAAAAAAAATTTGTTATAACTAATTACTTATTGTAGACCACATACGGAAGTACAAACGTACTAAATGCAAACTGGCAAAAAGTGAATCATAAAGTAAGTCATAAATAGCGTAGAACAGAATGCTCATCTTCGACTCAAATACTGAATGGTATTTTATGTTGTGAGAGTGGATTTATGTGTTTGTGTAAAAATGACTGGCGAAGGACCTTGATTTTGTGTTACTATCACTGCTTAAAAATGATAAAAATACATGTTGCATAAGAAGGAAAGAACTCACAGGAAAAGGATAAAACTTGTAGGCTGGCAATGCACTTGTATGATTACTTTCCCATCCAAGAGGCACAAAACAGTAATAGTCGTGAGGTTCGTTTATTTTATAATACACGGCGGAGTTACGGGAGTTTATTGCAGACTGGGTAAGATTGTGGGTAAGACTGACGGGTGGGCAATTGGGAGTAGGTAGGACAAAGAAACTTGCAACAATAATTAATCCCAATCCCAAGCAGTGACAGTATGTATGCGTGCTATGTAGGTGTGTGTATGTGTAGGTATGTGTATGGGCGTAACCAAATACGAAACTATGCGAAATGAAGATATGAAAAATTATTACGTAGACCAGCAGGACGAAACATTGCGATTATCATTAAAATATTGATTATAAAAAATAAAACAAACACTTTGTATTTAACCACGAATTTATTATTTTACATATCTACCGGGCTTGCTTCGACCAAGCTTCCTCAGGATATAATAATAACTAAATATTCAGACAGAGTTATCAGTTATATATAAGTTGAGCGACAGAGGGAGAAAGAATATGACAAGAGAACATAGTTAGACAGAGACAAAGTATTTGAAAGCGGTACAATAGAAAATCAGTTAGAGGGAGGGAGACAACAATACACATCTAATCACAAGTATCCAACAGTTAACGGGATTAATGTATTCTACATATTATCATCATCATCATGATAATATGTAGAATATGTAATCATAGTATAAAATGAAGTCGCTCTAAATGTATGTGCGCGTTAATCTTTTAAACTACGCAACGGATTTTCATACGGTTTTCACCAATAGATAGAATGGTTGAAGGAGAATGTTTATATGTATAATACTTGCAAATTATATTAGAGAAAAGCCGAGAAATTCAAAGAAAACATATTTTTGTGCAATTTAAAACGGCTGGCGGGCCGTACTATAGTCACTTTTGAAATTCATTCTACGGAAGAACTTGGAAAATAGATGTCCTAGAGTAAGTAGGTATTTCATTTTCCCTTTTCAAATATCCAGTGTTGCATTGCAAGCATTGTATAATTAGTGACGATCGCTCGAATTGCATTACATACACAGTATAAAATGAAGTCGCTCAAAATGTATGTGCGCATAGATCTTTTAAACTACGAAACAGATTTTCATGCGGTTTTGATAGAGTGATTCAAGGGAAGATTTATATGTATAATACATGCTTATTATAGTAGAGAAAAGCTGAGAAATTCAAATATTCAATTCAGGCATCGGGCAGCGGGCAGCTGGCAAACGGGTAGTGTGGATTTTATAAAGGTTGGGTAATGGCGTTGTGTTTCGTTAGCCACATCAACGTGGGGCCGGGTCTGCTAGTATAATATAAAGGACAATATTTAGAGTAAACCGGTAGATATATAAAATAATAAATTCGTGGTTTAATACAACGTGTTTGTTTTATTTTTTATAATATAATGTTTAACTACAAAGTAATTGCTTCTTATTAGAAAAAATATTGATTATTACAAATATTGTCATTTTCTGCTGTTTCAGCGCCAACCTAGTGTCAATAATCTCAACCAAATGATTTCACCTTCTTGTTTATGACGCCGAAGAGATAAAAATCACGAAAACAATTGCCGATACAAACTTTATAATATACTTATTTAAATCAATAATTGTTTTCCGGTTTATTTCTCTTCCGTCTTTACACCTTTTTGCAAGGTTTATTGTTAACACCTTTTTTACTACGCTTATTTTTTGTTATAAAATTTCAAAATCCAAACACTTCCCTTAATAACGGATTATTTTTTTTAGATAGTATTTCATGTATTTGTATGACGGGTGTGATAACGTACGTCAGTACAGCACATCTTTTATCGTTACACAATAGTATCGCATTAAATTTTACATTTTCTCCCAAGACGAGTTTTTAGGCGTTCATTTGTTTGCCGAAATAGAAATTTGTGACGTTTGGACATCTCGTTTTAACCCGTTAGGTGACAGGACGCGATGGTAAGTTTATATTTTAACGCTATTAGACATTTGAAATTAATGTTTTTAAAGCCACGTGAGTTACACTAGCGTGTTCCCAGTACGAGTTGCAATGGCACTTAATAAAGAAATTGTTTCTCCCTGCGTGTTCTTTCCCATTCATTGCGTTCCCCTTCCGCCTCCCCTTCCCCTTTCGTGACCGCTTCCCCTCACGCGTCCCTCCTCCACCTTTCCCACCTCCCCTCTACCCGTGCATTCAGTTATATTCAGTTTTCAAACAGCTCGTAGGCCACCCATTGCAATTTTTTATTCAAATTTCATAAATCCAGAGCTCACCACTTTATATAGAAACCATCGCGGGCGTGCGCGCAATAACTCACAAAAGTTGCATCACAATCGAATTGAAAATCGAAGGAAGAAACCATCCTAAAGAATTGTTTAGGGACCGCATCAACTACAAACAAACACGCAAACATACATTCATTTTTGTATACACGGATTGCACGTTTCTTTAACACCATTTCACTAGAAAAAATAGTCAAAACTATTGGTACTATACCCATATGTAATGCCTACTTGTAAATATTTAATTTTATTTATACTCTCGAAAACACTCCTGTGAAAATCGAAGAATGAACCGTACTTCATTTCTGCAATAAAACCAACCAACATAGTTGGAAAAAATTGCCGTCAGAGAAAGATCACAAATTCACGTCATATGTATTTTTAAAGGTAACGAGTGAGTGCCCGGCATGCGTTGCAATGCCACTTAAATAAATAAGTTGTTTCTCCCCTTCCCGCGCCCCTTCCTCTCCCGCGTCCCCTCTCCACCTCTCCCGGTTTCCCCCACCCCACTTTCCCCCCTCACCCTCTCCCGCAATCCCCTTCCACCTTCTCCGAATTCCCCCTCTTTCCTCCCTCTCTCCCTCCCTCTTTCGTTCCCCTCCCCCAAATCCCATCTCCCTCCCTCCTTGTAGTGTTCTGTTATTTGAAGACACGCTAAATACTTGGATGGAGATTACTTTGTAGGAATGAATAGATTGTTGTTGTTATCTGGATTTATTTATACTTCGTGTATACAATTGGGACTGCGGTAGTCTACCTAACTGGAAGCTAGCTATAATGGTTCTGGCGAGTGATTACTGAAACACACCCTCTGAGCTTCTCCGATCCCCTGCCGGAGAACTTAGGCACTACGCTGCCTGCCATCTAGCGTAATCTACCGATAGATGATATCACCGCCATCTGTGTCTACAAGGCGGAAGCTTTTACGATACACCACACTCCTTATCTCCCTGCCGCTAAACTATATGAAATAAACTCATTTTTCAAACAACTCGCGCGCCACCTATTGCAAATTTAAAAAAAAAATCATAATGCCAAAGCTCACCATAAAAACCTTCGCGAACATGCTCACAATAATTCACCAAAGTTTAAACGCAATCGGATGAATGGTATAGGAAAAAAATCATAACCCCAGAGCTCACTATTATATGAGCAGATACGTATGTACGAACCATCGCGGGCATACGCACATCAAATCTCCAAAGTTTCATCAATAGTAATTAAGGAGCGCATAAGAGACAAACAAAAATACATTCATTTTTAAACGACTTCAAAAAGGACGAGGTTCTCAATTCGACCGTATTTATTTTATTTTTTTTTATGTTTTTTACCTCAGAACTTTTGACTGAGTTAACCGATATTGATGATTCCTGTGTAGTCCCATTTTAATTTGGTCCAGTTCCGACAATGGCATTGAAAACTATATAAGTCTTAAATTTGCATTAAGTATGTGCGCGACAAATGGACGAATAACTCAATATCACGCCAAACGATTTCGATGACTCTTTTTTTATTGGAAAGGATGTACTTCAATGGTATTTTGATGAGAGTTTGGTTAGGTTCTGATTATCGGATCCATGACAAATTAACGAAACTCGGCCGAATCTCTTAATTTGACCCTAACGTCGTTATGATCAAATTGTGTCTGCCTCACATGAGCAGCACGTTTAGTAGGTTTACCCATATTCAGACAAATTAGTTAGTGTACTTCAGATTCACTAAAAATCAAAAAATAAACCAAAATTTTAACAAAACAAAAAAAACGACTTAAAAAAATGCACCAAAAAGTAGAAAAATAATTTCGTATTCTTCTACAGCTTCAAAATCAACTTACTTTTTCTAATCATCAATATGTAGGTACGATTGTTATTTTTGGAGTCGGTGTCAGCAAGTCGCTTGTGCGACACAAGCACATCTCACCTATAACTATGTATGTAGATACAAACTTACCTTGACTGACACCGACTCCAAAAGTAACAATCGTACCTACATATTGATGATTAGAAAAAGTAAGTTGATTATGAAGTTGTAGAAGAATACGAAATTATTTTTCTACGTTTTAGTGCATTTTTTTAAGTCGTTTTTTTGTTTTGTTAAAATTTTTGTTTTTATATATTTAGATGAATAATTTTATGTATTTTTATAATACCTATATTTTTTTCTGAAATACGTGACATCCACAAAATATTTTTAAGTTATTCACGTACAAATCCAAACTGTCAAAAATGTGGGTTGAAAATATCTTACTATTTTATCAAGATTTGTAGCTCTGACAATTCCGAGCTCAACTGTTGCTAACACTTGAGTGTAGTCATTTTAAGAGTACCTACTCGACTCACTAGGCATAATGACCTATTTCAATGTCAACATTCACAGACAAACCATATAGTAAACTCGCCAATTCCTCACTTAAATAGGCAAACAAATTTATAAATGATATCGACGTTTTTAATGTAAAAATTTCTTTGTTTAAAACATACTTAAACATTTTTTCTAGCTCAACGTATTATGTTCCATTATTTCAGTTTATTTTTGTTATAATTTTATTTTATTGAAATTTATGCAATGGCACTATAACGTAAGAAATTATTTTTATTGACCTATTTTTCATTACTAGCTCTTGTATAAAAAATGTCAACATTTATTTACCAAATGTAAAAGCCCCAGGGGCGTACAAAAGACTATATTAAAAATAAATAAAAGATGTAAAGTCTAGTAAATCTTGTAAAATTTGGTTTTATAAACAAAATTACTTCAAAATTAAATTCAGATCATTATTTGCTCGTAGTTATTAAGTATACTAATAACGTAAAATATTATTTCATGATATTCAATATTAAATGGAAAAAAATATATTCTACTGTACTCTATAGAATTCAAAAATTGCATTCGGTAGATTTTTTAAAATTGTATTCTACTGTATTCTATAGATTTCAAAAAATTTATTCGGTAGATTTAAACAAATTGTATTCTAGTGTATTCTATAGTTTTCAAAAATTGTATTCTGTAGATTTAAAAAAAATGTATTCTATGGATTTCAAAAATTGTATTCTGTGGATTTGAAGGAAAATGAAAAGATTATCATCCTACTAATATTATAAAGGTGAAAGTTTGTATGGATGTATGTTTGTTACTCTTTCACGCAAAAACTACTGAATAGATTTTAAAAATTCTTTCACTAATAGAAAGCTACATTATTTGCGAGATCTATAGGCTATATATATTGGTAAGCTCTGGCGTTATGAAATTATTTATCATACTTTTTCTGTCGCTAACAAAATCGATTTATTGCAAACGCCAATTGTCGCCTTGGAAACGATGTTTTTTTTAAATAAGTTACTATGGACATCCCTTTGATGTTAAAATTCAAATATGTTTTAAATACTAATTCCTACTTTAATGAATGGATTTTAATGAAACTTTATAATAATATAAACATATAGGCTATAGCTCAGAGCTCTGGCATTACGATATTTGTATGAAAAATTGCAATAGGTGGCACGATTAGTAAGATATCTTTAATTCTTTAATCGAGACAAATTATTATTGAAGTAGGTACTTCAAATAAATTCGCTAATTTAAATATTTTCTAAAATAGAATTTTTATTTAAGAATCTTTGTTTTGCAAAATGTCATTCTCAAATTTTGACATCACCCAACAATTATTGTTTTAATTGGATAGACAGGTATCGCATTTTTTAAGTATAAAACTGCCGTACTGGATTTTTTGGTAGAATATAAATAGAAGAATAATAATTCGTACTTTTAATAACTATCTCTAAAAATGAATCACCGAAATGAATGTATGCACATAAACCCGAACGACTGAACCGAATTGGATAATTATTTTTTTTGTTCTACTAAAACTACCGTTAAGTTCTGGCATTATGAAATTTGTATAAGAAATTATAATAGGAGCAGTTTGAAAACTGAATGTATCTGGAATGAATGTGTGGAATGCGAGAGATGAGTGGGGGGAGTGGGGAGGGGGTGTTGGGAGGGTGTTGATGGAGGGGGGAAGGGGAGGGGGAGGAGGGTGAGGGAGGGGGTTAGGGGTGGGAGAGGGGGGAGGGAAGGAGGTTGATGGCGGGGAGTGGTGTGGGGAAAGGAAATGTGGAGGGGTAGGAGAGAGGGGAGTGGTGGGTGGAGGGAATTGATGGGGGGAGTGGAGTGGAGAGAGGGAAGGTGGAGGATGCGGAGTGGGGTGAAAGAGGGGGTGAGGGAAGTAAGGGTAGGGGGAGGGGGAGGGGTGGAGGAAGGTGGGGGGATGTGGAGTGGGGAAGGTGTGGGGTGGGGGGTTGATAGATGAATGGTGTAGGGAGAGGAGGGGTGGGTGGAGGGGGAGGGGGTTGACGGGGGAGTGGAGTGGGGGGAGGGGTGGGTGGAGGGGGAGGGGGTTGACGGGGGAGTGGAGTGGGGGGAGGGGTGGGTGGAGGGGGATGGGGTTGACGGGGGAGTGGAGTGGGAGGAGGGGTGGGTGGAGGGGGAGGGGGTTGACGGGGGAGTGGAGTGGGAGGAGGGGTGGGTGGAGGGGGAGGGGGTTGACGGGGGAGTGGAGTGGGGGGAGGGGTGGGTGGAGGGGGAGGGGGATTGATGGGGGGAGTGGAGTGGGGAGAGGGAAGGTGGAGGAGGCTGAGTGTAAATCCTCTAATGCCATGCGAGCGAAGCCGCGGGAAAAAGCTAGTCGTTAATAATTGAAGAAGAAGATAATAATATATTTTAATCTAAAAGAAATATGAAACAAAAAAAGTTAAGCAAACTAATTAAAATAGAATTTAACCACTAATTGTTAGTATGAAAAATAGAAATACTAAAAAGGTAAGGGTCGCAACTCAGTATCAAACCCAGGATCTCTGTCTTACCGGGACAACGCCTTTCAACACTCCGCCATTGAGAGTCGTTAAATGTTATGTAGATTTTTTTTTGTGAATACCTCACAAGGGTCTCAGCTGCTCCCGTCAGGAGCCAGTATGGCTATGGCATACCCAATTGGGGTATGTTATAAGCCTGAAGGTTGTGGGGAGGGAAAGGAGATGGGAAGAGGAAGATGGGAAAGTACCTGGCTATTCAAATCTGGTCACCAAACACGGCTAAAGCCATTTCAAGCAACGCTTCAATTATGAATGGTGGTCTTGCACCAGGGCGATACTGAGAGTATCTTGCACTCTGGAACGTACCGCAAATGTATTATGTATATTATTTTTAATTAATTAATTGTGAAATAATACAAATTAAACGCTGAAATTCGTTCCCGCGACCATCGGATCGCGAGTCAAGAGCCTCACCCCTAGACGACGCCGGCCGGCGCTGTATAAACCTTTAAAAATTGTTCCAATAAATAAAAGATAATGATAATAATTACGTTCAAAACATAATGTCAATATTTGAAAATGTTTTATCAAAATCTGTGGGGGAATGCTGTGTCGAGGTTCTTCTTAGGGAAGAAAGGAAGGAGATGAAGTTCTAGGAAGGAAAAAGATATGAGGGGTGGGTAGGAATTTGGAGGGTGTATCGTACTTGAGGGAATTTTTTTTCCTCAGGTTCTTCTGTGTGAAACTAACATAAAAACCCGTGACTTTTAACGAGTCTGCGCTAGTGACTTACTAATAAATGCCCTAACATAAAATTGAAAACGCAAACGAAAGTTAAATAATAACTTTTTAATATTTTATTGATGTGTCAATAATCTCCAAAATACGAATAAAAATTGCAGAGTCGTTATATTGAAAAATAATAATAATTCGTCAATTAAAGCAGTCTCATAGCACACTTCGTATGGTACGAATTGCAGTATCGGACGAACGCATGCAGAAACCGCGATATCTGGTAGGGGAAACGATTTGTTCTGCAAGCCTTTAGTCACACGATGGCCGACTCTTCGGTAGGTCGCTCTCACTAGTTCGTCGGCTTTTCTTTCTTTCGTTCGGACGTGCACAGACAACAAGTAATGTGCAACCGACGAAGACAGAAAAAAGAACAACAGAAAAAATAAAAACATTTGAGACTCAGGCTAAATTCGAACAAAAAAATTATAAAATTTTTAAAATAGTTTTTTTGTGTGTTTTGTTTACATTTTTCTTTGTATTTTGTAATACAACTGGTGGCAGATACATTTTTCTTCGTATAAAAGCTTAGTTATTCTTTAAAGGTGGTGTTATATATTAGTTTTTTATACATTTATTCGCGCGTTTTTTCAATTTTCCTTCATTTTAAGTGAACGTCTGTGTTTTGTAATTGATTTTTCCGGTCTCCTTGGTATGACAAGCTATTTTCCGAAATGGGAACAGCGTACGTAACCCAATGGTAAAGTGTGTGTTGTTGAATAATATTGTAAAGTTTGTGAACATATTATGTATTTTACAATCGGAATCTGAACAAAATGACTTTATAAAATACTAATAAAAAGGCATTCATCATTTTAAAAACATTTTTGTAAAGTGTTGTTGATAAATAGTGTTTTGACATATTTTTGGTAATTTATTATTGTGGAAGTACTTTGAATGGATTTTACCTACTGCAGAAAAACGTGAGTATTTTTTTTCCTTTAGCATGTATTTCATTTTAATATGTCACCAAATTTTCTTTTTTTGACTACACTCGTGTAATATTAGTGGAGGAAAATTTTAACATTATTTTTTTTATGAATAGGGGTTAAAACCATAAAATAAGCACGCAGATATCTAATTTAAAATTTAATTGAGATTTATTTTTTTTGTAATTATTAATTTATACTATAAAATATATATGTAAAATACTGTTTTACGTTGATATTGGAGTAGTATTTTTTCCTTATTATGTTATGCACTGTATTTGTAAAGAATTGCGAGACCCATTTTCATAGACTTGCAAAAGTTTACATTTAATAATAAAATTTTGAAGAACGAGTTCCCTTGCCCTTAAACATATTTTTATAAATCGATTACGTAACTGGCAATGATGAAAATTAATAATCTAATATAAGTATTTTACTGGTTTTATTAAATAAGTTCCCATATCAAAAAAATATTTCTATCAATAAATAATACATACATCCGATGTTGAAATGCTGTGACCCCTTTAAACAAAGATAAAAAAAATATTTCCAATACATGTCGATAAATGCAGATGACCCCCAAACCAAAATAATATAATAATGTTAGTTGTATTTGACCAAACGTTATCTGAGGCGTGGAACAAACAAAACAAAAATTATTAATGACATTTTTATAATGGTGTAATAATCGTTGCGTAAACAAAATGTTAAAAGATTTCCGACAGTAGAGTAGTCAGTAACAGTTATGTTTAATGTACCTACCAAAAAAATTTTTTTTTTAAAGAAAGATAAATATTCCCGGGTTACGAATAGCCTAAGAATGATTTAAAATCCCCTACTACCATCACAGAAAGCCGAAAATGTTGCTTGTGTTGTGATGGAGGACTTAGATAGCAGAGGAATCGAACATATAAAAATAAATATTTAAAAAAAAAATTATTCATTATAAATTTTTTTTAAATAAAAAAAGAACAGAAATATATTTTCGTTATTTGTTTTTGGGGTATTATGCCGTGTTGCGCTACCTCCTTCTTTAGCCAACGTTTCGGACAGCGTTGCAGTGTCCATCATCAGGGCAGATCCGGCATATCCGGTAGACGTGAAAATACTTTTGGCCGTGAAAATCTTAAAAAGAAATATATTATTTTAGGTTGATGTTTGTCACGTGAACGACTCGTTCTTAAATTCAACAGCTCAGCTATGGAACGATTTGTCGGCCTCTGTGTTTCCTCCTTCCTACAACATGATTCACTCCTTCCTCTCTCAAGAGAGTCTCTCAATGAGACTCTTCACACAACATCTTAAGAGATGACATAGCTCCTGAAATAAATTATTTTCCTTAAGGCCTTCTGTAATGTTAAAAAAAAAAACTAAATAATATTTAAGATTAAGAATTGTTACTCAAAAGATGCACAATAACACTAATGAGTTTTTTTCTTTATAGCTAATAAGATTTTTACAATTTAGTGCTAACTTTAAAAAAATAAGAACACTAATTAGAAAATAGTACCTACTAGTTATACTAAAGTATATTTTATGTTTCACATAACCTGCCTTTGGGTAATTATTTGATACGTTTTTTCTTCGGTTTAACTATTAATACAGCATATTATGAGTGCTTACGTAACAAAACGTTAATTGAATTTATCAACATTGCTTGGATATATATATATATAATCACAACACAACAAGATTTTACAACATTAACTAATACTGTTATCATTGTACAAGTAGTTGTAAATTTACGACTTCCGTCTTATTTTGGTACCTAAATTTCTAAGGGTAATATTTTCGTACTATAGTGTTTTTTCCGCTTTAATAGTTTGAAAACTAAAAACTAATTAATTTACTCAATTTTATCTGTAATTCAATATGAACTTTTAATCATAATACTATTTCAAGGGATATTGAAAAAAGGCTAAACGCAGGAAACTCCATTAAGAAGAAGCCACAAGCCAAAAATGAGTGCATTCTTAATGTGCCTTTTATCGCCTAAAATATAGGTAATAGGAATAAAAATTGATTATTAAACTGATTCTGAAAGTCTCGACTTTAAGCGCTACAGTGGTTTTTATTTATTTTGTGCATAATTTTAAAAGAACGAAAAAAGTTTATTAATGAAAACCATCACGGGAAACATTAGCCATAATTTTATATTTATTTTAAATTTTTTCTTGTATGCGCTTATCCATTTTAATGAAAAAATATTTTTTTTGTTGTTTACGCTTATTTAATGGATCATAAATCCCTTAATTAAGCTTTATTGGGAACTGAACGCGGTTAGCGCTAACAACAAAATGTCGAAAGGATCTAAGCTAGCAGTGTGCAATGGATTATTTGTTTTGGCGATGTTTGTCAGTAAGGAATGAAAATGGCAGAGGAAGGATGAAAGTAGACTGATTGCTGTAGAATACAATGAGGCGTATGTGTGTAAAACCATGTGTGATCGTGTTAGAATGTAGATTCGCGAAGAATGCAAGGTTGATGTAAGCATAATGAATAATTTATAACTTTATGAGTATAATCTCAAATTATAATATTTAACTAAATTAAGACAATATTAGCAAAACACAATCGAAAATGCGAGACAGAAAAATCAGAAAAAGATATTGGCACCTCTGGAAGGAAGGGACGGTCAAAAATGGTTTGGGCATGTACAGCGAATTAACGACAGCAGGAAAGTAAGGAAAATATAATGCATTTTTTTACATTCAGCTGCAGCTCGAAAAACTTATGCATTTAGTGGTAAACCGTCGCCAGGCTAAATTTTGATTGTACAATTTTTTTTTCCTTTCATCGGCTGCAAATGTTAGTACATAAACCTGTAATATTACAATAAGATGTCTAATAAGCAGGAAAAATTGTTTACGGGTCGTTTTCTTTAACGGAACATAAAATTTTAGAAACATTATTGAAAGAAAAAGTCCGTCAAGCTGCTATTTTTTGGATATAATAGGAGATATGCGTTTTATAAAATCATTATTGAAAGAAGTTGAAAATATTATATACAGACAAATAAATGACAAATTTATGTTTACTGCATGTAAATATGTCACTTTTATTAGAATTTTATCTAGATGGCACTTTCTGTTTCTCGGAAAATAATTTATTTAAAGAAAAGCGTGGTGGCCTGGCTTGGTTTGTTTATACAAATCAGCAGTTTTATTCCGAGGTTGATGAAATTTTTAACACTTGACTTTCAAAATAAGAGAAAAATTTGTGTCTACATCTGATTTCGAATATCTGTGTTTAAATCCGGAGCAACTACCTACTTAGTTTTTGGTTATTGCAATTTTAAAACCATAATATTACTTA
The DNA here is from genome assembly GCA_929108145.2 of Limnephilus rhombicus. Taxonomy (NCBI): domain Eukaryota; kingdom Metazoa; phylum Arthropoda; class Insecta; order Trichoptera; family Limnephilidae; genus Limnephilus; species Limnephilus rhombicus. Next base: position 3,559,849 of record OV815296.1, read on the forward strand.
CTGAAAGCAAATAATAAATGTAATCAAGAATATAAAATGAAGAACATTTTTTATTTGTACACTTTTCTTTTAAAGATAAAGAAATGAGTCATTTTAATCATTTTGGAGATAATTTTATACAAATCCCTTACGAATTTTTATCTTCATTATAATAATAATAATAATTATGTTTATTCCAGGATGTGGGGAGGATAGTGCAATCCCACACGTCCCATAAAGTTGTACATATTTACAGAACAGATAAAGTAAAAAAAAGTAAATAGAAAAGAAAAGAAAAAAATTAATAAGTAAAAAAATAAAATAAATAAATAAAAAACATAAGCGATAATAGAAATAAAATAGATAATCAATTATAATGTAGGACGTGGTCTGGAGTGAGCTCGGGCCCAGCGCTTGCTCAGGAGTGGCGCTTGGTGCTGGAAGGCTGCGATCACCACTGTGTTATCGGAAGCCATTAGCCGCATCCTGGCTCCAGTGACCAGGTGTCTCATCAGACCGGCGAATCCGTGTAGTCCTAGCTCCGTAAACATTGAAGATGCGCTGCTGTATCTTCTGTATCCAAATACAATTCCGCAAGCATCATTATATTGGATCCGGAGTCGTTCTATTGAGCTGGTTCATTAGTGACACCATGTTTCACATGTATATAGGCTAGTGCGAAATGCATTGAACAATGTTTTTTTTACATTGTTACTGCATTTGAAGAATCTTCGGGCAATCATATTAGACAGTACACTGATACTTCTCCGCTGTCGTTCAATATCACCGTCATCCGAGAGGTCTTCAGTAATAATTAATGAAGACAATATTGCGAAACTCAATCGAAAAGCTGAAACAGAAAAATCAGAAAAAGCTAAGGTCACATCGAGACTTTCGAGGAAATACAAGATTTTTCAATTTGTTTCGCTAATATTTTACTCATTAAGTTAAAAATAAATATTTTTTTCGTTTATTTCAACGGCTCCGGTTTAAAATAGTGTAAATGAAGAATCGTTTATTTTCAGAATGGAAATTAAAAAATATATATTTAAATTAATAAATGCAAATCATAATTATAAAACGTGAGTTATAATTGTAAAAAGCAAGTAATAATTACAACGTTTTCATTAGGAAAAAAAATCATGCCATTTTAATATATACTCGCATATTGTTTCAGCTTTCCTAAAAAGTTAAGTGACTATTTGTCATGCCTTTTGGCTTCGGAAAGTCTGAATATCATCTTCTAAGCATTAAGAATATAACTTATTCTTAAATTACCAAGCAATATGTTTTCGAAAGTACCTACGTAATATTCTAAAGTTCCAAATTAAAAATTCTTATTTTTGGTACAAATGATGAATTTATGCCGCCGTTCTTATACTAGTTGGTGGTTTTGTACTAGCATGGTTGCCTTCCAAGCTGTTAATCAGGGTTCGATTCTCAGTCGTCGCAAAAAAATATAATTAGGTGTACCTAGGTGCCTATCAAATACATATGTTTTTATATTTTACTATATTTACGGCGATTTTTCACGGGACTGTGTTATTAATATAATATTTATTATTGTGAACTAATTTCTATAATCTTAACTTTTCGATGGGTAGGAATCTGATGTGCAATGTGTCAAGGAGTGAAGGACGTGTGAATCCATCCCTCCCACTGCGGTGCAATGCGATGGATCGAAAGAGTTCGGCTGGAGAAGTCTAGATTTAATCTCCCTCAAACAATCTCTCCCAATCCGGCCCGTCACACACTAAGTGAGCAAACGCACTTTCCGCCAAGACCTAGCCAAACTTCACCCCGTGAACCGGAGCCTAAGTCATCAAACATAGCGTACCACTTGGGGTGACCTACGGCAGGGGTGTTGGTTATTTAGTAAATGGTTCCCATACCCACCATCCAAATATTTTCTGTCTTAAAATGGTGAATCGACATGAAAACATTTCTCAACTTATATTCCAGTCGATTGCATATTATATTATTTACCGAATGCAAGAAATCTTTTTGAGTGAATATCTCGGCATCGGGTTGCGATACCATCCATACTCATTTGTGATGCAAGTTCATTGCAAGACTGGAACGCACCGAGCAACTGGTTTTCTGTTGCGTGTACAAATTCTGGCCTGTTTTACGTATAATAATTTATAAATAAATTAATACTCGATAGGTTAACTCGAACCTCGTCCCTTTTTAAATTTGCACAACACTATTGCAATGAAAATCTAATTTATTTCTTTCACTTATTTTTGTGACCCTTCAATAATTATTCCACAATACTCGTCTTCTTCTCAAGTCGGTTCCTCGTTGCTGAATATCGTGACCCCTACTCCAATTTCCATGGTGGACAAGACTTCTCCACTCCTTGCGATCCTGCGCTGCGGGAGAGCTGCGAACAACTACATACCAGACGCTAGCGATATTTGGTCACTCCAGCGCACTGGTGACCTTCCTCTGTTTTTTCTGATTTTCACTTTACCAGTTACTGTGAATTTCTCCAAGTTGGAGACCTCAGTTTAACGAGCAACGTGTATTAAAATACGTTAAAGGCAGATAGTTGAAAGCCTTATATGGATGCCTAACTCTTCCAGGAGAGACCTATTTTTACGTCTTGCTGTCCATGGATCCTGAGCATTTTTCTCCAGCATTCAAAAATACACCAAGTAAACTTTGGTTTCACGGTAAAAAAATCCAAAAGGTTTATTTCCTGCATTTCGAGAAAGAATTTGTCATTGCTCTAATGGAGCGCATTTGCTGAAAATTCGAGTCATCGATAGTCCATTCTGCCAGTGCGGTGTCGAGGAGACTCATGACCATGTATTTTTCAATTGTAAAAATCATTCTTCCTTTAAAATCATATATATCGTTTGCTCATTAAAATCACCTACCATACTCCCCTCAGTATTCCGTATTTGCTGTTTCTCAACAATTCTCACGTTTTTTCAGTTTTATTTATGTTCATAGACTTGAATTACTTCAATGTTTGATTTGTCCTATTCTCTTATAGATTATCCTCAAAATCATAACTATCTTTCTTAACTTTTTCGGCACAGAGCACTCTTTTTAGGGTAAATTGCTTATTTCTTGAAAAATGTCTTTGTGTTGGAACAATTTTAGGAAAAAACAATTAACTTTGAGTACAATACTTTCTAAGTGGTAGACCCTTTTATTTTTATTAGTTTTATGTTTTAAATTATAGTTAATTAGTAACTTAATTATAATTATTAAAAAATGTTCTTACCCTATCTACTGAGGTAATAAAATGAAAAATACATAAAATAATATTAACGTCCTAAGAAACATTTCCAGCGTTAATTTTTTTTATTTATGTACGACTTTGTAGTTACCAATGTAAATCGGTCGTTTGTAATTTGCATTTGCTGTAATCAAATTGCTTTTTATCATTTTCATTAATATTTTATTTTATATTTCATCATATTTTTTCAGTAAGTAAAGCAAATACATTTATTTAATATTATTTATTTATTTCAAAACATACATAATACAATAACAAAAAGAAAGTGAAAATGTAAATGTAATGTTAAATATAAAAACGAAAGGTAAAAAAATGAGTTAAGGTGATAGGTAGTAAATACAAAAAAGATGTATAAAATTTAAGTATAAAGTAAAAGCATAAACTTTAAAATATCAACTCACAAATAATTTTCAAAATAGCCTGTAAATCATAAATAATAGTTTTTTTTTTTTTAATTACATATATTTTATAATTTAAAACATAAATTAATAAAGTAACACTTATCCTTACAAGATATTTGTTATAACCTTTGCTTAAAAAATAATTTGTAATTTTCGTTAATTATTTTCGCCTCAAATCCAAAAAAAGTTATGTTGGAAAAGGGCTGAGCACTCTGAGCAGTCGTTCCCTAAATAAAGTTCTTCAATAAAATTGAGAGTTTGACATTGTTTGTTTTGTGTGATTGATTGAATTGAACACATCAAAACGTAGAATTGCATTGGCGTATGGAAGATCTTCATCCCATTAATTCTTATTTCCTACATCTATTAGCCCTATCCACGCAAAATACAACACTGTCAACTGACAGCTCCCTTCGTGAGTTTTAAACCATGTTTCTCTTTACATTCCATTTTCACTTGTGATGAAACAATCTAAGCATCGCGTTCAAAAAGTTTACGTCGGCCTTGCAAAACAATAATACTTTTGAAATTAACATAATTAAGTAATGAATATGATGTCTCAAAATTCGTTAAAAAGCTTCGAAACTTATTTCATAAAGGTTATAATTAAAAAAACCGTTCGGGGGCAGATAAAAGGCAACAATATTTTACAAATTAAACTATCAAAACTACTTAATTAAAAATATTATTCGTAATTCTTTTGACAGATTTCCTTATAGTTACGTCAAACGATATTTTTCATTTTTAAAATAAGAGTAATCACTGAAAATGATCTAAGCGGAATATTTGTATTTTTTATGTCGGTTTCTCACAAATTTAAATAATCTTGTTAATTTTTAGTATGCAGATTTGAAAACTTGTATTTTTTATGTAAATTACTAATGATAGTTCCGTGGTTTGTTTCTGAAAGGAAAATCTAATTTTTAAAATTTCAATAAGCCTACATAAAATGTTCTTTTTTAGCATGTTTCAATTTTAAGAAAAACAATTTTCCATTGAAAAAATGGTTCTGTGATTCCGTGTAAGGGTCAAACAACCCTTACACGGAATCGAAAGGTTTTTTTAAAATTCGGAAGGTTTGAGAAATAATTGCAAAAATATATATCGAAGATCTGACGCTCATTGACTCTTTTAAAATCAAGACATCGATTTATCCTTTTTCCGGAATGTCGGATAGTTAATGTGTTCCAAAACGTATAAGCGTTTATTTATTTAAATGAAACAATTAAACTTTGTTTGAACAACTTTTATATTTGAGTAAATCCGACCGGTTTCAGAACAAACGTTCATTTAATCAAAGAACATTTAAGGTGTCTTAATATTAATAATTTTTCTAAGTTTGCTAACCATATCATTGAAAATAACCATAGTTTTGAAAAAAATACGGGGATAAATATTCTTCATATTAATCATAAAGGAAAACGTTTAGATAACTTAGAAGCCTTGGAAATAAAAAAAATCCCTTAAAAATATATTATTTTTTTTTACATGAGCTCCACACAAGAAGCCCTGGGGAAAATAATTTCCCTCAGGGCCTATGTCATCTTTGGAGATGCTGTGTGGAGGGTTTTTTTAAGGAAAGGAAGGAGAGGAGAGTTCTGGGAAGGAAAAGGGTTTAAGGGGTGGGTAGGAATCTGGGGTTCAGTATGTCCTGGTCATCCGCTTCCAAGACCTAGACAAACCACACCCCATGAACCCGGGCACCCCTGCTAAATCACTAAACGTAGCAAACCACTTGGGGTGACCTATGGCAGAGGTGTTGGTTATCCAATAAAGGTTCCCGGGGCGGCGGTACCCATTCCCGCCTCCCAAATTGATTATCAACAAACAAAAAATATTGTCTTATAGCCCAATCATGGATATGTTCCCCTACCCACCCATTCTTCATTAATACCTAGCAACAGCTCCACCCCTACCATAATAATACATTGTTCTCATCCATATTTCAAAACTGTCAAATCAATTTGCCCTGAAGAAAGAACGTTCGTTCTGAAACCGGTCGGATTTACTCAAATATAAAAGTGGTTCAAACAAAGTTAAATTGTTTCATTTATCTATAATGGATAACCTCAAAGTTATAGCTTCATTCAAAAGTTTATTTATTTACTTGTTCATATAATCTACTAATAGGACCTAAATAATATCATGAAAACTTATATGTAACGTTGAAAAACAAATGTACATTTTTTCAATGACATCATGTACTTTAAAATAACCACATTATTTTGGTTATTATGGCTGTTGGTTTATATTTGACGTGTTTAACTATACGAATGGTTAAACAATAATAAATTTAAAAAAGCCAATGTTCGAATGTCAACCCTATTAATGTCGACAAAACAGGTTTCGGTTTTCATTTTTTTGGAATATCCAACTGATTTTTATTGGAATTTTTATCACCTGCATAATTATTTATCTACTTTAATATATTTTTAATTGATCATGCTAAAAATGATTCCCAACACGTACACCAAAATTACCGAAGTACTTCTCACCGTAAATAATATATCGAAATGAATTTTCCGTGTTTTTCCTAATTCATTTTATTATTTATTACCATTAAAAGACATTTTTTTAAATATTCTATATAGACATAATAAAATTTAAGAATAATAACCTACTTACCTAAATACATAAATTGCTCAGGTAAATTAATGTTAATTATGAGTAATCTATCTACTCACATAAAAAAATGTGTCTGTGACGGGCAAGCGGGTGGCGTGAATTTTTTTTTTTTTTTTGAAATAATAGATAATACATAATGTAATCGACAAACAAGTCCTGCTAAGCCAATTGAATTGGCTTGTCAACAGGGGCTTTATTTTAGTTTCGTATACATTTTTTAAATTTAAAATTTACATCTTATATTTACAGATTCAACATTTTTCCATACATATCAATATCAATATAAATAAAAAAATTTCCGATAGCCAATTTTTCACTATATATTTAACCTTATTCATAGAATTACCTTGCTTTATAGTGTCATGTAATAAATTAAATATCTTAGGTATAATGTATTAGTAATGCAAACAGGGTGTTAAGGGACGTACTTGACTTACTTTAACCAGTGATTCCTGACATTATTTGGAGTAAAAAAATGTAAATGAAATTTTGGTCTCCGGTGACATTTTTGATGTTTTTTTTTTTTCTACAAAAACATAAAAAAATGGTAGTTGTTGAACAGTTGGAGGCGGGGTAAGGGGTTCATCGGAAACCCGGCTGAGTGACCAGTGACGTCATGCGGAAGAATTTTTTTTTGATTTTGAAGAAAAAATTTTTGAAAATAAAAAAAAAGTCGTCAAAAAAAGTTACCGGAGACCAAAATTTCATTTACATTTTTTACTCCAAATAATGTCAGGAATCACTGGTTAAAGTAAGTCAAGTACGTCCCTTAACACCCTGTATTATTTTTTATACAAATATATGATTTTATTCTAAGATTAATGAAATTTTGTACACTTGGCTATCAAAACAAGAGGAAGGTCACTGTTTACATCTGATTTCTAAAAACTCCGCGTAAAGCTCGGAAAACGCCCGGGACTTCAGTTAGTCTATCTGTATACTTTTATGTACAAAATAGTGTCTGCGGCGGGCGGTGTGTATTTAATTTTTATACAAATATTCAGTTTTATTCTGAGATTGAAAATTTGCACCTTTAAGCTGGAAAACAAGAGGAAGGCCAGTGTTTACGTCATGATGTTTTGAAAAACAACCCACATCACCTTTCCCAACCAAGACATCATTCTGACCAAAGCTACATCAGCGGCCTCCGTCCACATTGTTACCTCATTAACGTTATCAAATATTTTTTATTCAAATTTACCAAAAAATATGGTATTGGTTATCCAATAAATGGTTCCCGGAACGGCGGTTCCCTTATTCGCTCAATTGACAGAGCACATTCTCAAAAAGCGGAATATTCTTAGTTTAATTACCGGTCGCAAATACACATAAAAATCACAACATTGTTTTTTGCGTGTCATATGACATGATTCCTAAAAAACGTAAAAACTATTTCCACAAATTAAGGAAAAGTTGAATTTTTTTAATCCTTCACTTTATAATAATGTGTGGTGCACTTTGACGAAATCTCTTCCACGATCTGTGAACTGCAGAAGTATTGCAATCGTTACTTACGCAACGAAAAACGTCAAACTATTTATCTTTTTTTATGCGGATATTATATATATACAACTACCGATTATTTAGAGACTTCGTCCAGGATCTTGCGACACTAGTCACGTCATAATACTATTTATTATAATAAATAAAATATGTAATAATGAAGTTGTTTGCTAAATTTCATTCAAAATAAGTCTAAATACAAGAAAGTAGGATCTTTTAAAACCAGGTTTTTTAATGGTAATAAAATATCACCTCTTTCCTTGGTTAATTTGTATAATGTACTCATAGTATTATTAACAATAGGAATACGAAAAATTATCATTATTAACAGGTTTGATTTTGCACTAATATTGACAGTTATTTCAAATGTCTGTAGATCGCAATGAAAGTAATTTTGCAGATTGAAGATGTGCTTGGAAATTTCAGACTCGGAGTACTTAGAAATTTAAGAGCAAATGTCTTAGCAATAGAGAACTCCAGTCCATTTTTTTAATGAATAATGACCTTCTACCTTAAATAACTGCATTTTTATTTTTATTTTTATTTTTCGAGTTAGTTTTAATAGTTTAAATAATTGTCAAAGTTTTAATTTTTCAAGACCCCCGAAAACCACCGTATGTAAAGGTGAATCGTGTGACGTCATCACTCCTGAAAAATTACTATAGAATCGGGCAATCAGCTGATCTACCGCCGCCATTTTGAATTCCGTTGTTCGAAGTATTCTCCCTATAAATAGCATTACTATTTTTTGTGCAGTAATTTTTTAATGTTTTCAATAATAGAGATGAACTAATAAGAGATACCTTTATTTTTTAAACATTATTTAGGCCTAAATAGTGTTTCAATAAACACAACAAATAAATCTCTATAAACAGTATGTAAATAAACGAATAAATTAATACGATGGCTTGTGTCATATCATACATTCCCATACAATGACTTTACGGTGACGTCACGACACGTTGAACAGTGACGTCACCTTGACGACGTTTTTTACGACCTGATTAAAAATGGACTTTTTAATATATTTTTAAAAACCCTACGTTTAATTTTATTAAATAACACTTGTATATTCAGAATCAGCGTGTATTGGTCTATATGAACATATTTTTTTTAATGTTCGAATATTTTTCACTGCAGTTCCTTATTTTAGTAATGCTCACTGTTCTACTACATTTGCTACTTCAGCATACAGAGAGACAAAAAATCTAAATATTAATACAACTGCTACGGGGTGAGGAATGTCTAGGTCTTGGCGGTAATGCATTTGCCCACCCACTGCGAAGCGGGCCGCATCGGGAAGAACTGGTTGAGGGAGATCTTTGCATTGACCTTCCCAGACTCTTTCGAACCTTCGACTTTCATCCCATTGCGAGGGATGGATTTATACGCCCGTCTCTTCTGAACATATTTACCCCAGAATCCTACCTACACCTCATATCTTTTTCCTTCCCAGAATTTTCTCTCATTCCTTTCGCTGAAAAGACCCTCCACATAGCATCCCTGAAGATGACGTAGGCCCTGAGGGGAATTATTTTTCTCAAGGCCTCCTTTGTAAATTTAATGAAAAAAAACCACTGCGAAGTTCTTTATGTTTTCGAATTTAGATCAAGTAAGTAAATAAATCTTCTTAATATATAAAACAAAGTCGAGTTAGTTACGCCATTTATAACTCGGGAACGGCTGGACCGATTTTTATGTTATTTAATTTGTTGGATTTGTTTCCGTCCCGAATAGCAGAATAGCTACAAAACATCGGAAAAATTCACGAAAAAAAAATTATGAAAAAATATATTTTCCTCACACATTTTTTATAGAACAAATTCTCATCTTTTGAAAGAGCTGCAGGAATATTGTGATAAGTAGGTATAATATTGAGTAGTGAGCGAATTTAAAAAATTCAAAAACGTCAAACGTAAATGCGCTGATGGTTTTGCTTTTGTTCTTAAACATAAAATGCTGCCCCCCTTTCTTACACACTAAATGTCAATAGTCGAAAATGGGACAAACGGTGAACGTATGTCTGCATCCCTCCAAAGGAAAAATGCAATAATTATAATAAATTTCCCTCACACGTATAAATAAAATGGAAAAGTAAAAAAATCACATCAATTGTAAATCCGTACACAACGCCATCTCTGATACCGACAAAAACAAAACACGGTCAATTGCATCATACTGTATTTTTTAAAGGGTATTAGAGGTGGGTGGGAATCTGGGGGTCAGTGTGTGCAGGAGTGACGGGTGTATGAATCTATCCCTCCCAATGAGATGCAAGGCGATGCTCCGAGAGAGTACGGCAGGAGAATTTAAAGGGACTCCCTCAACCATTCTCTCCCGATACTGCCACGCAGCTGGTTGTCAGACGTACCCTCCGCTAAGACCCGGACAAACCTCACCTCTACACCTGCATCCCAGCTAAGTCACCAAACGTAGCGAATCACTCGGGGTGACATATGGCAATATTTAGTAAAATGCCATCTCTAGCGGCTCCACAGACTCATATCTCCATTATCTAAGCATACATTTATAATCCATATGTTTATTGAGTTAGGTAAATTAACTTTGAAGTGTATAAAATTATTTATTCGGTGAAACAAGATTAAATAAATTATTTTTTATACCTTATACGAAGTGAAGAAAATTTGATTGGATCATCATATTATTCTGTTAACCCCTGACACGCGAAGGTTATTTTTACCACATGGGTTTTTTTAACCATTTTTTTGTTCTAAACTAACTAACTAACTAACCATCACGCCGTTAGGCAGATAGGGATAGGCAGAGAAGATGGACCGCCAAACAACTCAGTCTTGGCATACACTCTTGGCCTAATTCACATTCATACATCGTCTCATACATACTCTACTATTATCCATCAGCCTTTTTGTCCGGCATGCTGGGTATTAATAGCCTCGCCGAAAGAAGGAAAACTGCTTTGCTGACAACAGCATATAAACTTTTAAACGGTAACATCTGTGTTCCCGATATATTACAAAAATTTGAATTTTATGTCCCCGACAACTTCACAAGAGCGCGCAGACACAGAACTTTTGTTGTTCCGAGATGCAGAACTAACTCACCATTAGTAATGCCGCTCAGAAAAATGATTATTTTACTAAATTTCCTGCCCCCTGACATAGATATTTTTAAACTAAATATTCATCAATTCAAAAACGCTATAATTACTTAATAAAATAAAATGTATGTTTATTATTGGTTATGTATAACTGTAAATGTGCATTTAAAATAAAATAAATAAATAAAAAAAATAATATTATTCTGACTCTTGACATGGCCCGTCTCAAGTACCTGATTCACATGATCGTGCCATGTCTTCCTCGGGCGTCCCCGACTTCTTCTACAATTCACATTTGCGTCATGTATAATTCTTACACTACTTTCTTCGTTCATTCGAACTACATTCCCAAACCATCTGAGGGTCCCTTTCTTAATCTTACTCATTACGCTTACATCAGCCTTGCATTTTTTGCTGATAATCACATTTCTTACACGATCATACATGGTTTTACCGCACATACGCCTCAGGGATCTCATTTCAACAGCATTCAGTCTGCTTTCATCCTTCTTCTGCCAGTTCCATGCCTCACTGCCATACATCAGGATAGGATCTCTATCAGCCTCCCCATCTCGCGTAAACATATTAATAGATACACAAACTCATCCACCTGCACCAAGTTTTCATCATTCACAATTATATTGCACTCTGTTTTCGTACTCTCGTTTTCAAACACCATGGCTGTAGACTTACTTTTTTTCAATTATAAGTCAAATATCCAAGTTTCGACGGCTTCCTTGGTCGAGGGATATGGCTCCCGTCTAGCAATCTGGAGAGATCGGATGCAAATCCCGGCGTAAGCTAATAAATTTCCGTTATTTAGAAACGTATACATTTAAAACAATATCTTACAGTATTTCGATCGTCCAGTTGATTAGAGAGATATCTCCGAAAAATTTAAATATCAGTTGAGTGTGCAGTCATATGTCAAAGTATACCTTTTATCTGCTACACTATTCAGATGCTCATTAACACCACCAAATCATTTCTGATGCAAAAAAACTTTGAAATAAACAAAAAATGACGTTTTCTGGGTTACTAGTGAGAAATTTCAAAATTTTCTGTTATGCCTCCTGTTTTATTTAGTTTATTATTTTATAACAATTTCATGTGTAAAACAAATTATGTAAATAATATTTGGTTTATGGTGAGCATTAGAATATCGCTTTTGGAGATGTCTTTATCAACTAGGAGATCGATATCTGCAGCACGTTCCAGAATGGAAGATAATCTAAATATCACTTTGTCTGACTAATCAAATAGACGATCAATATCTGCGGCACGTTCCAGAATGGAAGATAGTCTAAATGTCGCTTCCAACGTTGCTTTAAATGGCTAAAACCGTGACCAGATCTGGGTAGCCAGGTAACTTCACCACCTTCCTCTTCCCATCTCTTTTCCATCCGCATCACCTTCAGCCTCACAACATGCCCCGTTTGGAGATGCCATAGCCTCATTGCCTTAAACAATTTCCCTCGGGGCCTTTGTCCTCTTTGGGAATGCTGTGTGGAGGATTTTTCAGAAAAAGCGTATGAGGGGTAGATAGGAATCTGGGGATCAATGTGTCGGATGTATGAATCCGTCACTCCCACTGCGATGCAATCCGATGGATCGAGAGAGTCCGGCTGGAGAGATCTGTATAGGTTAGGTCCCCCTCAACCAGTCTCTCCCAATCCGGCCCACCACGCAGTAAGTGGGCAAACGCATTCGCCGCCAAGACCAAGACAAACCTCACCTTATGAACCCGGGCATCCTCTGCTAAATCACCAAACGTAGCAAACCACTTGGGGTGACTTGTGACAGGGGTGTTAGTTATTCAACACATGGTTTCCGTGGTGATGGTACCCATACCCGCCTTCCAAATTGAAAGTGTTTTTTTTTAATTAGCTCCACATAGGAGGCCCTGAGGAAAATAATTTCCCTAAAGGCCTATGTCATCTTTGGGGATGCTGTGTGGAGGGTCTTTTTATGAAAGAAAGGATAGGAAGTTCTGGGAAGGAAAAGAATAATAGAGGTGGGTAGGAATCTGTGGGTAAGTGTGTCCAGGAGTGACGGACGTATGAATCCATCCCTCCCACTGCGGTGAAGGCGATTTTCTGAGAGAGTACCGCTGCAGAAATCAAAGGGACTCCCTCAACCATTCTTTCCCGATCCGGCCTATCATGCAGCTGTCCGCCGCCAAGACCCGGACAAATCTCACCCCACGACCCCGGGCCCGTATCTTGTGCGGTATTCACGTAAAAAATATGATAAATTATTAATCAACAGAATGATCATTATCTTGAAATTCTATTTTTGAACAGTGCAATGTGCTAATTAGGATTAGGTGTGGATATTATTCACTAGCTATTAGAAGATTTTAGTGTTTTATTTATAAAACACCTTTAAAATTTATCTGATTTGATGCAGATTTGTTTAATATCCTATGACCTTGGCGGAGTCAATATCAAACTTCGTATTGAAATGGTTTTTTGACATTATTTTCACAATTTATTCAAATCGTCGAAGATAGGAAAAAAATATTTTTTAAACTTTACTCTCTGAACTCTCAAGACTGATGACTACTGACTTCCAAGGTCAAACTATGCTAACTTTGAAATTATAATTTGCTATTTAAATTCTAATTTCTGTTAATTACTTGTGTTTCGTTCATCCAACATACCTTCCACTTTAATAGGAGCGATTCGGTGAGAGCAGGTGGAGTGGAGAGATGGGGGGTGAAATGTAGATCCCGCCAATGTGGGGGATTTTAACAAAAATGCACCTTCTAGATGAGAAAAGTGTGGAAAAGTTGAATAAAAAAGAAATTAAGGTGCGCTTGGCAAAATTGAGGGAGATACAGCCGTTTAAAGAATGAATAAAATGACACTTCGTGAACTTATACTACGCCATTTTGTTACTATTATGTTAGTATCTCAGACTTACTATAAACGAAGGTTGATACGATTGTAGCCAACTTCGTGTGATATATAATAAGGCGCGTAATTATGAAAAACAGAATTAATAATGGTCACAAACCATGTAACACAAACCTGGCGTAGCCGCTAAACTACTTGAAAACTGGGATGTTTTTCTTGCGTTGACGCGAGTAGGCGTTATAAAGGGGCACAAACCATGTTACACAAACCATGTTTAGCGTAGTCTTAGGTTAGGTTACTTTAATTTGGAAGGTGATAAACAGTTTAAAAAATCGTTGAAAAAAAGTCCGCTAGACAAATTTCATAATTACGCGCCTCATGTATCTCACGAAGTCAGCTACAGTCTAGCTGTTGTTTGCATCAGGTCAGGGATACCAACATTATAGTGACAATTGAAAAAATGGCGGGTGGGCTGTCAATAGTGTTGATTGGCAAAGTGAAATTTTACTTAACGCAATTGCAAATTAATTACTTCAATTTTTTTATTGCTTTCCGCGCTTTCTTTCACCTTCCAGATTAAAGTTCTCCACTTAAAACGTGGTAAAAACATCGTTTTCGGCATAAACCAAACATTGGCAATGGCGTAGAATCGGTTCAGGAAGTGACATTTTATTCATACTGTAAACGGCTGTATCTCCCTCAATTTTGTGGAGCGCACCTTAATTTCTTTTTTATTCAACTTTTCCACACTTTTCTCATCTACAAAGTGCACTTTTATTAAAATCCCCCACATTGGCGGGATCTGCATTCCTCCCAAGGTGGGAATGTCATGAGTTATCTTATATATAAAATGAATCGCTAAATGTGTTGCTAAGCGCAAATCTCGAGAGCAGCTGAACCGATTTCGCTAATTCTTTTTTTAGAATATTCCTCGAAGTACAAGGATGAGAAAATTTAAGAAAATTGCGCAGAAAATTCGAAAATTTCAGAAAACCTAACGACTATCGCACGTTTGACAGTTCGCGTGTTTGAGAATGACATTTTGCAAAACAATTCTATTTTTGAAAATCTTTAGTTGATAAATTTATTTAAAGTAGGTACTCCCCTAATTGTTTGAATCGAATCAAGAATTTCAGATATTATAAATAGGTGCCAAAGTTATGTACCAAGTATTAAGTTATGTGCCATGTTAGGTACCAAATTTAATGTACATGAAAAATGGAAATTTGAATAAAAATCGTAAAAGGTAGCACGCGGGCTGTTTAAAAACTGAATGTACTGGGATTGAATATATGGAACGCGGGAGTAGGGTTGGCGGGACGAGGGAGCGGGAAAGGGAAGAGGGAAGGCGGGGAAGGTGGAAGGGGAACGCGGGAGGGGAAGGGGACGTGTGAGGGGGGAGGGGAACTCGGGAGGGGGATTGGCGGGACGGGGGAAGGGGGGGGAGTGGAGTTGGGAGAGGGAAGGTGGAGGTGACAGAGTGGGAACGTGAGAGGGGAAGAGGACGCAGGAGAAGAAGGGGAGGCGGAAGGGGAATGGGACGAATGGGAAAGGACACTCAGAGAGAAACAATTTCTTTATTAAATGGCATATCAACGCATGCCGGGACCAGCTAGTATATAATATTATTATGGACAATGGACTTAATCAAATGTTAATTTATTTATAAATATACTAGCTGGGTTACCCGGCTTCGCTCAGGACAACATTCGAGAGTGTCCTGAAAGTTTCACACTGATGTTCCCGATTCCCTATTCCCGAACATGCCACAATTTTCTAGAATGTTCCCGGATGTTCTGGAACGTTACAGAATGCTCTCAAATACTCTGACTGGGTGTCCGGATTCGCTCAGGGAGTTGATGTGAGATTAAATTGACGTTCGAATCCACAACGGATCTTGCTTTATATACCCTACATGGGTAGCCCCATACAAAAAAGACTTCAAATGTTCCAGAATAATGTTCCAGATCATTCCACAACCTTCAGGAGTGTTCTGGAATGTTCCACAATGATCGAGGATGTTCCGGTATGTTCCTGAACGTTCCATCCTATACCCGAACATTCCACAACATTCCAGAATGTTCCGGGATGTTCTGGAATGTGGTGGAATGCTCAAGAATACTCTGGAATATTTTGAACAGTTCTAGAAATTTTAAGGGGCGAAACTTCCAGCCCGTATATCTTAAATGGAATATTAAAGGTGATTTATATAATTAATTTTATTCGGATATATTAAAGGTGTGAAATATTTCAATATTTGAAAGATTATATTTTTATTTCTAATAATAAAAGTTGAAAACGTTTTTCATCACCTTTGAAAAACGGTTTTTAGTTTTCGAATATGTTCAGAAATATTACAATTATTGGGATTTTATTGAAAAGTGGATATATTTTGACCTTCAAAAAATACCCCCGATTTCACGATCAATGTTTGAAAATTAACATGGGTGACGTCGCGTTTTAACGCCCTATGCCGTCCAAGGCACGTACAGTTTTTTCCTCGTGTTTCTTTAATTGGACATAACTTGGTTACAAATGCTTTTCTAACATTTTTTTTGCTTACATATGATAAATGAATCACTCCTTCATAAAAAATCTTATTATTTATTACCAAACTTGCAAGAAAATTATACAAAAATACAATATTTTAAAGTGCCAAACTTTTTTTTGTCAAAAACATATCTGGTCACCAAACACGGCTAAAGCCATTTTCAAGCAACGTTTCAATTCTGAATGGTGGTCTTACACCAGGGCGATACTGATAGTATCTTCCACTCTGGAACATGCCGCAAATATACCATACATTATTTTGAATGAATTAATTGTCAAATAACACAAATTAATCAAATAAAATTTATTTGCGCATGCCGGGTTCGAACCCGCGACCTCCGGATTGTGAGTCAAGAGTCTTACCCACTGGACTACGGAGGTCGTCAAAAATAATATAAAATACAAATTATATTTTTTTATGATTCATTATCCTTCAGGTATATAACATTCAAAATAAAATACTAACAAATACTTTTTTTTGAGGGAAGATTTTTTTACACAAACTATATATTTTTATTTATTACGAACAGTTTCTAAACCATCAACTGACTGTTATATAATGTAACATTATCTCATCTAGCCAAATTTTAATGGTATCACAAGTGTTCACAAGTGTTCACAAGCGTTATTTTTTTTATATTAGCTCCACACAGGAGATCCTGAGGAAAATAATTTCCCTCAGGGCCTATGTCATCTTGGGGAATGTTGTATGGAGGGTATTTTTAAGGAAGGAAAGAAAGTTCTGGAAAGGAAAAAGGTACAAGGGGTGGTTAGGAATCTGGGGGTCAGGTTATCCAGGAGTGGCAATCCATCCCTACAAGCTGTGCGAGGCGATAGTTCGAGAGTCCAGCCGGAAAGGTCAAAATGCCACCCTCAACCATTCTCTCTTGATCCAGCTCGCCATGCAGCAGGTGGACAGACGCATCCGCCGCTAAGACCTGGACAAACCTCACCCCATGAACCCGGGCACCCCTGCTAAGTCACCAAACGTAGCGCACCACTTGGGGTGACTTGTGGCAGAGGTGTTGGTTATCCAATAAATGGTTCTCAGGGCGGCGGTACCTATACCCGCCCCCCAAACTGTTAACAAACAACACTATATTTATTTCAGTCGATTTCTTATTTTATAACAATTGTTGATTAATGTTGTACAATTCATACAGGAGTATTTGTTGTTTTTTTCAAATGTTGTATTTTATATAGGTACTTGCAGGTTTTTACAGATGCAATGCCGCCTCATGGAGCCTCATGAATGAGTTTTCTTTGGCCCTGTTTAATTTATCTTTGTCTTACTAACCTATTTATTTTGCATTTTGTTTTTCCTGTTAAGCACTTGCATACTGCTTACTAACAACGTATGCAAGGTCACTGGAGGTCTAGATTCGTTCAAAATAAATAAATGTAGCTTTGTTTAACAAAAAAATTAGAATCTTGCGAGAGCCTTGAAGGAGTAACCATCTGTTACTTATACCATGGCGGGTAAGAGGTGGATAACCTCCACTGTACAATTCACACATTATAAAGTATATAATACGGTATTCACATGAAAAGAAATTATAATAATAAAGGACATGAATTGATACTGTCTTTGTTTTTTTGAATGGGGTTGGGCGAAATGGCAAACATTGATTTTGTGCATTCGGTGCAAACATTGATTTCCATTGATATAAAGCAAGCCTATCTACTGACTAGTTAGACAAAAGTAATAACTAGGCAACGTCTCACTAACATACTTTGTGAACTGTAATTGCAATTTTAGACACATGCACAGAACATGAAACGTTTATATGTAAACAAAAAATATAAAACGTTGTTTTCTCTTAGTGGAATTACATTCAGACATTAATCTACAAGTTGTTCGTCGAACAGGTACAAAAGCATAATGGGTGAGACTAACAAAGGGATACTTAGATGAAGTTGTGTTATTTGAGAACACTACTTAGTAATATGCAATCAATGTTAAACAAACAAAATGTTCTTCGTGTTTTCTCCATGCTTCTCATTATGGGTACATGTGAATTGTCCTATTTAATTGAAAATGGATAAATGTCTGAATAAATGCGAAGTCTCTTTCTATGAGAATAGATTTTTATGGCTATGATTTCATACGAGAGTTTCAACAGCTCGTAGTGAGTGAAACAAAGCCATCCCCAATTTGGAGAACGTTGTGAAATGAAAAGGAAGAAGCGAAGAGAAGGTTGGGAAGCATCTAATTTTTTTAGATTTTGTAACTAATCACGGCTTAAGCCATTTCCTGCAACGTTTCAGTATGCACATTTTGTGTAGGTCATTTATATATCTAGTTTTATTTACACTATTCAAGGAAAAACTCACAAAATTTTTTTTTTTTATTTCAACTTCATGTGTTTGTTTTGCACAAATACCTTATCTATAATGTTTATCTACGTTAGGAGTTTATCTGCGCCGGTTCACAAGGATAATTTGATTTCATAGGATATTATAGGTATGAATAATTTAAAACTAAAAATATTAGAGCCATTTAAACAAAATCCAACATAATCTTTTGGCAAAATGTTGAAATTGAAATTATATGTACTACTTATAGCTTTTGCTTTCTAGAATTAAACTAGCCGTCATTAGCAAAAAGACAGCTGAAAACTTGTAACGATTGTATGGAAAGTGTTAATCTTACCAAATCAACACTTTCATATGTGTCACGGGAGTTAAATAAATGAATAGAAGGTTTTAATAGATTCTCTTTTTATTGTAATAGTAAAACAAAATCGCGACACAATATTAAATATCAGAAAGTTGCGGGGCTAAATCTGATAGCTGTACACACCAGGACAATTCGGGACGGAATGATTTTGCGGTAGCATTTGGAACTACATCTAGTCTTTCCGGTGTGACCAGCATTCAAAATTGCCAGTACATAAAAAAACATTGTACATTAAACAGTACCTTGCCATAATTCTAACATTATGATATATTTTTTTACTATATTAGGTTGATAAACATGAATGGTCTCGTATATTAGAATGTTACCATTTAAAATTTCCAGCTGCCTTTTTGCTTATGACGGCAGAATTTCTAGATCAACACAACTATTTTCAATTCGAAACGCAAATTTCCACCACCAGAAAATTTTGATTTTTATTAATAAAAATTTAATAAAACAATTACTTTGTTCATAACCACGGCTGATTTTTTTAAAACACCAACCGGTTTCGCTTCATTAAACTCAGTTTCATTTTATATTATGATGATGCTTGTGTTAAGGAAAACCGGTCGGTATTAAATTAAAAAGTTTTATTTCGTTTAATATGTTAACCCGTCTGCTTGTTTCAATATATTCGCACCTCACAATCCGAAAGCCTTGGTTTCGCGCGTAAATTCTGAAACCGTCACTTTGGATCGAGATTGTAAAATACCTATGCAAGATAGCTTTCATTTTTCAAAGACAATAAGAAGCATTATTTCGTTTTCTTTCTGGTTAGAAAAAAAAATTGTTCGCATGAGAGGAAGGGATTTATATAGCTTTTAAAAGGTAAGGTCGCTCGGGACGTTTTTGGTCTTATGAAAGTACAACGCGATTACGTGTTTTGGGATGTATTTATTACCTTTCTATCAAAGTATAATAATAAAAATTATAATACACTGTCGAATAAGAATTTCCATAACAGCGGTTTTAAAAAAAATCCCAAAAACAGTTCCCGACTTCTTTGAATTTAGTGACTGAATGTATTCACTTTGTACTTCAGATTCTTAAAATCTTGCAAAACGTAAGTATAACAGGAATAAGAAAACAATAATTTGTTTTACAATGTCGTACCTATCTAATTATTGCATAAATTTTATTCTAACTCACTTCTGACATCACATCGTGTTATTTTCTCTTCGCAGAAGCGAATTCCGCAAATTAATATTGCACCGCAAGGCCGAAAATATTGCCAGTGAGTGAAAATTTTACACGAAACCTCGGAAAACTTCGTCAGCAAATTATGCTTACATATTGCAACACTATGTATTGAGGCAACACCGAAATTTGATTGAATCATTATCATCACTTTTATTGTATTTGCGAAAAAAATCTTTTACATAAATATGATTATTTGTTTGCAAATCGCTTGTGTCTACAAAGTTCTTTAAGCGATATGAAGATTGATAATGTTTGCGAAAATTACCCAAGCCAGAAAAATCGAGATAAAGCTACAAAATTTATATAGAACACAAAAAATGTGAACATAAAAACCAAATAGCAGAATAATCGAAACTAAAATAAACCATCTCATAATAATCGAAACAAAATTTATCGGGTTGCAATAAGTGACCTTACAATAACCGATATTTTAATAACAGAGGTAACAGAAATCGGCATAACAATAATCGAGAGTGCGAAAACCGAGATAACTATTATCCATATTAGAATTATTGATATACAATTAAGTATCCTCCCACAATAATAAAAAAAAACTGTAAACTCGATTATTTAAATGCCTTCTCTTTATTCGTTATTTTTTTTGAGGTTTTATGCCATGTTGCGCTACCTCCTTCTTTAGCGAACGTTTCGGACAGCGTTGCAGTGTCCATCATCAGGGCAGATACGGCAGATCCGGTAGATGTGGATCTATCTACCGGATCTGCCCTAATGATGGACACTGCAACGCTATCCGAAACATTGGCTAAAGAAGGAGGTAGCGCAACACGGCATAACACCCCAAAAATAAATAACTATAAAAAAGAAGACATTTAAATTATTCAAGATTCTATTTTTTATTTTTGTTTTGAAAAGTTTTAATTTTCCATGTACATTTGTTACTTTAATTTTAAATTTTTGCGACCGGTTTCGACACGTCCGTATCATTAACGAGCAAACTTAAAACTAACTTTTAAATTCTATACAAGTACAAAAATTAATTAGGCGGGGGTAGCGGGAGTGGGGAATTTGGTGGAGGGGAAGAACGGTGGGAGGAGTCAAAAAAAAATTCAAACAAAAATGTCTAGAAATTGTTACATAGTCAATGCCCAAGAAATACAAAAAAATATTTTTTATTTGTTTACATTTAAACCTGCTAAACTACTTATGTAGTTTGTCACCAGAAGTTTTTTGAGATTACAATAAAAGAGATTACTATAATAGAGATAATCGAGATAACAAAAATCGAGATAACAATAATTGAGATTACAATAATCGTGGTTACAATAATCAAGATTACAGTAACCGAGATAAGAATAATCAAGATTACAATAATCGAGATTACAAAAATCGAGATTACAATAATCGAAACAATAATAATATACGTACCAATGATTATTAATATGAAAAAATAACTTATATCATTGATGCAGCTATTCAAAATTCATGTAATATTCAAAAATCGGTTTCTGAAAAAATAAGAAAATATACAGATTTAGGAAATGAGATAAAAAGAATTTGGAATTTTCGGACTATAAAAATATTACCATTTGTCATTTCGGCTACTGGCATTATACCTAGGTCTCTAATTCATAATTTAGGCATATTAGATTTGTCAAAGAATTTATATATAAAAATGCAAAAATCAGTCATTTTAAATACATGTAGGATTATAAAAGAGTTTTTAAATATTTATATTGAGGGATCAGTAGGATTTATAGGTCAAATTAGGAATTCCACAGAGCCGAACCCTCTGATATGAAAATATCTGTAGTCGGTGAATTATTTTCCCATTTGGTCTCTGGTAGGTTGCAATGTTGTTCTTGTATTGTTTTGTATTTATAGTGCAATTACATAGCGTGGATTGACTAGATGATCATTTGGGGAAGTGTGTGAAAGGGTTTAGTTTATCCTGTGGGGAAAATTTAACCCGGACTTTTAAATCTGGTGCACATAAAAGCTAAAACTTATCTCAGCAGGCGGCAAAAGAGGATCCCTAAAAAGAACTAATATTAAATCCCAACATCGTACCTGCAGTATAGTTGCCCTCGCCCACAAAATTAATCATATCGATTTTCTCCTTTTTTATTTAAGTATTAAAAGTTCACAGCTGATCGTATATTTTAAATGACAATGACTGGTCATGGTCGACCTTCCTCTTTTTTATACATGCCAGTAAATCAGGTTTCGTAACCAACCGATAAATCCCATAAAATAAACACTGTAAATATTATAAGTAGTTACACGAAACATGCCTGTATAAATATAATATGACTTCACGGACACCATGAATCCGATATATTGATGCCGTTAAATAGTTAATCTATCAATATATAAACATTTATATAGAAGGTAATCACTACGTGGGTTGGCATTTTAACCTATTAGTCTCCAGCATATTTTGTCAGAAGGTCAGACAATTTCCATTATTTTTTTTTTAAATTAGCTGCACACAGGAGGCCCTGCGAAAAATAATTTCTCTCAGGGCTTATGTCATCTTAAGGG
Organism: Limnephilus rhombicus; assembly: GCA_929108145.2. NCBI lineage: Eukaryota > Metazoa > Arthropoda > Insecta > Trichoptera > Limnephilidae > Limnephilus > Limnephilus rhombicus. Next base: position 3,582,479 of record OV815296.1, read on the forward strand.
ATGCTGCGTGGAGGTTTTTTTTTTACTGAAAGGAATGAGAGTAAGTTCTGGGAAAGAAATAGGTAGGAGGGGTGGGTAAGAATCTAGGGGTCAGTGTGTCCAGGAGTGTCGGACATGTGAATCCATCCCTCCAATTGGGTCGAAGGATTCCGGCTGGAGAGAATAAAATTCTCAATCAATCTCTCTCGATCCTGCCCAACACACGGCAGGTGGGCAGACGCATTGGCGCCAACACCTGGACAAACCTCACCCCATAATCCCGGGCACGCCTGCTAAACGTAGCGAACTCACCAAACGTAGCGAACCACTTGGGGTGACCTATGACAGAGGTGTTGGTTATCCAATGAATGGTTCCCGGGGCGGCGGTACCCATATACCGCCCATCCCAAATTTTATTGTTTTGCAATAAAATCCAAATAAATGGAGAATTTCTGAATTTAGGTATACGAAAACTAAAAACTGTTTTTGAAAGGTGATAGAATATAAACATAATTTCTGAAATATTGAAATTTTTAATACAAACAAAATAAAAATTTAAAGGCTTAGTCTTAAATTATTATTAACAAAATAAAGAAAAACACACATATTTTATTACATTCTTATCGTTATTATTATCATTTAAAAAAAATAATCCATAAAGAATTCTTGAAATTTTAAACATATTTCTCAAATTGCTCTCGTAAATTTTGTTTACATTGAGGTGAACGTTTATATTATTCTATGGTTTAATTCTAGATTTAAAAAAAAAGCTCAAAGTTTTCTCTTTCTAACACCGTTTAGATCATAATCTCTCACCATGATAGTAAGGGAGATACAACGATTTACCTACCTGTGATTTATGTAAGCTGGGACAAATTTAGTCTTCGGTGATTACAATGTTGATGAACAAAATTAACACTTTATTTTTTAAACAAACTTACATATTTTAATGTATCCACCAACTTGTTTCGTTTGGCTTCATCGGGGTAATACATTAAAAAAAAATGTATATATATATATATTAAAAATTCAAGATCGAGGATGAAAATCGAGGCAAGGTATTTAATTCCAACATTCCTTGAAGTTAAATGTTAGAATAATGTCGTGGAAGATTTTTTGCTGGCATATATATTTTTTTTTTACATGAGCTCCACACAGGAGGCCCTGAGGAAAATAATTTCCCTTAGGGCCTATGTCGTCTTTGGGGATGCTGTGTGGAGGGTTTTTTAAAGGAAAGGAAGGAGAGGAGAGATCTGGGAAGGAAAAGGGTTTATGGGGTGGGTAGGAATCTGGGGTTCAGTATGTCCTGGTCATCCGCCTCCAAGACCTAGACAAACCTCACCCCATGAACCCGGGCACCCCTGCTTTTTTTTATTTATTTTTTTATTTAATTGAATATGATAACAATATGTAATACAATATAAGATATGGGTAGTCCCACAAAGCTGTGACAGATCAGCTTGTCTGTAGGTTCTACCATTAAATATTATTACATAACAGACATTAGCCTAGGTTACAATATTAATACCTAATATAATATTTAGGATAGATAAATATGTTGTTCATTTATTAACCACTTTTTTGTCAGTTTATGGCAGGGTTCTATAAATGGCTAAATCACCAAACGTAGTGAATCACTTGGGGTGACATATGGCAGAGGTGTTGGTTATCCAGTAAAGGTTCCCGGGGCGGTGGTACCCATTCCCGCCGAAAGTAAAAAAGCCGTGAATTTATAGAAAAAAAATGGTCGCTAATGATGGCGCGCATGCGCAGATCAAGCAAAAACAATGCAACTAACCTAATAATATGATCATCTTATTAGTAACCATGTTAAAACGCAGTGCACTGCGCAAGTAACAAATATGCAGGTTAACCATCGTTAAGGCGTTTTGTCATTAGTAAGGCTGATTATATTTAGCTAACATACCAGTACTAGCCAAATATAAATTTTAATTTTAAACAAAGCTTTAGGACGAAACAACCAAGTCCTATGAGTGTCTATCAGTCTGGAACGAGGAGCAAATGTCATGCAAAATTTAATTTTGTGCAATAATACATTTAAAATATTGTTTCATTTTCCGATGTAGGGTTTTGAACCTGCTACTCTAATCACCGCCAGAGGACCATTTCGTTTTTATCATCCTTACAAAGTTGATCATAATTTTAGTTATATTGTTTATTTCGTTATTTAATTCTTATTCTTTCTTCTTTCTGTTCTCCCTTCATCGTAATATTTTTACTATCTTTTTTAGACCTGTTTTTATTATTATAAAAGTTGTAGTTGTTTCATAAAGTCCATTGATCTTCTGTTGAACTAATGATATCAATTGCAGAAGAATAGATATACACAGAGACAAAAATTATTTAAATATCTATATACCTTTACATTTCCTTTATAAGTGAATCTTGGATATGTTACATAACTGTATTATATTTTTAAAACTCTCGTAGTAACATTCATCTTCGAGAAAGACACCAATATTCGCAATAAGTAAAGTATGTCATTCCTCTTTTGTAGTATCCGGAAATCGGTAGTAATATCTGGAGAGCATTTATAAATAATTATATTTTTTTCTTTTAATATATAGCAACCTAAGAAACAGTAAACACTGTATAATTTTGATAATATTATTCAGTCTGAATTTCGGAATAATGCGATGATTCATATTGTTTAGTTTCTCAGAAAGGATGCTTAGTTTTTGGTCAATCCTCGAATAATACTTATAATTATAGTATTAATTAGATCCCTAAGGCCAACTTCTAGAAAATAGTGCAAGATATCAGGAGAATGAATAGGATTTAAAATTTAACGTGTGGTGTCTGCGGATTCGATGGATAACCTAAGAAGAAGCAATGACGAGCAAGAGAATTGAACGGAAATTTGGAGATGCCTGTGGAAGACAATACACGGCATATCAGTGTGCTAAGAAAATACTTGAATTAGGTCTTGTAAAGTGTCTGAGTAACGGAAATTTACGTAATAAGATTTTATAACCCTTCGCGAGTCAATTAATTTACCGTGGATTTGTATTATATGTAGTTAGCATGTTCAGAAAGTAAGTGTACCTACTGATTTTTTTTTTTAAAGTGTATTAGAAAAAAAATTACAGGATATTATTGATGCACTAGTTGATTATTTTTCCAAATAATCGCCATTCCGTTCAATGCATGTGGTGAGCCGTGGCACAAGTTTCTTTGTATTATGAATCTTATAAAACTTTTCCAGCATACTTAGTTATAGTTTATTCATTTGGCAAGGAAATAATGTAGCGTAGCATAATTTGCTTATCAGTTCTGTGAAAAAACGCGATGCAAAATCCCACAAATTTCGTCATTCCGGTTTTCACGTTGTAGTACTCGATTTATTTACTGAAAAGCCTCGTATGATTTAAATTTATTGTAAAAATGCCTACTTAGCTCGGAATTATAATAAAACTCAAAGATATTTTCATACGTCTTCATCACATGATATTTATTTACAGAATTAGAGAGAAAATCATTTATCTAAATATTAGTAGCCATCCTGGGGAAACTACACAGGATGGAAATACCAAAAATCTATAAATTATAATATCTGGTAAGATGGTACAAAAATGTCAGCAGTCGTACGGCAGGATTCCAATAGTTAATGAGCATAATGTAAATAGTGGCTATAATTAATATTTTCTTCTCCTCGGGACAAAGGCTTGATTTTTTATCTTAGTTAAGAATATTTGAGAAAGGTTAAAGTATTATTCAAACGTTGTTGACAGCAAAAAGATATAATGTCAACAATTCTATTTAACTAATGGTTAGTCTAACGTTGAAACGCAATTGTCACCTTACGATTTTCTAGAAAATATATCAATTACCGTCGGTTATTCCGTCATTTTAAACAAAGTCATGAATCACAATATTTTTCAAAGAACTTAATATTTTTAACAAATAATATAGCGCGCAACAAGATTTTTCCCAACGTCAATAATATTTCTACAAAATGCTAAGTGGGTTTTATTTATTTATATGGCATCATTTTCACAAAATATGTCAAATTTTAAACGGGTCACATCTGTCATTAGTTCATTTTCAAGGATTACTCTGTCTAAAGGAACCTCGCTAACGTTGTAAAACAATTGACATTGGGTTCCGGGGTTATGGGTTTTCACGCAAAAGTGTTTGCGTGGATCCACTCCATATGTAAATTTAAAATATAAAACTTATCACTTACCCATTTAAGTATAAATACTTTCGATATTGATAGGTATCAATTGTTCGCCTTGATGCAAAAATTATTATAATATTTTATGAACCTTTGAACTTATCTCATAAAATGCATTCCTGTAAGTAGATGTCAACACTGAAAAGCTTACTTCGGGATTAGTCAATCATATTATATTTTCCTCTTGTACAATAATTGTAAAAATTAATTTTTCAATATTTGTCTTTAACTACCTGTAAATTGTGGATGCCTTAGCGAATATCTCTATAACTTTTGAGGGAGTTTTATAAGTGTTATAAGTAAGATAAAAGATATTGGTCTGTAATTGTTTACATCAGGATGATCTTCACCTATGAAAAGAGATATAACCTCTTTGAAATGTATTTACCATTCCGAACTGGTACAATGGTTCAGTATTTTTAGGAAATTTCAAACAAAAGTTTTGAGTTGCGAAAGCAAAAGAAATGACTACCAAAAATCCGTTGTTTGAAAAATTCCGAAAAACCATAAATGAAAAATTTGCAACAAATATATGTATAATTTTTTTCCAGTAACATAACTCTGAGAAAAATAATTTCCCTCGGGGCCTGTCATTTTTGGGGATGTATGTGTGGAGGGTTTTTTTAAGGCAATGAAGGAGAGGAAGTCCTGGGAAGGAAATAAGTATGAGGGGTGGGTAGGAATCTGGGGGTCAGTGTGTCCAGGAGTAACGGATCGTGAGGGTCCGGCTAAAGAGGCCTACGTTAGATCTCCCTGAACTTGTCTCTCCTCTCATCTCTCCCTCAATCTGATCTCGCATGGGCAAACGCATTCGCCGTCAAGACCAAGAAAAACCTCACCTCGTGAACCCGGGCGCCCCTGCTAAATCACCAAACGTAGCGAATCACTTGCGGTGTCCTATGGCAGGGATGTTAGTAATCCATTAAATGGTTCCAGGGACAGCGGTACCCATAACCGCCTCTCAAATTGAAAAAAAAAAAAAAAAATTGCAACGAATATATTATTTCATGATATTTTTTATTATTTTAAGAAGCATTCGTTCGTTTTCAGTTTTATGAAACGAAATATATTCTCAAATGGGATTTCATCACAATATGAAAAATCAAACAAAGGCTCAAGGAATGTCACTAATATTTAGATATGAATGCGAGGCGACAGATCTCTACTAAAGTAGGCTTTTGGTATTAAAATGAGGATTGACATTGAATAAAAAGAGTTGTGTCTTCCGTATGGCACACCTTTGCTTAAATAAACAAAACTTCTAAAAATGACCATCCCTCATTGATTATATATGTCAAAAGTATAGTTTTTATGATGTAGTGGCTATTTTTAAATCTGTTAAAAATTTCACTAAAAATTACAAATTTCACACCCCTGTTTTACTTACCTGTTTGAGAATGATTCGTTCTTAGAAATTCAAAATTTGTGTGCGGTTTACACGAGGTAAAAGTAAAACCTTCAGAAAACTAAAGTAGACAAGAGCGGAGAGGCTACGAAGCACCGCACAAAGAGAAAACCGATAATTCTATCTCATTCACTTGCACACCAAATCCTTTAGATGTATGTGTTTGTCTCTTTTTAGTGTCATTTTTTCGTTTCATCGAGTTTCAAATCACAACGCTGCAACACTTCAAAAATAATAGAATCTTTGAAAATGTATGGATTTTATGATTAACATTTAGGAAGGTAGGTTTATAATATATCAAGGTTATATATTAAACAATGCTAACCTACTTTATATATATTGATGGCCTCCGTTGTCGAGGGTCAAGGCTCTCGACTATCTTGAGATAGCAGGTTCAAATCCCGGCATGAAATAATTTTAAAATAATATAAGGTATATTTGCTGCACGTTCCAGAGCAAAAAACATTGTACAAATAAATAAATAAATAAATAAAATACAATAGGTGTAGTTTATAGGTAGACCCCATTTCTTCCAGCTAATCATACATACATGTTATACATATTATAATGTTTATACCAATAAGAAAATACAAATATACTCGTACCAATAAAAATACAAAAATAGGTCTACACATCTACCGGATCTGCCGGATCTGCCCTGATGATGGACACTGCAACGATGTCCGAAACGTTGGCTAAAGAAGGAGGTAGCGCAACACGGCATAACACCCCAAAAACAAATAACGAAAATGCTTTTGGCCGTGAAAATCTTAAAACTTATATCACAAAAATAGGTGTTTCATTTATGTGCACTTAAGGTGTACTTATAAGGAAAGTTTTTAATGACGATTTGAATTCATGTGTATCTTATATTTGTTTAATGTTATGTGGAAGGTTGTTGTATACTTTCATGGCCATGTAATATGGTATTTTTGGAATATTGTTTTGTTTGCTTTTGGTATTAATAAGTTTTCTGTGAACCTTGCAGCGTATTTATGCGTTGAGTTTTTTTGTGGGAACTTGTCTGTAGATGATCGCACTAATATGCATAACTCCATTATATATGTACATGTCTGTCACAGTCAGAATTTTCATACTTTTAAACATAGAGTTTGTAATTTTTCTTATGCATCTCTTTTGAATGATAAAAACATCTTTGGTGTTAACTGAGTTTCCCCAAAAATAATACCGTATTTTATTATTGAATATACTTAATGTTTTTCTCAGTGTACCTAGAACAAAAGATGATTTTTGCTACTATTTTGATACATGTTCTTTCTAGTTTATATTTTTATCTAGTTGTATTCCCACAGTATTGCCCGGTTATAAGGCCACCATTCAGAATTGAAACGTTGCTTGAAATGGCTTTAGCCGTGTTTTCTGACTAGAATTGAATAGTTAGTTACTTCTCCATCTTCTTCGTCCCCATCTCCTTCCCCATATACCATAGTCTCACTGGCTCCAGACGGGAGCAGTTGGGACTCTTCTGAGGTATTCACATAAAAAATATGATAATAAATCGTGCTTGTAAATTACAATATTTTCCTAATTTTGGTTTTGAAAATTTTACTTATATTTCGTTTTCTACTGAAAAATCAATCTTTCAACAGAAAAGGAACCATCGATTACCATAAAACTTAAGAAGGAAAAAATCATAACTAATTTACAAATAAAATAAAGACAGACTTTTATATTATCAACACCCACAAAGGACCAAAACAAGTAACGACCCTCGTTTTCTCAATGTGTTAATTTTGAAGGTCCTCATATCATAATATATAGGTTACTATTTCATTTTCGTGCTTTGTTTCGAAGATATTAAATTATTAATATCATCGATTTGTTTTCAGACACGTACGCCGAAAAATTGCCATAAAGTATTATATTTCACAGCAATCATATTATTATCACCGAATGGAAAAAGGCTAAGAGTGTGATTTATAGCAATACGAAAGATACCTTATGTCGCCAAATGATATATTATAATAAAACGAATATAAAACTTTATTCCACTTAATTTTATTGGACCGTAACCGGTTTCAGCTCGTCAAAGCCATCTTCAGACTGGTACAAATATTTACAAATATACAATATACAAATACAATATACAATATACAATATACAATATACAATATACAATATACAAATACCAGTCTGAAGATGGCTTTGACGAGCTGAAACCGGTTACGGTCCAATAAAATTAAGTGGAATAAAGTTTTATATTCGTTTTATTATAATATATTATTATGGAATTCCACCATGAAATATCACTCTCAAAAATAGAAATATTAAAAAGTCGCCAAATGACATAAGACCTTTTGACTCCAGGGCTCGCGACAGGCAAATGAAGCTTTTGTAGTGTTTATCTGCTCAAGATATACGAGTACTTGCCACATAATCCAGTTTTGTAGATATTCTCAGTGTCGCCCTGGTGGAAGACCACCATTCAGATTCGAATCGTTGCGTTGCTTGGACAAAGCCTTGGCCGTAATTAGTAACCAGATCTGAACATCCAGGACTTTCCGACATTCCGACCTTCCTCTATCCCACCTGTTGTCCAATTGGTGATGTCATTTTTTTTTATATGAATACCTCCCAAGAGCCCCAGCTGCTCCGCCTGAAGCCAGTGAGACTATGGCATCCCCAATTGGGGTATGTTGTGAGGCTGGATGGAGTGGAGAGTGGAAAGAGATGGGTAAGAGGAAGGTGGGGGGAGTACCTGGACATTCAGATCTGGTCACCAAACACGGCTAACGCCATTTCAAGCAACATTTCAATTCTGAATGGTGGTCTTACACCAGGGTGATACTGAGAGTATCTTCCACTCTGGAACGTGCCGCAAATATAGTACACATTATTCTATTAATTGTGAAGCAACACAAATCATTCAAATAAAATTTATTTGCCCCCGCCGGGACTCGATCCCGTGACCTTCGGATTGTGAGTCAAGAGCCTTACCGTTAGACCACGCTGGCCGTCATAGACCCTCTGACGCAAGTTAGCATAGAGAACTTGAGAGCATTGTGTGGCATTCAATAAAAAATACATTACAAGTATGCAGTTTGCACGCGGTAAAAATTAAACCTCCAGAAAATCTCATACTCTCATCATAGCCAGATTATTCTATCTCATTCTCTCGCAGGTTAAATCCTGTACTGTAGATGATATGTGTTTGTCTCTTTTTAGTGTCGCTTTTTCATTCTATCGAGTTTCAAATCGTAACGGTGCTAAATTAATTTTCACTTTAAAAAAAATACACTTCTTCTAACACAGCAAACTTATTTTGTGGCACCATTTTGATTAAAATTAATAAAATACTTAGTTTTTACCACTTTTATTGTTTACAAAACCAACATGTTTCGTGAGCAATGCTCACTTCTTCAGGGTTTTTTATTGATACTACAACAATAAAAGTGGTAAAAACTAAGTTTTATTAAGGACATTAAATGTTGGCTGAAGAATCTATCGGAAAATGAACTTACTAGTATACTTAAAACATCATAGAAGTTTCTGGAAAACCTTATCCAATCAATAAAGTTAAACCATAGAAGTCGCTGAAAAACTTATCCAAAGCATAGTCCCCCTCAGCACAGGATCTCCTAGTGAGGAGGACTACGAATATATTTTATATATACATCTAACTAACATGTTTCATATAAAAATGTAAAAAATATTATATAGTTACTAAATAAAAAAAATAAAAAAATAAAAATATTAATTTGAATAAAAATAATAAATTAAATTTCGATATTTGAAATTGTTCGATCAAAATCGTCAGAATCATTAACGAAAAAATAGCATATCGGTCAAACGAACACGCCCCAACACACCTCTCTTTCGGTTTCTTTCTTCGATCATTAAAATAATTTGGAACATAGACAAGTCATATTCAATTAAATTAAACCTTCAGAATCACATTTCCACGAATAAATTATATGTGTAACTAACCTACGCAACACTATGCAAATTTCTGCGTCAAAAAATAATGACTTGTTTAAAAGCTGTTAACCCAGACTTTACACTTAAATCTGCACATGGATAGTAATTTAAAAACAACAAGTCTTTTTATTCAATAACCACATCGGCAGTAAAACACTGACGGGAAAACCGAAATATCTGCCCGTAAGGAGGTCAGAGGTGTTGGCAAACCAAGGAATCGAACCATATCTTTATTATTATTTATTCTCCATCTCAAGGATTTCGGCGCTCGGACCATTATACCACATTGTGTCATAACGTCCTCAGCGCAATACTCCTTTACGTACATAGGTAACTCCTTGGATTTCATAAGCGCAGAGGGTGCAGCGTATCGCAGATAATCACCAGATAACTGCATTTATTTTTAATAAATAAGCATTTTTCATGACGTTCATGTTGCAATGATGTTGTGCACGTTTTGGCCATAAAAATATTGTCATTACTAATATATTAACCAATTTGTTGAAAGCCAAATTAATTAATATTTTATAGTACCTACATAGTATTTTATAAAACGGGTAGAATAAATCTGATGAAGAAATAAATACAAATGAAATAAATAAATAGCCTTACAGGATAAAAAAAAATGAAAAACAACATTAACAAATTTCCTATTATTATATTTTTGAAATTCGTCTCTTAAATCGGCATTGATTAAAGTAACAAAACACAATTATTATTGTGTGTTTTCATTATTTTAAGAATAAAACTTTAAAAGTTATCTTAAGAATTGTAATGTATTTTTTTTATATCTCTTGAATATTGTTCTCTCTCGTGTATGCTGTCTCATTTAAATATTATCTCTCATGTACATATTCTCCGTTATATATCTATTATCTCCCTATAATAAATTATTATCTATGATGTACATATTCACTCTTATGTATTTATTATCTCTCTTGTATATTCTCTCTTATATGTCTATTATTTTATGCCTCTGTGTTTTCTCCTTCCTACAACATGGGTCTCTTCAAAACCAATGTTCATTCCTTCCTCTCCTCAAAAAGACCCTCCACACAGCATCCCAGATGACATAGGCCCTGAGGGAAATCATTTTCCTCAGGGCCTCCTGTGTGGAATTAATGTTAAAAAAAACTGTGTTTTTTATGTAAATTCCCAACAATAGTCCCAACCGCTCCAGTCTAGAGCCAGTGAGACTAAAATATTTTCAATTGGGTATGTTGTGAGGCTGCAGGTACTGGGGACGTGAAGAAGGTGGAAAAAGAAAGGTAGGAAAGAATCTGGCTATTCGCATGACTTCAAGCAATGTTTCAATTCTGAATGGTGGTCTTACACCGGGGCTATTGTGAGATTACTTTTATAACACTGTAAAATAACACAAACTAATCAAATAAAATTTATTTGCGCCCATCAACGTTTGAAGCCGAGTCCTCTGGATTCCAAGTCGAGAGCCATTTTCCTCTACCACGGAGGATGTCAGTCTTGTATATTAAGAGTATTAACTCCCATTTATGTATTATCTCTCGTGTACATTTTCTCTCTTTCGTATCTATTATCGTATATTTAGTTATCGTCTCTCTCGTATTCAAAAACTTGAGCGATCGGCTTAAAATGTTACTACGACCAATAAATTCACAAAACTGCTTATTTGCAATCAACGTATAATGTACATGCGTCATTTATCACGTATTCTCCATATTTTGCCTCCAGCGGTGATTCCTCATCTCGTCGGTTAAAAGTAGGGTAAATCAACTCATGAATAATATGCGACAAGGCTGAAGAAATCAGATAGCTACCTACTGCCCCTACCTACCGATACTACCTACTGGCTGCATACCTCCGCAGCGCAGATACCGCTTTACTTGTAAGAAGAAAAACCACCAGATGTTGTTTAACGAGCATTTCATTTGTGATACATAATATCACCACCTTTTGCTGATATAACCAAATACCTGACCCTTACATCAGATCTCAAATGAGTTGAGAAATAATACGTAACTTTTCTTTTGATGATCTTCTTGGAAGCGCAGCGCGGGTCTTGAATTTGGGGACTCGGGGAGAACTGATTTTTAATAATAATTTGATAAACTAGTCACAGCGTGATCTTATGTGACGTCATCTTTCTAATATCTTCTGACTCTTTCGTTTTGATACAAACCACTTGCGAAGTAAGAGGACAATCGTCGATGACGTGCGGATAAGCCTTCGCTGGGACTTGTTTACCAACTGTAATAATTATAGGTCACCACCTCAAGTGGTTCGCTACGTTTGGTGACTTAACAAGGATGCCCGGATTGTAAAATGGGTCTCCCTCCGAAATGTCTTATTTGTACTAAATGAGCAGCTTTCAATGGTAATTGACAGTTTAACATAACAAATGACCTTTTTGACCTTACTGTGCAAAAATGGCAGTTTCGCACAGTAAATGTTCTTAACGTTAAAAGTGAGAATTTCTTGTTTTCCACGAAAATTTTAAAAACTGTTAAAGAGGTCAGTCTCCCTTTAAAATGTCTTACTTGTACTAAATGAGCAGTTTTTAATGGTAATTGACCTTAACGACTAAAAATGACAGTTTAACATAACAAATGACCTTTTTTACATTACTGCGTAATAACGGCAGTTTTCCACAATAAATGTTCTTAACGTAAAAATTGAAAGGTTCCCTTTATAAATGACCTAAGGGGAAATTCATTTATCATGAAAAACTTGTTTTCCACTAACATTCAAACATGTGGTGAGATTTGTCCGGATCTTGTCTGTGAATGCATCTGCGCACCAGCTGGACAGGCCGGATCGGGAGAGATTGGTCGAGGGAAACCTTTTGACCTCTCCATCAAAACTCTCTCGGAACATCGCCTTCCGCAGCAGTGAGAGGGATGGATTCATACGTCTGTCACTCCTGGAGGCACTGACCCTCGATTCCTACGCACCGCTCTTAGCCTTTTCCTTCACAGAACTTCATCTTCTTACTTTCCTTAAAATATCCTCCACCCAGCATTTTCAAAGATGACATAAGCCCGGTGGGGAATTATTTTCCTCAAGGCCTCCAATGTGGAGCTAATGTAAAAAAATAATGCATTTACGCTTTAATTATTTAAATAATTCTATATTTTTGAATGTAGCTATTACTTTGTGGTTATCCATTATAATAAAATGAAACAATACAACTTTGTATAAACCACTTATAAAATGTGCAAATCCGACCGGTTTCGGAACAAACGTTCCTTCGTCAGGGAAATCTTATACTAATTTGACAGTTTAGAACAATGTTTTATTATGGTAGGGGTGGAGCCGTTGTTAGTTAATAATGTAGATTGGGTGGGTAGGTATTAGTGTAGAGTGGGTGGGTAGGGGAACAAATCCATGATTGGGCTATATGACAATATTTTTTGTTTGTTGATAATAGATTCATTATTTTTAAGAGATTTTTTAATTTCAAAAGCATCTAAGTTATCTAAACGTTTTCCTTTATGATTAATATGAAGAATATTTATCCCTGTGTTTTTCAAATTAGTATAAGCTTTCCCTGACGAAGGAACGTTTGATCCGAAACCGGTCAGATTTGCACATTTTATAAGTGGTTTATACAAAGTTGTATTGTTTCATTTTATTTAATAATTCTACTCATAGACTATGTCATGTGTGATGCATGATATATATAAATGACAAAGCAATGTTTGGGGATGCTTGGAGTGTCTTTTAGGAAAGGAAGGAGAGGATGTTCTGGGAAGGAAAAAGGTAAAAAGGGTTGGTAGGAACCTGGGGGTCAGTGTGTTCAGGAGTGACGGACATACTTTGCAGTACAAGGCGATGTTCACGAGTTCTGCAGGAGAGAAAATATCTCCCTCATGATCCCGACCGCCACGCAACAGGAGGGCAGACGCATCCGCCGCCAAATCTGAACAAACCTCACTCCATGAACCTGGACACCCTTATCAAGTCACCAAACGTAGCGAACCACTTGGAGTGACCTATGGCAGAGGTGTTGGTGATCCAATAAATAATTCCCGAGGCGGTGGTATCCATAATCTCACAGCATCGCTGATTATTTCGGTCTTAAAATGTACCTTCCTTCGGCTCTTTAGAATCTTGCATTTTGCCAACCTGATGTGAACGAACCTGTTCATAGCAGGTATTTCATCTATTTATTCTTGTTAAAAAATTAAAAAAGCAAATGTTGTTCATGGGATGACCTCATATCATGAGATTCGTATTTACCCGGACCTAGTGAATTCATTGAATTGATAAAGAGAAGGAGATTAACATTTTGTGGATTTAAGGATTGGGTAACTTTAGCATTTCAGTTCGCGTCACTGAACGTAACAGTTGAACAATGTTTGTATTAGGAAAAATAGCTTTTCAGTCAGAGCAAATGTGTTTAACACAAGTCAAAATTGTTAGGTATGTTATTAGTTGAATGGCCGTTAGTAAAATATTGCAGGTATTGTTTTATGCAGCATATTTTAAATAGCATCAACATTTCAATTAGTTGACATCACTGAGGCAAAATTTGCTATCTTTTCTTATTGGAAGTGAGACCGAGATGATACTGTATTGAAAAAAGCATTTAAATATTGTGTAAATTACCAGTATTTTTCATATTTTTATTTACCTGTTTTGTTAGTTAATGAATGACTTGATTAGTTTTAATTTCAATAAATATCTAGTGGCATATGAAAACATCAACAATTGACGTAAAAACAACAACGCACGGCAAACCGCAAATTATAATTACGTACGGCAACACCGCACGGTGTATAATTGATTATGTGGTTTGTCCATTGCAAAATGTGATTAATTAGCTACTCGCTGTTTGCTTTATCTTATTAATTGATGATAATAATAATACGTTATCACTTTATCGACTCTTCCGGCAATAACTGTTCGACAGAGAAGGGCTAATTGCATTTGACACTTTCACCGGATATTAGACTCAAGGCCGTTGCGTTATGGAGGCGCAACTCATTTGTGTTACCTAATGAGGTCATATGGATTTGTTTGAATGAATGAAAATTTGACGATTACTTAATTTAAGTGTTTTATAATGGCTCGGTTGGCAGTAGGTTGGGCGAGTTCAAACTGACTAGCTCAATAAATAATATGCATTCAGTTTTTTTAAAGTGTCGCTAAATTAAATTACCGGTTAGTGGCTGACTTATCTAAAGCGTAGGGTTCCCAGCCAAGTCCTGTGGTTTCAATACTCTTTTAGCTAAGGCCTCCATCATGGCATTATAACGCAAAACCAATAATTTATTTAGACATCCAGGGGGTTTTTACGTGCTTCACAATCTTATTTTGGAAAATCGCAATAAAAATAAAAATACGCAAGAGTTAATAAAATATAGGAAATAGAGAATATAAATATGTTACATAAAAATAGGTAATCTGCCAATATCATTCAAGTGGCCAATTATATAAGGAAAACTGTAGATATAACATTGTTAAAATTATGTTATATACTAGATAGGAAAAGTTCGCATGTACGACGTTTGAAGTTTGCCAAGTCAAACTATTGTTTATTTATTTAATACATGAATTATCGAAAGTACATATAGTTTTTGTGATATTTCACCCTCCATACTAGGGATGACCCTGTGTTATGGCGGGTGAAGTTTACAGTTTACGGATATACATTCATTTGTATAGGTTGAATTTTTCACTAATTGATACTATGCACACAAATTCTTCTACAATAAGAGAGTTTATGTAGTTATATGAATTACAATAATAACAAGATGGATTACAAGAATAAGGTGAAAAAGTTAAAGAATTATTGGAAAAGATAAGTTATTACTAGTTTATTGAGGAATTATTGATATATAGTTCACAGTAATCAGTCTTATACATATAATGCTGCTTAGATAGTAAATATATTGTCGAATACATTCAAATCTTTAAATATATTTTACAAAGACTGTGTAAACGTTGTATTGGGGAATGTAAAGTATAGTCGGAATAAGATATACGTAATAGATTGTTTGAAACATTAATGTTTGTCTTGTCGTTCGTTTAGGTATGTACTAGGTACATACATTTTTTTTAAATTAGCTCCACACAGGAGGCCCTGAGTAAAACCATTCTCCACAGGTTCTCTGTCATCTGAATGGAGGTTTTTTTGAGGAAAGGAAGGAGATGTTTTGAGAAAGAATAGGGTAAGAGGGGTGGGAAGAAATCTGGGCGTCAGTGTCTCCGGGAGTTGTTCTGAGATAGTCCTTCTGGAGAGGTCAAAAGGTCTCACAGTCTCAATCTCTCCCGATCCCGTGGCCGGCCACGCAGTTGGTGGGCAAATGGATTCTCCGCCAAGACCCGGACAAGCCTCACCCCATAACCCATAAGCCTCACCCGGGTAACCCTACTCACGGCACCAAACGTAGCGAATCACTTGGGGTGATCTATGGCAGAAGTGTTGGTAATCCAATAAATGGTTTGCGGGGTGTCACTTGTGACTCTTTCGCAATGGTGGCAGTAGCAGAAGTCATATTTAAGTTTGTCGTATTCGTAAATTGTGTATTTTAGAGTCTAAATAACTAGTAACTGTTTAGTTCAATTTTCTAGAACAGATAATCAATTTTGCTAACTCATCTGGGGTCTAGGAGTCGAAAGTATTTTATGTTCAGCTAAAAAGGCTCGATTGACGACTCATTTTATTCTTTTCATGAATAATTGTGTGATGTTCGCGCTCACTGTTCTGTTACTAAGCCGTTAATGATAAATTCATATTTTTGTCTCAATTTCATTACTAAGCCAGTGTCGAATTTGACAGATTTTTTTGGGTTTAGTTGTTTTGCTATTCGCAAGCACGCAATCGTCTTCACGTTCAAAGTTTGTTTAAGTGTTTCATTGTTTAAACAAATAATGATTCTACTGATGACGAACTAATATGTAGTACCTACTTGTGAGAATCAATGTAAAAACTGTCAAATATGTTTTGAACCATGAACAGATTGTATTTATTGAACGACTGGTACTTACTATTTGACTTTGTTCGAGTCCACCAAATTTTCACGTTCAAATTATTGCTCCTGATCTTTCTCTAATTAAATTTAAAGCATATTTTGCAGCTTTATAGCTCATGATGGATGTGAATTTTCCAAATAAAAACTCAAAATATACAACTTTTTTTTTAAATAACTCATCATTTTTGTTTCTAGATTCTTATACGAGTACCTACGCCATAAAGTGGTCGAATCATTTAAATTATTAAATTTGAAACTACTTTTAGTTACACAAATAAAACGGCGTCATTGTGCCTCGCAATTTTAACCTCATGTGGATTGAATATGGCTGCCATATCTGGTCTGGAGCTCCAAAATACCTAAAAAAAACCTTGACTGTGCAGAAACGGGCGGTCCGTTTGATAGATTCTTCCATCTTAACAGACGGACTGCAATCTTTAGAGCATAGGCGTCAGGTGGGAATGCTTAGTCGGGAGACACGCCAAACACGCACCCAATATATGTAATGTACACGGTTGACATTAGTGACATTAGAACGGGTCATTTCTATGACTCGTTTTTGAGTTCAACGGCTCGGCTGTGGAACGATTAGCCGGCCTCTGTGTTTCCTCCCTCCTACAACATGGGTCTCTTCAAGACCCATGTTAAGTCCTTCCTTTCCTCAAAAAGACCCTCCACACAGCATCTTCAAAGATGACATTAGCCCTGAGGGGAATCATTTTCCTCAGGGCCTCCTGTAAGGAGTCAATGTAAAAAAAAAATCGAAATGTTCCCTGGCTATTATAGAGTAATAGGTCTTGTATTTCATCAGTAGGGAAGAATTGTTACCTAAAAACGCAACTAAAATTGCATGTTTTCGACAACATCAGCAACCATAAGCATCAGCAACCGGCTGCCAAATATATATATACGTGTGTCTGTTTATGTTATGTTGGGAGTGGGAAAGAGTCGGTCATACCCTTTAGTTTTAAATTCTTCCGCATTCGCCTTTGGAAATAGGGAACCCACGAAAAAACCTTATCTGGGAAGAGGCGGACGACTGTCAACTTGAAACAGTGTCAGCCTTTAATAACATCGGTATATGATGTCCTGCATTCTGAGGTGTGAAAGAGCTCATCGTTCAATGGTTCAAAACGTTCACAGTGTTTTTCCTTGACAACTTCTTATTTTTTATAATCATTTGCATCTGGGTACAATACCCACAGATTATTAACAAAGGCGGAAAATAAATTACCCCCAAAATATTAAGTACCTATTTATTTTTTGTTGTTAGGCTTTAAACCAATTATCGCCTAAGTTTACAACCTTTATACTATTTTTTCATTTAAATAAAATTGTTATGCTGTTTAAATTCATTTATTTAATCCTTTAATAATATAACAAATTGTATTTCGATACGATGGATACATTAAAATAATTTATATTCATAAAACAATAAAACGTTTTAATGTTTTAAAACCTACATCACTCTTATACTACCAAAAGTTGGGAATTTTAGCATATTTTTTACGGTTTCCTGATGGATTTCATGATGATTTATTTCTAGACATATATTACCTACGTAATATCAAAAAAGGTGAAATTTTAATAATTTTACGATGAATAATTTATCGGTGTGTTGAATTTCTGTCTGCATTATTAGAAATATCCATGATGAATTATGAGTATTATCACTTTGGCATTTAAGAGACAGAAAAATTTCAATATTTTTGGAAGGTTGCTGTTCTCATCTATTGAGAATAACATTTTTTTTAACTTAATGAGTGCAACCTCAAATTGTAATATTTAATTAACCCTTAATTACTCGCATGAGGTCAAAGCATTTTTGGATTAAAATATGAAGCACTAGGCGCGGCCCGATTCCCCCCGCGCCCTCGCTAGCTTCATAACGCTAAAGTTTGTATTTTAGTAGCGACCAAGTCACGGGAATGGAAGGAAGCGTCGCTGCGCTCTTGAGCGGTGACCCCGTGCGAGTAATTACGTTACTTTTTGGAAGAGGTAAATGCGATCGCAAAGTACCAACAAAATGCAAGAAATGTACAAGATTTATGTGCAATGATTACTCTGAAATATACTGTTAACAGTGATTTGGAGAGTTCCTAAAAATACGAGTATTAACTATGATCTCAGTATACCTAAGTACAAATTGATAATTATTTTAGTTTCACTTTTTTTTGTATAATTAGTTTGTAATTCATGTTATTACTTATAGATATTACAGAATAAATAAAAGCACTTTAATAATAAAATAGTTTCATTTTCTTACGTATTTCAATATATATTATAAACTACTCATACTATTTGGGGTCATCTGTGACACCATGCGAGCAGTTATGTAATGTTCTTTGTGCGAGTAATTAAGGGTTAAATGAAGACAATAATAGCGAAATTCAATCGAAAATCTGAAAACAAAAATATCAGAAAAAGATAGGTCAAATCTGGGATTCGAACTCATGATTTTCGACTTGTTGGGGCGCAACTCTACCATTTTTTTTAATTAGCTCCACACAGGAGGCCCTGAGTAAAATTATTTCCTTCAGGACCTACGTCATCTTAGGGGATGCTATGTGGAGGGTCTTTTTAGGGATGAAAGGATAGGAAGTTCAGAGAAGGAAAAAGGTACGAGGGACAGGTGGGAGCTCGTAGCTCGGAATTCTAACACCTACAAATAGAGTATTGTTGACGACTAATTTTGAACCGAAAATAAATATACAATGCCGTCAAATCGATTTTGTCCTTTTTCCTTTTGAAGTTTTTTTAGCATTAATAAGCAAAAAGGATTATAAAATTATTTAATAAATAGCAAAAAACAGAAGTACCTACCAACGCAGGTTGCGGAACGCACAATATTCGAGGTTTGTCGTCTGACCTTGCGTTTAGTACGAATTGTGGAAGCCGAAGGCTAACTTACTAATAACTTTACTATTATTTGCAATTTATTGTTATATGAGAATCATTATTAGTTATTATAATATTTGTTATTATTCTATATAATATTATCTAACTGCGAGGGATGCAGCACAACTTCGATGAGAAAGAATTAACACTAATAATAATATCTACTGCGCAAAAATTTGATCATTCCACAATAATTTTTTTAATATTTTGAGACAAGCATCGTATTTTATTTTTTTTTTGCATTATCTGTTTGTAGGAGGCCCGGACGAAAAATGATTTCCCTCAGAGCATATGTCGTGTTTTGAGGATTCTGTGTGGCAGTGGCTGTGCGTGAGTTTTCAGTGAGCTAGAATGCTAAGATTGAAAAATACGACATTATTGATGTTTTTTTTTTCAAAATTTCAACTTTACGAATGAATATTTTCAGGATTCTTTCAGTTTAAGGATGCGCCGCATCCACTTACTGAAAGATCCTCGTACGAAACGTTGAAATTTTGAAAAAAAAATGTTTTCCGCTACAACACCATCAATAACTTCGTATTTTTAAATCTTAGAACTCTAGCTCACTGAAAAATTACGGACCACCCCTGGTGTGTGGAGGGTCTTTTTAAGAAAAGGTAGAGTGGGAAGTTCTGGGAAGGAAAAAGGCATGAGGGGTAGTTAGGAATCTGGTGGTCAGTATATTTAGGAGAAGTGGGCGTATGAATCTATACTTCGCCAGTTATAAGCATGCGTCGCCAAAATCTGGACAAATGTCACCCCATGAACTCGGGCATCGAATTTCACCAAACGCAGCACTCCTCATTTTCGCGAGCAAATAATTTAACAGTCCTAAAATTTTATATCATTACAGTAGATGTAGGTATATCTATTTATATTTTATACTGAGAGATATTGCGTTTAATACCAGATGGTAAACCTATGTCATTAATGTGTCTCTTTAACAACCGCAAGAACAAGAACAAACTAGACTAATAATAAGCGCTGTCAGAACATGTGGAGTAGGTAATTAAATAGTAAATGTTTACATGTAGCAAACACTTTGTGGATATACGTAATTATTGGATAATCAACACCTCTGCCACAGGTCACCCCAAGTGGTTCGCTACGTTTGGTGATTTAGCAGGGGTGCCCGGGTCCATGGGGTGAGGTTTATCTAGAACTTGGAGGCGGATGACCTGGACACACTGAACCCCATATTCCTAACCACCCCTTAAACCCTTTTCCTTCCCAGAACTCTCCTCTCCTTCCTTTACTTTGAAAAAAACCCTCCACACAGCATCCCCAAAGATGACATAGGCCCTGAGGGAAATTATTTTCCTCTGGGCCTCCTGTGTGGAGCTCATGTAAAAAAAAAAATAATGACACTGAAATAATTTTGTTTTAATTCAATAATTTAATTCAAAGTTCAATCTGAACCTTCATCAGGGGTGAATAAAATATATTAAATAAATTACAGAGTTTCAGCGTAATTAAATGAAAAGTAAAAAAGGGAAAGAAAAGAAAAAAAGAACATCGACTTTAAAGGGGGATGAGGAGGATGTTCCTAAGAGGAAGGTGGCAAAAGTAGGCATGGGGAATGAAAATATGTTAAAAAAGGGGTTGTTTGATAAATCTAACTATTTATTTAGTAAAATGGATTTTATGAATATATAAATGGAGCTTCTAGATTATTAAAGCGTAGACCTATCCCATTTCAATGTAATACATCTATTCTTATTAATTAAAGTACTATCTTTATTCTGCTTTTCATTTAAATACTCTGTAATTCCGCATTTTATTTTATTTATTTTATTCACCCCTGATGAAGGTCCAGATCGAACCGAAACCGGTTGGTTAAACATATATAATAAAATGGAATTAAATTTTTTGTCATTATTATAATTAAAAGTAACTTTTTTTAAGTGTAGTCGTGACGTGATAACCAGTAGAGGGACCCGTCTGATTCTTAGCACGGTTTGCAATTTTACACATCCTCAATATTGTTATTCCCTTACCCAGGATGACAATATCGTCTTGACATTTCCAATGATTTTTAATAACTTTATTACGATTCGCCTAATTAAATAATGTTTTTGTATTTCGATATCCATGAAAAAATGCATAAATGTTGATGATTCACTGAAGTATACATCCGCTGTAGTTTTTATCGAAATATTTTGAGCATCTTTTTTGTGTGAATTGAAACACGATAGATAGGACGACTTGATTACGAGTTGGGATCTCTGCCTAGATGAGTAGTTTTTTCCAAATCCGCCAAGAATCCGCCATATTAACTAGGTATATATTTTATGTTGGTAATTATGATTATTATCTAACAAAAAAAGGTTAAGTTTTATATCGATCTATTTATTGTTATTACGTTTAATTTGTAGAACTTCATTTCAATTATTTTTTCTTTTGTTTGTATTCAATAATATTATTATGTTAATTATTTATTTTATTTTATTTATTTATGTTTTTAATTCAGCAGGACTCAGGGTGGTAGTTTAATCCCAGTCTGCCATATTACGAGCGATATCCAGGCACAATTATTGCATTATAAGAAGAAAAAATAGTAAAAATTTAAACTAAAATGAAAAACATAATAGCTAGAAACCTAACGATAACATAAAATAAAAACATCACATATCAGTTAAATTAAATAACAGAAATTCAATTAATTAAAATTACAGTTCGTTTATAATTAAAATTTGTTTATGAATAAGTTTTTTCGTCTTTTGAAGGAATTATTAAAGTGTCAGAAAATTTCTACAGTTTAATAATGCCTACAGAAGACGAAGCAGCGTGCAGAACTTGGTAAATAAACTGTTTTTTTTTTAAGTACAGTATTGTTGAATATATAAAAAATATAGATCGATCTATTTTGGTATTTGATTTTTTTTTATATTGAATGGGCCGTCTTGCAAATTGTTCAGCAATTTATAGGAGGATAGAAATTTACATAAGGGTACAATAAACTGTTCATAACAATTTTCCTGACGATATTTGGCCCACAAAAACCCTTAATGTTGAAGTCTTCTCTCCATATTTGTTTGCCTGATATTTTATTCATGTTCCTTCTACAGAGTTACAAGTTTAATTTTATGATATTACAACAGTAGGTGAGATTAAAATATTAAAAAAATAATGTTAGCTCATCTTTTTTCTACCGCCAACTTACGTTTTTATCACTGCAACTAGATTGTTTATCTCTATCTATACCATCCATCCATCTAAGTTTATGGCACCTAAAGTTTCTTCTTGCAGAAACATATTCACGTGAAAATACTTTGTCAATGGTCACTTTGCTCAGTTATGCACCTTCCATCAATTGCTACTTTCCTTTCCCATTTAAAATGGACAGCTCTCCAAGCAGTTAATATAGCTCATTGTTGAACCTCATTCACCAAAACGCTCCACTTACTTATAACATATTACTTCGTTAACACACAACAGCTCTGTAATTTTTTCGGAATCTAACTGGAGATTTACTCGTAAAATGAGATAAAAATAAAGTAAGACATGTCACACAACAATAGAATGGGATAATTAACCTATACAAGAGTACTTACACGTGCAAACAAATTAAGCTTATTAATGCTGTAATTGTTTACAGGGAAATTTTATTCTTACTTACCTTGTGAAGAAGCTACCTGCTATTGTTTTCCGGAAATATTTTTATGAATATCTAATGGGTATTACATGTTCATTATAATAAATTGTTCACTCAATATTTCTTATGAAAACAAAGGTGACGTGCTTTTTTTTCTTTCAGTAAAGAGTACCTGCTTTTCTTTCATTCGTAGGGTTCAATTTTTTTTGTACCATTGTTTCTAAAAAAGAATACGCGTGCATACTTAACAAAGTATCTTATAGTCAAACTTAATTATATTGCAGTGCTTACGTATTTCCATAATGTAGCTCAATTAGTTTGGAAATGTCTCAATTAGTTTGAATGTGTATTAATATTAAAGAATCATTAACATGTATGGTTTTGCTTTTTGCTGATGACAAGATTTATAAAATTATAAGTATATACGGCTATATTTGTATACATAATCTGATAAACCCATACGACAGGTGTATCATCAATAAATTGCAAATCAATTTAAGTAAATGTCAAACCATTAGAAAACCAAAAACCCAATCATATGTCAATACTCACTTAACGTCACTTAAATCATTTGTTGTTGAAATAAATGATTTAGGGGTAGACTTCGATCATAAATTAAACTTTTTGTGAAAAATATTATTACGACCAAAGCAAAGAAATTGTTCGGCTTCATAAGAGATTTTCCGAAGACTTTTGTAATATATCTAGTTCACTCAGATTCTATTGAAAAAATAAAGCAAAAATTTCTAAGACATATAAATTGTAAACATTATAATTGAAATATAAACTACTAGCTTTTTCCTGCGGCTTCGCTCGCATGGTGTTAGAAGGGTTTCCACTCCGCCTCCTCCACCTCCCACCCTCTCCTCCCTCTCTCCCCCCCCTCTCCCCATCTCCCTCCGCCCCCTCCTCCTCTCCCCCTCCACCCTCCCCTCCCCCCTCCACCCGCCCCACAGCACCAAAAGAACTTACAAAAAAGCATTTCATGTATTTTTTTAACTGTACTGTTGTAGTTATTAGTCCACAATTTGTTTCAAAATTGTAAATTTTAGATAATTTGAATCAAATGTTTACACTGTATAATTGTTTTGTAATCCATTTTTATGTAAAAAAAATATTACGAATTTAAAGCCATTTGTACCGTAAATAATTCATTAAAGAAAAAGACAGCACAAATATTCTAAACGAACATGTAAAAGAGAACAAGTCGCAGCTAAATTAAAAAGGTAATGGGACTCGAACCCAGAACATCTTGTCTAACCCGGACGGGCGCCTCTAACAATTCGGTCAATTGCCACCTTCCATCAAACCGTCACATTTGTCAATTTCATATTTCAAATTTTAGAATTAACAATATTATCTTCGACTAATGTTTCCATACTTTAGTTGCGACCATTATCTGTTTCATTTTTCTGTGCCTTGTTCTCTTTCAAATGTTCGTTTAGATTGTTAGTAATATCTTCTTCTTCAATGAGGAGTGTCCTTATAAAAAAAAGTAATAATTAATCACTTTGCATTGGTCTGAATATCGGATTTTGACAAGAATTTATTACTAATTAATTACAAGCCTTATCCAGGATTTAACTTTATTGATGCACAAAATATCAATCAACTAACAAAAATAAATTGTTTATGGTATATTGTTGCTTAACCTAACCTTATCTAAACTAAACTGCAAACGAGTTACAAGTGCCGTTAAAATCTCATATTTTTATTGCTTAAAATCACTTAATGAATTGACCTCATATTACTAGTACGCCGACTGAAGTGATGTTAGGATGATTTTAACGGAAAATTTTTGTCGGAACTAGTTTTTGGCAGATTTGTCAAATAATGTTTAAATGATGAGCCGACTTTTGCATGAATTGGTCGAATTTAATGCGATTTTTAGGCACTTCCTAGTAGGAAGTGAACATAACAAATTTTAAGGCCAATATTATAATAAGAATTAAATTTTAGATTCAATTAATTTTATTTTTTACTATTAAATTAATCATTATATACCTACTGTGTACAACGTACCTGCCTAACTATTATTACATATCTTTGTAAAAGCCCACTAGGGCGTAAATAAATAAGAATATTAATAATTTTTATCAAATTTAAAATATAAACATGTTAATTTATTTGCTTTAATTAAATTAAAATTCAATAATAAATGCATTTTTTGTATTAAAATCTTGACAAGCCACAAGGTAAATAAATGCTTACATCGAATAAATTTGAAACCCGAAACAAGAAAATCTTTTTCGATCTTCTTCGATTTTAAAGTTTTAGAAGCTCAAAATTTTTTTCGGAAAAATCAAAGTTAACGTAACTTTTTAGTCAGAAGTAAAATATAATATTTTGACCTTGAGGTGATTTTTGCATGAAAACGGTGCTATATAATTAATCCTACAAAGTTATTTTTTACATCATAAATACAAACGGTGACCGGACAACTCAGGATCACGCAACATCAACACCTCCTCTGAAAATTCATTAAAAGTTATTAAAAAAAAATTGGTTAAAGGTTATATGAACTGTTCAAAAATTTAGATACAGCTTTTAATGACTTCAAAGGTGTGTTGAAATGCCACTTTGTAGAGTTGTCGTGGGAACCATTCAAATATTGGTTTTAAATCATTTTACTTTACATTACTTCCACTGGATCGCTTTTTGGCACAATATGGCACTATTTAAAATAGCTCGGATTGCTCTGCTGCCAATTTTGGCAAATTTTTGTAAGTAATTAAGTGTACGATTTTATAATATTTTTTTATTAATCCTACGAATGTGTGATAATCGACAAAAGATAAGTGAATTCATTGACTATATGTGTTTGATGTTCGGCAGATATAAGCAAAAACAATCCTCACTCATCTATTCACAAATATACATAAATACTATGAAAAAAGATTAAATACTCGCTGTATTCGAAACAATAACAAAGAATTACTACAAATTCCCATAACTCATACTACTTTTGGTCAACGTAGCTTCAGATACCTTGCAACAAGACTTTACAACATTCTTCCAATTAGTATAAAAAAATGTGATTCACAAAAAAATTTCAAAAAAAGCATAAAAGTTTGGATAAAAAATAATGATAGGGCATTTACCGGTGCACTCACCCAAATTCGAAATTAGTAATGAACCAATGTTGTCACTATTGCACCTATGTTATTGTAATTATTTATGCAACCAATCTATTGTGCGATTATTTTCTAATATAGGTGTAGGTATTTTCACAGAATTATAAATTGACGTAAAATTACTGCCTCAACACAGGCTAGCCTAGTGAGGCAGGTTACGAGAAACCTACGTTTATAATTATAAATCTCTATTTTTTCAGTACCTACTGTTATATGTATATTGTTTACCATTATTATCTTTTGTACTTATGCAACTTTTAAACTATTGTATACTTTTTTTGTAGTTATAAATCTTTAAATTTTTGTTCAATAAAGATATTATATTATTATATAGAATTATAATCAGTTTGTATGTCTCCATATTAAAATTCGGCGGCATGATTTTTTTTATGTGGGTGGAAAATATTCTAAATGTTTTCCACCCTCAGAGAAAAGTTTTAAATTGCGCTGTCGCTTCAGTGGTTAACTCTGCTGGTTCCAGAAGTATCCTTCCTTCATCAGGAGAATATTAAAACTAACATGAAATAAAAAATACTGACAGACATTACATAAAAACTTTGAGATGGTATGGGCACATAAGACGGAAACCATCAGACCACACAGTGAAGCAGGCAATGTCTATGGAGCTTCATTGACAGTCATCCAGAGGAAGACCGAAGAACTCTTGGATGACCCAATGCTCCAAAATACTTCAGAGAAACGGCCTGGATGAAGGCGTTACTCAGAACAGAAGAAACTACAACCTGAGAACGAGAAGAGCACACCCCAACAGCCTACCTAGGCAATTAGTTGGGACAGCGCAAGGAAGAAGAATAAGACATTACATAAAAACGATCTTTGACTGGGTGGCGAACAAAAGGGAATATTAACAAGAAATATCAGCGTGTCTCTTGTTTCCTAAATATTTCATATGTTAAGTAAAAAATGAACCTTTATTTTATTAATATTCCGATAGCAAACATAATTATTATGTAGGAAGTCGATTCAAGAAATTTGGCTTAAAATATGAATATCATATATTATGTGGGTGTATTGTACACCTCGAGGTGATGACCTGTCAACTCATTACTAGTTTTGAGATGTTTTAGTGATTTGAATATTATTATTTGATCTTGACGAAATTTGAATATTTTGTCAAGTTATTCAATACGCTGACCTTTGATGCCGACTTTTGCCGCTCGTGGTTTTATTGTAAAACTCGACAGATCTGCACAATGATTTACATGATTTTTTAAAAATAATCTTAGGTTTGAGTTTTTTCTGCGTTACTTTTTTAATTGAGTTTGAAACAAACTAAATCAAACGATTGTGGACCTCGTTTCGCTGCGGTGTGTTATTGCAAAATACTCTATTGATAATCAATTGTTGCTATCAATGGTTTTAGAAATGCAAGATATTAGATCTAATTTACACAAGAATTCTCTTCACCTTCCCCGTCTTCATCTTTGTCATTTATTTTAACCTCACAATGTAGATCAGATTTGTTGGTAGCACACGTAGTATTTATTATATAGTGACTTCAGTTATTGATGTACTTGAAGTATATTCTATATATATTTTTCTATATTTGTTTCTGAATCCATTTTTAAATAGTAAAATTTGATAGAACCTAAGAATTCTTTAATTTTTATTCTATAATATTACTCTTTAATGTTTAAATCATGTTATTTATACGAAGATGCAAACATAAGATTAAATATATGATTTTTGGTCAATGAAAAAAATAAATCTATTAATGGAGACCTGAACGCCGTTGGCGCCAGCATAAAGCTGTTGAAAAAACCGAGGCTAGCCGTCCATAATATAGTGCTGGTGCATATCCTGATGTATGACAGTGAGGCATGAAACCGGCAGATGAAGAATGAAAGTAGACTGAATGCTGTAAAAATGAGATCCCTGAGGCTTATGTATAGTAAAACCATGTAATATCGTGTGAAAAACGTGGAGATCCGCAAATAATGCAGGATAATGTAAGCGTAATGAGTAGATAAGATTATGAAATGGACTCTCAGACTGGGCATCAGGTTTGGGCATGTGGAGCGAATGACCAAGAAAAGGAGTGTAAGGAGAATATTTGACGCAAATGTGAATGGTTGAATAAGTCGGAGACGCCTGAGGAAGACATGGCACGACTTAGTGAATCAGATACTTAAGTTGAATCAGATATCAAGAGTCAGAATAATAGAAGAGCATGTATGAGACGATGTATGAATGTGAACGAGGCAGGAGTGTGTGCCAAAACCGAGTTGTTTGGCGGTCCGTCCTCTCTGCCTACTCTGCGGGAAACGGCGTGATGGTTAGTTATTTCAAAATTAACAAATTTCTACATTACAAAATTTTCCAAAAGCATTTTCAGCATTTTTGTTAAATGAAGCATTTCTGGAAGCTGTCATCCACTCTCTTTCTCACGACCGAATTTCAATGAAATACGTGCAAAAAGTTCACAGTTTCCATAAGTTGGCGTCCATTTTTATTTGATTCGACCTCAGTTTTTATGATCAATTAAATATTTATTATTATTATTTTCTGCACGGCTATTGGGGCCCGGTAAAAAAAAATGATTCAAGATACCTTACATTTAGATAAGTAAGTAATGAAATTATTGGTGAAGTATGCAATAAATAATGGTTGACTCGCCATCTGGTTTAACTGAGATGCGACCATGGTATTTATCACATACATACATGGTATAAACCTGTTACTTAATTGACATTGGTAAAATATCAATTAGAATACATATGCATCTCCAAGCTACATAACTTGGATTGTGAAATAAAATGACTTGAGGCTTGAGAGCAAAATTTGTTTTGCCATTTTTCAAAAATATGTATTTTTAAATTCTAGAAGTTGCATGAGTCATAAAGTTCAACTTTTTTATATTATCTATTTTTGAAACTGACAATTCGTGGTTGAATTCCATTATAATAATACTAGCTGGTATCCGGCATGCGTTGCAATTCCATTCAGAGAAACAAATTGATTCTCCCTGCATGTCCTTTCCCGTACGTCCCCGTTCCCTTCCACCTTCCCCACCTTCCCTCTCCCTCGTCTCTTTCCTCTCCGCGAACCCCACTTACCCCCTGCCTTTTCTCCCTACCGCTAAAATACATGAAATACACACATTCAAAGAAATAAATTGATTGTTCTCTCTGCATGTCCTTTCCCGTGCGTTCCCGTTTCCTTCCACCTTTCCCGCCTTCCCCCTCCCTTGTATCTTCCCTCTATACGAAGCCCACATTCCCCCTGCCTTTCCTCCCTACCGCTAAAATAAAAGAAATACACACATTTTCATTTATACAAATTTCATAACGCCAGAGCTTACAATAACATATAGCCTATGCTACTCGCTGATAATGTAACTTTCTATTGGTGAAAGAATTTTTAAAATCGGTTTTGTGGTTTAGGCGTGAAAGCGTAACAAACAAACACACGCTCTTTCGCATTTATAATATTGGTATGGATAATAAAACAAATATGAAACTTACTTCCACTTTCATTTATTTGACCTTAACCGGTTTTCAGCTTGTTAAATCCATATACCTTATGATAGAGGGGGGATAGGGATGGTCTACAAGGAATTTATTGAAATATATGGGTTGTCTTGCATTTGTTACTAAGTCGTCTTTGACTGTCGAATTTCTAATTATTTTGGTTATTCCCAGTAGGCTTAATTACCTTGGGTTTGTAGCTTCCTTCGATATTGTATGGGGAATACATTACAAGTAAAATGAATTATTAACAACCTAATTGTATTGTTGTCACGTCTATTCTTAATTAAAATCGTTATTATATTTATGATGATATGGAATTTTTGATTGATAGATTGATAAATTGATTTTTAAAGGAAAACATGTTTTACGTTGAAGAAGAAATATTATTCCTCGTTACTAGGACCTTTTCCTTGCCGGTGAAATGTTCTGACTACTAAGTTAATTCGACCATATTATGTCAGATTTAAACCTTTCATACTGAGAGGAACCAACAATATCTCATTTCATTTAACGCACGTTTTTATTTGTTAGATTTCATTTGGTTCGGGTAGAATCTTGCATAAAGATAGCAAGATAGTTTTGGGTCCAATTCCTTCACCGTTAATATTATTTTCAAAGATTAAATATTACAATTTGATGTTTTAAGTTATTCTAAAACACCAATATATATTTTTTGTTTTAAGCAATTTAATTTCCTACACAATTATATAATTATGCTTTCATCGCAAGAACGATTGCGTGCTTCTGGCGAATAACGAATAAACAACTAAATAAGTCGAAAAACTCACGGTGATAAAAAAAGCTGTCAAATTCATCACTCATCATAATTAAATTATGACAATGGTTAGTTTTATTATTATCAAAGTAATAAAAGAACACTGAGCACGCTCTTCACATATTAAATAATGTTTTACTATTCTGTTTTTTTTTTGAGAAACAGACGTAATACGTAGTGCTGAAATTCTGGGACTAACTACCATATTTATTTCCATTTTCTCAGAATACTAATGGAGGGAAACAATATATACCAAGTCAATGGACATCTTCAATTTATATTTAAACAAATATAATTTATTGTAACTGAGGCAGTTCAGTTATGTAACAATAAATACGGTATATTTCTTATTATTCATTTTTATTTGTTATTATTAAATTAAATTATATTTTTTTGTGCATTTTAGCGCCCTTCGGATGATT
Organism: Limnephilus rhombicus; assembly: GCA_929108145.2. Taxonomy (NCBI): domain Eukaryota; kingdom Metazoa; phylum Arthropoda; class Insecta; order Trichoptera; family Limnephilidae; genus Limnephilus; species Limnephilus rhombicus. Next base: position 3,613,271 of record OV815296.1, read on the forward strand.
TTTCACAAAAACGGCGCTCTACAAATTATTCAATTAATATTATTATTTACCAATTTCGATTCTAAAATCGACTTCGAAAATAACTTTTAAAATAAGTTGGTATGGTTATCAATCGAACGATTTTATTTACTGTATCTATTTCTTGTACTTGTACACTGGTGTATACACTGGTGTATACACTGGTGTATTGTACACTGGTGTATACAGTGTACAGACAAGCAGTTTTATCCTTGATGCGTTTGAATGAAAATATGTTTTATGCTTTTGTTATTTGGGGATACATCCTCTCTGCACACCCTTTTGGGGATCCTTGGTTATATTTTGTTTAAGTAGATATACTATATTTTTCTTAAACCGACATCATGTTGTAGATATATAAGTGTGCCGAGGGAACCCCTAGTGATATAGGCATTATGTATTGGGATCGGTATGCCAAGGTATTTTGTTTAGACATTGGACGACATATTGTTAATTAAAAATAACATTTGTTGACAACATCGACCAATTAATAACAGTTTTGAAACCTGTCACCGAACAAGATAATATGAATAGAATATAATCTGGTGTCATATCTGACATATCTATATCTGAACCCACCTAATATGTTAATATGCATTAGGAAATCATTTAAAGCCTAGAGAAAATAACTACAAAACATTGTAATATATGAATAAGACACAAATTAACGCATTTCAATTCATTGATCTGGCAGTTGGTAAGGCTGACAGGTGGGTAGAAAAAATATGATAACATCAATCAAATCACGGCAAGGAGATTGAAGATTTGAGTAAAAAATTAGAATACTTTTATTTTACGTAGGTAAGTACCCTTGATTAAATTGTTACATGGATATTAACTAAACAGACGTTTGCAAATTAGGACTAGGTCAAACTCTTGTCTGAAGTAGAGTACGCAAGTTTTTATCCCAATTATCAATGCACTTTGTTTTCTCCGTGAAAAAACACTTATAATAATAATTATACAAAAAATTATTTTATAACAGTTTGATAACTGATTGATTTTTTAGAACGTGACTCTGCAGAAATAAACAAATGTTCAGTAACACTACGATTTTATCTTGAAGTTGAAGGTTTGCTGTAGTCAATTGTTTTCAATTATTTCTGGGTTTCACCCTTCAAGGGTGTTTTAGGCCATCATTTAAAATTACAGAGAAAGGAAAGGTGAAATTATATATTAATTTTATTTAAATGAGCAAATTTCAGAATTATATGGAAGATTTGAGTCGAGTTCAGACTTAGAAGAGATGAGATGTTGAATGGAGGGGAGGCAATTTTAGATAACGCTTGGTAGAAGAGAGGATATTTATTTAGAGAGGGACAACCAATAAATATGTGATCTAAAGTTCCCACATCTAGACCACAGAATGTACAATCTGGAGAGTCAAGGATGTGAATTTAAAAAAGGTGAGAAGGAACGCAATAATGTCCAATTCTCATTTGAATAAGTGAGGAAATTTCTTTTTTTGGAAAAATGGGGGAATTGAGGGAACCACGGTTTTGAAGGGATAGTCCTTTGTATTGAGGCGTAGCGGGCACCCTTGGATTGACTAGCAATGTTCCAATACTTTGTCCAAACATTGCGGGACCTATTTTTGACCTATCGATGATGGAAAAAATATCAGATAGGGGAATATGATTTACGAGGGTAACAATGGAGTTGGACGCTCCTTGTTTTGCCAAGGAATCCGCAATATCGTTACCCGCTATGCCAACATGTCCAGGAATCCAAATAAGAATTACGGTTTTTCCAGAGCTTTGAATGGGGGCTATCAGCACTCTAATAAGGCATACAAAGTGATTATCAGGATGAAGAAGACAGGATTTAAGTTTTTGAGGGGAACTGAGAGAGTCAGAGAGAACAAGGGAATGTTCACAATTATTTTTGATTATATATTTGAGAGATTCAATTATTGCAATGCACTCAGCAGATGGTGTGAAATTGAATAAAATATTCTATCGCTAGAATTATTGTGATAAACGTTAATACCAATACCACAGTTAGGAGAGCCTGGAGATTTGGAGCCATCAGTAAATAAAAGAGAAGAGTTGGGCCATTTAGAAGAAATAATGTTGTTGAACATAATATTGACAGTACGGGCTGGGAGATTGGAATGACTTTTAAGGATACCGATCCCTTCTAAAATTGTTGGGGATAGGGTGATGTGACTATATTTTAATTTGAATAATGGAAGAAGATCATCTCGTGGTAAAAAATATTATATTGTAGGTAGGTCTAATATTATATTTTGTGTAGTACTTTATTCTTGACATATCAGTTCCACTTTTGAAAATGACAATAGAAATAATTGTCCGTTAAAATATTATACAGGGCGTCCGGGGTTAAAGTTCATTAACTTTGGGGAGGGGGGGGGGTGATTCTACGTTATAGTGTAAGTAAAAAAGATAAATAATATTTTTCTAAATTCCAAGTTTTAGGGGTACTTTTTTCGTAAAAAACGTTGAATTAGTCCGGCGTGTGCGGTCAGCATTATAATTTTCCGCTGTTACGATATGGGCCAATCACAAACATGCGACGTTGCCACAATTGCGCCCGACAAGCTCACAGTAAATTTATCGGGTAAGTTTGTACCTCACACTGAGGATTTTTAGTAGGTATGTCTTTTTGTATGGAAAAAAAATTGGAATTTGGGAAAAAGTTTTTATTTCTCTTGCCCCTACCATTATGTAGAATCACCTTCCAAAGTTAATGCACTTTACCCCCGGACATCTGGACAGGTAGGTAATGTATGGCTTGTCTGACTTCTTGACACAGTCAGTTCCAATTTTGAAAATGACACTTAAATTCAAAACAAATTCTAGATCATTGAACTATTAGAATTACAATCACGGACGTACACACAACGGAGTTAGTATTTTTGATTACATGTTATGTATATAAACTGTAGATTAACAATAATTTGTACCACGAAAAATTTGTCGAATAAATTAAAATGGTTGTTTATCGGATGTATAAAATAGTAAGTGTGTATGTGTTGCACTATTGCAATGCATTTTATTATAAATATTGACATAGGACTTAGAATATACTGCTAATTCTATTTTTACAGCCTGTTTTATGACTGTAAATTTAGAAATACATGTTATTAGTTTATAAGTAACTTTGCCCAAGATTGCAACACTCTTTTATCCAATTGATTTACAATTAAATATTTTATATGGCTAGCTTGTCTTATTATTTGGCACATGATAGAAGTTACGTTGCAAGCTGAAAATCTTCAAGGTAACCTAGAATTTTCAGATCAAAAAAACTGTATTTTTTATTGAAAGATAGTTGAATAGAATGAAAAGAATAAATTTTATCAACACTAAATAGGTAAACAGAGACATCAATGTATTGTGGGTGAGTCCGTTTGCCCGAAGTTAGCATTTTTTCCTCTTTCTTCTTGTGAAATCGACCAAATCTTTTCAAGCATTGAAATTCTTAGGAGTCACAGACAAAAGAAAACATAGACCTGCCCACAAGGGTGCAAAAAACAAACCAAGTTGCACCGAGAACGGAGGTAGCGGGGTGTGCCCTATGAATGTCAATAAATGAATCCGTCAGGCAATTGTAGAATTCGTTTTTCCTTAATCTTCAAAAATAAAACCTGATCACGAATAACTAATTCTAGTTGTGGAATGCCTCCAGCTCGTCGAAATGATATCTAGATTTTGCTTTAGGGCATGTCTACATCTTCTTTAGACTGTACTAGGAGTTGACAAGTTTAGTGTTATGTGAATTTGTTTGCTTTCAAATCGATGTAGATCACACATCTATGGATTTTTTGTTCAGTGTGTACCTATTTGTCGGCTCTGTTTTACCTCATGGAAACACGTCGTGATACAAACAAACTATGCAAATGCGATCACTTATAAAATGGTGTTTGGAAATCAAAATATCAGCCAATTTTATCAATTAAATAGCGCAATTTTAAGATTTGCCAAGACATGTTCTAGCCGTGGAATTATGGAAATGGAGATACGAGAAAGAGAATGGATGGCAAACAAAATATTAAAAATATTTACTGGTTCCGTCATATTTAAATAAAAGATTTAAATAAAACTACGTACATGATGTATTTAATATGATTACTAATTCTATTAGATCTCAAATGTTAAACTCTTTCGCGCGACACAATATTATTTATAGTAACTCAGATTTAGTCATCAAGCGTAGCGGAGGTGATTTAAATAATCAAAGATTCTTGCGAACAGATCTCACATTACATTTAAAAAATATATACGTACTGAAAGAAGCAATGGGTACTTAAATTCGATGAATTAATATATATTTTGATATTATTTCAAGGATTGTTTAAAAAATAGTATAGTAGATAGTCTCAGCATCTCCCTGAGACCACAAAATAATTGTAAAGTAACTTGTATTGGTATAACCCATGTTTAGTGACTAGATCTGAATGGTCAGACACTTGCAAACCCTCTTCTTTCCCCTTTTTACATTATCTCTATACAGGAGGATTTTTTACATTAGCTCCGCACAGGAGACCCTGAAGAAAACAATTTTCCTCTGGGCCTATGTCATCTATGGGGATGGTATATTGAGGGTATTTTTAGGAAAGGTGGGGGGAATTGGGAGTCAGTGTGTGGGTGGGTAGGAATTTGGGGGTCAGTGTATTCAGTAGTGACGAACGTACGAAACTCCCATTGCGACACAAAGCAATGTTCTGAGAGAGTCCAGCTGGGGAGGTCTCCCTTAACCAGTATCTTGCGATGTGGCCGCATCCGTCGCCAAGATCCGGTCAAACCTCACACATGAACCTGGGCACCCCTGCTAAGTCCCCAAACGTAGCGAACCACTAGGGGTGTTGGTTATCCAATAAACAAATTGACATAACCAAATTGAAAGTAATAATTATCGAAGAGAATCTTATAGCCGAATATAATTGAGAAAAAATTTATTGAAAATTTAATATTTTCGGATAAGTCTCATCCTTGGTATCGTATCTCTTAATCCTTATGGAATGTTTATCTATTAGAAATAATGCTGATTCTCGGTTAGTGTTAGAGGTGGAGCAAGTCTAAGGAAAGTGGTTCAGACAACAGCAGTGCGAGACGGCGGTGAGAGATATATGCTGAGATAATAATTATCTAAGCAGAATTAGAATTTTAATTTTATCTGTATACAAAAAATTGGACCGTGAAACAGTGCGAACAGATTAGGCCTTCAATTCAATTCGAGAGTTGAAATTCACACTAATTTATATTACGAATGATTATATTTAGGTGTATGGAAAATGTTTAGTTTAGAAATGTTGTTTCGTTTCTCTGTTAGTTAACATGCATAACGTAATAGCGCTATCTTAAATAACCACGATGCAATGGAGTTCTGGTACCTATCCTGATGTATGGCAGTGAGTCATGGAACTTTTTTTTACTTTAGCTCCACACAATGAGGAGAAAACGAGAAAAATTATTCCCCCAGGGCCCATGTCATCTTTGGGGATGCTGCGTGGGGGGTCTTTTTAGAGAAAGTAAGGAGAGGAAGAATAAAAAAGGTTTGAGGGGTGGGTAAGATGGGGATTAATGTGTACAGGAGTGACGAACGTATGAATCCATCCCTCCCACTATGGTGCCAGATGATGGGTCGATAGAGTCTGGCTGGAGAGGTCTAGGTTCGGTTTCCCTCAACCTGTCTCTCCCGATCCGGTCCGCCACACAGTAAGTGGACAAACGCATTTACCACCGAGGCCTAGAGACAAATCTCAACTAATGAACCCGTGCACCCACGCTAAGTCACAATACGTAGGAAATCATTAGGGGTGACTTATGGCAGGGGTAGTGGTTAACCAATAAATGGTTCACGGGGCAGCGATACCCATACCCGCCTCCCAAATGATTGGCAGAGAAAGGATGAAAATGGAATGAATGCTATACAAATGATTTCCCTGATTCGTATCAGTAGTAAAACCATGTATGTTCGTGTGAATGTAAGAAAGAGACGCTCAGATGATTTGGACAAGTAGATCGAATGAACCAATTAGTATAAGGAGAATATATGAAGCGAATGAGAATTAGTCGGGCTATAGAAGAGAATGTACTAAACATACGTGTGCTCAATCTGTAATATCTCAACTAAATATTCGTGTGCTCAATCTGTAATATCTCAACTAAAAATAAGTGTGCTCAATGTGTAATATTTCAACTAAATATAAGTGTGCTCAATATGTAATATCTCAACTAAATATAAGTGTACTCAATGTGTAGTATCTCAACTAAATATAAGTGTGCTCAATGTGTAATATCTTAACTAAATATAAGTGTGCTCAATCTGTAATATCTCAACTTAATATAAGTATATAACATCGATGACCTCCAAGACCTATTAAATCTTGTTAATAATGCTGGTGAGCAACTGGGCCTAACAATCAACGTCAATAAAACTAAATGGATGACATTTGGACGAATAGATCACTCTGAATCAGTGATACTGTTAAATGGTTGCAATGTCGAAAAGGTGGAAAGATTTAGATACCTCGGCAGTATTCTCACGGAGACTCTTGACCCAGATGTGGAGGTTAGATGCAGAATTGAAGCAGCAAGAACTGCGTTCATTAAAATTAAATCCCTCTTCTGCAATGACAATATCAGCTTAAAACTAAGGCAGAGATTGCTAAAATGTTATGTGTGGTCGGTCTTGCTCTATGGATGTGAAACATGGACCTTGAAAGTAAATACCATGAACAGGTTAGAGGCTTTTGAAATGTGGCTTCACCGGAGAATGCTCAAGGTCCCATGGACCGACATGATCACCAACACAGAAATTCTAAGGCGGGCTAGAGCAGATAGAGAACTGCTTACATTAATAAAAATCAGGAAAATTTCATATCTGGGTCATATACTTCGAGGGGAGAAGTATCACTTGCTCCATTTGATATTGAAAGGCAAGATAGAGGGTCGCCGAGGGCCTGGTAGGAGACAAATGTCTTGGCTGCGTAATATACGAGAGTGGACCGGCATTAGAAGTGTGGAGGAGCTATTCCGGGCAGCGCAAGACAGAGAGACATTCTCAAGAGTGATCGCCAACGTCGGGGGGACCTGATACGGCACGCAAAGAAGAATAAATATAAGTGTGCGCAATGTATAATATTTCAACTAAATATAAGTGTGCTCAATGTGTAATATCTTGAATAAATTTAAGTGTGCTCAATGCGTAATATCTCAACTAAATATAAGTGAGCTAGTAATTATAATAAAAGTGTAAGTAACTGAACCAGCGTACTTTATTTATTCTTTTTGTTAATACCGCACAAGAGTTCTAACTACTACCATCTGGAGCCAGTGAAACTATGGCATCCCCAATTGGAGTAAGTTGTGAGGCTGAAGGTAGTGGGAAGGGGAAGAAGATAAGAAAGGGAAAGGTGAGGAAATACCTGGCTCAGGGTGTTTTGTAAGGTTGAAAGTAGTGGGGAGGGGAAGGAGATGGGAAGAGAAAGGTGTCGAAATACCTCGTTATTCAGATCTGCTCACCGAACATGGCTCAAGCAACGATTTAATTCTGAATGGTGGTCTTATACCATGGCGATAATGAGAGTATCTCTCACTCTGGAACGAACCAAAAATGTGCTATGTATGTATTTTTTTTTAATTTCCTAAATGTGAAATAACATAAACTAATTAAATAAAATTAATTTGGGCACTCCGGGATTTGAACCCCGTTATAATGGTGACAGACAACTTACAACCTGTGAATGTATTTTTGTCCAAATTATACCACAAAGATCCCGTGTACATGGGAATGCAGCGGGTCCAAAAACGCCATATTTACTATCGGGAAACGCCTCAAAATATTTTTTTATGATTTATTTAAGTCTATGCAGTGACCTTCAAATACCTTTACGTATGGATATTAATAAAAAACCGTTGGCCCCCAAGGCGTTATTTTATCTTTCGGCTAATAAATATGTGGGCGGCTTTGCGGCCATCCTAAGGGCTTTGCTCTCTTTCTCTATTTTAAATTTATGTTAAGAGATCTTTTAAAAATAGCCTTTGGTAAGATCGCTATCACTTACTGTTCATTAAAAATGTGAAATAAATTACATATGAGCTTAAGAAAGTATTATTTGAGTCTTTTGAAAATTCGTTTGGCAAATATCTATAAAAAAGTTTTAGCGTTGGTATATTGTATTGTACACGTATCCGCAATTCAAAAATGAAATTCATGTAATGGCTCCACCGTTTTAACGTGGGTTCAATATCATTGGACCGGTATATCAGTCAGTCCGTATCCTCGCTAAGTACGACATCCCTTGCTCTAATTTAAGCGACCTAAATCAGCCTCTCAAGCCGGCGAATGTTTCTTATTTTAGACGCCGAGGTACACTGAGGCTCTGGCAGTCACATGCCAATTCTAACGTCTACCTAAATAATTCTGAATACCTCTATATCACCGAAATTTACGTAAATTGCCTTATTTTATTAGTATGCACTATTATATTGAACGAGCGATATGTAATGACGAAGTTGTTAATTGATAATCAATCTAAAATAGTTTGATAAGAGATTTTAAAAGTTTCAACGCCAAGACAGTTTGTTTTAAGCGGTTAATTTCATGAATAGGGCACGATTCCGATAAATAAATACTATTTACAATTAGTAATCTCGCGTATAACACCATACTGATAGAAGTGGGGAACTTTATGAAAAATCAACTCATAAAAAATTAACCTGCTTAATATTTTAGGTTCAGGAAATAAACTGCCGACGCGCGACGTTAACATTTTCTCGCGATCTTCGCCAACTCCCGCTGTGTCCCGCTAACAGGAGAAAGCATAGATATAGTACTCGTGTAGACAGTAGTTTGGTTTTTCAAAAAGTTCCTCTATTAAAATCATAGACAATCCGAGTAATTACTACTGGTAATATCTGAGCTTGCCACATGTATACGGATTATATTCTAAGCCGCGATAAGCCCAACATTCCAACAAGCCAAGCTTAAAATCAACTGATATATCGGGCCATTAAGCCTATACATTTACAGCCAACGTATGAAAACGAGTATTGTGACATATTATATTATTAATTATTACGAATCAAAGCATGCCTAAACTAATTCAGTCACAACTTAATCTCAATCATTTGGTAATCAAAATCACTGACTTCATGTAAAACAAATATTATAATAGGCCTTACATTTAATAAAACATCTGAAATGATAATGGGGCAAGTTGCTCAACAATCTGGTTCTTCCAAGATACCATTTAACTTGGTCCATTGAACGTTACGCAAGAAGACAGATATTCCGATACCATTACCGTTAACTGCCAGTTAAAAACTTCAGTTAAACATCGCGGGCCAAGGTGGAATTCCCGCAGAACAGTTAAAGTACAGGCAGGTACACTCTACAGATAAATCGACGAATTTGTGTTCTGGGCGGGTTCGTGTGCCCTCAATAAGTACGAATTTACCTTACTTTTATTGAAATTGATTTGAAACATTTTTGGAGTCAAGTTGTTTCGTGAGCAGTTAATAATAGTGATAATAATTAAAATAAAAACATTTATTTCACAATTCAATGTTACATATTTATACATCTTATTGTTTTATTTATTGCATTGATTCTACTAACAAAGGGGTCTCTGCTCAGTTGTACATTCCGGATATATCAATTATGTTAGCCTGTAGGTTTAGGAGTCTAAATTTATTTTGTGACTCTTTTTTTTAAATTCGTTCATAAAATCCCTGAAAATATCTTGATAAAACATTTTCCAAAAACTGAATTCATTCTATAAAAAGAAGTTTAAACTCTTTGTGACCTAACAATTTAAATGTGATATGCATTTGCGACATTAAAAATCTATTTTAAATCGCTATAGATTACGTGCAAAAGTAAGATCTCAGGCAAAATAGATTTTCAAAGGTAAATAAAATATTAAAGGAACTAAATTGGCTAACAGTGAAACAGATGTTAATCTTAAACGTAATGATATTTATACACAAAATGATAAACAACCTGTGTACAATAATACTTGTGTACAACAATACTTATGTACAATAAAGACATTCACAGATATAATACAAGGACATGCAATGAAATTTAGACTTTCAAAAAAGGATAAATGGAATACAAAAAAAAGTTAATTCTGAACCAATTGGTAGATTCAAGATGTATTTTAGGAACCACATTAAACAAGAGAAAATGTAGTAATGTAAGTTATAATTAATTAGGAATTTGTAAACTTAGATGTACAAATTACTAAAACTTTCATGACCAGAAATCAATCATTTAGCCTTTGTGGGACCTAGAAGTTAAATTCTCGACATAAGTTTCCTTTCAATCGGGCCGGTAGCTATAATTGTTATGCATGAAACTAACTGGTGATCATTCTAGTGTAAAGTGTAAATTGATGAAGAAATATGTGCAAAAACCACAATGAGTGCAGCTCTAACATGAATTGGATGAAGCTGAAAATAAAAAAAAGGTGTTGTCTTGTTTCTTCTATTCACAATTTTACAGTTTACTTGGTGCGTCTAGTTTTTTAGCGGTCATCGTATTTTACAAACTCGCTTATAAACGGAGTTATTATTTAAGAAATCTACAAAAGATTTTGAAATAATTCATTTCAGAAAATGTAGCAAGGTATTATTTGGAAAACAATTTTTGCATACTTAAACATTACGTCCCTTTTTTGTGAGAGTTAAAAAACTGATAATATTAGAATTGAAATTAAAACACTTTTGTACTTTCTTCCACTTATTTAAGATTATTGAAGAAAATACAAGAGTGTTTTAATTTCAATTCTAATACAATGGAATTCCACCACGAATTAACAGTCCAAAAACTAGACTCATTAACTGATAATACAAAATATTTGATTTTATTTTGAAAATAATCTAATTTTAAACTAATAAAAAAATCTGAAATGAATAATATTATTTCCAATGATTTGTTCGAATTTTTTATAAAAAAATAGTTCATTTTTTCAGAAACTAGACTGAAACTACACTAAACTAGTGTGTAAAATTTTAAATCCAGTATTTATATCAAATGAATGGTTAAATTCAATATTTGATATAAATACTGGTTTAAAAAAAAAAAAATTTACACACTAACGTTAGTGGTTTTCACTTAGATCTTTTAGAAATATTAGAAATTAGGAAAAATGTCAATAGAAATTTAAATATTATTAACAATCAAATTAATTTTGTGAATAACCCTATCTTAAACATATTTCCATTGTAATTTTTTGTCTTTATTCTTCTAAGCACCCCCCTTTCCACCTCTCCCCCCCCCCCCCTCTCTCTTGTTTATCTTCTAAGCACCTCCCCTTTCCACCTCTCTCCTCCCCCACTACTTCCATTTCTACCCACGCCTGTCTTTCTATGTTCGATCATTTGTTTAGTACATTATATGTCCTGATGAAGAGAACATTGTTCTCGAAACATGTCGACTTTTTAATAAAGTTTATTGTGGTAAAAACAAAGTGTTTTTAATTATTGCATTAACTCTATTTATTCACCAATTCCTGGAATAATTCATCGTCTTGCAAATAAATATTGCGAACACAAAGATATATTTGTTGTTGACAAAGTTTCAAAACAACTACTAACTTCTATTCTATCATCTGATAATTAACTTATTGTATTTTCCTTCTTTTACAACATCTTTAGCCTATCTCGATACAGGTATATCCTAGTGAAGCAGGCTTAAAAAAAACCAATGTGCATATACTTTTTTATAGATAAATAAATTTAAAAAACCTTCTCTTATAACATTCGATAATTTACGAGTACGTCATATCTTTATTGTTCGTTTTACTTGTTGTAAGACACACAAATAATTATATTCATTTATGTACATTCCAGATTTTATTAAATTTTGTTTAATGTCAAGTATTATCTAAATTGTATTAGTTTTTTATTGGTATAGTTATATTATTTATCAATGTTATATTGTTATACTTTAATACTGTAACGAATTGAAAAATTTCTGTGTAAAAGCCCACCAGGGCGTTATAAATAATATCAGGTAATTTAGGAAGGTTAGTGCAATCTTTCACGTCACAGATAGTATAAATAAATACATACATATGAGAATTCAACAAAAATATATAAATTAGATAATAAAACGCAAAATTAAAATCACATTTTGGCATAATTCTATAAAATCAACTTTTATTAGAATTTATTCACTTGAATAAGTGAGAATTTTTCAACTTCATTATTTTTTTAAGCAGCGTCCAAGAGAGTAAGAAATGTTCCTTAATCCATCCATTAATTTATTATATCCATGTCTGCGAATAAGTACCTGTCGTAAATCGATGTGAAGCCCTCTTCATAATCGGACGTACAAAGGCAGAACTGTTTGATGTTCACATTATTCGGTCGCGTCACTCACTTGACGACAAGGCCGTAGGAAATAATAATTCCTCAACAAACAGGCTAAAACGAAACATATTTTGCCGTTTGAGGTTCCCGATGAAGAAATTACATAGCTGTGCTGTGATTTTATGTTTTCCTCACCGAAAACATAGGTAATTGTGCAGTCAGTTATCAATCAAGAAACCTATAACAATGTACTTACCTAAGCATTCAAAGGGGTCGACATTGTAATATTAAGTAACAAAATGAAAATACTTTAATATTTTATTTATTTTTTATTATTTTGTAACCCTTTGATCGCAGAATCGAATGGCTTTTTACCATGAAAAATCACCGGATAGTTTTTTTGGGTCGTTTTCTTATTGAATTATTTTTTTATAAAAAATGTATGACGAGCTTTCAAAATGTACTTTATGGGTAAAACGTATGTAATTATGTTTCCGACATTTGTGTGACCGACGTCACACAAATATGACTCAATTAATTGATGCAACTTTTAAATGACAGTGCTGCTGTACCGCCGCAAGTGTACCGTGATGTCACAAGCTTTTCGGATGGCCACAAATATCAACATTTTGACGGCTCATATCTTCGGTAGATACTATTCGGTATTTTCAAAAAAATCATTAAGTTAATTGGTAAAATACATAAAATTCTGAAGATGGCTTTAACAATCTGAAACCGGTTACTGTCAAATAAATTAAAGTGAAATAAGTTTCATATTTGTTTTATTATATTATATTGTAGTGTGGAATTCCACCATGAATTGTGAGTTTCAAAAATAGAAATATAAAATTTTGTTGTCTGAGATGACTTAATAATTTAATTATGAGTTCATCTCATAATAATAATAATCAATGAAAAAAATATTTTCTGTTAATTGTAGATATTATATTATAAGTAGGAACTTTACCGCTTGTCTAAATTCTCCAAATAAACACTTTCAAGCAAATTTAAGGGTTCATCGAACCAGAGTTACAGACAGTCACAAGCGGAATAAGAATTTTTTATGTAAAAAAAGTAAGATAAAACAACCAGAATTTAAAATGTCATAATAATTAACATTTAAAATGAAAACAAAATTAATAACTTAAAAAAACATTGAATACCAAATTGTTTTCCTAAAATATCATTGGAAAAGAGATTATCACTATCCGACTTACCACGAGGGTAACAATTGTTTTTTGTGTTTTTTTCTTACTTGCAACACATGTAAATATAAATCCACTATAATTATGTAGACTTTTTTTGGTAGAAAAATAAATCTTTTAGAGACTCCACAGGAAGTGATTAGAAATATGTTGTGACCTAAGAATTGTTTAAAAAATAAATTCCAGACAAAAAGACTACAAGTTTCACGCTGCTTAAGCAAAACGCTCGAGAGTGTTCGTTGTGATTATCTGCTCTGTTCGCGTTGCATGTAGTCGTAGCCGGATGACCAGATCTGAATAGCCAGCAGGTACTAACCCGCCTTCCTCTTTCCCATCCCCTTCTCCTACCTTAAGCCTCCCAACATACCCCAATAAATTAAGAATTCCATTGTCTTACTTGCTTTAGACTTAGACGGTTGTGTCTATAATACTCGTATATCGAAATTTATAAAAGGTACTTCTTAACCGTCCTCCACAATTCTTTTATTCTCTGTTTTCCCCCAGCTTCATAAAAATATTTAATCTTGGGTTCCATTGAACCACAAAAAATTTTTTTTAATATATATTTTTATTCACATTCTGGCTGGTTAACCGAAACTCGTAAATTTGAGGCAAATTCTAAACACATTTCCCAATGTGTGCTTATACCTGTATACAGGTATATTATAGCCAATGTGCGATATATTCTTAAGCTAGAGTGTTTGCTCAGGTAGCGAGTTTGTTTAATGAAGTAACTCTAGGTAATATTATGCCAAATAAACAGCACACGATGAAGGAATACCCGATTGGATGTGGAATGAAAAGGTACAAAGTTTATTGGCACTGGGTCTTAATTCTGTGGATGATGCTTCAATCATATTATTTTTAATTGTACTTCAATCGGACTACTCTTCGAGCTTACAAACCCAATTTCAGTGGTTAACCCACTTTGAGACGACTTATTTGTTTTCTTTCTATTCTAAATTTCAATTTTTTGAAGGTGTCTAAATTGTTTTGTTTTTTGAAGAGTTTTATTAAATGTACATTTGTTACTTAAATTAAATTTTTCCGCGACCGGTTTCGATGCAACCGTATCATTCACGAGCAGAATTAAAACTAACTTAAAAAATAATATGCAAGTACCAAAGATTAATTAGGTGGGAGTAGTGGGAGGGATGATTTTGGGGGAAGGGGGAAAGCGGTGGGAGGAGTCAATATTATACGGAAACATGGTTAGTAAAGGAGATTTGCAAGGCGCTATTATTTTATTCACTAAATTAATTTTAGATTTAATTTTTTTGTTTATTTCGAGCGTTTCTAAAGCGCAAAGATTAAAGTATGAATTTATATTGCAATGTTTAAATTTTGTTTTTTCTTTATTGAATCTATGGCCTGACTCTATTAAATGATTCGCAAATTCGGAATAATTATTATTTCTTAAACAAAGTTCATGTTCCCTGATTCTAGTTTTGAAATTTCTAGTTGTCATACCTACATACTGTGCGTCACAATCGTTACATTCTAAAGTGTATATCCCGTTTTTTTCAAATTTATTAGAAACATCCTTATTATTTATCAATTTTTTTCCCCCTCCCCCCAAAATCCTCCCTCCCACTACTCCCACCTAATTAATCTTTGGTACTTGCAAATTATTTTTTAAGTTAGTTTTAATTCTGCTCGTGAATGATACGGTTGTATCGAAACCGGTCGCGGAAAAATTTAATTTAAGTAACAAATGTACATTTAATAAAACTCTTCAAAAAACAAAATGTCTAGAAATTGTTACATAGTTAATGCCCAATAAATACAAAAAAGTGTCTAAATTGATTTATTACCGGTTAAACTAAATTGCTAAGAAAATAATTGAGACAGTAGATACTTTATTATATGGTGTACTTTGAAATCTGTTTTCCCCGCATTAAATGTTTATGTTTTCTTAATTGTTTAATTATGACATTTCTATTTAAGTGCGTTATATTGTTTGGTTTTTAATCATTTTGATGCCATGTTACAATTAAGGTTAGAAATAAGTTCCTCATCACTTTATATTTTAGTAATAATTTCGACTGACCGTGCCTACATAAATATTTGACTAGCAAATAGCTAAATAGCAATCCGGAGGTCGCGTGTTCAACTGCCTTAAATAAATAAGATATACATATTTGCGGCACGTTCCAGAGCGGAAGAAACTTTTCATATCGCCCTGGTGTGAGACCACCATTCAGAATTGTATCGTTTCTTGAAATGGCTTTAGCCGTGTTTGGTAACTAGATTGGTATAGACAAGTATCATATCCCCACCTTTCTCTTCCACATTTTCTTCCCCTCCCCACTTACATTCAGTCTCACAGCATGCTCCGATCGGGGATGCCGTAGTCTCACTGGCTCCGGACGGGAGCAGTTGGGACTCTTATGAGGTATTCACATAAAAATAAAAGAGAGATGCCAAATCGATTCTGAAGGTTTATATTACACGTGTCAAATCACAAAGTTATAGATAAGTTTTAAGATTTTCACGGCCAAAAGCATATTCGTTATTTGTTTTTGGGGTGTTATGCCGTGTTGCGCTACCTCCTTCTTTAGCCAACGTTTTAGCCAACATCTACCGGATCTGCCGGATCTGCCCTGATGATGGACACTGCAACGATGTCCGAAACGTTGGCTAAAGAAGGAGGTAGCGCAACACGGCATAACACCCCAAAAACAAATAACGAAAACACAAAGTTATAGCTCAATTAACTTAACGGTACAGTTTTCTTGTCTTTGTGATTCAATATTGTACGGCTTTTCTTGATGTAGGTTTTATGGTAGAAGCTCGAATAGGAACAAACGTATTCATGCTATAATAATAATTATGTGTTCATGAACTCCGTAAGACTGTGGGAATAACGTTGGTAATATCGGGCAAAGTTGGTGTACTTATGGCGGACACCAAATTATTACATTTTAAAAGCGTTTGTTTGGTGAAAAGGTTTTAAAAACATTATTTTTATGGTATCCGCAAACAGATTTCTTAATAGCAATCGTGTCACTGGATTAAAAAAATCTTTGGAAAGTATCTTTATCTAACATAAACTCTAACTCTCTTCTAGAACTATAGAACACCTGCATGAACCTTTATTATTTCTACAGTTGTAACTCATTGTTGAAAGACGGCTATATTTTCTCTCAAGAATGAAGATAAGAAATATTATTCTAATCAAGATGGGACGTCTGAAAACCATGAGTAAGTATTACTTATCTTCGACTGTGTACTAGATTCTAGATGATCTTAAGCACCAAACTTGTTCATTGTCTCTGCAAAACCTTTCAATTGATCAGATTTGAGAAGCGTTGTGGCTAAATGCGTATATTCTCAGCTCATAACGTTAATTCTAGCTTTAGTTCTTTACTGTTACAATTTTTTCTACCGTTTTCAACTGTCCAATCTAAAAAAAGAGACCAAATCAATGGTTTGGCTATTAAGAATTTTAAAGAATACAAACAAAATTACTTGATTATGTTTAGACTCGTTTTGAAGCGCTAAACAAATTAAGCTCATAGTAAACCGGTTATTAAATGCATCTAAAATAAACAGTGGTACTAATACGAGCAAATAAAAACGCAATTTATCTACTACAGCAAGAATGATCATTTTTTATCGTAGGTAAATAAACAAATCAGGAAAATATGTAGATACATGTACAATAAATATTGGTGTGTTATTGGAAAATACTGGTTTCCGTTTGACGGCCGGCGTAGTCCAGTGGAAAGGCTCTTGACTGGCACTCCGAAGGTCGCGGAATCGAATCCCGGCGTGGCAAATAAATTTTATTTGATTAATTTGTGTTATTTCACAATTGGGACTCTTGTGCGGTATTCATGTAAAAAAAAAAAAAAAAGTTTGAAGGTCAAAATATTTTTCGTTTTTTTTTGTGCGAATACCGCATAAGAGTCCCAGCAGCCCCGTCTGGAGCCAGAGAGACTATTGTATCCCCAATTGGGGTATGTTGTGAAGCTGGAGATAGTGGGGAGAGGAAGGAGATGAGAAGAGGAAGACGGGCCATTTAGGCAAAGGTAAAGCCATATCAACCAACATTTCAATTCTGAACAGTGGTCTTACAACAGTGCGATACTGGGAGTATCTTCCACTCTGGAACGCGCAGCAAATATACTACACATTATTTGAAATGAATTAATTGTGAAATAACACAAATTAATCAAATAAAATTTATTTGCGAACGCCGGCATTCGATTACGCGACCTTCGGATTGCGAGTCAAGAGCCTTACCCTTAAATTATGGAGGCCGTCAGGCTTTGCAAATCAAAATAAATGGAATATTTCTGAACGTATGCAAACTAAAAACGGTTCTTGAAAGCTGATGAAATAGGTTTTCAAATTTTCGAATTCAAAATAAAAAATATTTATAAAATTTTTGAATTTATATGTCGCAGGCCAATCGTAAAATCAAGCAGATCATGATTAATTATTATTAATTATTCAATTATTATTATTCAATTATTTATTCATTTTAAAACATTACAAAATAAATTTATAATGCGTTTTAAAATAGTATTAATTTAAAATTTAAACAGGTTTAAGTAATTTATATTTCAATGAAGCACAATCATACTAACAACAACAAAGCTTTTTGTCTGAATTGTGCTTCATTGATATTAAACATATCGATATCCGAAGTGATTCTATTTAACAACATGATTTTTTTTTTGGCCCTACGACATATACATAAAAAAAGTTTTTAAAATGTCTCACCTTACGCAAAAATTTCTAGCAACTAAAAAAACGCATACATATTTAATAAGACCAATGTATGTTACATAAACGTTTTGTCACTTTACTTTCTGGGCGTCTCTTGCGAAAATAACTAATAACAAAATCCCAAAGTTTCTTAATTTTTTTTTTCAAATTACGGTCGGAAACTTTGGTTTCATAAAGGCGTAAATTTAAATTATTTAGTGGTTAATTTTAAGTCTTTAATATAAAGCATCGTGTTTTTTTATATTTCTCACCTTAATTGTAGGGGAGTTGCGTCGATTTCTATGAGACCTATATGAGTTGTTCCCAAAAATGATCAAATTAGCCTTAGGGGTTAACAAAGTGATGATATTTTATCTGGACCTGCCCATTTTTATTTATTAAACAAAGTCACTTAAGCAAAACTATTTCCCAACGGCTGATTAAATTAATGAAGCACAGCAACATTTTTTAATAATAAGTGTAAGGTCGTCTTTAAATTCAGAACGCGTAGTACATCCTATGTTTAAGTATAAGTGATAAATAATTTTACAATAACCTTCATTTGAACCAGTGAGCATTACGAAACTAATTTCTAATGTTATTCTTAAGATTTTCAGCAGTTATATTATTGCCTACTTTGTGCGTTTTTTTTATAATCAAGGACAGGATAAAGGGCACACATTTATTATGAATTAATTGTAAATCACTTTTAAAGAATGACAGTTTTTTTTTGCATGAATACCGCACAAGAGTCCCAACTGCTCCCGTCTGGAGCCAGTGGGACTATGGCATCCCTAATTGGGGTATGTTGTGAGGCTGATGGTAGTGGGGAGGGGAAGGATATAGGGAAGAGGAAGGTAAGGAAGTACCTGGCTATTCCGATCTGGTCACCAAACACGGCTAAAGCCATTTCAAGCAACGTTTCAATTCTGAATGGTGGTCTTACACCAGGGCGATACTGGGAGTATCTTCTACTCTGGAACGTGCCGCAAATATACTATATATTATTTTAAATGAATAAATTGTGAAATAACACAAATTAATCAAATAAAATTTATTTGCCACGCCGGGATTCGATCCCGCGACCTTCGGTTTGCTAGTCAAGAGCCTTACCGCTGGACTACGCCGGCCGGCCGGCCTTTGGTGATCCTTTGTTTTTGGAAGGAAAACGGTATGAGGGATGGGTAGGAATCTGGAGGTCAGTTTGTCCAGAAGTGACGAACGTATGAATCCATCAATCTCACGGCGGTACAAGTCGATTGTTCAACCAATATTTCCTAATCCGGCCTGCTACGCAGTTGGTGGCCAGATGCATTCGCTGCGAAAGTCCGGACAAACCTCACCCCGTGAACTAGGGCACCCAGTGTTAAGTGACCAAACGTACCGAATCACTTGGGTTGACCTATGGCAGAGATGTTGGTTATTCAATAAAGGTATGTGGACAGGTATAATACCTAGTGAGTCTATATGACACAAAATGAACTCTTTTGTATTCAAAATATGTACAAAATTAAACGAGGCGTGATCGAGTAGAATAAAATGGGTATAAACATAAACAATTCGTGATTAAAAATATTGCTGGATGCGAGAGGATTCGATTTAACTATTTTTTTTGGTTTTATTTGATTACTAGCGAGCTTCCAGCATGCGTTGCAATGCCACTGTTTCTCCCTGCGTGTCCTTTCCCATTCATCCCGTTCTCCTTCCGCCCCCCTTCCACTCCCGCGTCCCCTTCCTTTCCACTCCGCCTTCCCTCTCCTTACTCCCCTCTCCCGCTTCCCCGTCCCGCTCCCTCGTACTCACTAAAGTTTCATCACAATCGGATGAATGGCGTAGAAAATAATTTTATGACGCCAGTGCTCACTATTATACATAGAAACTATCACGGACATGCACACATCAAATCCCCAAAGTTTACTCGCAATCGGATGAATAGTTTAGCAACGGGGATTTAGCAATAAGGAACAAACATACATACAAGTAAATATACATTGATTTTTATATTATTATCTTTATACTGGTATAAAGATAATATTACCTAGGCGTACATAAAGCATGTTTACCCTAACTATCAAAATCCGGAGGTCTTTTGTAAAATTATTTTTCATGCGTCTAGCGACCAAAAATTCAACTATTAAAAAAAATTTAACTCATGTATATAATAAATGAATCGGTTCTCAAATAATTTAATTGCTTCAACTAAATAAAAGTAACTAATTCCTACCACCCGCCGCGGCAGGCGCCGTGTGTCCAAATTATGAATGCAAATCAGTTTGCTTCACTAAATTAAGTAGATTAATCAATCTCACATATTTCACTTTCTTTTACGATGAAAAAACTAAGTCTCAAAGATGATTCAGCGAAATATTATCAATTATTACTTCTAAGGCGTTGGAGAAATGCTCTATGAAAAAATGAGGTCAATATTCACCAGATTTGGTTTCTGCATCAAATCTGTGCCATCTTTTGTGCTTACACTTTCAGACAGCGTTTAATCAATAATTATTGTGATCGTTTATGGGTGCCGTTTTTTGGATATTTTTTAAGATTGTTGTAGCCTTGAAGGCTGTTTATTTGAATACGTATTGTGTTTTGATGCTTATTATAAAACATAATTGGTTGGGCTATTTAGACAATACACCTCTCATTTACACGCATCTGTATTTAAGCCCGCTCCGTAGGTTTTTGTTGCTAGGCCCTGCGGGCGGCTTTTAGTTCGGCTTCGCCCAGTTTGAGTGTAGGTAACCATTTTATAAATCCGATAAAAACTGGTTCCAAAAAAAACAGTTCCTCGGATCCACTGTGATCCAGTGACAGCTAGTCACCGAGTTAAAATAACCGTGACAGGCAATGCCGCCATATGTCATCTCTCCATATCCGGAAAGATACTTAAATTCTATATATCCGTAGTACTTATACCTAGGGAAGAAACGTACACATGCGAGCTGATGATGGAAGTAGCGACATCTTGTGTCGAATTTTTTAATTCGAAACCGAATTATAGCAGTAGCTTTGTGTGAAATTCCACGTACACAAATGTTATTTGTGTCGCTGCGCGTATGGGTGGCATACGATATGCACTCGTAGCTGGATTCTGAAATTCAACCACGCAGACGCAAGCCTATTAATACTGTTTGATATCATGAACCGCTATACTTGGAAGTTAATATTGTTGCATGTCCCAAAATTCTTCCTTCCCTCTTCCTGTGTGTACCTGTCACTGTACACTGTCACTGTGTGTACCTACCCGTACTGCTGGTCGATTTTCAATATCCGCTTGATGTACAACATACCGTAAAGCGTACTTCTGCTACAAAAATACA
Source organism: Limnephilus rhombicus (assembly GCA_929108145.2). NCBI lineage: Eukaryota > Metazoa > Arthropoda > Insecta > Trichoptera > Limnephilidae > Limnephilus > Limnephilus rhombicus. The sequence continues at coordinate 3,634,820 of OV815296.1, forward strand.
CCATATCGACTATTTATGCATAATTGCCCGCCGCTAAAGAACAACATTAAACCGCTGAATTAATCAAGTCCGCTCTTGTGTGTGATGTGAAGATTAACTGACGAGAAGTTAATTGGGCTTCAAGTACCCTCAATGAGTCCTTTCCCTTTTACCTTGAAAAGTATTTTCTCCTTGGTGCAGCTGCAGTTTTTTTTTTGTGGGGGTGGGGTATGTGTTCAAGTATGAGAAAGAATAGTTACTGAATATTATTATAAAGGTGATCAAAACGCATAATTACAACGTGATTTTTGCTAATTACCTGCATTTTATTTAATAACCTTTTTTGTGATAGAGTTTTGTCGGCAATATTTTAGGTACTTTTACAACGAAGACGCTGTTTAAAATTCACCCATTTCATGACTTCTCAAGAATCTCCCGAATGAATATTGTGAGCTAGAAGATATCTTTGTGATGTACATGCAGACTTATAAACGTTAAAATTATTTGTTTAGGCGCCTATTGAGCTTTTACATTCGTAGACATACAAACAAAATTACGAAGAATGTAAGCTCATGATATCTTATTTATTATGCAACCTTTTGTGCCATGGTTTATCTGTTGTTTTTCCATTACGCTTTTTTTGTTTGTTTTCTATTTTTGCGAAACGGGTTCTTCGGTAAGCTGAGTGAACTTGAATCCAAATATTTTAACGCGTGGTTTGAACGAAACCCGTGAAACATGTTATTTGCTATAATTAATTATTTTTTTCTGTTTGTTCCAGGTAAGTTTCTACTCTATATTCCATTCTACTGCCTGCAATTTGCTCTTTATAAAGGTAAATTTGAAATATCAACGTTTATTAACAACCCACAGAGAATTGATGTGGTTTAATCAATTGGCAATGGAACTGAGATTGGAACCTGACTATAATAAATTCAAAAATAGACTAAACAATGATATTTTAAATTGTTTGGCTACCTAGAGTCGCATTGGCAATTGATTAACAATACTTAATTGACAGTTTTTTTTTATTTTTTATTTTATATGTAAAAATATTTTTATTTTTTTATTTTTGTGCGTATATATTCGTGTTATACTTTTTAATTTTAATTTTAACTTCTTTATGTTCTTGCCTTTACACACGAGTAATTGCACCCACGTAAAGGTTATATATTGTATACATATATGTGTTTTTACAGTTTTTTAATCAATGTTACATGTGTATGCATACAAAAAACTAATAAAATAAAAAATTGTACCAAAACCCCACATGGGCTTAAATATATTAAAAATATTTTTAAATGGTTCTTTTACGAACAGAATTTAAGTCAATTGAAATATTATGTTCATTTATCGAGAGCCGAAGATTTTTAAATATCACCCTTATGAGAGACCACCATTCTGAATCATAATGAATTTATTGACAAGATTATTCAAAGAGGTACTTCTCAACTTTATTTTTTCCTATTCGTCTAAACCATGAAATTCCATAAAATGGGGATGCCAATAATAATAATATTTTTATATGTTCATAAAATTTAATGTGTTATTAATATTTTAATAATATTTTTATAACAATTAAAAAAAATAATAATTAATATTTTTATGTTAATAATATTTTTCGTTTTATTTTATTTTTTTATTTTAACTTTTTGAGTAAAACCTCAAATTGTAATATTTAAATAAATGAAGATAATATAAGCGAAACTCAATCGAAAATCTGGAAACAGAAAAATCAGAAAAACATATCGACACCTCTGGGACTCGAACCCAGGACCTCTTGCTTTCCGGGCAAACGCGCTAACCACTGCGCCACGGTGTCGATATGAAATTCGGTCATGTTTAACGGTACCATACTTCGACTAATATTATAATTTAAATATTATAATAAATATTACAATTTGAGGTTTTACTCATAAAGTTAAAATAAAAAAATAAAATATTCATCCTAAACTTGCAGAAAAGTCGATAGATGTCGCATATTAAATAAAATGGATAAAGATTTATCCAGACACTATCTAGAGAGCATTTAGTTTGGGTTTGAATCTTGCAATCATACATAAAGATAGTTGCCAATAATATATGCGTTAAAGAAAATGAAGATAATGTATGTGGTTCTTAGTCGAAGTATGGTACAGTTAAACATGACCGAATTTCATATCGACACCGTGGCGCAGTGGTTAGCGCGTTTGCCCGGAAAGCAAGAGGTCCTGGGTTCGAGTCGCAGAGGTGTCAATATGTTTTTCTGATTTTTCTGTTTCCAGATTTTCGATTGAGTTTCGCTTATATTATCTTCATTTATTTAAATATTTTTCGTGTTCATTTTATTGAGCTTGCTATTGCCTTAAAGTTTTATTTGTCGTATAAAATCTATTGAAACCTGTCAATATTTCAGATTTTTATTGACGACTTACGGAGACACGCGAATGAGGGTGAACACGCTAATTTCCAAAGAAAGTTTCTTATATTTCCAATAAAACTTAAATAACGATATCATTCTAGTTATTAAAAGTTAATCTTTAGATATCCAAAACAGGTTTTCGCGGCATTTTTACAAGTTATCGGCAAAGGAACTTATTATTAAAAGAACTTCGTTTATATTTGTATTGACGTCAAAACGGACACATAGAAAATTAAAGTTTTCGTACCAAAGTCATTAAAAATCGGGCATATAACGGTGATAAAAATTTTACCTTTTTTTTTTTGGAAAATTTTTCTTTTGCTTTTCTTCCTATAAAAACGTGCTGCGTACACTTGCAAAACTACTCATGTAACTTTTAACCTTTGGCTGATAAATTATGCTCGTGTCTGTCGTAATAATATAATGGCTTAGTGAATAAAACAAGATGACAAACAATGACGGATAGCTTAGATGATGGCATAGATAAATAAGAGCAAAGACAATTCAGACCTTCATAATTTATATAGACAATCTTAATAACAATACCATACTTGGTTCTCGCGCAGATAACTGCGCTTCTTTTACATGCCCTGCTTGTCAAAACAATTTATCAAGATTAAAAATAGTGTCAATTGTTGGAAAGTAGAATGATGCAGACATCAATTAACTATTTCTCTGTACCATAAATTTGGAACACCGCGATGAATTTGAAAAATAATATTTTGATTAATTAAATGTGCACAGATTTGTCAAAGTATGTAGTGTAGTAGTCGATAGTAATGTTCGAAACGAAACCAGGATGTATCGCAGTAAGGTAGGAATGTGAAAAAATAATCGATTTTGAAAAAAATCGATTTATTAGCAATCGATTTTTTTACACTGCTGATTTTTCCATTCGCAGCCCTGCCACGCTTCAAACGCAGTCAGACTAAGTCACAGTCAGACATTCGAATTAGACCTGTACATAGCTGCGCCTCTAAAAGAGTTAAAAAAAGATGCGTTAGAGGTCTGGAGAAGCTATGAAGGAGCCTATCCCAAAGTGACACAGGAGGCGTGTTAACACCTTTTGGTGCCGGCAAAAGCTGTCGACGTGTTAACTAAGTCTAGGAACGGTATATTGTCCAAAAGCTTACCTAAGCTCTTATTCCTGAGCTCATTGCCCACGGATGTCTGATTTGTGTTGATTATTTAAAAAAAGAAACTTTTAATTTATTTTGATTATTTTAAAACTTATAATTTCTGTTGAATATTTTTTAATTAATAAAACTGTGATTAAAAATATTTTACGTGTTTATTTTAGTTTGTCAATTTTGAGTAAAAATCGATTATTAATTGATTAATTTTCAAGAAAAATCGATTATTTACAAATCAATTTTTAATGCTAAGAAAAAGAATCGATTTTTTATGTAAAAGTCACATCCCTATAGTGAGGTAAGGATGCAGTTGCAATGAGATCCCAGAGGTGTATGCGTTGTAAAATCCCCTACGACTTCTACTGTATAATTGAGATGATCGAAAAAGAATGCAAGGATTTGTAAGCTAATATCGAAGAAATCCTAGATAGTGTTGTCGTGCAGTGCTTTCATACAAACGGAGTACTGAATTTCGTAAGTCTAAACTTAAATTTTAGGGCGTGTAGTTTACGTCCGCGCTGTGCTAGCGGATCCATGTAGAGTGTAGAACGAATGTACGAAGTCGGGAAATATATAGTTTTTAATATCGCACATTATTCGGAATGTCCGGATCCTGTAGGATAATATGACACTTTTAGGGTATGCTGTTAGGCTTCAGGTGGTTGGAAAGGAGACGGGAGACAGAAATTATGGGAAATAGATCCTTCCTATCTAGATCTGGTCCAATATACACGACTAAAGTCGTGTTACGGATGGCCGTTGTTTCCAATCCTACTGATCAACTGTTGAGCCGAAGTTTTAGCTCAACACTTTTCAACAAGCAAATCGAGCGTTTCTAAATAAATCACATTGGAAATATATAGTTTTTAATATCGCACATTAGTTGCAATGTCCGGATCCTGTGTGATATTATGACACTTTTAGGGTATGCTGTCAGGCTTCAGGTGGTTGGAAAGGAGACGGGAGACAGAAATGATGGGAAATAGTACCTTCTTATCTAAATCTGGCCCAATATACACCACTAAAGTCGTTTTAAGCAACGTTACTGACGGCCGTTGTTTCCAATCCTACTGATCAACTGTTGAGCCGAAGTTTTGGCTCAACACTTTTCAACGAGCAAATCGAGCGTTACTCAATAAATCACATGGGAAATATATAGTTTTTAATATCGCACATTAGTCGCAATGTCCGGATCCTGTGTGATATTATGACACTTTTAGGGTATGCTGTTAGGCTTCAGGTGGTTGGTAAGGAAACGGGATACAGAAATGATGGGAAATAGAACCTTCCTATCTAGATCTGGTCCAATATATACGACTAAACTTGTTTTAAGCAACGAACTGACGGCCGTTGTTTCCAATCCTACTGATCAACTGTTGAGCCGAAGTTTTAGCTCAACACTCCTCAAATGCACAAATACGCTCCTCCCAACTCTCTTACCAACAGGCGAATCGAGCATTACTTAATAAATCACTTAGCTGATCGGAGACTCAGATTGACCAATGGAAAAGTTGGGAACAACGGCCCTGAGATTATTTATTGGTCATATGGAATTTACATGACAAGCAATTTACCGGAATGATCCGTCTATAAATCACGACTTTACTATTATTACTATAATATAATCACTTACAAGAATGAAAACTTTAAAGAATTTCAGTAAATGTTTATATTATGTATAACGTGAACTCCATTAAAATCATATTATTAGAACTAATTACATAAAATGTAACGTTTCAAAGAAGACAGGAATTATTTCCAATAATAAGGACCGTTTGCAATGAATGGATCTTGTAGGATGTGTGTAATAAAATGTCTTTCTTATTATTACGGAAGGTTATGTAAATGTGTGGTTTATTCATGCGCATTGCATTTTCCACGGATTACACAGACATGTGTATAAATATGCAAACCTACTTCTTACGAGAAGTGACCAATTGAAACGGCATTAATAAATACTATTTTAATGTTTACTCAATCGATATCTTTAGTTGCTGTTAGTTCAAATGCTTGTTATTTCTTGTTCTGTCAACTGGGTGCTGTATAATTGTACATATGTACTAGTACTACTGTAGCTAGAATTATTCTGAAATGAGGTATGCTCTGAAATGGTAGTCTGGGCCCGGAGATAGCAGTTGCTTTGAGGTTCTGGTTAAGGTTATGGTAAACGTTGTTGTATTCTTCTTCTTCGTGTGCCCTATCAGGTCCCTCAGACGTTGGCGATCACTCTGGTAGACGCATCTCTATCTTGTGCTGCCCAAAATAGCTCTTCCACACTTCTAATACCGGTCCACTCTCGTACATTTCGCAGCCAAGACATTTATCTCCTACAAGGCCTTACTCTCTTCTAATATTAATTGGAGCAAGTGACATTTCTCCCCTTGAAGTATGTGATCCAGATATGAAATTTTCCTGACTTTTACTAACGTGAGCAGTTCTCTACCTGCTCTAGCCCGCCTGAGAATTTCTGTATTGGTGATCATATCGGTCCATAGGACTTTGACCATTCTCCGGTGAGGCAACATTTCAAAAGCCTCTAACCTCTTCATGGTTTTCACGGCTAAAAGTAATTTTGATAGTACAATTTAACATAATTACACTGCTAGATACATAGTGACAAAGAAATGGATATTTTGACATAAGAAAATGACTTATCTTAATATATAAAAACGAATGTTTTTGTTTTGAGAATTTGATCGCTTAGAAGTATTATAGATGCTTAAATAAAAAAAATAAGCCTAGAAAAAAATAAAGTATAAGGTCCATAAAAAACACTATCAAGTCCAAACTCTCCTATTTATAAACCCCTTTTCGAATATGGTTTTATTGTTTAACGTGGCAAATTCAGTTTCTTTTATAATAATAGTATAAAAAATGATGTTTAGGCCCGAACTTCGCAAAATAAAATAAAACATTCATTTTCGCGTTGTTATTTCACAATACGGCCGGCAGTCAGCGAATTTGGATATTCAAAGTGAACCCAATGCCGTCCACCGAAGGACTACATTCTTGACACACCCATTTTTTATCAGTTGTTCCCCGGACGGAGCGGGGAACAGACGTTCGGCTTCGCATCGCTTGGTTTCGTGAAATCAATTTTAAATTTCCGTTTTATTACAATAAACAATGCGTAAAAAAGAATTTAATGTTTTTTACAGACCTTTACGAAATCAACTCGTAAAAAAATCTCAAATACCTTTTTCAACCTTTCCAAAAGCCTTTTCTCAAATATTTTTAAACTCCTCCCGTAAAGGGGAGTGAATTCCGATTTAATTTTTTTTTTACTATTGGATTGCCTTTAAAGACAAATATTTTCTTAATTTGAGTGGCAGTACAGGTACTCGCTAGTTGTATAATATTTGTATACGCCTTTTTTATTATCTAATTTTAACTGCAAAGTCCAATGTACTCACATTTAATAAAATATTTATATAGAATCACTTATTCCACGCATACTTACTTCACTGACAGATTAATTATAATATACCTATAGTTTATAGCATATTAATGCATTGACGTGCATCACGAAAAAGTGCTTAAGTCTAGACAGGTTCTATGTATCTATTACAGCATATCACACAATACTTAGAAAATGAAAAAAGAAGATTGCTTAAACACTATGTTTGTAAGACTTTCGGAAAATCATAAATTAATAATATTATTGTTATGTCTGCCCTTTCCTCAGCAGATAGTAATTATTAAATACGGTTCTTTGAATATAAAAGTGTTTATTTACTGGAATAACCTAGCTGGATAGCTACGACTGTTTACTGTTCGGGGGTAGGTAAATCTCCGCGGCCTTGCCAGAGGAGCTCGTCAAGTCTATCTCTGAGACTGCTTCTTGTACGCCAATGCCATCTGGCGAGCTATGGTGCAAGCTACATGCTTACCGCCATCTATCATATTCTTTCCATATGAAAAACTTAATTACTCTACATCACACCCTCCCCCACCTAACCTCAAGCCCTGGCTACAATAAATACAAGACATGTTCTTTTCAAAGAAGTTATACAATTGACAAAAAAAAAATAGGATTTTAAATATTTCATTTATACACGATTTTATACACTAAATTCAACCAAACATAGTCATGATTTTAAATATTTCAACTTAAATATTTCTGTTTCTCTGGGAGGGACCTTTATGAACGCTTTGAACGGAGCCTTCCTTCCCAAGGTCTTAGTTGAGTAGTTTGCTCTCGATCATCCGCTGGTAATCTGAAATCAAGAGAACTCCACGTTAGCCCCTTCAACAAAGCTGAGGTTCCCAACTCCTCTGAAGCGCATTTCGTGACCTCAGACGCGGTAGGTGGGTTATTATCTTCACTCTCCTCTTCCCATTTCACAGATAAACTCTTCAACTGATCAATATGCCTCTTCCAAGTCAACGGAGTACCACAGATCCTAACGATATAAACTTTTTTACCCACTTTCCTTTCTCCAATACCTCTAACCCAACCAACTTTATTCACCTGACGGAAGTCCTTGACCATTGGAAAATTGGATCCGATTCCTGGTTTACTTTAAAATGGACTTTATATTTGTTAAATCTTCCCAACTTTTGCGAAAACACTTCCGGGTAATCTTGAATAAACTTTTCTCCATTCCTCATTTGCGGCGTCACTAAATTAATTGTCTCCTGAGAAGTTATCCCAAGATCGAAACATTCCATAAAATCGCTTCCCACAATTAATTCTGTTCCTTTTATTACTACAATAAAACTAATATTTTTGTTCCTACCCTTAAATTTCACATCAAAAATCGCCTTTCCTACGACTTTTAAACGATTATTTCCATAACCTGAAATAATCCGCTTGTCTTGTGACAAAATGATTGAACTAAAATGTCGTTTAAAAATACCCTCCGGCATCACACATAAAGATGAACCGGAATCAATCATTGCCGTAAACTTCTTGTTATTAATTTCAATTTCAGCAGTAATCGGACTAATTGACGCAACTAAAACTTTACTATCCCTGTGATTTTCAAAAATGGGATTTATCGGATTATTCTTGCAAAATTTCTGTAAATGCCCAACGCCCTTACATTTAAAACATTTCGCATTACGAAATTTACAATCAAACGAAAGATGATCATTCCTTTTGCAAATAAAACACTGTTTTTTAACACTACCCACGGGTGATCTAAAATTCGTACCTGTATTTGATCCTAACCTATAAGCTGGTTTCGTGTTAAAACTACCCTTGGGGCTCGTCGATCGTTCCCTACGCTGATCTCGCTTGAACCCATCGCTAGTAACTCGTTTTTTACTAGGTTTACTTCTGATTTAACTGTATTAGTACTATCCAAAGTTGACATACTAACTGCAAGTCCTTCTATTTCATTAAACGACAACGTTTGCCCTTCTACGAAAATTTTCTCCTTCGCGCGCCCCGGTAACAACCCGATTGCAAACATGTCTATAAGGTTTTTTTCAAGCCTCGTTTCGAATTGACAATACGTTGCTAAAGAACGAAGTCTAACCGCGAAATCTCTTATCGTCTCGCCTTGTTGTTGTCTTGCTAAAAAAAAATTCTCCCGTTCTTTAAAAACTGAATTATTTTTGTTACAATGTTTGTCGAGAAGCGCTAAAAGTTTATCAAAAGATAAGTCCGTTACTTTACTTGGAAAACACAGATTAATTAGTAAGGTCAACGTTTCTGATTCTAGGAGATTCAATAAAAAAGCCCGTTTTTTCTCCACAGACGCTTTGTCATCATGGATCACGAAAAATTGCTCTATCCGAAGTCGAAACAATCCCCAGTCTCCGGAGAGATGGCAAAACGGTGGTATTCTACCCGATTCCATAACTCCCAACAAATAAATCGGCAAAAACAATTAACAAGAAAACAATAACAAATAATCCCTCTCAAAGAAGCAAAAATACTTATCTCAGGAACTCTTCTGGTCTCCCTCTGGGTTTTATCCTTGTCTTCTGATTAATCCAATGATTCGTCCTTGAAACTATTAACCCAATGATCCGTTTTGACCTTGAAACTTCTGATTAATCCAATGATCCACAACCAGATCGCCTCCTTGCGGTATTTCACTTCTGTTCCTAAAACAAAAATCTTCTTATCCAGCCCGTAGCCACGGAACCAAATGCTCCTTAATCTCGAGCAGAATCTCTTCCGATTCCTTGCCAAAACTGCAAGTCACTCCAGCAGTGACTTAGTCCTCCGTGTCCAGCACCAATTATTATTCGCACGCGTAACTTCCACACAATTATACTTATACGGCTGCGCCAATTGTTATGTCTGCCCTTTCCTCAGCAGATAGTAATTATTAAATACGGTTCTTTGAATATAAAGTGTTTATTTACTGGAATAACCTAGCTGGATAACTACGACTGTTTACTGTTCGGGGGTAGGTAAATCTCCGCGGCCTTGCCAGAGGAGCTCGTCAAGTCTATCTCTGAGACTGCTTCTTGTACGCCAATGCCATCTGGCGAGCTATGGTGCAAGCTACATGCTTACCGCCATCTATCGTATTCTTTCCATATGAAATACTTAATTACTCTACATCACAATTATGTATTCTACTTAAAAGTCATTGATATTGATTATTTTTCCGTCGAACAGAATCAATTCAAAAGAATCGTTTTTTTATGTCTTATAATACCCTATTTACGGATAAAATTGATTAGGGCATTAGTGCATTTAGGTCTTTGTGTTCTTAGAAGTTCTAACTAATATAACTAACATACCTTACTAATATAGTCGGAAGTTAATTGATTTATATAAAAGGTTAAAAATTTTACATACCAAAAACAACGGGGTTACAATTAGAAAATTTAGAAATTTTTAGAAGTTAGAAAGTGTTAATAGTCAATTAAATATTATTAATACCCAAATATGATTTTAAATAGCCATCTCTCATATTTTGTCATTTGTTATTTTTGTTAATGTTAATCTTATCCTGACGAAGAACCTTTGGATTCGAAACATGGTGATAATTTTGATTAAATAGTGGTGTTATACAAAGTTATTTGATTTCATGGTTTGATAGAATAACTTCTTTATAGTGTTTATTTTGATTTAAAAAATTGATCATTGTTGTAGTAAATATTTTTAAGCCACTTATTTCCAAAATATGAACCCATAAATGTAGAAACTTTATTGGTTAACTAGCTGACCCGGCCACGCGTTGCTTTGGCTAATTAAACACAACTCCATCTACTGAATGGTTATCCAACCTTTATAACCACCACCATCTTTGAGTTCATCGCGAAGAGACAGACAGACAGACGCCACGGAGGACTTTTATTTACAACGCGTAGAGACGGTGCGAAAGATTATAATAATGTGCATGAAATGCTTGAGGTAACTAACGTATTTAAGTTGATAAGGATTAATACTGTATCAGTCTAAATAACTTTCCAATTACCGCATCGTACGTGACCATTTTTTGACAGAATGGGTAAAGTAAGCTCTCCGTAAAAGTTAGATATCACGAACAGGCAGTTAGACAGACGACGCGGAGGACTTTAAATTGTAAAATGTAGAGAAGATGTAGAGATAGTAAGCTATCCGTAAAAGATAGATATATGCCATCGCGGACTTTTTTGTAGATCTATAAAAGAGGATTATCCCACTATGCATTGTTTTGTTATATCTCAAAGGGAGATTTACCAATTCAACCAATTTACACATAACCTTAACAAATTATATACCTTAACCTTCCCTACGAATCACTCTATCTATTGGTGAAAATCGCATGAAAATTAGTTCAGTAGTTTTTGAGCTTATCGCAAACAGTCAGATAGACGACGCGGAGGACTTTAATTTATAAAATGTAGAGATGATTTCGGAATATTAACCAATTAGTAGAATTTTCACGATTGCTGTAAAATTTATATTGTTTTATGAATAAGTCTAAATATGTAAATAAAAAATACAATTTTAATTTTCTCTTCCTTTCCATAAAATGATACAACTTCCTCAAAGGAAAATTTTTGTCCTTCAAAGATAAATTTATTAATTTTATTGTTTCCTCCATCAATAAAGCAACACCAGTTTCGTCACAAATACGTTTAAGTCTGAATATATTAATAAAATACATATTTTCCATAGCACCTTTGATTCACTATTCTCCGGTCAGTAGATATCCGCTACTAGATACTAGAACCCATTGACACTCAGTATCTACCTAATGCATAAACATGAATATTATAGATTACCTAGCTAGATTGATAAAGAAAACGGATGTTTTTCTAATATATCTTTGTAGGTACATAAAATGTTATTCGTGTTTAATTTCATATATTGATTTTTTTACATTAACTTAATACAGAAGGTCCTTGGGGAAATTATTTCCCTCAGGGCCTTTGTCATCTTTGGGGATGCTGTGTGGAGGGTCTTTTTGGGGAGAGGTAAGAGTTCAAGTGAAGTCTTAAAGATACCCATGTTGTAGGAGGGTGGTACGGAGGCTGGCAAATCGTTCCACATCCGAGCTGTTGAACTCAAAAACGAGCTGTAGAAGCGACCCGCTCTCATGTGACACACGCCTGTGCTCTAAAGATTGCAATCCGTTCATTAAGATGAGAGAATCAATCAAACGGACTGTGAGTTTCTGCAAACGAATCGAGGTTTTTTTATTAGGTATTTTGGGGCTCCAGACCTGAGTTGGCTGCCAAATTCAACATCGGGGCACAATTGCGATTTGTAAAGGGTCAGCAGTTGTGTACTATCTGCGCAGTATCTGCGGGCCCTGTACAGTGTGCCCAGCTGCTGAGAGGCTAACTTGACCCTGGCTTCGATGGAGATTAATGATGTAAAGTCCCACTGACTAGAATTAGTTTAGACTCTCTTGTGGTATTCACATTAAAAATATTATCACACGTATATCATACAATAGTGTACAGATATTATAATATATAGCTGGTTCCTGGCAAGCGTTGAAATGCCATGTTCAAAGAAATAAATTCTTTCTCCCTGCATATCCTTTCCCGTGCTTCCCCATTCCCCTTCCGCGTCTCTTCCCCTCCCGCGTCTTTTCCCCCCCGCGTTCACTTTCTACCTCCCCCTCCTACTCACTCCCCCCTCTCGCTCCCCTGTCCCGCCACCCCCCCCCCCCCGCGTTTCATATATTAAGTCTCACAGTTTTCAAACAGCTCGCGTGCCACCTATTACATTTTTTTTTACTAATTTTCATTTTTCATATATTACAAATATTTATTTTTGTATGTTATAAGAACAATTTTACAATTTGGGAGGCGGGAATGGGTACTGCCGCCCAGGGAACCTTTATTGGATAACCAACACCTCTGCCATAGGTCACCCCAAGTGGTTCGCTACGTTTGGTGATTTAGCAGGGGTGCCCGGGTTCATGGGGTGAGGTTTGTCTAGGTCTTGGAGGCGGATGACCAGGACACACTGAATCCCAGACTCCTACCTACCCCTTAAACCCTTATCCTTCCCAGAACTCTCTTCTCCCTCCTTTCCTTAAAAAACCCTCCACACAGCATCCCCAAAGATGACATAGGCCCTGAGGGAAATTATTTTTCTCAGGGCCTCCTGTGTGGAACTCATGTAAAAAAAAAGAACAATCAACCAAATTTGGTACCTAACATAGGTACCTAACTATTTGAAATATCTGTAATTATTGATTTGATTCTAAGTATTATGCGAGTACTTCAAATAAATTTATGAATTTAAAGAGATTCGATAATTGAAATTTGATTTAACAACCATAGTTTAGCAAAATGTCTTTCTCAAATTTTGACATTTTTGACGGTTTCGCAAGAGTTTTATTTAATGATTAAAAAACTTTTCAGATGTATTGTCATATTTTTGTAATAATTCAGAAACCTTCGCGGGGGTTTAAAGAAGGCATTTTGAAAGTTTCAAACACTTCCTATACTTAATATAGCAAAGCATAACCATATCTTATACTCATATAAAAATTATATTTCCGGGTAAGCATATTTTAATTTTTATATATATAGATGTGTATTGGCGTAATAAAAATAACGAGTAATAAAAACAAATTAATTTAGTGTTTTATTAATTAAGCTATAAACACATAGGCCTTCCTAAAATTAAAACAAGTTATTCACTAATATTGCCAATATTATCATTAATTACGGTCGTTAAAAGGAAATTATTAATCGTTGTTAAAAATTCGAGGTGAGCGTTATGTGCATTGGGCCATGCGTGAATCAAATTATTTTTTTAATCATCTTTTTCTAAATTCGTTGTACATTTTTTAGGAAAATATTATTACCTTATTGAAGAATACAATATGGGATAGATAATAGAATTTGGGTCATTGAAGATAATATTAACGACTCTGAAATAAAAACTGTAAAACAAAAAATCAGATAAAGATTCAGTCGCATCTAGGAATTGAACCCAGTTCCTCTGCCTTGCCGGGGCTTTGCTCTACCTCTGAGCTAATTCGGCCCTAAACCCTTCGGTCATAGTTAACTATGACATACTAGAACTACAAACATAATATTATTTTCTTAACGATATCCGAAAGGTAAATGCAAATATAATCCTCTATGAATCAATTTTGAGGTTTTTCTCCATAAGTTATTCCACTAAAAAAGTATTGAATGTGTGCTATTGTGCTTTGTATATTTTTTTCATTAGGTACTACCGGGTGCCACCCGATGGGGGGGGGGTGACAACATACCCAACGGGGGATGACACCTGACCGTGGAAATGAACGATATTGTCACAAAAATATTGAACCGGTCGGTCTGTTTGTTATTTATATTTTCGTAATAATAATAATAATAATTGGATAATTTATAAAGCGCCGTTTTTGAGAAAAATCACCTCAAGGGCGCTGTACAATTTATTAGAAATGCTTAGGTTCTAACTAATTTTACTATTTACAAATGGATTCAGAAACTCACTTACCTGGCAGGTCACTTCCGATAAACACGTAGTATCGTATTGGATATTACCGAGGTGCAGAGAACTCAATCTCTATTTCTCGAGAACTGAGGGTGTAAATGTACCTGGGGGATGGTTTTTTTCTACCCGAAGTGTGGGCTGCCTATAGCAACTTATAGGGCTATAATACTATATTTTTTGTATTGTTTTTTTTTTTTGGTCTGTAGGTATTTATGATTTTGTATGAGTTTTGATTTATTTTGATTTTTTTTTTTTTTTGTAATACTATATTTTTTGTATTTTTGGTTGCGTTTTGTATTTTTTATTTGAGCCCACACTTCAAGGGGGGAAGGTAATGGAGATGGGATAGGGGAAGGTCGGGTTTTCGTCGGGTCTTAGACGCCCGAGACAAGCTATACTGGGATTTGGGTGTATAGGAAGTTTTGCATAAAAAGTTTTGGCCAATTCTACCATATGTTGTTTCAGGGGTGGGATATTTGTATCGGAGTTTATGATTGAATTCCGGACAAACCAGGGACTTTTTGTAAATTTTCTAAGAGTGACATTTTGGTACGATTCGAGTCGTTTGGTGTTGCCTGTAGCCCATATGGGCGATGCGTACTCAATGGTCGGTCGGATTTGTGTTTTGTATACAAGCAGTTTGTTTTGAATTGATGTCTTTGTGTTTGAATTTAGTAAGGGGTGTAAAGAACCGGATATTTTCTTTGCCCAATTAAGTCGTCTGTCAAGTGTGACTCCAAGATATTTGGCGAAAGTTTATGCTTGGCGAAGATACGGCTTTGCACGCGGCGGACATTAGTTAACACACTGGACATTGCGTGATTTTACATTATTTGCTACCCTCATCACTGTTAGTATTACATTTATGTATAGATTAGTCGCAAAAGAAGAGTTGGTATTTATTTTAAAATATTGGAGATTTTAGGACTTTTTTTTTTTTTTTTACATAAGCTCCACACAGGAGGCCCTGAGGCAAATAATTTCCCTGAGGGCCTATGTCATCTTTAGGGATGCTGTGTGGAGGGTCTTTTAGGGAAAGGAAGGAGAGGAGGGTTCTGGGAAGGAAAAGGGTTTAAGGGGTGGGTAGGAATCTGGGGTTCAGTGTGTCCTGGTCATCAGACCTAAACACACCTCATCCCATGAACCCGGGCACCTCTGCTAAATCACCAAACGTAGCGAACCACTTGGGGTGACCTATGGCAGAGGTGTTGGTTATCCAATAAAGGTTCCCGGGGCGGCGGTACCCATTCCCGCCTCCCAAAGGACTATTGGAGATTAGTGGCAAAAGTATAGTTGATATTTATTTTAAAATACTGGAGAATTTAGAACTCTTTAAGGCTGGAGAATGTTCATGAAATGACCTTCACAAACGCTTACATTTTGTTTTCTACGTTTTTACAGGTTAGTTATTTACGGTGTCGCGGGCATTGAATGTAAAGGTGAAAGATTTTGAGTTTATGTAAACGACTGTCTGAAAAGGTGAGTTTTAAGTCTAGCTCTAAATTCCGCCGCGTCTGTGATCATTCTTAATTCATGTGGCAGTCCATTCCAGGCTTTAGGTCCTGACACTCCGAAAGCGCGCTCACCGAACTTAGTATCTGGTGTGCGCTTTGGTTCCTTTAACCTTCCGATAGCTGATGACGCTGCTGACCTCAGGGTTGACTGTCGAGAATTGGAATTTTCTGGAATACACAATTCCGATAAGTAAGCCGGAGCCATTCCGTTAAGGTACTTAAATACCATCCAGCAGAGCTTAAACTGGATCCTTTCAGGACATTTAAGCCAGTGAAGATTTTTGAGATGCTCTGAAATATGGAAATATTTAGTTTTTAATTTGTTGATTTGATATTTTGGAAGACTTGCATATTTTTTTTTTTTTTTTTTTTTTTATTTGATTCACCTGATTTATAAATGTGTGTTACATATTTGACTAATGTGGGCCTCACTGGGTGCTTTACCCGTGCTGAGGACCTCATTTTACAGTTTGATATGATTTATTTTTTTATTTAAAATACATATAAAATAAAAACTAAAGAAAAAAGAGACTCAACAATAACATATGAGAATTGAAAGAGAGAAAATAGAGCAAAACAAAATAGAGTAAAATAACACTAAAATAAAACAATAGAATAAAACTATATAAATAGGATAGATACATATAAACCGATAGTGAAATTAAAAGGTTTTATATATTAGTGAGTATTGCAATGGTGTTTATGTCTATGTGTTTTTATTTTTTTTATGTTGTGATTTTTTTGTAAAGTTGTCTTTTTTGGTCTTTAATCCATCTTTTAATTTTGAGTGTGAAAAGTTTTTTGTTTTCTTCTTTTTTTAAATCGAGTGAAAGATGGTTGAATGCTTTTATTGCCTGGTATTTGTGGTGTCTTTGTCCAAAGCTTGTGTTTATCGTCGGTGTTTTTAAGTTTTGTATGTATGCTTGTCTAACTGGTCTATTAATGGTTTGTGTTTGTTGGAGTTTGTGTTTTTGGTCAAAGATATAGTTAAGAAGTGTTTTTATGTATAATTGTCGTATATCAAGTCCGTCGAACATGTTGAATATTTGGTCTGTGTCAGTCATTCTGTGTTTTTTTAGTATAATCTTTAAGATGGTTCTCTGTGTGGTTTCCATATGAGCAATAGCTGAGTTTGTTGCTCCTCCCCAAACAATGATTCCATATTCTATTATAGATTGGCACAGTGCAAAATATATTGTTTTCATTTGTTTTAGTTTGTATATGTTTCTTATGGTTAGGAAAAGATGAATTGTTTTGAGGAGTTTATTGGTGATATGATTTATATGATGTGCCCATTTGAGATTATGATCAATTATGATTCCTAGATATTTTATTTGGTCTGTTTTTACTATAGCAGGGCAGTCGCAGTTTTTGGTGTTTAAACAATCGTGTATTTTTATGGTGTTTGTTTTATTTGTTGGCTGTCCCGTGCTATTTATACTGTACGTTGTGAATTTTGTTTTCGATATATTTAATGTAAGTATGTTTGTGTCTAACCATGTTTTCACTCGCGTGATTCCTAATTCTGCTGTATTATACACATTGTTCCAGTCTTTAGATTTGAAGAGTAATACTGTGTCGTATTACTTATATTATTATATTCCGTTGCAATAATCTAAGCGTCAAATCACATACGAATTGACTAGTAATTTAGTCGCCTCTGTTGGCAGATTTCTTCTTACTGCTTTAATTTGCCTTAATTGAAAAAATCCCGTGCTTACGGTTCTGTTCACTTGAGTTTTAAGGGAAAAATCAGCGTCCAGATTGGCACCCAGTAGTCTTATACAAGTCTTTGGAGTGATGTCGCTTCCTGAAATGGTTATTGGGGAGTTATCAATGTTATTCTGACGTCTGTTTGTGGCGGTCCAAAGAAACTCAGTCTTTGACGGATTAAGTTTTAATCTATTTGAGGTTATCCAGCGGGTAATTGCTTCTAGATACTCAATTATGCGAGTTTTTAGACTGTCTACTTCCTCTGGTAAACAGTAAAATTAAACTTGTTGGTCATCTGCGTAGCAGTGAGATAGAAGGCCAAATGATTCGATTATTTTAGCGACATCATTTGTGAAGAGGGTGAAAAGAAGTGGGCCCAGAACAGACCCCTGGGGTACTCCAGATGAAAGGGTTGCATATTTTGATTGGTTTTTCTCTACCTTTACGGCTTGTATACGGTTACCCAAGTATGATGTCGGCCAGCTTTTAACGCCGCCATTTAAACCAAAGGGTTCTTCTAATCGTTTAATAAGAAAATCAGGTCGATCGTGTCAAAAGTGGCACTCATGTCCAAGACTGAAAGGAGTGCCAGTTTTCCCGACTCGATAGCAAGAGTTATGTCTGACAAAACACGTAGTTGGGTTGCAAAATTGAATCTATTTTCTTCCTTCCCATGTCCATAATCCATATTTTTATGCTTCTTTTGAAGGCGGATATTTTTTTTGTGGTTTTCATTGCAAGAGGGAGTAAATTAAAAAAATTTACAGAGAAGTATTCCATATTTCTTTGTCCAAAAGTCGTTTTAGTTGTAGGTTGGTAAAATGTATGTTGTAATGTAGATCTTGTGAATCGGCCCGAGTACTAAATATCAAGCTTTGTCAAAACTGTAAAAAATGTCTGATTACCAATATAATATATTCTAGCTATCTTGCCTGTACATTATAACGTAGTTATGATCTGCTGTTATGATGGAATATTTTTTAAAACATCCTATATAGTGTTTTCACCAATGATAGCCAACTAGCGCATACAAACTTCCTTCACAATAAACACCCAATATTTGCACAGGCGGCGAGCAGCGAGGTCACATTGAAAATATTCGCAAAGATTTCTATTTAACCGCCCGTTCTAAGGTTAACCGGACAGAAAAAATTTAAAAAAATATATATATAAATCTAAAAATTATGCGAAAATGCTTATGTTATAACAAAATACATAGAAATTTTGTCTGCTAAGTTTGGAGTTCGTAGGTAACTCTCATGTTAACTGTCGTCTGGCCAAGTGACATCAACACATAGAACTCTTTTATGTAATTTTAGATGAATTTTTGTTATTTCAATAAAAGCAGCCAAATACAAGTAGGTGTTCGTTTTAAGGCTCTGCAACCGGGCCCGAAAAGAAGAAGATAGAGAGACACGAAATTACGAATGTTAGAGGAGAACGCTTACATTTACAGCGACAAAATCGATGCGAAAATTGCGAAAAAGTTTAATAAAACACGACTCGTTTAAAATAGAGCAAAAATCTCGCGGCCATTATCTTAAACAGCATTTAAAGAAACAATGTGAATTTTTTCATGCTTATAACTTGTAAAATAACTGAAACAAACGTGTTAATAATAATTTTTGGAGCATACATTGCGATTTTTTTCTATCGAGAGAATTTTATAAAGTCTAGATATTATCTTCAAGAATAACATGTATTTTTTTTAAGAGCTTAAAACTTGCCGTGTTTAAGGAAAATATGTAATAAATCCCGGTACAAATCCGGGTTGCGGACCCTTAAATGGATGCAAATCGCTTAATTTCTGTATTTTTTTAAAGTGTAAATTCCACAGTGTTGACGTAATTATAAATAAAATCTTGTCTGTGCAAAAACGAGCAATCTGTCTGATGTAGGCAGGAATATACAAGGTGTTCGGTGCAAAAGGTGCACAAACTTCGCGAGATGATATTACATGATGGTAGAAGTAAAAAAAAAATCGATAATTTAACTTTTTTTTCCGGTATAAAAATATTTTTCTACAGAAAAATACTATTTTTTCCATACCCATAATTAAACGTTTTTTCTCCTGAATAGTACTTTAAAACGTCTAAATTTCGAAAAAAGTTATTTATCCTTTTTAATTGTATAACGGTTAATAAAAAAATTAATTAAACATGTTGATCGCCATTGTAATACTTTAAAAAATAGTACAACATTTTAGACGTTAATAGTTAAAATAAAAAGAATTGTGGCAAAACAATAAAATTATATTATTCAATAATCCAGAACATGGGACTCTAATTCATAAACAAAATATTATTTATTATTCTAATATTTTAAACTCAGGGTCGTGTTTAGCCTAAAGGAAACTAAATAGTTAGAAACTAATAAAATCAATCGATAGCTTGTCGCGTTTTAAAATAATATCAATTGTTTTTTAAAAGATCATCAGGTTGTGAATCACTACAAGGGAGGCGCCGCGCCAGTTCAAATTGAATAGAATATTAAATGGTAAATCAATATTAACATATTAAACTCAAAATTAACGAAGTATTAGCTCACAGGTCAATGGAAATCCACCAAAGTACGTGTCTTTCGTCGTCGAAATAAACGTTCAGACCCTCTGACTTCCTATTTGGAAGTGTTTGAAAAATTTGCTTTTCCCATAGTATGTTTTATGCAACAGAAGAATGAAGGAAATCACTTTTTTCCTAATTTATCTTTCCAATTAGGATTTTAAAATCAATTCGAATTACTGCACCTTACGATGATGCATACTTAGCATCATAATTTCAAACTGCTACAATTTTACTACCATGTAGAATCACCCTCCGAAGTTTGTGCACTTTACCCCCGAACACCCTGTATAATTATTATGATGGCTATATAATAATAATAATAAGTGTTTATTCCAGTATATAAAAGTGTTGCGCAATCTAAGATTCAAAATATTATCAGAGCTACATATAAATCCAAAATGCAGCTCAACCACCCTAACACAAAAAAACATTTTTTTAGTCGGTTTCCTTGTTTTAGTGAATAAATTTGAATTATATTCACTGAAAAGGTGGGAATTGAAGGTTGAGGAAAATTTTAAAGATATAGAACATTTGTTTTTAATATATAATGAATAACAGATCACTTTGTATAAACCACTATATTATAAACAATATCTACATGTTTCGATAACAATGTTATCTTCATCGGGATATGTTAATATATTTTAAAATTATTATATATATATATATTTTATTTTTTTTAAAATTATTTGTAACTAGCTGGTCCCGGCATGCGTTGCTATGCCATTTAATAAAGAAATTGTTTCTCCCTGAGTGATCTTTTCCATTCGTCCCGTTCCCCTTCCACCTCCCCTTCTTCTCCTGCGTCCTTCTCCCCTCGCGCGTTCCCACTCTGTCACCTCCACCTTCCCTCTCCCCACTCTACTCCCCCCCCATTCCCCCGTCCCACAAACCCTTCTCCCGAGTTCTCCTCCCCCCTCCCAGGTTTCCCTCCCCCTCCCAGGTTCCCCTCACCCCTCTCGCCTTCGCCTTCCACCTTCCCCGCCTTCCCTCTTCCCTTTACCGCTCCCTCGTCCCGCCAACCCTCCTCCTGCGTTCCATATATTCAATCGCAGTACATTCAGTTTTTAAACAGCCCGCGTGCCACCTTTTACAATTTTTATTCAAATTTCCATTTTTCATGTATATTAAATTTGGTACCTAACATAGGTACCTATTTAAAATATCTAAAATTCTTGATTCGATTCAAACTATTAGGGGAGTACCTACTTTAAACAAATTTATCAACTTAAAGATTTTCAAAAATAGAATTTTATTTAACAATCATTATTTTGCAAAATGTCATTCTCAAACACGCCTACTGTCAAACGTGCGATAATCGCTTAGGTTAGTAATAGGTTTTCTGAAATTATCCAATTTTCTCCGCAATTTTCTTAATTTTCTCTCCGTAAGAACCATCCTCGTACTTCAAGGAATATTCTAAAAAAAGAATTAGCGAAGTCACCGAAGAGTATTGCTGAGAAGGAGTTTGAATGTAAATGAAGCAAGGATTATGTGGTATGGAGACAAAATTGTGTGGTATGCAGAGAAAAAGACCTTTGTCTGCCTACCTGTGCGGGGAAACGGTGAGACGGTTAGTTAGTTCATAGATATATTAAATAAATAAAATTTTCAAAATTTTAAGAAGCCTACGACACAAAAAAGAGCTGATGACCTTGAAACGCCTGAACAGATTTTCATTAATTATAACTAAGAATCTTGATCACGTCAGTTTTTAAACAAAAAAACCTCATCATAAACGGTCCATTCGTTTAGGAGCTACGATGCCACAGACAGACACGCAGACAGACAGACAGACACACACAGAAAGTCAAACCTGTAACACTGCTCCTTGCGTCGGGGGTTAAAAAGGTTTTCGCTTGATTCCACTGATGGATAGAGAAGCTGATAGAAATGTATAATTGGCGTATGAAGTTCCTGGTTCCGGGACGTTTCACCCGCGACAAAATATTCCCGACAAAATATCCTACGGCAAAACATCCTTCAACAAAATATCTACTAAAATTTAACCTAACCTAACAAAAAATGAGACAAAAATGACACAAAAATCCTGTTAAGACAATAAATTATTGTTAAAAAATAGTAAAATGTGACAAAAATAATACAGACATCCTGTAAAGTTAGGTTAGATCTTTTGAAAATCATCGAATGTTTTTGGATACCGAAATTATTTTATTATTATCGATAAATATCGAATCAATTTAATTTCCCTGTTGAGGGGCTAGTAGTCGATAACTTCAACATGAATTGGCGACATTAGTTTTCTTACAAATTAGCACACATCTTGAGGAAAACAGTTTACTTCGGGGCCTATATCGTCTTTGGGGATAATGTATGGAGGGTATTTTTTGGGAAACGAAAGAAAGAAATTTCTGGAAAGAAAAAGGTATGAGAGGTGGGTTTGAATCTCGAGATCAACATGCCCAGGAGTGACGGACGTATGAATCCATTCCTCCCACTGCCGTGCAATGCAATGTTCCGAGAAAGTACGGCTGGAGAAGCCAAAATATTAACCAATCTCCCAGCCGGGTAGTAGGTGCGCAAAAGCACCTGCTGCGAAGATTTTGATAAACCTCAACCTATGAACCCGGGTACTCCTTGTAATTCAACAAAAGTAGTGAATCACTTGGGGTGATTAATGGCAGGAGTGTTGGTTATTCAATAAATAGTTCCCGGGGCATCGGTACCCATACCCGCCCCCCGAATGGGTGGGGAAAAGAAAGGTTGTCCCTTCTTGGTATTATAATTTCGGTACCCAATCCAAGCTATACAGGTGTGGTCACACGGCTGTGAATTATGTCGTCAAAGTGTCGTTTCACTAGAAAAAAAATTCTATTTACTTTCAAATTTCATATTATTTCACAGATTTTTTATTTGGCACATTGACGCAAATTGCTTTGGCAAATAATACATTTTGTGGATAATATTGACCAACACAATTCTTGACTTGACGCGTTTTAATTAATATATGCACATAATGACATTGACGAATTTAGCCTCATTGACTTGACTTGGTGGACTGGTGGAAATATGGCTGCAATACTTGGGTAGGAGCTGTATATTCTCAGTATCATCGTAGTGACAGACCATCTTTCAGAATTGAAACGTTGCTTGAAATGTTTTTTTTTTTAATAAATAACTAGCGATTCCTGGCATGCGTTGCACCGTCACTTTATAAAGAAATTGTTTCTCTCTGCGTGTCCTTTCCCATTCGTCCCGTTCCCTTCCTCGTCCCGCTAACCCCCCTCCCGCGTTCCATATATTCAGTCCCAGTACATTCAGTTTTCAAACAGCTGGCGTGCAACCTATTACAATTTTTTTATAAAAATTTTAATTTTTCATATATTACCAACATTCATTTTTGTATATTATACGATTAATCAATCAAATTTTGTACCTAACAGATAGATCTATTTAAAATACCTATAATTCTTATACTTAGTACTTCAGTTAAATTCATTAATTTAAAGAACTTATTCGAACATTGAATTTTGATTGAACAATCGATGGTTTGCAAAATATCATTCTGAAATTGTGACATTTTGGACAGTTTCGTAAGAGTTTTTTAATGATTAAAAAACTTTTCAGATGTATTGTCATTTGGTCGTAATAATCCAGAAACCTTCGCAAGGATGGAAAAAAGGTATTTTGAAAGTTTCAATTTCAAATTCAAAAAAGGTATTTTGAAAGTTTCAATTTCCAAACATTTCGTATGCTTAATATAGCAATACATAGACAGCTCACACACATACAAGCAAGCATATTTTGATTTTCATATATTTACTAGCTGACCCGACAAACGTTGTTCTGCCACATAAATTTTTTCTAGTGAATATTTTGGTTGTTAAATAAAAAATAACGAATGTGTTGTAAGTGTGTGGGGATGGGATCTACGACAGAAAGACGAATGCCGCTGATAAAAACAAAAAACCCCAACTAAAGTAGGAAAATGAAATAAAGAAAATCAATGTGAATTTCGAAGAATAATAATTGAGTGTACCATATTTTTTCCGCCCGTCTTTAGCCAACACAAATAAGCTCGATGGTTTGCCCACGCGAGAACATGATGTCGAATGAAATATCAAAATGACGCGACGCTTCTCGCGAATGTCTTGCGCATGTGTGGATGAAAGTTCGATGAGGTGGACGTAGCGCCATCTATCATTCAACAACATAAATAATTTTGTTCTTATTGAAATAATAAGAATGACGGTTAAGTTTGTTCAAACAAAAATACTTAAATCGCAAATAAAAAATGGGAGGGTGAGGGTAGGATGGTTAAAATTTGGAATTATAGGTACTTTTTGATGCAAAATTTAAAAAAAAAAACCTAAAAAAAAATTGTAAAGAAAATAGACTTTTTTTCTGGATAGGGACACCCTAATCACCTGGCGGTATGAAATATACTTTAAAACCTATTCTCATACCTACCAAATATACATTTTTAAAAAATCATAAAAATCGGTCAAGCGACCACAAACACCGTGACACGAGATTTTTATATATACGATTTTAAAGCATACGAGGAAAATATATTAAAGAAATTTAACGCAAAATATTTTATATACTTACCACTGTCTCAAGATTCAATTAAATTGAGTCGGTTCCTCATTGCTGGGGATAGTGAGCCCTAAACCAATTTCCATGCTCGACTAGACTCCTCCACCCCACGCGGTTCTGCGCTGCGTGGAGAGCCAAGGACACCGACGTACCGGACGTCAGTGATACTTGGCCACTTCAGCATATTGGTGACCCCCCCTCTCCGTCCCCAATACCGATCACCCTCCCAACGCATCCCAAACCGTTCACCCAAACCTCGCCCCCCAAACCGATTGCGCCTCCATCGCCCCCCAAACCGTCCGCCCCCCCCAGCTACCCCAACCAACTACCCCTCACCCCTAGTCCGCCGAACACCCCCCAATCCATCGGCTCCCCCAACCCCCCCCAAATCTCTTCTCTAATACCCAAACCATTCTCCCCGTTTCTTCCCAATACCCTCGTCCAGATCAACGCAATCCCCACCCCACAACGTACCACCCCCCGACTTGCCACTACCCCACTAAATTCCCCCTCCTCCCAAAGCCCCCTTGCCCCTCCCCCCGTCCCTCAAATAGTGGTATCCACCCAGTTGTTCCCTCGCCCTGTAGTTAAAAAGAAATCCAACATCAACCAACCCTTCCGACATAATCCCCCTCCCCCGTATTGCAGCCATGTCCTTTGCAAATAAAAATTAACAAACACTAATATCTTATTCTACAACCTTACTAAACTCATGATGAAAGAGAAAGGGGCCTAAATTGGCCCGGAGCTCTGTACGCCCGTATTTCAAAAGTCAAAAAACGTCAGCATATTGGTGACCTTCCTCTGCTTTATCTGCTTTTCCTATCCACTTTGCAAGTGACTATGAGTTTCTTCAAGTTGGAGTCTTCAGTTTGGCGAGCAATATATCCAAAGTATCTTAACCACTCGACCGACAGCGCAATTTATAACTTTTTTCTCCGATTACTCGAGATTTTTTGGTGGTTTTTCTTCCGCCTACGTTAATAAAATCAAACACTCGAATTTTAATATGGAGACATACAAACTGATTATAGTTCTATATAGCCAATAAATCCACCTATCAATAATTCGTAGGATTTATAAAAAAAATATTATAAAATCGTAAACTTCCACTTAATTACTTACAAATAAGTGAAAAATTGCCAAAATTGGCAACAAAGCTATCCGAGGTATTTTAAATAGTGCCATATTGTGGCGAAAAGCGCTCCAATGATTATAATTCGTTGAAAGCATACTTGAAAGCCTATCCTATAAGATCATACAGAATGGACATTTGTAGATGTGGCTATTTTTATTTTTTTTTACATGAGCTCCAAACAGAAGGCCCTGAGGAAAATAATTTCCCTGAGGGCCTATGTCATCTTTGGGGATGCTGTGTGGAGTGTTTTTTAGGGAAAGGAAGGAGAGGAGGGTTCTGGGAAGGAAAGGGGTTTTAGGGGTGGGTAGGAATCTGTGGTTCAGTGTGTCCTGGTCATCAGACCTAAACACACCTCATCCCATGAACCCGGGCACCCCTGCTAAATCACCAAACGTAGCGAACCACTTGGGGTGGCCTGTAGCAGAGGTGTTGGTTATCCAATAAAGATTCCCGGGGCGGCGGTACCCTTATCCATGGAATCGTAAGCATTTTCGAGTTTGCATAAATAATTATTATTATAACATCTTCAACCATAAAGCTAATGGATTCTTTAGACCGGAACGCAATAAAATTGATCGTTAATTATAATTCCACATAATTAATTATTAAATATGAAATAAACTTTACTCTTTTCAATGACAATCCGCAAACACATTAATTTTTATCTTACATGACTTTGGCCAGCAAAAAATTGTAATGTTGTTTATATTATGAAAGGTTTAATGCATAAAACACATTAGACTCAAAACATTCAATCATTAAATTTATCGGCAATATCGTAAAA
This sequence comes from Limnephilus rhombicus, assembly GCA_929108145.2. Taxonomy (NCBI): domain Eukaryota; kingdom Metazoa; phylum Arthropoda; class Insecta; order Trichoptera; family Limnephilidae; genus Limnephilus; species Limnephilus rhombicus. The sequence continues at coordinate 3,661,470 of OV815296.1, forward strand.
TGCACGACCTTCTGGTGTTGCTATAAATCATTAAAATGACAATAAAATACTTCTCAAATTTATTTAAGCTACGGTTACAAACCAATTAAATTAAAATTAAACAGTAATCTTGCTACTAAAACATATTACATTATTAAAACGGGAGGTAAATAGTACATAATATATGTTATTACATAATATATCATTACATTTATGCAGTTTTGTACTCATTTAATACATTTTTAATGCACTTTTGACAGAGTTTTTATTTTTATTTTCGTCACAATTGAAATATGTTAATTAATATTAAGATATGTTGAACAGAGTCTTATAAGGCAAGCATTTTGGTTTGAATTTGTTTTACAGTGTTTTTCTTTAAAAATATTACTAGAACGTGTGTGCCGTGTAGGTACTTTCAAATCTTTTCTGTTCAATAATTCAGGACAGTCAGTTATGTTATTTACGATTTTATACCTTAACAACGAATCAACAGCATCAGAGAACTGTCTGAATATGCATAAATTTTGAAATATTCGATTTAATTTTGTTTATATGTACGTACTGTATAATATGGAGACCACACAGTTGACGCAAACTCTAGATGGCTACGTATATGCAAAGCATGGTTGTTGGATAATTACAATGTTTGTGAATTCTTTTGTATTTCTTACGATGAAACCACGCATTTTACCTGCTTTATTTGTTATTTGATTGATATGACATTGAAATTGTAACTTACTGTCGAAAATCACACCTAGATTGCATTATATTACTTTCATTGATTCTAGATATTTTTAAAATGCATTCCTTTATATTTCTTCATTTATAACCATGATTTTTATATTCTTTTCTACTCTATTTGTTTTATTTTATACTCATTTTTATTTTTAATACTTAATTTATATTTTAGATATCATTATTTTATATTATTTTATAATCCTTTATGTTCTCTTACATTATGACTTCTAGATTGTTATTGCACTATATGTAAAATCGAACACCATAACACGGGCATCAGCCTAGCATGGTGGTCGAAAAATCCACAAATAATGTAACATAATATGCAATAAATAAAGAAAAATTAAAAATAAATAAAAATTGCTATTGCATGCATACTGAAATAATATGTAATTAAATTGTGTAGTGATATTTATTGAATCCCTCTTTCCCAAAATTAGCAGGACTTACTTCTACACCACAAAGAAGTTTACGTTAAGAATTTTAGTTCCCAATAAAAGTTTTCGGTCCATTTTAGTTCAAATCATTATATCAAATGACCACTTTTACAATATCTAGACTAGCAAAGCACAAAAAAGGGAACACCATTTTTAGCCTTAATAGTCAGTCAATAGGTATAATAAAGCATTTGTTACTTTTTGTTTTACCTTCGTAAGACCTAATTTTTACAAGCGTTTTTTCTCAGACCATAATATACGATACAATAATTGCTAGAAAATTTTGAAAGAAGAGTTGTTGGTGCTGACCAATAATAGCTGCGCTTTGTGGCCACAGTATTGAAGTGATCTCAATAATCGAATTGTACAACAATCAGACAAACGTACGATTTTGTAGGTCCAAAGAGACTGCGATGAGCTAGATCCGTTGAAGGAATGCCAGGTCAGAGGCAGACACAATGAAAGGTGGATAGACTGGGTGGAAGAGAATTTTCCACTGTCAATCGAAAATTTAAAAAAGATCCTTGATTAAATGTTAAGATATTACAAATATGATTAATTATTACAAAAAAATAATGTAATATTACAATTTGGGAGGCGGAAATCGGTACCGCCGCCCAGGAACCTTTATTTGATAACCAACACCTCTAGGTCACTCATAGGTCACCCCAAGTGGTTCGCTACGTTTGGTGATTTAGCAGAGGTGCCCGGGTTCATGGGGTGAGGTTTGTCTAGGTCTAGGAGGCGGTTGACCAGGATACACTGAACCCCAGATTTCTACCCACCCCTTAAACCCTTTTCCTTTCCAGAACTCTCCTCTTCTTCCTTTCCTTAAAAAAACCCTCCGCACGGCATCCCCAAAGATGACATAGGCCCTGATGGAAATTATTTTTCTCGGGGCCTCCTGTATGGAACTCGTGTAAAAAAAGATATGATTAATTATTACAGAAAAATTAATAAAATATTACAGATATGATTAATTATTACAGAAAATTTTATTAAACATTACAGATATGATTTAGTATTACCGAAAAATCTATTAAATATTACAGATATGATTAATTATTACAAAAAAATTAATTAAATATTACAGATATGGGTAACTACTGCAGAAAATTTAATTAAGCATTACAGATATGATTTATTATTACAGAAAAATTAATTAAATATTACACATATCTTTAAATATTACAGAAAAATTAATTAAATATTACAGATATGATTAATTTTTAAAAGAAAAGATCTGCGATTAAATATTACTCAGTAGGTTAAAAAGATATTATATTTACTCGCACGCTTGCAATCTGAACCCGCAACCTCCAGATTCTTAAAGAAAAAAACAAAAACTAAAAGCCTTGAAGCCTTATATATATATATAACCTAAATATATATATATATATATATATATATATATATATATATATATATATATATATATATATTAAAGCCTTAAAGTATATATATAGTTAAAGTATATATATAGTTAAAGCCTTCCCCTTTGACCAAGGAGGCTGTCGTGATGATGATGATGAGTTGCTATTGATACTAATAAATAATATTGCCCCATTTAGTGCTTTGAATACCATCAAGAGAAGTGAGCATTTTTTTATGTGTCAGTAAATTATTGTTCAATTCGCAATAAACACGTACCAAAATCTCAACTAAGCTTTATTTTATGGTCTTCTGTTAATTCTGAAAAAGAACCTTTGCTCTCTCCTGTAACGCCAAAAGTATCAGTGCTTAAAGAGAAAAACGTTTTTGTTTGCGCAGATACGAATAATTATTGAATTTAATGTCTACACGGAACACTATGATTGTAGTACATGTTCAAACTTGAACACTTTCCATAAAAAAAGTTGTATGTTTTGAGATGTTTGTCCGGACGGATGTATATATTAGTTTTTAAACATTAGTATTTCAATATTTGAATTAATACTTGGGGTTTTCACGACAACTTTATTTTCATCGAGAAGAGAAGATGCAGTCTAGCGTAAATGAACTCTTTGAAATTTAACCTTTGCATACCCAGTCCTAGAAATGTGCGAAATATATTTATTTTTTTATTGGCTTATCAAACAAATATTAATAAAACATTAAAAATTATAAAAATTTCCTACAGGGTGCTTATGAAAATAAGCTTTAAAAATGAGTTAGACCAGAAGAATTTGGATACACTAGGTACGGCGCTCAACTGTCGTTTGTACTGGCGAGTTTCATACTCACAAAACACACATTTCAACACACGTTCTGCTTAGTGAAAGAGTTACAAATATATGAACCTTTGAATTAATTTAAGTTAATCATTTACCGAACTCATTGATACATCAGATCGAAGATTGTGGGAGCCCATATCGTTCTTTAATAATCTTGGATTCTCGATCCTGTAATCGGGTGTAATTCTATGATGACAACATTTCTGGAGTTGTTCATCCTAGTTGTTAATCCCCTCAGTTCTACAACCCTGCTTCTTATTAGATCTGCAAATCCGGGAACTCGCCCTTCAGTGAACATTGAGAAGGCACTGCAGTGCCTGGGAGGTCCAAACATGCATTCTTGTTTTGCACCCGAAGCCTTTCAATGGGAAATTGGCCCAGAACTCGTTTGTGTACAAAAACTAAGAAAAGCGTCCTTTTCACCTGTGGACCACTCACTTATGCTCAAAGTTCACCTCTGCCTGACAATGTCTTCATCATTCGTTAACTTGTTAGTGATTTTGTGCCCTTAATATTTTGTTGATTCTGTTATTTTCATACCATTTTTATTAATTAAACTAATAATGATAATTGTTATTAGGTCTAAATTCTTGACATGTGCACAATAGAGAGTTGTACTGTATTGCTGAGTGATCTGTTAGTATTCATGAAGCAAGATATTGTAGAAAAAATACGTGTTTTTACCGACACACCACGAAAGTTACATTATGACTTAATTACATTACGGGTACTAAATGATGGATAAGCGGATAAAAAGCTAATTAATATTCTGTGTGTGGTCTATCTCTTATACTAATTTTTGGCAACACTTAAGCGCCATATAGCTATAATAATTACTCACTTACAATAATGTTAATTTCACTTTTCAGGAGACAACAGTATTATGAGTATCTTGTAACATTATTATTATGAATGTTGGTACCTGTAAGTAGGAAACCCAGTTTTACCTAGTATTACAGCATCACATTACATAGTTATTAAATTATTTTGAAGAGTCGATCTGCCTGAAAACAGCAATCATGAACAAATTAGCTGGTGGTTTGAGATTTTCACGGCCAAAAGTGTTATCGTGGTTTATTTTTGGGATATTATGCGCTACCTCCTTATTTAATCAGTGTTCAACATCAAGGCAAATAAGTAATCAACATTTCACATATTACACATCTGCCCTATTGATGGATACTGTAACGCTGTCCGGAACTTTGGCTGAAGAAGTAGGTAGCGCAAAACGCCATAATACCCCAAAATAAATCAATATATTTTAGCTGGTTTAGCTTAAACGAAAAACGCAATCTTTATTATTATATTATTATGACAATAAGCTCGAAAATATTATGTCTCCTTTAGTAGTGGATTTTTTTTAGTTTTCTGATTTACCTTTTTTTATGTGAATACCTCACAAGAGTCTCAGCTGCTCCCGTGTGGAGCCACTGAGACTCTGGCATCCCCAATTGGGGTTGTAGAGTTGTGAGGTTATAGGTAGTGGGAATGGTAAGGAAATGGGGAATAGGAAGGTGGGGATGTACCTGGCTATTCAAATCTGGTCACCAAACACGGCTAAGGCCATTTCGAGCAACGTTTCAATTCTGAATGGTGGTCTTACACCAAGGCGATACTGAGAGTATCTTTCACTCTCGAACGTACAGCAAATATACTATATATTATTTTAAATTAATTAATTGTGAAATAATACATATCCTAAAGATAGGCCAAATTAATTAAGGGAAGGGTAATATTAGGATAAGTAAAATTACGAAAGTAATTATGAAAGAGACAGAAAAACGTCTCTCGTGTCAAAGGTTCTGTTTTAAACGATGTTAGAAAACCTTCGATGGGAATTCAAAACAAATCAAAAGTATTTTAAATGATAGAAATTATGTTTTTTAAACGCATATTAAATCCACGTCAAGCAATATTAGGGAAAAGCTGAAAAATTTAAGAAATTATTAAATCGGAAAATAGCTTTCACTCTGAACTAAAATGTCTATTTTAAAAGGATGTCAAAGAAAATATTAGCTTTATCTAATAAATATGGCAAATACGTATTAATTTTTAAAAAAAAAACAGGATTTATCTAAATTTATGTGAGTTAAGTAAATAAGGATTTTCTCAACACATTAATATAATAATAATAAGCAACATTCGTCTTTACAACTGTAAATTATCTTTCGAGTTGGCAACAACTTTGTAAAATATATTTATGCATGGTCGTTATTATTTCTATGTGATTTTTTCCTCAATTAAGTCAATCAAAATAGTATAATATATAAATAAATATTTTGATGTTCCGTTTTGGTTTTTTCCATCTTGGATTTAAAAATATGGATGGATGTAGATTTTATCTCGTGAAGAGTGTAACACTTTCGATTTGGGAGGCGGGTATGGGTACCGTCGCCTCGTAAACCGTTTATTGGATAACCAACACCTCTTCCATACGGGTGACCCGAAGCGGTTCGCTAGGTTGGTGACTAAACAGGCGTGCCCGGGTTCATTGGGTGAGGTGTATCGAGATTTTGGCGGCGGATGCGCCTGCTCACAAACTTGAGAGGAAGGTTTAGTGTTAGGGAGACCCATTGACCTCTCCAGATGATCTCTCTCGTCCCATCCTCTTGCATCGCAGTGGGAGGGATGGAATCCGACGGAAAATGACGCCCGTCATTCCTAGACACATTGATCCGTAGATTTAGACTTAGAACTCGTTCCTTTCATTAAAAAAATCCTCAACACAGCATTTACATTACAGGCCCTGAAGGATTTTTTTTTCGTTAGGGTCTCTTGTGTGGGGTTTATGTAAAAAATAAGACATCGACTCGCAATATTCGATGTGAACAGTGAACTCTAACGACATGTGAAAGAAATTTTTTTGTTAGCAAAAAAAAACTTTAAATCTAAATATGTGACCGGAGACCAAAAGTTCATTTAAACCAATTAACTTCAAAAACCTCTGGGTAGAGAAAGTTGGGAATGTCTCTCACGTCCTATTTATACTTTGATTTGATCCTTGTAGTAGGTAATACTAATTATTCTGCATTTTCCAACATCATTTAAGAATCAACCATTATTTTGAAATAAGTAAATTTTACATACAAATACAATGGGTTTACAATTAGATAAATTTGAAATTTTATAAAATAGAAAAAATATTTTAAGTCAATAACCGTTATATCCATATTCAGGAAAAAAATATATAAGAAGGAAAAACCAGACAAAACCGACAATATGTCATTTTTAAATCAAATTTTGGACGTATTGACTGTTTTCTACAAAAAATTATAAATTGATTTCCAAAGACCGTTTTTTTTTATCTAGTAAAGCTATGTTTTAAATTTTAAGAAAATATGTTTATTTTTAGTACAATAAGTGTTTACCGTAGGTCGTTGGAAAATTTTCAAACAACGTTCTGTATTATACAACACACATTTCAAATCACATAATCATGCAGTTTTTTTTTTTACGTTAACTCCACGCAGGAGGCCCTGAGGAAAATAATTTCCCTCAGGGCCTATATCATCTGGGATGCTGTGTGGAGGGTCTTTTTGAGGAGAGGAAGGAATGAACATTGGTCTTGAAGAGACCCATGTTGTAGAAAGGAGGAAACACAGAGGCCGGCAAATCATTCCACAGCCGAGCTGTTGAACACAAGAACGAGTCGAAGAAACGACCCGTTCTCATGTGGCAAATGTCAACCGTGTACAAATGTTGGGCACGCGTTTGGCGTGTTTCCCGACTATGCACCGGTGCCGAAGGGATCAATGATGCTAGTTCCTCGGAGCATCTTCCATTGTAATACCGGTAGAACAAGGATAGCATTCCCACCCGACGCCTGTGCTCTAAAGATTGCAATCCGTCTGTTAAGATGGGAGAATCTATCAAACGGACCGCCCGTTTCTACACAGAGTCGAGGGTATTTTTCAGGTATTTTGGAGCTCCAGACCAGAGGTAAAATGCAGTAAAATAAATGCAGTAAAACGCAGTAAAATAAATCAATAAATTTTCTGGGAAAACCTTGTTTCAGAATGTTAATTTTAGTTTAAATAATATCATTTAAAAAAAGATCCGCACACGAGTTTTGTGACGAAAATACTTCAGTTTGTCTATTTATTTACGGTCTTACAAACTAAAAATAACTAATATTTAAGTTTTTTTACATTCTTATTTTACTTAGACATTATTGAGTAATTATAAATACTTATGTTAAAAAAATAATTACAAAAAGAACATATTTTTAATAGTTTTATCATAACGCCTTTCAGCATTTTTGAATGTAGCTATACATTAAAGCAAATTTCGAATGAAGTAAAATAGATATTGGGTTATTATCTAAAAAAGCTGGTAAGGATAATAAATAAGCTTTCTCATTGATTCTTCTCGGCCGCTGGCTGGATAATGGCCCTTAATATCCTATTTACTCCCTGATTTGTTCCTGATTTATAAGTTTTTGCTACATGAAAACAATCATTATAAATTAAATGCGTCCATACTAATATAAAACTGGCGATCTCCATGGCATCTTAACCGTGTATGTGATATTACTCAAATTCTAAGGAATTTCCCAATTTTTCTATAACTGTACTATAATTTTTAGAAAATTATGTCTATGTGTTGAATACATTAGTATTATAGCTTATGTAGCCATTCATGCAACGTCTTCGTAACCTCAATTTTGAAACTAATCTAGGTCCGTAGGTACCATCACTCCGTGCCACCGATTGGCTAGATATAGGGGGTGTCTCAAACAAAAAAGTAAATAATATAAGTTGATAGTATTTAGACCGAATTTTCCAGAATTATTTGGCGAGGTTTTGAAAAGAGAACACTCTCGATCTTTCGTGTCTGATTTTCTAGGTTTATAAGTTACTAGCTCGTACCCGGCATGCGTTGCTATGCCATTTAATAAATAAATTGTTTCTTCCTGCGTGTCCTTTCCCATTCATCCCTTTCCCCTTCCGCCTCCCATTCGTCTCCCGCGTTCACTTCCCCTCTCGCGTTCCCACTCCACCTCCTCCACCTTCCCTCTCCTCACTGCACTTTCCCCCTTCCTGCGTCCCTCAAGCCGAGTTCCCCTCCCCCCTTCCCCCCACCCGCATTCCATGCATTCAATCCCGGTTCATAATTAAATTATAATATGTAAATGAAATCCTCAGCACGGGAGATCCCAGTGAGGATATCATTTTTCTACTAAGAAATGAAGACAATAAATCATTATTATTATTCAGTTTTCAAACAGCTCGCGTGCCACCCATTATAATTTTTAATACAAATTTCATAATGCCGGAGCTCATCAATAGTTTTATACAAACCTGACAATAACGAACACAAAAAAAAAGTTATCGAATATGGTGCAGTCGTTCGGAAGTTATGCGCGTACATACATTTCGACTATTCATTTTTATTTATGTAATATAATAATAGATAATAGATAGATAGATATTAACTCTCTCTCTCTATGATTTCAATCGTGGGATTGGTTTGCAGCAATTTCATCTATACGTTTCTTCCACTCTTCCCTGTCTTGTGCGGCTCTTTTGAAGTCTGCATATGATGAGCAGCGCACGTCCTCCAGCAGGTCCTCCAGGTACTCTCGGCGTGGGAGTCCCCTAGCGTTTGTCCCCTCGGTCATACCCTCCATTATGGCATTCAAGAGGCCTTCTTGTCTTATTACATGGCCGATCCATCTTGCGCGCCTTTCGGACAAGGTCTATCCGAAAGAGATAAACGGAGACTAGAGGCTTTTGAGATGTGGTCCTATAGATGACTATTAGGAATTTCCTGGAGAGACCACATCACAAATGAGGAGGTTCTTCAAAGAATCGAAGGAGGAAGGCACCTGCTCAGGACCTTGTCCGAAAGATATTAACTACGACGGGTAAAATACAACATCGTTTCCACGGCAACCGTCTGACGTTAGCAATAACTCGCTTTTGTCAGGAAATTTAATTGACGACAAACGAATAATAAAAATAATATATTAATATTTATAATTTCATAACGCCAGAGCTTAACATTATATACAGCCTTTTCGTTATTTGTTTTTGGGGTGTTATGCCGTGTTGCGCTACCTCCTTCTTTAGCCAACGTTTCGGACATCGTTGCAGTGTCCATCATCAGGGCAGATCCGGCAGATCCGGTAGATGTGTCACACATGTGTCACACATCTACCGGATCTGCCGGATCTGCCCTGATGATGGACACTGCAACGATGTCCGAAACGTTGGCTAAAGAAGGAGGTAGCGCAACACGGCATAACACCCCAAAAACAAATAACGAAAATGCTTTTGGCCGTGAAAATCTTAAAACTTATCTTATATACAGCCTATTTTACTCGCGTATAATGTAGCTTTGGTGAAAGAATTTTTAAAATCGGTTTAGTGGTTTAGGCGTAAAAGCGTAACAAACAGTTTCGCATTCATAATATAAGTATAGCATATAACTATTTTAAATTCAGCAGGTTGATGATAGCGTCTATCAGCCCAGCTTCTAAATATTTATTCAAATAGGTACATTTTGTTATCATTATATTTTTTCTTTATTTTCAGTCAACCTTGCTGGACCGAAATTAATAGCCCATTCTTTTTTTATCAAATCTCATTCCACGGTGTGTTTTTATGAACCTGTTTTGATCGTTTGAATGCAGATTATTATAATTCTACGCTTAATCAATATTATGATAAAAGTGTTTCATCGTCTCGATTTATATTTTAGTCTAGGAATAATTAGTGCTAACCCGAATAATTATGAAAATACCCAAATTTAAAACTGCTTTTGAACAAAGGAACTACAAACACCTCTACATTACCTAAGCTCTATAATTAATTTCCAACAAAAATAGAGAAAACGAATAACGCAAAGAATTTAAAATACATATCACAAACCTGGCTAAAAGATAGTAAAGAAGAGAAATTATAAAACAAGTTGAAATTAACAGTATATAAATAAAACTTAGTCCACCTCAACACAGGAACCCCTCGTCTGGAGAGAGGAGGGCTGAGAATTTTTTTTTTATCTTTTTTCAAGGAATGCTATTATATCATTTTTCTATAACATCTTTTTTCGTACGTATTTTTTATATAGGGCTGATAGGGATATTGAAAGTAGGGTAAATGCCGGTCACTCCATTAGTGGGGGACTTAATGCCGTTGGCGCTAATAAAAATTTGTCAAAAGAAGCGAAGCTAGCAGTCCACAATGCAGTCCTGGTACCTACCTTGATGTATGGCAGTGAGGCATGGAACTGGCAGAGGAAGGATGAAAGTACACCAAATGCTGTTGAAATGAGATCCCTGATGCGTATGTGTGGTAAAACCATGAATGATCGTGTGAGAAATGTGGATATCCGCAAAGAATGTAAGGCTGATGTGAGCATAATGAGTAAGATTAAGAAAGGAACCCTTTGATGGTTTGGGCATGTAGGACGAAGAAAGTAGTGTTAGAAGAATATATGACGCAAATGAGAATGGTAGGAGAAGTCGGGGATGCCCAAGGAAAAGACATGGCACGATTAAGTGAATCAGATACTTGCGTCGGGCCATGTCAAAACTCAGAATAATAGAAGAGTATGTATGAGACGATGTATGAATGTGAGTGAGGCAAAGAGTGTGTGCCAAGACCGAGTTGTTTGGCGGTCCGTCCTGTCTGCCTACCCCTGCCGAGAAACGGTGTGATGGTTAGTTAGTTAGTTATTTTTTTTATATACATATAGGTATATATTTTTAAAAAATCATTTGATATTACATGGCGCACTGTATCTTTTTTCGTTTGATATTATATAACTTATTATATCTTTTTTCGTTTGATATTATATAACTTATTATATCTTTTTTCGTTTGATATTATGTTTCTCATTATATTTTTTTTTGTTTGATATTATATATCTCATTTTATCTGTTTTCGTTTGATATTATAAATTTCATCATATCTTTTTTCGTTTGATACTGCTTTACAAAAAAATTACTGCCCACTTATATTATATACATTAGAAAAGAAAAAATGGTAGAATTTGATTTCAATAACACCAACTTTCTTTTACGGGGCTTAACTCGGCACATTCTCACTGTCGAAGTTAAGTTCGGATTAAATTAATTGAATTGAAAATAATAGTGTTGAGTCATTTGATTGACTCCATTAACGGTCTCGTTAAAAAAAATAATTGAAAAAATGTTTATTTATAAGAATAAAAAGAGACATCGACGTATTGAAGTCTAACCGGGACGTGCGCGTTTGCCATTGCCGCCTTCATAGTTGTCAATCTCATATTTCAAATTTTAGAATTATCAATATTATCTTCAACTATTTTTTTCCACATTCACGAGAGGTTTGACTCAATTTGGGAGGCGGGAATGGGTACCGCCGCCCCGGGAACCTTTATTGGATAATCAACACCTCTACCATAGGTCACCCCAAGTGGTTCGCTACGTTTGGTGATTTAGCAGGGGTGCCCGGGTTCATGGGGTGAGGTTTGTCTAGGTCTTGGAGGCGGATGACCAGGACACACTGAACCCCAGATCTACCCACCCCTTAAACTCTTTTCCTTCTCAGAACTCTCTTCTCCTTCCTTTCCTAAAAAAAAACCCTCCACACAGCATCCCCAAAGATGACATGGGCCCTGAGGGAAATTATTTTCCTCAGGGCCTCCTGTGTGGAGCTCATGTAAAAAAAAGGTTTTGGGTTAGTGTCCCAGTTGCAACCAATATCTCTGTTCTATTTTTCTGTGTCTTGTTCTCTTTCATTTTTTCGTTTAGATTATTATTGTTATCTTCTTCAATGATATATATATTTTTTTTTTTTATTTGATTCACCTGATTTATACATGTGTGTTATATATTTGACTAATGTGGGCCTCACATGGGCCTCTCATAGCCTCAATATTACATTGATGCTATGCTTTGCCAAGACGTCTGTTCTGACGTTCGGTACTTTAAATAAATCATGATGTCGACTTCGGCTGTAGGGGTCTGGTACATATAAATCATAGCATCCCAAGATAAATGGGCTGTCGATGAAATTGTTACAAATTTTGAAAGACAGAATAGCAAGACTTGCTTTCCGCCTAGTTTCTAGACTCACAGAATCAGTTTTCTCAAGTAAGTCAAAATGGTGCATGAACCTTGGATAGGTTCCATGCTTCCGCATATAAACATACCCGAGGAATTTCTTCTCTAACATAATCATACATGATGAATTGTCTTGATATCGTGGTCAAAAATACTCTTTGTTAAGGCCGCTTTCACCACAAAAACTGAGCCAGAGCTCGATTCTTCAACTCGGCTAAACATCACACTACCGGCTATTGCCACTGGGCGGAACACTTAAATTTAAGTTAGGTATAGTTAATTGCTTGCTTCAACCTCTGGGTGAGTTTTTTGTTTGACTTTGAGACACGCAGGTTTTTTTGCATATCAAAATTATTAATGTACCATAAACGATGTAAACAAATTTATTTGGTGCAGACCAGGATATGAAACAAAACATGTTGTTGCAATAATCATTTCACAAATAATTAAATAGTAATCGGGTGTTCAAATACATTTGTAATGATTGTAACTTTTAACACTTCTAGAAATTTGAACACTGGAGATACTTTCAATAGAGGAGCACCTAAGGTGTTGGTTTAATACTAGCAGTTAAAAACCCGCTCCTGCGGGCGGCTTTTGCTTTGGTTTCACTCAGTTAGTGTTGGTGACCATTTTATAAATCCAATAGGAATTAGGTTGGTGACCATTTTATAAATCCTATATCAAATATGTTTCAAAAATAGCCTGTTCCTCGGATCCATTGTCATCGAGTGATAGCTAGTCACCGGGACAAAGTAACCGGGACAGGCCATGACGTCATCTATATATATATAAAAATCAAAATATGTTTGTTTCTGGGTTTGTATGTATGGGGCCTATGCGTTGCTAAACCATTCATCTGATTGCGATGAAACTTTGTGAATTTGAGTGCGCATGCTCGCAATGGTTTCTGTAACAATAATGAGCTCTGGCATTCGAAATTACGCGTTGCTAAACCGATGAAACTTTGGAGATTTGATGCAGGGGTGGTGGTGAGAGAGGGGGGGAGGTGGGGGGAGGGGGGGGAGTGAGAGGGGGAGGGTGGGGAGGTGGAGGAGGCAGAGCGGGAACCCCCCTTACACCATCCGAGCGAAGCCGCGGGAAAATAATAGTATGTTATACCTAAGAGGATACGTCCCCGTCCGACCTGCTGCCGGAAGTAGCAACATCTTGCGACGAATTCTTGAATTTGAAACCGAATTACAACGGTAGCTTTGTTTGAAATTCCACGTACACAGATGTTATTTGTAACGCGGCGCATATGGCGTGGCGTCAGACATGCAATCGAAGCCGACTTCTGTAATTCAACCACGCAGACGGAAGGCTATTAATACTGCTCGATTCCGAATTTTCAAATAATTTTAAAATAAAATAATTAATTCTTACGTGTATTAATTTTCAGTGCACACAATGAAGAAACCATTGGTTTTAAAAAGTGTTGGCAATTTTCATAGTGGTGAAAAGAAACATTATTGGTTTAATATAAAATGACATTGCAAAGGGTATTTAAATTTAATTAAATGCAGAAAAAATTAAATGCCATATATTTGGTTTGTATTGGTATTAATTTTAATATACCTTGAACTAATAAAACATTGTAAAACAAAGCTTCCGCTCAGGAAATTTTTAGATTTTGCATTTCGATTGCTCAGTTTTGATTGTTGAAAGCAGTACCCAGAAATGTTATAACAAACTTGAGAATTTTACTTTTCCTCTTACACGATTGGTGCTTTTTACCTAATCGGCCCTTTCAGTCTCATCAGATCTACCCCTAGAGGGCTGGGACACTTCCGCCGGATTTTGAAAAACTAGTCGCAAAATGAAAAATACATACATATTTACAAATTAATTAATTGTGAGTGTTGGGGACTTAAAGAGTTACCCGCAAAGCGGAAGGACAGAGGAAAATCAAGGACTGCCGACATACCCTGTTTTCTTCATTCGCTTGTCTAAATTCCGCTAGATCATCACATTCACCAACTCGCGATTCTTATTTGTTCTCAATTGGTTCTTATCTGCTTCGACACAGTCGAACAAGGGCTCCGTAATCAACACTCACAATATGTGTTGACAGGACGATTATTAATATTTTCAACTGAACATGACACATAATTGTATTTAGTCGGCATAAGGTAGGTAAGGAAAGAAGTGTTTATGGGTAGGAATTACAATTTTGGAAAAGGGTACAAGGATGAACGCTAGGTACCAACACTGAGTGTTATTAAAATCACGGTTCTTTATAAAATGTCATCTAAAAGTATTATTCCTATTTGATCCAAGGAAGTTTTAATGCCAAGGCTGCTTCGGTATGCAAATAAATAAATACAATTAAAAAAAATCGCATAAATTACAACTTTCAGTTCTATATATCGACATACCAGTATAGCATATATCGACATACCAGTATAGCATACCGACATAGACATTTAGTGCGCCCCACGGTTGAATTTGGCAGCCACCTCTGGTCTGGAGCTCCAAAATACCTGAAAAATACCCTCGACTCTGTGCAGAAACGGGCGGTCCGTTTGATAGATTCTCCCATCTTAACAGACGGATTGCAATCTTTAGAGCACAGGCGTCGGGTGGGAATGCTATCCTTGTTCTACCGGTATTACAATGGAAGATGCTCCGAGGAACTAGCATCATTGATCCCTTCGGCACCGGTGCATAGTCGGGAAACACGCCAAACGCGTGCCCAACATTTGTACACAGTTGACATTTGTCACATGAGAACGGGTCGTTTCTTCGACTCGTTCTTGTGTTCAACAGCTCGGCTGTGGAATGATTTGCCGGCCTCTGTGTTTCCTCCTTCCTACAACATGGGTCTCTTCAAGACCAATGTTCATTCCTTCCTCTCCTCAAAAAGACCCTCCACACAGCATCCCAGATGACATAGGCCTTAAGGGAAATTATTTTCCTCAGGGCCTCCTGTGTGGAGTTAATGTAAAAAAAATAATAAAAAAATACCATGGACAAATTAAAAATATATTTTCATGATGCATATTTCACTTGATTAATTTGTGTTATTTCACAATTTACACATTTGAAATACAAAAGTAGTTAGTACATTTGCGGCACGTTTTACATTAGTATTCAGTATCGCCCTGATGAAAATCAGCCATTACTTAAAATGGCTTTGTTTGTGTTTGGTGACCAAATCTCCCTCCCACCACCTTCACCCTCCCAAGATATGCCATTTGGGGAAGCCGTAGTGCCACTGATACCAGACAGTTGGGAACAATTGAGATTAAATAATAAATGGCATCCACTCCGAAACGTTCTTCGTGGAAAGTATTTCGTTCAACAAAGGGGACACCTTTGAAATTACCTTTTGGTTGAATTTACCACCTTTGAAATTACCTGGACATAACGATGCTTTACTTTATATGACAGTCAACACCGTAACCTAGTCTACTTATTGGTAAAATCACTGAATTGCAGGTAACAGAAAGCCTGGGGCGATTTAGCAAAATGATATACTCTTTCTTTTAACTAGACATTATAGAGACCGATAGTTTAAACATTAGCGCAGGTTCGAAAAAAAAGAGAATAAAAAACATTGTAACTCAAGAAGTTAGAAATCAACTCATGTCCAAAAATAGCCATCAAAAATTCTTCAGTTTAAAATACGATATAATTTTTTGAGTTGTAAAATTTTATGGTCTCTATGAATCTAGCTCTGAAACCCTCTCTCAATGTAACTATAACTGTTTTATAACTGGCAATAAAATATTCGACGATTGATAAATACTGGTCATTCTAGTTTAATGAAATTGTTTACCGATTTTGGCCAGGAATTGTGTATTCTGTTAACTTTTGGCAAGAATCGCGCTAGAAGAACCTGAACTATTAAATGTATATTATAAAACATTGAAAATCAAGTATTTTGCTAAAAACCGAGTAAAGGTTAAAGATATACTTAAAGTCAACGGACGTGTGTCGTATATCATACAAACATAATATTCAAGATTTTGTTTCACACTGAAACCCCACATTCCGGATTTATAACCTATTTTTAAGAACACTAAGATTTGAAGCTCTTAAAAATACATAATATTTTATTTTTTAAGAAGTCAAAAAAGTAATTGTATGAAATTCCCTTGGCAGAAAAATACGCAAAGAATTAGTTTAGTTACCAAACATGTTATATTGAGATTTTCCATTGTACCCTTAAATCTTTTAAAATCAAACTAACCGTCCAATGTACTTAAATGAAAAGTATTATTTCTCGTTTATTATTTTCTTTTTAATAACTTTTTACTTAACACTATGTACTATTATTTTAAACAACTACTGGAAACTATTATTGCTGTATTGATTATTATCACCTTTTTGATAATTTTTTACAACATGCTTACACCATATAACTACTATAATTGTTTAATTACCACTTGATTTATAATCACATAATCATTAACCATTAACAACTAAATATTATAAAGGGAACTTAACTGGTTTAAATTATATTCACTATTTTATGTACAATTACTTTATACACACCTGTATGCTTCCTAAATAAACATAAATAAAAAATAAAAATGTTACGGGAAATAAAAAAATCATTTAAATGCTACTTTAGACATTTGTCAAGAGATGTTTGCTCCATTTTAAATAGACCATTTTCTGATGATTTGAGATTTTCACGGCCAAAAGTATTATCGTGATTTTCTTTTCTTCTCTTTTATTTTTGGGGTACTATGCCGTGATGCGTTATCTCCTTATTTAGCCAAAGTTTCGGACGGCATCACAGTGTCCATCATCAGAGCATTACAATCGTATGATTTATTAAATACCAGTTGAAGTACCCTCGTTGCCCGGGCTTTGAACAGAGTTTATTAAAACAGTGACTTTCCTCTTATTTTGAAGATAAAGTGAGCAAATTTTCAAAGGTTTCGGGATAAAACTGAATACAAATCAAAAACTCACAGCCACGCCGCCCGCCCTCGCGCCGCATACTTCCTTCTTTATATAAATAATTGGATGGATTTTCGCTTGCGCACATAAATATTTATAATTTATTTTTTAATATCAGCGCGCTCCCTCTAACATTCGTATTTACAAACCTCCCATTCAAACCATCTTCTTCTTTTTAAACGACTTCAAAAAGGCGGAGGTTCTCAATTCGACGCTATTTTTTTTAATGTTTGTTACCTCAGAACGTTCGACTGGGTGAACCGATGTTGATGATTCTTTTTTTATTTAAAGCTAGTGGTTTCCGTGTGGTCCCATTTGGTCCAGTTCTGACAATGGTATCCATGAGAAAACCATATAAGTCTTAAATTTTCATTATGTATGTGCGCGACAAATGGACGAATAACTCAATATCACGCTAACCGATTTCGATGATTCTTTTTTTATTGGAAAGGATGTACTTCAAGGATAGTTTGATGAGAGTTTGGTTAGGTTCTGATTATGGGATCCATGACAAAGTAACGGAACTCTTCAATTCTTAGGAGCAAATTAACGATGCTCGGCCGAATCTTTTATAGGCTATCCGGATCTTTGAGTCACCTACCGCAACGTCGTTATGGTCAAGTAATGTCCGTCTCGTATGAGCAGCACGTTTAGTAGGTTTATCCATATTCAAACAAATTAGTTAGTGTCCACTTCAGATTCACTAAAAATAAAAAATAAACAAAAAATTTAAGAAAACCAAAAAACGACTTAAAAAAATGCACTAAAAAGTACAAAAATAAATTCGTATTCTTCTACAACCTTATAATCAACTAACTTTTTCTACTCATCAATATGTAGGTACGATTGTTATTTTTGGAGTCGGTGTCAGCCAAGGTACCCGGCCCGGCGTGTTCACTTGTCAGCTCCCCTCCCGCCGTGGCCCCGCTCTCGCCTCTCGCCTCTTACCTCGTCAATTCGCGCGTGCGACACAAGCACATCTCATCTTTAACTATGTATATAGTTACAAACCTACCTTGGCTGACACCAACTCCAAAAATAACAATCGTACCTACATATTGATGAGTAGAAAAAGTTAGTTGATTATAAGGTTGTAGAAGAATACGAATTTATTTTTGTACTTTTTAGTGCATTTTTTTAAGTCGTTTTATGGTTTTGTTAAAATTTTTGTTTATTAAAAACTTACTGCGGAGCCTTAAGTAGCATCAACTACCATTCAAAGCAATGAGCCGGAGTGAAGTTTCGCAGCATTAAGGTTTGTCTCAGAGTCATAGGGAATCCGGTTGTATGTCGGTGAACTTCATAGACCGCAGTAATCGACTAATTGTGGGCAACCACCGCTTAAGCGACCTAAGCTCATTTTGATTATGTACTCACTAAGTTCAGTATACATTACCCTATATTTTAGACAGATTTCGAATGTACGTGTAACTCTTGCACACAAACACCATCACACGATATAAAAAAATATTTATATTAATGAGCATAAATGAGATAAGTATCGAAAGTAGAATTGAAAAAGACACCACAAAAAACAAAAAATTTACAAAGTTTGGATGCATTTATATGCAAACAGAATTATAAAATTGACCCAATATTAGAGAAATGCTAAAAGTGATAGTAGTAGCACAAACTTTCATATCAAGTTAATAATTCAATTATTTACAATGTTCCATACTATTTGTGTTCAAAACAGTTAACATGCATTTCACATTTTGTTTTTCAGTGGGTTTTTTTAATGTATCTCATACTCTAGGCGCTCAGCGGAAGAGTGGCCTAACCCACAAAAATTCGTAATCGGCGAAAACATCATTTAATATATTATGTATATTTTTGTCGTAGGTATCTATGAAGCCACAGAAGCAGCTGACAAAAATATGATGTTTTTGATGTTGTGGGTTGGGCCACTCTTCCGCTAAGCGCCTCATTTAATAGTTTGTATTATTTCTATCGAGTTATATCGATGAATAAAGCACAGCGTAAAACAAGCTTAAATCTTTAGATACATATGGAACGAAAGGTTCTTAGATTAAATTTGCTTGAACAATTAGAAATCAATAAACGAACGAATGATTCTAATATAACATTAATTAACAAAGTAATGAAAATTATTTATTCTTCACTTCTCAGTATTTCCACAAGACCTTTGCAATATAGCACAGTTAAATAAGTCAAAGAAGTCACGTCTTTGTTAAAAAATATAGAACACATTTAATGTGGTGAAAACAAATTTCGAAGTACACCACATAATAGAAAATCTATTGTCATAATTATTTTCTCAGTAAATCAATTTAACCGCTGATAAATCATTTTAGGCGTCATAAAAATAGAAATTGTGTTAATAGATTCATATCAATAAGTCGTCAAAAGTGGTTTAACCACAGTTTGAAAATGGCCTTGTAAGACGAAATAACTGTCACAATAATGCTTGCAGAATTCAATAATATCACATTAATTAAAAAAAATATTAATAATAATTTTACGAATTATGCACAAAAACAATTAATGTATATTAATTATAGTACACGTGTATTGAATTAACAGTAATGTGAGGGTTCTTCTACAGTTATATTCTTGGGACTTTCTTTATTCATACCATAAAAGGTACCATTTAATTTTTAGAAATTTAATTAAAATTAAATTTGATAATGTTATTATCGAGTTCTGCAAGTTTTTTGGTTAGTGTTTTAGTTACAGCTGTTTCGACTTGTAAGGTCATTTTCAAACTGTGGTGAAGCCACGTACGGACGACTTATTTATAAGATTTTAAATGTCAATTTTTGAAGGTGTCTAAGTTGATTTATTACCGGTTAAACCAATTTGTAGAGACACTAATTGAGATTGAGAGAGTGCTAATGTGGGATTCGGAGTATTTCCCTTTGGTTTGCCTTGCACTAAGTGTAAGGGTTTTTTTAATTGATTTAGAATGACGTTATTGCTATGACTCATTTAAGTGCATTATATTTTTTAGGTTTGGTAAACATACTAAGTAGTGGGGAATAAATAATTTTCCTTACTTTATTAATTAGCGTTATGTTGGGGTCATTCGTTCGTTTATTGATTTCTAATTGTTCAAGCAAATTTAATCTAAGACCCTTTCGTTCTATATGTAATGGTTTTGGCTGGTTATTTTTAAGTGGAATGTGATTATTCACTAAGAGATGTTCGGCGAATTTTGAAGAGGTGTTTTTATTTTTATAACATCTTATATGTTCTTTGAATCTAGTTGAGAATGCCCTACCTGTTTGTCCGATGTACGTAGCGTTACAGTCGGCGTGGTCACATTTTAATTCATATATGCCACCGTTATTGAGTTTAGGATTTCTACTTTTTGAGTTTTTAAGGCTTGTTCCCATATTATTATTGGTTCTAAAAGCTATATTTAAACCACATTTTTTAATTTCTTTTGCAATTTTTAAAGATATTGGGCCGAGGAATTCGAGACATGCAAATTGTTCTATTTTTTTGTTATGTACCGGATATATTAAATTAATTTTATTTTTGTATTTCTTGTTTTTTATTATTTTTTCAATGTTTTTTGCCTCGTAGCCGTTATTAATCGCGATTGTTTTAATAGTTTCTTTTTCTTTTACGTATGCTTTATTATCTAAGGGAATGTTAAGGAGTCGATGTACCATTGAATGGTAAGCTGATAATTTGTGGGACCAAGGATGAGTTGAATTTGCATTTATCGTAGTATCTGTAAACGTTGGTTTTCTAAATATTTCGAAGAAATGTTTATTATTACTTCTACCAATTGTCAGATCTAAAAAATTTATTTTACCTTCGATCTCATGTTCAACTGTGAAGCAGATTTTATTATTAATGGTGTTGGCCCAGTTAGTAAAGATATCTAACTGTCGGTTGGTGCCGTTCCAACAAATCAAGATATCGTCAACATATCTGACATAATATATTATGTGTTTTGCTAAGGGAGATTTAAGCATTATATTTTCAATATAATCCATAAATATCTCTGCTAGGAGTGGACTTAATGGTGACCCCATGGGGAGACCATCATTTTGTTCATAGTATGTATCATTAAAAAGGAAAAAATTTGTTTTTTTGCAAATTTTTATGAGCTGGAATAACTCTTTTCTTATTACCGGGTTGATGTTACATTTTTCCAAGATATTTTCTATTATTTTAAGGCATTCTTCAATGGGAATATTGCTAAATAAGGATTTTACGTCTAAAGAAATGAATTGACAGTTATGCGGAAGATCAAAATTTTTAATTTTATTAACAAGTTCTATCGAGTTTTTGCAAAAACTTGCAGAACTCGATAATAACATTATCAAATTTAATTTTAATTAAATTTCTAAAAATTAAAATGGATTTCTACGAATTAAACACAAAAACAATTAATAATAGGTACCATTTACCCTAATGCATTTGGAACAATGAACATACCCAGTTATTGTGAGGTAGAAATAAATGGGTGAGAGAAAATAGATGAAATGATAGGTTGAGATGCACTATTCTGATCTGGTTACTGGTTGCTAAGGTATGTAGCTATCTAGTAATTCAGTGCAACAGAAAGGACAATAGTAGGATAAAATCGCAACTTGCGCCTTAGGACTTAGGCAAAGCTGTACCCACTTAGGCCAATATCTTCGAAGAAGTATGCGTAATTCGAGTGCACTTGTGATTAATAATTGAAGATAAATAGCCTGCTTAAAACTACATCATAGCTCACAGACATGCATGTTCATTCAATGGTTAGATACCGAATGGCACAAAGGGTCGGGTTCCATCTCAGGCACGTGAGACAAGCATCGCGGCTTCAATTCCATGCAAGCCAAATCCTCTGTCCACTTGTCCACATCTTTCCACTTTTATGTTTGTGTACATCGCTATACTCTCAAAAGGTTTTTGGGCGTGGCCTATACAAATTATATTTTGTAGTGTCACACGGAAGCGATAATTTTCCTCAAATAACACTGTGCTACGCCCACGCGTGTAATATATTATCTGTCTCGTGTGACATGTCACAATGGAATTGTACAACGAGCAATATGGTGAAATAGGCCTCACTCAAAAAATCTTAGATAGTATAGGGCCGTGTGATAATCATTATGGTGGGAATAGAAAGGTTTGCTGGGATACCTATTCATAACCCTAGTATGTTAAAAGAAATAAAGATAAAATCATCGTAAAATATTTTTCTGACTTCTTCACTGGACCAAATACTATTTTCATTAATATTGAGTCACAGTGCATTGACTTGTCATATAAGATTTATTGGAAAGGTAATTAATATTGAAGGTCTGGTGATTTTTACAAGTCAACTATTAAATTCTTTTATTTGTAACACCATTTTCCTGATATTCGAATATAATCACCATCGTAAAATTAGCGGCCTAGAGCTATAAAATATTATTAAATCATTTTTAACCTTGTTTTTTACAAAAAACTGATAATTAAACTAAGTATTTTCCTTGTGCGTACGTGTGTATCAATTTCAAAATTTTAAATTATGTATTTTATCAATTTGGAAGTCAGATTTGGGTAAAATGCCCCGGGAACCATACATGCCTTAGGTCACCCCAAATAGTTCGTTATGTTTGATGACTTAGCAGGGGTGACCGGGTTCATGGGGTGTGGTTTGTCTAGGTCTCCACGGTGACTGCATTTGTCCACCTACTGCGTGGCCGGATAGGGAGATACTGATGGAAGAGATTGTTGACTAGTTATCAAACACTAATTTGACGTTGTTCGACCTCTTCGCAGTTCTTTAATCTGATAATGACGATGATTGATGTTTTAAGGTCAAGTGTTCTTATTTGGGACATCAATTTGTGTACATTGTAACAAATGTTATTAAAGTGCAACAACATTAACTTTCTCGTTGGTATCCTCACGCATTTGACATACCTGTGAATCTCTCTGGGAAGTCAATCGTTTATGATACGTGTGTTATACAAAGTACCCAAAGATGTAATGTAAAGTCTCCGAGCAGAATGCGTTGACCCCGATTGAGGTAAAGGTTAAACCACCTTTAAGGCTTGCGGCACTGCTACCAACAGTACCATTAAATTATTGAGGCTTTGTTTTTGTACAAGAGGCTTTAAATCGAACATTGGCGGATTTGTTGTTCAGGTAATTAAAGATTATAAAACAACGTCTTAGTTTGTTATCGTAGTACATATGTAGTCAAGGTTTATTTGTGTTTTGTACAATAATATTATGTGGTATTAGGTTTTCGACTAGGTTTAATGTGTTGATTTTATTTGATTAGCATTTTTACACAATTTATTTTGTGTCTGTTAAACTAATACAAGTAGCTTCTCAGTAGGCGATTAGTGAAACAATGTTATGTAAATTAGAAAAGAAGTTAGGGTAAGTCTAGGGGAGGTGGCCGTACGGGAGAGATGGCCAGTGGCCAGTTAATTCATTCTTGGGAAACAACAGCAAAATGGCGTTACTATTAGATTAGTTCGCTTCTCACAGCACAAGGAAGTAGTTTTACGCGCAAAGTCTTGGCGAAATTAAATAAAAAAAGTAAGTAAAAACCAGATAATTTGTTTTCAAAAGTACAAATATTTTTCATTGGGTTCACATCTAAGGTTATAATGAAAAATTTCGAGTGACTTATTATGTTTTACCATGCTTAGTATTGTTATTGTGTTGCATTCTAACCACAACGTTTTATTCTATGAATAGTGGTTCATTTTTATACAGATATGGCCATCTCTCCCGGACGATTAAGGACCGAATTGTAATTTTCATGTAACCCATAGGGTGCATGAAAATTGTGCCGAATTTGATAACGTGTGCTCAAAATGTAGGCAGTATAAAAAATAAACTAGAAGATAATTATTTTTTTTAAATCCATATAAAGTACCTACTGGACATCTAGTATGGTCATCTCTCCCGGACACGTCGGGAGAGATGCTAATTTCCAAAAAATATTTTTTATAATTTTGTTTTGGTAGATATAGTTGATTACTTTATGTTTACTCACAGCCAAATGATTTATGTTTGTTTAACAATAAATAGTTTGTGAAATGTATGACTAGTTTAATTTTTATAGCATCTTACAAAAACTACGGCCATCTCCCCCGGACTTACCCTATTAAATCTGTTTTTTTTTTATTTAAAAATGTTTTTTAAGTGAACGCTTCACGAGAGCCCCATCTGCCGAAATCCAGGTGTGGGGCTAAGCATCCACAACAAGGTTATGTAAGAGACTAAATGATAAAGGGATTAGGAAGGGGATAGAGATGAGATGTTGGGAAGTACCTTAGTATTCTTAGATTTTAAATAATAGACTTTCGACACTAACAATATCTTTCTGACATTTAAATACGTGCGGAAAGGCATTTTTTTTACATTAACTCCACACAGGAGGCCCTGAGGAAAATAATTTCCCTCAGGGCCTATGTCATCTGGGATGCTGTGTGGAGGGTCTTTTTGAGGAGAGGAAGGAATGAACATTGGTCTTGAAGAGACCCATGTTGTAGGAAGGAGGAAACACAGAGGCCGGCAAATCATTCCACAGCCGAGCTGTTGAACATAAGAACGAGTCGAAGAAACGACCCGTTCTCATGTGACTAATGTCAACTGTGTACAAATGTTGGGCACGCGTTTGGCGTGTTTCCCGACTATGCACCGGTGCCGAAGGGATCAATGATGCTAGTTCCTCGGAGCATCTTCCATTGTAATACCGGTAGAACAAGGATAGCATTCCCACCCGACGCCTGTGCTCTAAAGATTGCAATCCGTCTGTTAAGATGGGAGAATCTATCAAACGGACCGCCCGTTTCTGCACAGAGTCGAGGGTATTTTTCAGGTATTTTGGAGCTCCAGACCAGAGGTGGCTGCCAAATTCAACCGTGGGGCGCACTTGCGATTTGTACAGGGTTAGCAGTTGTGTACTTTTAAAGTATCTGCGGGCCCTGTACAGTACGCCCAGTTTTTGGGAGGCTAACTTTACTCTGGCTTCGATGGAGCCCCCATACCTGAGCTGGTCACTTAGGGTTACACCAAGCAAATCAATGGAGGGCCTGTTCGGAAGATTGCTTCCGTTGAAAGAGACTAGATTTTCATTGCGATCCCTTTTAGACGTAATCAGACAAGATTGGGTCTTTGAAACATTAAATTCAACGAGATTATTTTTACCCCAAGAGAAAACACTCTCGAGGTAACCGTCCATTCTTTGCTTCAAAGCCTTACGAGCTGTTGGAGTTTGTGAGCCCTTTGGGGGCTTGTCAAACAAAAAGCTATCATGAACTGTACTGTCATCCGCGTAGCAGTGAATTGGTGCACATGACAAAAGGTCGTTGATGTGCAACAAAAACAGAGTTGGAGACAGAACCGATCCCTGCGGGACGCCAGCATTTATCGAGTGAGAGGAAGAGGTGAAACCATCGACTACCGTCTGAATCGACCTCTCCCTCAAGAAGTCGGCAATCCACGTACACAAGGATGCGGGAAGTCCGTAAGAATGCAGTTTGTTGACAAGTCCTCGGTGCCAAACCCGGTCAAAGGCCTTGGATATGTCCAGTGCAACCGTTTGGGTCTCACCGAAACGTTCCAGGCATCGCCCCCAAACATGCGTCACATACGCAAGAAGATCACCGCACGAGCGGTTCCGCCGGAATCCGTATTGACGGTCGTTAATAATTTTGTTCTTCTCGAGGTATGTGAGCAGTTTGTCGTTGATCACACGTTCCATCACCTTAGACAGAACTGATGTGATCGCTATGGGGCGGTAGTTGGCCGGGTTGGAGCGGTCACCCTTCTTTGGAATAGGATGGATAACCGCTTTTTTCCAACCAGAGGGCACAGAGCCAGTCTTCAGGGACAGTTTAAAAAGCTTCGTCGAAATTGGAGCTATTTCTGCAGCGCATCTTTGCAGTACCAGGGCAGGTATTCCGTCAGGCCCACTAGCTTTATTAACATCAAGCCCTCGTAAAACATGGAGTACTTCCCGATGCCGGATCCTCAGCTTTTTCATACGAAAACCGCAGTGAGGAACCGACGTCGGGACAGCACCTTGGTCATCGAGGGTTGAGTTATCCGCAAACATTTTACCTAGTAAGTTAGCCTTTTCGGTGGCGGTGTTTGCTAGTGAGCCGTCAGGTCTGGTAAGAGGTGGCAGACTGGATTTGCAGAAATTGCGACCTATTGAGCCCGCAAGCCACCAGAATTGCCTGCTGCCATGCGGGCATGCAGTCAGCTTTCTGCTGATCTGCTGGTCGTGCTCGAATTTTGACCTATTTATGATTCTCTTGGTTTCCTTTGCCATTTTGTTGTAAGCTGTTCTGTCTTCGGATGTTCTAGATGTGTTGTAGGCTCGGTAAGCCGCGTTTTTTCGTCGCACTGCTTCAGCGCATTGTCGACTGAACCACGGCTTTGAGCCTACACCAGTTTCCTTAACAGTAGATTGGATGAAGCCATCCATCGCGGATGTGATGACCTTACCAATTTCCTGGGCACATCTTGAGGGATCCGATGTCCGAAAACAGACAGCTGACCATGGGAAAGCATTAAAATGTGCCCGCAGACCGAACCAATCTGCTGACCTATAGTGCCACACTTTTCTCTTCAGCCTCTCGTTTGGTGGTCTGAAGTTTACAGGGATTGATGTCGTCACCAGGCAGTGGTCGGACGATCCTAAAGGCGCTGTGACTTCAATACTGTAACCGTGTGGCACAGTAGTTAAAAAAAGGTCTAACAGATTGGAACGGTGAGTCTGGACATCAGGAACCCTTGTAGGCTCCTGAACCATTTGCTCCAATCCATAGCAAAGGGCAAAGGATTCCGCTTGGCGTCCAGCCGAGTCTGTTGATCCTGAGAACTTCAACCAAGGTTCGTTATGAACATTGAAGTCCCCCAGGACCACAAACTCTGCCATAGGGTAGCGGGGCAAGAGGTCATCAATAGTGTCGCTTAAATGTTTGAAGAGCTCGGACGTGTCTGATTCGCTAAGGTTCGGTGAGCGGTATAAACACGCGTAGAATCTTACCGTACTGGCAAGATTGACGCGTACCCACATTACGTCGAATCTGGAGTTTTCCAGATTCAACAGTCGCACACAGTTGACGTCAGCTCGACTATAGAGACAGACACCTCCTTTAGGTCTGAACTTGCTTGCGAGGGTGAAGCCCGGGCAGTCCAGATAGGAGGCGTCTACAGGCTCGGCTATCTGCGTTTCAGACAGGAATAGTAGGTTGGGGCGTTGAGAAAAGGCATGGGAGAAGATAAGATTTACCTGTGATTATTGACTTCTTCCACCACCCGGATGCATTTTATAAATCGTCAATTCCTGTTTATAATAAACACAAATAACATTCAGGTGACCATTTCGGCGGCAGAATTTTTAAATTGTCTTTTTGCTGAACAGTTTTTTCCTTTTTGACATTATTTAATGAGGGTCAATTTTAACCCTCCACTGCTGATGGGAATTCAAGAAATTTATCGGCTGACCTTCTGTCAGACTCCATTGCTATTTTATCTTATATCATACAAGATTTTCAACTAGTATTACATATTTTTATAGTTACCAATATTGGATATTTATTATGTAGTGAAAAAAATAAATGAAATAAAGCAAGAATGAGAAAATAATCCTTTTTGTCTGCGTGAAAAAGGACGCAAAAACATTTTTACAAGTTTACTAAAGAAATCATAGCTAGATATGAATTTAGATTTTCACGGCCAAAAGTATTTTCGTTAGTTGATTTTGGGGT
Organism: Limnephilus rhombicus; assembly: GCA_929108145.2. Classification (NCBI taxonomy): domain Eukaryota; kingdom Metazoa; phylum Arthropoda; class Insecta; order Trichoptera; family Limnephilidae; genus Limnephilus; species Limnephilus rhombicus. The sequence goes on from OV815296.1 coordinate 3,689,497, forward strand.
GTTATGCCGTGTTGCGCTACCTCCTTCCTTAGCCAACGTTTCGGACAGCGTTACAGTGTCCATCATCAGGGCAGATGGTGGACACTGTAACGCTGTCCGAAATGTTGGCTAAAGAAGGAGGTAGCGCAACACGGCATAACACCCCAAAACAACTAACGAACTCAAAATCGTAGCTACTTTATTTTCAACACATCACAATAATAAATATAAATATTATATAATGAAACTATCATTCAAAAATAGATGATTTGAAGATATTAAAACCAAAAGAAATAAGAGGTGTGAAACAGACCAATTTTAGGAGGAATCCTCTATGCACTCAATACTATTAAAAAATTAACTGCGGAAACCTAAAAAAAATCAACTAATATTATATATTGTTGTAGTTTTATTTTAGGAATGTACTTTTGATTACGTATTATTACTACTCTCCGGATGATTTGAACCTTGCCATCTGAAAAAAAAATTAATATCTCAAATACTGACGTCCATAGAGTCTTTACGATACAGTAATATAACATTATTACAATTGATCTGAAGTCTTTGTCTGTCAGTCAGATCTGAAGTAGATAAACATATCTGCTGACGTGGAGTACGTCAAACTATTCAATAATACTGATACAACGTTAGTACTGACCTAAGGTTTGCGAGACTCTGCTGTCGCTCTGCCGGACACGCTGTTGACGAAACCACGGTATAACGGATCCAAAATTAAGTAATGTCAAAAGCTAGGAAGTTACTGAAAGAGAAAGCACTATCTGCTGAAACTGTGCATGGTTACAACGATTATAATGCATGGAATATGATAGACTCTCACGTCAGCAGCAGAAGGTTAAGTCGTAAAAATAAAATAATAATGTTCGGGGTTTTCCAGTGAAGTTGATCCCGTGCATTTCAGTATGATTAAATAAAGCAAACAAAATATCTTAGCCAAAATTTAGATGGCTTGATTTAATCGACCAGAAAATTAACCTAAATTTTATAACAACAATTTCAACTTAAATATTACAGGTATTGGTTTTTTATCGATTTTACGTCTGGAGCTGGTCAATGAAAATATTTTTTTACAACCAGTATATAAACATATTAGTGTGTAATAAAAAACACATTCTCTGATGTCGGGTTAAAATAAGCTAATCACAGTTGTCAAATAATCAGTAAACAGGCGTATAAGTGGCCTCCGTAGTCGAGGAGCAAGGCTCTCGACTAGCGAACCGGAGGTCGCGATTTAAAATCCCGGCGTGGGCAGATAAATTTTATTTGATTGATTTGTGTTTTCACAATATAATCATTTACTTTCAGTGTCGCCCTGGTGTAAGACCAGCCTTGAATTGAAACGTTACTTTTTTTACATTAACTCCACACAGGAGGCCCTAAGAAAAAAATTACCCTCCAGGCCAATTTCATTTTAGGGGATCCTGTGTTGAAAATTTTTTTAAGGAAAGGAAGTTCTGGGAAAAAAATAGATGTTAGGGGTGGGTAGGAATCTGGGGGTGGTGTGTCCAGGAATGAGGGAAGTATGAGTCTATCCCTCCGAGGCGACGAATTGAGAGGTTTTGGATGGAGAGGATGAAAGACCTCCCTCAATCAGTCTCTATCGATCCTGCCCACCTCGCAGAAGTTGGGCAGAAGTATCGGCCGCCAAGACTTGGACAAACCTTACCCTTATAATTAAATTATAATATGTAAATGAAATCCTCAGCACGGGACATCCCAGTGAGGATATCATTATCTCTACTGTTACTAAGAAATGAAGACAATAAATCATTATTATTATTATTAATGAACCCGAGCACCCTTGGCTAAGTCACCAAACGTAGTAAACCACTTGGGGTGATTTATGACAAAGGTGTTGGTTATCCAATAAATAGTTCCCGGGGTGGCGGTACCCACACCCGCCTCTCAAATTGTGAAATGGCTTTAGCCGTGTTTGGTGATTGGATCTAAATAGCCAGATACTTCCCTACCATCTTTTCCCCAACTCCTTCCCTTCTTCGCCTACCATCAGCCTCACAACACACCCCTATTGGTAGCAACTTTAATTTAAGTACGTTTTATTCATATTTTACATTAAAAAAATAATTAAGATTAAATCTTGAAATTCAATTATATTGCCACCAGACCTGTTTCACAATAAGGAACTCTAGTGAAAAATATTATGGCTTTAATAAAATATGTTCATATAGACCAATGAACCCTGATTCTGAATATATAAGTTTTTTTTCATAATATTAAACGCAGAGTTCTTAAAAAAATATTGAAAAGTGCATTTTTAAGCCTCTCGTCAAAACACGGCGTCAAGTTGGTATTATTGAATGGTTAGTGCTGACGTCACGCCCCACCAGTCATTGTATTGAAATCTTTGATTATGTAGGTATGACACAAGCCATCAGTATTAACAACATTTCATGTTATTTGTTATTTCATACTGTTTTAAGAGATTTAGTTGTTGTGTTTATTGAAACAATATTTAAGCCTAAATAATTCAGTATCAAAAATAGAGGCATCTCTATTGGTTTATCTATATTATTTAAAATATTGAAAAACTTTAAGCTATACGAAAAAAATGTATAATATGCTACATCATAATGCCTAGAGACGGGCAAAGCGGCTCAGTTGAACGAGAATGAAAAGATCCGGTTCAGTGAATCGGCTCAATTGAACGACTGAATTAAGCTACGGACACATTAGAAGCCAAAGAGCATGCTACCTAGTAGCAATTGCTACCCGCTCACTCGTTCGCAAAAATCCGCGAACCGCGAGCAAGTGTGTCCGTAACTTTGAAGATCGGTCTTACGGAACCGGATCTTACAGAACCGGATCTTACGAATCCGTATGAAGATCCGGGTCACTGAGCCGACTCGTTCGCGAACGACTCACTTCTCTACGAGCTTCGTATTCAAAATGGCCGTCACCGATCAGCTGGTCGGCGCTTTATCTTATTTGCCTTCAATTTTTTCAGTGTGCAGGTGATGCTTCGTTTGAGATAGTATTGATTTTAAAAGCTAAAAAAATAATAATTTCAAACAATTTCTATGCCACTCTCCCGTAATAATATCGAAAAATATAATAACATAATAAATATAATATAATAAATAAATAATTCCACCTAAATAATTTTTTAACTTACCATACTTTTTCCGTATAACTGTCATACAAAATGAACACCTGTTGAAAAACTTTTCAGGAGTGATGACGTCACACGATTCATTACACGAGCGGTGTTTTTCGGGGGATCTTGAAAAATTAAAACTTTGAAAATTATTTTAACTATGAAAACGAACTCTAAAAAAAAATTGCAGTTATTTAATTCAGACGCTCATTATTCATAAAAAAAAAATTAAAAAATGGACTGCAGTTCTCTATCAGCACAGACAGGTATTCGAATTTTACTTAGGTATCAGTTTGTAATGGGCATACTACGGGAAGGTATCATTATTCGAAATTTAGTTTTCAAAAATAGACATCAAATTTTTTTTTTGACATTGGTAAAATCTATTTATATAAAAATGAATCCGTTTCCCTTGGTCACGCCATTACATCAGAACGACTTTACCTATTTCATTCATATATATATTTTAAGTTTTCTAATACTTTGTAGATGGTTCCATACGGAAAGAAAAATTAAGAAAATTTAACGACTATTTTAACTTCGCACGTTTGACAGTTCGCGCGATTGATGAATGTGAATTTAGCAGGCAGCTGTTTTTTTTTGTAACAAAGGAATTGTCTACGGAATTTTTTAATTATAGATATTTTAAATAGGTACCAAATTAGATTGATTGTTATCATAATATAAATATATGCAAAATAAAAATTTGAAAAAAAAAATTGTAATAGGTGGCACGCGAGCTGTTTGAAAACTTAATGAACTGGGACTGAATATATGGAACGTGGGAGGAGGGTTGGCGAGACGGGGGAGCGGGAGAAGGGAAGGGGATGCGGGAGGGAAACGGGGACGCATGGAAAAGGACATGCAGGGAGAAACAATTTCTTTGAATATGACATTGCAACATACGCCGGGAACCAGCTAGTAATTAATAAAATACAATATGTAAAGCTTCTGAATTTTAATAGTTTTAAAAAACATTGACCTTTCAGGGAGATCTACGAGTATTTTGAAGTCGTATTTTAATCAACAGTTTCACACAAATCCATAAATAAACATTTTTTGTTCAGTGTTATCACGTTTTAATATTGGAAATGGTGGACATAAACTAAATTAATTATTATTATCATTTGAATCTCTTGTTTTATTATTAATACCATTATTTTAACTTATTCAATTGCTAGAGGATTGTATTATTGGAACCCAAGTGGCAAATAAATTGTTAATATTTTAAAACTAATTATTTTAAATGTTTTATTGGATGAGATTTGATATGCAACTTTATAACGACATTAAATATACTGGTCCCAAGGAGAGATCGTATCTACGCCATAGATGATCGTCTTAAAAGCCGTAATAAAAATCTTCCTACTCACACGTCTTGCATGAAAACAAAAAATACAGATGATACCAGAATGTCGAATGTCTTCAATCATATTCCTACAGATATTTCGCGAACAAATGTATTTTGTGAAATGTATAACTTTTATGGCATTTCCAGTAATGAAAACAAGCAAAAAATAAATAGAGCTTTATTTATAATTTAACCATTAAAATAATATGATATTATCGTTATAATTTGTATTAAGTTCCTGTCCGGATCGACTTATATCTAGATTTGTAACACTTCGAATTAAAATTTCATCGTAAAGGGCCTCTGGGTTTCCTCCCTCCTACAACACAGGTCTTTTCAAGACCCAGGTTCACTCATTCCTTTCCACAAAAAACCTCCACACAGCATCCCCAAAGGTGACATAGGCCCTGAAGGAAATAATTTTCCTCAAGGACACCTGTATGGAGTTAAAACCCGTCTGCTTGTTTAGGAATAAATACATCCCAAAACATGTAATCGCGTTATACTTTCATAAGACCAAAAACCTCCCGAGCGACCTTACATTTTAAAAGCTATATATCTCTCTTCCTCTCATGCAAACTTATGTATTTTTCTTTTAACCAGAAAGAGAACAAATTAATGCTTTTTATTGACTTTAAAATGTGAAAGCTATCTTGCATAGATATTTTACAATCTCGATCCAAAGTGACGGTTTCAGAATTTTTTCCAGAATCCGATGCTTCCGAATTGTGAGGTGCGAATATATTGAACCAAGCAGACGGGTTAATTTAAAAAAAAAATGAATTTGTAAGGTGACCATGCAATTTTGAGACGTTTGAGAAATGTATTTTATATTAATATTTATCCGTGTTGTGAAAATGTTATTTAACGAATTCACTGTTTATTACATGTCAAATTTTACGTAGGTATATAATAAAATTTTATTTCGAATCAATTATGAATTTCTATATAGGTATTATATTCATAATTATTTCATCATGTTTTACATCTTTGGCTGAAGAAGAAAATAAGATAAATATATATTTATCCCGTTTTTATTTAGATTGCACACATTTATTAATGCATGCATACAAATAAAATATTATGCAACTTTATCGTCCATGTACCTAGGCACTTATTAATACTACGTTTTTCAAATAAATAAATTCTATTGTGAAGGTCCCGTCAATTATATAAGAATGGGAACTGTAACCCATCAATATTATAATAAGTTTCGTAAATGACGATGCAGATACGAGCTTTTCCTGGGATAATTATATGCGTAATTTATTAATTAGATACAATTTTAACGATTTCCGACGAACGCCGAATACCACATAATATATAATGACAAGGACGTCTAGCAAAAACAAAACAAGAAAAAATACATAATTACAACGTTTCAGAATTTTTGGTGCTGGGCTTTTCATCACATTTTCTGAAGGTGAATTCCTCAAGGAAATGTTTCAACTTTTCTCTCAAGAACAACTTCTATTTTTTAATTTGTGTGGTTTGCGTGAAATATTTTGCACAATAAGTACTAAAAACATAGAAAAAATGCCAATGAAATCAATAATCCCCACAAAAAAACCGACTAACCATCACACCGGTATCTCTCCCACAGTTTTTTTTTGGTTTCACCTAATATAAATTTACTGCCAATTTGGAATAGGTATGTACATATACATAAGAACAAAAAAGTTACCTTCAGATTAATTTCCCAAAACAATGACTTTGAACAATTATAATTATAATTATATTTTTGTCTTTCTTATAACTAACTAATCATCACGCCATTTTCCGCAGGGGTACGCAGTTAGGACGGACCGCCAAACAATTCGGTCTTGGCACACACTCTTTCTCTCATTCACGCTCATACATCGTCTCGTACATACTCTTCTATTATTCTCACTTTTGATATGGCCCGACTCAAGTATCTGATTCACTTGGTCGTGCCATGTCTTCCTAAGGCGTCCTCGACTTCTACCATTCACATTTCATTTGCGTCATATATTCTCCTTTTTTTACATTAGCTACACACAGGAAGCCCTGGGGGATGCTGTGTGGAGGGTCTTTTGAGGAAAGGAAGGAGAAGAAGATATGGGTGATAGAGGAAGTAAAAAAGTATCTGATTCACTTGATGGTGCCATGTCTTTCTCGGACGTCCCCGACTTCTTCTACCATTCACGTTTGCGTCATATATTCTCATTACACTTCTTTCTTCGTTCATTCGCCATAAATGCCCAAAAAATCTGAGAGTCCGTTTCTTAATCTTACTCATTACGCCTTGCAATCTTTGCGGATCTCCATATTTCTCTTTTCGATCAAACGTGGTATTACCACACACACAGGGATCTCATTTCTGCAGCATTCTGTCTACTTTCATTATTCCTCTACCAGTTCCATGCCTCACTGCCATAAATCAGGGTAGTCCATTGTCGACTGCTAGCTTCGTTTCTGTGGACAGTGTTTTGTTAGCGCCAACGGCAATCAGCCCCTTATTAATCCAGTTACCTCCATTTACCCTACTTTCAATATCTCTATCAGCCTTCCCATTTCTCGTAAACATACTTCCCAGATACACAAACTCATTCACCTGCTCCAAGTATTTGTCATTTACAACTTTGTTATATTAATATTTTATAACGCATTCCTGTTCTTTGAGCTAATAATGCAATCAATTCACGTCAATACTATATCAAACTCACGTGAAGACCTCAGCACAGGTTCTCCCAGTGTTCACGCTACAAATATATATTTATAAATAATAATTTACGGCAGAATATATAATTCTTACTTGACACTACATAATATTTTAAATCATAACATAAATGTACGATGAAGTGTTAATTTATTTTAAGTTTTATTATAATTGCATTAATTGAATTCCATTGTAATAATAGACGTTTTTATAATTACCGTGACGATTTACGGTAACCGTACATTGACGGCATGAAAAAGGCAATAAACATACGCTCTTAACACAATTATGCTCCAGCTCTTTCAAAATATGAGATACACGATGCACGTAGGTCTGTTTCCTCTAAAGGAAAAAAATCATAATTTTATTTTTCACCGTGACGACACTTCAATCCTGCTTGCCATGACGATAATTTAATAAAGAATGGAATACAGTTACAAAGATAATATTGAAGTGAGAGTTAATTCCAAAACTTCAAAAACATCAAATGTCAATTCGCAGATGGTTTTACTTTGGTTCTTGAACACATAGAACAAGTCACTAGTTTTTGGTCAGCATTTTTTTTTTTTTTTTTTTTTTTATTAGCAAAGTTTTTTTGGTACATTTACATATGGGTAAATACATAATAACAAAAAATGTAAGTAACAAAAAAAATCCCACAAAGGCGAAGCCTGTGTGTGGGTATTATATTATGTGGATAACAGTGGTAGTTAAAATAAAATTATAAAAAAATAAAAAATATATATATATAAGCATAGAGTCTACAGTGATCAACATGAATGACTTCGTAGGAGTTTAAAAATTTAAAAATATATGTAAGATAAACACACAAATTAAAATATATATGCATAGTGTCTACAGTGATCAACATGATTGACTTCATACGAGTATAAAAATTTAAAAATATATCTAAGATAAACACACATTTACACCCATACTTAAATACACATGTACATACGAGTATATATATATATATATATATATATATATATATATATATATATATATATATATATATATATATATATGTTATGATTAAGGTTTTCACGGGTGTAAGATGTAGAACAATTTTCTCGGTTTACCCGCGTAACGTAGTCCTTAAAAGGACTTTTTAACTCCTGACGTTTCGGACAGATCACACTGTCCATCTTCAGAGGCCTTATGTCTTGAGTTTTTGTCTCAAACTCATATTATTTTTATGTTTATAAATTTATAAACATAAAAATAATATGAATACTAGAAATGACGCAATCAGAATTCCCAACACCTGGAAAGTCTTAATCGATGAAAATACCCCAAAAACGGCATTTCCAAAATTACCAGTAGTGTCTCCAATTAGCTTTACCAATCAGGTATCTACTGTCAGCCCCGCCCCCCACCCCCTCCACCATCAATCACCTGCAACCCGGGTACTTCGTTCTAGACATAAGAAGTGACTTGCACTCACTTAAGTTTTAGCTTTTGGACCGAACAGACATGCGAAAGCTATCAGTTTGAGACAAAAACTCAAGACATAAGGCCTCTGAAGATGGACAGTGTGATCTGTCCGAAACGTCAGGAGTTAAAAAGTCCTTTTAAGGACTACGTTACGCGGGTAAACCGAGAAAATTGTTCTACATATATATATATATATATATATATATATATATATATATATATATATATATATATATATATATATATATATATATATATTTCCTGTTTTTATTCTAAATATTCAGAAAGACTCCACATTTTAGAAGCTGATTGAATTACAGAAAAAACTTATTCAGTTCCAAATTATTTTTTACCCAGATTTTAACATTTTTTTTAAGTACGTTCAGATTTTGATCCTTGCTGATGGAGTGGGGTATGGAATTGAATAGTTATGGGGCAATGTAGGTAATGTGTCTTTGGGCCAGTCTGGTTTTGCAGTGAGGCACTGTGTACACGCACGTGTTATATCTCTGGCTAGAACGATATGTGTTTTTATTGAAATTGTTTGGACGTGTAAAAATATATTTGAGACATTGGATACAGTAGATCCGCCTTAGTTCTAGTATTTCAGTTTCTTGAAATAGCTGATTGGTAGGATACATCTTGGACTTCTGGTACATTACCTTAATGATGGACTTCTGAGCAATTTCCAATGGTTTTATATGGTTATTGTATGTTCCTCCCCAGGCGATTATTCCATAGGAAATGGACGAAAGCACCAATGCATTTATATGTCTTTGTCATAAGTCAATAAATAGTCTTAGATGTAAGTCGTTAGTTATAATTGTAAATATTAGTTGTAAGCTAGTAATGTAATTCATGATGTCTAAGCTAGTAATGTAAGTCTTGGGGATGCCATAGTCTCACTGGCTCCAGACGGGAGCAGTTGAGATTCTTGTGCGGTATTTACTGTAAAAAAAAAAAAAAAAGTCACTAGCTATAAGTCTTAGATATAAGTCACTAGTTATAATTGTAAATCTTGGTTGTAAGCCAGCAATATTAATTCTTTTATATACTCATTTGTACAGCGCCCTTGACGTGATTTTTCACAAAAACGGCGCTATGTAAATTAGAGAAATATTATAATTATTTATATAATGCTGAAAGCTCTTTCTTACACACTAAATAACAACAGTCGAAAATGAGACAAACGGTGAACGTATGTCGTACCCCCCCCCCCCTCCCCCCCCAAAGGTAAAATACAATCAGTTTCGACGGCCGGCGTAAGGCTCTTCACTCGCATTCCGAAGGTCGCGGGATCGAATCCCGGCGTGGCAATTTTTTTTATATATATAGTATATTTGCGGCACGTTCCAGAGTGGAAGATACTCTCAGTATCGCCCTGGTGTAAGACCACCATTCAGAATTGAAACGTTGCTTGAAATGACTTTAGCCATGCTTGGTCACCAGATCTGAATAGCCAGGTACTTCCCCACCTTCCTCTTCCCTATCTCCTTCCGCTCCCCACTACCTTCAGCCTCACAACATACCCCTACTGGGGATGCCATAGTCTCACTGGCTCCAGTCGGCAGCAGTTGGGACCCTTGTGCGGTATTCATGTAAAAAAAAAAGTATCATACATCTCCCTCAAACGTATAAAGAAAGAGTTGCCGTGGCCGAGCCGTAATAAGATATATCTGTTTCCTCCAAAGGAAAACAATAGTACTTTGGAAGTAACAGACAAAACAGTATTTTGGGTACGTTTTAAGATTTTCACGGCCAATAGTATAATCGTTATTTTGTCTATCTCATATTTTGTCTCACAATTATTTCATATGTAAGAAAGAACTGCAGCATTATAACTGTAAGGAACGTATGTTTATTGCTTTTTTCCGTCACGGTACCGTAACCGTGAATCGTCGCGGTAATTATAAAAGCGTCTTATATGAATATTAAAACGATTAAAATATCTAAGTGTTTAAATATCATTTCAATGTAAGTTTTTTTTAAATAAAATGAAAATCATTTTTAAACTCATATTTTTGGTTTTTCAACGATTCTCAAACATTGTATATCTAACTGCATTTCAATAATGTACTTTCTTTATCCAATTATGTACAGACACATAGATAGCTTTCCAAAGCAGTAATAAAACAATATACTGCCACTGACTTTAATATGCGCTTGCGCGAAATGCATTCTCTGGCCTAGTTCTTAGACATAATTTCGCGTCTTCAGAGAATTTGATTGGGAGAATATCTCTATTTATGTTCGGCTTATGACTAAGTAATAAACCCTATTTATTAACTACATCCGTCGGAGTCTGATAACGTGGAAATCGCTCGTTTTTGAAATAGAGATATTTTTTATTGTTTAATTTTGCTCTTTAAGAAGACCGCTATAAACATATTCAAGGTGGTATTAGGCGAAAGGTATAAAACTTTATTATATCTTCTTCCATGTGTGCCCTGTCCGTTCAACGGACGTTGGCTATCATGTTGGCTGTGCGGACTTTGTTTGCTGCGGCCCGGAACCGCTCTACGGTAGACTGGCCAAACCACTGTATCGGGTTTTTCAGCCATGAGGTTCTCCTTCTTCTAGGGCCCCGTCTTCCGGCAATCTTTCCCTGCATTATGAGATGCAAGATCTCATACTTCTCTGGATGTCTCGTCACATGTCCAAGATATTGAAGTTTTCGGATTTTTATAGTTTTAATAACTTATTTTTCTTTATTCATCCGAACCATAACATCTTCATTCGTAACCCTGTCCGTCCAGCTTATTTTAAGTATTTTTCTGTAGATCCACATCTCGAATGCCTAATTAGTTCCTCAGTAAGCGTCCACGCTTCCATTCTATAAAATAATGTCGAAAACACGAAGCATCTGACCATTCGCATTCGTAATCCAAGGTTGAGATCATGACTGCAGAACATCTTTATCATGCGGATAAAGGTTGCACGAGCTTGCTCAATGCGGCATTTGATTTCAACCGAAGGATCCCATGTATCATTTACATTGCAGCCCAAGTATACACTACTCTGAACCTTCTCTAGTTTTTTTCCAGCATGTTTTTTGTTTTATTTATATTCATTTCTAGCCCAAAATTCTCTCAAGTCTTCGCTACTTGATTTAGCAAAAGTTGTAGATCCTCAATGTTACTTGTTAAAAGTACAAATACGTATGGTCATACAAATATCTACCTAACAAGATATAATAACACTTGTACACATTTGTAATATTAAGTTATTATGCAATATTATAACAATATTATTACATTGTGTCTGACGCAATGTCATAAATAAAAAATAAAACAAATAAAAATATTGAATTATTTGTAATTATTTTATAAATAGCTGTTTGTTTACTAAACATATAAAAATAAAGTAAATAAATTCAGTAACGGCACCTCCTCCTAGAGAAAATGATAGAAGAGGTCACTTGAGTTCCAAAAAATACAGTTTATGAACCGTTTCAGGGTTATCAGTTATGGCCCTATCATTTATGTACATTTAAAAGTAAGTACTATTGCTCGGTTCATAGTTGAATTAGCTGCACTTCGCTATTCTCGATTCCTCTAAAATTCTCAAATGGAGATCACGAACTTTATTGCATAATGTGGAACTTCTGGTTTGAGCTTACTACGTTATTTTGTTATTATTTTCAATTATACACTCTAAAAATCTTTAAAAAAATGTAATATAATTCTTTAACATTTTTCAAGTTCCTACATATTTTTAAAATATTTTTTGTTCGTGCAAGTGTTGCAAACCTTCGCTATCCTTTGTCCTTTTAACATACGAGATAATAATAATAATAATGACATGATTTTATGGTAATAAGCTTCGCGAGAAAATCATCACAATTCTATTCTTGCTAAATTGCATTCCGTGAAGGAAAGTTGTTTTTTCTACAACAACATTGAGCAGTACTTGATTATAATATTACTCCTTATGAATACAAATGTTTAGAAGTATAGGAATTTAAATAGTATAATAGGTATACTAGTTTTGTTTAGGTTTAGTATATACTAGCTTTTTCCCGCGGCTTCGCTCGCATGGTATTAGGGGGGTTCCCACTCCGCCTCCTCCATCTCCCCTCCCTCCTTCCTCCACCCCCATCCCTCCCCACTCTCCCCTGCCCCCTACCCCATCCCCCCTCCCACTCCCCCCTCCCTCTCCCTCACCCCACCATCCCCTCCCGCATTCTATACCCGTTACATTCATTTTTCAAACAGCTCGCGTGCCATCTATTAAAGTAACAATCAAACACGCGCAGTTTCGCATTCATAATATTAGTATAGATTAGTATTTTATACACATGAATTTTAACTATAAAAACCTAACCTAACCTTACCTAAACAAATAACAAAATGACAGCGCACGTCAAATGATTACCAAGCAACGATTTGTTTTGCTTTTCTTCTGGACAATACGTAAAATAAATAATTTCATAACGCCACAGCTTACCATTATAACCAGCCTATTTAACTCGCATATAATGTAGCTTTCTATTAGTGAAATAATTTTAAAAATTCATTCATTATTTTTTTGCGTGAAAGAGTAACAAACATACTTACATCCATACAAACTTTCGCCTTTATAATATTAGTAGGATTTATAATACAAGCTAGTTTACTTGTAGATTTAAGTAGAGTTTGATGCTGCCCTGAAAAAGCGACGGTTATTTCGAAACCCTGCCGGCATTAAGTATATTTTTTTAAAGTATCGTTTAGTTAGTTATTGTTTTAATTTAAATTATCATTTGACATCGCGAAGTATCTGCTATCAATTTTGAAGTTATCACTTTGTTTAATAATAATTGACTGTGGGCAATTCGCAATACCAGCAATCTCTTCGACGCACCGTGCAGTATTTGCATATAATATGTGAATCTGCAATCTAGAGTAAATAATTAGTTCGTCATTAAAATGTACATACAACAATTAAGATAATGACTTGGGCTACTTTTGAATGCGCGCCCGCTCCACTCGTCTCGCTACCGCTTAAGTATTCGTGTGCATCGCAGATCTCAACCAACATCCGTCATGGTTTTCATACAAACTCGGCAAATTGAGAGAAATTAGTTGCAACGTGTAATTATTATGTACTATCATAGCCATCATGTAATTCTCCTCGTAATGTAGGCAAGTAGATAGACTACATACGAGTACCATTAGACTTGATTTCAAAAATAACTGGTTTGACGGACAACATAGAAATACTAAATTAGATTGAAGCGTTCAGTTTAATGTCTGTGATCGATGATTGACGTGTGTTTTTTTTTTTAAACATTTTTGCATAGTGAATGAAAGTGAATGAAAGTGTTTGTGTTTTAATTTTGTTTATTGAAGTGATTTTGGATACACAAGATTCTTTTTTGTGAACAGAACTCGTGAACAGATCACGTGTGAGAATCATGATTTTTAAAAATTTACCTCCTGCTATCCCATACCGCTACTATGTCTCCTTTGCAATCCCTCCCTCTGCCTCTCTCTCGTTCCCCACCCCTCCATCTCCCACCCTTGCGTGTCCTTTCCCATGCGTCACGGTTCCCGGCATTTTACTCTCCCGCGTCCCTTTCCCCTCCCACATCCCTTTCACCTTTCGCTAAACTATATTAAATACACTCCTTTTTCAAACCACTCGTGCGCCACCTAAATTTGTACAAATCTGATAACGCCAGAGCTCACATTTATATATAGAAACCTTCATCGGTGTGCTCACAACAAAACTCACCAAAGTTTCATCGTAATCGGATGAATGGTGTAGGAAATATTTACGTTACGCCAGAGTTCATCTTATATCACAACAAATCACCAACGTTTCATCGCAATCGGATGAATGGTTTAGGAACGCCTAAGGGACAAACAAAGAAACATACATTTTTATATACATTATAATTTGTGCATTTTACACCCGCGAGAAAAGAAAACTGGAAAACTGGAAAAGAAAAAACTTATTACACTTCATTCCTCAGGAAAAAAACTACTTTGTGAACTGAAAATAAATGCGTCAACATAGACAATACCAACAAAAAATTGGTGCATATTTCATGACACCAGAGCTCTCGGTTAGAGTACTTTTTTGTTAGACAAAACACGCATTCCATTGCCCGATATTATTAAATAAACATTGGCTTTGAAACAATATAAAAATTTAGCTTTTAGAATAAACTGAGCGGCGTTTTGTCCATACAAACGTATTCCCTAATTTCCTTTATGGAATTTGACAATACATCAAATATATTTTGAATATAATACTGATATCGACTACTAGAATGTCAGTACGTTTTATTTTATTTTTTATAAATTCTTCTTATAGGAGTTACGGCACTTTGAAAAATGTTAAAATTGCCTGGTTTGCACCGTTGTCCCTTTCGCTCAGTATTCGGAGAAGTAAGTGTGACAGTGACAGCAACATTTTCGTTAAATACTATTGTTTTCTCGGTGACTGGGTTTCCTCTTAAGGCGCCGCAACTGGGCTCAAAAAGAAGAAGATGGAGAGACATCAAATTACGAATGCTAGAGGAGCGCAATAGTAGTTAAAGCGACAAAATCGATGCGAAAATTGTGAAAATGTTTAATAAAACACGTCTCGTTTAAAATACAGCTAAAATCTTGCGGGGGTTGTCTTAAACAGCATTTAAAGAAACATTGTGAATTTTTCATACATATAACTTGTAAAATAACTGAAACAAACGTGTTTATAATAATTTTATATAATTTGCGTTTCGGCGCGGGGAATGTCTAGATATTATCTTCAAGAATAACATATAATATATTTTTAAGAGCTTTAAAGTTAAACGTGTTTAAGGGAGATATGTAAGAAATCAGTACAATCCCACGTCACAAAATGTGAAATTCTTTCTTCTTCAAAGAATGGCGCATAAGCATAAACCCCTCTAAAAGCGCAGCCTGCGTCTTTTCAAGAAAAAACTCCATCCGAAGGCCTCCCAACATCCAGCTATTCGGAGAAAACGTCCCCTGGGTAAAACACATTAAATACCTAGGCGTTACCCTAGACAGTAGACTCACCTGGAAAAAACACATAAGCGAAACTCTAGCCGCAGCATCTAAAACTTTTGCAGCCCTCTACCCCATGCTATGCTAAAGAAACAAGCTTCTCTCAGTTAAAAATAAACTCCTCATCTACAAAACAACAATAAGACCCAAACTCACCTACGGAGGTCCCATCTGGGCAAACGCCGCAGATTGCCACATGAAAAAACTCCAAATCTTCCAAAACAAAGTAATTCGTACAGCCCTGGGCTCTCCCAAGTGGTTGAGAGTGTCCCAACTCCACAAGGACTCAGAAGTCCCATTATTAAAAAACTACATCATAAGTCTCGCGGAATCTTTTTATGCAGGAACCCAACCCATGTAAACCCGTCTATCAACTGCCTCACCCGATACGACGTAAACGAAATCTCAAAACACAAAAAACCCAAACAAACCCTCCGTAAAGATCCTCCTCCCTTATTGCAGCCATTTCTCCCCCTTGCAAATAATTACTAACAAAAACACCTAAATTCATTTTTTCTACAAACATAATATAATTATAAAATCATGTTGAAAGAGAAAGGGGCCTTTTTGGCCCGGAGCTCTGTATGCCAGTATATCAAAAGTCAAAAAAAGTAAAAATTCGGGTAACGGGTCCTTAAGAATGAATATTTCTATTGCTCATGCAAGCTACAGCACTTACGCTAGTTAGCAGTTGGTTGAGCGTTCACCAAGACATTTTCAAATGAGGTAAATATACGATTCAATAATTAAGGTTTTGTATTATTATTACGGTTTGGATGACTTAGAAGAGTTGCAATTTCCGCCTTATGTTGACCTCCTTCTGAACAATAACAGCATTATTATTATTATTACGATTATCTGAGTACCGAGTGGCCACGTTAAGAGCTACTGACTTAGCGGACACTTGCATTGTTATTTTATTCCGATGGTAAAATCGCCCAACTTCCAAAAACTGACATACTGCATTTGGCCTCATTTACCTTATTTTTGGTGATAGTTTTACCTCTGTGATGATGGAACTATAGAGGAAATTATATTTTAATTTAAAGCGAATTTATTTTCGCCAAAAACAAATCTTCAAATTAAATTTAAATTAAGCGAAAAATTTAAATAATATTTGTCAATAATTTAGATGATAATTTTTGAATAAACATACGCTTTTTAAAATTAAATGTGTTGTTTATCTTATTACTAGCAGACCCGGCCACACATTGCTGTGGCTAACGAAACACAACGCCATTACCCAATCTTTACAAAATCCACACCACCGCTTGCCAGCTGCCCGCTGCCCGCTGCCTGAAATGAATATTTGAATTTATCGGCTTTTTTCTACTATAATAAGCATGTATTTTACATATAAACTAATTAACTCGCCACTAATTATACAATGATTGCAATGCAACACTGGATATTTAAAAAGGGAAAATCAAATACCTACTTACTCTAGGACATCTATTTTCCAATTTCTTCCGTAGAACGAATTTCAAAAGTACGGCCCGCCAACCGTTTTAAATCGCACAAAAATATGTTTTCTTTGAATTTCTCGGCTTTTCTCTAATATAATTTACATGTTTTATACATATAAACATTCCTCTTCAATCACTCTATCTATTGGTGAAAACCGTATGAAAATCCGTTGCGTAGTTTAAAACATTAACGCACACATACATTTTGAGCGACTTCATTAATTTTATACTATGTAATGAAGGCGCTCTCTCGTACATTAGACGCTTTTATAATCACCATGGCGATTCACGGTTATGGTACCGTGACGGCAAAAAATGCAATAAACATACGTGCCTTATTGTTATAATGCTGCAACTTTTTTTACACATTAAATAATGTTGAGACAAAGATGAGACTCGCAAAATACATTGTTATTTCCTCCAAAGTACTACTTTTTCGTCACGGCTAGACATCACGGGAGAGAGAGATGCAACAAAATGATGGCCTTTTAATTAAATGAAGACAATATAAGCGAAACTCAGAAAAAGATATTGAACCCTCTGGGACTCGAACTCAGGACCTCTTGCTTTCGGTCATTTTTAACTGTATCATACTTCGACTAAGGACCACCCACATTATCTTCATTTTCTTAACGCATATATTATTGGCTACTTTCTTTATGTATGATTTCAAGATTCAAACCCGAACTAAATGCTCTCTAGATAGTGTCTGGATAAATCTTTATCCAGTTTCCAGATTTGATTGAGTTTCGCTAATATTGTCTTCATTTAATTAAATATTATAATTTGAGATTTTACTCATAAAGTTTAAAAAATTAAAATAAATGTTCATCATAGACATCATTCATCATAGACATCGTTCATCATTCATGCAGAAAAGTCAATAGATGTCGCGTATTAAAAATAAAATGGATAAAAATTTATCCCGACACTATCTAGATAGCATTTAGTTCGAGTTGAATTTTGCAATCATATATAAAGATAGCAGCCATTAATATGTGCGTTAAGAAAATGAAGATAATGTTGGTAGTTCTTAGTGGAAGTATGATACAGTTAAAAAAAGTGACCGAATTTGATATGGTTTCCGTATCTCAATCGGTAGAGCACTTGCCATGTAAGCAAAGGGTCCTGGGTTCGTGTCCCAGCGGAGCCATTATCTTTTTCTGATTTTTCTGTCTCCAGATTTTCGATTGAGTTTCACTAATATTGTCTTCATTTAATTAAATATTATAATTTGAGATTTTACTCATAAAGTTTAAGAAATTAAAATAAATAAATCTTAATATTTTACACACATATGTTAGTGGATAAGCATATTAGATTTTTTTTTAATGCCGGCAACCCGGGCATTTATTGTAATAATAATATCTGATACAAACAAGTTAGTAGTCCGCCTCACTAGACTATGTCTGTTCTGAGGCGGGTACATATATATATATATACATAAACTTACTCACACAAACAATATGTACATACATATAAATGTATGTACATACATATAAATATACATACACATAAAAAATAATTTTTAGATACATATAAAAACATAAATAGATATAATCAATTAAGAATTAACATATTTCCATAAAACGCAAAAATTCGTCAGTAATGCTGGCATCTAAATCTAGAATTATTAAATATCAACAAAATGATTACACATACTGATGCGAGCATGTATTGTATCTTCAAAAATGAAACTAAATTATTCAACACTTTCCTGTAACCACTACAGTTAATGTATCTTATACAGAGAAATAGGTATTAAATAATGTTTTTATTTTTTGTGGTTTTGTCATTTAACGGCGGCTTTGGTCAGTTTCCTAAAAGAGGTTAATTTCAAGTTGGCAGTGAACTTTTTTAGACGCCATTCCAGCACGAATTACAAATAGTTTTAAATGACTTCAGTCAAGTTCAGCTCAGTGGAGCGGTTTTGTGGGTCGTTACGCCGGTAGTATCTTATAGTCGCTTGTCATAATGACACCAACAACTAAAGACAACGAAGTGAAATTTTCTCACGTAAATAAATGTATTTTTATTAATTGCTGTAGAAACTTTGAGATTTAACCGATCTTAAAAGCGAGAGGAAATAGATTCTTAAAGAGGCTTGAATTTTGAACTTTCTTCCAGTGTTCCATATTACAAATTTATAAATATCCTTTCAACCAAAAGGATATATCACAAGAAACCAATATTATTAAAATATATTTACGAGTTCCCGGTATGCGTTGTAATACTCCTAATAAAGAAATTGTTTCTCCCTGCGGGTCTTTTCCCATTCGTCCCAATCCCATTCCCTTCCGCCTCCCTTTCCCCTCCCATATCACGATCCCCTCATGCGTTCCCCATCCACCTTCCCCGCCTTTCCTCTCCCGCGATCCCTGCCCCTCTCCCGCATTCAAATTTTTAAACAGTGTGCGTTCCAGCTATCGCAAATTTTTTTTAACAAATTTTCATTTTTCATATATACAAACATTCATTTTTGTATATTATAAGAACATTCAATCAAATTTGATAAATAAAATAGGATCCTTTTTAAAATAAGTGTAATTTTTTATTATATTCGAAGTATTCGATTTTGGTTAGTATCATAGGTGAGTACTTCGATTAAATTCATTAATTTAAAGAGATTTAGCAATCGATGGTTTGCAAAATGTCATTCTCAAATTGTGACATTTTAACGGTTTCGTGAGAGTTTTTGTAATGATTAAAAAAAACTTTTCGGGTGTATATGGTTGTAATAATCGGGAAATCAGGTATTTTGAAAGTTTCAAACATTTCCTATGCTTAATATAGCAATGCACAGTTCACATACATACATAGAAACATATATTGATTTTTATATATGAATTTAAAAAGCGTTCAGAGTTTGCGTTTATTTTTATTTCAATTAATCTTAACAATATGGCAATTCAAAAACATTCTACTAAAAATTTTGTTGAATTTAATGAACCGTTGATGTCCGTAACTTCATCTCGAGAGCCTCGAAGGTACAAAGTTAGAAAATAACTTGATGTTTACTGATTTACCGAACTGTGAAAATTTTGATTGTTGTTTTGACAAGACTTTTATTTCAACAGTACAAAAAACGTTTTTTGCAGTATCTTATTTGTACTATGTTTAGTAAAAACTCATGACAGGATGCCAACAAATCTAAAAATTGTAAAAGCACTTTTCGCATCCATTTCGATATTTTTTACAAATCAAAATGATACGAAGATATCAAATTTAAAAAACGACAACGCTATGAAAAAATATTCCATGTAGGGTCAGAAGCCGTGGGCAGAAGTAGTTGTCAAAATTTGACAAACTTGACCCATTTTTGGAACACTGTGATTGATTAGGAAAACATTCATTTGTCATAATTTTTATGGGATATTTCGAAAGTTCTATTCAATTTGTGTTACTTTCAAGATGTCCGTGTATCAGTTACGTTTCTTCGAGTCACAATTTTTTTTTTTATTGAACTTGGTACATCGTCTTAGCGCATATTCTTAATAAGAATGCCTTAATTAGAAGTAAACTTGAATATGGAAGCACTATCTGGAATCCACATTACTGCAAATATGAAAACATAGTAGAATCAGTTAAAAAAAAATTACTAAGAATTTTATCCTTCAAATGTGGACTACATGACCATCTTAGATCATACGATGTATGTCGTGATTACTTCAAGATTGATACACTTAAAACTAGAAGGCAATTGACTGATCTAATATGTTGACATAAAATTATTTACGGCCACCTTGATACTACCTTATGTCTTAGCAATATTGAAATAAATATCCCCAATTCCCATTGTTTAAGACGCCATAACATTTTTCACATGAATGCATTTAAAAATAATATCGCATACTTTAGCCCTCTGACCCAGATGTGTCGACTATATATCAAGATGGAGTGTGCTGAAGTGGATATTTTCGTTGATAATTTGTACGGATTCAAAAAAAATTCTGGCGCTGTTAAAAAAAAAAACTAATTATATTATGTGAATTGTCTCTCTATGCATGCCTCGCGTATTTCATTTGTCTCTTACCACTCATTGTAATGTGATACTCGAGTGACCTTGTATATAATTCTGTATTTTTATTTGTGATGTTTTTGTTTTTGTAATTGTATGTATCTGTATTTAATTTTATGTAATTGTAGGTTTTTATAATTGTGAAATAACTGAGTTTTATAACTGGATAGTTCTCACGTAAGTGTAAACATCTGTAAAACCCAGTATAAATAAATAAAAAACATCGTCATCACTATCAGTTAATTACGAGTAAAAACACAAGTTCTTTTTCCATAACAACAAATCTTACATGCGAACGCACTCACAAAGCGATTAAAGAGGCCCTTGTAAAAAATGAATAAATATTAATATGATTCGTCTGAGTATATAATTTTTTTTTCATAATATGTTAGTACGTTTGGAAGATATTTATATTGTTTGATCCATCATTTCATACATCCTAATTTTTATTTGTCTAAAAATATAATTAAGTATTTAAAATATGCATTACATTCGTATTGTTAAGGCCCATTATCCAGCAGCTGAGATTTCAAATTTTGTCGAAAGATTGTCCTGCGATCGTACCGTTGCAACTGTACAGGGTGGTTCCGATGAGAAAGATTGATTTTTCTCCGTAACAGCATTTTTAACCAATAAATCAATATCGATTTTATTTCATTCAATGTTTCCTTTAATACATTCAAGTTAGCACCCACATTCAACTTAGCAATAAAAATGCTCAAAGGCGTGATGATAAAATTAATAAAATTATGTACTTTTTGGATACGATTTTAGATTTTCACGGCCAAAAATATTTTTGTTTTTAGTTTTTGGGGTATTATGCCGTGTTGCGCTACCTCCTTCTTTAGCCAACGTTTCGGACAGCGTTGCAGTGTCCATCATCAGGGCAGATGTGTAATAGTTAGGGGTCATGTTTGTTCAGTGTTGCTGTAGACATTGAAACAGCCCTCTTATACTGTCCTAAAACATTTCAATACAAGAGTGCGGAGACTATTAAAAAAGAAATAAATAAACTTTCCATAAACATGAATCCGGAAATCTTTCACCTTAAAAACTTAAAGAAGAAACTTGAAGATGAAGATCTGATGTACTAGACGTTTGTACATAAACTAAATATAATAGGGAGCTGGCCACAATGACACGCCAATGGAGTTTGGTACGCCAGTGGATTTTGGAATGCCACTGGTCTTTTAAATGAATTTACTACTTTGACAAAAAATGCTTCTAGGTATAATGGCAAAACTGATTTGAGTACTGGATTAAAATAAATATTTTTCACTTTGGAGACTGTGGGAGACTGGGGTTTTTAGGATTTTAGGTTACTGGGATACTGGGAGAGGTAAACTGAATCTAAGACTGATTAAAACACTTGAAAAGAGGTTTTGAACTTGGAGACTGTTGGTATCTTGAGTAGGTATTGTTTCTTCTTGGCTGATAGTTTTGAACTGACTTCCTACCGGTTTGACTTCTATTTTTATAGGGCAAATTCAGGTCGGATTTTTGGGGGACAGAACCTCCTTAATTTTTCTAAGGTACTTGTTTTAGGTAATTTCCCTGGTCGCTACGATTGGAAGTCAGCTGTGTTAAAATTATGTGTGATAGTTTTTGCCAAGATTTTACCAACTCAGGATCCCAAAGCTTCACATCATTTTTATTGTGTTTACAAGAAAAGGTACAAGTATACATATGTGATATAAGGTACAATTTTAAACAGTAAATATTTTTCTTAAAGTGCAACAATCACTGATAGACGTCAGTTTTTGGGTTGTTTTTGTAGTACATACTCATTTTTAGGTGATGATGTTTATTTCTTGATCCAAATTATTCCCAATTTCTCGAAATTGAGCTCCAAATTTTTCGGAAGATGAATTCGCTGTCGTAAATATTTACGATTCAGATTTTTCCTTTGTTCAGAATTGACCAATAGTGGCTCGGCTGGTCGCATGGTGGGGGTGACGTAAATAGTCAGCCATTTCCTTGGTGTTGATCATTGCTGTCTGGAGTCCCTTGTGGAAGCATTAGGTGGTTATTCAGATGTGTTTTCCAGTCCAATGAGGCTGCTTCATGTATTCATTATCAATTTCATTTATGTTTTCAATTGATTATTTAGTTAAAGGACATAATAGCGTTGTAGACAAGTCATTTGGAAGGGGCACCACATGCACATAATTCCGCTAGCCAATAGCAGCTCTCAGATTGTCGTGCTGGCGGCATGGTACTCTATGGGAGCGTAAATTCCATTCTTGAATTTCCATGGTTGTCAAAAGCTTTCGCGCACTCGTTAGATGCACACGGATTCCTACGACACGTTCCATACACTCCCCTCAGTGCAGTCTTGACTGTGCTCAGCTACTTCGTCGGGCGTGTCCTTTTCCGATGTCTGAGTTTTGAGTCGGGTGTCTTCGCAGAGTGTACAGTTTCATCAGTTGCTGGCGTGGCAGGCAGAATGACGGCGATTTTGACTGCCGGCCTTACGTATATCCCAGTGCTGGTTTGGATCCGGGCAGTTCTGACTTGTCCATCAGCTGCAGGTATTGCTTCGATGATACGGCCACGTGGCCAACTGTTTCGAGGCAGTGCTGGGTCCATGATGATCACTAGGTCATCCTTCTTAATTGGTGTAGTTGGATGGTGCCATTTTTGCCGGACAGCCATGGTAGGTAGGTATTCCCGCAGCCATCGCCTCCAGAAGGTGTCTGCAAGTTGTTGTCCGATGCGCCACTGGCGGCGTAGGCATGTTTCCTCTTCTTTTTTGTCGTAGAAGGATAATTGAGGGCGCTTCCCGGCTGACCCTAGCAAAAAGTGGTTGGGTGTTAGAGGTTCTTCATCACGTGGGTCAACTGAAATGTGGGTGAGTGGACGATTATTTACCACAAACTCAGCTTCTGCAAGTGCGGTGCGTAGCGTTTCTTCTTTTGGTGCTCTTTCCTTTAGTGTAGCGCTTAGGGCTTTCTTTACTGATCGTACTAATCTTTCCCAAGCTCCCCCCATGTGCGGACTTAGTGGTGGTATGAAGTGCCACTCGATGCCCTGGGTAGCTATTGCGTCAATCATTCTGGCGTCTTGACTTATTGACAGCAGGGCGTCCCTCATCTCGGTGTCAGCTCCGTGAAAGTTTGTCCCGTTGTCCGAGTACATGGCTGCTGGTTGTCCTCTGCGGGCGGTCATTCTTTGTAGGGCCATGATGGCCGAGTCAGCAGTCAGTGAAGCGGCTAGTTCTAGGTGAATGGCGCGTGTCGAGAGGCAGGTGAAGATGGCTCCATATCGTTTTTCTCGATGCCTACCGACCGTGATAGCCATAGGGCCGAAATAGTCAAGCCCACAGTGTGTGAATGGGCGGACGTGATGCATCAGGCGGGGTGGTGGTAATGCGCCCATCAGAGGTGGAGTCGGTTTGCTGCGTCGTATGAAGCAAGTGGGGCAGGCGTGCGTTATCTTCCTGCTTGTTGTGCGTAGTCGTATTATGAAGAAATGATTGCGTATTTCTGCTACTGTTTTCTCAGTACTAGGATGATCCGCCTTTTTGTGGTAGTGACTGATAAGAAGTCGAGTGTAGGGTTCGTCGCCGTCCAGTATTATGGGAGTTCGGGCCACACTCTTTGTTCTTTCCAAGGCTTGTAGTCGGGTCCCCATTCGTAGTAGGTCATCTGGTCCAAAGAAGGGGTTCAGGGAGTTGAGGCGGCTGCCAGCAGGCAGTTTTTGACCTTGTCGGATGATGTGTAGATCAGTTGTGAAAGCGTCTTCCTGGGACCTTTTGATCCATCTGTGTTCTGCTGCTTTTATCTCATCGGCTAGTAGTGGGCCTTCTACTGGTTTATTGGGCCCCATCTTGCATCGTCTGATAAATCGGAGGATCCAAGCTGTGGAGCGAATCAGCCGGTGCCATGAGGAGAACCGCTCTACTGATGGGAGTGCTTCGCCCCTGGTGGACACAAGGCCAACGTAGTGAGGTTTGACTTCTAGTGTCAGGTCGTCAGGCCTGTGGGCGGGTGCCCGTTCTTTTGGCCACGCACCCTTCGGGGAAGTGAGAAAGGCTGGGCCAGTAAACCATCTTCCTTCTGGTGTTAAGTCTGGCACCTCTAAGTCTCGTGTTCCTATGTCAGCGGGATTGAGTTTTGTGGGTACCCATTTCCAGTCGGGTATGTTGGTTAGTTCGTCTATTTCCCCCAATCGGTTTGCCACAAAGGTTGAGTAGGCGCGTGGGTCGGTGCGTAACCAACATAGTACAGTTGTGGAGTCTGTCCAGAAGCAGGTGCGGGATATCAGGGCTTTGCTTTCTTTTTGGATCGTCTGGGCTAGTCTCGCTGCTATGAGGGCGGCTTGAAGCTCGAGGCGTGGAATGGAGAGAGGCTTCAGTGGCGCTACCTTGCATTTACTTGCAAGGAATGTTACTCGTAAGGATCCATCTATTTTTTCGGTGAAGTAGGCCACGGCACAGCAAGCTTGCTCCGATGCATCGCAGAAAAGGTGTAGTGTTACGTTGTTTAGTTTGTTGTAGAGACAACGTCTCGGGATTGAGATGCTGTTCGTGTGCAACAGATTTAGCCAGTCTGTCCATCTCTGGGCGTGTTCAGGGGCAATGGGTTCATCCCAGCCGACGCTTGAGCGCCACACTGCTTGCAGTAGCATCTTAGATCTGATGGTAAGGCAGGTAACGAAGCCGACTGGGTCGAAGATCTTCATTACTATAGATAATAGTTGCCGCTTGGTAGGTTGTGTGGCCGTGTCGTGGGAGATTGCCTCACGAAATGAGTACAGGAAGCGGTCTGTGGAGGGGTCCCAGATTAAACCAAGCACTCGCTCTGTTTCCGGACCTCCGCTGCTGATTTGTATCGTGGAGCTGGCACGGTCTTCTATAGGTACGCTAGCTAGGGCCGCCAGGCTGTTGGACGCCCAATTTGTCAAGTGGAACCCTCCTTTCGCGAGCAGGGCACTTACACTTTGGGCGAGTGCAGCAGCTTCATTGGGTGTGTCTGCTGCATCTAGGTAATCGTCCATGTAGAACTTGGTGCGTACGGCTTTTGCGGCGGCCGGGTACTCGTGCTCGTATGTTTCAGCCACTTTATTTCGGACGAATTGGGCACTGCTTGGGGAACAGGTGGCTCCGAACATCATCGATGACATTTGATAGGTGTCTGGTTCGTGATGGGGTGATGTCCTCCACAGGAATAGCTGGGACGACTGATCTTCTCGCCTTATTTTTATTTGCAGGAACATTTCTTTGATGTCTGCAGCAATAGCGATGTTTCCTTCCCGGAAGCGTATTATATTCCCCAGGAGGGAGGACAGCAGGTCAGGACCAGTAAGCAGCTGGTCGTTGAGGGAGGTTCCTCGGCATCGGCTTGCGGCATCGAACACCACTCTGATTTTTCCTGGCTTATTTGGGTTGATTACTGCGAAGTGGGGCAGGTACCATTTGCGAGGTGTGGTGGTGGAAGCTTCATGGCTTGATAACTTCTTGGCATAGCCTTTGTTGATAAGTTGATTTATTTTGTCGTTGTAGGCCACTGCTAGATTTTTGTCTTTTTCTAGCTTTTTCTCCAGGGACAGAAGTCGTTTCAGCGCACACTGCCGATTGTCAGGTAACGTGGCTTCTGGTTTGCGCCATAGTAGACCGGTTTCCCACCTTCCTACAGGAAGAGGACGGGTAGTTGCATTCATAAGTGCAATTGCCTGTTGTTCGCTTGCATTGACTCTGGTGGCTGAGGTTACTCCGAGGGAGTCGATGGCGAAGTTGGTTTTTACTAGCTCCCTCAACTGTATGTCTGCGGCCGTTTCTGGTTGTAGTGCCAAAGTGGTGGTCGTGTTATTATCTCTGGGGTTGACTCCCCCATGAGCGATCCATCCTAGTGCGGTGCGTGATGCTATTCGCGTAGTATCATTGCATTCACGAACTTCCCTTGACACGATCAGGTGAGCGTTATCTTGGCCTATTAGCAGCTTCGGGACGACCGACCTTCCTTGGGTCTGTTGCTCCGGCAGGTTGAGGTTGCTTATTGTGCTGGCAGATATGTGGAATGTATTACTGTTGCCTGCACCTCGTATTCTTAGTCTCACTCGTTGGGAGAGATTGTCGGACGTGCACATTCCTTTCGCGCCGTGGATTCGCAGTCCGTGAACTGGGCCGTTTGCTCCGACTTGTATTGCGGTGTCAGCGTCGACAAGTGTTACTGTGGATCCTTCATCCAGGAGAGCGAACACTGACACTTCTTCTTTGTTTGGAGCGCTTAATATGACTGGCGCAATTTTTAATAGTACTCTCTGTCCGGAGTCCTGGCGTCACAAGTTGACATTTTCCACAGCGCTTTTTCGTACGAACTCGGGATTATGTAGCAGGGGGTGGTGTGGGGATCTGCAATCTCCTACTTTGCACCATTGGTTTATTTTGCAGCTTCGTGAGTGGTGTTTTTCTAAGCACTTGCGGCATAATCTTCCCATGCGTACAGTTTCCCATCGGAGTTCAACATCTTTGGCTGCGAATTCTTTGCATTCGCGGGTTTTATGATCGCCGCCACATTGGGCGCAGCTTTCATCAGCAGTTTTTCTTTTTCGGCTGGGTCCAGGGTAAGTATGTTCCTCGTTTACTTTACGTTTTATGGGGGCAATCTTTTCTTTTGGGCCATCCCTGATTTCTTCTTGATGTCCGGCATGTATTTGCTCATGGCTCGGTAGAAGTCGCATGCGATCACTCTCTTCTTCCTCCTGGTACCCGGCATGTATTTGTTCACGGCGTGGTCGAGATCGTATGTGGTCCACCATCCCACTGTTTGGAATTGCGTTTGACACCTCTTTCAGAAAGGCAGCGAGCTGGGTTATGGTGGCCGGAGCATGTTGTTTGCGGATCTCGATTAGCCATGCCAGACGCAGGGAACTTGGCATTTTGTCAGTGACGTCATTCATTAATGCAGGATTGGTGAGATAACCTTCGGTTTTCAGTATCCGGAGAGATGCCACCAGGTTTTGTACCGTCCCGGAGAAATCTGCCAGGTCCTCGAGTGATACCTCGGTCGTGAGGTAAGGTAGTTTTTTAACCTTGTCTAGCATAAATTTTGCTATGGAGTTAGCGCTGCCGTATCGCTGCTCGAGGACGCTGATGATCTCTGGGACTTGCGCAGGATCCATTAGTAGGGGACCCACGGTATCTCGTGCCTTGCCTTTGAGGGCGCGCTGCAGCCGAATGAGATTTTCGCTCGGAGTCATTTGGCAGGTGGCGGTGGATTGAGCGTACTGTGCCTTCCAGGTGGGCCACTCAAGGGGGTCTCCGGAGAAGGTAGGCAAATCTTTTGCTGTGGATTGCCTGGCAATGAGGGCAGCCATTCTTGAATCATCTTCCAATGTGCGGGGGCTATCTTGCGTTCTGGAAGAGCGAAGGGCCTCTGCCATCACAGAGGCGATCTGGGCCAGTGGGTCGTTGCCATGCTGCAACCATTCTCGGGTGTGCCGTGCTGTCTGATTGGCTGTGTGCGGTGGTGTAAATAATGGGGAATCCTGGCCGGAGGAGGCTGGCTGATGCTGGTACCCTGCTGTGTTGTAAAGTGGGCGCTCGGGTCCGATATGGCTGTATTCGGCCGTAGGGATGTTCTTCGCAGGGCCCGTCAGTAGTGTGTACTCTTGGGTGGCGGCGGCGGCGTATCCGGTTGGATCGGTTACAGCAAATTCATTGGTAGGCTGACCGGCTGGTGTGTCCATTTGAGTAGTTGCATATCTCGTTGCAAACTCTTCGGCCGGCTTGTGAACTTGAGTGGCATATCTCGTTGCAAACTCATTAGTAGAAGGGCCGGTTGGTGCATGCACTTGAGTAGTTGCATATCTCGTTGCAAACTCTTCGGCTGGCTTGTGTACTTGAGTGGCATATCTCGTTGCGAACTCATTTGTAGAAGAGCCGGTTGGTGCGTGTACTTGAGTTGTTGCATATCTCGTTGCAAACTCTCCGGTAGACGGGCCGTCTGACGTGTGTACTCGAGTGGCATATCTCGTTGCGAACTCGTTCGTAGACGGGCCGGTTGGTGCCTGGGTTTGAATTACTGCCTGACCGAGGTTGGCTCGCAGGGTCGGGCTGGTTGGTGCGGGCTCCTGGGTAGGTTGGCTGACTGCTTGGCGTGTTGCAGCGTTCAGGGCTGCGAGCAGATTGGCTGTCTGCTTGGCGTGACGTCTGTCCCGGATGCGCATCTCTCGGCGCAGCAATCGCAGGGAGTCTTCAGTTGATTCAGAAGTTGTTTCGCTGCTTTTACTGTTGGATCCGTGGAGGCTCTTGGCGACACATTCTGGAGCAGGTTGGTCAAGAGTGATGAGGTCAGGGTTCCTGGCAGGGTTCGCACCAGATAGATCGTGGCGGGTTCCGCTGGATGGCGTCTCATCGATGTCTACGGTGCGTGGGCCCGGGGTCCGACGGGGTGCCACTGGCATGTTTCGGCTTGTTCCCGGGGCGTTAGGTTTAGACAGCGATGTTTCGGAAGATGTCGGGGTCTTACGGCCACTGCGAAGAGACGGCATTTCCACTGGGTAAGACTGAAGGCGTGTTATGTGTAGATCCGGCTCGAAGGACCAAATGTACTAGACGTTTGTACATAAACTAAATATAATAGGGAGCTGGCCACAATGACACGCCAATGGAGTTTGGTACGCCAGTGGATTTTGGAATGCCACTGGTCTTTTAAATGAATTTACTACTTTGACAAAAAATGCTTCTAGGTATAATGGCAAAACTGATTTGAGTACTGGATTAAAATAAATATTTTTCACTTTGGAGACTGTGGGAGACTGGGGTTTTTAGGATTTTAGGTTACTGGGATACTGGGAGAGGTAAACTGAATCTAAGACTGATTAAAACACTTGAAAAGAGGTTTTGAACTTGGAGACTGTTGGTATCCTGAGTAGGTATTGTTTCTTCTTGGCTGATAGTTTTGAACTGACTTCCTACCGGTTTGACTTCTATTTTTATAGGGCAAATTCAGGTCGGATTTTTGGGGGACAGAACCTCCTTAATTTTTCTAAGGTACTTGTTTTAGGTAATTTCCCTGGTCGCTACGATTGGAAGTCAGCTGTGTTAAAATTATGTGTGATAGTTTTTGCCAAGATTTTACCAACTCAGGATCCCAAAGCTTCACATCATTTTTATTGTGTTTACAAGAAAAGGTACAAGTATACATATGTGATATAAGGTACAATTTTAAACAGTAAATATTTTTCTTAAAGTGCAACAATCACTGATAGACGTCAGTTTTTGGGTTGTTTTTGTAGTACATACTCATTTTTAGGTGATGATGTTTATTTCTTGATCCAAATTATTCCCAATTTCTCGAAATTGAGCTCCAAATTTTTCGGAAGATGAATTCGCTGTCGTAAATATTTACGATTCAGATTTTTCCTTTGTTCAGAATTGACCAATAGTGGCTCGGCTGGTCGCATGGTGGGGGTGACGTAAATAGTCAGCCATTTCCTTGGTGTTGATCATTGCTGTCTGGAGTCCCTTGTGGAAGCATTAGGTGGTTATTCAGATGTGTTTTCCAGTCCAATGAGGCTGCTTCATGTATTCATTATCAATTTCATTTATGTTTTCAATTGATTATTTAGTTAAAGGACATAATAGCGTTGTAGACAAGTCATTTGGAAGGGGCACCACATGCACATAATTCCGCTAGCCAATAGCAGCTCTCAGATTGTCGTGCTGGCGGCATGGTACTCTATGGGAGCGTAAATTCCATTCTTGAATTTCCATGGTTGTCAAAAGCTTTCGCGCACTCGTTAGATGCACACGGATTCCTACGACACGTTCCATACATCTGATATTAACAAAGGCAGACAAGGGAAATACTGTAATCATTATGGACAGATCTGATTATCACAACAAAGTGATGGACTTTATAAATAGTGATAATTTTGTTATTTTACCAAAAGATCCAACATATAAATTTAACGAGAGTGTATCAAATGCTTTAAAATCTTGTAAATCTGACATATTTAAAGATGATAACATATTATCAAAAAATCCTAAATCACCTAAATTATATGGGTTTCTCAAAATCCATAAAATAAATACACCCATCAGACCTGTAGTTTCATCATGTAATTCGCCAAGTTTTAAACAATCGTCATTAATAACTGATTTAGTTCATAAAAGTAATGTGTTTACACCAAAATATGTAATTAAGAACTCTTTTGAACTGATTGACTTATTGAAAAATTTTGTACTTCCCATTAATGCCAAACTTGTGTCTTTTGATGTCATTAATCTATTTCCTAATGTGCCTATTACTGAAAGTAAAGCAATTATTTCCAAATTATTGAAAGATTCTAAATAACCTACAGATCTGTCCAGTGACCTAACTCGTTTATTTAACTTAGTTTTAAATCAAAATTATTTTCAATACAATAATGTCATATACCAACAAAAAGAAGGCCTTCCAATGGGAGCCCCCACCAGCCCTCTTATTGCTGATATATTTATGAATGATTTGGAAACAACTGTTTTTAATTCAAAATCACCCCTTTTAAACAATGTTTTACTATGGAAGAGATATGTGGATGATATCTTCGTCATTTGGACAGGATCTGAACGTCAACTCAACAACTTTCTTAACCTTTTAAATTCCTTTCATAATCAAATTAAATTTACGATAGAAATAGGCAATGAAAAATTAAACTTTTTGGATTTAACTTTATCTATTATAAATAATAAAATCGATTTTATTATATATCGCAAGCCAACATACACTGACATAGTAATTCATAAGACCTCCAACCACCCTGTCTCACAAAAACACTCCACCTTCCATTCCATGATACACCGCTTAGTAAATGTCCCAATGTCTAATAATAATTTCCTTTCTGAACTTTCTATAATAAAACAAATTGCTATAAATAACGGATATGAACCAAAATTAATTGATAACATCCTAAATAAAAAACTTAGCAAAATTTCAAAAAATAAATATCTATACAACTCTTATAATATTAATGATAAAGAATGGCGTAAAATTTTGTATATTAATAATTTTTCAGTTCAATGTTGCAAAAATTTCCTTTCTAATATTAAACCAGCATTTTGTACAAGAAATAATATCGGTAATTTTTTGAGAAATACTAAAGATAAAGACCATAAATTGACTAATTCCGGAATATATAAACTCAAATGCAATGATTGTCCCTCATTTTATATTGGAAAAACAACTAATTTTGAAATCAGAATCAAAGAACATTTAAGGTGTCTTAATAATAATAGTTTTTCTGAGTACGCTAACCATATCATTGAAAATAACCACAGTTTTAAAAAAAACACAGGGATAAATATTCTTCATATTAATCATAAAGGAAAACGTTTAGATAACTTAGAAGCTTTGGAAATTAAAAAATCCCTTAAAAATAATGAATCTATTATCAACAAACAAAAAATATTGTCATATAGCCCAATCGTGGATTTGTTCCCCTACCCACCCATCCTGCACAAATACCTACCCACCCAATCTACATTATTAACTAACAACGGCTCCACCCCTACCACAATAAAACATTGTTCTAAACTGTCAAATTAGTATAAGCTTTCCCTGACGAAGGTACGTTTGTTCCGAAACCGGTCGGATTTGCACATCATATAAGTGGTTTATACAAAGTTGTATTGTTTCATTTTTCTATGTACTTTTTGATCACACGAATTAATTTTTCAATAATAACTAAAATAATTGTGTAAAAAAGCATGAAATATATTAGATTGTAAGACCGTACACGTGAGAGGTTTCTTTTAAATGATTTTATATGAACTAAAACTAAATTTCCGAAAGCTTTCGTAGAAAATTTATTGATTTATTTTACTACTAGTTGACCGCCTTAACTTCGTACCGCCTCAGAATCAATAACTGTTGTGTTAACTTTATTAGCGGAATTAAATTCCGTTTTTTTATTAAGTTAAAAATTACACGATAAAGCAATTATCTATGGGCAACTGTTCATGTTTTTTCTTTTTGTCAGAGATGACGTTGTGTGCGGATATATATTTTTTGTGATTTTCTTACCTTTCCACATACTTACGGGAATTGTGTTACATTTTCTCTATAAGTGTGAGGGAAATTTATTATAATCATTGTATTTTTCCTTTGGAGGGGTGCAGACATACGTTCACCGTTTGTCTCATTTTCGACTATTGACATTTAGTGTTTAAGAAAGAGGGGCAGCGTTGTATGTTTAAGAACAAAAGCAAAACAATCAGCGAATTGACATTTGACGTTAATGAATTTTTGGAATTCACGCACTATTCAATATTATATTTATCTTTATTGCTGCAGCTCTCTCAAAGATGAGAATTCATTTCATACAAAATGTACGAGGAAAAAGAATTTTCTTAATAATTTTTTTTTCTTGATTTTTTCCTTAATAGCTATTCTGCTATTCGGGGCGGAGACAAATCCAATAAATCAATGATCATACAAATCGGTCCACAACTATAACTGAGTTATAAATGGTGTAACTAACTCGACTTTCTTTTATATATTGTAAGAAGATATGATGATTATGTGATTTGAAATGTATGTTGTACGATACAACATTATAACCTTATTATAATAAAAAATGAATAAAAATTGTAGAAAAGGGTCGATGCGTTTAGAATTTGATTTAAAAATGACCTATTTCCGGTTGTGTCTGGTTATTCCCTGTTAACATATTTTTATTTAAAAAAAAATTACTTAAGCTAAATATATAATACATGGATTATTTATTATTTTTATGTGCATACCGCTCAAGAGTCCCAAACTTTTGGAGCCTGTGAGACTAAGGCATCTCCGATTGGGGTATATTGTGAGGTCTATGGTAAATAGGGAGTGAAAGGAGACGGGGAAGAGGAAGTTTAGGAAGTACTTGACTATTCAGATCTGGTCACCAAATTCAGCTAATGTGGTGGTCATTCTCCAGGTCGATACTGAGAGCATCTTCCACTCTGAATGGTGCTGCAAACATACTATATATTATTTTTAAATGAATTAACAATTGTGAAATAACACAAAATATTAAAACGTCTATTCGTTAAAACGAACTTCTGAATTCCAGGAACATTGTTGATTCTTACATCTTCGTACAGTGTTCTTCGTACAGTGTTGTCTCTTAATAATATAAGCATTTACATATGTAAGTTATTAAGGTATTTTCTTTTGTTATTTCTAGGTTTTTCTAGTCCACTCGTGAACTCCCACGGGGGCAACGAATGACCGGTCCGTGAACCGCTCGCGGCCCTCATCTTGGCTACCCCTGTACCCAAGAAGCAATTGCCAACATTTCAAAAGTGAGTACCACCAAATATAAATTTCTAAATAATGTTATTGTTTTTTATGCTAGTTTCCTGCTCTTGAATTTATTAATAATAGTTATTAAATGCAACTAGACATGTAGAATAGCTGGTCACAAATAACTAGTTTATTTAAATCTGACAGTTGGCATATTCTAATCTATACAGTAGAAAATCGTTTTGAATACACAGAAAAAAACTTTCGAATAGTGAGATCGCGCGTGGTAATTTATCGACCTTTCCTGTCTACAATCTCTTGGTCAACACTATTTTTTTAGTGGGTAGGTATCTGTCCAATTTCCATTAAGAAGCCAAGAAGTTTTGGAATGGTCATTTAGCTGACAAATTTATTTACTATTTATTTATTTTTTATTTATTTACTATAGATAGATACAAAAGAAAGCACAAATTACATATTACGAAGCTTAGCCTGTCCAACTAGGAAAGTTTCCCGTTCCAGGACAGACAAATTTACAGGTTTAGTTCATATTATATATTACGTAATTACATAACAAAAAAAAATAGAAAAAAAACCTGGTAGCATATAGTAAATACGGATTTGCCGAATTAACCTGATAACATATAATATATTCAGATTTACAGTGTATGAGATAAGTAGGTAAGTTAGTAGTATTGAAAAGTCAAAAAGTGTAAACCAAGTATCTGATAACAATTTGGAAGAATAACAACAAGATTTACAATATAGAGAGATGAAGTTATGTGTTTAAAAGTGTGAACTTATAATACATAGTTCACTTATAAGAGAAAATACATTAAAATTTACAATATTAGATATAATTTATGTATGAAATAATATATATTAGGTTGTTTTTTATTTATTTATGCGCTGTAACTAAAATATATAAACAATTATGTGCAAACATGATTATCTTTACTGATTTTAAAACATGATTTTAAATCATTTTAAAACAAATATAAGATAAGATCCAATATTGTATGTACCTGTACATTGCTATGTGAATCTCTGGCGAAACCAGCTTGTAAGACTGGTGAATGAAAAACTGTGTTTATAAAGCAGCGTAAACTTTCAAATGGTGAGATCTGTCGTCATTAAATTTCCACCACTTGTTCCTAGCTAATCAAAACTTAAAAATAATTATAAAATATAAAACAATAACTATAAATATATTTGGTTACGCCATACACATACCTACACATACACACACCTACATAGCACGCATACATACTGTCACTGTTTGGAATTGGTATTAATATTGTGGCAAGTTCCTTTTCCTACCCATCCCTATTTGCCTACCCGCCAATCTTATCCAGTCTGCAATAAACTCCCGTCGCATATAGCCATTTTGTGCTTCCCTTTTCCTTCCTTCTTTTTAATGATGTCAAGCTATTTGCTCCACTTTTTTTTTCAAATTTACAATTAAAAATATTTTTAAAATATGTTGTAAATTCGGCCAGTAATTTCAACGAAGATATATGTTATATAAAACATATTTACGGGTACTTTTGGATATGTTTTCACGGCCAACAATATTTTCATTATTTATTTTTGGGGTGTTATGCCGTGTTGCGCTACCTCCTTTTTTTGCCAACTTTTCGGACAGCGTTCATACATCTACCCTGATGATGGACACTACGGTTTTTTACATTTTCTACGTAGCAATTTATGCTACGTAGAAAACGTAAAAATCCGTTTCAAGTGCTTAGATGGATGTATCTATTATTCCGTGATATATTATTGTAAGTAATTAATGTGTTATTTATTAAATATTAGCGAGTTCCCGGCATGTGTTGCAATGCCATATATAAGAAATTGTTTCTCCCTGCGAGTCCTTTCCCAATCGTCCCCGTTCCCTTTCCGCCTCCCCTTCCCCTCCCACGACCTCTTCCCCTTCCCCTCGCGCATTGCCTCAACATCTTCCGGTCTTCCACCTCCCTTTCGCTTCCACTTTCCCACCTACAAATACGAGTAGAAAATAGGAGGGAGGAGATCGAAACTCACATTCTGAGAGAAGGTCACTCAAACTTTGAAATGTCGATCTTAGGAAATAAATATACCTACTTACCTCAGATGGCGTTGTAAAAGTGCGTTCAAGTAAACATTTCCTACGGATGTTAGAAATAGACTGGATGTCCCAAGTCGCGTATTCAATACATTCACTATGTGAACTAGAGGTACTCAGAGAATCTACCGAAAATAATTTTTTTTTTAAGTTTTTCATAACTTTAAAATATTATCTACTCGTATATCTATCTTTATATATATAAAAATCCAAAAATGTTTGTATGTCCGCTATAAGTTGCTAAACCATTCATCCGATTGCGTTGAAACTTTGGGGATTTGATGTGTGCATGCCCGCGATGGTTCCTATATATATAATAGTGAGTTCTGGCATTATGAAATTTGTATAAAAAAATTGCAATAGGTGGCACGCGAGTTGTTTGAAAACTAAATGTATCGGACCTGAGTGTATGGAATACGGGAAAGGAGAGGGGAAGCGGGAGAAGGCGGAGTGGGAATGTGAGAGGGGAAGGGGCCACGGGAGAGGAAGGGGAGGCGGAAGGGAACGGGACAAATGGGAAAGGACACGCAGAGAGAAATAATTTTTGTATTGAGTGGCATAGCGACGCATGCCGGTAACTCGCTGGTTTGTAATAAAATCCATATTCCTTAAAAATGGGTTAAATAAAAATACACTTATAAAAATTTCAATGTTCAATAATTGTTTTGACTATAATAATAAGTCAACAGGAAGTTAATTCAACTAAATTGGATGTAGAACCTAGCGCTAATACATTTTTTCTTCATTTTTTGTACTGTGACAGGATTCGTAGCCGCTGCTCAGCGTATTAGCAACCTCCACGGTATTTTAGTGATTTGAATTAAGGTCATTTACTCCGTTGAAATCACTTTGTTGTTCGTCGAAGGTTACAAAAATTTCCTTAATTTGAGAGTAATTATTTACCGAAGCGAAAAAAACACGTTGGCCAAGAAACGCTCGAGATCGATAAGTTTCGATTCCTTTGTCGCGGAGTGGTTTTCCGAAGGTTTAGTAGAAACAGTTGAAATTAAACCAACTGGCCTAAACACACTAACATCGCTACGACCACACTCCACCAACGTTTATCTCCATTATCTCCACTATCCACGATGTTGAGCATCGGCCTGGAGTATTCGCCACTGTTTATCTCCACTATTCATGATGTTGAGCATCGGCCTGGAGTATTCGCCACTGTTTATCTCCACTATTCATGATGTTGAGCATCGGCCTGGAGTATTCGCCACTGTTTATCTCCACTATTCATGATGTTGAGCATCGGCCTGGAGGATTCGCTACTATTTATCTCCACTATTCATGATGTTGAGCATCGGCCTGGAGTATTCGCCACTGTTTATCTCCACTATTCATGACGTTGAGCATTGGCCTGGTAAACGCGTCACTGATTATCGTTTATCTCCACTATCCACGGTGTTAAACATCGGCCTGAAGGATTTACCACGGATTATCCTATTTACCTCAATTTTTATTAAAATCATTTATTACCGTTTAATCTGATTTGACGAGAAAATAATTGTGACAATAGATTTTCTATTATGTGGAGTAGGTACTTTCAAATCTGTTTTCCGCATAATAAATTAGTTCCATTGTTTAATAATGACGTGACGCCTTCGACTTATTTAAATGTGTAGTTTTTTTTTAAATTTATTTAATTTAAATAAATTTAATAAGGCATTTATTTGCAAGTATTTTCGTTTTTTTTATTATTGTGACAGCTGTTTCGGCTTACAAAGTCATTTTCCAACAAACAAAAATAGCCGAATATACTGCCACAATAATAAAAAAAAACGAATTATTTGTAGATAATTAATTACATTATTAAAATAAATTTAAGTTGAAATAAAACAATAACCTTGTTTGTAACAACGATTCAATTACTTAATTTTTTTTTTCAATACCGACCGGTTTCGCTAAACATAAGTATCTTCAGGATATAAAATAAACTGGTGAAATTTTTATTAAATTATCTGTTTTTTATTATTTTTTTTATTAAATTTTTTTAAGAATTAAATGAAGTTCCACGAATTAAACGCAAAAAAACGAATTATTATTTAGGTCTTGTGAACATACTGAGAAGTGGCGAATAAATTTTTCTTACTTTATTAATTAATTTTATATTGGGATTGTTTAGATTTAAACCCAGGACTCAAACCAATTATGGAGTTGAGTTACCATCAAAGGTTGGATTGCGATCCAAGAGTTGTCTGATTTGTTCGTTAGATGTCGATAGAATCATTTTATTTTTGTCTCTTTCTCACACAACAAACAAGGTAAATATAGATGTACGAAACCTTTATAAAAAGGCTTGCATCGGTAAAATTAACTTACTTCTTTACGAAAACTTGCACTAAGAATTTAAAATACTACTGAACCCTTGTCCGTTGGGTGGGGAAAGTTATTGTCGTCAGTTTGTAAATATTCAAATCATAACAATAAAAAATCAAGAACTTAAAGTTAAAACTAAAAGGTGCTTCATTTATAAAAAACCAGTCTACCCAAAGAAATTCTCCTGAGTGAAGACCTCCAATTTTTACAGGGATCATTCGTTCGTTTATTAATGTCTAATTGTTCAAGTAAATTTAATCTAAGACCCTTTCTTTCTATATGAAAGGGTTTAGGCTTATTGTTTTTAAGTTGAACGTGATTATTCATTAGATTCAAAGAACATGTGCGATGTTATAAAAATAAAAACAACTTCTTCGAAATTCGCAGAAATTCAAGTTACTCGTACAAACCAAAATTAGAATGATGATTAACGAACTACTTGCCCTTGGTGGATTTTTTGCCAAATGATGCCAATACCATATTCCATTGCAGAGATTCAAAAGGACGCTAATAAGGATCCTTCAAGTATCAATCAGTTGTAAGTCAGTCAGGAAGTCAATCAGTTTTACGAGTATATTCAGAGTTAGTTAAAAAAATGACGCATTTTGTTAGTTAATGCCTGGATGGATGATCTAGGAATTTGGGTGCGTCTAAAAAACTATAGGTAGGTTTATACACTTGTTCTTATGGCAGCGGGTTAGATTCAGGCCAATGTCATGCGTCGTGTCTTATTACTTATTACCAATGAACTGGTCTGCCAAGGTCAATGAAATATTATCATTATATTCATGTTTGAGCGACGTTCTGCAGAAAGAAGAAGAGGTTATGCAACAACATGTAGTTAAAAAATGACTAGGGGCCTTACACCAACAGTAAACATTTAAAGTTGTTGGGATAAATTAAATGATCTCAGATTTAGACGTTTGCTTCTGCAAAAAGTAACTATTTTGAAAAATCTCATTAGACGTTTTCTTGTTAAGAGGGAATAATCAGACACAACCAGAAATACGTCATTTTTAAATTAAATTCTAGACGTATCGACTATTTTCTACAAAACAATTTTTTTTTTTCGAAAGATTGTTATATTATCTGGTAAAGCTATATTTTAAAATTTGAAAAAATATGTTTATTTTTATTATAATAAGGTCATATCCTTGGTCATTGGCAGATTTGTTACATTTTCAAACAAAATGTGGTTTTATACAACCCACATTTTAAATCATATAATTAAACAGTTAAATAAAACAATAAATCATCTGGGTTAGCTGCTTTTCTAAATTAAATTAAATAAAATCAATTGCAATAATGCAGGGCTGTCACTAAGGGAATTCATGGACTTTAATTGTATAATAATGCAAGTTAATTTTCTAGGTATTACATGTTTGGATAACTTTGGTAAGATAAGTCAAAGTTTCAAAAAGTAGTGCTTAAATGCGATAACTTTAATTGCGATAATGAACAAAAATACATGAAATCAAATTTTGGTCTTATTGAGAATTGGTTTGTTTCATATCTAAATATATACAAATCAATGTATGTTTCTATGTACGTGAGTTGTCTATGCATTGATATATTAAGAATATGAAATGTTTGAAATTTTAAAAATACTTTTCACCCTCACGAAGGTTTCTGAATTATTACAACCACATGACGATACATCTGAAAAGTTTTTTTAATCATTACAAAAACTCTTACAAAACGGTCATAAACAGTCAAAAATATCACAATTTGAGAATGACAAATCTAAAAATTGAGTTTTCGAATAAACTCTTTAAATTTATGCATTTAATCAATGTACTCACCTATGACACTAACCAAAATCGAATACTTTTGATCTAATCAAAAATTGTATTTATTTTAAATAGGTACCTATGTTAGCCATAGGTGGCACGCGAGCTGTTCGAAAATCTTAATGTACCGGGACTGAATTTAACGCGGGAGATGGGAAGGGGATCGCGGGAGTGGTGTTCGCGGGAGAGGGGTGAGGGGAACGGGACGAAAGGGAAAAGACACGCAGGGAGAAGCAATTTCTTTATTAATGACATTGCAACGCATGCCGGGAACTCGCTAGTTACAAATAAAGAGATAGCACAAATAATGGTTGGAAACAGGTATACTATTACCACATAATGAATGCATTAACAATTAACCACCATTTAAGTATCGTTTCTGCGGTTAATAGTTGTTTGATTGATGGACTGTATTTAGTTGTTAATTATTACCAACATTTACAAGATAATGGAGAGTAATATTTTCGTTTGACAATGCGCGATGATAATTACAAATAGATGAAAAGAGCTACTCAGACATTTCTTTTCTTTGTATCTGATAATTACTTATCTGCCGAACGTGATGTAGCAAGAATAGTAAGTATTTTTTATTTTATTTATTAACGGACTGACATTCAATCTTATCTTACTAATATTATAAACGCGAAAGTTTGTATGAATGTATGTGCGTTTGTTACTCTTTCACGCAAAAACTACTGGATGGATTTTAATTAAACTTTACAATAATGTAGATTATACATCAGAATAACATATAGGCTATATTTAATGGTTAGCTCTGGCGTTATGAAATTTGTATGCGGCAGGGAGGAAAGGCACGGGAAGGGGAGGTGGGGTTCGCGGAGAGGGAAGAGACAGGGAAGGCGAGGAAGGTGGAAGGGAACGGGAACACACGGGAAAGGACATGCAGGAAGAATCAATTTATTTTTTTGAATGTCGGGAACCTGCTAGTTTAAAATGACACGAACAAAGGTGTTAACTATACGATTAAAGGATGGTAAATGAAAGCAAAGACAAAATCAGAGATAAACAAATAGAAGTTGCAAGTCCGGTCAAATCTTAGCTAGATAACAAAATACAAAGTTTTAAAATTTCGTCAATTGTTTAACGTCCGTCTGAAATCATTTAGACTTTATACCAAAAAAGTCAAGGTCTCGTCTGTTGACCAGTCTACACATTTTGGACAGAGGTGAAAAATATTCATAATTAGTCATGTGTTGATTGAGGGAAAGTAGTTCATTATTTCTGAGCCTACGGGAAGGTATATTGAAAGGAATGAGTTGTAGTAATGTAGGTCAATCAATAAAACAATTGATAATTTTGAAAAACAAATTAATTTTTTTTTCCGAAATATGATATTTGTAGTAAAACTCTACAGTCCAAATTGATACAACGTCGTTTCATTATTATTTGACTGCCTGTTTATGTACTTTATAATATACGCGAGTATTAATATTGTTGATTTCTTGAATGATGTCATCTATCCATGAGAAATTTCAATGGTGTTCAGAGAGTTTTGCAAAGTAAAGCTGATTTTGTGTTCTAAAGTTCTTTTGTTGCGACAATTTTCACAATAATGAATAATTTTTTTACTAATGATAATTCATTGTCTTGATGTTTTTCATCGTATGAACGAGTTGCTCAAAATGTGCAAAAGCACAAAAACGCTAAGCAGAATATGTAATTTACAATCAGTATAAATTTAGGAGGCGGATATGGGTACCGCCGCCCCAGGAACCATTTATTGAATAATCAACACTCCTGCCGTAGGTCACTCCAAGTGGTTCGCTAAGTTGGATGACTTAGAAAGGGTGCCTGGGTTCATGCGGTGAGGTTTGTCTTAGTCTGTCTAGGTCTAGTCCATCTACTGCATGGCGGGCCGGATTGGGTGACACTGTTTGAGGGAGACCTTTTTACCTCTCTAGCCGGACTCTCTCGACATATCATTGCCTTGCACCTTATGTAGTGGAGGGATGGATTCGTACGTCAGTCACTCCTGGACACATTGATCGTTGATCCCCAGAATCCTACCCACTCATATAGCTTTTTCCTTTCCAGAACTTCCTCTCGTTCTTTTCTCTATAAATACCATTCACTCAGCAGCCTCAAATAAGATAAAGGCCCTGAGAGACATAGTTTTCCACAGGGCCTCCTGTGGAGCTAATGTAACAAAACATAATGCCCTGGTTAAAGACCGCCTTTACAAGTTCCATGGGTTAGTTTAGTGACCTGAACAGACGAACTTCACAAGTGAAATCAAAATGATTTATTGTAATTATTTTAATAATATATGTAAACAAGAAACATACTTCAAATTCACCGCAGAACTGCCGCAATGATTGATGACTAATCACTAATCAAAAATAGTTGTGCAGTTAGGCAGACTTGGTAAACACGAATAATTTCACCCCAGCGGGTACCCACAAACATGCTGAAGAATCTAATCTTCAAGTTTAATAATATCAAAATAACGAAATCATTCCCAGCGTTGTTATTTCGACCCACTTCTTCAACATTCGAAAGGCTTTCTCGAGTAATTGCTTTTTTCTCTTACGAGTACCCTGTCATGCATTTAAACAATCAGTTAGAAAGAACCAAAGACTCATTACCAATTTTGATGGCTGACCTGAATGTCTATGGTGCTCCGGCTGCTTAGTGGTTCGCACACTTGGTAATGTATATCACCGGAATTGAATCTGATGGTATCCGTAGCACAGTTGTGAGAACGAGCACCATACTGTAGAAACCAGAGGCGTCATTTCTAAAAACCTACTTTAACAAATTAATAATTATAAAATAAAGCAATTTGCATATATTTTAAGTTTAACTCGAATCTCTTTGCACCATTTACGATAACTCTACACAGGAGGCCCCGAGAAAAATAGTGTCCCCCCAGACCCATTATCATCTTTGGGATTGTAGAGGTTCTTTTAAAGGAAAGTATGGAAGATGGGAAGGAAAATGTATGATTGGTGGTTATGAAACTGGGGGACAGTAGTGATGCACATATTATAAATCCATTGCTTCCACTGCGAACACTTTCCGCATGCAGTTTGTGTATAGACTCATGAGCCAAGACTTAAATAAACCTTACCCAATAATCCCGGTCATCTCTGATAAGTCACCAAACATAGCGAACGTCTTAGTGTGATCTTTGTTAGAGGTGTTGGTTATGCAGTGAACGGTTCCCGTGGCGACGGTATCCATATCGACATCCCCACAAATTGAAACCATGTTATAGAGCGAAAGATACTCGTCGAATTGCCCTGGTGGAAGGCCACTATTCAGAACCAAAACATCATTTAAAATGGCTTAAGCCATAAGCATAGCTATGATTTTATACTTCATATAATATAACCTAACCTCTTCTGCATCTCATTTCCCTTCCCGGTTTAACTTTCTGCAGTGTCACAATATTTCTCCAATTTGGAGATGCCATAGTACCGGTTCGTTGGGTCCGAGTACTTACGAATCTCACACGGTATCATTGTGGTAACATAAAATTAATTTAATTTTCCTGTTCAAATTACAAACGTAATCCTATTGCAAACTACTCTGAACTCATAAGCATTATCCCGTAATGTTGATGAACTTTTCATGTTTAAATTTGCTGTTGTAGTTTATTGTGGTCAGGAAAATAATGATATTAATGTGTATAAATTACACAAAGCGTCATGCCAAATCCACACAAAAAGATTTAAAACGGTTTTCGAATTTCTATCATTAGTGCATAAACGCATTCATAACTGAAACTAACAATTAAACCAACAACGGGATCTGCATTGAAAAATATGCCATTTTTTGCTGAACATAGTAATTTTAAGCACATGATGGATTTATCTCGGTCTTTATGCCAAATTAATGGATTTAATTTTACTTGTTATTTTATTCAAAGAAGAAATATTCATTTCCAATCATTATTAATTTCTGTTTGTTAAAATCGCAGGCCTCGTTATTTTTAATGCTATTTTGAAATTATTTGGTTTTAACTTTCTTAGCGAAATTATTTAAAATTAAACGCAAAGAAAATTAATGTTGGACATATACAGAATGCACCAAATAAATTAGTTTCGCATTACGAATTCCTACAATCATTTCTTATACCAAAAACGCTAATTTCTTTCACATTCACGAAATGAGTACTTACATATTTACTATCTAATATTAAAACGGAGAGAAACGATTATTAAAAATTAATAGAATACAGTTGTTTTAACCACCTAAATTGTTAAAAAAAAAACAACAACAACTGCACCTTCGTGTGGACTCCACTCCATTGTGAGTATTCAAAAGAAATTTTGGCAATGCCTCAATTACAGAATGAGCGCACCTAAACGCGGGTACACACATATACTTTCGAATTATAACGTCTCCACTGTACCCGACCGGCGAACATACCTTGACCTTATGACTCTGTATAAAATATGCAACAACGTTATTGACTGTCCTGACCTACTGAAACCATAAAC
The DNA here is from genome assembly GCA_929108145.2 of Limnephilus rhombicus. Taxonomy (NCBI): domain Eukaryota; kingdom Metazoa; phylum Arthropoda; class Insecta; order Trichoptera; family Limnephilidae; genus Limnephilus; species Limnephilus rhombicus. The sequence goes on from OV815296.1 coordinate 3,734,455, forward strand.
TTCAAAATACCACCCGGGGTAACAAGATTTAAGGCCCCGCAACCGCGCACATAAAGAAGAAGATGGAGATATATTAAATTACGAATGTTAAAGGAGAGCGCTAACATTTAAAGCGTAAAAATCGATGCGAAAATTGCGAAAATGTTTAATAAAACACGACTCTTTTAAAATAGAGTAAAAATCTCGCGGGGAACATCTAAAATAGCATTTTAAGAAACATTGTGAATTTTTTCACGACTATAACTTGTAAAATAACTGAAACAAACGTGTTTATAATAATTTTCGGAGCATACTTTGCGTTTTTTTTTCTATCGAGGGAATTTTATATAATTTACGTTTCGGCGTGGAACGCGTCTAGATATTATCTTCAACAATAACATATATATTTTTAAGAGCTTAAAAACTTCAAATGTTTAAGGGAGGTACGAGTATGTAAGAAATCGGTAGAAATGCGGATAGCAGCGCCTTAACAACTTATTCGATATTGACCGGACGCATACAAATGCTGGTGTCAGGGATCCTTTCAGAATTGCGATTCGTTTAATCAAAATCAAAACCTCAAGGATTCCGACTTATTTTTTGATACACGTAGTACTTTTAGTAGAAAATTGAAGGCTGTTTTCCTACAAAATACAACAACTAGACAAACTTCTTTTATAATTTAAAGTACTTTTTTTTTAATTTCTGTGTATTTACAAGTAAAAAAATTGTGTAAAATTTTTTTCCTCGTATAATTTGGATGGAACGAATTCTCATCTTTTGAAAGAGCTGTAGGAATATTGTGATAAGTATAATATTTAGTAGTGAGTAAATTCCAAAAATTCAAAAACGTCAAATGTCAATGCGCTGATTGGTTTGCTTTAGTTCTTAAACATATAATGCTGTCCCTCTTTCCTATACACTAAATGTTAACAGTCGAAAATGAGACAAACTGTGAACCCCTCACCCCTACACCCCTCCAAAGGAAAAATAAAATAATTATAATAAATTTCCCTCAAAGGTATAAAGAAAATGAAACGCCATTCCCATAAGTAAGTGGAAAAGTAAGAAAATCATATAAATCTATTCACAACGCCATCTCTGATACTGAAAAAAAAACAAAACACGGACAGTTGCGCATCGATAATAATTGCTAAATTGTTTAATTTTTAACCAAATAAAAATATAATTAAATTCAGCTATTAAGTTAACACAACAGTTATTGATTATGAGGCGGTAAGAAGTCCTCCGGGTCAGCTAGTAGGATTATAATATTCTCTCAACATCGTTAAAACCCTGACCTAACCCAACCTTACTGAAACGTTGCTTGAAATAGCTTTAGTAATAGGTATTTGGTGACCAGAACTGGTACCTACCAAGGGCCAGGTACTTCTCAAACATCATCTTTCACATCTTCTTCCCTTCCTCACTCCCTTCAACCTCACAACATACTTACTCCATTTTTCGTCATCTAAGGGTGGTCATGTAATCGTTTACCGACGTAATTATAATTATAAAACATGGATTCTGAACGCATTAAGATAAGCGGAACTTTTGTCGTGCGAAATATCATATCGCCACATTCTCTATCTTTACAGGAAGTAGAAAGCAACATAATGGGTATTAATTGATTCGATCACGAATGGTCATTTACAAAGTAAATTCCACTTAGATCTTCTGGTAAGATTGATGGAAAAGATTTAACTAGGTGCTCGGAGGCGTGACGGACACGATGATAGTCGTAGTTGTTATTAATTAATCAAGAAAAAAGATGCTGAATCATAAATCAAAATTAAGATGCAAAGATTTTTAAACGCACATAATGGAAAGTATCAATCGCGAGAGAATCTGCAAAACATCTGCCAAAATAACTGCTGTTTTAAAATATGATTATAAAAATAGATTTAATTTAAATAAATGAAGACAATATTAGCGAAACTCAATCGAAAATCTGGAAACAGAAAAATCAGAAAAACATATTGACACCTCTGGGACTCGAACCCAGGACCTCTTGCTTTCCGGGCAAACGCGCTAACCACTGCGCCACGGTGTCGATATGAAATTCGGTCATGTTTAACTGTACCATACTTCGACTAAGACTAACCTACATTATCTTCATTTTCTTTGACGCATATATTATTGGCAACTATCTTTATGTATGATTGCAAGATTCAAACCCGAACTAAATGCTCTCTAGATAGTGTCTGGATAAATCTTGATCCATTTTATTTAATATGCGACATCTATCGACTTTTCTGCAAGTCTCTTTCCCACTTCTGACACCATATTATAATGTTAACTATTACATTAAAAGACTTATTTATTGGAGATAACATTTATTGGAATCTCGTTGACATGTTTTACAGAGAGTGGCTCAACCATAGACAATCGTCGTATGTTGTATCATAGAGATCTTAACATAACAGAAGGTAAGAGAGAAGGATGACAAGAGAAGATTTAGAAAGGTTTTAAGAATAACTGGCTTTTCATAGTTAATGATGAGGCAGAGCTAAAGCCATTTTAAGCGACTTCATTAATGGGATAAGAAAAGCCTTAGATAAGAAAAAAATGTGTTGTTAGACTAAATCTCCAAAATAAATTTTAATTACAAAAGTTCAACGAGATGGAGAGTTCTTAAAATAAAACACCAAAATATAAACATTATTAGTGAACTGTTAAAAAAAATCATTGTTTGGGCATAAATCCCAATAATATCTTCTGAGTGGTGAAAAGGGAGAAAAAATTGACCTTCGAGGAAAGGTGTTTGATAACCAGTTCTAAATGCAAATCTCTAAAGCCGTAACTCAATGAACCTTGACTACTTTGAAAAGTGATGATTGACGGCCGGCGTAGTGCAGCGGTAAGGCGCTTGACTCGCATTCTGAAGGTCGCGGGATCGAATCCCGGCGTGGCAAATAAATTTTATTTGATTAATTTGTGTATTTTACAATTTATTAATTTAAAATAATATATAGTATATTTGCGGCACGTTCTAGAGTGGAAGATACTCTCAGTATCGCCCTGGTGTAAGACCACCATTCAGAATTGAAACGTTGCTTGAAATGGCTTCTGCCGTGTTTGGTGACCAGATCTGAATAGGTAGGTACTTCCCCACCTTCCTCTTCCCTATCTCCTTCCCCTCCCCACTGCCTTCAGCCTCACAACATACCCCAATTGGGGATGCCATAGTCCCACTAGCTCCAGACGGGAGCAGCTGGGACTCTTGTGCGGTATTCATGTAAAAAAAAAAAACAAATCGATCAGGGTCCAATAAACTTAAGTTTTTACCCAAATATCAGGTTTCTGGAATTTATAAAATTTTTATGGTGTTTCGATTTTAGTACGAAACATTCTGAGAAAAGCTAATTTATTGCAATGAGGAACTCCAGTAAAAATATGTATTCTTATAGGTACATCAACAAATGCTGATTCTAAATATATAAGTTTTATTGTATATTATTATACGTTGAATTTATATATCGTCATTTAATAAAGAATTAACCACTGTCACATTAAAACGCACTGTTTCGTTGTTACGACACTATTATTTAATGTGCACGAAAGAGCTGCAGTATAATAGCGATAAAGAGCGTACGTTTATTGCCTTTTTTGCCGTCATAGTACCCTAATCGTGGATCGTCACGGTGATAATAAATGCACTCATTACATAGATTAAGGTTTACAATGCATTAGCCCAATCAGTTTTACAATATGGAATAATAAGGTGGGGAGGAGCGTATAAAATCAACTTAACCCCTCTTGAAATAGTACATAGAAGACTCATCAAAATTATTCTAAAGAAACAATTTGACTATTCAACCCAAAAATTATTCGATGAATTCCAAGTATTACGACTAAAAAGAATTTATCAAAAAAATGCATTACTTCAAATCAACAAAGATAAACTGACAACAAAGTCATTTAGCACCAGGCTAAGAACCTTAGGATAAATAATAATCCCTAAAAACAACAACAGCCCAACATGCAATCTCGTTCTCGCGGGATCTCGTTCTCGCGAGATCTTGGCCTTTTTTAGCGAGATTGATCTCAGATAAAAAAAGGGTGAGATCTCGCGAGTTTAACGAGATTGCACTCGAATATAAAAAGTCTTATTCGAAGCGCAGACTGACACGGACGGAGTTGCGATCTGTCGGTTTCGTTCGGTGCGCGTGAGGCTGTAATTTCTAATAGTTTGACTGATTGGTGTATTTTGTTAATTAATCTGTAATATCTAATGGATCTACTGAATACATATAGTTTAATTTAATTGATAATAATATCTTAGTTTAATAGTCAACTCAACTTAGATCTAAGTCGAGTTCACTATAATAAGTATCATTTTTTTTTTGACTTCTCGTTGTTTTGTTTGTTATAAAAGAACTGTTTTATTACTAAAAGATTTTTGTTTGATATTAGAAGAGAAGACTGGTTTTTTCTTTTATTTGTAATTTGATAGATACGTACGTCAAAGTATATTACTTAAAAGTTTATTAAAAAATTATAGACAAATACGTCAAACAATGTTTGATGCATGAAAGTCTATTGAAAAATTCGTGAAAATAAATGTTTATCTTATAGTACTTATAATTTTTATTATTTTTTCCTAATTTATTCAAATATTGTGATTATTTGCAAAAAAACACACAAAACTGCCAATATCTCGAAATTGGCGAGATCTCGCAGTATTGTTATTCATAAACTCTCGGGATCTCGCCTGAGCCCCAATCTCGCGAGATTTGCATTCCCTAAACCCAACATCATTAAACATACTCAGCCATAAAATGCTTTAACGAACTCCCTAAAGAAATACAATCTGAAAGGAATTATGAATTTTTTAAACAAAAACTTAAAAAATATTTTACTATCGACTAGATTTAGGTATAATGTGTTACGATGTGCCAACTTATATTTCCATTATTAACAAAAAATGCCAACTTACATTTTCTCTATGTATGAAAATTCACACTATGTTAAAAAAAAATGCCAACTTATATTTTCATTATGTATAAAAATTTTCCGTTATGTACAAAAAAAATGCCAACTTATTATTCATTATGAATAAAAAAAGTAGTCCTACATACATCCAAATTGTAACATCTGTGTGTGTATAGTACTGTCAATCTGATAGTGCTCCCTCTCTAAACACAAGAATTTCTCAATTAGGGAGGTATTGTTACCACTAATATTATATATATATATTGGTTAATTGTATATTATATGTCTTAGTTAATAAAAAATAAAAATAAATATTTATAATAAGTTGATAGGTTTAATTCCTTTTTATTAATTTCTAAATAAAACACTTGTGTTGCAAAATTTTTTTAACTAAGTAACGACATTTATGTTTATTAATATCACTTTGAATGGTTTTTTTCTAACAACCAAATAATAGAATAACAAAACAAATGACAATCGATGATTGTATTCTAATTGACATTATAGGATTCAAATTTAAACGGAATATATTTCCTTTACATATATACATTAAACGACGTAGGTACACTAACTTTTTGCTAATGCGATGTATTAATAACATAAATTATAATAATGTATGTATTTTCTATATTACAACTTGTTTATTCCACGTGATTTATTACTTTAGCTATCCTAACACCCTGCATTTTATTATTTCCTCAATTAATTCATTGTAATTATGTTTGCCAATTAAATGATTGCGTTCATATTATTGTAGTGTTGTAGTTATTGACCTGTTTACAGTGTAGTGGTTCAAGGCGCTGTTTCCATCAACTCTCTCATCTGCAAACAATATCCTTTATTGGATAGTGACATAATATCATATACTTAACATTTGATACAGGTATTAAATTAGTTGGAACTTGCTTATACACTCTATGCATGCAGTGGTAATCTTGCGGTTTTCTTCATTAGTACCTAAGTCAAATACATTAAAATTTTCTTCCAGCAATATGGAAGTTGCTGGCAGAACTTTTATTTGCTTTTGTTCTAAAATGTAAAATATTACATGCTAGTATCCATAAGACTTAAAAATCTATATATAATAATACTAGTATGAATTTATAAATTTGGACAACTTATATAGCGCTGTTTTTGCGAAAAATCGCCTCAAGAGCGCTGTAATAAGTATATTCATAATGTGAAGTGTAGATTGCTGCCTACACAAGTCAGAGGTGAGACAATATATCATTGAAGAAGAAGATTACACTACTAATCTTAACAAAAATATGAAAGAGAACAAGACACAGAAATATATAAAAAGATAACGGTCGCAACTGGGAACCTGTTGAAGTGGTGTGTAACCTAGATAGTGTCTCCGATAAATATATCGGATTTTATTTATGTGGATCATCTACATTTATTTATTTGTCTGATTTTAAAACATCATTAAGTTTTTTAAATGAAATATACTGATTTCAAATATTTGTCAAATTTCCCAAGCACACAAAAAATTGGTTGATATTATACATAAAAGTATCTCTTAGGAGAAAGTTACTATAAACAATAGAAATACAAATTGGCGTGAGAACTGGGTGTGCGGTTATATCAAGAGACAGTTTTGACAATTTGAAGTACATATTATTCAATCTCTGTCTTTTCAATAAGATAGAGAATCCGATTAATCGAGAACCATTCTCAGAATAAAAAAAATTCGCTGAAAGAAATTATAAAACGTACTATCGTTATTCTCTGCAAATATTCTTCGATCAAAATAAACACGTTCATAAATAATCAGATGTTGTGATTAGATTTATAATAATATATCCCGTCGAGGGCTTTTGTGTTATTACTCACATTATGAAGTTAAATGCTCTGTACTCTATACGGTTAAGGGCAGCCTAAAAGAAAATTAAAGTCCCTACTGAAAAATAATAGACAATCCTCTTTAACACGTTTTATGCCATAACTCTATATATCAGTTCCTCTAGAGTTCTACTTGGTGCCGGTTTGCCAAAACTCGTGAACCAACATTTCCTTACCTCAGGTTTCTATTTTAATGAATCCACGCGTTGATATTTTTTCCAAGAACGAATCGGGAAGAAAATTGCTTTATGTTTTGTGTTACCGATTTTTTAATAAAAATCAGTTTTCTACAAGCGATATATCGATTTGAAAATAATTCATTACTAGCAAGTACCCGGCATGAGTTGCAATACCACATAAAGAAATACATTTTTTAAAACTGCGTGTCCTTTCCCATGCTTCAAAGTACCCGCCTCCGTGCCGCGTTACCTTCCACGTTTCCCTCCCGCATTCCTCTTCCACCTTTCCTGCCTTCCTCCCTCCCTTGTCCCCCCTCTCCCTCCTTATTTCCCGTCCCCCCATCCAGATTACAATCCTCCTCCCTTCTTCCGTCCTTGCCGCTAAACCATATGAAATACACACAATTCGCGCGCCACCTACAGTATTTTTATGCAATTTTCAAAACGCCAGAGCTCACCAGCGTATATAGAAACCCTCGCGGGTGTGCACTCAACAACTCACAAAAATTTCATTGCAGTGGGTTGAATGTTTTAGTAACACATAAGGAACAAACATAGAAACATTATTATTTATGTATTAAGTTTGTGTTTTGTCAATAACTAAAACTAAAAGATTCACCAGCTGCCATTGTTCCCGAAATCCAATTTGTGTACCTACATTTTATTTGCAGCGAGCACCACTTAAGTTCTCGATAACCCCATAATTTTGATTCAATATTTTCACTGTTAATCCTCGAGTTTCCAAACACCATGTGCTGTGAATGTCTTTTTCCGGAAACCTTAAAATCTTACATAACCGAGCCTTGGTGACTATAATATTGTTAATAGATATTATTTCACAACGCGAAATGTCATTTATTACTGAATTTTACTAGCGCAGGCTACTGCTAGTTTCCTGATAACATTTCGTAATGTTAAGTAAGAATGAGGTAAAACCATTTTAATATACTTTTTTGTTTTAACGTGGCATCTACCTATACAAATACATCTTTGCAATTTTCTACAGAAGTAAAAAATGATCATATAACTTATTGTTTCATTTGGGTTCATAATTGTTCTTTTCCTTTACTTGACCCAGATAGCCGAACCTCTAGACGCCTGCTATCTGGACTGCCCAAGCTTTATTCTCATAGGCAAGTTCAGACCCAGTTTCAGGTGCCTATCTCTATACCTGAGCTGTTGTCAACTGTGCGCGACTGTAGAATCTGCAAAACTTCAGATTCGACGTAATGTGGGTGCGTCTTGCCAGTACGGCAAGATTCTACTATATTCGGTGTGATTGCACAATTCTGTCTGTGTCGCTAACCTAGCGAATCCGACACATCCGAGCTACGTGAACATTTGATCAAACTTTTGACGATATCTGGTATTACAATGGAAGATGCTCCGATTAACTAACGTCACTGATCTCTTCGGCAACGGTGCATAGTCTGGAAACAAATTTGAGAACGGATTGCGTACAAGTCTCGTTTTTGAGTTCAACAACTCGACTGATTAACGATTTATCGGCCTCTGTGTTTCCTATCTCCTCAAAAAGATCCTCCATACAGCATCTCGAAATATGATATGGCCTCATGGGAAATTATTTTCCTCAGGGCTTTCTGTGTAGAGTCAATGTGACCATTTCATTAGGCTTTCGGCGTCCAGCTTTTGACACAATATTACTATTTTATATGCTTATCTCAAATTACTCCAGTTACGTAAATTAATAATAATGTCATCAACACCCATCAATATCGTGTGCCTTACTGCCTTATCTTTTCATTATTATATTATGGCTTTCTTATTCTTTTATCAGCTGACTATCAGAGCATGGTGTTTTTCTATAGGTTTTATTTTTGGTTACGTGAAGAATGTTTCTTTACAAAAGTAAGAATAAGTCTTCTAGTACCACAACGTCACTCTGAAAGTTCTGTTAAGCTCCGATAACTCTCAAAATTACCAGATATGTTACGCTAAAATGCGACAAATGTTCAGATGTTACTGAGAAAAAGTAAAAAAAAAACGGATACAGCGAATGATTTTTCATGAAACATGCCGTGGGAAAGTTACTCAACATTTTGTTTTGATTTAGTGCTGAAAATATGGTGTATTTCTAAGTTTATGAGTATAGCTATGGCAAAATCATTCATCTGGTTATGTATTATGTGAATTCAATCTGAGCGTTGTAATAGGTTATTAGGTTCAATAAACCTTACACAAGTAGCCTCGTAATGTCGTCACAGACGATAAGCAGAAGACATGTTTACATTACACTACTTTGACTAAATTACATTACACTACTTTGACTTAATTTTTTGTTCCAGGGGATTTTTTTTTAAACTAATTCTATCTACACCAATTGGCTTGATTAAAATACAGTTTTCTTCAAACTTAATTCTGGAAAATGAATCTTGGTAGCAGGAATTTCTTTTTTGGTACTGACAATTCGTGGTGGAATTCCATTGTAATACTCATTATTTAATAAAACACATTATTTCTACTTAATTTATTTTTTACCGTAACAGGATTCAGCCTGTTAAAGCCATCTTCAGACTGGTCCAAATGTTTCTTAATCTACAGTTTACATACGGGAGAGAGAGAAGTGGGTAGTCTACAAGGATTTTATTCAATTGTAGACTTAATTGTATTCATTTATTGCTTTAATTTTTTACTTAATTGTATTAATTTTTAATTTCGTATTAATTTATTCAATTGTAGACTTAATTTTAGAGTTAAATCCTTGTAGACTACCTCCCTCCCTCTCCCCCACATGTTATGTACATAAACTATATATTAAGAAACATTTGTACCAATCTAAAGATGGCTTTAACAGCCTGATACCACTTACAATCAAAAATAAATTGGATGGAAATAAGTTTTTTATGCATTTTATTACGTTATTAAGCAGGAATTATAAATTATATAACTAGCAATGTATATACAAAAAAACATAAGTAATACGATGACAAATTTTTTCATAAGACAAACTGCTGAGACAAACAGAAATCTTGCTGTATAGGTTAGGTCATTCAAAAGAAAAGTAAATATGCATTTATGCGTTCAGTTTTTTTTAAGATGAACTTAGTAAGTATGTTTTCATTGAGGGAATCTTTGCTGATTTAGTCAAAACAAAGAAACAGGTGTGAACTAAATAACTACACAGTGAGCGCTTGTTTATAATAAGTAAGTAAGACGACCTCCGTAGTCCCGTGGGTAAGACTCTTGACTCACAATCCGGAGGTCGCGGGTTCGAACCCGGCATGCGCAAATAAATTTTATTCGATTAATTTGTGTTATTTCACAATTAATTCATTTAAAATAATATATAGTATATTTGCAGCATGTTCCAGAGTGGAAGATACTATCAGTATCGCCCTGGTGTAAGACCACCATTCAGAATTGAAACGTTGCTTGAAAATGGCTTTAGCCGTGTTTGGTGACCAGATCTGAATAGCCAGGTACTTCCCAACCTTCCTCTTCCCCACCTCCTTCCCCTCCCCACTACCTTCAGCCTCACAACATACCCCAATTGGGGATGCCATGGTCTCACTGGCTCCAGACGAGAGCAGTTGAGATTCTAGTGCGGTATTTACTGTAAAAAATGTTATTTAGCTTCTTACCGTTAAACGACATTGATTTTATATCATTTAATTTGTAGTATTGGAGCGCGAAGAAAAATTCCATTCATATAAATTTGCTCCGCCATCGAGGTAGTCATTTATTTATTTTATACTAGCTGACCCGGCCACGTGTTGCTGTGGCTAACGAAACACAACGCCATCTACCGGATGGTTACCCAACCTTTATAACCAACGCCATCCGTTAATTTGCATACAAATCCACACCACCAGCCCGCTCGTCCACCACATACAGACATTCTCCTTTTATGTTTCAGCGAGTTCCTGGCATGCGTTGCTATACCACTTAATAAAGATTTTTCTCCCTGCGTGTCCTTTCCCGGTCGTCCCGTTCCTCTTCCGCCTCCCCTTCATCTCCCGCATCCTTTTCCTCTCACGCGTTCCCACACCGCCTTCCCTTTCCCCACTCCCTCTCCCGCTTCCCCCGCTCCGTGAAACCCCCTCTCCCATTCATTCACTCCCGGTACATTCAGTTTTCAAACAATTCAAAAAATTTCAAAAAGCGAAACCGGTCGGTATTATAAAAATTAAATAAATCGTGTATACAAACTAAGTTATTGTTTTATTTCATTCAAAATGTCAAACCACAAAGTGACTGCTTTCCATCTATCAAGATATAAAAAAAAAAATAAAATATATATATTTTTTTTTTATTTGTTTTATATTACTCACAATAATGTACTACAAATATCCTGTTCGTGTCGAAATAAATAAAATGAAATAAAATAAAATAAAATAAAATAAAAATTATTCCAAAAATCGGAAGCAAATTAGTTTCAAGAAGGTTACTTACTTGCTTCCTAATTCTAATTCCCATCTGATAGAAATGCCGTTATTTGTTTGACCGAACTCGCCTATTATAATTTTGGTTAAAATAACCTAACGACATGTCCCATTGTCTCAGTTTCTTGACACGTTGGTCACGAAAACACATAGCGAACTCTAATAAATAATATATCATAATCACATAACATAAATTTCTGCACTGTCATTTCAATGAATGGAACGTGATAAAATCATTATATCTATCTACCTGATATTATTTATGTATAAATAGCTTTTGGCCACACACTTTGGATTAGGGTTCACTAAACTAGACGACTAGACAAATCAAATGAATCAGATTTAGACCAATAACCGATTCGTGTAGAATTGATTCGATTCATGTAGATTGGAATCAGGCACGGAGGCTCCATCGAAGCCAGAATCAAGCCTGTACACTGTACATGGCCCGTAGATATTGCATGTAGTACACAACTGCTGACCTCGTAAAAATAGCAAGTGATTTTTTGAGGATGTCGTAGTGTCAGTAATGTACTTCTAAAACGGGCCCTATTTTTACATTATATCCATGTAATACCTACATGTTGAAATACATAGGTGTCACGCAAAAGGTGACCGGAAAACACAAAATGAAATCGATTCAACATCTCCTTTGAAAAGTCATTAAAAGTGATGAAAAAAATATCTAAAAAAATTGGTTAAATAGGTTCCTTTGGTTAGGTTGTGGGCTATTCTTAAATTAGTTTTTTCACAGCATTTTATGACTTTTAGAGGAGGTGCTGAGGTGTCTTGATTCTGAGTTGGCATGGAAACCACGCAAACGCATCTGATGCGTTGATAAGTTTACTTAAGGTTTTAAAATGCCGATTTGATAAATTTTTTGTATTTTTTTTTAATTAATTATTATAAGCAATAATTATCAGCCTGAAACACTCATCCACATTGAAAAATCTTCCGAGAAAAAATACATGACGCCAACGGGACTTGAACCCGTGCCCTTCTGATTGAGCTATGGCGGCTTATCTTATACCCGCCAAATGATTCAATTTATACTAGTGTTTCATTCAACAAATACTGCTTATTATATTTTTTCCACCTGAAAACAACCAACGTTATTTTTGCGAGAGAGACACTGTTAGTGTTAAATCCGTCGCTAGGTGGCGTCGAGACAAATTATGTCTTCATTTATTGAGGAAATACTTAAACTTATGAATGAAACACTAGTTTATACTGAATCATTTGGCGGGTATAAGATAAGCCGCCATAGCTCAATTGGGAGAGCAGCTGACCGGTAATCAGAAGGGCACGGGTTCAAGTCCCGTTGGCGTCATGTATTTTTTCTCGGAAGATTTTTCAATGTGGATGAGTGTTTCAGGCTGATAATTATAATAATTGTTACCCTTTGTGCTATGCATAAAAATCTTGTCTTAAACATTAGTTTAACAATTAAAAATAATATTTTTTTATGTTAAGGATTCTTTTGTAATCCTCTAACTAGCTAGGGCTTTCATAGTTCTAACTAACTAGTACTGCGGCTCATTTGGCCTTATTACTATCACCATCTAATGGTTGTATTTAATTGATGTCATCATGAGGGAAAAGTCGTTACTGGATAAAAAACCTCATGCAAGTTGCAATGAAATCGATAAAATTATAAAATAACTCTTATTTAAATACATCTATTATCTAAGATTGAGATAATGAATATTTATAATAAACGCAATGCTGTAATTAAATCGTGTGTTTGTATTTAATAGATAGAAAGTAATGTCATATTCGGTTTCATTCTGAGCGCACACTTATGACAGACTTCTTTGGTAATGACAATTAGATGATACGCGTATGTTTAATGGTCGGACTAATGGGAATTTTAACGCACAGTGCACAAGCACATCCTAAACGTACTATTTAGCAACTTCTTGCTACTGGGTGCGGCAAGCGTGATACTTTTCTTTATTTATTTTTTTTATTTTTATGTTTTTATTGTCTTGTTGTTAAAAATTCATTACAATTCCCAGACAGGTGAATGTTAAAATATTTAATGATTTTTTTTCACAGGTTTTGGTTTGTAATTCGTATTCAAATTTACCATATTTTCCGATTGTTAATTTTCATAAAAAAATATTTTAAGAATATAATTAATGACGGGTAATATTTTTTAAAAATATATATCCATTAAGCAGTCCATTTTTTAACTACACTTCTGTAAATAAATTTAATTTCATTGGAACATACATAGATACTGATTATTTTGTCTATTCTCTCAGTACAGCTGTCTAGAAATAATATTTTTTTAAATTAATTTAATTTTAATTAAATTTAATAATTTTATCAACAAGTTGTGTAAATATGTATTTTTTTTTGTTAAAGCTGTTTCATTTCATTTCTGTGCCATTTTCATTTACAAGGACAGTTTGAAAATGGCCATGTAAGCCGAAACAGCTGTAACGAAAATAAAAACTAAAATACTTTCAAAACTTGATAACAACGTTATTAAATTTTATTTAAATATGTATTTTTTAATTAAATGGAGTTCTAAGAATTAAAGACAAAACAATTAATAATTAATTAATATAATGTACAAATAAGTTCACGCGTGAAATTAAAATATATTATTCCGTCTTAGATAGAAAGTTTTATTTTTTCTTTTTTAATTCACATTTTTTAAAATTTAGAATGCTCTAAAATATCTCAAGTTATGAATGAATAGATAGAAATGTTATTCCTCAGTCTCGATTGCCGGCCCCTGTACTAATAAACTAATAAGGAAGCGACGATTGAAGTGCGAATCACTGGTTTGTGATATAAGTCATTATAATATTACGTATGAAGTACGTTTTATGTGTATTATGCTAAGTGTGTGCAATTATTAGACCATGTTATGTAGGTCAACCGAAAAAGGAAAAATGGCACATAATATAGCCAAACAAATATATTTCAATAGTAATGCTTAAGTTTTCGACAAAAAACATGAATACTATGTACGGAGATAGTGATGGAAACCAATTTTTAAAATGTCTTTATCAATTTGCCTAATATGGAGGATCTATTATTGAATTATGTTTCAGTTAAATAAAAAAGAAGGCAACTCAAATATGTTGTAAAATTATTGACCTATACAAGTCACAAAGTATCCCACAGACAATTTAAGGCGGGTCACGATTGTATGGGGGAAAAAAAAAACTTGTTTTGGTTTGTCTGTTAGTGATAAAAGGGTGTTAAATGAAGATGTAAAATCACGTAATTTTTTTAATAATATTTGGATATCATCTTCTTCCTCCGGATTGAGTTTGAAATTTCACAAAATAAAGAAAAACCCACCCTTGTTAAATCTCTAAAAAATATTGGATAAACAATTAAAAATGAACTTTTTTTCAATAAAACACAAATTAGAGAGAATATTCTGACTTATTTATTAAAAAAATATATGATTATAATTAAGATTATCTCAAGACAGTGTATTAAAATACCAGCAAAATCCTTCTTACTCTCAAATTTCGGCATTATTTTGCGAGACTCAATCTTTGCCTTAATAAGACCTTTTCTTGCAGACTTCGTACATAAATTAGTCGAGGCTTCAGTAACAGTCTTTACAGCTCTTTCAACTGCTTGAGTATGACATGGCAGACGCAGAAGAGGCAATTTACCTTCTACCCCCTGTGCTACAAATAATTGAAGATCTTCATCCGATATATTCTTCAGTATTGGGGGTTCGGTTACATTTTGCTGCCAATTAATAAGGTCGTAGTAATATGATGCATCGAGTTTTATGTTTGGAAGTTGGAACAGCCTTGTTTTACTTAGTTTCTTACTGCGTGCTTTTAGAACACGACGCGCAGCTAATTCCCGGATATGCTTGTGAGGGTCAGTTAACATTGCAAGTAGTAAATTTTCGGGGTGTGCGAAGTAACTGTTTCTTTCTATGACTGGATCAATTATAGTTTTTAGTTCAGGGGATAAGTATCTAGACGCTGAAATTAGCTGCCATAGGTGACGTGCTCCATCTTTACAGGTGGGATGAGTTTTAATACTGAACCAAGTTGGAGCGTAAAATTTAACAACGTACGTTGCTAAAATAATAAGATTCTCTGTAGGAGCTTCCGTTGCAACATAAAGACGAAGAATTCGGTTAGCACGCGTAAGCCATCTGGCATGAGACATTTTTCCAGGAGATTTTTGGCCTAAATCTTCAGGTAATTCCCCCACCGTAACTGCAGATACGATTTTATACAAATATAACTGATCTGTACTTAGGTCTTTAGTTAATAATTCAGGCAACTCTCCGTCAATTTTCTGAAAATGAACAATAGGCTTTTTTTCACAGTTTTCTAAAGCTAGTCCTATTGTCCCTGAATATGTTTGAGGTCCAGATGTCTTACCGTCAAGATGTGTGAACAAATGACGAAATGATAACTCGTTCATGTGAAGCAAGCAAATTATCCATTGCAATGGTTTATCCAAACGTTTTTCAAGCAAACGTATTATACCGCCATATTTTCCAACGTTCACGTTCGTTCCGTCACATCCAATAGCCATTAATGGTTCAAATGGTATTTCTTCCTTTAAAAAATAATCGACAATTGTTCTTTCTATAACTTTCGACGTGCCAGAGTTTGGTGCAATATAACCCAAATATATTGAGTCTGGCTCTTTTATCATTGAAATATGCTCTTCAATGATTAGTTCTCTGTAATGCCTCCCCCCTTTTTCCCTGATAATTAATGTTTTATCTTTCCGGCCATCAAAATATAATGCGGGTATTTGTAAAACTATGTGTTGTGCCTTAATATTTCCCCTTGTTTTTTTTCGTTCTCTGCGAAGTTTACTTTTGTCAATAACTGGAATATTAGACTTGATGTCATACAGAACTTCTGAGGCAATGGCTGCCGCTGCTCTATCCGAAACTCCATATCTATCACAAGTTTTCGACAGTGTAGAATAATCAATAGTGACCGCAGCCTGCTTCTGAGGCATTTGAGATACAACATTTGGTTTGAAAACATCATTGCAATCGGATTCATTTGATGAAGAAGACGTGGAAATATCGATTAGAGAGGTAGTTGGCTTACCTGTGCTTTCCTTTTTAGACGTACGCAAGGATTTTTGCTTCAGAAGTTTTCTTTTCAACGCAGTTTTCATTCGTTTTGTTGTAGCGGTATCCACATTTCCTATTATCATTTTTCGTGTAGTACGTTGGTCACTAATGAAACTCTGTTCATTTACAGGTATTTTTTTATCTTTAGGACAGTCACATTTGCTGAAATCTTTGCATTTGCAAGACGAAATATCAAACAGCACTTTACTTCTGCGACGGAATTCCTCCATTTTTTTCTCCGGTATTTTAGGATGTGACTTAAGAAGGTTTTTGCATTTAAAATGATATAACCTCAACATGCGTGCTACTCGCGAGTGTGTAACGATGGGAATAGAAGCCTTTATCCATATTTCTTCAATTCGTGCTGTCACAGTACACTCTATTTGCTGAAATTTGGGTTCTAGTTTGGTCTCTTGATTTAATTTTATTTGATGCCTGGTCCACTGAAAAAACTTCATAACATCACAATAAGTTGGTAAAACATTGTCTTTAACGTCGCAAATTTCACCAAATATGGGACTTTTTAACGCATTCCGAGTACGTTCCATTGCGAAAACTTGTGCAACGCGACCTACCGCTTAAAGAGCCGTAGTGATACTGACTCCAAACCCCGACGTCGGTTGCGCAGAGTCGCTGCGCTTAGTGCAATCGGTGCTTCCCCCGCCCTCACCTCGAGCCACTAATAATCAAAACTCGGATTTTTTGTAAATGAATTCGTAAATACGTGCCATATTTGCCATAGAATATTACAAAAAATATAGTATAAAGGATTCGTAGTAACTTTTATACACACTAGAAAATACCTCTAAAAATGAAAATTTTCAAAACTTTGAAGTGAATCCGGAGGAAGAAGATCGTATCAGAAATTTAAAAAATTTTAAACACGTCGGTTTGAACCCATTTGGCACCCTTTTATCGCTAACAGAATCTAAAATTATCATTTTTTTTTAATGACCCACCTTAATGTCAGACATCCAGGGGAAGATTGTTAAAAGACGAAGTAGAGGTAGAAGGCGCACCTAATTATTTGGAAACCTGCGGACTGGTACAAGTAGAGTTCCGGGTTAAAACCTGTACATTGCACGCTTAATATTGCTGTGATGTTAGGCAATCTCCCGAAGCTTCCAGTCATGCACTTAAACACTGTATTAATTATTTATAACATCCGAATAATAAAGACATATTATCACGAGAGATGATGATATTAAACAAACTTATTACATTGCCCGAAGGACGCCAATTTGAACTAATACATTCAAAATATTTATTCTTCAAACTTCGCAAATGTACCTTGGTTGTGCGTATACCAATTTATTTATTTTCATTAGATCAAAATATTTCTTCTTCAAACTTCGCAAATGTACCTTGGTTGTGCGTATACCAAGTTATTTGTTTTCATTATATCAAAATATTTCTTCTTCAAACTTCGCAAATGTACCTTGATTGTGCGTATACCAAGTTATTTGTTTTCATTATATCAAAATATTTCTTCTTCAAACTTCGCAAATGTACCTTGATTGTGCGTATACCAAGTTATTTGTTTTCATTATATCAAAATATTTCTTCTTCAAACTTCGCAAATGTACCTTGATTGTGCGTATACCAAGTTATTTGTTTTCATTATATCAAAATATTTCTTCTTCAAACTTCGCAAATGTACCTTGATTGTGCGTATACCAAGTTATTTGTTTTCATTATATCAAAATATTTCTTCTTCAAACTTCGCAAATGTACCTTGATTGTGCGTATACCAAGTTATTTGTTTTCATTATATCAAAATATTTCTTCTTCAAACTTCGCAAATGTACCTTGGTTGTGCGTACAAAGTTATTTGTTTTCATTATATCAAAATATTTCTTCTGCAAACTTCGCAAATGTACCTTGGTTGTGCGTATACCAAGTTATTTGTTTTCATTATATCAAAATATTTCTTCTTCAAACTTCGCAAATGTACCTTGATTGTGCGTATACCAAGTTATTTGTTTTCATTATATCAAAATATTTCTTCTGCAAACTTCGCAAATGTACCTTGGTTGTGCGTACAAAGTTATTTGTTTTCATTATATCAAAATATTTCTTGCAAATGTACCTTGGTTGTGCGGATACCAAGTTATTTATTTTCATTATATCAAAATATTTCTGCCTAATTTTTAAAAGCGATTTAAAAATTAAATCAATCTTAATACAAATAAATACGAGAGAAGCTTTGTTCGCACTATTTTTTTTTTTAAATCAGCTCTTTTCGAGAAATTACAATGAAAATTAAGAGTTGACAAAATACAGGTAACATAAAATGTAAGAAAGAATAGGTTATATAAAATATAAGTGTCGACAAAATGTAGGTTACATGAAATATGTTAAACAAATCCTCCAAATCAACGATAATATTTTTAGATTTTCACGGCCAAAAGTATTTTTTTTATTTATTTTTGAGGTGTTATGCCGTCTTGCGTTTCCTCCTTCTTTAGCCAAAAGGAAGGCTAAAATGGGAGGTAGCGCAACACGGCATAACACTTCAAAAATAAATAATGAAGAAACGATAATATTAATAAAAATGTATGAATTTATTATTCACAATAGTTTAATGAACTAGGAGAAATAGTTGGCACAAAGGTGTTCGATATTTGCCGTTAAAATTATTGTCAAATACATTGACATTGTTTAAGTATTATAATCAATCAGTAACTGCCATTTCGCTCAATCTTCCTTGCTACCAATACCTAAAGAATATAATATATTGGATATATTGTGACTGTCACTATATATATATATATATATATATATATATATATATATATATATATATATAATATGTATACGCACAGCATCCCCACAAAATTAAGCACGTACCTCGACATTACATAAAATTAAATTTCCCAAATGATATAATTCCGCGGTAGGTGCAAGTGGAACACTTTACTAAAACCAGAATGAACATATTACATAAATTGTTGAATGGGGCAAATGAAATCGAAACCGTTCATCGTATTGGGAAGATATAATTATGGGTGTGTAAAAAACCGGATCTGATGAATTTAATTCAACATACTGATGTTACCGTTGCGTTGATGTAAGCAGGGTTGGACCAATATTTCATTTTATTTCTTGAAACTAATTCTCGTATTTGATGCTTACATAATTAGAATTTTTTTCGCATTAGGGAATAAATATTAATTTTAATTTAAAGTTAGGTAATTTTTAAACATTTATATCTCTACTAGAATTAATTCAGGTCTGGAATGGGGTGACCAAAATTACCGTTATTTACGAAGAAATAATTTCACGATGTTGTATTTTACTCGCAATTTAGCGAAACCACAATTTAATGTAGGTACAAAATTACGTACAAAAATACTTGTGGGCTATTTTGATATGAAATTCAGTGGGTCTTCGAATGTGTGCACAGGTATTTATCAATTAGTTGTATTTTTTCTTTTTCACTTTTAACATTCCCATCCGACGTCTATGTCCCAAATTTTAAAAATCCGTCCACAATTATCGGATGTATTGCCAGTTCTTCAACATTGTGTGCCAATCAGGTACTTACTCACCTTCCACTTCCCAATCTCCTTCCCCTCCCCACTTCCTTTAGCCTCACAACATACCGGAATCTGTTGCTATAATCTGCTATCAATGGGCAGTTGGGGCTCATGGATTCACATAACGACAAAAAAACAAAACCCTCGTACCTGTGTTATTCGAAACCATTATTTCTCCTTGAAGATAAGCCTCCACCGCCCTCTGTCCTCAGCCATCGTCTTCCAATCTGCGACATGGAGTAGTCCTCTTGCATTATTCCTGACATCATCCTCCCACCTCAGCCTAGGTCTGCCCGCCTTTCGTTTGTCCGGGTGTCCTGTTAGAACCTGGAACCCGGTACTCGTATGCTTGCATTCGGTGCACATGTCCGGCCCAGTTTATTCTTTGGAGCCTTAAATGGGTAGAGAGTCTGGGAGCTTGGTAGATATCATAGAGCTCATTATTTTCACCAAGGTATAATAATAATTACAATAATATTCCCACTGCTTTGCGCTGTATTTATGTTCTATCAAAACAAATAAATAAAATATTTAACACCTAATAAAATTTACACACGTAAATATTTTATAAAAAACGTTTATATCCATATATATAAAAGCAAAAGAAATATTAGGTTTGTACCTCCCTTATCAGGCACAAGAGCTCTTTCCGATTAGGTATGCAGGATCAAAAGTGCGATAAGATATAATCATTTGTGAAATATACTTGTAAATTAATGTAACTCGTTTTTTTATGTTACAAAAATAAATTAAAACGTCCTCGGAATCTTCGTGGGTTGATATTCATGAAATTAAGTTTTTAAGTTATAAGGGAGAAGGAATCAGAAAAAATATAGCGGTCCTGTGAGAGCAGCATAAATCAATAACGTCCCTCAAAACGAGTATAATCACTTTCTTTACTTCTGCTATCGTTGATAATAATTCTCGTATGTACTGTATTAATCAGTGATTTCACACCAATAAATTGACGCTAAAGAGTTTCTTTCGGTTCGTTTATAAAATGTTTATAAACTCGTTTGTCGGAAGTTTGAAGTCGAGGAGTTCGTGTGAGTTATTTATATACAGGTATACGTAATAGTATGTAGGTTAATTGAGAATGATGGAGTTGATTAAATAACTCAGGTACCAAATTAATGACATCCAATAATATTCATGTCGAAACTCAATTAGAGTTGAAGAAAAAAAAAATGTTTCGTCCAGAAATTGGTTAGGCATTTTCCATGGAGCTCAGTTATATTTAGTGATATAAAAAGAAATACACCTATCTGAAAGTTAAAATATAATCGTTTTTGAAGTGAAACTTCTTTGGCGCCGTTAGTGACTTGAAATTCGGGTGAAACGGAAATGCGTCGCAACTCAGTTCTACACAAATACTCGGTTCTAATATAATGCGGTAAATTCGCACATCGGCGCGTACCTTCCATAGCGTAGTGTGCAAGGTGCCTGACAAGTCTCAGCGGCCAGAGAGACAGACATCAAACGAACGGGGTTCGAATCCTACGAAATCCAAAATAAACATATTTTGTAAAATCAATATCCAATTTCAAACCACTTTAAAAAAACAAGCAAAAGAAAAGAAAGCGACATCTAGCTACATTCTAGTTTCACTTCTGCCGCGTGTGAATTACACGTTCTGATTTTTTTTAGTTGCCTGCCCTTAATCCTTATGACGTCACTTTAGAATTTATTTCGCTACCTGTTCGTAGCACAAATTGGATGATGACGTCACAGCTCTTCGTGTTTACCTTATTCACTACCTAAAGTAATAAGGCGTGCATGTTCACTCATAATTGGCGCTTTATGTAATAACTTATTAATTATTCCGCGTTTTATAATGCCGAAGGCATAACCGACCAAAAATTGCATCGTACCATTATTTTTACCCGTTTAAAAGAAGTTATTTCTAAATTGATTTCAGCATGCAACTATACGTATTGCACTTATGAAAACCTTAAATCAATTGTGAAATATTTGTGTATTTTTTATTGGTTCGGGTTCCGCCATTTGCAACAACCGACTATAATAATTATTTACACGACAATTCAAATTTTTATGAAGGCGCAACAAACCAAGCTATCGATCATGTAGAAATCGCAGAGAAAACCATATGTAAGGTAATACTTAAAAAGCATAGACTGACTGATGCACTTGAAATATTCAACATGTTTGACGTACGAGATATACGCCAATTATACGCTAAAACACTACTAAACTACATTTTTGAACAAATAAACAAATTTCAACAAACTATCACTAACAGACCAGTTAGACAAGTGTACAACGAAAACATAAAAACACAAGCTTTGGACAAAGACGCTGTAAATACCATGCAATAAAAGCAGTATTTCACTTTTTACGAAAAATGATGAAAACAAAAATAAATTCAGATTCAAATTTGAAGATAGAGTAAAGAACAAAAAACCATATTAACAAAATTTTATAACATAAAAGAATAGAATATTTACAACTAACATACAATACCATTATAAAACACACATACACAACTAATAATATATGACTCATAATTTTTTTCATTACCGACTTCATGTATTTTATTAAAATTTATTATGTAATTCATCTTATTAATGTTTGTGTTATAAAATGGGGGCGTCAACACGGGTAAGCCACCCAGTGAGGCCAACATTATTAAATTATATTATAAAATGTTAATTATTATATCTACCAAAATAAATATAAAAAATCGAGTGTAGTTTACACACGGTAGAAGCAAAACTTTACCAAAACAATCTCAACCAATATTTGAAAAGTGAGGTCACAATCGAAGCGATCAATGAGCGCAGACCAAGCGTAATTTCCGTTTCATATCTCAACCAATGGCAGCCTTTAAAAGTGACATTATATTCAATGCGGCCAATGAACGCAGGTGATGCGTCGCTGGTGCAGTAATTGTCATTTCCGTTTCATCCGAAATCCAAATCACAGCGGGGTTAGAGAAGTTTCACTTCAATAAATACATCTTTTCCGATTTAACAACACGGGGCCTTTAAAAATAATTTAAACTTGAAACAATAAAAACTAAATATTTGTCAGTGGCGTGATGTTTATCTTTCTATCCTCGAAGCCTTAAGGCATATTTTGATTTATATCTTTTCAGATAAACATACCAGATTAATATATCACTGGTAAACATTGTAATTGTCATGTGATGATCGATGTGTCACTGATCTGCAGATAACCTTATCTGCCATCCAATGTAAATTCTAATCCGAGTGTTAAATCTATCATCTGATAGCACCATCAGCCAGATGACAGATATTTGGTTTGATAATGCAATATTATTTTAAACACTAACTCCACACAGGAGGCCCTGAGTAAAATAATTTTATCAGCGGCTCTGTCATCTTTGGGGATGCTGGATGGAGGGTATTTTAAATTAAAGGATAGCGAAAAAGTTCTGGGAAGGAAAAGGGTATGAGTAGTGGGTAGGAATCTGAGGTTCAAAGTATCCAGGAGTGATGGACGTTTTGAAATAAAATGAAGCCTCCTACATAGTTAAGTAAATTAAAATACGTACATATAAAAAGATATTTTATTTAATTTATCGGGAGATTAGAATTCCAATAATCCATGCGCTTGATAGCTACAAGACGAGTTGTTATCTAGCCTCCTAAGTTAAATAAATTCTAATGTAAAACCATGCTAATTTGTACAGCGCTCTTGAGGCGATTTTTCGCAAAAACAGCGCTATATAAGTTGTCCAGATTTATTTTATTTTATTTTATTATATACGGGATGTCTTAGAATATTTGCCTAAACCGGAATTTTGTTTAAAAAAATGCAAATAAATTGTGTTTATTTTGGATCTAAAATATTATATCCTATGGCAACGATTATCAACCTTTCCCCGCTCCCCTTTTGATCCCTCGTGTGATTATTATCGACAACTCGCAAGTTTCGGTGTTCAAAGTGCAATTGGATAATAAACTTAATACGCAAAGTTCATTTTGAAACGAGTTTAATACAAAGTAAAAATAACAAAAACCATGGTGAAGAATGTAGGCATTAACCCTACAAATTGCGGAGAATCCATCCTATTTGGTATCCCTGTGAGTAATTCCTTTTAGATATATAATCAATGGCCATTATAAGTATACCAAAGAAATTTTGCCATACATTATCATACTCCTAGCTTAAACAACCAGTAAATGAAACAACCTTAAGTACACAACAAAAAATTTTACAGATTTTGAATTTGTACTCCCGAGGAACAACTTATTTTTAAAAAAACATGCTTGTTGGCACCTGTTTGTGAGCAGATTAAATTAGGAATTAAAAGATAGTAACATCTAACCGATAGTTGTTGCTATCGCCAGCATTTATCCGTACATTCAAATACCAGCTTTAAAATATTTGTTCTTCATAACAACTTGCACTCAGTATTAAAAGCCGTCGACCTTGCTAGGACGTCATATAAATATAAATAAGAAATTAAATATCAAATTCCTTTTAAAAATCAAATGATAATTATAAAATTGATCGATTTGGCAATGAAAATAATATTATGTTTTAAAAATGTGTAAAAAATTTGGCAGATAAAAAATAGTATCAAAAAAATTAAATTCATACATTTAAATAGGTTTTTATTTTTATTTTTGCAAAAACATTGCTTTTTTTAAATTGGGAGTCGCCCCGGGAACCATTTATTGGAATACCAATAGCTTTACCATAGATCACCCCAAGTGGTTTGATTCATTTGGTGATTTAGCATGTGGGGCCGGCTTCGGGGGTGAAATTTATCTAGATTTGGATGGCCTGGACACACTGAACCCCAGATTCCTACACACCCCACATTTTTTTTTCATTTACTAGATTCTTATATTTCTTGAAGAGATGAATCATTTAAATTTACTGAATTTAAAGTTAATGTTCTTTATAAATAGAACGGCGTCATTTGCGCCTTGTAATTTTTACCTCATGTGAGTATTTAAAAATGTTACCTGGCTATTATAGTCTTAAAGGTCTCGTGTTTCATCGGTAGGGAAAAATTGTTATCTAAAAACCCTACTAAAATTGCATGTTTCGTCCAGACTCAACATCAAACCTCATCATCAGAGTAGCAGCGGTCGACGGCCATATATACATACGTGTCTGTTTGTGTTATGTTGGGAGTGGGAAGGAGGCGGTCATGTCCTTTTAATTTGGAGCTCTTCCGCATTTGCCTTTGGGAATGAGGAAACCATGAAAAACCTCATCCGGGAAGAGTCGGCCGACAGTCAACATGAAACTGGTCGGCCTTCAGTGATTTCAGTATATGAAATCCTGCATTTTGTGGTGTGGGGTGTATGTGTCTGTTTTTATGTGAAATATATACTTTATGGGAATTTTTATAATAAACATACATAAACATACATATTATTCAATAATATCTAGATATATAAATAGATATGTAAACATAAGTTACAGGGGGGGCGTCTGGTAGTTAGGAATACCTACTTCTCGCTCATTCGTCCGCGTCTGAATCTGGTTCATACCAGATGTGGTTCAGGTCCATCAGAATATGTTTAGGTAGTCTGTGTGTATATCTGAAAGTAAAGTCACTAGGTGCATTGTATTGACCGATTTCCTTTATAAGTCTATTTTTACTGTGTCTCAGAGATTTGTAAAATCGGTCTGTCAGTCGGTGTGTGTATTCGAATAATGTTGGAATGTCTTCTCTTGCATGTAGTCTTTTCAAATTCGTTCTGATTCTAGTGTTGTATGCGATTTTAATGCAGAGATTTTGTAGCGTCTGTAGTTTCGAGTGGTCGGAGTGAGAAATACTACTCCACACGGGGATACCGTCGAATGAGCGAGTAGTAGATCAGGAGCTTGGTTCTGGGAAGTAGCGGACTTCTTCTGTTGAAGATGGGCTTCATCGCGCCGACTGCCTTTCTGGCTCATGCGTGCATCTTGGCTATGTGAGATTTCCAGTTGAGACGTGAGTCCATTGTCAGGCCCAGGTATACGACTTCATCTTTCCATTCTAGGACGTGCCCACTCATTTCGATGTTGATATCTGGTGATCTTCTTTTTCGTTTCCTCGTGTACATGATGACTTCGGTCTTCGCCTCGTTTAGTTTGAGTCGCCATTGCTTGTAGTACTCTACGAGTGCGTCGAGCGCTCACACACCCCCATCCAGAATATCCGCTCCTTCCTTTCCCTAAAATAACCCTCCACAAAGCACCCCCAAATATGAGATAGGCCTTGAGGGAAATTGTATTTCTCAGGGTCTTCCTGCATATAGATATGGTAAAAAACCCCTGGTAAGACGCGGTTCAGAATGAAATAGATTATGGGACGTTCATAAAATGTTTGTGTTTTTGCAACAGTCCTAGTCCAGCGATGGCTCCAAAGTCACATATTAAGAGGGGGTGGGGGAATAGCAATTGTGACTAGGGGTATGGGGTGGTCATCAGTTCTGTGACTTCACATGTAAAACAATTTGAACTACTGTGTTGATTACTTTTAGATGTCACACCAGGGGGGAGGAGTCTCATAAATGTGACGATGTGTGACAGGGACGGGGGGGGGGGGGTAAAAAAATCTTTAAGGTAAAGGGGTAAAAGTTTATTAATTAACGCTCTTTTTAGGGACTTTTACGTATGAATAGTAAAAAATTAACAATATTTATTATTGGAAACTGAACTGCCTCAGTATTAACATTTTTTTTTTTTAGTGATCAATTGAAGATATTCACTGACTTGGTATAATTATTTTCCTGCATTAGTATTCTGGGCAAAGAGGAATACATATGGTAGTAAGGCCCAGATTTTCTGCACTGAAATAAATCCTGATTCCTAGTTTTACGTTGTGCAATCCAAAAGCTTGTCAATGCAAGCAATTCTGGACTAACAAGTAAATAATTTAAAAATTTAAATAAAATAAAATAAAAAAGTGAAAATAACGATAAACATTTTGATTGCTATAATTAATAAACTTTTGTAAAAAAAGCTTTTGTCATTGCGTAGGAATAATGACTGACATGGTTTCCACCAACACCGGCGCCAATGGCTGATTCAAGCGCTTCTGATTATCACCTATTCACGATATCAGCGCACTGTGCAACCTTATCTAACCAAGCTATTTCTTATATATTACAAGGGGTTTTTATATATGGGCTACTTCAGTTTCATTTTTGAAACCAAGGACGCCACCCAGATATTGATATTCTAACGGTGGCTGGCTACCCACTCGCCTTAAACACTACATTATTCTATTCCCACTTTATATTCATTGTCGTTGAAGATATTATGAGTAATTGCCACGAGGATCAAAATAAAGACCAATCTAGTAATGCTTTATAAGATAATCCACAATTTTATTGATAGCCCTTACCTATTACAAAATATAAATTTTAGATGTCCAATAAGAGTCACTCGATCTCCAGACATATTTTATATTCCTAAGAGCAATGCTAATTATCTTCAAAATGTGTTTATAAGAAGAAGCTGTAGCACTTTCAATAGATTATGCACAGACATTGACATGTTTAACACGAACCTTGCTAACTTCACAAAATTCCTAAAAAGTAATATTCAACGGAAAACTTAATGTTTCATTAATTCCTTATCTTTCTTTTTCATTTTTCATTTTCATTTTTCTTCATTTTCATTACATTTTCTTTTTTGATTTCAGCAGTTTGCATTAAATAACCTCTTCAAAAATTTTACAGTATATATTACCCTTGAAAATACATTTTTTGTAGATTTAAGTGAGTAGATGCACTTTTTCAGAACTGTTTATATTACATACATATATTGTTTTGTTTGTTTTTCTTTTTATTATGGTCTCAAATTTTTATGTCGTTATTTTATTGCTCAATGATATGACTATCTCTAACACTGTTATATATGAACTTGTAATGACTGTCTATAACGCTAACAAATAAAATAAAAATAAAATAAAATAAAAATATAAAAAGCAAAAAAAAATTAGTCAATACACACATCAACATTTTATTTTTTAACAATCTAAACAAATACTTTCGTACCCAATAAACTATTTACAGCTAATCGAAATTATTAATTTCTTATTATCATTATTTTACCACCAATCCATATAAAGTTTAAACTTCTCCGGCAATAAAATGTGTGCTTTAAGTATCAATAAAAACTGTTCTCCCATTAATATCACATGTTATAAATACTATTTTGATTTATAAAAAAAGATTGTAAAACTGAACAGATAGTTGGCAAAGAATTCTTATAAAAAAATTATTACGCAACATCTTGGTACTTGATTAAAAAAAAAATTTATGTGACTGTTAAATTTTTCTTATAAATCAATACTATCCTTGTTAATCCTTTCTAAAAAACCAACAAAATGTCATGGTTCTTATCTTTAATATACTCGTATAAAACAATGTCGGGTTAGTTACACCATTTACGAGTATAACTCTAGAACAGCTCGACCAATTTTTATGATCTTTGATTTGCTGGATTTGTCTCAACCCCGAATAGCAGAATAGTTATTAAAGCATCAGAAAAATTCTCGACAAAAAATTATGAAGAAAATTCTTTTCCTCGTATGGAACGAATTCTCATCTTTTGAAAGGGCTGCAGCAATATTGTGATAAGTATAACATTGAAAAGTGAGTGTATTCGAAAAATTCAAAACTTCAAATGTCAATGCGCTGATTGTTTTGCTTTGCTTCGTAAAAATATAACGCTGCCCCTCTTTCTTACACACTAAATGTCAACAGTCGAAGTTGAGACAAACGGTGAACGTATGTCTGCACGCCTCCAAAGGAAAAATACAATACTTATAATAAATCTCCCTCACACACTGTATTAAGAAAATGAAACGCGATTCCCATAATAAGTGAAAAAGTAAAAAATCACAAAAAATATAAATCCGTACACGACACCATCTCTCATACTGACAAAAATAAAACGCGTATCGATAATTTACTTATTTATTTATTAATCATTAACGCCCTTATGGGCTTTTACACACATTTACATTTTTATGTTTTAGTGCATAGAGGTGTGTTTAGAATACAAAGAAAACATAAATAGTTTTTACACATGGTACATAGAAATAAAGCTGGTAAGTAAAAAGTTTAGCAATAAACAATAAAGAGAAAAAAATCAGTTTTATATGTATATACGTATATAACAAATAATAATAATGGTGATTTTTTAATATATGTGCAATTTATGTGTTGAATACATATATAATGGCTTCATAGTGTAATTTTTAACTTAATAAAAAAACTAAATTTAATTCAGTTAATAAGTTAACATAACAGTTATTGATTCTGAGGCGGTACGAAGTTTTACGGGTCAGCTAGTAGTACATAATTATTTTATGTAGGTATGTACAATATCCAACGCTGTTGTTGGAATTGAACCAGTGAACGCCCCGAGATCATTGTTTTTTTAAATAAGCTCCGCACAGATGACCCTGAGAAAAAAAATGCCTCTGAGCCTATATCATCTTTGGGAATGCTGTGTGGAGGGTCTTTTCGTGGAAAGGAAGGGGAGGAAGTTCTGGGAAGGCAAAGGGAATAAGGGGTGGGTAGGAGTGACGGGTGTATGAATCTATCCCGGGTACTGCGGTGCAAAGAGGCAGGATGAGGATGTCAAAAAGTCTTGAACGTGAAACCTGAACTAATCTTTTTCGATTCAGCCCGTCGCGCATCCGCCGCCATGACCCAGGCACACCTCACCCCATGAACCCGAGCAGCTTTGCGTGGTCATCATCCCAATGAATGTTATAAAAATTACATTTACAAAATAAACGGGAATAATTTATACGTATTTAACTAATACGGCAGAAGTATCAGCGATGGTTAAGCATTAATACAATCGCCAATAATTGTTTTGCAAACCTCCCTAATTTTAGTAAATTAATTTGACAGATTCTGATATCCAGTCCATATGATAAGCTTTATAAAATTTTCAATAGGTTGTTTGGTAATGTTTTGTCCTTCACCAGCGTGGCTCTCCAAGCGTCTGAGCTTTATTCCCATAATGGTGGGAAATTAGCATCATAATGGGAGAGTCGACCCTTCTTCATCCCATTCTCATTCTATTCAACTTTTCGTTGCTTTACACTCCCAACAGTCCAAACAGCTGAAATTTTGTCTTCTGCGGTAGCAGTTTCCTATCAGTAGGCATTTGGATTTTCGTATTCACGCAAAAAGAAAAAAAAAATCTCGAAAATTTATAACATTTATATTATGTTTTGTGAAATTAGAACTTTCTGGTTATTAGACCTTGGACTCTCGATGGGTTTTTTTGGTTTAGTGCTTGAAAATTGCCAGGCGCATAGCTGCACTAGGAATTTATTTTAGTAATCAATTCCATATTGTATTAGTAAATTAACAGACCCACCTTTTATTTTAACACAATCGCGACACAATATTAAATCACAGAAAGTTGCTAGGCTAAATCTACACCTGACACTTTGGACGAGAATGATTTTGGTGGTAGAAATCGGAACTAAAGTTTGCTTGTCCGGTGTGACCAGCGTTCAAAATTGCCAGTGAATAAAATATATTGTACATTAAACAGTACCTTGCCATATTAGTATATTCAATAGTATATTTTTTCCGCACATTTCTCGGAAGATCTAATACGACCGACTATTTGGTTTTTTGTTTTGGTTTTTAACTACCTACTAATTTTTTTAACTACCATAATAGGCTAACACCCGTGTTGTGATAGTCATACATGAAATATTATTTTATAGTGACAGATAATAAAAAAAAACAGCAGAAATGCGAAAGCTTAGATGGTCGGCAGGAGTATCACTAAAAGATAAGATTAAAAGTTCACGCATTCGTGGTAGTCTGGGTGTCACAGACATAAACAGTAAGCTGGAGGAACGACAGTTGAGATAGTATGGGCACATAAGACGGAAACCATCAGACCACACAGTGAAGCAGGCAATGTGTATGGAGCTTCATCGACAGTCATCCAGAGGAAGACCGAAGAACTCCTGGATGCCTCAATGCTCCAAAATACTTCAGAGAAACGGCCTGGATGAAGGCGATACTCAGAACAGAAGAAATTACAACCTGATAACGAGAAGAGCCGACCCCAACAGCCTACCTAGGCAATGAGTTGGGTCAGCGCAAAGAAAAAGAAGTAACAGATAATAAAACATAAGAAGATAAATTAAACTAAATACAAATATAAAAATTAAAGGAATCTGAAAAATAAAAATAATAAACAAAAAGATTTTTTAAAGAAATAAAAATATGTAGGTATTCTTCATCTACAAGATTATAAGTTTATGGTCACATTTTCTATTAAAGAATTGATTTTAATAAGTGGAGGGAGAGTGCAAAGGACATACACAGGCGTGTTTATGGTCAGTTTATGTCTTCTAGCAATGATGGTCGCGGTTTGACAATTAAAGCCATATTGTACAGATAAAATTTAATCGTCATATCCGCCGTTCACCCTGTCGGCAATCTCACTGCTTGAAATCTGGAGGTATCTGACCCCGACGAAAAAATCGGAACGAAATCTCAAAAACTAGTTTCCTAGTTCAAAATTACCATCCGCCGCCGCTTCTGGTGTCTCGCAACAGAACAGTTTATCTACCGGTAACGTAGAACCCCGGGCGAAATTTTCTTTTTATTGCATAACACAATTGTAATTTGGTGGCTTCAATAGGTCAGAAGTGCGATTAACACAATTATTGAGAATATTTTAACGATTATGTAAAGTTTTTCGTGATTTGATAGGAACATGTTTTACCTGGGAAATTAATTCATTTATTGACGGTCCTTTCGACAGTTATCAAGTCAACTTTGTAGGGTACATTAACCTTATTTCCCGACAAATGTGCAAATTTATAACACATTTCTACTTAAACTTATTTCTAATAATATACTACACAAACTATCATAACCACCTGTGGCCAAAAAATAAAAATATTATGGACTCTTCACACACATTTCCAAATTTTAAAAAGTCAGTTTAATTAATTTACTGTTACGATATTACAATAAAGGTAGATACTTTGTTGTCTGTCTGGATTCTTCACAAATCATTTCCATTATCATCATCATCAACATCATCTTCTTCCCCTTATCCTATTCGGGTCGGGGACCCACTGCATCGACAAGGCTCCTTGATACGTCCCTGTCTTGGCATGGCAGTCCCATCTCTCCTCACACAGTTTCTGGAGTTGCCTCGCCCAACTGTGTCTGGGGCGGCCCAGTGGACGTCTACCCTCTGGAATGGCACACAGTATTTTCATCGGAATTCGGTTATTAGACATTCTTAGTACATGCCCAAGCCACCTCAGTTGCGATTTTTCTATGAAGAGTAGCAGTGGTTCGATGTTTAGATCGTCTCGGATAGTCGAGTTTCTTATATGATCACATTTCGTAACCCCTGCCCATTTAGCATTCATATCTGGTGGCCGTAAGTGAGCGTCGGGCGGTATACAGTTTTGAACAATCTTTGTCTTGATACTGAGCTCGGCTTTCCTTATCACCGAGCTGTAAAGAGGACGCAATACACCGCTTGCCGTACTAATTATTCGATCAATTTCTCCGTATTTCTGTCCATCGCTGGAGAATTCAACCCCGAGGTATTTGAATCTGTTCACCTGTTTCAGCTGAGTCCATTAGCGAGTATGCTGCACTGAGTTTGGTCCCTTCCTACAACCATCACCTCTATTTTTGAGGTACTCATTTTCATTCCCGCCGCCGTGCACTCTTTATTGCACTGTGTTGTCATTAATCTCGCGATGTGTTCAGAAAATAGTTTCATAATTTCATTTCCAAATTTTAAAAAGTCAATTTAAATAATTTTTTGTAACAATATTTATTTATTTATTTAAAATTTCAGGCACAAAGTGCCATTTACAAACATGTGTTATTTATTATATTTAAACAGTCATAGTACAGTGAAGAAAGATTGTTTTTTTTTATATTACAATAAAGGTAGATACTTTGTTGTCTGTCTGGATTCTTCACACAATATTGCCAATTTTTAAAATGACAAATGACATAATTTTCTGTTAAAATAATACTAAAGCACGTTTCGTCTGTCCGGATTCTTCACACATCATTTCGAATTTACAAAATTATAATTAAAATAATTTTCTGTTAAGGCATTATATTACAAGTAGGTAGGTATTTATCGTCTGTCTGAATTTTCTTATAAACTTTCTTATAAAAAGAAATAGTAATTACAGTTGATAACTAAATAAAAAAGCTTTCGTTGTGTATGAAATATTGATACCAGAATATTGCAACGTAAACCGATTTTTATTTTTAAAAGTTTTCATCTAAAATGATTTATTCATAATTTTACGTAAATTACCTGTTTTTGCATGTACGAGTAGTTTAACATAATACTGTACAAAGTGCATACTTTGTTATTCTATCGCCAGTCGTCATAACTCAAAATACGCTTGCCATGGTGTATTAATAAATATGTTTTTTAGACGCTCACTGATATTTAATGTTGCTTGAGGAAAGTGCTATTTTTAATGGGTATAACAAAATATTTGAGCCCTTGCCCTGAATTATTTTCTATCCAACAATACTATCAACTTGAAAGTAAAAACCCGCTTCCGCGGGAACACTATAATATGGATACTTTAATAGTTCTATTTAAATATTATACATGGCCTCACACGTGACGTTGACCAACCCCTGGACGCTTCTCACTAGGGTTGTAATGGTGTAGGAGTCTGCGGAAGGGGGTTGATGTGGAGGTCGAACAATGTCGTCGATCTGCAGTCGTGCGGCAATCCGATTGGTCCCCCAGCGACCAATTGGAATTCAATCTCCGTCACAGAACTCTCGCTCGCGCTGCAATAAATATGACCCGCCATTCTGCTTTAAACTCCCGGTGAAGACATAACTTGAATATTGTGTTTGTTCGCCCTTCACATTAATTATTAGGTACTGTTAATATTTAACTATGGAATTTAATTATATGTCTGTTGTAATTTTTAAATAAACTTGTAAGTATTGTACGGACATCTTTCTTATTTGCTTTACCACACACTTTACACCTAAACACGCGTAAACACCATTAGATGTACAGTAACTATTACGTGAAGCGATTGTGTACGACGGATGCTAGCGTATTGATAACATAGATGTTGAGTTATTGATGGAATGATATTGGGCATATTAATATGCGTCTTTTAAGATGGGGATTATGGTAACGAAAATTTATTTAGGCCTGTGGCAGCATTTTAATGGTTGGTTTGTGGAAGTACGTGGAATAATGCCATTTATCGAAATTATGCAGAATGGTTTAATTCATGGGAATAAAGAGAGAAAACGAACGTCTTATGGCTTCAACTAGAAAACCTTTTAAGCCAAGAAGCGGGAGGATTCAGGAAAGTGGTATTTGCCCAGAAAAAAATATTATCAAACCTGCATTTTAGCCGTTGAAACAGGTTGGTTTAATAAATTTTATTAAGTTTATCTCATAACAATATCTCAAACGTAAATGGTTTAATTTATTCACATCGTTTTTTTTCCTTTTTAGACCCAAATACATATATTACGTTTGTAAATTTATATTAAAAGAGCACATTGCTTTCTAAGGTACGACAAGTAAAAAAAACATATGGTTGAATAACGTTGCTTGTGAAATTTATATGTACAACAGTTTTCCAATAATTCATCACAAATTTTAGTAATAAATTCTAATATTATCAAAATTGCCTTTCTTCACGAATTTTCATTTAAAACTCTTTAGAATTGTATGTTTATTGTAATTTCAATATTAAATGTTTTGAAACATAAATGGTTTCGTTTTTTCCGTTTTTCACGGGACATGAATTTTCATATTTCAATTTGGATACAACGTTTTTCCAGCAAGAGTTTATTTATTAATTTACAGTATATTTATAGTATATTTGCGGCACGTTCCTTAGTGAAAGATACTCTCAGTATCGCCCTGGTGTAAGACCGCCATTCAGAATTGAAACGTTGCTTGAAATGGCTTTTAGCTGTGTTTGGTGACCAGATCTGAATAGGCAGGTACTTCCCCACCTTCCTCTCCAACATCTCCTTCCCCTCTCCACTACCTTCAACCTCACAACATGACGACCTCCGTAGTCCAGTGGGTAAGACTCTTGACTCACAATCCGGAGGTCGCGGGTTCGAACCCGGCATGCGCAAAAAATTTTTATTTGATTGATTTGTGTTATTTCACAATTAATTCATTTTAAAATAATATATAGTATATTTGCGGCATGTTCCAGAGTGGAAGATACTATTAGTATCGCCCTGGTTTAAGACCACCATTCAGAATTGAAACGTTGCTTGAAAATGGCTTTAGCCGTGTTTGGTGACCAGATCTGAATAGCCAGGTACTTCCCAACCTTCCTCTTCCCCACCTCCTTCCCCTCCGCACTACCTTCAGCCTCACAACATACCCCAATTGGGGATGCCATAGTCTCACTGGCACCAGACGGGAGCAGTTGAGATTCTTGTGCGGTATTCACTGTAAAAAAAAAAAAAAAAACATACCCCAATCGGGGATGCCATAGTCTCACTGGCTCCAGACGGAAGCAGTTGGGACTCTTTTGCGATATTCATATAAAAATTAAAAAAATGAATGTGAACGAGGCAAATAATCTATGCCAATACCGTTTTGTTTGGCGCTCCGTCTTCTCTTCCTACCTCTGCGGTGAAACGCTTAATCAGTCAGAGAATACGTCTGATACGCCATACATATTTATTTAACGCCCAAAGGGCTTTTACATGTTTGGTAGTACAATTACAATTACAATTACAATGTACAATTAATTGATGACAGATGATTTTTAAACAGATAAAGAAATAATAAAAATAAAATTAGATACAAAAGCACACAAGTCATAAAAATACAGCGATTTCATACGTTAACAAAAATACATATATGTTTAGGAATAGTTTTGGAATAAGTTTTTAACAAGATCAACAAAATTCGCCAAGTTTATGTTAAATATGTCAACATCACCTAAGTACTGATTTCCCATAGTGCGAAATCGTTGTATCGGAGAGTGGGCAATGTAGTTCCGCTTATGAATGCTACAGTAGAATAGTGTATTTTGTCGTGTAGTTACTGTCGGTATTCGTAAGTTTATGAGTTCCAGGAGTTCGCAACAGTCAAATTTAGAGTTAAGTATTTTAAATAATAATGTTGAGTCGTTTATTTTACGCCTGTCTTCTAGTGTGTGTATTTTTAAAATATTTAATAATAAATTATATTTTAAGTCTTCTAATGGGATATTTAATTTAAAATTTATAAAACGCAGAATTTTTTTTTGTATTCGCTCAATGTTATTAATGTGAATTTTGTAAGATGGAGACCAAACTACCGAGTTATATTCCATTAGGCTTCTAACTAGAGATACATATAATAATTTAATGGCTTGTATGGAATTAAAGTTTTTGGTTTTTCTTAATACGAAGCCTAGTGTTTTCATACCTTTGTTTACAATTTGGTGGATATGATTGGCGAAACTTAGTTTTTTATCCAAAATAATTCCAAGATCTCTCATTTCCTTGACTCTTTCTAAAGCTGTGTTATTGATGTGTTATTATCATGAAAACAAATTTATTGGTCCGAGTGGTTAATACCCATCCTACAACGGGCGGGAAAGATGCACGAAAACGTGTTCATATTGAAATCACGCCACATCACATAAAATATCTCAGGAATGTTTCTTATTTTACCGTTGAATAATTTTGAATCTCATATCTGTATATTAAATTAATAAACTAGATAAATCTGGATGATAATATCATGATGATTTTATGACCTTATGATCACTAATACATGTAGGAATTTCCACAAAATAATAATATATGTACATCTTCATCGATAGCCAACGTCCGGGAAATCTTTACCTTGCATTCTGCAACCCGAAACAAATATGTGGAACTGCACTGGTACTAGTCATGTATATTCCGAATATTGAAACCACAATGTGTGGCATCTTCTTTTGCTTTGTGTTCCACTTTACAATTAAGGAGGCTTGGATTTATTGGATAACCAACACCTCTGCCGTATGTCATCCCAAGTGGTTCGCTACATTTGGTGACTTAGCAGGGGTTCCCGGGTTCATGGGGTGAGGTTTGTCCAGGTCTTAGCGGCGGATGCGTCTCCCCACCTTCTGCATGGCGGACCGGATCAAGTGAGACTGGTTGAGGGAGGCCTTTTGACCTTTCCAGCCGGACTCTTGACCCATCGCCGTGCACTGCAGTTGGAGGGATGGATTGATACGTCCGTCACTCCTGGATATACTGACCCCCAAATTCCTACCCACCCCTCATACCTTTTTCCTTCCCAGAACTTCCTATCCTTTCTTTCCTTAAAAAAACCCTCCACACATCCGCTTGTTTTTAACATTAACTCCACACGGGAGGCCCCGAGAAAAATATTTTCCCTCGTCTTTGAGGATGCTATTGTAAAGGATGTTTTTAAGCAAAGGAAGAAGAGAAAGTTGTGTAAAGGAAACAGATAAGAGGAATAGGTAGAAATCTGAGGATATGTGTGTTCAGGAGTGACAAAGGTATGAATCATCCCTCCCACTGCGGTTCAAGGCATTGGGTCTAGAGTCTAGAGAGTGTGTCAAAACGTCTGCCGAAAACAGACTCTTCTGGTCTGGCAAGCCACACTCTTGGTGTATAGACGCATTCGCCGCCAAGACCTGGATCAATATCACTCATTATACAACTATCTTTGTCAGATTTATTTATTACCTGACACTATAAAGCAATGTAATTCTATGAATATAGTTAAATATATGGTGAAAAATTGGCTATCGGAAAATAAATATTTATATTGATTGATATGTATGTAAAAATGTTGAATATGTAGATATAAGATGTAAATTATAATTTTTAAAATGTATACGTAACTGAACTATTAGCACCTGTTGACAAGTCAATTCAATTGCCTTAGCAGGACTTGTTTGTTGATATGTATTAACTATTTTTTCAATAAAAAATATTTAAAACAAAAAAAATTCAATGTTATGCAGATTAGTAAAGAAAATTAAAATAAATACATCGAGAAATATTTTTCTACTACTTTCAAGTCATTATTTACATATCTTAGCAAAATGATTTCGCGATCTTAAAAATATGTAGATATGGTAGAAGTCAAACAAACGAGAAAGACAGCATGACCAAATATTTGAGCCGGGTCAAGCGTCATAATAACATACGAGTACCTACGAATGTCTGAGACAATACTTGAATGTGAATGAATCAAGAAATGTGTGCCCTCTGGGTTGTGGGGTTAATAATTAAAGTAGTGTAGTTGAGATAATGTGATATAATTAAAATGCAGTGTGGCCTGATGGACAGACGTCACTTGTTCATAACAACAAGAAGAAAATTTCCGCAATGCATTAATGATAGGCTACGATTAAAAATAATTAGATTATATAATGGTTTCATTGGAGATGTAAAAAATATCGAAAACCACTCCCCCTCCCCTACCAAATCTATAATATCCCTTAAACTTTTATGCTTCCGATGCACTATAACTCTGTAATCAATTTAATGTATATATATTTTGTATTTATTTTATTTAACGCCCAAAGGGCTTTAACACGTTAGGTAGTACAATTAATTCGTGACCCATGATTTTTAAACAGATACAGAAATAATAAAAATAAAATTACATAAAAAAGCACACAAGTCATAAAAATACAAAACTACAGCAATTTCGTAGGTTTACAAAAATACAGATATGTTTAGGAATAGTTTTGGAATAAGTTTATGTTAAATATGTCAATATCACCTGAGTACTGATTTCCCATAGTGTGAAATCGTTGTATCGGAGAGTGGGCAATGTAGTTTCGCTTATGAATGCTACATTAGAATAGTGTATTTTGTCGTATAGTTACTGTCGGTATTCGTAAGTTTATGAGTTGCAGGAGTTCGCAACAGTCAAATTTAGAGTTAAGTATTTTTAATAAAAATGTTGAGTCGTTTATTTTACGTTTGTCTTCTAGTGTATTTTTATAATATTTAATAATAAATTATATTTTAAGTCTTCTAGTGGGATATTTAATTTAAAATTTATAAAACCCAGATTTTTTTTTTATTTGCTCAATGTTATTAATGTGAACTTCGTAAGATGGAGACCAAACTACCGAGTTATATTCCATTAGGCTTCTAACTACTTATATGTTATAATGATGTGCTGATGGAGAATCGGTTCAAATTAAATACGGTTGGTTTATGTATTAACCCCACAGCGTCATAAAGTCTAAATATTTCCACATTGCAATAAAATCCCAATAAGTGGAATATTTCTGAACATATCCGAAACTAATGGCCGCTATACACGACAGCTTTTTTCAGCCCGATTCTAATTAGAGACAAAAGCCAACATTTTTCACTTTACGCGATCACTATTTTCATCTCTACGATTTCAGTTGGCATCACAGCAAACAGCATGATTCATGTGTTGTTTGAGGTGATGACAATTGAAATCGTAGATATGAAAATAGAGATGAAATTAGCGATCGCGTAAAGCGAAAAACGTTGACTTTTGTCTCTAATTGGAATCGGGCTGAAAAAAGATGTCGTATATAACGGCCACAAAAACAATTTTTGAAAGGTGATGAAATACTTTCACAAACGTTATTATTAAAAATTACTCTCTTTTTTTTTCTTTAAAAAAAACTGGTAACAAAAAAGGAAAAACACAGACCTATTGTATTAGGCAAGTGTTTTATAAACGTTATTATCACCTCACGTTTGTGTCGTTTCATAAAAAAATAATTAATAAAAAATTCTCGAAATTTTATACAATTTTTTTCAAATTGCTATCGGAGACTTTGGTTTCGTAAAGGTGCATTCTTATATTTTGGGTTTAAAATCTTTTTAGGAGCTTTCTCTTTCTAACACCGTTAAGATCATATTTTCTAGTATCACCGTTTAGATTTTGGATCATATTTATGTGAGCTGGGACAAATTTGGTCTCCTGTGATTGAGCGTTTTAGATATCTACTCAATAAAGAGGTATTCAAATAAAGCTAGTTTTTACTTATTATGAATATACATTTTTGAACTTTGAAAGTTGTTCTGCATCCTGCCGATGTATATAATCCTGTCATGTTATGATTAGATACGTGTTTCTTATACGACTTACAACTATGTTTGAGTTATTTCAAAACTGAATATCAAATTAACTTACTCAGTCAACTCCACGCGTATCTAAATAAAAACAAATTAAATACCTACTTCAGAAAACGGAAAAGTGACGACAAAGATATTATTTTTGACAGGCAGATTATTATTTTGAACTGAAAATTATTTTAATGAATCAGAGATTGCTTTCGAATTCTGGAAGTCATTTCGGATTTTTTTATGCATGTTTTGGAAACCCGGACCCTAAATCAAGCTTTAACCCTAGATCACAAACCTTCGCCGAATCGACGACGCAGGATTAAAAAAAACCGCGATAACTTTTGCGCGCGCGACCGTCATTCTTTCATACTCAAGCTAATCTCAATCGGCCCGTTACTTCTGCGATATATGGTAGTGCGGACGATGGGGGGAATCCACGAGCGCCAATTCAACAAACCATGGCTCGTCGCATCGACGAAGGTTAGTGATAACGTGACTTTTTACTTTTGCTAGATTTTCACCAAATTTGTATTAGTTTCTAGATTTTCACCAATTTTTATTTATTTTATTAGTTAATTCAAGTCTTTGTTTTTGATATTTAAATAGTTTTTTTTTCAAAATTTAGTTATAACCAATTCAAATACTAACTTTAAAAATGTAACAATTGTTGATTTTGCATGAAAACTATGATCTCATTCATAAGGCTGTTGATAAATAAATTTGATATTTTTGTTCATCTAAATATAAGAAATAATATAAATAAATACTGTTCATTAATAATGAAAAAAAAATGTGCATGATTTGTTTTAATAAAACCCTTAAAGCCTCTTTATTAAGTACAGTAGTCGAAACGACGAAGGTTTGTGATAAGCGTCGAAAAATAAGGTTTGTGATCTAGGGTTTACATAGATATATATATATTTTTTTTTTTACATTTCTATGACATCTTAGGGGATGCTGCGTGGAGGGTTTTTTTATGGAAAGAAAAGAAAGGAAGTTCTGGGAAGGAAAAGCGTATGGGGTGGGGTGGAATCTGGGGGTCAAAGTGTCTGGGATTGACGAATGTATGAATCCAGCCCACGCGGTGCAAGGCCGAGAGTGTCCAGCTGGAGAAGTCTGAGTTAGGTCTCTCTTAACAAATCTTTCCCAATCGGCCCGCCACGTAGTAAGTAAGCAAACGCTTTGCCAAAACCTACATAGACAAACCGCATCTGCTAAGTCACCAAACGTAACGAACTACTTTATTATCCAATAAATGATTCCGCGGGCGGCGGTACCCATACCCGCCTCCCAAATTGATTGGAATAAGCTGATATATGGATATAAGCGTGCTTCTTCAAAATATCTTGTACATAAAAGGTGATTAATTTACAGGTTCTTAGTAGAAAGTTAACGATGTACGCAATTGTGAATAATTATTGACAATTACACATAAATTTATTTACAATGTCGCAGACTCTGAAAATTTTCCAATAATTTGTGCATTAAATAATATGTTATTTTTTTAATTATTTTTTATTTTATTTTTTTTTTTTTAGTAGAAAGCAGTCACTTTGTGGTTTGACATATTAATTAAAGGAAAACAATCACTTTGTTTGTAACCACGATTTATTGATTTAATTTTTATTTACCGACCGGTTTCGCTTAATACAAGCATCTTCAGGGTAAAAATTAAAACTGATGAAAAAATACATTATGTGAGCTTATATATACATACAGACAAAGACAAAACATAATATAAAGTAAGAGTGAGAGAGTGTAATTAACATCCTACATAGTGATAGAGAGAAAGAGACGAGTATATGAATAATTACATTATATCTACCGGGACAAAACGTCATTTGAATGTATTTTTTCATCAGTTTTAATTTTTACCCTGAAGATGCTTGTATTAAGCGAAACCGGTCGGTAAATAAAAATTAAATCAATAAATCGTGGTTACAAACAAAGTGATTGTTTTCCATTAATTAATATGTTATTAGTCATAATAAACAGTTTTTATTAGTAATGACATTATTTATTATTAAAAATTATTAATAACGTGTGCGTTAGTGGTTGTAACATTAATTTACCCTATTTTGTTAAACTTTTATTAGATATTTGGGTATAATAATTGACAACAAACCTCAGTGGGAAGATCACGTATTTAATGTTACAAACCGTACACGGAAACTGGCAAATGTCTTCAGATCATTACGAAATATCCTAAATAAAAACAGTATACTTTTCCCTATATCAATCAATTTTATATTACGATATAGTCTGGGGAGGATACTCTAAAACTACATTACATACATTAATTGAAGTTCAACAATTGATAACGCGGACTATTTACAAAGAACATTGTATTCACCCCACGAAGGATTATTTTAGGATTTCAAATTACTCAATATAAAATCCTTTTATGTCAAACCCATATCTTCCTATTTAAAATTCATACATGTATATATATATAAAAATATGTATTTTTGAATCAAACTATAATACAAGATATTCCAACCAATCCAATTATATACTTTTGAATGTAGCTATAACTTTGTGGTTATCCATTATAGATAAATGAAACAATTTAACTTTGTTTGAACCACTTATATATTTGAGTAAAGCCGACCGGTTTCGGAACGACCGTTCCTTCTTCAGGGCAAGCGAATACTGATATAAATATAAACTGGTCGGCTTTACTCAAATATATATATATATATATGTGTTTCAAACAAAGTTAAATTGTTTCATTAATCATTTAATCCAATTATATTTTTCAAAAGCCCAGACACAGTTTAACTTTCTTGCTCCTAAAATCTTCATTAATTTAACAATTGAAATAAAGTCAATAGCCTAATACCACAGTTTCGGGAAAGCGCTTGGAGACTTTCTGAGTGAATGTGATAGTGTTAGTAGCCTTTTCTCGTACTCAGATAGAGTTGCTTGTATTAATAATAATAATAAATCATTATAATATTATCAAAATCGAGGTTTTTGCATGTTGTTCCTATCAGTAAATCTCGATTTTATATTTCAGGTAGGTAGGAAATAGTAATAAATTGAAAATTTCTGTATTCTCTAGAAAAAAAATGTTTTACTTTAAACTTCTATTTATATATCCCTGTACGCGAATGCTTATTTCCATCGATATTTTACATTTAACCGCACAATATTGAAGTTAAGTCATTTGCATCTCTTAATAAATTATTTGTTCTGTGAATGGGAAAAAATTTGTGGTCAACAATTATAATTACCATTAGCAAATAGCATTTTATCACAATTAATATGTGGTTAGAATTCAACAACATTATCTGAGATTGGAATGCGAAATTAAACGTTAATGAATGTTTATGTCATAGACTTGTATCGAATCCGATTAGCAGTGCAGAGATACTCCGGTAGAACTGCATTGTGGGTTTGTCCGCGTGTCCCTAGTAATTTTTCTCGGCTCCACGTGCCAATTTGTTCGGTTTCCTGTAGATCACGTAGAAATCGTGATGTCTCCCTTACTATCATAGACAGAAATATGATCTAAATGGTGTTGAAAAGAGGCAATACCTCACTTTATATTCAAATCCAAAAGATAACCACAAAATAATTAAAATGTACACCTCTATGAAACCTAAATGTTGTGAATTTTTAAAATATTATTTTTACATGAAACGACAAAAAAACCTACGATAACGTTGAGAATACAGTTGACTAATAAATGTGTGTTTTTTTTCATTACCAGCAATTTTAGTTAGTTGTCTTCAAATTATTAAATTTAAAAAATTACACGGTCATTTCTAACAATAAAATGATA
Source organism: Limnephilus rhombicus (assembly GCA_929108145.2). Taxonomy (NCBI): domain Eukaryota; kingdom Metazoa; phylum Arthropoda; class Insecta; order Trichoptera; family Limnephilidae; genus Limnephilus; species Limnephilus rhombicus. The sequence goes on from OV815296.1 coordinate 3,778,286, forward strand.
GCATTGTATTTCATCACCTTTTAAAAACAGTTTTTAGTTTTCTGATACGTTCACAACTGTTCCATTTATTTGGAATAAAAGCAGAAACATTTTTACCTACTAACTTTTTAAAATATTATATCTATTTTTTTTTCTTGTCCATCAATCAATTTCATTGAACTATCGGTTGAGAGTTTGTCTGCTATATTGGAGTAGAAAGGTTTTATGTGCATTGGTTGTCTTCCAATCGGGTGTAGATTAGTAACTATATATACCTATTTCTGTTAATAATACAGATTTTCTAATATCATCTTCATGAAGACGTACTTCGGTTAAAAATATATTTACAATATTTTAATTTAAGGTTAGGATATACCATTTGGAACTTGAGTGAAAAATGTTATGGTTTAAAGTATTATATAGGTATACACACAAATCAACAAACGATAATTCTAAATATGTATATATGTCAATTTGGGAGGCGGGTATGTGTACCGCCCCCCCCCAGGAATAATTTATTGGATAACCAACACCTCTGCCATAGGTCACGTCAAGTCGTTCGCTACATTTGGTGACTTAGCAGAAATGTCCGGGTTCATTCGGTGTGGACACATTGGCTCACAGATTCTATATCCACCCCTTACGGCCTTTTTCTTCCCAGATCTTTCTTTCCTTCCTTATATAAAAAAAAACCTCCACACAGATATGACGTAGGCCCTGAGGGAGTTTATTTTCCTCAGGCCCTTCTGCGTGTAGCTTAAGTTAAAAATGTAAGTTTTACTTCTTATATATAATTATACGTAGAATTAATAAATCGTAATTTAAAACAATTAAAATCATAAGAGACTTAAACGCCCTGTGATTAGTCGACGGGTTCTGACAGAACATAGACCGCTCCCTCACGGGTCGGTCAGACGCGTGCACTGAATGCGGCCAATTTCACGGGACGACGACGCGCTGCGCTCGCGCATGGGTCAACATCATGGTGTATAATAATAACTAATTTTTTTATTATTATTCGTCCGGAACCTGTAAATTTTGATAATTTTGATGGATATATACTGAAAAATTAAAACTTTGAAAATTATTTCAACTTAAAAATAATGGTAGGCATTTAAGATGGCAGTTAAAAAAATAATATAAATTGACTGGATTTTTTTACTGTGCTACTCGTACTTTACACTGATAAGTGATTTAAAAGTGAGGTTTGTCTAGGTCTTGGAGGCGGATGACAAGGACACACTGAACCCCAAATTCCTACCCACCCCTTATACCCTTTTCCTTCCCAGAACTCTCCTCTCCTTCTTTTCCTTAAAAAACCCTCCACATAGCATCCCCAAATATGACATAGGCCCTGAGGTACGCCTTAGTTATGTTTTGGAAAATACAAATGACACAAATTAAATATTACAGTTCGAGATTTTACTCAGTATGTTAAAAATAAATATGTGCATTCATCCTTAAGTCAATAGATGTCGCGTATTAAAATAAAAATGGATAAATTTATCCACGACACTATACTATCTAAATAGCATTTGGTTCGTGATGAATTTTGCAATCATAAATACATAAATATAGTAGCCAATAAAATTAAGCGTTAAGAAAATTAAAATAATGTTGGTAGATCTTAGTCGAAGTATGGTGATGGAGAGAGAGCTGGCACAAAACCGTGATGAGTGGAGGAAGACTCTTGAGGAGGCCAAGACCCACCAGGGGTTGTAGAGCCAATAGTGATGATGAGTCGAAGTGTGATGACTGAATCGGATAAAGTCCTATTAGCTCAGTGGCAGAGCAAGCCTAAGGTCCTGGGTTCGATTCCTAGACGAACCCGTACCTTTTTCTGTTTTTGATTTTCATTTCAGTGTCGCTAATATCATCTTCATTAATTAAGTGTTACAAATGATACAATTTGCGTCAGTAGTAGATCCGGCACTTAGTTGAGACCTTACAAAGAAAACGATGTTAAACGGGCATGTTATTATCTCTCCTGCGCTATCATTAATTAACAAGACTTGTATGAAGAAATGTGTCGTGATTCGGGTTCAAAGGTCCATCTTTACCTCTGCTGTAATTAATTTGATGCCACAATAACATTATAATGATTAACCTTGTGCCGGTGTGGCTGTGGCTGTATCCTCGCTGCAGTAAAACCGACCGCATCATAATTATTATGATGTTTAGTATTGTTGGTTAAGTAATAAGTTAAAATGAACTGAGTAATAACGCGGTAAGTCATTTTATTAAGCACCACTTAAGTCGATAAGTCTTAAAAAGCAACTGTGACTTAATGAAGATGTCCACACATGCTGTAATTAATGTTTGTTTGAAATATGAAAAGTCTCAAGCAGCATGTACGATCATTTTTAATAATATGTGTAAATGTAAAGAATAAATAAAATTTAACATTCTAACAAAATTTCGTCGTATTTTACAAACTACTTTTCAAATTAGTAACTTTTAATATTTTAGTGTTCAAGCAACAGTTCTCCAAATCGTCTTGGAAGGAGATTGCTTATTTGGAAAGCAAAAAGTTCTTTGGTATTAATCTAGGTTTATTTGATACTTCGCGTGAACAAGGGGTGACCACGATAGTTGACCTATCTGGAAACTGACTAAATGGAATCTGATGCGATTGAACTCCTAAAGACTGCGCCTGGGCCCTTAGTCCCTCTGGTGCCCAAACTCCGAACTAGACTACCTGCCATCTAGCGGACTTTTGGGCCAGCTCTTAGCACTGCCCTCTATGTGACAAACTGGGAAGCTTTTAGATGTACTACAAAAATGTACTATTTACTTGTGAAAATGCATTATTTATATAATTATTGGGATGTATAGGTTTTCACATAAAGTATTTTTAAATACATAGTAAAAAGATAAATTAAAGATAATATTTAGAGATTTGGATAGATAGCATTAGATAAATAAATGTAAAAACATAAATAACTTTAATTACATCACTATTAAACATGTTCACATCATCAGGTGTAAGTGTATATTAATTTATTCATAATGATGTGAACATTGTTTAGGAAACATGTAGGCTGTGTAGGAGCATTAATTAAAAAGATGTAAACAAAGTTATACGTTTTTCAATAAAATAGTTTAAATAAGTTTTCTTCGAAGAAAAAAAAAGTGTAAGCATACTACAAACTGGGATTTAGCGAAAACGTGGGTAGAGACGACAATGTGGAATTGACGAAAACCAGAAGTTTACAACAGTCAAACCCGGAATTTCATACCAGATCTGGGAGATTTCTATTCACCAACTTATCGGAACGTAATCTAAATTTGACAAACGCATTCTTTCGACCTTTGAATTGATTACGTATTGTAAGTTTTAAATGTAACAGACGATATCAACAACACGTATCTGATGTTTCTTGTTATTGATCAGGTCAAGAGTGAATAAGATAAAATTAATGAGATAGATATAATAAGTTGTATTACTAGGTATTATTAAGGTTTAAACGAGCGTACCAACAAACTAATTGACGGATTACCTCGTTCTGAGGTATTCTCGGTTTGATGGAACTTAAGAACGTGTAACAAATACTATTGGAATGAAATACTTGAAAACTGCATGGTACATTAATTTTCCGTCAGTCTTATGTTAATGCAACATCATGTATTATATTATTATTAATTCTGTGAGCATTAGACATCACGTCCAAAAGTTCTGTGAGCATTAGACATCTCATCCAAAAGTTCTGTAAGCATTAGACATCACGTCCAAAAGTTCGGTGAGCATTAGACATCACATCCAAACGTTCGGTGAGCATTAGACATTACGTCAAAAAGTTCAGTGAGCATTAGACATCATGTCCAAAAGTTCTGTTAGCATTAGACATCACGTCCAAAAGTTCTGTGAGCATTAGACATCACGTCCAACAGTCCTGTGAGCATTAGACAACACGTCTGAAGGCTCTGTGAATATTAGACATCACGTCTTAACGATCTTTAAGCATTAGACATCACGTTGTCCAAACGTTTATGAGCATTATACATCACGTTCAAAAGTTCTGTGAGCATTAGACACCACGTCCATAAGAGTGTGTTTCTAATTTTGTCTTAATAAATCCAAACCAAAATTTCTCTAGCTACTGAATTGTAAACCGTATAATATTCCATGTTTTTTTTTTTCATATATATACGGAATCATGTAATTTATCTAAAGAAACAGAACTGCTGATGAAATGCCAATCGGTCGAGTTAAAACAGGACTTCCCTACGCTCAGTCAAAAGTAATACGTATGTAAAGGAATACCTACCTAGGAATGCATAGGGATTTCTTCGTATTCGAATAAATGTCATTCATTGATGTGTTGTCATGGTGACATACAAACACATTGTTATTGTTTTTGACGAGCTATGTAGCAGGGATTCAAGTAATCAAGATATCAGAAAAATAAGTGTTAAAGTGTTATAATGTTTAATAAACTTCAATTGTAGTTTCTTTGTTAACAGAGCAACACATGATTTGTTTTGTCATTACCAGTAAAGAAGTACAACCAATAGACAAATTGTCTTATACGTATAACTGTCTTTATTATAATTGTATTTTTCATACTGGAGCCAGTTCCAAAGGGAAGAAGTACACGACTCCCAGTTAGCAGCAAACTCATGTAAAGTTAATCAGGTGCCGCGTCTAATTAGCTTTCACAGAACACACGGGAAGAACGTTAGGTTATCTGTATTGATCTCATTACAGTTGAACGACCTAACGCCAAACCCAATCTGTGTGTACTTACTGCGAAACGCTAAACGTAAAGTCGACAGAATGTAACTCATTACATTGGTCGTGTGTCTTACGAAAGCAACGTAAATCACGCCGGTAATAATCGGCGACGTTCGCCGCTAGCCTTAGAACTCAATTAAAATAGAGTTATTGTATATTACACATTTTGTTTATTTCAATGATCGGAGTGTGACCTTAAAATTACCAGTTACAACTAAGACTTATTGCCTAATTCTCGAATTCGTCCTAAACCGGTTGTTGACCCTACAACTTCCTGAACTGTTAAAATTCCATCGATTTTCAAATATTATAATATTATGCGATGTCGCAATCTTATAATGTATGCATTATAAATATATGCAATTAATTGTAGACGGCCCTGACTAGCTATTACCTTAATCTACTCATTTCCGTAGTTGTATGTTTTTTTTATTTATAAGTAGCTTTTACCCGCGGCTTCGATCGCGTGGCATTGAGAAGAAATTACTTCACAAAGAATTTTCTCACGAGAATGAAATGTTTTTCTGGGATGAAAAGTATCCTATTTCATTTTTCAGCACTTAAGCTATCCCTACGCAACAAAATCACGTCGATCGGTCGCACAGTTGCGACGTGAAAGAAGGACAAACAAATAAACAAACGCAACTTAATAAGCAACAATGCAATGCCCGAATCAATCTCTCCTCTATTATCGAAATTATTTCAAAATGTGTCACAGAAAATATAACATATTCATTGGTTTTGGGGAGAATGCTCTGATAATGACTCCTTACAATAATATAATGAGCAACATATCGCTGTATCATTGAAAAATAATATAGTTGTAATTGTTTTTACTTTAACATTATGCGTGCGTAAAGAATATGTTGACCCGACATTTGGTCCGGCGACATTTGGTCCGGCGGACAGTTGATCCGACCGACATTTGGTCCGGCCGACCTTGATCCGGCAGACAGTTGATCCGGCGGACAGTTGGTCCGGCGACAATTGGTCCGGCCTGATCCTTTAGAAAATTTTTTCTTCAGGTAAGTATGTAAAGAGGATATACGGCGTACAACCAAAGTCGATGTACTTATATCTGAAGGCATCTTGAGTGAAAATCCGCTGTAAAAATATTTTTACTAACAATAATTTCGACTCTCCGAAGAAGCATGCGGCAATACAAAATACGACATACTTATACGTGCAGTCGGTTTAACAAAAAAACCGTAAAAGATTCCTACTTGCGTATAACTTTTTATCTGATTTTCACTCAAGATGCCTTCAAATATAAGTACATCGACTTTGGCTGTACGGCCGTATATCCTCTTTAGATACTTACTTGAAGAAAAAATCTTCTAAAGGATCAGGCCGGACCAACTGCCCGGAGGATCAACTGTCCGCCGGATCAAGTGTCGGCCGGACCACATGTCGGCCGGATCAAATGTCGCCGGACCAACTGTCGCCGGACCTAATGTCGCCGGATCAACTGTCATGGAACCAAAGAATATGTAGGTACGGCCCCGGCGAAAGAAATCCTTGGATTTATAATTCGATATTAAAAAAGTTACAATTTCTGGCAGTATTAAAAGTACAACATTTAATAAATCAATTACATTAATATTTTAATTCTTATTAATTTGAATAATAATTATTTAGTTAGCCAACATCATCGTGTTAGCTAATAATTTATTTTAAAAAAATAATAATTAACAGATATTTACTTTTTTTAATATTTTTAATGTTTAAGTATATATTATTCAATTCCAAACTTATTGATTGTGGAAGAAATATGTTTTTTTAAAATTAAACCGACTTTCAGTCGCGGTAATTTCTTTCGAAATTTTGATATATTGTTGGACGGCCTAGTACAAAGGAGATTTCTGATTCTTGATTTTTCCCTTGCTGGCATTTCCTTTTGCATTTCTCGTCCCGTGTCCATATATCTCCTGATTGAATTTTTATGTTCTACTTTTGAGTTCCTTGGGCATCATCCGCCCACTGCATTGCCTGGATGTTCGACTTTATACTCTTTTGACAAAATATTAGAAGTACCTAACTGTTTGGTTAAAATATTTCACTAGATATATTATCACCTTCTCCAGCCCCTCTTCTTGTGATGGGGAAGATATTTGTATTACGTGTATTAAATGTATACACCTACATCATTTTTAAGATTATTAACTTTTTATTAAAATTATTTTCTTAAACAAATCATTAAATTAAAAATAAAATTAAAATTCAACTAAAAATTATTAACGTCCTTTAAATTTTTGACTTATATTTTTTTAATTGCAATATATTTTAAATCACAAATAAAAAGATTTTTACTTTCCCGTACAAAATAACAAGAAAGCCACCTCGCGGAAAGAGAGTTCAACGCGCGGTTAAAATTAATATATAATTGTACACTAACTTGTTTTACTTTCGTTTTATTCGATTTTTAATTAATTATCCATAGAAAAGCGTCAACATTAGACTTGGTTAGATTAAACCTAATTTATGTTATATTAGCAACTATTTTTGTACGATCCTGAAAACCTTCGGTTTCAACCAAAACCTGGTGGGCCTAAAAATATTAATAAAATGTCATCATTTAAAAAAAAAATTATTTTGACTGCACAATCTCTCCACGATAAACGTCGCTAACATATTGGAAGAGAAAACGTAAAAAACATCCAAAAATTGATCAATTGTTATGTCCTTGCAGTGACAATAAAATGTAGGTACATAGAAATGTTTTTGGACTTCCATGGGACACCCATGTCAGAGACATCTATTTAGTTTCCGGTATTCTTCCAATCACAGTCCTTGCTAAACATGAAATCACAAGCACCATCCTACAAATTACCCAACAATCAACTCACACTATCATCAAGCCACTTTACAATCAAGACATCCACACTCACAATACTCGAAATAGCAATAAAATCCGCATACCTCAAACACACACTACAAAATATGGGATAAAATCTCTGAACTATGTTGCCTATACACTATATAATTCGCTACCAGAAATGTACAAGGGAATCCAGCAAAATAAAAAAATCAGAGTAATGCTTTAAAAGAATATTTTTTAAGTATGTATAAGGATGAAACTTTGTAATTTTCTTGTCATGTTCAATTGTCTTGTTTCTTTTCTCTTCTTTTCTTTTTCATTAAGTTGTAAACATCCATATCTGTATAACCTTGTTCCCTTTTTCTTTAATTGTTTTCCATTGCTGTTTATTCTACTCAACCTGTATTTTATTTTTCTTCTATATTGTATGTGAATCTTATATTTTAATATCCAAATTCTTATGTAAAATTTTAACTATATCCTCCCACCCATGATTTGTATGTTCCTCCTGTCCCAAAATGAGTTCCGTAACTGTATCGGGATTGCTCTAGCAAGAAATAATAACAATAAAAAAATAAATAAAAATATACAAAAATAACGCGGATATTTTTGGATCTAATATACATTGAAAATTGTATTGAGTTTTTTCTTTTAAAAAATATAAAACGTAACTAGCAAGTAAATCCAATTTATCGATTGGGCCATTTAATATTTTTTCATTATTCTTTTATTATTTCATTTACGTCTTACCGCCATTTTCATTTGAAGGATATAAATAATTCTTTAACAGTAACCTTGAGACTTGAGAGTAACACCCAATTTAATGACATTATCTTTCCCGTTGCCAACGTACCTAAAGTTTCGGAATTTACTACCCTAATGTGCAATTTTGATTGAGACCTTAGTTTTTTTTTGTGTTCCTACAAAACACATTCAGCCTTACTAATAAATAATTCTAGCCGTTAAATGGTGTTTTGGTTACAATAATAAACTCTTTAGAAGTTCTGTTCTGAAATCGTTCTGATGAACGCATCTTAGTGACTGTCTAGTTAATAACAATTGTAGCACGGCAACGATGGCGTAATATCAATGGCATTAACGTGCATATTTTAAAAAACTGCTACACGCTTAAAACCTTTACAACTCGTTGATTAATGAATAGCCTTTTTTAAAAATTAACCATATTTCACGAAAGAAAACCATAAAAATAATTTCCAATAAAATTTATGAATAATTGTTGTAAAAATGATGTGCGTACGTGGGATACCTGAGACACCCTTCACAGCAACCCAAGTATTGTTTGCATCTTGGCATGGTCGAAGGCTAAAGAATAAATAATTATTCCAAGTATAAAATACTCTGTAAGTCTAGCATTGTTGTTTCAAGTGGTTTTCCAAGTCGTTTGTCATTACTTTTTCAGCGACTTTCTTGTTGAGTTCTTAAATTATTTTTTGAGAAGATATTGCAATAATAATTTATGTTTGTTCAGGTAATATTAAGTGTGGTCTTAAAATGTTATTGTCTGAGATTAAAACTTCAATTTAACGTAAATATTTTCAAATCTTTTACAATTAACATAAAATTGTTATTGTATTTCTAGTTCCGAGTAAGTGTTTTACAGTTACAAGTGTCGAAGATTCGAGTGTATTGGCGTGGAGTTTTCCTTTATTTTCGTCTATTTTTAATACTGAGCATATACACTTCAGTTATTTTTAAATTAATTATTTATTTATCATTGAAAAAGATGAAAGCAATAATAAATCTAAAAGAAACTTAAACAGGACAAGACGCAGAAAATAAAAAAGGCAATGGTCGTCGATTTACTTAAGGCCCGGTAGTAAGCGCTCAAAAAGAAGAAGAAAGGGAGATACGTATATACGAATGTTGGAGGGAGCACGCTAATATTAAAAAAGATAATATTAAAGCGAAAATGGTTAAAATGTTTAATACAACACGCCTCGTTTAAATAGAGCAAAAATCTCAAGGAAAATGTTTTAAATAGCATTAAATTTAAAGAAATACTGCCAATTTTTGCATGCGTAGGTACAACTCGTAAAATAACAGAAAAAACGTGTCCATGACAATTTTCGGAGCATACGTTGACGTTTTTTTTTCTATTGAGGGAATTTCATATAATTACCATTTCGGTGGTCATTTTGGAAAAGGTATAGATTTACTTCAAAAATAACTTTTTTTTAACCGTATTGGAGAAATATGTTATAAAATGGGAAGACAAGAGATCCTGTATTATTCTGTTCAATTTTTCTTTTAGATTTATTCGTATTATCTTCTTCTTACATTGATAGATATAACCTTCAAAAGTTATTAAAAAAAGTTATTACAATAAAATTGAATATTCATTTATCGTTCAGATACAATTATCTATTGTCCGAATGCACTTGTTTTTATTAAGTATGTAAGCTACGAGAGTAACGGCTGACATAATATCATTAATTATATTATTACTTATTACATAAATAAGCTATGTAAATCGCATTATTATGTAACTACGAGTTTCCTAAATAAATTATTTCAATGCGTACTATAGTTTTCTAAAGCATATAACCAATAAATGCTATTTTTCACATGTACAGCACATCCTTATTTGTAACTTACAAATTTTAAGTACACATTATTATCTACCAAACCCGAAGGTGTTAAGCGTAAACCAAAGGGTTTGCGGAAAGTTTTAATGTCATGCAATGTTTTCGGAAAATCCGCTCGATGACAGTATTCACGATTCATTACAAGAGAACGCTCTTTGTGTTTTGTATTGAATATGTTTAAACAAATATTTCCCCTTTCGAGAATTCTCACTCAAAGCAACAAAGTAAGATAGACTATGCGTTTTTTTAAATATTTTTTTTTATTATTATTTATATATTATAATACAATACATCACAACATGATGCTTTGTCAATCCAACTGGGATGGACTCCTGTTGCAGGACAGCCAAATTGCATATTTAGTTAATAATATTCTTAACAAAGGAATTTCGTTCAAGATATCACAAGAATGAGATTCTGTCAAGACAACTTTTGAGAACATTAATAATTTAATAAAATAAAATACTTTTTTGTTTAAAACCACGATATTTATTAATTTTTTAACCGACCGGTTTCGCTTAACTTAAGCATCTTCAGGGTACAAATTAATACTAGTATTAATAGAAATAGAAAGCAATCACTTTGTGGTTTGACATATTTAATAAAATAAAAATAAAAAAATTTTAAAACCACGATATTTATTAATTTTTAAACCGACCGGTTTCGCTTAACTTAAGCATCTTCAGGGTAAAAATTAATATTAACTTAAGCATCTTCAGGGTACAAATTAATACTAGTATTAATTTGTACCCTGAAGATGCTTAAGTTAAGCGAAACCGGTCGGTTAAAAAATTAATAAATATCGTGGTTTTAAACAAAAAAGTATTTTATTAAATATGTCAAACCACAAAGTGATTGCTTTCTACAATAACATTAATAATTTCATTTGGAACGAAGGAGTGGTTTCTTTATGTCCTTGAAAGAATCGTAAAGATGTGATTTTTTTCAAGGTCATTTTGGAGAACATTAATAATTGCATTCAGAACAAATGAGTGGTTTCTTTCAGGAGAACGCATGGATGAGATTCTTTCCAGGTCATTTTGGAGAACATTTACAATTGCATAATAAAAAATATAGTATGTAACTATAATTTAACATTTACTAAGTATTAGAAATTACACATTAATAAACCAATATATGACATATAAATTCCCAATGTATTTATGACTATTTATTTGATAATTGATTTTTTTTCAACATTAACTTTGTGGATTCACTGGGGAGGGTCTTTTAGAGGAGAGGAAGTAGTGAACATGAATTTTGAAGAAACCCATGTTGAAAGGGAATCGTAGAAACGACCCGTTCTCGTGTGAGAGATGTCAACCGAGTACATATGTTGGATACGCGCCGATGTCGAGGGGATCAATGATGCTAGTTTCTCGGATCATTTTCCATCGATATACCGTTAGAACAAATACAGCATTTCTACCTGACGTCTGCGCTCTAAGGATTGCAATCGGTGACATGCTCCGAGATCTAGGGGTGAGGCTCTTGACTCATAATCCGTAGGTCACGGGATCAAATCCCGGCGTGCGCAAATAAATTAATAACCGTGATTAAAAAAAAGAAATCTATTAATTCTGATTTAAAATGGTGCCACAAAATAAATTTGCTGTGTTTGAATAAATAAATTTCATTTGGTTAATTTATGTTGGTTCACAATTAATTCATTTAAAATAATATATAATATATTTACGTCACGTTCCAGAGTGGTGTACGACCACCATTCAGAATTCAAACATTGCTTGAAATGGCTTTGGCCGTGATTTGTGACCATATCTGAACAGCCAGATACTTCCCCACCTTTTTCTTCTCCATCTTCTTCCCGTCCTCTCTGTCTTACAATATACCCCAATTGGAGATGGCATAGTCTCACTGGCTCCAGACGTGAGCAGCTAGGACTCTTGTTAGGTATTCACATTAAAAAATACATGTATATGAGAATCTATCAAACGGATCGTCCATTTCTGCAAAATCGAGGAGTCGTACTTTGTACATTTATTCAACAACTGATTCATGTCCTCCACTGTGAATAACTGGTTCGTATGGCAACCCTCTTCTGTAAATCTACCCTTGTCTCATTTTTTTAAAAGCATGTTATATGGTGATTTCTCATTTCTTCATCCTGCAGGCTTATTATAGAGAAGTCTCTCTGCTGGTAGGTTAACCTCCATCCATGCTAAATGTGCTGCCACCATCCCAATCATATAAATCTCATTATTAATGACCGTTCCATGAATCGGTTAATATTTTATAAATATTGTCACTTGCGGCTCTTTGAACAGTATTCTTTCATATAACATAATTAATTTTGCATTATATTATTTATTTCAACTTATGAGTAACACGTAAAATATTAATTTTAATACGTGGCTAATCCTTAATTCAAAGTTAATATTAAAATCATTTAAAAATTCACCACAAACAGGAAAAACGCTCTTCGATTAACCGACTCATAAAATGATGAATATAATTATCATTATTCTCCAAATTGTTCAGGATATTTTAATGTCGGCAAACAGGATCCTATTTGATGATCGTTTAACATAATTTTTTATATATGTTGAGCAGTGCGCACCTCTGTGAGTGGCATTTCTACAAATATCCAACATCATAGAAAACAGTCAGTCGGTGTCAGCGTAGAGAGCGCGCGTTCCTTAATCTCTGCCTACCCTTGAGGAACTTTCGAATAGTGGTAGTTCATAATACGTGTACCTGTAAATAATACCAAGTTTTCTGACTGGTTTCTCAAGTGTATAATGTTAAAAAATTCAAAGTGTCTTTCAGTGCCGTGAGAGTAGGTAAATTTTATTTACCAAGAGTTATTTCGAGTCCTGTTTTCCTCCCCGAGTTTTTATCGGGGTGTTTTTATCATCAAAGCAATCTGCATCCTGGAATAACTCAGCGGAACTGTTCTCGTACCAGTCACGTAGGTGTCGAAGTCATGAGGTACGCTATGTCAAACACGCACGTATTTAAAAAAATATATTTTTACGAACTATTCACATTACCCCAATCTTTTGCTGGAATATCATTAATCTGAGTAAACTTAATTTTCCTGCTTTTAATTTTTTTTTAATCTAATTATGTACGCACAAATTTCAGCGCATATTGAAAAAATCCTAAAATTACTATATGTAAGAATCCTATCTGTTATTAGTTTAAAAAATCATACTTTTCCGTAATCGATAAATCTTACATTTTCCTATAAATTTTTTTGGTACTTATTTACAAAATTAGTATTATTTGCGTGATTTTAGTATTTTGAGTTTGAATTCCCTCATTAAACACCAAAACCTTGTCTTACTGTGTTGAGGAAAGGCTATTATTATTTTTTTTCATAACACTGTAATTTAAAAAAAAACACATGTCATTAATGAATATTTATTTAAAAATTACAAATATTAAATGTTTTAAAGTCCAGGGAATTTAGCATTTTAGATCATTTGCTGAAGAATATTATGTTGTACCTATGCATATTTAAAAAGCTTCTACCATCTGATTCATTTTTATACATATAAATAATCCAGTGAAAGTAGGATAAAAACCTATTTTTTCTACGCCATAATTTATGGCAACCAAAGAGAGCCTCCTTGATGGCCACCCATTGAATAAGGCGCGGAAAACGTGCCTTATATTTTTAAGACGTTCATTAACTTTTCGATCAGCATCTTTGGCAGATATCGTGTTTTTGAAAATGAAAACCAATATTTTCAGTATTTCATTAAAACTGATTTCTTTTCACTGAAAACCAATATTTTCAATATTTCATTAAAACTGATTTCTTTTCATTGAAGAAGAAGATAACAATAATAATCTAAACGAAAATATGAAAGAGAACAGGACCCAGAAAAACAGAAAAGGACAATGATCGCAACTGGGACTCGAATGCAGACCTCTCGTCTAACCGGGACGTGCGCGTTAACCAATGTCGCTGTTGCTGTTCTGTCAAACCGTCGTATTTGTCCATCTCAAATTTTCAACTAATTATTTTTCCATATTCTGGGCAACTACCCTTTTTATTGGAAACCTGGATAGCGTCTCAGATAAAGGTGGCAATAGCGAAATTGGTTAACGCGGACGTCCCGGTTGGACGAAAGGTCTGGGTTCGAGCCCCAGTTGCGTCTTTTTCTGTATTTCTGTGTCTTGTTCTCTTTCATATTTTCGTTTAGATTATTACTGTTATCTTCTTCTTCAATTTATGGGAATAACCTTCAAAAGTTTTAAAAATGAGTTTTTCTTATTAGAAAAATTTATTTCTTTTCATTTGTTCAATTGCGTCAGATAAAGATAGAAAATCTTTTTTTTTCATTTATTCTTTTTAAATGTAGTGACTTTATATACATATATGACCTGATGTTTGTTATACGCGAATCCAACCTCACAATAATCCTAAAACAAGTCAATATAATTTGAAGTACCCGGTCTACAATGAAATACAAATCATCGTCAAATAGCGTCCGCAACAGAGGTGATGTCCTTGTCGCATTGTTTGTCCAACTGCGGAGCCTCCGCGTCACTGTGTGTCCATTGACTAAAATCCCACAAGTGACAGTGATGTAATCCACTGTGCGGCAAAATTTGCAGGGCTGGGGTATTTTAAAATAACGACCAAAAATTGAATATATTTTGGTAAGATTAATATAATATTGTGATATCGGTTAAGCATAACTAGAGAGGGTTAAACAATAATAGCGTGACCTTTTCAATTTACCATGGATATAAAAATTAGTTTTCTTTATAATTGTCTGCTTTTATGTTAACCTTAACCACGTCCTAAAGTAGAACCTCGCTAATTCCAACGTGTCTCAGGAGCAATCAGTGCGAATAAAGACAAACCACCGATTTGCTCACATTAACTTCTGCAACAAAACCTGAAGATGTCAGACGAACTATCAATAAAGCTCGAGATAGGCAAGTCGGCAATAATGTACATTTAAATTAAATGCCAAAGTCCGTTAAAGCTCATTATCCAGCGGCTGAGAAAGATGGTCTTGCGATTGCACCTTTGCAACTGTACAGGTCGGTTTCGATGAGAAAGTTTAATTATTCCCCGTTTCAGCATTTTTAACTAATAACTCAATATCGATTTTATTTCATTCAAAATTTGCTTTAATACATTCAAGTTAGCAATAAAAATGATAAAATTATACACATTTTCTAATTATTTTTTATCGCAAGTATTCATATTTTTCAATAATATCTAAGCAAAATAATTGTGGAAAAATCTGAAATATATTAGTTTGTAGGACCGTAAATAAATGGACAAATTGAAGTAAAAACGTCGCAAAATACGTGGACGGATTTTTATTAAAATTATTTTGTTTGAACTAAAATAAAATTTCTGAAAGTAGCTTTCCAAGATCAATTGATGACACAGAGCGAGTTTACAAGCTACTATCTGGGAAATTCACTATTCGACTGTCAAACATCACAGGCGTCATTATTCTTGTTACTGGCGCTAGCAGCGACCTCAGTTTCCTGCGCTACTGAGCAAGTGGACAGTTTTGAGTGTCATCATGACAATCTCACTCGCCGATTTACCCGCTTTTAAATTAGTAGATGGTAGCTTGTAAACTCGCTTAGTGTCATCGAGTATCATCGTATTAGTATGTGATTTGAAGTGTATTGTATAGTACGACTTTCGAATTCAATTTTTATTTTTTTAAAGAAAAGATTCGATACGTCAAGAAATTGATTTAAAAAACACCTATCCGATTGTATCCGGCCTCTGTGTTTCCTCCTTCCTACAACATGGGTCTCTTCAAGACCAATGTTCATTCCTTCCTCTCCTCAAAAAGACCCTCCACACAGCATCCCAGATGACATAGGCCCTGAGGGAAATTATTTTCCTCAGGGCCTCCTGTGTGGAGTTAATGTAAAAAAAAAAAAAAAAAAAAATCTTCTTATTCCTTCGTGTGTTTCCCTCACATTTCAAAAATAAATTTCACGTAAAAAATTATAATTTTAAAATAGAAGACATTTTCATGGTGAAACATAAATATTAATGAACAACTGGATACCAATTAATATTTCCAGTTTTTTAAAGTGGGTTATTCCTTTCTGCATATCTTGCTAATACCTACTTTAATTATTTTCCTTCCATTTTCTAAGGTAACTGAACACAAAACTAACGCTCTATTATCCTTAAATAACTTAAGCATCGTCTGTCATTTATATTAAATTTAATTTGTATTTATATCGAACTCAATTCACTAAAAAGATGTCAGAACAAAAGTTTTATAAACCTTTTAAAAATATTTTATTTTAATTAATCAAAATTTTCAAAATTGTCGTTTCTGATAAAATCAATCACAGATAGCTTATGGATAATTTTACATACAGTATTCCTTTTCAAAATAACAAATGCTTCTATATATTACTTGGTCTCTTTTGGAAATACGGGAAAATCATTGTACAGTAGTAAAAATTAAAAATCAAAAATTAATTTAGTTAAATAATTTATTTTGTTAAGCTAAAGAACAATAGAAAAATAAACGTAAAAATAACGTTGTGCAATTAAATCGCGAATCTACATTTAAATGAAATTGATAAACGTCGCTATACACCTAGTGTCATTGGGTATTCCCGGGGTAAGAGGGTAATCAGGGCGGGATTTAAAAGCTAGTTGGAAAAATTTAATTGAAACTTTTGATTTGCACAAATACATTCAAAGGTGTGCTCTTTAAAATGATTTACCGATATTTATTTAATATTTAAAGACTGAAATAAGAAAGTGAAACTAAATCATTTATTTACTAACGTGAATACCGCACAAGAGTCCCAAATGACGGAAGTCAATTTGATTTTGAAAGGGGTATGGCTGAAAGTAGCAGTAAGAATTAGATGTGGAATTAGAAATGGTGAGGAAGTAGCTGATTATTCAGATCTAGCTAGTAAACATGACTAAAACCATTTCAAATAACATTTTGATTCCTATAGGCGGTCTTTTATCACTGCATCAATAAAAATTGATGCAAAGTTTCTGAGATTTATTTAATCATTAAAAGATTAGTTTAATTAGCCCTGCTTATGAAGTAGGTGGCTTGCTGTTTGATCTCTCTCATGCCGTGTTTGTTTATCGAATATTTCTAAACGTGGCTAATCTTATAATAGCGATGAGACAAATACTGGCTGCTTTGCAAAACATTCCGACATAAATGTCAACAAAGAATCAGTGAGAGGAAACGTGCAGAATCGTTATCACTGTCTTCAGCCAAATCCTGATTTGATGCCAATAATTAGTACATAAGTAACCAGATCAAAACGTGTTTAGCGGTGTTTAGGCTAAGAATAACTGATCATAAAATATTAGTTAGCTACTGATGAAAAAGTATTTCAACTAATTTCGTTTGAAATTTAACTGATAATGACGTTTCAAGCTCTTAATTGTTTCTTTTCTAAACAAAGTTTATTATTTCTATTGATAAATTAGCAGCATTTTTTGTTGAACATTTTTTGTTAATGTGAGCCTCACACTAAGTGCTTACCCGTGCTAAGGCCCCCATTTTTCAATTTTATAAGATACAAAATATACGAGTATGTAAATAAAATTGAGTGTGTTAAAATTAAAAAACTTAAACGCATTATAGAAAAATGAAACAATACAACTTTGTATAAACCACTTATATAATGTGCAAATCCGACCGGTTTCGGAACAAACGTTCCTTCGTCAGGGAAAGCTTATACTAATTTGACAGTTTAGAACAATGTTTTATTATGGTAGCGATGGAGCCGTTGCTAGTTAATAATGTTGATTGGGTGGGTAATATAGCCCAATCATGGATTTGTTCCCCTACCCACCCACTCTACACTAATACCTACCCACCCAATCTACATTATTAACTAGCAACGGCTCCACCCCTACCATAATAAAACATTGTTCTAAACTGTCAAATTAGTATAAGCTTTCCCTGAAGAAGGAACGTTTGTTCCGAAACCGGTCGGATTTGCACATTATATAAGTGGTTTATACAAAGTTGTATTGTTTCATTTTTCTATAATGGATAACCACAAAGTAATAGCTACATTCAAAAATATTAAATGCATTAAACTTAAATTAAACAAAATTAATATCAAGAAATAAAGTAATATAAAAAATATGCTGATGAAAATAATAATAAATAAAGGCAGTAATTTAAAAAAATAGCAACATGAATGTACGATTTTGTATCGTGTGTGCACTATTATCCCTTTAAGACGACAAAAAATTACTATCGCCTCGTTTTTTCTTTAATTAATAATTTTGATTGCGTTTTTTTTTTTTGTTTCTCTAATTTTTTTCTAGTATTAGATTATTGAATGCTTTTATTGACTGATATTTGTGTTTATTTAATTATTATAACGAAAATATTCTTGACGGTTTCCTTGTGTTTTTTTTTAAGTTCGTTGCTTCTTTTCCGTATTCTCAATAGTTTACTTTATTTCAAAACCAACAAGCAGCTTTCAGGAAACAAGTTATTTAAGAAAAAAAAAACATGTGTGGAGTTCACACGCGGTAGAAATGAAACCTTCAGAAAATTAAAGTAGACAAGAGTGGGGAGTCTACGAAGCACCGCACAAAAGTGGACCAAAAGGCTATGAAGCACCGCACAAAGAAAAGACCGATTGTACTATCTCATTTCCTCGCTGGCTACATCCTATAGATGTATGTGTTCGTGTATTTTTATTTATTTTTGTTTCATCAAGTTTCAAATCACAACGGTGCTGAAGAAGTTTTCACTTCAAAAATGTATTTGTGGGTTCCTAAAGCTGATTTTATGTATTAATACTCAAGTTTTTTTTTTTTTACATGAGCTCCACACAGGAGGCGCTGAGGAAAATAATTTTCCTCAGGGCCTATGTCATCTTTGGGGATGCTGTGTGGAGGGTTTTTTTAGGAAAAGGAAGGAGAGGAGAGTTCTGGGAAGGAAAAGGGTTTAAGGGGTGGGTAGGAATCTGGGGTTCAGTGTGTCTTGGTCATCCGCCTCCAAGACCTAGACAAACCTCACCCCATGAACCCGGGCACCCCTGCTAAATCATCAAACGTAGCGAACCACTTGGGGTGACCTATGACAGGGGTGTTGGTTATCCAATAAAGGTTCCCGGGGCGGCGGTACCCATTCCCGCCTCCCAAAGTTATTATTATCCAGTGATGAAAGGGGTCGTATATTAGGATGTGGTTATTAAGAGTGAATAACCGGAGAAAAAAGGAAATATGTAATTTTTAAATCAAATTTTAGACGTATTGACTCTTATGAATTGAAATATAAATTGATTTCGAAAGATTGTTATTTTATCTAATAAAGTCATGTTTTAAATTTTGAATGGTTAAGTCGTATTTTAAATTTTAGTATAATAAGTTAATATCATAGGTTGTTGGCAGATTTGTTAAATTTTCAAACGAAAAATCTTATTTTACAAAACATATATCATACCGTATAATCGTATATTATTGTAAATCAATCCGTTATCTAGTAAACGCATGTTTCAAAATTTTAATTTTAGTTAAATAAAATCATTAAAAAATATATCCGAACACTTATTTATGATGAAAATTTTTCTATTTTGTCTATTTATTTACGGTGTTACAAATTAATATATTTCAGATTTATTTTGTTTAGACATTATTGAAAAATTATAAATACTTGGGATAAAAAAATAATTAAGTACAAAAAGTACCCACATAATTTTAATAGTTTTATCATCACGCCTTTCAGCATTTTTCGATGTAGGTATAAATTAAAGCAAATTTATACCTACATCGTAATAATTTTAAAAAGCTGGTACGCAAAATAATTAACCTTGCTCATTGGAACCGCCATCTTTCTTCGAAATTTGGATTCTCGGCCGCTGGCTGGTTAAAGGCCCTTAATGAAGCGACTCAGCAATGGTTAAAAAGAATAGATTTATTTTTATTTCAATTAATAATTTAAGAGGAAATTAGAACACAATAATCATTAAAGTAACATGAACGGAACACGGAACAAAGGGAGATACAGTTGTAAGGTCGCTAGCTTTTAAAGAGACTAAATATTTAAACTTTTCTTTCTTATCGTATCATCTTCAGGCGAAAAGCTACTGCCATCAGGCATAAGTAATGGTCAGTGGGTATCTAAAAGCCCATACTTTGGGTGTGTGCTTTAGTCTTCGTCCCACTGAACAGAAGTACGAGTATATTTAATAAAAGTGTGTATCATTACAAATTAGAAAAAAAACGATTTTGCCAAATTACACAAGACCTTTTGACTCCCGGGCTTTATACAAATATATTCCCGCGAAATTGATCACGCTGAAAGAATTTCTGAAATTAAAAATGTTTGAAATTCATATCGTTTTTTATATTTCTCCCGAATATGTAACTATGATAAAATTGGCCTTATTTCATCCAGACAGATTGGCATGCAAGACACTTCTTTCTTCAACACCTCATATCCCATAACAGAGTAGATAAATTTGAATCCCACTTTATTCAGTACCGCATCAAATCAATTTATTCCCCGACACCTAAAAAACGCAGTTCGCTTACAATGAAGACGAACAAAGATAATGCATCATACCCCGAACGTTTCGTATGTCGAAGAAAGCGAAATAGCAAGTGGATTCGGGTAGAGACAGTGGTAGTGCCGGCATCAGTACTAGCTCTGGCCTACTTTCCGCCGTCGTTACGTCATGTGCCGTAACACAACATACTTCCGCCACAAACCGGTATGGCGTGTTTCTCTGGACTGCCGACTGCTGCAACAGACTATAACCACTGCTCTGTGCATACAGCCTTACTACAGCCTTACTACAACTTTAACGCGTTGGTACGGGCTCGACTCGATGACAAAGCGCATATTGTATCAGCAGGACCGTCTGACTGATTAGTATAACACTGTCTATTTATTTAGGAAGATTCAAAATATATATATATATATATATTTTTTTTTTATTCATTGCATGTTATGGTTATATTATTTGTGGATTTTTCGACCACCATGCTAGGCCCGTGCATGTAGTGTAATAACAATCTAGAAGCCATAATATAAGAGAACATAAAGGCTTATAAAATTATGATATCAAAAATATAATATAAATTAAGTATTAAAGAAAATAAATGAGTATAAAATAACATTAATAGAGTAGGAAAGATATAAAAGAATGTAAAAATCATGGGATGTATGTAGAAATATAAATGTATGCATTTTAAAAATATGTAGAATCAATGTAAGTTTTTTTTTTTTACATGAGCTCCACACAGGAGGCCCTGAGGAAAATAATTTCCCTCAGGGCCTATGTCATCTTTGAGAATGCTGTGTGGAGGGTTTTTTTTAAGGAAAAGAAGGAGAGGAGAGTTCTGGGAAGGAAAAGGGTTTAAGGGGTGGGTAGGAATCTGGGGTTCAGTATGTCCTGGTCATACGCCTCCAAGACCTAGACAAACCTCACCCCATGAACCCTACTAGTAGGTACTATAATGCGATCTAGATGTGATTCTCGAAAGTAAGTTACAATATCAATGTTATATCAATCAAATAACAAATAAAGCAGCTAAAATGCTTTGTTTCATCGTAAGAAATACAAAATAATTCACAAACGCTGTAATTATCAAACTACTATGCTTTGCATATGTATCTACGTAGCCATCTAGAGTTTGCGTCAACTGTGTGGTCTCCATTTTATGCAGTACGTACATATAAACAAAATTGAATCGATTCAGAAAAAATCATAAAATACCTTTCTTATAAATCACACAATCGATTTTTACGATACTTCTACAGGTTTTTCCAACAGCGTTCATTTTGAGATTGTTATACGCTTATTATTATGAACTTCCAAAAGGCGTTATCGATGCAGGATAATATTATGGTTGAGTTAGGATTCCGTGATTTGGTGAAATTCACATGTATTATCACAATTGTAATGTAAAGATTAACGGTGAACTCTCATAATAAATAATAGGTATCTTTGCCACTACCTACAAACAAAAAGGCCACTCGTGTGAAATAAAATGATCCCATTTCTATTTTTTTAACTGTAGCCAAAAATAGTACACTTAACTGATTTCTTTTAAAGTCAAATCAAGTCTGGCTGAATTACTATCTTAGAATATGGTTTCCTAATACCTATGTTAGGTTTTAAAAATAATAAGAGCGATTTAACAAGTGACATTTTACGGCCTTTGAGCTGAAGCGGTGTGCGCACATACCGACTTAGTTAATAGAAATGTATTTGTTGGAATATGACGTACTTGAAGTAGGTACTTTAGTGCTAACATCTACCTTTGTGAATAATATTATATTTATAATTATTATAAGCAATAATTATTAGACTGAAACACTCATCTACATTGAAAAAATCTCCCGAAAAAAGATACATGCCGCCGATGGGACTCAAACCAGCGTCCTTCTGATATCCGGTCGGCTGCTCTTTAACCACTGAGCTACGTCGGCTTATCTCCTACCCGCCAAATAATTCAATATATACTAGTGCTTCATTCAACAATTACTGCTTATTACATTTTCTTTTCTCGGGAGATTTTTTCAATGTAGATGAGTGTTTCAAGCTAATAATTATTGCGTATAATAATTGTTACCCTTTGTGATATGCATAAAAATCTTGTCTTAAATATTAGTTTAATAATTAAAAAATTATAATATATTTATATATCAGTTTTCGAATTATTTGTTTTGATATTCATGAACAGAAGATTTTTTAAAGACAATCAAATGTATGGCGCCCTCTAAGATCATCCGCCCGTGTGCCACACATTACATTGCACGCGCGGATGCGACGCCCCTGGTTACACACTCTACTGCAGTAGTAAACGTTTCAGCTTGAATGCATTGATGTACAATGAACTATTAGCCATGCTATTTCTAATTCTTACATTTTTTTTATTTTACGCTGCGTAAGTATTTCACTGGCCAGGCCATTGTTCTATTGCACCTACAATTTCGGGGTGTGTTGTATGGAATTATGATTTAATGAATGGAATATCATATGCTCATATTTTTGTTTTGGTAATTATAAACAAAAAAATTAATGACTTTTTTTACAGTTACATCGTAACAGCAATCTAAATGAAGGCGCGGTTTGTACCACAGAACAAAAAAACAAATTAATTTATAATTTTCTAGCGAGTACCCGGCACGCGTTGCCATACCACTCAAAGAAAGTAGTTGTGTTTTATTTCTGTTCATTGAAGTATTTTCGTATACACAATATATATATATATATATATTTTAAATATGGATTTCCCAAATTTACCCCCTACCGTTAATATGTCTCCTTTGCAAACCCTCGCACTCCCTTTCCCCATCCCTCCGACACCCCTCCCCTGTGTGTCCTTTCCCATGCGTCCCCCTTTCCCGCCCCCGTTTCCCTCCCACTTCCCTTTCTTCTCCCGCATTCCCGTTTTTCCTTCCCGCCTTCCCCCTGTTCCGCATTCTTTCCCCCTCCAATCCCTACCTACCGATAACTATATTAAATACATACATTTTTCAAACAACTCGCGCGTCACTTATTATAAATTTTGTATAACTACAAATTTTACAACGCCACAGCTTACTGTATATATAGAAACATTCGCGAGGATGCGCGTAACAACTCACCAAAGTTTCATACTAATCGAATTTAGGTACCGCATAAGGGACAAACCGACAAACATTGAAGCTTATATACCTTCAGTAACTTCGACTGGCAAATTAATAATTAAGCTGATATAAAGGCCAAATAAAATTAGCAAAATCAATTGTATTTAGTGAATTAGAGTCTTCCCACCAATTCCCAAATATTAAACCTTACTTACAACTCGGGAGCGGCTTACGTGCGTTATGCGACCCATCTATTCTAAACAATTGAAGAGATAATAACAAAAAACAAACCTCCCTGAAAATATGAAGCAGATAGGACTTGACCCAGATTCTCGGTAAATCCCTTTCATACTTGTATCGTTATAACCAACTCATTAATATATGTTAGAAGTCAACTTGAGTACAATTCTCCCGTCTAGAACCCATATTATAATTCACATCTACAAGCTGTTGAAAGAATACAAAATAAATTCTTACTTTTTAATTAAATAAAGACAATATTAGCGAAACTCAATAAAAAATCTGGGGACAGAAAAATCAGAAAAATATATTGGCTCCACTGGGACACGAACCCGGGACCCTTTGCTTACATGGCAAGTGCTCTACCAATTGAGCTACGGAACCTATATCCAATTCGGTCACTTTTAACTGTATCATACTTCGACTAAGAACTACCAAGATTATCTTCATTTTCTTTATATAACTTCATTTTATTAAATGTTATTATTAGAGATTTTACTCATAAAGTTAAAAATTAAAATACAAATTCTTACGTTTTATTAATTTTAAAATGGGTATTCCAGCAATTTTGTTGAACTACAACACTATTTTAAATGATATGAATGTGCTCAAATTGTCAGACAGAAGATTTTTCACTGACTTGGTATTTCTGAATAAAATTCTGAATGATTTAGTGACAGTCCGGTATTGCTCGAATTGATAAGCTTCCGGATTGCACTACGTAATACTAGAAGTCAGGATTTATTTCAGTGCAGTAATTTTGGAACTAGCTACTATATGTATTCCCCTTTTGCTCAGAATACTAATGGAGGGAAAAAATTATACCAAGTCAGTGGAAATTATCAATTTATCTTTAAACAAATATAAAATATTGTTACTGAGGCAGTTCAGTTATGTACAATAAATACTGTATATTTCTTACTATTAATGTGTAAAAGCCCCGAAAAAGGGCGTTAATAAATAAATAAAACGTTTATCTTAATTTCATCATTCCCCTCCCTCAATTTCGTGTTGTTTTATAGTTCAACCACTAGGTTGGTATTGAATACGTAATTAATATTTAATATGTATGTAAATACCTATTCCTTTCTTTATTTATTGTTGTCAGTCCTGACGGTAAACAACTTAAAAAACGAGGTTGTGTGTGCTGTTTGTGCTCAATTAAATTATAATGTTGATCTTTACACGTAATTTCACGAGGGAGACATTGAAAATGTTGTGGACATTTAAACCAACCTTGCTGAGCCAAGTTTTGAGAATGATACATTATTTTTCCTCACACAACTTCCACGCCAAATAAAGCACACTCGACCGCAAGATTGTCAACAAATACTCGAGCTTTGTCCCTGAAAACGTTCTTCGTTCTTACATCTAAACTTAGAGGATTACGAAAGAATCCGTAGAATCAAAAAAAAAATCATCTAAACTTAATTTTTAAGTTGGATAAGGAAAAAAATAATTCAAGATATATTTGCATAAATAGGAATTAAATGTTTAAAAATCTGTATTTTGACACCGACACCATTGTTAGAAATACTTTTCACAGGAAATAAAAGTCTATTTTTGTCTAATAGCGCGCGGACGCTGATCTTGCCTGTCAAATTATTAAACAAACCGCCATAGTTTTGTCGTTTTAACTGACAGTACTGTTTTTCTCTTGTGGTCTTTGGATCTATAACGTTTCTATATCTATTTACTTTTCATTTTTGACAGTTGCCATTCATCCAGGAAAATATTTTCCGGGCCTATTGCCTACGCCGTCTTTGGTGATGCTGTGTGGGGTTTATCCACAATTCTGAACCTTTTCACAGCCTGCGACGTCGAGATGGCAATATTCCTTTTGTTTTTATCCACGTCAATGCACGATAAAGTTTATACAGGGTGTCCGGAGGTAAAGTGCATTAACTTCGGAAGTTGATTCTACATGATGGTAGGAGTAAAAAAGATTAACAACTTTTTTCGAAATTTCAACATTTGTTTTCCATACAAAAAGATCTACCTACTAAAAATCCTTAGTGTGAGGTACGATCTTACTTGCCGGGAAAACATTGTATGGTAGTGATTGGCCCGTATTGTAACAGCGTAAAATAATAAAGCTGGCGGCGCACACCGGTCTAATTTTATCTTTTTACAACAAAACAACTCCTAAAAGTTGGAATTTCAAAAAATTTATCTATCTTTTTTACTTATACTATCATGTAGAATCACCTCCCGGAGTTAATGCACTTTACCCCCGGACACCCTGTATAATATAGTTTATGCACATCAAAACTTTTTTTTTCAAAAGTTTTAAATGGTTTTATTATAAAATTCCTAAATATAAGGATGCAGAAGAAACGCATTTGAACCTGCCGCCATCTATACGTAATATTTATGAAATAAACAGTTATAGGAAATGTGTGTTTCAATCATAGTCACACTAATGTGTAACCTGTCAGATATGTGTTTCCTATAACCTCCCAATGACAACATAATTACCACTAATGATAATGCGACAGTTCAAGGCAGACACAATTGATTATTAAAAGCAATTGCCTTATTCGCAGTTCTATGAAGCCATAACATAGAAGTTATTGATACTATGGAAATATTAGCGCATTAAAAAATACCCTGAACAAGAAGGATGACAATAATTTAGAAGTTTTTGGTTGAATATCTTTAAATAAGATGTAGATGGTAGGTTCAACTGTGTAACCAAAACTTTAAAGTAAGACTGGTTTGGCGTAAACTCAAATTATGACTAAAATTATTTATTTATTTCATGCCCTAATGGGCTTTTACCATCTAGTTTATAAGTTAAGTATCGCAGTTATTTTAAATAAAACTAAAACAATTAAAAAAATATAATACAATGAAAAAATTAAACAATAAAACCATTTCTTCTTTGTGTATCCTATCAGGTTCCCCCGACGTGACGTTGGCGATCACTCTTGAAAATGTCTCCCTATCTTGCGCTGCCCGGAATAGCTCTTCCACACTTCTAATACCGGTCCACTCTCGTATATTTCGCAGCCAAGACATTTGTCTCGTACCAGGCCCACGGCGACCATCTAGCTTGCCTTTCAATATTAAATGGAGCAAGTGATACTTCTCCCCTAGAAGTATATGACCCAGATATGAAATTTTCCTGATTTGTATTAATGTAAGCAGTTCTCTATCTGCTCTAGCCCGCCTGAGAATTTCTGTGTTGGTGATCATGTCGGTCCATGGGACCTTGAGCATTCTCCGGTGAAGCCACGTTTCAAAAGCCTCTAACCTGTTCATGGTGTGTTCATTTAATGAAATAAAATACATTAATACAAATAATAATTGCAGAAATTATACACGCCTATTTATATCTAGAAATATAAAAGAATTGGAATAAACAATGTTTGTAATGCTTATTTTTAAGGTAAAATATACTTCCGAGATTATAAAGTCTCGGAATCGGGGAATTTTGTTAAGACAGTGTCCTGGTGTTGTTAAAGTAAAAGGGTAGTAAATGTCGATAAGATCTTTTGGAAATATGAATGTTGATTAATTGAAGCATTTCAGGGCAGTCAATTTTTTAAAGCAATAGTATAAGGTTATCTCTCTCTCTCAGGTTTATGTGGGACCTAGCGATCCGTAATGTGGGAAGGTTCTGCTTTTTTGTTCCAGAATGTAAAAAGAAACAAGATTAAAATGAAACAATGCAACTTTGTATAAACCACTTATAAAATGTGCAAATCCGACCGGTTTCGGAACAAACGTTCCTTCGTCAGGGAAAGCTTATACTTAGTATATATATATATATATACTAAGTTGCATTGTTTCATTTTATTATAATGGATAACCACAAAGTAATAGCTACATTCAAAAAAAAAAAAAAAAAAAAAAAAAAAAAAAAAAAAAAAAAAAAAAAAAAAAAAAAAAAAAAAAAAAAAAAAAAAAAAAAAAAAAAATAGAAACAAGATTGTTTGGGAAGATTCCATAAATGTATTGTAAAGAGAAGTACATACACAAAGTGTATCCAAATAATATGACAAAAGGAATAGTAATAAATTAACAAAAACATACCCGATGGACCAGATGTTAAACCAAGCTAATCTATTTCTATTACACGTTGAGGATGCCAATGCGACCGGGATGCTAGCTCAGAGTACGAAGGGCGAAGTGTCTCGTCCCACACTAGGGGAAGGGTTCTCGAGTACAACCTTCACGGGAACTCGACATCAGGGGAAGGCCAAGGTCATCCTTCCAGCAGCTGCTTCAATAGGCCTCAAAAATCTCAGAGGTTCCAGGCTCCCACGTGTCCCATCCGTAACAATGGTGCCAAAAACCTTCGGGGCGAGAACGACAATTTTCTCGGGAGTCAACAAGACGGATGTTTTTAAGGATCAATCGATCCCGGCGCGTAATCAACAGGATTACCCCAATAACTTTCGATTCTACATTGGACTCGGCTGGCAGGTAGCCATTATCATAAAAATCGGAACAAACACATTCTCCACGAACTAAAAGACTTGAACACGCTCCTCAAGCGACGCGTGAACTCCGCGGGACACGTTGCGGTTATCCTTAAGATTTTCTTACGTGTCGATCAGACTTAAATTATTAAAGTATTTTGAATCATTGAAACTACGGCGGTTCCCAAACGCCGTCGTTTCCAGAAGTGTCAAAACCAGCGAGAAAGAAGTGTTGCCAATCCAATACGGGCTGTTCAAAATACCAGGTTAGTGGTCAGGTAAATAATTATATCATAAATTGATAATTATTTACGTGACAATAGTTTATGTAATAATATTAAAATCTATGTTAATTCTTCTTTCTGCAAGTTTTAATAGGGACATATTTTCCAAGTAGATAATTAATTATAATCAATTTTTTGTACGGGAACATGCAATTTATAGTTTATAAACGCAAATACGAAATGTAAAAGCTTTCGGCAAACGAATCTGATAACGATTAAACACCCTGAAAGAATTGGATGACTTAAAAGAAAAAATTGTGGTGATCGTAATAAATAATCCAAAATATAGGTCACTATAAGTGCTAATTGCATGGAAGATTTATGTAAAAATGGATGGATGAAGATTCTTCTAAACACAAGCGCAATTTTATTCGGGTGTTCGATGGTGATGGCCATACTCTATATCTCGTAGATTAGAGCTAAATATACTCGAAGAATGATTGGTTTAAAAGTACGCCTGTATGGGTCTTACCTAAGCGACGGAAAATAGCAGATAAGTGAGGGAGACCCCGTTATATCAGCTGTGGCATAATAAGGCGTTATGAACTGCGGTTTAGTTGAGCTATATTAAATAAATATCAAAGTATAAATTAATGACGAGTGCTTTTATAGTTGAATAATGTTCTCTTCTCATCTGGTGAAGCGAATCACTTTCCATCGAGCAAATGCGCCAGTTAATTGAAAAGTAAATTAGGCTCACATCTTATTCTGGTATTACACGATTGTAACCTTTGATGTACCAATATTCTTATTATTTTGTAATATTGCTTTAATAATTTTCTGCTCTCAAGTAAGACCAGAAAAAAAATTATTATTGAATTATTTTGTTTGCGATTTAGCATATATTTATTTAAGTTTATTACCAACACTTTGAATAAAAAATGATAACATAACTTATCAAAAAAAGTATACCGCTACGAAAATTATTAATGTCTTATTTTGTATACATATCAAAAACTCTCTAATGTGAGCTCTGACTTGAAGCAGTTTACACGACTTTTCTGTAGGAAAGCTCTTGCTTAACCCTAACTATTTCATGTTCTTAGTCCCTTTCTTTAAATGTTCTCGATATACCATTGTTTTTCCCGTGTAGTTTTTTCCTCTTCAACTATTCACTTCAATATCTCTTTCTTCCTAAGGATTCTCATCTGAAATGGTCGAGAGTTCTAACAAATCTTTATCTAAATCTCACTTTATCATTTCTGCTATGAGCCTGAAAACAATGTATAAATAAGACGTATATTTGTTTAACTGTTTCTGTCGTAGTGCATTATTTTTAAACGAGTAACAATATATTTCTTGCAATATAAAATTATAAGGGAAAGGTTATAATGTTTAAAACACCACCCATTGCTTCCCTGACCCCCTGCTCTTTTCAAAATCGACATTATTTATCCGTCACTCAACAAGTTTGTGAAAAAAAAGTGATGAATAACGCAGACTGACGAAGTCACCCAACGATTATCGAACCCGTGACCTCGCCAACTGAAGGCAGCGGCTGACCAGCGAGGCCGTTCTGTCCAGCGGTGATAATAGTGTAACCCAGATCAGTTCCATACCATCCTTAACAAAATATTTATCATTTTTAATTAGCCTTTTTAGAAGGCAGTCTTCAATAAATATAATTTGGCTCAATGAATAATACCTATAAAACATTGCAACATTGCAAACACTGTTTATTGAAATTGTTCGCGTAGGCAACTTTAATCATTTTATAAAATTATACATAGAATACATAAATTAATTGTTTAACGTACACACGCAAGCGCTTACATATTTTTCGTATCATTATTTCTTCTTCTTCTTGTGCCTTGTCCGTTCAACGGACGTTGGCTATCGTGTTGGCTATGCGGACTTTGTTTACTGCGGCTCGGAACAGCTCTATAGTAGACTGGCCAAACCACTGTCTCAGGTTTTTCAGTCATGAGGTTCTTCTTCTTCCGGCAATCTTTCCCTGCATTATGAGATGCAAGATGTCATACTGCTCTGGATGTCTCATCAAATGTCCAAGATATTGAAATTTTCAGATTTTTATAGTTTTAATAACTTGTTTTTCTTTATGCATCCGAACCATAACATCTTCATTCGTAACCCTGTCCATCCAGCTTATTTTAAGTATTCTTGTGTAGATCCACTTCTCGAATGCCTCAAGTCGCCTAATTAATTCTTCAGTAAGCGTCCATGCTTCCATTCCATAAAATAATATCGAAAACACGCAGCATCTGACCATGACTGCAGAACATCTTTTTCATGCGGATAAAGGTTGCACGAGCTTACTCAATGCGCCATTTCAATCGAAGGGTCCCATCTATCATTTACATTGCAGCCCAAGTATACAATACTCTGTACCTTCTTTAGTTTTGTTCCAGCAATATAAAGATTTTTATTGAATGCGTTATTTTTGCTTATTTTACGATTTGGAAATGATCCGACCACCTTCCATAAGCACTCAGATCATGTGTCCATGTTTCACTTTATTCCTTTGACAATTTGCTAGACCAGTCCCTTTAGTATATTTGGATGTTCAGCGATGTCTCTTAGTTTTATCTGATATCTCTTTTTGTCATCCTTTTTCCTTTTAATATTTCTATGGCTAATTGAGCTTTTCACTTTCTTAGTGTAGTTCGACGTTTCAGTAGGGTAATGATTGGGTGGTTGGTAATGCCTTCTGGTTAAGACGATGTGGCTATTTAGGTATCTGAACCTTTTCCAAGACCTATTGGTATCATATGGGTGTTTATTAATCCTCTTCTCATTTCCTTTCATCAATCAATGCTTTCATTGAATCTACCATCCCATCTACTCCCGTCTTTCTTTAATTTAGGTGTCCTAATCCTACGTTCCCCCTTCCTTTTCCTCCCAACTCAATATATTGCAACAATAAAAACACTTATATTGTCAATTGTCACACATCTCACTATCACTACCATCAGTGGAAAGTGCTTAATTCACGTGGTTAACTATTTTTAAAACTGTAAAGTATGTTGACAGCAAATCTTAATTGCTGTCGGCGTTCCCATAAATATTTAATAATTACGACACTTTTGCTTGTTAATTGCACCTGAATTCTATTTTGTTTACTTTACTAATAAGGAATACCATGAATGTTAATGAAACTGCATTTACATGTTCCCTCAACAAAGGGATTTGTTTGTTGTTTTCATAGTTTATTAAATAATATTTTGGTAGAAAGCAGTCACTTTGTGGTTTGACATATTAATTAAAGGAAAACAATCACTTTGTTTGTAACCACGATTTATTGATTTAATTTTTATTTACCGACCGGTTTCGCTTAATACAAGCATCATCAGGGTATAAATTAA
Organism: Limnephilus rhombicus; assembly: GCA_929108145.2. Lineage (NCBI taxonomy): Eukaryota > Metazoa > Arthropoda > Insecta > Trichoptera > Limnephilidae > Limnephilus > Limnephilus rhombicus. The sequence continues at coordinate 3,810,251 of OV815296.1, forward strand.
AACTGATGAAAAAATACATTGTGTGAGCTTATATATACATACAGACAGAGACAAAACATAATATAAAGTAAGAGTGAGAGATTGTAATTAACATCCTACATAGTGATAGAGAGAAAGAGACGGGTATATCTAATGAATAATTACATTATATCTACCGGGACAAAACGTCATTTAAACAGGTGATTAAGGAATAAAGTGGCTACGGGTTTTTTTAGTTTATGGGAAATATTCCTAATATCGGACTGTTGGACACATTTAACTGATTATTAAGGATTTGGGTTTTTGTTTTAACGGCTTTCTTTATTTCGAGTGCTTCTAAATTATTAAGCCTGTTACCATGACTATTTCTGTGTAAAATCAAAACACCGGTGTTAAGATTTTACACAGAAATAGTCATGGTAACAGGCTTAATAATTTAGAAGCACTCGAAATAAAGAAAGCCGTTAAAACAAAAACCCAAATCCTTAATAATCAGTTAAATGTGTCCAACAGTCCGATATTAGGAATATTTCCCATAAACTAAAAAAACCCGTAGCCACTTTATTCCTTAATCACCTGTTTAAATGACGTTTTGTCCCGGTAGATATAATGTAATTATTCATTAGATATACCCGTCTCTTTCTCTCTATCACTATGTAGGATGTTAATTACAATCTCTCACTCTTACTTTATATTATGTTTTGTCTCTGTCTGTATGTATATATAAGCTCACACAATGTATTTTTTCATCAGTTTTAATTTATACCCTGATGATGCTTGTATTAAGCGAAACCGGTCGGTAAATAAAAATTAAATCAATAAATCGTGGTTACAAACAAAGTGATTGTTTTCCTTTAATTATTAAATAATATATTGTAAGAGGGTATTTTAAATTCTTTTTTTTGTGCATATTTCATATCATCGTATTAACAAATTGATACTCAACATAATACATTGTGTATTTATTTAAAATTTGTTATATGCACGTTTTACTTTTGTTTACGCAAAGATTGTGCTAATATAATTCTAGTAATTTAAAGCTTAACCTATGCATTACTGTAATTTATATGTTAAAAATTACAATATAGATAATGACTCAATAATTGCACTCTCCAGAGCTTACTCCACACTTCGTTATTTTATACAACGCAAAACACTCGTTCTGCAAGTACAAAAAGGAATAAATAATTCAAAAATAGAACACGGATAAATAATAGACATTAAAAAAATCTATTATCTGATCAAAAAAGTTATTGAACATTAGTTTTACACATGTATGTATGTATTTCTTAAACCTGATAAATTAATACTTGTTTTAATAATTATTACAATAATAACAGATTTTGCGCTACTCAAATGCAAAAGCGTAAAAAAATAGAGATCCCCAGTAAAGCAAGTTTAAATTATTAAGAAGTCACCTCCCAAAAAACATCCCAAAAGCTAAAGGTAAAGGACGAACGAACGGAAGCGGAATATTTTACGTGAAATGGATAAACCTCTGAATAATAATAATAATAATAATATATCTTTATTCAAAGAAATTGGCAACATTACAACTAAAGAAGTACATGTTCAATGTAGATTACAAATAGGTTACATCAGTACAAAAAAATTAACAAGTAGAATGTAATGTAAGATCGGTTACACAGAAGTAGCATAATTATACAATATTTTTAGTTGTGCATAGTCTGCCTCACTAGGTGAACCTGTGTTGAGGCAGATTTTTTTGTAATTTTTTTCCCACAATTTTATCTATGGTTTTTTATAAATGTATAATGTAGGTTTCTATACAGCAAAAACTTTATTTTAGATTACATTATTGTTTGTATACACACAATACAAAAACTGCAAGGTTATTACAAGGTGGCAGGAATTAGGGAAAGGATAACCAGCTCTGGAAACATCCTCGTCATGGAAGCCCGCCTCAGTCCATCATCCAGTATTGATGCACACTGGAGAAAAATACTGGCTCCTTACGTGCTCACAGAATCCTGAAAGCTTAATATTATTATTTCATTTGTTTTTCCTTTTACTACTATTAGCTTATTATCTTTTTTTTTGTTTCGTGTACATTCATATCCACCTTCTTTTTCTTTTTTTCCTTTCAAATACTTTGTACCTGTATGTGTATATTACCCTTATGGAATGTGTGGGATTGCACTCTCCTCCCCACATACTGGAATAAACACTTATTTATTTATTTTATTTATTTATTTATTACCACAATAGCCACGCCCTTCCAGTTTGTCCGTCTCCTTCCCCTACCCAATTTTTTGAGTCTTCCCGAAGTACATCATGGGACGACATCAGATTAGAAAAATGGATCAAATTTAATATATCTGTGCAACTTACCTATCATATATCTTTTAAGTAATATTGGGTAAATTGCATATTAAAGCTCCGCTACCGCGCACCAAAAGAAGCAAGATGGAGAGATATGAAATTACGAATGTTAGAGGAGAGCGCTTGTATTTAAAGTGACAAAATCGATGCGAAAATTGTGAAAATTTTAATAAAACACGACTCGTTTAAAATAGAAACACTGTGATTTTTTTCATACATATAACATGTAAAATAACTGAAACAAACGTGTTTATAATAATTTTTGGAACATACTTTGCGATTTTTTTCTATCGAGGGAATTTTATACAATTTGATATTATCTTCAAAAATAGCAAGAGCTTAAAACTTCAAATGTTTAAGGGATGTTGGCAAGAAATCGGTATCGGGGTAACGGCGTCTTTTAAACATAACAAAAATTTAAGAGAAAACTTCATTAGCACCGTTTCGATTTGTAACTACATGAAATGAGAAGCGACACTTAAAGGAGACAAACAAATACATCTATAAGATTTAGCCTAGGAGAGAATGAGATTCAATAGTCGGTCTTCTCATTATGCGGTGCTTCGTAGCCTCCCCACTCTTGTCTATTTTACTTTTCTGAAGCTTTCACTTCTACCGCGTTTGAACTGCACATTTGTTGTTTTTTTTTGTGTTTCTTGGGTATTAACTATATAACAATTTCTAGAAATTTTGTTTTAATTGTTTTAGTCAAAATGTACATTTGTTATTTAATTTTATTTATTGGCTACCGGTTTCGACATAACCGTGTTCTTAAAACTCACTTAAAAATGATACAAGTACAGAAATGATTAGATATTATTAGGTGAGGGTGGTAGGAGAGGTGATATGGAGGGGAGGGGAACGGTGGGAAGAGTCAAAATAACAAGGAAACGTCAAGAATTAAATAAAGAATTAATTTACCAAACAAAATGATAGTACCCTGTAAGTCACCTTTGTTGACCATTCAAACTTTAGTTAATGGCACGGATGTGTCGAAATCGGTAGCAAATAAATAAAGTTACGTAACAAATGTACATTATGAATAAAACTCTTTAAAACAAAATGAATAATTCGCCATTGTGTTATAATAAGACATGTCAAATATTGCTGATTTGCATTATTTCGTGACAGAAGAATCGAACAGATAAAACTTTATTTAAATAATAAATAATACATAAAAGCTATTTCAGGTCCTCTGGAATCATATTTTATAATATTATTAAGTACCAGCAAGATGAGTATATCACAGTGACGTACTTTTCCACATTTATATAGAACAGTGACGCAGTTTTCCATTCAAGAACTGTAAATTAATATGTCTACTATGCAGATTAGTTGTTTATTCTTACAAAGATTGTTAACCCCTTGACACCTGCATTATTGTTTCCTCGTATTATTTGACAACTTAGATATTTTATTCTTGATTGCACATTTGAAAAATATTGGTATATTCATTTTTTGTGCTTCATTGCCTAGAATTTTTCCAAATTGTTTCGAATTACTTGTAAACTTCAAAGGATTCATTTTTATTAGTGAATTTGAAAAACATATAAAACACAAACAATTGTTATTTAAAAAATCATTTACAGTGTGTACAACATGTGTAAAATATATTTTGACGACCTCCGTAGTCCAGTGGGTAAGACTCTTGACTCAAAATCCGGAGATCGCGGGTTCGAACCCGGCATGCGCAAACAAATTTTATTTGATTAATTTGTGTTATTCCACAATTAATTCATTTAAAATAATATATAGTATATTTTCGGCATGTTCCAGAGTGGAAGATACTATCAGTATCGCCCTGGTGTAAGACCACCATTCAGAATTGAAACGTTGCTTGAAAATGGCTTTAGCCGTGTTTGGTGACCAGATCTGAATAGCCAGGTACTTCCCAACCCTCCTCTTCCCCACCTCCTTCCCCTCCTCACTATCTTCAGCCTCACAACATACCTCATTTGGGGATGCCATAGTCTCACTGGCTTCAGACGGGAGCAGTTGAGATTCTTGTGCGGTATTCACTGTAAAAAAAAAAAAAATATATATATATATATATATATATATATATATATATATATATATAAATGTCTCATAATCAGGGCTTTGAAAACCTTAATATATTAAAACAAATGTTTATTTATTTATTTGTTTAAAGACGTACACAGTACATTATAATTCAAGTTATAAAGTAATGAATTTTTACATGGTTATGTACCTATTACGTAAGTCCATAGAATGTCATTAGGTAGTTTCGCCTGACATGTGAACGGATTTTAAAACTTAATTAGTTGTGTTTCTTTGTTTGACCCTTATGTTTTCCTAAACCATTCATCCGATTGCGATGAAACTTTAGGGATTTGATGTGCGCTTGCCCGCTATGATTTCTAAATATAACTATGAGCTCTGGCGTTTGGAAATGTTTTCCTACTCTATTGTGTATTTCCTACACTGTTGTTGTGAAATTTGTATAAAAAATTTACAATAAGTGGCGCGCGAATAGTTTTAAGAATGTGTGTATTTAATTTAGTTTAGCGGCAGGGAGGGGAATCCGAGAGGGGCGGAGGGGAATGAAGGAGGAGGGGGGCCGAGGGAGGGGTGAATATGAAGGGAAAACGCAGGAGGGGAAGGGGCTGCGGGAGGGGGAAGGGAAGGCGGAAGGGGAACGGACACGCAGGGAAAAACATTTTTTATTTAAGTGGACCCCGCTAGTTAATAAATAAATAAAACCGTATAATTTTTTTGATCCCAGACTAATCAATGATCGCCAAAACAGGGGCTATCACCATATTTGCTGATTTTCTGGAGAAAAAAGTGATACAAAATTGCAGAAAAATAAATTTCATACAGAAGATTGCTGGCTGATGGAAAGCACTAACTTGACAATTTAAATTATTTGTAGTTACGGGATAAAAAAATCACAGCTTGTATTAAATTGAAATAACACTTGTAGAAAGGGCGGGAGTTTAGCGATCAGATTTTGAGGGATCTAATTGAACTAGTGGTCGCCCAATAGTCGAAATTCGTCCGTAATTAATTTAAATTATAAAGTGTGTGTAATGCTTTTTATGTATTTTTTATGCATAATTTAAAAAATATATTAGCATTCTGCACTCCTTCTCTATATAAACCAAAAGTTTCATGTATAAATAGAAATTTCCTTCTCTATATAAATAGAAATTTTATACTCCTCCGTCCACGGAATTTTTGTAAAAAGGGTACAAAGTTTTTGCTTCACGTATTAATACACTGAAAAATTTTATTGTATTGAGTTTTCAACCCATACAGAAATATCCAAATTGATCCACAATGTATGCGTATAGTCATTGAGGGTTTTAATAAGCTAATTTATGGTAGTAGTTTGCACTGACAAGCTAAAGATTTTAAAAAATTAGTTCAGAATTTTTGTCCTGCAAAATTAATTTATTATTTCACTCTATTTAATATTTACTACTAGTTTAAACAGTTCAAGTCAAAAATACCAATATATTTTACCTGTACCATTTTACTTCTTAAATCGAGATTAAACACCGGTTGAGCATTGGTGTAGTTAAACCGTTAAACCACTCTTCTAACCATTCCGACGCGACCAATTAAAAAATACTATCTATTAACTAAGATTTTGTCTCATCTTGAACCAAAAACGAGATTAATTAACAAACAATAATTATAAAAACACATATCTTTTTGACATTTCCAGAATCATTACAGTTTATTATGTGATTTAATCTCGGTACCAGTACATTAGCATTTGGCCCTGTGGCTAGAGTTTCTGACTTTGGTTCCTGTCGACCCCAGTTCGAAACTGATTGAATCCAAAATAATTTTTTGTTATATTTACTAAAATAAATTGTAAATAATAACAGCACCACCTATCTACAAAACTAAAAACCCTCATCACTACTAGTCCATAGATGGCGGTATACAACAACCTACAAGCATTAAACGAAAAAATTAATAAAAACGTTCCACTACCTGTCAACAGATGATAATACATAATTAATTAATTACCGCTTTTGTTTAACAGATGGCACTAGGCGTTTAAATAACAAAAATAATTTGATTAATATTCTAAAATGGAAAAAGATAATAAAACACCGAGAAATGAAAATTCATACCCTTTCACGAAATCGTTTTTGACACCAAGATCGCCAAACGAACACGATGAGGATATTATATCGTCCGATTCGGAAAATGTGAGAGATAAAGAAGAAAAGAAATCTATATCGATAGAACCTGACCAATTAGTGAATAATGAACTAATTAATTCAAGAACCATAATAAATTCTGTGAAAACAACACTAACAGAAAATAAAGGAAAAATATCCATTAGCCAAAAGGAAAAAATAATCGAAGGAATGGATGAATTATTCGATATTATAGCCCACTTAGTGGCTGAAAAAAATTTAATAAAGGGCGAATTGAAAATACTCCGGCCGCTATCAAAAAAAATTACCCAAAATCTTAATGAGTTTAAACAAATAATGGAAGAAAACAAATCGCTCGTCATAAATATGAATGCTAAAAACGATGAAATTAAAAAAGATATCTTAAAGGAAAAAATGGCCCTGATGCATAAAACGGCCACCACTCCAGTAGCTGGTTATCATCAGAATAACCCCCCTTTAAACAGCTATGCAGGAATCACGGCTTTTGGAAGGTCATCACATGCGGTCATTATCAGTGCGACCGATAAGACAAGATCTACCTCTGACATCAAGGCCATATTAAGACAGGATGTCAAACCATCTGAGCTCAAGGTAGGCATTAATTCCCTTATTGCCGCTAAAGACAACAAGGTTATCATCAAGTGTCAGACCTCCAACGATGCTAATAAAATCAGAGCTGCAATTCCAGGGCTGACCAACGGTAACTTGGTTGCTTATGAGGGCAAACGTCTTAGACCTAATGTTATCTTGAAGGGGATCGAAAAAGAAACACAAGATTCCGAAATAATAGACATGATCTTGCAACAAAATGATACTATCTACGAAGCCACTGGAAATGATAAGGAAGCTATTAAAATTCAAAGATTCACCAACAGCAGGAAAAACGATAGGCTACGAAATGTTATTCTGATCGTCAAAAAAGAAGTACATTCGGCTATGTTAAAACAAGAAAGAATAAATATAGGTTTCCAGCGAGTCCGAGTCGAAGACAGCTGCCCAATCATGCAGTGCTATAAATGCATGGGATACGGTCACTTCGCCGCAAGATGTACTGAATCAAAAGATCGTTGTCTACACTGTGCTGGCGAACACAAATCATCTGACTGCACAAAGAAGGAACAAAAAGAAGAATTCCGTTGCTGGAACTGCTTTAAAATGGCCAAAGGCAAAATTGAGGCACCAAAACATAGATCAAACGATAGGGACTGCCCCTACCGTACCATAATGATGTTACGCACAATGGAGAGAGTTGACTATGGCTAACTCAACTGTAACTACAGCATCCGGGTCCCAGGCCAGCATAAATGAATACAAATATGAGAAAATTGAAGATTATAAGCCAAAAAAAAATAGCCTTCGAATAATGTATCTTAACGCGAGAAGTATCAGAAATAAAATTGACGAGATTGAAGAAACTTTAAAGAGCATCACACCGACTGTACACGTACTTGCAATATCCGAAACCTGGTTGGAAGATGGTGAGGAGTGCTTCTTCAACATCGACGGCTACCAAAGTGCATTTGCGTCTCGCACCAATGAAAGAGGAGGAGGGGTGATTCTCTACACACACCATTCATTAAATGCTACAACTATTGAAAAACATTGTAGTGAAAATTCCTTCCTAGGAATTAATATCCGCAATAGAAATTTTAAACCGTTAAATATCTATGTTATCTACAGAAAGCCTACCTCAAACATTAACGAATTCTTAATGTATCTTGAATCTATTTTAAATAACTGTAGAAATGATACCCTTATTTTTGGTGATTTCAACATTGACATTCTTCAAAAAAATAACACATCTCTTAAATACATCAACACGCTAGACTCTTACAACTGTTTTATATGTAACACATCCTATCCTACACGAGTAACAGATACCTCTACTTCTCTAATAGACCATATCATCTCAAACAGACAAAATATCTCCTCAACTACTGCAAATATAGATACCTGCCTAAGTGACCATAACATTTTGATATTAGATTACCAAAACAGCTTGAAACATCACACTAATAATAGAATACATTCTTCTTCAAACAACACCAAAACCGATAAAAACATGTTAAAAGCATATTTAGAATCCCACAACTTTCCACACGAAACCACCAGTAATGCCAATGAAAACTTTAATAATTTTAATGAATACATCAAAACAGCAATAAAATCATCCCAACATAAATCTGAGTTACGTATAGGAGACCAACGGAGGGGTAATACTCCATGGTTTGATGCAACATTAAATGCACTTATCAAACAGCGCAACAATGCGTTTAAACTCTGGAACAAAAATCAGCAAAGTGATATATTCACAGCACTGAGAAATAAAACAAGAAATCAAGTTACCAATTATAGAAGATATGCTAAAACTAAATACTACACGAATATACTTAAAGAAAACCTGCGTAATCCGCGACAGACATGGAAAACAATAAATGCAATTCTTACAAATAGTTCGACACCCCAGAAAGATGAAATTAATTGTCTTTTGATTAAGAATGAAGAAATAACATGCCCAACACAGATAGCTTCAACTTTTAACAACTTCTTTATATCAGTTGGGGAAAACTTAGCAGCTACAATTGCATCATATCCAGATGATTCTATCACTATAAACACGGATCAAAAAGCAATCCAGTCCCTATATATGGCCAAAACAAATAAAACAGAAGTTCTCAGTATCATCTCTCAACTAAAGTCTAATGCATCTCCAGGTTTAGATGGAATTACACCCGTGCACCTGAACTTTTGCAAAGATGTATTAGCTGACCACCTTGTTTTTCTTATTAATCAATCCCTGGATAGTGGAATCTTCCCAGATCAACTAAAGATAGCAAAAATAATTCCGATTTACAAAGATGATTGCAAAAAAAATCCTTCTAATTATCGTCCTATATCCATCCTCTCTGTTTTCTCTAGAGTTTTTGAAAAGGTTATTAAGCTTAGGCTCACTAAATATCTCTTATCAAACAATTTACTCGCATCCCAACAGTATGGATTCAGAAACCAATCTAACACAAAATGTGCTGCTTTCGATTTTGTATATGCCCTCCAAAAACATATAGACCAGGGTAAGCATACTGCAGGCTTATTTATAGATTTAAAAAAGGCTTTCGATACGGTTGACCACGGGATACTACTAAAGAAGTTAGAACACCTAGGCATAGTAGGCACTCCCCTGAAGTTACTGTGTAGTTACCTCTCTAACCGACACTGTCAGACCTTTGTTGGAAAAGGGACAAGCAGCATGGGAACGATAAAATGTGGTGTGCCTCAGGGCTCCGTACTTGGACCATTACTATTTTTAATATATATAAATGATATTACTAAATGGGGACTTAAGGGTACAATACAACTTTATGCAGATGATACAGTGATTCTTTATCACAATAATGATTTAAACGAACTAGAAAAGGAAATGGAAAGGGATATAGCTTGCCTGGCAAACTGGTTGCGATTAAACAAACTTAGCCTAAACATAAGAAAAACACATTACATATTGTTTGCAAATAAAAAAAATGTAAGTCTTAATATAAGTCTTGATAATAACCGCCTTGAAAGGGCTGATGTTACAAAATATCTTGGCCTTTTCATTGATTCACAACTCACATGGAATCACCAATTTAAACATGTTCTATCCAAAATTACTCCTATTACTGGTGTTTTATATAGATTTCGCGGGTTACTTCCTCCTTCTCTATTAAGATCGATTTACCATGCTATGATTCACTCACATCTAATATATCTTGCCGGAATCTGGGGATTTGCTACAAAAAAAATGATTTCAGAAGTCCAAGTCATCCAAAATAGAGCCCTGCGAAATATATTCAGTCTACCTTGGGATACACACGTCAAAGACATTTACAGAAACACCCAAATACTTCCTTTTAACACCATTCCCACTTTTGAAATAACAAAAACTATATTACAAGTAATTCAACACTCGGCACATTCCAACACTAAACTCAATTACAATTGCGACGTACACCAACACAACACAAGAAATCACAACAAACTTCATATACCAAAAATCAAATCAACAAAATATGGACTAAGATCCCTAGAATACATAGCTTACACAAAATATAATCAACTACCCAACGAGATCAAATGTGCAAGTCAATGTAAAAAGACCCAAACTAACATGCTCAAACTTCATTTTATGAATGACTATCTGAAATAATAATGTTGTGTATGTCCTATGATATGTCCACTTAATACATACAGCTATATGTTTCATGTAATGCGTATCATTCCCGCAATGAGTTTATTAACTCTTGGGAGTACAATGCTTTATATAATATACTATATTCTGTATTGTATTTTAATAAATAAATAAAAAAAAAAATAAAAAAATAAATAAAAATCCAATCCTATAATAGTGCAGAGAAAAATGTACGTATTTTGTAACTGAAAAAATATTCGTACGTAACATTCGGGCAAATATGACAACGAAAACTGCGTTCTCTGTCATTATTTGAGAAGGTAAGCATTTTTTTGCCATTTGTTGATACAGCTCTGCAAAATACAGAGAATTGGTAAGCAAATTGATTTTCCAATTCGTTACAATACCTCAGTAACTTTGGAAGTAGATTGTCAACCAGTGGCTGATGAGCGTATCGCTGAAGAGCGATTATGTATCGTTTGTAGATGCGGAATCGATTCCATACGTAATCGCATATTTCTGCTACATTTTATAGCTAAATTCATGTGTTTGAAATGTGATTTGAATTACTTACATGACGACCTATTTTATCTGATTCTGAAAAAAATAGCACACTGGCCCCCGGAGGAAAGATCCTCCGAGATATAGTTCAAGCCATCGCTACCTACATCCTGAAGGCAATGTGTCCGGTTATTAAAAATGGAATTCCCAGTCTTAATGTGGTATTTTTTATCGGCATTCGCTTCATTAATTTAATCACAATCATCACTACCATCACCACAAACACGAACATACACCAAGACGTTTTAGTTTTTGAAGAATAGTAAACATTGTATTATGATAAAATATTTTACATAATATAAGCTATTCCGACGTTAAACATGATTTTAACGTGAGGTTACAGTGCTCTGATTATGAAATCGTCAAGGAAATTATCAATTACTAGCTGGTTCCCGGCATGCGTTGCTATGCCATTTAAAAAAAAATTGTTTCTCCCTGCGTGTCGTTTCCCATTCATCTCGTTCCCCTTCTGCCTCCCCCTCCTCTCCCGCGTCTCCTTCCCCTCTCGCGTTCCCACTCCGCCTCCTCCACCTTCCCTCTCCCCATTCTACTCCCCCCTTCCCCCGTACCGCTAACCCCACTCCCGAGTTCCCTTCCCCCCGCCCAGGTTCCCCTCCCCCCCGTTCAGTTTTCAACCAGCTCGTGTGCCACCTATTGCAATTTTTTTTATACCAATTTCATAATGCAGAGCTCACCAGTACTTTTATACAAACCTTGTCCTAACAATAACGAACATAACAAAAAAAGAATTATCCAATTTAGTTTAGTCGTCCGTAAGTTACGCGCGTACATACATTTCGGCGATTCATTTTATTTATAATAGTATAGATAGATATAGATAGATAGATTTAAAAATTTTGTTCCCATCTTCTTTTGGTTTTAGATCTCTGTAAGAACAGAAAGATTATGTTTGTTAAACATTGATGTGTTTTGTCACATCAAACAAAAAAGGTCACATTTGGCCAATTTACGTCAAACGAAAAGTTTTTTTTTTTAAATAACGTGCGTCAAACGGATCAATTGAGATTTTTAAATGCAAAATAATGAATTATTGAAGTCTTAATAGTTATTGTTGAAGACTTTGATATGTTTTCGTGTATTATTAGGAGCCTAACTATTAATGATAAGGTTTTTCTGCGTAAATTATTTAAATTCAGTTGATTACTAAAAGAAGGCCTTCCTAGGTTTTTTTAATGTGAAATGTTGTTGAATTAAATGAAGGAGAATATGGCGAATGTAGATTATCAATTAAACAATATAATATAAATGTATTTATTTAAGGTTAGAGTTAATATTATTAAAATAGATGTAGCCAATTGTCTAACATCTCCCACTCAACGAGCTTGCACTTTTAATTAAGATTAATGTCACCATTTGAAGACCAGCATATTAATATTAATAGTTTAGCTATATTTAATAATCTACTAATGAGGGTAGGTCATGATGAAATAATCAGACTTATTTTTAATTACGGTCAAGCAACTTTGGTGAAGACATAACGAAAAATTTGGTTTACTAGGAAAAAAATTATGACCAATATTGTTAGTAAATTATATTAATTTTAGCAGGAAGACAATGCGCAATTTTTTAGAATTTGATTTATTATCAAATAAATGGTATATATTTTTCAAATCGTGTTTCTGCTGTACTTGAGTGGAGTCCAGTTAGTTACCTACATGAAAAAATCACATATTACACAAAGAGCCTAAAATTTAAAAATGTTCTCTTGATTTTACGCGGTAAATACTTGAAAGAGTCTCACACAATTTTTTTAAGTTTATTATCCTAGAAAAAAAGAAAATTAAATTTTCTAGAAATATCTAAACACATTAAACCAAATTAAGTATCTACATTTTACAAATTAAGAATAAACATGGATGATATTTTTTTTAAATCTACCCAGCCTTTTTAATTTTTAATGTCGTCTGGTAGGCGATGATATAAGTTGCCCCCCTCGTAACCAATGGATTGCTTACCATAGCCAGTATGTATGGTAATGAATAATGATTTAACAATATCCCCCATGATCCTACAGCCTCCATGATTCTAAGAGAAAAATACAAACATAATAATTGAAAAGGTACTGAAATGTATTTGGCTTTGATTTGCATGTAGATATGTTTAAAAAAATTTAATCAACCTTTTTTTACATGCTTCTTTTGACCGGGATCAGGAGTTGCGTATAACTTTATAATATTTTAATCGTGCCTTCTTGCATAATTATCCATTAACTATTTTTATTTGCTCTTCATTTACGTAATCATTGATCTTGTTATTTCTGTTTTTTGCATGAATTGAGTTTTAATTACGTTTAATGAGCACAATAAATTGATCTTCGTTCCACAGAATTAACCAGCCAAGACCAAAGTAAAGCAAATAAATATCATTATGAGCACTTAAGTAATAATTGATTAATAACTGCTAATATATACCTATTATTGGTTAAGAATTCTAGTCTTATTAGAACAATCCTGTTTAATAAACGTTTAAAGCGAACGAGTAGGTTCCTATGACGTGTTTCGCAATATTTTATTGAATCAAGAGTATCAATAAACACGAGTATCACATAACTTAAAATTAAAACATATATAATTTTAGGTTTACCAGTGATAGTTCTGTCGTGACAATGGCATATTATTCACAGTACTATCAGTATTGCCCCGGTGAAAGATCAGCATTTAGAATCAAAACGTTGCGTTGGTGTATTGGCTTTCGCCGTGTTTAGTGGCCTAAAATTGTTTAATGCATAATCCCGCCTCCCAAGTTTCAATTTGGGAGGCGGGAATGGGTACCGCCGCCCCGGGAACCTTTATTGGATAACCAACACCTCTGCCATAGGTCATCCCAAGTGGTTAGCTACGTTTGGTGATTTAGCAGGGGTGCCCGGGTTCATGGGGCGAGGTGTGTCTAGGCCTTGGAGGCGGATGACCAGGACACACTGAACCCTAGATTCCTACCCACACCTTAAACCATTTTCCTTCCCAGAACTCTCCTCCCCTTCCTTTCCTTAAAAAACCCTCCACACAGCATCCCCAAAGATGACACCCAAAATTCCCTCAGGGCCTCCTGTGTGGAGCTCATGTAAAAAAAAAAAAAAACTTCCTAACCTTCCTCTCACCCATCTTATTCCTTTCCCTATTACCTTAAACATCACAATTTATCTCGATTGGGGATGCTACAATCCCACTTATTCCGAGCAGTTGTTAGAACGCCTGCGCTGTAGGGCCCCTGAGGTGATTTTTCACGAAAACATATATATTATAATTATACACTTATAAAATGCCGTAGTTATCTTTTTGACATAGGAAGTTTTAGTAATACCTAAAGTGTTATGTTCTAATATTTATATTTTTATTAATTTATTTGTTTACTTATACTCGTAGATATAGCGGGCGCAGAGAGTACGTAATTAACATTTTGTTTTATTTTTTTTCTAATATGCATTTACTGAAATGACCTGAGGATAAAATAGAAAATAACAGCCTCTGAAAAAATGTTGTTGTATTTTGAACACGTTCTTCTGAAAAAATTATACTGTGTGTATCAATTATAGCGTGAGATGTGGAATAATAGGTTTTGTTCGAACTGAAGTGGAATTGAATGTTTTCTAGAAGGTAGTCATTTTCGAACAGCCTTATTGATAATTTGAATTTTAAAAAAATTTTGGTTATTTTTTTTCTATCTTCTGGTGTTGACAATTTATGTAACACTTATAAAGTATTTTGTTTGTTCGGGTATTCGGAAGGACTTAAATCTAATTTTACAGATTTTTTTTTAAATACATATTCTTTCTACTCTTTCAATGTTAAATTTCATTGCGGATTCGAAATCACTGATCGAAATTCTAATATTGATCGTACAAAAGAGACCTAGTATTTAAATTACATGCGCTGATCTGAATGAACAAACAACCTGACGATTTGTTATGAACTTTGACGACATTTTTTTTTAATATTGC
The DNA here is from genome assembly GCA_929108145.2 of Limnephilus rhombicus. Lineage (NCBI taxonomy): Eukaryota > Metazoa > Arthropoda > Insecta > Trichoptera > Limnephilidae > Limnephilus > Limnephilus rhombicus. The sequence continues at coordinate 3,825,420 of OV815296.1, forward strand.
AAACATAACGCTATTATTTAGAGACCATAATAATTTTAATTGATTTTTGAGAATTAATTGTACAGAATTTTTTGTCACAATGCAATGATGTGTCAGTATGTAACAGTAATAAATGATATTTATAACGAATTACTAATAAATATTATAAGTATATTATCTTTTTCAACGAATGTAAAATATAAATACCTTTAAAAAATGGTTTAAATGGATGTTTCGATGCTTTATTCACTCTTATGCGTATCTACTCGTACTGAAAACCAAAATATCATTATAGCTTACTAGTGAATAGTACCAGATCACACTGATTGAGATAATTCACCTATTTAAACAATCAGATAGACCTGGTCATTACAGTAACTCCATTATAATATTTATTTATTGATTTATTTATTTTCATATGCATATATATTACAATACATTACAATGTGATACTTTGTCTGTCCAACTGGGAAGAATACCCGTTTCAGGACAGCCAAATTGTACATTTAGTTCATAATATTCTTAACAAAGGAATGGTTTCATTTAAGATATCACGGGAATTTGCTTCTGTCAAGACAACTTTTGAGAACATTAAGAATTGTATATGATTAAGGGATGGTTTCTTTATGTCTTTAAAAGATGTGGTTTTTTTCAAGGTCAATTTGGAGAATATCAATAGATGTATTCAGAGTGAATGCATTTATTAATGTTCTATGAGTGTTTTCTATAGTGAGATCACAAGTAGGAGATTCTTTCCAGGCCATTTTAGAGAGCATTTACAATTGCATAATCAGAATTTACACATTTATTAACCAATATTTTACATATGAATTCCCAAAGTATTTATGACCATTTAATTTTAATAAAGTACTATAATTTTTTGAATTTCTTAAATAGTAGAAATTACATAATTATAATCCAAATATATGACAAATGATTTTTTCAAGCTCGTTTTGGAGAACATTTATTTATTTAGTTGTTTATTTATTTCTTCTATTTTACGCCTAGAGGGCTTTTACATAAATAATAAATAATAAAGGCAGTACCTCCATCTTTAACATGAGAAAACAAATAGTTTAGGTAATGTTACGATGGGAATAAAAAGTATGTAAATTAAATAAAAATATAAGCAACAAAAATTTAGTACAGTGAGATATATAATATCAATATGTTACGATTTAAAAAAATACGTACATAATATAAAAATCCAACCAACAAAAATTTTAAAGTAAGTGAACCAAGGTTTGTAAAATTGCAACATTAAGCATATAACCATGTCTTTAACACCTGTAAGTATGTTTCGCTGTGTCAAGCCGATACGATGTATCGATGGTACCGACCTCCAGTACCTCTCTATGGAGTTGCAGGAGTTCGAAACTATCGGAACTATCAAATTTCGAATTCAATATTTTACGTAAAAAATTTAATGCATTTTTTTCCAATGAAATTACAAAAGCATTACATTAATAATTGCATTCCGAATAAGTGAATGGTTTCTTTCGGGAAATCACAATTATGAGATTTTTTCCCGGTTATTTTGGAGAACATTTGCAGTTGCATAATTAGAATTTATACTATATTATAATAAAACGAATATAAAACTTTATTCCACTTAATTTTATTGGACCGTAACCGGTTTCAGCTCGTCAAAGCCATCTTCAGACTGGTACAGATATTTCCTAGTCTACGGTTTATATACACAACATATTGGGGAGGGGGAGAGGTGAAACCGGTTACGGTCCAATAAAATTAAGTGGAATTAAGTTTTATATTAGTTTTATTATAATATATTATAATGGAATTCCACCATGAAATATCACTCTCAAAAATAGAAAGAATTTATACATTTATACACCAATATTTGACATATGAATTTCCAATGCGTTTATGACTATTTATGACATTTATGACTTTTTTAATAAATGTACTATTATTTTTAGATTTTCCTAAGTAAAAGAAATTACCCATTTATAAACCCGAATATATGAATATGAATTTCCAATGTATTAATATAGAAATTTTCAAAACTTATTTTTTCAAATGTCTAGTCGTTATTTTACAAGAATAAAAGATCAACTATAACATCGTTTCCCTGATAATAAACCACTAGATTTTATCAATAACGAGCTGACGCGGCGAACTTCCGTACCGCGTCAGTATCAATAACTGTTGTGTTAACTTATTAGCTGAATTAAATTCATTTTTTTTATTAAGTTAAAAATTACACAATGAATCAATTATTATTGATGCGCAACTCTCTGTGTTTTGTTTTTGTCAGTATCAGAGATGGCGTTGTTGTGTGGCGTTGGATTCATATTTTGCACGCTTACTTACTTTTGCACGCTTACGGGAATTACGTTTCATTTTCTTCATACGTGTGAGGGAGAATTATTAATTGTATTTTTCCTTTGGGGGGGTGCAGACGTACGTTCACTGTTTGTCTCTTTTTTTACTATTGAATTTAGTGTGTAAGAAAGAGAGGCAGCATTATATGTTTAAGAACAAAAGCAAAACAATCAACGCATTGACCTTTGACGCTTTTCAATTTTTGGAATTCACTCACTATTCAATATTATATTTATCCCAATATTGCTGCAGCTCTTTCAAAAGATGGAGAATTCATTCCATACAAAATATATGAAGAAAAGAATTTTCTACATAATTTTTTGTGAATTTTTTCAATGTTATAGTTATTCTGCTATTCGGGGTGGAAACAAATTCAACAAATCAAAGATCATAAAAATTGGTCCAACAGTTCTTGAGTTATAAATGGTGTAACTAACCCGACTTTGTTTTACATATTAAGATTGTAAGTAGATAAACCAACAGAATGTTAATTCCTATTTTTCATTGTTTCAGGAAGAAGTCATCATATCCGCTAAAGTGTCTCCAGTGGCGGGTAGTGGAACAATAAAATATGGTTACAAAACTGAAACTAACTAAACGTAGTGTAAAAAGTAAACACAACAAAAACTTCGACACTAAGCATAGCTTAGAACGTAGAACTCAAAATATTATAAAAATATTTTCAAAAAAGTTATAGTATCAACTTTAAAAAAAATTGTGATTCTTAAACCTAGTGCCTTATTTGTTAGTATCGAAGTGGTTGTGATCTGTGATAGACATCTTATTACATTTTAAGTAGTAGTGTCACCAGTCGTAAAATTTCGGCAATGGGTTTACACAAGCAGTATTTGCGGGTGGGACAGAGCGCTAGGAATAAATTGTTTGGTATAAATCCTGAAAATGGATTTGCGGAAAGGACCGGAGCTACACCACTGAGCATGCTGATTTCAGAACAAGGGAAAATCAATCATGGTGAGTTATTATTTATCTATACGTTTTTAATAACCTATACATATTTCACTGTTTTAATTAATGCTATGTATTAGGCAGGTACTCGTATTTTTTTACTCCAGGCGCATTGAGGCCCGGCTATCCGCCTTTCTACCGATTTATTACATATTTTCAGGTCAGAGAGCCAATGTGAAAAATGTTATGGCGTCTTAAACAATGGTAATTGGGGACATTTATTTCAATACTGATAAGACATAATGTAGTATCAAGATGGCCGTGAATAATTTTATGTAAACATATCAGATCAGTCAATTGCCTTCTAGTTTTAAGTGTATCAATCTTTAAGTAATCACGACGTACGTTGTATGATCTGAGAATTCTACAATGTTTTCATATTTGCAGTAATGTGGATTCCAAATAGTGCTTCCATATTCAAGTTTACTTCTAATTAAGGCATTGTAAAGAGTTAGAATTGATTGAGGATCTTTGAAAGGTTTACATATTCTGTGAATAAATCCCATAATTTTTTTTATGATTTGCACTTAATGTGGTTAATATGTACATCAAATATGAATTTCGAATCAAGAGTGATTCCTAGATCCCTTATTGAAAACACTTTTTTGAGAATAATATTATTGAAAACATAAGAAAAATCTAAAAAACTAGAATTATTTATCTTATAATATGTACAAACAGGTACAGAAACCTAAACACTCAGATAGAATCATCAATTAATTCATTTAATTTTTCATAATAATATATTTTGTTACATACAATGTCGCGAAGTGTGAAAAATTTCAAGCTTTTTATACGAGTATCTACAGTAAGTAGATCGATGCATTTATGCAATAGAGCGTGAAATAATGTGTTTTCTTAATGAACTAACCGGCAGCTTAGCTATGTAAATTAGGTTTGCAACTGTATCATATATTTATGGATATGATTTTCTGAAGAGAGTAACACAAAGAAATGTTTCTTTCTGTCATGATTTAGATTTTTTTGTAATTAACTTTAATAAATTTATAATTATATGACTTGCTTTTAAAAATGGAGTTATCTAAAAAGTCTGAATGCAGATGAGGCAATCCTCCGTGCTTTGTACAAGTAAAAATCCCCTGAGATACTGTCCTGCTGCAAGGCTGTCCGATATGTTGATACTACAATAAATTGAAGGAAGCGGAACATGTCTCAATACTTAAAAGCCCATCAATATTATCTAAAAATTCATAAAAACAAATAACAGTATTTATAATTAAATGAAAACAAATAAAAATTTTATTAAAACATCTGTATATAATTAAAATTATCAACATGTTTCGAAAACAAAGTTTTCTTCGTCAGAAAGAAAACTTTATTTTCGAAACATGTTGACCGTAACCATGAGGGTCGTCCGATGACTCCACGCATTTTTCCTTCTTATGGGCATTTAAATAATAGAAATCCCTTTTTCTTTTTTATATGTCCATTTATTGGGCGGGGAATATAATCTATCTTTGGCAAAATATTTTTTCCTTCTATCAACGATTTTTTTTCAACGGCACATTATGTATTAATCCTTTGCGCAGGAATACCTAAAATACAAAAAATATATTTCACGTATTTAAATAGATATAAGAAAGATAGTAATTTTGGGTTCTACCTTCGGCCCCACTTGGCTGCGGGAGACTTGACAAAATCATTGGTTTTTATTTCAATAAATATAACGCCACAAAGCGTATTTGCAAAGTTTGAAGAAGTAAGCAATATTTTTCCCCAAAAGAAAACACTTTTTATGATAAACAAAAATTCTACATTTATGTAACTTTTGTTCAGTGTTACACATTGCTTTTACAACACAGTTTCTCATTTTAATTACGTTTAGTTATATTCTGTCATTACATCAGGTAATATATTCGATTAATCTCATAATAAATAAATTATAGTAACAACACATTGTACTTCCATTGTTGTTTTATTAATGTAAAAACCCAGCTGGGCGTAAAATCAAATAAATAAATGCTTTTTTACTACTGACGGATGCTTAAGTTGTTCTAATTCTGTAACTATATTATGTTTGTTCAAATTATTACATATAATAAACATGTTTTAGTCATTGAAAATAATAAATTAATTTTATTGTTATCTGGAATCTAGATATTTAAATATATATTTAAATATATATAGATATTTAAATATCTAGATAACAATAAAATTAATAATAAATTAATTTTATTGTTATCTGGAATCTAGATATTTTTAATAAATACTAGTTTCTTGACATAATAAACATTGAAATATATTGTTACTAAATTATTATATGAAAGATAAAATATGTATGTACAAACCTATTACCATTTTTTATTGACGATAATTTATAGGTAATACACAACTGAACGAATATTATTTAATAACATATTGACCAAATAAATTAATTTTGCTACAAGTCTATAAATAATACATTATTATTACATGTTCTTAGATTAAAGTTTTAAAAATTACCTATTATTGAATTTATGTAGATGGATCTGTATCGAAACTTGATAGTCCAGATGAAACTAGAATCTTTACAGTAAGGTGACACTTGTACAGTAGGGCGTGCAATACCATATTCCCAAAAATGACTATGTAGTTTTCTGGCCACTTTATTATCAACATGATTCTTTATTGCGTAATGAATAAATGAGTTTCTTAATAAATTCACGGAAAATGGATTTTTATCGAAAATTTGTCGCTTTCATATTTTTTTTTCTTTTTCTTCTTACGGTTAAAAAGCCTTTTAAAAAATAATTTTATTTATACAAAAAAGGGTTTTTTACTCTGGGTCTCGAACGCGGGAACTCTGGCCTTACGGTTGGACCACAGAGCTCTTACACGTTACATCTCTAAAATATATCATTTGAACAAATTGTAGATATTAAGTTTTTTTTTAAATTTCGAACGTTGTAAATTTTGCTTTCATTAACTGTGGTATGGTCCTCTATGGACCTCCGACCTTCCTTATTTATTTTCAAACAATATAACTTAATGTTTTTCAAACTTAATCACACAATAAAGCTGTTTGAAAATTCTAGTAACTCTTCTATTAACACTTATTATCATTTTTTTATACTTTATTGATGTGATTAACTAAGTAACAAAAGTATTCACTAGAAACTATGTAATAATGTTTCAATAATTATCATTACTTATTTTAGTTGTTTATATTTTAAATATTGTCTTGCGTAAAATTACTAAAGTAAACGTATAATTATCACTTATGATTTGCTAATCTTACGCAATGTTAACATTGTACAGATCCGTAATGCTCCACTTGCTCCACAACATTATAATGTTTTATGATCAATAAGACGGATCAGGGAAAAAAATATTTATGAGATGTAATATTTTTCGTATGCCCCATTATTCTCCTGTGCCCTTTCTTGTGGAAAACGTTCTTTTTTTTAAATGATTTTCGGCTATGTAATTATCGTATTTTTGCACCTATAAAATTATGTCCCTTCTTTCCGGCTTATAAAAAATAGTCTGATTTTTAGGATTGAAATTTTCAAAAAATCGCCAGGGTTTCAAAAATACGATAAAAAAAATACAGAATGTCTTAGAATATTTGCCTAAACCGATTTATTTTTAATGTGATGCAAATGGCCTATTGTAACTGATTTAGGAATCTTGTTTGTTTATAATTTTGGTGCATTTATCGAGTTATACTTTTTCAAATTCTTTATTTACACTTATTGAAATTTTGTGAGATTTTAAATTATAACAAAAACGGACTTGTAATTTGTTATCTTTAATTTAATGTCTGTGAGCCAACACATCAATTAGCCAAATTAGCCAAATTAGCCCCTCACAACTCGATCCTATTTTGTAGGAGTCAAAATATTGGGCTTTGCAATAAAATCCAAATAATTGGAATATTTCTGAATTCATCCGAAAACTATAAACAGTTTTTGAAAGATGACAAAATCCGCTTTCATATTTTATAATTCAAAATAAATACACATTTGTTAATATACAAATGTTTAATGCAAACATAAAAAAAGTTTTTAAAATGCCTCACCTTGCTTTTTTCTAACGAAAATTACTAATAACGAGAAAAAATAAAAACATACGTATTTTTTTACACAAATATATTTATAAACGTTATCGTCGATTCACTTTTTTATGTTTCGTGTAAAAATAATTCATAAAAAATTCTCAAATTTTATTTTTTTTCAAATTGCGGCCGAAAACTTTTGTTTCGTGAAGGTGTACATTTTTATTATTTTGTGGTTGACTTTAATTAATTGAATAAAAAATCTTGTGTTTTCTCTTTATTGGATCATATATCTGACCATGAAAGTAAGGGAGACACAACGATTTCTATGAGACCTATAATATTGGTCATATATATGTTGTTCCGAAAACGAACAAATTAGTTTGAGGGGTTAAAATATTTATGTGCGTATAATCAAAGTAATCGTTTTCTCTGTCAAAAATATCAAAAATTCTCTTAGTCAAAGTAGTTGCATTAAACTATACACACAAATATATATAATATGCGAGAGGTTTATCCCAAAAATAAATACAAATAAAAATTCCGTAAAACCACTTTTTATAATACGAAGTAAGTTTATCTTAATTATCTATATATTAAAACAAAAAAACATAAAACGATTCCTAGGTTAGGTTATAAAAATAAAATTAATATGTTGTTACCGGTAGGAATTTTTTCGTTTTCGCAATAAATAACTTAATTTATGAGTGTGTAGGGATGGTGCGGCATTAGGTGATTATATTTCCAGATTTTATTGTTTTATTGGTTCATTTAATTCTAAAAATAACGATCTGAGCCATTGCAATTTCATCATAAAAAAACAAACATGGTTGCTTTTTAATTTTTCAAGTTTTACTAATTAATTATTTATTCATCTTTATTAATTTTAGACAAACAGTTTGTGATGTCTTTCAAAAAGAAAACCTGTGTTCGCTTTAAAACATGGGCAGTTTATAAATAATAATAATATTCGAATGACTTGTATAGAGCCGTTTTCGTGAAAAATAACCTCAAGAGCGCTGTACAAACTTATAACATATCTCTACAATCTTTCTTCTAGCTACAAACTAGACAAACTATTATAACAACTTATGGTTAAAAATTGCATCCACCGGTTCATCGATCACCGATACGAAACTATATGTACAATGATTTGACCAATGAACGCGATGCTGCGAAAAAATTTACTGTACAGGCATAAAATATACAGGACTATACTTACCTGGGAGGTCACTAGAGGTTAACACCGTTATTTTTTTTTTAGAGAAATTTAGGTACAGATTGCAAGCAGAGGACATAATTGTAAACTCATGATATTTAATCCAGATATTTATTTTAATGATATATTTAATGGTATATAATAAAAATTGTTTTTAATAAAAATAATATCACATACAATAAAAATACAAATAAGAACACAATTTATATTTAAAGTAATTAACATTCATCAACGCATCATTGAAAAAATACATGCTTATAAGTTAGTTTTGATAATATCTTTGATGTTGGATCTGTTTTGCTGGTAATCCAGGACTTGGTGTCAGATATATATTTAAAATATATACATTTAGTATTTCATACACTAGTTCTATTGCCTTGTTAAGAGGGTTTAACCAAAGAAAACCAGAAATGTGTCATTTTTAAATCAGATTTTAGACGTATTGACTCTTTTCCACAAAAAATTATAAATTGATTTCTAAAGTTCGTTTTTTTATCTAGTAAACGCATGTTTTAAATTTTGAGAAAAAATGTTTATTTTTAATATAAAATAATGTTATACCATAGGTCGTTGGCAGATTTGTTAAATTTTCAAAAAAGATTTTGTATTATACAACACCCATTTCAAATCATATAATCATGCAATAAAATAAATCAATACATTATTTGGTAAACGCATGTTTCGGAATTTTAATTTAAGTTTAAATAAAATCATTAAAAATATATACATGCATGTGTTTCTTGAGGAAAATTGGTCCGTTTGTGTATTTATTTGCGCACTCACAAATTAATGTATTTCAGATTTTTTTTGCATTCTTATTTTGCTTAGACATTATTGAAAAATGATAAATACTTACAATCAAAAAATAATTACATAAAGTACATATTTTATTAGTTTTATCATCACGCCTTTCAGCACTTTTGGGTGTAGATATAAATTAAAGCAAATTTGGAAGGAAATAAAATCGATATTGAGTTATAATTTTTAAAAGCTGGTACGGAGAATAATTAATCTTTCTCATTGGAACCGCCCTGTACGATCGCAAGAACATCTTTCGACGAAATTTGGATTTTCGGCCACTGGCTGGATAAACGCCTTTAATATTTCACACAAATGATACTAAAAATGTATTTAAATGTATAATAATGTACTCTTTATAACATCCTAATGGAAGACTACTATTCGGAATCATAATATTGCTTGAAATGACTTTAGGCGTTGTGATGAGATTTTAATAGCCAGGTACCCACTTACCCAACGTTTTCATTTGGGTTACCATACTCCCTCTAGCTTCGGGTAATTGAGATTTGTATGCGGTATTGAAACAAATAAATATAAAAAAACCTGTTTCTGGACTGTAATCTGCACCCTTCAAAAGGATTACCATCGTAGTAAATTGTTTCAGACAGTCGTTAAACTTACTGTGCCAATTTAAAAAATCTTCGAGATAATATCGAAAGGACCCGGACCTTGACAAGGATGAAATTGAGAATGACCTCCTTACCGAGATGTGAATGCGCCCGCTTACTTTCTCGCGATCCTGGGTTCGATGATCTAGCTTGCCCAATAATGAACTGGAAACGTAACAATCTGCACGCGGAAACGTAGCACGCATAATGGTATACATAGATTAAAGCAATATATCACCCGTCAGGATATTATCAAACGTGTAAATGGCCCGGTGCGCTGTCTGACAAATTAATTAAAATGTGATTACATTTTTCTATTGAGCCATGACTTGAATGAACTCGTTTGAGGTCACATTTTTTATTTAAGATTTGTATTTTAATGTAATCTTTTAAAAACGCGTGCATGTGCGAGTGTGTCGTTATTATAGTTGTGTAATATTAAGCTATCTATAAAAAATAAAAATAAATGAAAACTCTTTTCTGGGAACTAGATAAAGGTGGTGGGTTTTTTTATGCGATTACCTCACAAGAGTCGCAGTTGTTCCCGTCTGGAGTCAATGAGACTATGACATTCCCAATTGGGGTATGTTGTGAGGCCAAAGGTAGTGGGAAGGGGAAGGAGATGGGGAAGAGGAAGTAGTGGGAAAGTACCTGGCTATTCAGATCTGGTCACCAAATACGGCATTTCAAGCAACTTTTTAATTCTGAATGGTGGTCTTACACCAGGGCGTTACTGAGTATCTTCCACTCTGGAACGTGCCGTTGTATACTGTATATTATTTGGTATGAATTAATTGTGAAATAACACAAATTAATCAAATAAAATTTATATGCGTACGGCGGGATTCGATCCCGCGGATTTCGGATTGCGAGTCAAGAGCCTTACCCCTGGACTACGGAGGCCATACCTTGTGATCAGTCAGGTATTTCAGCCTCAAAATATCGTTTTTGTATGGAACAGGCACTTCCCGTGTACCTCTTTACAAGAGTACGGAGAAGTTAACTTTCCACAAAATGGCTCCTTTCCTTTTTGTCACAGTATTTGTCGCATATTTCAAAGTTCAATGCCTGATAATGGAAATGTCTCTGGAAATAAGAGGGTTTACCTAGGAATTCCAAATCCTAAAGTTAATTTCTTAAAACCAGAACATAAGTTAGAGAGCTCTTAATCCTTTCATTAAATACAAAGATTTCTGCAGTAATTTTTTTTCCTTTTTAACTTTTTTCAATGGAAAATTATTTATCTCACTGAAAAATTCATCTTAAAGCCAATACTTAAATACTATCACGTTTTAGCCTAAGCAGATATAACAGCTATTCACCATCAGGGTTGTTAACGAACAGTACTCAAAATGCACACTTTTAGGTTGCTAAAGCAAGAAAAACTAATACTGGAATTTTAGGTAAAACATTCGAATTTACCTTCACTGGTTTTCAAAATGTATCTTTTCGAATTACAAATATTTTAAATTATTATTGCAATTCTTAGATTACAAAGATTACAGTTTGAGGATTTTGGTCACTACCTTACATTTACTGCCCGTGTAGAATATACAGATAAATCATTATTTTTAATTTATAAACTAACGTTTAGACAAGATTTTTATGCATAGCACAAAGGGTAACAATTATTATAAGCAATAATTATCAGCCTGAAACACTCAATATTAATAATAAGCAGTAATTGTTGAATGAAACACTAGTATATATTGAATTATTTGGCGGGTATTTGATAAGCCCCCATAGCTCAGTGGTCAAGAGCAGCTGACCGGCAATCAGAAGGACACGGGTTCAAGTCCTGTTGGCGGCAAGTATCTTTTCTCGGAAGATTTTTCAATGTTGATGAGTGTTTCAGGCTGATAATTATTGCTTATAATAATTGTTACAGATAAATCATTTGTAGCATTGCTTGAGTTCGCAGACCACAAAGTGATGTTAAGGGTCAATTTTGAGTGCTGTTTCTTAAGTTAATTATGTATTTTAAAAACAAAAAAACATGTTCAAGATGGGTAGTAAAAAACCTAGCGTAATAAAATAAATAATTAATTTAATTAATGAAGACAACATTGGCGAAACGCGATCAAAAATCAGTAACAGAAAAATCAGAAAAAAACGATAACATCTTGAACAACCCACGACCCGCGCACAGATGTGACCTTATCTTTTTTCTCATTTTTCTGTTATTAATTATTATCAACTACGTTTAGTATTATCATCATGTCTGAAGGTTGTGACAGTTAGTACTTATCAACTAATGTTTTTTTCGACAGTAATACTCTAATTCTTTTAGGTGAAAAAGTTACATCGTCTTCTGATGTTATGGGCTTATTATCATTTATATTAACGTCAGAGGACAGTTTTTCACCTGAGTCTTGCAGTTATTGTACTTCTTATTGAAAAACAGTGTAAAGTGCAATTCCAAAACTTTATCCTTTAACTGGTGACGTGATTTTTTTTACGTATTCTCTGACGTGGGGCCTGGGCGTTCCGTTACTTGAAATGTTTATATATTAGAGATCCATGAAAATTTTGAGTTCCAAATTATTACTTTTAATTGAAATATATTTTAATAAAAAAAAACATTTTATTGTTAAGTAATTCATATTTGACAATTTGGTTATTATGTAATTAATTTGTGCATATGCGTGTATGTATGTATGTATATATATATGTATATATTTATATATATATATATATGTAGAACAATTGTATATATATATATATATATGTAGAACAATTTTCTCGGTTTACCCGCGTAACGTAGTCCTTAAAAGGACTTTTTAACTCCTGACGTTTCGGACAGATCACACCGATAGCTTTCGCATGTCTGTTCGGTCCAAAAGCTAAAACTTAAGTGAGTGCAAGTCACTTCTTATGTCTAGAACGAAGTACCCGGGTTGCAGGTGATTGATGGTGGAGGGGGTGGGGGGCGGGGCTAGCAGTAGATACCTGATTGGTTAAGCTAATTGGAGACACTACTGGTAATTTTGGAAATGCCGTTTTTGGGGTATTTTCATCGATTAAGACTTTCCAGGTGTTGGGAATTCTGATTGAGTCATTTCTAGTATTCATATTATTTTTATGTTTATAAATTTCTATTGCTTCGCGGTAAATTCTTTTTGGTTCATTGTATATGCTAGCTATTGTTTTTGTATTATTAAAGTCTATTTTATGACCTTCATTAAGGACGTGTTGCACTATGGATGAAGTTAAGCGTTTATTAGTGACATCTACTTTATGTTCTGCAATTCTACATGATATTTTTCTATTGCAACGTCCAATATACACCTTTTCACATGGTCCACAAGGTATTTTATAAATACCATGTGACTCAATTGGAATGTGGTCCTTCGGACTTCTTAATAGAGACGAGATTTTATTTTCTGATTTATAAATAGTTTTGATTTTATTGCTTTTGAGGATTCGACTGATTTTATCCATAGACAGATCCATAAATAAACGCAAAAAAACTATTCCTGAAACGGAAGAAGAACCCCTTTCTATAGCAATTCTCCCATTCATCAAAGGCTCGACGGATAAAATCAGTCGAATCCTCAAAAGCAATAAAATCAAAACTATATATAAATCAGAAAATCAGTGTATTATCTATTAAACTAAATAAAAACAATGAACTCACTATTATTATAATATTTCAATAGTGTCTCGAATAAACTTTGTATATAAAACTTTAGTAAATGTGTTTATGTTTACTTTTATATAGTAAAAATCAACTTTAAAAAAGTCACCTAAGTACTGACGATGGGAGAGGCCCGCCAAAAAATTGAAATGAATTTACTTCAGAAATTTAACTTTAAAAATTATAAATTTTAAACTTTAGGCTCTGGCGTCACTAAATTCGAAGCTACTGGAAGCGGCGTATGCATCACGCGCGGGGAGGGGAGTATTTCGATATTATTATTATTGCTGGGCCTGAGCGGCCCCGCGTCAGCAGTTAAAGGTTAATGTCATTTCTTCACTCTTTTCACCGAAAGAACTTTTTACAATTAAGAAACTTTTTCAAGGTACTTTTTGTTACTCCTCGGGCTAATTTGTTCGCTTTTCGAAACAACTCATATGTGTTCCACAGCAATCATTGTGTCTCCCTTACTATCATGGTGAAAAATATGATCTAAACGGTATAAAAAAAGAAAACATCACGCTTTACGTTCAAATCTAAAAAGAAACAACAAAAGAAGTAAAATGTATACAATGAAACCAAACTTCTCCGTAGTTGTTGCCTCCACAGAAAGATATGCATGTTTGTGTATTTATTCAATTCCGTTTATCAAATATCTCACAATACCGCTAAACCATTTCATCTAATTGGAATTTTTAAGCACAGGTAAATCCATCCACGAGAGTAAATTGTATAGTAGATATTTGTCGGTACTAGGAGTACCAAGACATATTATTAAATTAGTATTAAGTATAAACAGCCTGACCCACTTTGCAGCTCTGACGTAGTAGACGCCTTATAACCGATGTACAGCATGATCCGTTGTTTTACCAAATGATGTGATGTGGTCAGGTCCTTTTTTTATTGACTCGTTGATAAATATTTAAAAGCCTATTAGTATGATATTTGTAACAGATAATGAGGTTTTTTGCTACTTGGGTGACATGCGTATTCTAATTTTTTTGTTCGTAATGATCTTACTGTTAAATAAAACAAATTGACTATGATTGTTTTCAATATAATATATTTTTACTTCGGTGAAACTGATAGTTAAAAAAATATATCTATAGTACATTGGAATACAATGTGCAAAAGGTTTGTTTACTTGTTTATTTCGCTAAATTCAACAAAATTTACATATATACGAGTATGTGCTTTTTGTATTGACCATTCCTTATTTTATTATTTTTCCACGTTTTATCAAACAATGAAAAGAACTCACGTCAGCTGAATAGCTGGTCAGACAGTCCTACATACATTGATCTCCAGATTCCTACCCACTCTTCATACTTTTTCCTTCCCAGAATTTCCTGTCCTTTTCTAAAATGACCTTCCTCACAGCATCCCCAAAGATAGCATAGGCGAACTATATGTAATATGTTTGCATGGCAGATTTTTTAGCCTCGTGGAAACGGACACGATTTGAAGTGTCAAGAGCCGTAGTTTATTAAAAGTAGGTGACGTCATAATAGTTATCAATCTCTAAACAACACTCGTCAACAGCACAGCAATCGTAGTCGAATGACGTCAGTGATGTGATTTTACAAAATATTTATATTTTTAGAACGAATGAGCATGCGCAAAAAATCTCATATACAACAAAATCGTCGCTTGTTGTTCTGTCTAAATATTTTTTTAATCAAAATATTTTTCATTGGACTTGTTCAGTTTTAGTAATGACAAGTTAAGTAATATCCCCTGTATCTGTCGGTGTGCCTAGTTGGTGTGGTTGTCCTTGCATCGAGTGTATATCGCCAGTATAGCCTACCAACCAGAGATCTGCCGTAAACACCGAACAGTACACTGTCCGGTCAAAACCAGCAGCGCAGAGTGGCCACTCGTTCCGTGTTGCTTCACTTTCATTGATTGTTTGATTAATATCTACACAAGTCTAGGAATGTGACTGTCAATAATTAGTGTGTACCTTGGAAACGAAATCAGAAGCTAACTAAATAATTAGGAAACAGGTGCATCTTCAAGGATCGACAATGTATAAAGTTATTTCAGTATTGTTATCAAGTTTATTTTGTAGAACTCCATTTTAATTTTCATTTCTTATTTATACATTCAATAATATTATTATTTAATTTATAAAAACAGTATGATAAACAAGTGTTTCGCCTCCTGGAGGCAGATCAAACTGTGGTTAATACTCACAGACGATATTTATATTAGTTCTAGATAAGTACTTATCGTTAAAACTTAATGCTTTATTTTGAATACCTATGCCCTTATTGATTTCCGAGTAAAATGACGGAAATTATTAATGATTGTGATTCTTTCACAATTTCTTTATATATCTTCCGTCAGAAGCCACCCATAGTACGCTTCTGTAATGTTGAACCCGCATCGTTCTACATGTAAATCAAATATAGAAAGAAGACTTCTGAAAAAGTTTTCAAAATTTGTTTCTTATCGCACGCGAAATGGTGAAATTTATGTCTTCATGAACCTTAAATCTATCGGAATGTAAGAGAACTATTAATGCTTTATAATAAAATTATACGCTAATTCATTTCAGAAGTCCATTAAGAATTACTCGATCTCCGGACAAATTTTATATTCTTAAGAGCAATACTAAATATCTTGAAAATATATTTATAAGAAGAAGCTGTAGCACATTTAGTAGATGATGCAGAGACGTCGGTGTGTTTAACACGAACCTCAAAAAATTCACATCATTCTTTAAAAATATAGCATTCGATCGAATATATTGAATTTGGCTTTGTTGAATTTATTGTAACATAATTAAAGCTAGGCCTTATTAATTATTCAATCAAGATTGGATTTGAATGGAAAGATACATCATGCAAATTATTACATATCGTTGCATGGTCGTGAACCATATCTCCTTTGTTACCATGCGTGACAACTCTTGCTTGTCATAAAACATCTTGTTAT
This sequence comes from Limnephilus rhombicus, assembly GCA_929108145.2. Classification (NCBI taxonomy): domain Eukaryota; kingdom Metazoa; phylum Arthropoda; class Insecta; order Trichoptera; family Limnephilidae; genus Limnephilus; species Limnephilus rhombicus. The sequence goes on from OV815296.1 coordinate 3,841,913, forward strand.
TATTTTTTACATAATATATAATACATCTCATACATACCTCATGATCGTAATACTACAATACACGACATACTAATTAAGATATGCAACATGTTAGCGAGTGGAACACCAATTCATACTCGATCTCGGCTTCGTGACGGGGCTGAGGTTTGTCCGGATCTGGGCGGTGGATGTGTCTTCCCACCAACTGCGTGGCAGGCCGGATCGGGAGAAACTGGTGAGGGAGACTTTTTGACCTCTCCAGCAGGACCCTCTCGGAACATCGCGGGTGGGATAGATTCGTCCGTTACTCCTGGACATACTGATCCCCAGATTCCTACACACCCTCTACACAGCATCCCCATGACACATGATTGAGGGAAATTATTTTCCTCAGGACCTCCTGTATGGAGCTAATGAAAAAAAAAATTAAAAAATATATTTTATTACTCGTATATAAAATTAACCGGTAGGTACTAAGTTAGTGCGATGACAACGTAACAAGTGCATATTTTGTGTTTTAAGCTTTATTTTCCAAATTTTCTTTATTTATGTTATACCTACTGTTGTTTTCACTGTTGTTTGTTTTCAATTTAGTTTTTAATTTAGTTTAGCAAAAGCCCAATGGGGCATAAAAAAAAATAATGAATATATTATTGTAACATAAATAGCCATGTTAAGGATAAATGTATTTATGGGGCTAATGGGAAATTATTGCTGCATTAGAACTGTTTTTAAATATTAGATCCTTACATATGAAATTGACGTTTTGCCGTACTGGCAACTTTGATCTCAAATATCTTCTCTTTGGTTAGGAATTCCAAATTCAAATTTATACAGCTATTTACTCATGTATTTGTGTTTCGAAAATTATAATTCATTTGTTTTTTCCTTAATTGTTTTTTTTCTTTGCGTCACTTAGTTTACAAAATGGAAAACTTGAAATATCGCGTTATTTACGAGTACGAGTTCCACCGTGGCACCAGTGCTGCAGAAACGGCTCGAAGGATTAATGATGTGAATGGCGACGGTGCCGCAAAAAAACACAGTGCGTTTTTGGTTCCAACGTTTTCGTTCTGGAAATTTCGACCTGCAGAACAAGCCCCGTGGACGGCCGGAGACCAATGTTGATAATGAAGAATTGAAGGCTATTGTGGAAGCGGATCCATCGCAAACCACGTCCGAGTTAGCTGCAGACTGCGGTGTTAGTGATAAAACTGTTTTAATCCACTTGAATCAAATTGGAAAGGTGAAAAAGCTTGAAAGGTGGGTACCTCACGAATTGAGTGAAGCAAATCAACAAACGCGCGTTGACCGCTAGACCACACACTGCACAACAGACGGCTACCAAATTAGAGGAGCTTCAATTGGAATGTATAAGACATCCACCGTACTCTCCGGACCTTTCCCCAACAGATTACCATTTTTTTCGAAATTTGGATAACTTCTTGCAAGGGAAAAAATTCAACTCCGATGGGGCAGTCCAAACCGCCTTCATAGATTTCATTGATTCCCGTCCGAAAGGTTTTTTTAGTAAAGGGATCGATGAACTATCTATGAGATGGCAAAAGTGCATAGATAGCAATGGTATATACTTTGATTAAATAAATATGTTATATTTAAAAAAAATCGACTTTATGTTCCTCCCATACCAAACGCCATACAAAATTTATTTTCATACTAAAGATGGATGAAGGCATTTAATAAAATACGGATAATTAGATGATATCTCGAAGATCATTATATATAATTAATATTCATTATAAATTTCCAAAACCGTGACAAATATTTTAAATTCAGATTTTCCTTGTTTTACTTATTTATTTGAGACACAAACAGGATATTTATAGTATATTCTTATGGGTAATATAAAACAAATTAAAATACAAATATAAATATCCCTAGACTAATGTGTCTACATTTGCATATTCACAGAAGCAAACACATGAAAAACAATTAAAGTATTATTTTACATAACTTAAAAACTTAAATACCAAATTTGAAAGACATAATATGTAGAAAATATTTATTAAAAAATAATAAAACAACAAACATTTTTTTTTAGGTGAACAAATCGTGAGATATTTCTTGAAACTAGTTATAGTATTTACAAAAATATAAATGGTAGTGTGTAGTTTAGCAAGATCGTTGTACGATCGAGACATTCTAGACATGGGATTAAAATATCCAGTATTATTGGCAAAAATTTCGGTTCAAAATATGTTAAGGTTTCTGGTAGATTGCCTGGCGTATAACTTGATTTGATTAACTAGGTTACTATCTACTCGATTATTCACAATGTTATAAAGCATTAAGAGGTCATTTATGTTTCGTCTTTTAACTAGACCCTCTAATTTGAAATGTGTAAGTCTTTGTTCATACCCGTCTAGAAGATAGTAGACACCTGATCGGTAAGACAAATTCAGTGTAAATTTTCTTTGGACTGATTCGAGTCTGGATACCTGTGTAATATAATGTGGATTCCAGACTGTTGACCCGTACTCAAGAACACTGCGGATTAACGAATTGAATAGAATTATTAGGCTATTAGAATTCTTGAACAGTTACATATGTAAATATTTTAAACCATGCTAATTATTTGTATACCGCATCTCCCATTAATTCATCAGGGTTATCAATTTTATACGAGACCTGTCATTTTTACAAAGAGCATAATAATGTTCTTGTTAAAATCAAAAAATACCTCTCATTACTCTCTGTTACATTAGTAGGCCGGTTCGTCACTTAGCGTAACCCCCTAGTATTGGTTCTAGGAATTAATCGTCAGATGGTAAAACAGATCCTAACCCATCCGGTCATGTCCATTTGACAGTTGTGGGTTGGTTTATTTTTCATTTTGTTAGATTTTACCATTTTTTATACAAACGATGGGATCTTTAATCTTTCTCCTTTGCCCATATTAATTTAGTCAACGAACTAAGGTTAGTTAACTAGTCTTAGGCCCACTAGGGACCGAGCCGCGTAATTAATATTCCGTGTAGCGTTAGAAAAAAGTGCAAGTCATGTTATAAAGAACTTCGTAATTAAATGTCCAATAATTATTTTTAACTTTTCATTGAATGAGTCCTTACAACTTAAACAGTTCTTTTTACGCACGAGATATCTTTGTTATTGGCAAAATCGTAGGTCAAAGTGTTGGACAGTGAAAAATCTTTTATCGGCAACACTGTTCTACAGTTAGAATAATGTTTTTTATTAGAATTATGATGAAATGGATACATTAAACCAGTAATTGCTTTCATGCCTCACGAGATGTTCACCGCGATCATATCATTTTATTATTATTCATAAATTGAAACAATTAAAATTCCATTCGAGATAACATTGTCTTTCCTGTTAATCTCTAGTAAATTGTTCAACAACAATAAAAAAATGTCAATTTGTTTGATAGAGGTAGGTAGAAGGTAGGCACTAACGTTTTCTGAAATATCACGGTACGTTAAAAATGTTTTATTCCTCAAACCCGAAGTAAAATAATCATTACATCAGTATCTACTACCTTCAGCATTGATTTAAAAATCTATTTTATTTGTAAATGAAATGTATTCCTTCAAATATAGAATTTTGCAGCGTTCCGCGTTGTCGATAAAGCGGTGCTTCACAGTTAGAATTTTAACTTTAAAACTGACAGATAATGTACGACGTGGAAGATAAAACAGAAAAACTAAAATGGCGATATTGCGTCAGATTTTAACATTACCAAAAAAATATAGATTTTTGGAATAAAACATAAAATGAAATTTGACTTAATATACTTAGTTAGGACGGGTTGTTTAAAAAACTTGATGGATTCATCAAGATGGATTTGTTAAGTTAATTTTCACGCTCTGTGTAAGTTCTATTCAAGTTATATGATTATTTCAGATTTATAAAGCCACTGGCCTATGATGATATTATTGAATAGAACTTACCCAAAACGTGAAAATTAAATTCAAATATTTGATGAATCCGTAAATTTTTTTGAAACAACCCGTCCTTCATTTACGAGTACATTGTCCATTTTTTGGTTTTCATTGGTTTTGGTTTTCATTGGATTGTGTACACAGTGTATAGACAAGAAGTTTAATCCCTGATGCAATTGAATTAAAATATGTTTTTTACTTTTCGTCGCCTCTGTTCTTTTTTGTCCAAAAGACCATTATAAGTTTTTGTTCAATCTCCACTTTAAAATTAAAAGTATAAAAAATGATAGCTAATCACTTAACTAAGAATTATTTAAAGTTATGAGACATTTTCCTTTAGGTAAATGGCTTTATTTTAAACACCTGTCATAATATTTCATTGAAATAATTAAAGAAAACCTTCTTCTCCCGTAAAATTTTCTAATGGTCTGTTGGACAAATACGAACTAAGGCGACGTTTTTGTTCGCGCCTTTATTGTTACATGTGGTTCTTTCTAAAATACCTATTGTATGCCCTCTGCCATAATTAGTCCAGTTGAATAAGCCTTGCCGCAAGGGACACAAGTCCTAAGAACCGCACCGCTTTTACTTTTTAGTAATCAAACCGCAAACAGAACTCTTAAACCGCAGCTATTCGCAAGTACCATCGCCGCGCGTCGCCTATTCTCGCTTATTATTTCGCGATTAAACGTTCATTCCCAATCGCCATTCCCTTCCAAAATCTCTCCAAACTAACACACCTACCTTTCCAGTGAACACTGAACGAAGATGGAAGCAGTCTGGGTAAGTGCGATTAAAATATAATAAAATAGATAAGAACCGCATACAGTCCACAACATACCGCAGCATTTGATCCCTCGATCCATTGAGAGATAACATTTGCTACCCGCCGCAACAGTTTTGTTATTCGGTGGTACCTCTTCTATGCACACCCCTTCGTGGCAGTTATGTTTTGTCTAAGAATATATACCGTATTTTCCCTAAACCGACTGCTTATTGTAGATAAGTATGCGGGGGGGTAACTACTGTCGGAGGATCAACTGTGGTGGAGCATTATTGTAGCACTAAAATCGACTTTGTTATTTTTCATTTGCTTTAAATATGTGTGCGAAGCGCTAACCCAAATATGAAGTCCATTCTCCTAATAAAGTATCGACGTTATTAGTTTTCCATTATACCCTTGCCTATAAAATTAATTCTAGTTACGTGCCTAAAGTAACGTGCAAACATATTTTTCTATGTAAAACTAATAAATCCTCTCTTGATGTTATGCATTAATTTTCACGTATCAAACCACTAAACCTGTTTATGTATTCAAATCGACCACCTTTTATAATGATATCTGTAAAAAAAATAATAAATAACATAATACATTAATAAAATAATTTAAGGGGATGCCTCAGTATTATGTTTATCAATTTACCACGAATAGAGAACTGTGAAATTCAGCATTTCGATGAAATATAATTTAATTTTTATTTTTTTTTTGATACTGATAATTATTCATGGTGGAATTCCATTATAATAATGTAATAAAACTTAATTTTTTTTCAATTTGTTTTTATAAATTATTGAGTCTCAATCATTTCAATGGTGGGAAAATTAAATAATATTTTTAATCTCTACATTTCTGCATATTATAAATTAAAATCCTCCGCCGCGTCTGTCTGTCTGTTAGCAATAAACTCAAAACTACTGAACGGATTTTCATCCGGTTTTCACCAATAGATCGAGTGATTCATGAGGAAGGTTTGGGTATACAATTTGTCAAGGTTTTGTGTAAATTGGTTGAAATATAAATGAGAATGTCTGTATGTGTTGGACGAGCGGGCTGGCAAGCGGGCGGTGTGGATTTGATTTGTATGCAAATATACAGTTTTATGCCGAGGTTGATGAAATTTTGGACATATGACCTTCAAAACAAGAGGAAGGTCACTGTCATTTGAATTCGAAAACACTTTGTAAAGCCCGGGTATCACCGGGTACTTCAACTAGTAATATAAAACATATTTCCACTTAATTAATTGGAAGTGCGTAGTTCTGCAGATTTTGTTAACTGCGTGGTTTATAGTATCGCCCTGATGCGTATTTCCAAAACCTATACCGGTTCAGTCGCTTTACATTTGTAATGTCAAAATTAAAATATTTATAAATAAAATTATTAATTTATAATATATACATTGGAAAGATTATTTTATTTTGATTTTAGAACAATTTTTGTTTTTGCAAAATGATAAAAAATTATCAACATAGAGGTGTATTTACAATATATGAGAATAATATTAAAATGTAAATATTTAGAAATAAAATTATTAATTTCTAATATACACATCAGAAAGATTATATCATCTAGATTTTAGAACAATTTTTGTTTTTGCAATGTGATAAAAAATAACCAATATAGAGGTATATTTAAAATGTATATTGTCGCTACCACGACTGAATCGGTATAGGTTTTGGAAATACGCCGCCCTGATCATAGATTTTACAATAAGAACGTTGCTTGGAATGATATTGTCATGTTTAGGGACCAGGTTTATTCCCAACCTTCACCATCATTTTTCCCATCTTCGCTCCCTTGTCGTAGTTCACTTTCTCCGGGCAGTTGTGGGATATTCACATGAAAAAGTTAAATGTTCGGAGTGGTAGTCAGTCACAAGGGCGATTTCGAGTCTGGCTTCATATTAGCGCCGTTTACACGCACACTTCGGAGCGACCGAGTCTCGCGCCACTTCAGGCCGCCGCGCAGAAAAGTCTCACAGTGAACTGCGCTGTAAACCTATCGGTCTTTACTTTTCTGGGCGGCGGCCTGAAGTGGCGCGGGACTCGGTCGCTCCGAAGTGTGCGTGTAAACGGCGCTATCATAACATGACTAGCTGAGTTTTAGGAAAATTTAATTCTAAAGGAAATGAACGACTTATATTTTTCAAGATGATGGATTTTAAGTAGATACTTACAATTTGAAGCAAAATAAACGTATCTGTATTTCTCAAGTTTCGAGAAAACAGTGTCTTTCGACAAAATTCATATTTCTGCAATATGCATGTTACAGGTGTTTTGTCTGTAATCCGTATAAAAGAGTTTTCTTTAATATATTTTGAACATAAATATTTAATAATAACTATGAAATAAGATAAAAGGCAGACGTGGTACAATCACGAATATTTCTACGTTAACTCAAAATGGTCATTTTGGCACACGTGGTAGGTATGTAGGAGTACATGGAAAAACACTCAGAACCCTTCTGCTTGATTCAATATATTCGTACCTCACAATCCGGAAGCCTCAGTTTCGCGAGTAAATTCTAAAACTGTCACTTTGGATCGAGATTGTAAAATATCTATGCAAGATAGCTTTCATGTTTCAAAAACAATAAGAAGAATTATTTTGTTCTCTTTCTGGTTTAAAATATAATACGTTTGATTTCATGAGAAGAAGAGAGATGTATAGCTTTTAAAATCTCCTACTTATGATCTCACTAAAGAAAACACTCATAGAACATTAATAAATGCATTCACTCTGAAAAAAATGAAAAATCACGTCTTTGCGATTCTTTTAAAAATATAAAGAAACCATCCCTTAATTATATACAATTCTTAATGTTCTTAAAAGTTGTCTTGACAGAAGCAAATTCCCTTGATATCTTGAACGAAACCATTCCTTAAGAATATTATGAACTAAATATAAAATTTGGCTGTCCTGAAACGGGTATTTTTCCCAGTTGGACAGACAAAGTATCACATTGTAATATTTTGTAATATACATGCATATGTAATTAAATAAATAAATAAATAAAAAATAAAAATGTAAGGTCGCTCAGGACGTTTTTGGTCTTATGAAAGTATAACGCGATTACGTGTTTGGGATTTATTTATTCCTAAACAAACAGACGGGTTAAGCAATATATGTAAATAAAATCTTCCCCTGCAGAATGCAATGTTCATGACATTTTTTCTTGGAATCTTTCCCATCAATGTAATTGATTGGAGAGGCATATGTACTTACAATTACGCTGATTTTGATGTATAGTAAAATGACCTAGTACCACTTCTGCAACATAGATTGCTTCGATAACATACTTTTTACCATCTAGGTATTGTACGGTACCTTAATGGTCTCTGAATAGTCCACCGTCAGTTGGAAATTGAGCTTGAATGCTTGACTTCTTTAGTTTTCCAATCCAAGGGGATGCACACAGAGATTTTGAGGTCATACCTTGTAATAAAAACACTTATGTTTTAGTACTGCATATTGTTTTAAATTGCATACAATAATTCAGATGAATTGCAATTTTAGTGAGTTGAGTCAAGTTGCGAGCTCTTGGGCTCTAGAATGTGGAATGAAGCAAGAATTTATAACGAAAAAATCACAATAATACGAGAGAGAGTTGACATAAAGAGCGTAGAAAAATGATAAAATAGGTCAAAATTTTGTAAAAAAGTAATACGAAAGGTGACACAGACATTAAATTTAAAGTAAAAAGTCTATAGATGGAAGTTAATTAGATACGAAACGATAAGAAAGAAATGAAGTTAAATATTAAACATAGAACAACACAACACTCAGAAGGTTCAAGTTATACTTTTAGAGCCTTTTAAAATTGACAGAATCCATAAATATTGATTCATAATTTTGTCCTCTTTCATAGCTGACCGATATCACGTAATCCAAAAATGAATATAAAAATATTCGCTTTTTTTCCGGCAGACTTAATGGCAATGGTCGAACTCCGTCAGAAATCGGGTTTGTCGTGTAACTTGTTATATAAAGTGACCGGTCCATCGGTGGATCGGTTTTCAGTATACACAACCAAGTTTAACACGGAGCTAGGATACTAAGGAGGCCGGTATCGAACGCCAAAACATGAAGATCAATCAATAACTCATATTCTGTAAGAATCTCGAATGAATTTATTGTTGCTGAGATATGAGTTCAGGAATAACATAACTAGTAATCATGTTCGTGGAATACTTCAATTGAAAATCTGTATTTTTTACCCAACTAAAATGAGCCACGGGACTACGATATGAATACTACTCCAATTGAATATATTGTAAAGCGGAAGAGAACGGGAATAGAAAGAGGATTGGGAAAAGTACAGTTTAGAAGTATCTACCCAATTATTGAGATATTGTCAAACAGGACTAAAACTAATTCAAGCAAGGTTTTGATATTGAACTAGTCTTTCGCCAGAGTGATCCTGAAAGTATTAACTCGGGAGCATGCCATAAAATTAGCTACTACAATGTATTATACTTTGTAATATGTATAATATTATATTAAATAACTTAAACGAATCAAATAAATTTGATTTGTGTACGCCAGGTTTCGAACTTGTGATCTCTGGATTTTTTGAAGTACTATGTTTTAGTTGAAGTAAAAAATTTTACATACTTCCAATTTACTCGTGGTTCGGCTATTACGTTTGCCTGTAAAAATCTTTTAACGGTAATAATTACTATTGTTAAGGTTTTATTTTGTTTGTTTATTATTATAATTTGTTTATTCTTAACCGGTAATGTTTGCCTTTCTTAAAACGTAATCTAAAATAAATGTTTTTTACCGTCAGTGGCATTATTTTCCATGTCACATCCTCGGAGTTAACCTACTGACGTGCTTACCGGTTGGGTGTCATGCAAGAATTTCGGAATTTTGATAAATTATTATTTTATTCGGTCATTGGGATTTTTATTATTTAAAAAGGATTGATAAAGTTGGTCTATTATGTTAAGTCCTTCTTTTTTTAAATAAATATGATTATGTTAAAATAAGGTTTTCCTAAGTCAAATTACTTTTTTTTTTATTTAAATTTAATAATGTTTTTACTAAGTTCGGCGAGTATTTTAGTTGTTTATTATTATGGCAATTTAAAAAAATATATATTATTTGAAGCTTGGTATGAATACAATAATTTATTTGTTGTCGTTCAAAACAATCAAAGTTTTTGGTAATTACTTTCATTTAAAAGATCATTACTTCTTTAAAAGCGTTTTCACTTAAAATATGATAAAATACACCGTACACACATTATAATTTATTAATTTTCTGAATTATAAAATTAAAAATTGAAAATGACAAAAAACCTTCAAAATAAACAAAGAGAAAAATCTTTCTAAACATAAATATGGTTACCGCCTCAATGATTACCTTTCTGACGTCTAAACCGAAAACTGAATTATTTTTGCTCTGGATAAGAAAAAATAAATGTTGAGGTCTATTTATATACACATGTTACGGAAGGATTAAAATAAAATGAAGTTCTGCAAATAAGGGGAAAGGCTGAGGGGCCTTCTTCATACTAAACTTAAATTTTAATTTGAGGCTGAAATAACCAATCAACGTGGATAAAATTTTTTTAATCAAACGGTAAAGCAAATATCTAGTACGGATAAATGCCACTTTATGTTTATTCGTGATTTAAATTATTAAATACAGGCTATTAAAGAATTCAATTTTTCATGACTATAAGCAATTATTGCCAATTCTCAATTATTTACAAGTTAGGGATAATTATTTAAAAAAATAATTTTGCTTCCAATTTAAAATTATTTCTACCCAAAAAAACGATTTTTTCTAGATTCTTTTTTCATATTATTTTTCGTTATATCAAAACAGTAGAAAGAGCGAGATAATTTTTTAAATACATATAACAGACGACCTCCGTAGTCCAGTGGGTAAGACTCTTGACTCATAATCCGGAGGTCGCGGGTTCGAACCCGGCATGCGCAAATAAATTTTATTTGATTAATTTGTGTTATTTCACAATTAATTCATTTAAAATAATATATAGTATATTTGCGGCATGTTCCAGAGTTGAAGATACTATCAGTATCGCCCTGGTGTAAGACCACCATTCAGAATTGAAACGTTGCTTGAAAATGGCTTTAGCCGTGTTTGGTGACCAGATCTGAATAGCCAGGTACTTCCCAACCTTACTCTTCCCCACCTCCTTCCCCTCCCCACTACCTTCAGCCTCACAACATACCCCAATTGGGGATGCCATAGTCTCACTGGCTCCAGACGGGAGCAGTTGAGATTCTTGTGCGGCATTCACTGTAAAAAAAAAAATAATAATAATAATAATTAACTCACAAAAAATGCCAAAGTCGCCCCTAAAATCATGCAAAATTCATTTCTTTAATGTCCTATATTATATAATGATTAAAAAAATAATAATCAAAGAGCGCATGTTCATACCAGATATTTTCTATACCATTCAATTAAAAAAATATTATTCACTTAGGTTGGGTATTTTGGCCTCAAATCCCAATGAATGTATGAAAAAGGTCCCTCGTAAACATAACAATAAATTCTTTAACAATTATTATAAGCAATAATTATCAGCCTGAAACACTCATCAACATTGAAAAATTTTCCGAGAAAAGATACTTGCCGCCAACGGGACTTGAACCCGTGTCCTTCTGATTGCCGATCAGCTGCTCTTGACTACTGAGCTATGGGGGCTTATCAAATACCCGCCAAATAATTCAATATATACTAGTGTTTCATTCAACAATTACTGCTTATTACATTTTTTCCACCTGAAAACAACCAACTTTATTTTTGCGAGAGAGACATTGTAATTGTTAAATCCCTCGCTAGGTGGCGTCGAGACAAATTATGACTACATTTATTGGGGAAATACTTAAACTTGTCAAATATTAATTATTATTTTTAATTTATAAACTAACGTTTAGACAAGATTCTTATGCATAGCACAAAGAGTAACAATTATTATAAGCAATAATTATCAGCCTGAAACACTCATCAACATTGAAAAATCTTCCGAGAAAAGATACTTGAAAAGATACCAAGTATCTTTTCTCGGAAGATTTTTCAATGTTGATGAGTGTTTCAGGCTGATAATTATTGCTTATAATAATTGTTACCCTTTGTGCTACGCATAAAAATCTTGTCTAAACGTTAGTTTATAAATTAAAAATAATAATTAATAAATTCTTTACTAATTTTTTATTTAAATTCATAAAGATATATGTAAACAACATGGAGGTATTATGATAACTGTTTCGCCCGGACATACCTTCTGGCAACATTGAGTACCTACGCCTACGTTAATAAAAAATATAAACTTTTATTGCAAACAGAAATAATAATCATAAAATCTTATTTCATCACATAAGTCCAAATATGTTCAAGCCCCAACTTACATTAGTTGCTTGAGTTGACGACCTCCGTGGCGGCGTGATAAGTTCTTGACTCTAAATCTAGAGGTGGCTATATCTTGTTAAATAATAAAAAAAATTAAACTTACATACCAGTAATTTTAAATAATTTTAAATAAACAACATTGTTTGTTTCTCCTCTAGAGACAGACTACCATTTAAAATAAATAAAATATTTGAAAATTGGTTTTATTATATTAATTCATAATATAATAATATATTATTTATTTTTATTTTATGACTTATTCTGGATAGTCAGGTATTATCCTATTTTCTTCTAACCTTTCTATTTTGCCTTCATCCTCGCAACATAACCCCAAAAAATTAAATGTCAAAGCTCCTCCGTCTTTGAGCAGTTAGAGTTCTTGTGCCAAATCACATAAAATAATAAAAATATGTTTGATCGATTTATTACTGGGTTTTATTATATTATTATGGCCTTTTGATTTAAAATTTCGTTTCGATAGCGATCATCCTTCAGCATAAATGAAATGATTTGAAGTATTATGATCAGTGGCCAAATTTATTTTATACATTTACGACTCAGTGATTTTTATGAGTGTGATCACATACCTCAGGGGATCTGAACAAGTGGCATGTGAAACTATATAAATAATGAACAAGACAGATATTTCTGATGTCTTCTTATCTGACACCACAAAAGTCAAAGTTGGCATCCAAAAACAGGGAAAATGTTCAAGTCCGAAGAAAGTAATAGGATATAGAAAGGTTGGGAATTCACCTGGTTTGACAGATCTATAACTAAAACCACGACAAGCGACGTTTTGATTCTGAATACTGTTTGAATGACCTTGAATGATATCGAAGAGACCTAGTTTATAGGACGGAGGAATTAGGAATTATAGTTCCACTGCCAAACTGTTCAACTCAAGATAAGTTTAGGAAGCGACATGTTCTCATGTGATAAATGTCAACCATGTACAAATGTTGGGCGCGCGTTTGGCATTTTTATACCGATATACACAACCCACCCAGCGCCTATGCTTTAAAGAATCTATCAAATGGACCAACTGTTTCTGCACAGAGTCGAGGATTTTTTTCAGATATTTTGAGGCTCCAGACCAGAGGCGGTTGCCAAATTCACCACTCACATTGGTTTATCACCAGACCTATATTGAAAGTATCTCATTTTCTGGTTTAATATGCAAAACATGTATTTTACTTTTCAAAACATTAATTATTGTGGATATGTATAGTATAAACACGTTAAAAAAAACTACGACTCTATTTCGCTTACCGGATTTTGAATCCTCAAGAACCAATAATATATATGTAAATATTCCGTTAAATAAAAATATATGCTTTTGTTGTTTTGTGTAAATTTTTTATATTATTATTACATTATATTTTGTTCTTATATACCTAATTCTTTCATAAATTTATTTTATACTTCTATTATTTCTTGTAAGACGTATAATCACAATGATATTTTGAATTGATTGTCTTTTTGTATTACATTTAAAAACAATGCAAGATGGCTGTTGATATCACGAAGATAAATACACTTTTTTAATTATTTTATCGAACTGAAATGAATAATTTAATCGATAATATCCTCCCGTTTTTTTAGATACTGTGTGATTCTCCCTTCAACATTATAGAATAACTGTAAAATTATTGTCTATTAAATTAATTAATAAAATCCATTTAACGAAAAAGTTTGACCACCCCTCAAGTATTTTCACAGCTTTTCAAGTATGTCGTAGCAGTCCCGGTAGGCCTTCAGATCAGTACTGTTCAAATTTAATAGACTTTGACACCGTGTTCATTTCAAAGTGATTGTTATATTACCAACATTATATTAATTAATAAACGATTCTGTTCTTGCAATTTTTTTGCCAATAAATCTAGAATGTGTGCAATACCGGTGCGCTTTTCAATGGTGAACTCAACTTGTTTAGTTACAAAATGTCATTAATTTTGAATTGGATAAAAAATGCATTTGCATACCGAGAACATAATGTTTGTACACCTGCCAGAAATGTCTGCAAGGGTACGACTTTGTGACGTCGCGTCGTAGTAGATGTCACAAAACATTTTTGATAGTCTTATTAATATATTCAAAATAATTTTATTCAAAATAATATCATGGCATGAAAATAAAGATTGTTGCGATGACCGGAATTTGAATGCAGCGATCTTCCGTCAACTTGATAAAGACATAAGTTATGTTCTGTCGTGGGTTTCTTTGCACTATACCCACCGTACCAAGGCTTTTTCAAACCTTAATTTTTTACATTTTATTATTAGAAAAGAACGAAAATGGATTATTTTATGAACTCAAAACATGTCATTTACAAAATTGATCCTCAAATATGTGTGCAGTTTTCTGTAATATTATTTTAATACATAGACAATAGTATTGTTAGTATTATAGTGTGAGGAGATACAATTCGTAGAAAAAGTACATTACATATTGACATATTTATAATGAGCTTAAATTTATTAAATTCTCAACCACTCGCTGGAAAATACTATGACTCGATCCCCACGCGGGCTTTTAACAATTGTTATTAAATATAGAATAAAGTCAAGCGAAACAATCAAGTGTGATAAAATCAATTATACAAAAATTCCATTTAAATAAATAAGAGAATATAAATAATAAGACGTGACCAATGTGACAGTCAGTTGTCAATTTTTCATTGCGTCGAATCAATTTTATCTACTTCAATCATCGACCAACTTTGATCAATTTATCGACATTGTTACGAAATATGAGTCGGTTTTATTTTAATTTTGACAATGAACAATATTATTTGTAAATATTAAGACCTCGAATTTCACTTACGTTATCAATTCAGGCTTTTACTGACTTTACAAGTAGGTACATGGCTGAAATAATAATTTAATAAAATTTACAGTTTCCATTTTATTGTTTGAGATAATAAAGAAGTGAAGTACCTTCGATTTTCCCTTTCAAGTTGTGCAATGAAAATGAAATATTTATTGCTATTCAATGCAGTATTTTCCTTTTAGACAAAACGGAAAAATTTAGAAAACTCCTCGAA
This sequence comes from Limnephilus rhombicus, assembly GCA_929108145.2. Taxonomy (NCBI): domain Eukaryota; kingdom Metazoa; phylum Arthropoda; class Insecta; order Trichoptera; family Limnephilidae; genus Limnephilus; species Limnephilus rhombicus. The sequence continues at coordinate 3,857,027 of OV815296.1, forward strand.
TTGCTGTCGCATATTCTTCTTCACATCTCCTTTTCATAGGAGATTGGCAATCATCAGTGCAATTTTAATTCTACATAATGTACGCCGGAACTACATCCGGATTAGTCACGTAGATTTCCAATTCATTGGGGGTTGTCACATAAGCAGTACATGTGTCTACTTACTCGTATTATCATCAATTTATTTATTTATTTTCGGGAAATCGACAGTTTACATTTTTCCAGTTTGTACATGTTTGTATAGCCAAAATAAAACCAATTATGAATTTCCTCCTTGTGACTTTACCTCTGATTAAACAGCATAATAAAAAAATTGAAATAATAAAATTTATAATAAAGGAGCATGAGATCAAAAAATTTATAAAACAAAAGATTTAGTATATAAAACTAAAATTTACTTAAACCATAAAAATAAGATTACATTGGTAACCATAAGAAACCAGGTTTATAACAGAATCAAAGTATAAACGATAGAAACATACATAGACACAACATATTCATGAAACATCAGAGAAATACTCTTTTATGTACCCCTTGTATTTGGTAAGTTCGGAATTGAAAATGTCCAACTTGGATAACACGCTATTGTAACTATTGCATAGTCTGTTCAGACAAGAATTTTACTTACAGTTTGTCTTGCACTGATCCACTCTGAACAAGACAAAAGAGCGTGTTGTACGCGCAGGTACATTAAATTGAATTTTATTTAGGATCTCTGGGCATTGAATATTATTTTTAACTAATTTATACAGGAATATTACATCCATATGATGCCTTCGTACACTCAATGATCAATTTTAAAGTATGAAGCTGCATAGTTATTAAATCTATGTTTTAATAATTATTATTAATATATTATAGGACAAATTAGGAATTCCACAGAGCCGAAACCTCTGATATGAAAATATCTGGAGTCGGTGAATTATTTTCCCATTTGGTCTCTGGTAGGTTGACATGTTGTTCTTGTATTATTTTGTATTTATAATACTTATATAGTGCAATTGCATAGCGTGGTTTGACTAGATGATCATTTGGGGAAGTGTGTGAAAGGATTTAGTTTTTCCTGTAGGGAAAATTTAACGCGGACATTTAAATCTGGTACGAATATAAAATTATTATATCGTTTGGAAAATCAAACTAACTTGTTTTGTAGTAAATCTAATTATTTTCTAGCATTATATTGATAGTTCTTCAATCATGCTTCGTCTCTGACCAGTTAGGGGCGAGGGTTGCTATTGATTAGATTTTCCACCCGCCGCGCAGCTCAGGCTTGCAGATGTCACAGCTGGTCTTGACTGTTATAAGGGCATATTTTAACTCTAAAGTTTTAAGTTTGCCTTCCGGTTCGTGCGCAGTGCGCAGCTTCAGCAAAAAATCTCTGGCATGACTGGAATACTTTCAGCGAACCCAGAGTCAATCAATAGACTAGAAACCCTTTTGAAAAAAAGGTAAAACGAGCGGTTGAAGTGACAACAGAGTTCATAAAGTATTGTTAAAGTGTATTGCACTGTCTTACTACTACAGAACCGAATTCATTTAATTACACCATTACGTCCATTACAGTACCTACATATTTTTAGCGATGATTAAAAAAAAAATCTGATAATAAACTAGTTTGATGTATATAATTTCGTAGAATATATCATAACACCTTCATCCATAAATCTAATAAATGTTTCTTGGAAATCCCAACCTAACCTGATTTTATTATCGTACAATGCAAAATAATTATTTCTATCAGACGATCAATGACCTCTAATATATATCAAAACCTGAAATCACTTCTTGTTCTAATAACCTTCTATGAGGAAGAACGCACGTACACATTGTGAAAAGTTCGTCACACTAACATAGACTTATCAAAATATCTTTCAATGGTAATCGCACATTTTAAGTCGGGGGTGGATTATAAATTCTATTCAATTCCTTAGGAAGGAGTAGACAGAATTTGGAAGTAAAATATTCCCTCATGTTGGAGAGAGTTCATAAAAAATTTCTGACATTTCTCTACCTTAGGGAGTAAGGCTATTGCCCGTGGCTCTATCCTACCGACTTTCTTTTGGGTATGCTCGGAATGAACCATCTACAGACCAGAAGGGATTTTCACATTCCTACGCATTTCCTTAGATTAATTCACGGACGGTTTGAAAACTCGGTTAGCATTCATTTCTATTTTCCCGATGGTTATCTTCACCACTGACAGCACAAACTGTTCTATCTCCCAGCCTGCATGACTAACTTGCCAATGGTCATGCCATCGGGAGAGCAATCTTGCTGTTGAACAGAATTAATTCGGATACCGATATATTTAAAATGTAAAAGTACACAACTGCCAACTGCTAACCCTGTACAAATCGCAAGTGCGCCCCACGGTTGAATTTGGCAGCCACCTCTGGTCTGGAGCTCCAAAATACCTGAAAAATACCCTCGACTCTGTGCAGAAACGGGCGGTCCGTTTGATAGATTCTCCCATCTTAACAGACGGATTGCAATCTTTAGAGCACAGGCGTCGGGTGGGAATGCTATCCTTGTTCTACCGGTATTACAATGGAAGATGCTCCGAGGAACTAGCATCATTGATCCCTTCGGCACCGGTGCATAGTCGGGAAATACGCCAAACGCGTGCCCAACATTTGTACACAGTTGACATTAGTCACATGAGAACGGGTCGTTTCTTCGACTCGTTCTTATGTTCAACAGCTCGGCTGTGGAATGATTTGCCGGCCTCTGTGTTTCCTCCTTCCTACAACATGGGTCTCTTCAAGACCAATGTTCATTCCTTCCTCTCCTCAAAAAGACCCTCCACACAGCATCCCAGATGACATAGGCCCTGAGGGAAATTATTTTCCTCAGGGCCTCCTGTGTGGAGTTAATGTAAAAAAAAAAAAAAAAATTTAGCGTTAGTGAGGCTGCCTTTCAAAGGCAAGCACTAATAATGCTAGAAATGAATAAGTGTCCAGATTTTCCACGCCAAAATTTATTATTTTTACACTAACTATGAAAATAATTTCCCTCGAATCCTATATCATTTATGGGAAAGTTGTGTGGAGGGTCTTTTGAAAAAAAAATGAAGGAGGTTCCGAAAAAAAAATATGAGGGGTAGATAGGAATCTAGGAGTCAATGTATCCAGGTGTGACGTATGAATCCATCCTTCCCACTGCGGTGTAAGGCGTTGGGTCGAGGGAGTCGGGCTGGTCGAAGGGACTTCCTCCATCAGCCTCTCCTGATCTGGCAGCTGGCAGGGCAGGCGCATCTACCACTTGTTCCAGTCCTAGACAAATTTCACCCCATAAACCCATGCACCCCTGCTAAGTACCCAAACGTACGAACCACTCAGGGTTATGAATAAATTTCACATTTCTGTCCGGAACTTCTAAAAATTTTACAAACGAAGGAATTCTGTAAAACTGCTGGATGACTGCATTGAACATTGACTAGTAGATTAATTTTATTTGTTAAGTTTTCTGACCACAGCAAAATAATTTGGAGCACCGATGCTGCGCAGTAACGGAAAATAAATCTGAAAAAAAATTGTTTTCATGAATTTTTTTACCATTAGCCTACGAATGACTTACAATTTGTTGTTTTTATTTGAACTCTGAAGGTTGACTACCTATCATCTAACAGTTTTCACGTTTTGATTTGTGTATTGCAAATAATTCATATATAATATATATTTATATATGAACGATACAGAAAATAGTTAATAATAATTGTTCATTCTTTACTTATCTACGGAATTATAGGTTGGGGAGGATCTTACAAAAACAATCTAAGCTTAGTAAAAGTTTCGCAAAGAATCATCATTGAAGTAATATTTAAAAATAAAAAAAATCTACCTTCTCAATAGAATCACTTTTGATATTGTTTCCAGTACCAAATATCGATGGCATATTCAAGCAAGCTTCCATTATAAAAATGTGTAAAGAAAAAATAACAAAGAATATTACAAATTAATGAGAAATGGAAACCAATTCTTTACGCCTAATTTTAAAACAACTCAAATGCAAAATCATTATATTTTCCAAACCATAAAAAACTATAATAACCTCCCTTCTGAATTACGCTATATCATCAACCAATCAAAACAAATAAATAACATTAAATATTTTTTCAAAAAAAACTTACAGTAAAAAGTAAATATTTTATACAGAACATATTATAACCTTCAACGTAAGTAAGAATAATGGCTTCCTTATCAGGCACAAGAGCTCCTCTTTTATGATAAGGTATACATGACCAAAAACGACCTTTAATATATTATTTTGTAAAATATATCTAAATATATCTTTCGTAAAATGTATATACGTATCTCATATTTTTTATACACCATTAAAAATTTTTAAAAAATTGTTAAGCGAATCCTTCATACTTTTACTGATTTATAAACAACAATAAAAATATTTTTTACTCTTAAGCCTCAAACACACGGCGAGTTACAAGCTACTATGTACTAAGTTTTAAAAGCGGGTAAATCGGCGAGTGAGATTGTCATGATGACACACAAAACTGTCCACTCGCTCAGAAGCGTAGGAAACTGAGGTCGCTTTTAGCGCCAGTAACAAGAATAACGACGCCTGCGTGAACTAATTCTTCAGATTTTTGACAGTCGAAATCACCTGTTTATCGGAAGCCATGTTGGAACCAATCACGAGCAAAGCAAGCGGAGCAAGTGTGTAGGCGAGTAAAGTTGACAACCTTTCAACATTTTTTCATAGATTGTCAACAATCTGCTAGTTAGCAAGTGACACGATGACACTGGGCGAGTTTACTAACAGATAGTGAATTTCCCAGATAGTAGCTTGTAAACTAGCCCTGTGTCATCGACGCTTTACTCACAAAATTGCAAAAAAATATAAGGTGTAGTTTTCCGGAGATAGTTTTCTAAATCATTATTTGTGATCATGCCGTCAAGATATGGAATAACAATATGTAAAAAAAAAGTTTTATGATACCTCTAAAATTAATATAATTTCGTCATAAAAATAATAAACATTAATTGAAAAAGGTTATTTTGTGAGATACAATAATGCACGCACACTTACACACACACACACACACGATGGCTCAGTGATGCGGTTACGCAACGTCTCGCCAGCTTTTGTGTAACCTCCATAATATTTCAATCCGGTTTTGCAATGATGCGATTAAATCTATTTAATGGCTTCTTTTAAATGCATTTATTAAAATGCCATTAATTGTCTACGTATTGTAATAGAATAATGTAAAAGAGGAGTTCAAAGCATCAATCGTCACATTCTAAAATACACTTTTGAAAATTACTTAGATAGATACAATTTTTTTTCCTGTATTTTTTCACATTATATCGTGACACATTTCAAAAGTATTTTTTTACATAATTTCTAAATATATGTAACATAAAATAAGATACAATTATTAATGTAAAAGTTAGAAAAAATAAATTAATTTTTAAAAATATCTTTTTCTGATTTTTCTTTTTCCAGATTTTTGATTACGCTCACAGTGTCTTTATTTAATTACAATTTGACGTTTTACTCATAAAGTTAAAATAAATTTAAAAAATTGTTATTTTAGAAATTCAAAGAACTTTTCATGGATTAGGTTCACTCCCGATTCTCCATTCAGCTGCGTAAGTTTGTTGTAAATTAATCATGAAATAAATAGTCCTTTCTTACAATAAAGCACTTTGTCTTTATTTAGACCTCAAACTCTCATGGAGACTGATTTCCGTTTACTTATGCTCTTAAAATCTCTCTGTTGGTAGAAATCTGACTGTTGGCTCACCTCACTTTTGAACCGGAGCACTATGGAATAGCCCTCAACAAGACCGTCTCATAAATCGAAGAAAGGTGCATGTTTTTAGATATACCAAAGCGGTTTTAATAAGATAAATGATCGAAAAAATTTAATCCATTGGAAAAAAAAAAATTTTGTATTTTTGTATACCTAAAATAATTTCAAAGGACGGGTGCAGGCCGAGATATTTAATTGAATCAAAATGTGGCATATTTTGTGGTACAAATTTAAAGCATTTCCGTTAGTTTATATATGGTTTATTATGTATCACAGGAATGTTTGTTTATTAAGCTTTAATAATATTTATTTATAATATTTTATTTTTATATACTAGTGATTTACAAGCTCCCTTTAAGCAAATAATACCGAAACCAGATTATGAAAAAGTTCAGCTAAACTTTCAACTAGTAGCAGGGTTTAGACCTGTAGATATGAAAACACGATTATATAATATAAATCTTTTTTTAATGTGTTCATTAAAAAAAAGTTTGCGGATTTGTTGCGTTTTAGCGTCAAAAACGGTTTTGCCGCTGCTCATTTTTATCAGAAAATTACTTTGTCGCAAGGATAAATTGTTTTTGAAACGTCCTGTTTAGAATCAAAATATTAACAATTCAATAAATAAAAATTTTAAATATAAAGATGGTTTAGTTTTTAATCAGCACACCAAATTTAATTTTTTTATGATAAGAAACAAAAAAGTTACAGATTTATGAGACGATAAAGAGCATTTGCAACCACTGTCATTATGGAATGGTCTGGAATATGACCGTTTCATAAATCGAAATAATACTTTTTATAATAATACTTTTTTTCGTATATTACCTATAGTGGTTTTAAAAAGATAAATGATTGATTAATTTTTTTTTCTTGGAAAAAAATTTTTTTTTGTTCTTTCGTATATTTAAAATAAAGCCAAAGTACGGGTTCGGGCTGAGATATTTAATTGAATCAAAATGTGAAATTTTTCGTCGTACAAATTTAAAGCATTTTAGCTACTTTATATATAGTTTATTATATATCATCGATAAGGTTGATTTTTAAGCTAAAATAATGTGTATTCGAAATATTTTAGTTTTAAGTAATAATGGTTTGTAAAATAAGCAAATAATAGCTATAGCTGGATATAACTGGATTTTAACAAAGTTCAGGTAAACTTTCAACTGGTCGCAGGGTTTTCCCTTGCGAATATTAAAACACCATTTTACAAAAAAAACATTTATTTAATGTTTTCCTTTAAAAAAATGCGGATTTTTTGCGCAACAGCGTCAAAACGGTTTATCATAACATAGCTCCTTTTATCATAACATTACCCTGCGCAGTACTAAAAAAGGATAAATTGTTTTTGAAATGACATGTTTTATATCAAAATAATAATAATTCACTAATTAAAAATATGAAACAAAAAGATTGTTTAGTTTTATTTTTGTTTTATGACAAGAAACAAAGATGTTACAGATTTATGAGACCATAATGACCATTTCCAACCTCTGTGCGGGGGGGGGGGCGAACCTATACACTAGAGACATCTATTGTATGACTCTTTAAACTTTATGAGCTACTGGCATCAGTGCTTCCTATGCTACGTAGCTGGAACTATCACAATTGTCGAGTCAAAAATGTCGAATATGTGTTGTTTATACTTTTAAACTATCATCAGGAAATCAGCGAGCATAATAGTATTATAGTAAGTTCTTAAAGAGCTACCACTTTCGTTATCCAACTCAAATAACCGAATCGTCTTTTTACACTCACGTAAATCGTCGTGTTGTAATAATAATATAGTCAGGTCGTACAATTTAAGGCATCCAATTCAACAACAGCCGCATCCATTTTCTGATAATTTCTTACGTGTATATAAGCTTTATAGTAGCGAACTTTCTCTTGAGCCTAAAATGTATTCAGTGATGCACAGAGACCTTCATATTATTTTAGGTCAAAAAACTAATTTTTCTAACATATAACAATATTACGAAGTAATTCAATTCAATTCAATTCAATTTATTTATTCTTTAAAAACATTACAAAATTTAAAATTTTAATGCGTTTTTAAAAAAAAAAATTAACAGTATTACCTTAAACATTAAATTAAATATATATAAATGGTAGGCAAAAAAGAAAAAAACTATATAAGCATTAATTGAGCTTGCCTTTTAAAGGCAGCTTCACTGACGCTAAATATGTCGATATCCGAATTAATTCTGTTCAACAGCGAGATTGCTCTCCCGACTGGCATAACCATTGGCAAGTTAGTTCTGCAAGCCGGGAGATAAAACAGTCTATGCTGTCGATGACGGAGATAACCATCGGGAACATAGAAACTAATGCTCTCCATGATAGCCGAGTTTTCGAACCTTCCACGAATCAGTCTGAAGAAATGTGTTACAATGAGCACATCCCTTCTGACCCGTAGAAGGTTCACACCGAGCATGCCCAAGAGAAAGTGGGTAGGGTAGAGCCACGGATAGTAGCCATATTTCCTCAGGTAAAGAAATCTCAGAAATTTCTTCTGAACTCTCTCCAACATGAGGGAATACTTTACTTGGTGTGGACTCCAAATCACCGACCCACTCTCAAGCCTACTCCTAACCAAAGCATTGTATAGTACTGTGAGAACCCGGGTGTCTCTGAAGTTTCTCGCAGTGCGTAGGACGAAACCCAACATTCTCAGTGAAGTACTACACGTCATTATGATATGATCATGAAAAGTTAACCTACTATCAAACAAAATACCAAGATCTTTCATAGTGGAGACACGTTTTAAATTTAGAGCCCTCATAGTATACCGGTAAAACCAGGTATGATACGCTCTAGTGAAAGAAAGAATGAAACATTTAGAGATATTGAATTCAATCTGATTCCGTTTACTCCAGTCAACAATTCTATCAATGTCTGATTGGAGTCGAATGCAGTCTTCTAAAGTTTGTATTTCCAAGAAAAGTTTTAGATCATCTGCGAAAAGAAGTGACCTGGAATGCAGAATAATTTCCGTTACATCATTAATAAAAATCAAAAAGAGAAGTGGTCCTAAATTAGAGCCCTGAGGTACTCCTGAGAAAACAAGAAATAATTTTGATAAGAATATTCCATGTGATACAAATTGTTTTCTTTCAGTAAAATAGCTGGCAAAGAATATAAGAAACCGGAAAGAAAAACCTATCGTTGACAATTTCTTTAATAAGATATCATGGTTTACGGTGTCAAATGCCTTTAAGAAATCATTGTACGAGCAATCTACTTGGTAGCCTTTATCTAAAGATTTGGAAACATAATCTGTGAATACCAATAGATTGGTGTCAGTTGATCGTCCTTTTCTAAACCCATGCTGTTCCGATATTAAGAACGGCTCTACTTGAAACTGCAACTGTTTATGAAGTATCGATTCAAATAACTTAGCTGGGGCAGAAAGTATTGCCACCGGTCTGTAGTTTTCAACGGATGTCCTTGATCCATTTTTGAAAATAGGACAAATTTTTGAGATTTTCCAGGAATCAGGAAATGCACCAGTTTCTAAGGAGAGGTTGAATATAAAACTCAAAGGCAGTTTTAAAAATTCAACACATCCTTTTAAAAAAAAGACTGGTAGAAAATCTGGCCCAAGCGAATTTGTATGTTTCATTTTTTTATCAAAGATTTAACATCTGATTCATCTATATGACTTATGTCAATGTCTTGGGCTCCCTTCACATTCATGTTGGCAGCAGCAGTGGGATTTAGCAATGGAGGTTCATTACTATACACTGATTGGAAATGATTTGCGAATGCATTGGCTATATCCGCTCCTCTAACTTCTCGATCACCGTGCATCATGATGTCTGTTATACCACCATCCTTGCGTAGTGATTTGACGTAGTTCCAAAATGTATTGGGATCATGTTTGATATTACTCTCCATAGATTTAACATAATTACGGAATCCAGTCGAGTCCGAAATCGACTGCATAATGGAACAATAAAGAGATGCTAATGTGCCTGTCTTTAGCGAGATTCTATCTGATTATTGCATGTTAATGATGTAAATAATTATACAGAAGTAATCAAATTCAATACACGTGCAGTTTGCGGTCATATGTAAAAGAAACGTCGAATATAATTTGAATCTGTCAATATAATCTTGTTATTCGTGTGCCCTAAGACCCAAACCAATTTGATGTTGGCAATCATCAGAGTAATCAGCCTACGGACTGTCTTATGAAATATTTTAGGAAAACTGCACTCGTTCCAATGACGTAGCATTCAATAATTAAAGTGCGGCCTATTCTTCTACAACTTCTTCTTTCTTCGGGTGATTATATTAACTCCAAAACCTGAATTTAAAATTTGTTGTCACGGCAAGTTCTGAATTCTTAGCCAATTAATGGATTTTATAATATTTTAGAATTAAAAAGCCTTATTTACAAAATAATTTTATCTTATTTACAAAATTGCTGTGACGAAAAGACACATTATCACAAAACTTATTTTCTTGTAAAATCTTTTTTTAACACTTGTTCGCGGAATAAGCACAATCGTAAGTTTTGCGATTTAAGATTATAGTAACTGTTTTTTTAGAAGTCTTAGTTACGTGAAATTTTGTGATATCTATAATTTTTTTTAGTAAATAATATATCTAAGCCAAATTAAAAATAAATATATATCCCGATCCCGGAAGAGGGTGCAAGCTGTTTTGACACGATGCAATGACCGGTCAACGAAGGCACAATTGTGCCTATGCCACAAATGAGTGTTCATCAAAAAACATAGCTAATCTCTTTCCGCATCACCCGATTGAACCATCATGGCTGATGGCGTGCCGATAACGTAGACTATACGCTCTGAAAACGCTGGAACTCACATATTTAGCCTGATTCCACATATTGCCTGCCTTCTACCAGATTACCCTATTACCTGAACCACTTCAGCCAATTGTAGGAAATATTAGAAACGCTGAGCAATAACTCATTTCTCATGTTGCTAGCAATAACTCAGTTGGCAGTCCTGTATTGTTTTTTTTCGTTCAACTATTATTGAAATTTGCAGTGGCATCATTGATTGACACCTGTTTTGTAAAAAAAATACCATTGCTTAAAGAATAGAAACACTTTTTACATCACCAAAGTTTAGCATAATTTATTTTATAATACAGAAGCAATTTTCAAATTTAAATAAATCAAATCGCTTTTTTAGCTATCTTATACCTGTAGCTTTTGTAATTAATGCCTAACCTTTCAAACATTTGCACAAATATTATTGCATCGTTATTCTTTTCATTGACAATGCATAATAATAAAGGGCATTGATGTGCATAATTAGCTGTTGTGCATGATGAGATGCACGATACAAATTCTTATAGAAAGGTGTTCATAAAACATTTGCATGAATCCGGAAATCGCGGATTCTTATCCCGTCGAACGTAAGTAGGTAAAATTTTAATTTATTAATCTGTATAGCTGCACAATTTGGTAATTCGTTTAAAAAGAATGTATCAGAGTATGGCGGTACTTTCTAGAACTGACCACATTCTCAGTATCGCCCTGTTATCGCCATTCAGAATCGAAATGAAATGGCTAGAGACGTGTTTGGTGAGCAGATTAAATCCTCCATCTCTTTCCCCTCCTTAGATGAAAGGAAGTAAATTAGTGGAAATAAATAATTTGTAAGTGGATAAAAAAATAATCAAAAGTGTTACGTATTATAAACGGAATTTTTGACATTTCTATCATTTTATAACATGTTTTTCTTGAACACTTTAAGTTTCTTAAAAAATGTATGCCTTTTTTTAGGTACTATCTATACATTTGCCACACCAAAACATAACAACCTATCTATACCTTTGCCACAAATAAAAACAAAGTTAGCTCCAAAAATTATTATAATCAATTATTTTACAATTTATGTGTTATGAAAAAATCGCAGTGTTTCTTTAGATGCTATTTAAGATATTGCCCACGAGATTTTTGTTCTATTTTAACCGATTCGTGTTTTATTAAATATTTTCACAATTTTCGCTTAAATATTATTATTATTATTATTAGCGCGCTCCCTCTAACATTTGAAATCTCCCCTTCTTATTTTGGAGCGCTTACTACCGGGTCAATGGTATTACTTCATTAATTTGCATTTTCGTTTAAGCCGCCGCTACCCGAATTTCTACCGATTTCTTACATATCTCCCTTAATTTAATATCCTTACGTTACGTTTTAAAACTCTTAAAAAAATATATGTTATTCTTGAAGATAATAATATCTAGATCTAGACATTCCCCGAGCCGAAACGCAAATTATATAAAATTCCCTCGATAGAAAAAAGTCGCACAGTATGCTCCAAAAATTATTAAAAACACGTTTGTTTCAGTCATTTTACAAGTTATATGTATGAAAAAATTCACAGTGTTTCTTTAAATGCTGTTTAAGACAACCCCCGCGAGATTTTTGCTTTTTTTTACATGACTACCGCACAAGAGTCCCAAATGCTCCCGTCTGGAGCCAGTGGGACTATGGCATCCCCAATTGGGGTATATTGTGAGGCTGAAGGTAGTGGGGAGGGGAAGGAGATAGAGAAGAGAAAGGTGGGGAAGTACCTGGCTATTCAGATCTGGTCACCAAACACGGCAGAAGCCATTTTAAGCAAGGTTGAATGGTGGTCTTACACCAGGGCGATACTGAGAGTATCTTCCACTCTGGAACGTGGCGCAAATATACTATATATTATTTTTTAAATGAATAAATTGTGAAATACACAAATTAATCAAATAAAATTTATTTGCCACGCCGGGATTCGATCCCGCGACCTTCGGAATGCGAGTCAAGCGCCTTACCGCTGCACTACGTCGGCCGTCGATTTTAAACGAATCGTGTTTTATTAAACATTTTCACAATTTTCGCATCGATTTTGCCGCTTTAAATACTAGCGCGCTCCTCTAACATTCGTAATTTCATATCTCTCCATCTTCTTCTTTTTTAGCCCGGTTGCGGCGCGGCACCTATTTCGTTCATTTTATCGCCAACAGGGATAGTAGGTATGTGAACGCGCGGTTAGTAACGAAACCTGAGAAAAAACATAATAATTTTATGGGTACTAGATCACGCGGCTTTGCATCTGAAAAAATATATCCCATTGAATTCCTCAAGTTCGATAAAAGTATTCAATTAAAATTTAATTTTTTTTTTCAGGTAAATTTATATCTACGGCTTCTCCGTTGACTCATGCAGCTGAATGTCAATGTCGAAATCGTAAAATTATTATATATTTTCGCTGAAACCATCACTAATAGGAAAATGTAAACAATATTTTTACATATCCTACAACGTCATTCGCATTATGTAACGACCACCATAATACGGGCATTAGCCTAGCCTGGTGGTCGAAAAATCCACAAATGTTGTAACCATTCAAAGCAATTAATAAAGAAAAAATATAATTTTTATATCGACGGATATTTTAAGAAATAAAGATTTTTTTTGAGAGTTAATGTCATACGCCTATATTATCGACCGGTCATAGTAGGAGATTTTCAAATATTGTGAGTTATTAAAAAAAAAACAGTTTATTTGTAAACCAGTAGTGTGTCTTTTGTTTTATACTTCAGAATTATACCATTTATCATTTGGAGTTAAGTCTCAGGTAAAGATATTGAAATGTAAGAGATATGCTATCCGCAGTTTTTACTGGGTGGGACTGTGTTTCCTGATGTCGTTCAAAAAACGGACTAAATGAATGAATGAATGAATTTCTGTATTCAAACTATATACCTCTTGCCACCGAGTTAATTCGATCCTATCGCCCTCGGTCGTATTTAACTGTATCATGCTTCGACTAAGAACTACCTGGAAACAATGGAACAAAAAACAAACTAATTGTATAGTAATAACAATAAATTCTAAATTGTTTTTTTGTAAAATACGCCCCATTACCCCCCCCCCCCCACCTCCCCCCCCCCCCCCCCCCCCCACCACCCCCCCCCACCCCTCTCCGGCTTTTTCCCCCACCCCACCTCATCGTCCTACATCCGCCTATTCGTGACCTAACTAATAATTAACCGTGATGAAGTTAGTATTGCTTACGAAACGTGTTGGTTTTATACAATATTTTTTTACATTAATTCCACACAGGAAGCACTGACGAAAATAATTCCCCTCTGTCATCTCTGGGAAGTTTTGCGAATGAAAAGGGTATCAGGGGTGGGTAGGAATCTAGGGGTCAGCGTGTCCGCGAGTACGGCTGGAGAAGTCAAAGGGACTCTCTCTGCCATTCTCTCCCGATTCAGCCTGCCATGCAGCTGGTAGGCAGACGTATCCGCCGCCAAGACCCGGACAAACATCACCCCATGAACCCGGGCACCCCTGCTAAGGGACCAAACGTAGTGAGCCACTTGGGGTGACCTATGGCAGAGGTGTTGGTTATCCAGTAAATGGTTCCCGGGGCGGCGGTACCCATACCTGCCTCCCAAAGTGTGAAAAAATTGTTAAAATTAAGTATTCTATTAATGAAAGGGACCTTTTTGAACAGGAGGATTTATCTATCTATCTTCTTTATATATATTATTATATAAATAAATAAATATTATAATATATATATATATATATATAAAAATAAAAATTAATCGCCTAAATGTATATACGCGCATAACTTCTGAACGACTGCTCCAAATTGGATTAAAAAAAATTATGTTCGTTATTGTCAGGATAAGGTTTGTATAAAACTAATGGTGAGCTCTGGCATTATGAAATTTGTATAAAAAATGCAATAGGTGGCATGCGAGCTGTTTGAAAACTGAATGTTCCGGGACTGAATGTATAGAATGCGGGTGGGGCGAGAGGAACCTGGGAGGAGGGATGGGAACTCGGGTAGATGTTCGCGGGACGGGGGAAGGAGAGTGGAGTGGGGAGAGGGAAGGCGAGAGGGGAAGGGGCCGCGGGAGAGGAATGGGAAGCGGAAGGTGAACGGCAAGAATGAATGGGAAAGGACACGCAGTGAGAAACAATTTCTTTATTAAATGGCATAGCACCGCATGCCGGGTACCAGCTAGTTTTATATAATTATTGTTTACATCTAATGGGATTATTTTAATAAAAGGAATAAATAATTTTATTTTATCATTTTCATCTTGTGTGATATTTATTTTAACCTCATCATTTAAAGAAATAATTCTTCCACGCCTTCTCAAACTAGCTTCCTTTTAAGCACATGTACATTATACTCGTACATCTCACGATCCACTAGATTCGCTTATTTCCGACCTTCACCATGACCTGGATGGGAGAGTGGATAGCCGTCTGCCATGATCTTCTTCTCTCTCCATCACTCACTTTTGTACTTTCAACAACCAGCACATTTAATAAAATCGATAAACTTTCATCTATCCATCAAAGGAGATTGATAAATGCAGACCAATTTGTCATGATTGAGTTGAAGTTGTTTAGAAGAAAAATATACGTTAACAGAAGTTGTTATGGTACAACGGAATGCGAAGGTTGAGTTTTATTATGTTTCTACGGCTTGTTAATGTGTTTTGCAATATTTTGTAATAGTTATAATCGATTTATTGATTATAAATGAACTACTGGATTGATATCATAATTTTTAAGATTTTCACGGTCGTATTATCGTGACTCAGTTTTGGGTTTTTAGCCGATGTTCCAGCGTTCAACGTTAGTTTTTAGCCAACATAGCCAATTTTAGCGTTACGATGACAAAATTTTAGAAATATTAGAGATTATTATTTTCTCGTGAATTGCCGATAAATTTATAATAGGCCACTTGCATGGATTTCAGAAAAAAAAAACTTGAAAAAAATCGTGTGGAAAGGTTTTTTTACTAAGATTGCGAAAATGTTAGAAAACATTTTTAGAAATGAACAGTTTTTTTTTATAAATAAATCCATTATTTGGACTCGTGAAGTCACAACATGAAAATGCAAATGTTCTGTTTCTGATAATGTTCTATTAATTTTGTAAAATTCCACACTGATTTATTTTTTTTTATATGGAAACACTTTGATTTCAGGTGAATTTTTGAATTTGACATTTAACATTCACTAGATTAATTGTTTGTTCTCTACGAACTTATCATTTAGTTTGACGTTTTGACAGATATTACGAAGAGAACCCCATACATTTTATGCCTTCTGTACCTGTTTTAGAAGTGTAAAGGTAATGGTGCTGATTTTAACAAAATAAAATTTTATAATATTCTTATTATTATTATAATTTACAAGTACAAGTATATTAAATTTGATTTAGTCATATATAGACGTTGAACATTATAACGTTAAATGATCAATAAGATGGATTAAGGAAAAAATATTTAAATATGAGATGTAATATTTTTGGTACCTATGCCTCGTTATTCTCCTGTGCCATTCGCGTGGAACACGTACTTTTTTTAAATGATTTTCGGCTATGTAATGTGATGCAAGTGGCCAATTGTGAATTTTGTTCGTTTTACGAATAATTAATCCAATAGCATAGAACCCACAAAAATTAATGCGATCCACCTGTTGCATTAATACATAATATTATATACCTACTCACATAATAATATATGGATAACAGAAAAAATATATACTGCAAACATTTTCAAATTAAAAACGTTTAAATATTTCGATACTTTCCATCGTTAGTGGAATTTGCAAATGTCCAATAAACATCATACAGCAATATTGTACATTAACAATTAATGTCAGATCTTTACAGCTGAATTTGCTAATACCATGCCCACTAACTAACCTTGCAAGTCAGATATAACATTATGCCTTATGATAAATGCGCTTGAAAGATTTTAGAGATGGCCCAGTCTTGTTGAAGCACCTTGAAATTTGATCGATTGCAATGCCGAATGTTAATTTATCTGACGGAGAAAGAGTATCCTCAGATGGAGAATGATTCAGAAGCGTGATAATGTTAGAAACCAGTGGGTCATGTTGGCATTTCAAAACCGTTATTCATAATATTACTAACGCAGACCTGTAAAAATCACGGGATATTATATTAGTAAATCCAGTTAGTAAATAAAGCTTATTTTACTTTAACCCCACACGGGGGGTTCTGGGGAGAATAATTTCTGTCAGGGCCTACGTCTTATTTGGGGATGCTGTATGAAGGGCTTACTGGAAAATAAAAAAAGCGGAGACCTTTGAAAACTCTGACTTTACTCGTCAAGATTAACCCTTGAGAAGCAATTTAAGCGAAGAAATCCACATTTTAAATATGGAATCAAAATAATTTTCCAGTAAAAAAATATTGTATTATAAATATTAAGCTACTTTATTACTCGTCCTAATTCTTATCATAATCAGTTCCAATTTTGAAAATGCACTTTGATTCATAACAAATAAGATTTCATTGAATCAGATTTACAGTCACAGCCGCAACCGAAATTAGTATTTTTAATTAATTTACGTTTTATTGATTTTATTTTTTAAAAGCATTATATCAAATATACTTCCTGAAATACTTCCTGAAATGCTTCCTGAAATACTTCCTGAAATACTTCCTGAAATATATTATTGATATCCATCAAAATTTAAATGTTAACCCTTGAAAAATTGCAGTTAATTACTTTTGTAGATTTAAGTAAGAAGATACACTTAATTCAGAATTGTTTATATCAGGTATAGGTATTGTGGATTTTTGTAATATGGTTCTAAATTTCAATTTGTCGTTATTTTATTGGTCTTTGACATACATATTATTATCACTGTCATTTATAAATTTTGTACAGACTGTTTATAACGCTAATAAATAAAATAAAAATAAAAAATACAGAAACACCAAGTCAGTGAAAATCCTTTTGTCTGACAATTTAAGTATATTCATGTCCTTTAAAATAGTGTTCAACATAATTGCTGGAATACTCATTTGTCAACATTTGTAAACCCTTATTAAAGATTTCTAAGAAAATTGTCGCTGAAGTCTTTAATTTGTGTTAATTTTTAAAGAGCATTGTTATCAATGTTGTAATTGTGATTTGATTATTTATGTAGTTAAGATTATTATTGATGATCCATGTAAGACATGATCTGTCAAATACACTTGTTAGTAGCGCCTGACATACACAGTAAGTAAACCTCAATTTGAAGGTCTGAAATTGACCGCATGACGCTGGGAAAATTATCCACAAATAGGGTCAAGTTTGTTTCACTTCTCCACACATAAAAATAATATTACGTAAGCTATTTCTCAAAACTTGTTATTTCTATTATTTTTTTTTAATTGATTCGTCATAGAGCAAAAGTGAGAACGTTTTTTATTTCTAAATATCGCCTTCCATATTAGTCAAGCTTATTAGACAATCGGCAATAGATTCGGTACGATTCATCAAATTACTTGTTAAAATCTTACTTCAAAAATAATTTTTCACTATTCATTAGAAGTTCACCTTGGCAGGACTCAAGTAAATTAATTTTGGCAAGTATTTACTTAGAACTGATGACCACTTTCTCAAGGTAGAAGAAACATAATAACGCCATTATTAAAAATATTTCAAAAGAATCAATATTTCTAATTACTATCATTATCGTACGAAACAAGCAACATCAATTTAAATAGGTAAAACTCCTTGATCTAATTGTAAAATTGCTTAACATCTTTGCAAGTGGAACAACTATTCTTACATACTTGTTGAATATGATTTAGTTCAACAGAGTAAAAGCGATTTTTAAATTTAAATAAATATCAAGAAAATTTGAAAATATACTTTTAATTTTGTATTGCCTTGTATTTGTTACCTTACATAATTTATTATGAAAAATACTAATTTCGATAGTGCCTCTGTAACTCCGGAATTGAACCGATTTTTAAACGATAATGATTATTATTATATTAAATTAAATGTAGTCAATATGACCGAAACTCAGTCGAAAATCTGAAGACAGAAAAATCAGGAAAAGATATTGGCACCTCTGGAACTCGAACCCAGGACCTTATGCGTACATGGCAACAGCTCTACCAACTGAGCTAAGGTGTCTATATCCAATTTGGTCACTTTAAATTGTATCATACTTCGACTAAGAACTACCGACATTATCTTCATTTTCTTAACGCACATGTTATTGGCTGTTATCTTTATGTATAATTGCAAGATTCAAACCCGAACTAAATGCTATCTAGATAGTGCATTAATTTTTATCCATTTTTATTTTTAATATCTAGATAGCATTTAGTTCGGATTCATATTAATAAACGATCGGAAGAAAACTTATAAAAAAGGAAAAATCATATTTTGCCACTGTCGATAGTTAGTTGGATCGCCGCCAGTCTTGGCTCGGAGCATTCCACTTGTCGACATAAAGTGAAACCTGCCACAGAATGACAACTCCACCATAAAGTCGTTAATTGAGGTGTCATATCCTGAAAATTAGGTATAATTTTTTGAAAAAATGTGTGTTGTAGATATTGTAGAACCCATGTTTCCTGGAGCAGTATTGTGTCTTTAACTAAATATCGTTTAGCATAAATCTTTTATAAAATGCTTTATTTTCGAATTGATCTACGGTTCCGGATTCCACTACGTAATACTAGAAGTCAGGATTTATTTCAGTGCAGTAATTCTGGAACTAACTACCATATGTATTCCTCTTTACCCAGAATACTAATGGAGGGAAACAATTATACCAAGTCAGTGGACATCTTCAGTTTATCTTTAAACAAATATAAAATATTGTTACGAAGGCGGTTCAGTTATGTACAATAAATACTGTATATTTCTTACTATTCATATGTAAAAGCCCCGAAAAGGGGCGTTAAAAAATAAATAAATAAATAAGATCTATAGATTATTTTTATTTTTATGTAGATTAATTTCTAGATGCCTATTTGTCAAATTTCCCACGTAATAATTTCTGCTTGTGATGCCTGTTTGTCAAATTTCCCACGTAATAATTTCTGCTTGTGATGCCTGTTTGTCAAATTTCCCACGTAATAATTTCTGCTTGTGATGCCTGTTTGTCAAATTTCCCACGTAATAATTTCTGCTTGTGATGCCTGTTTGTCAAATTTCCCACGTAATAATTTCTGCTTGTGATGCCTGTTTGTCAAATTTCCCACGTAATAATTTCTGCTTGTGATGCCTGTTTGTCAAATTTCCCACGTAATAATTTCTGCTTGTGATGCCTGTTTGTCAAATTTCCCACGTAATAATTTCTGCTTGTGATGCCTGTTTGTCAAATTTCCCACGTAATAATTTCTGCTTGTGATGCCTGTTTGTCAAATTTCCCACGTAATAATTTCTGCTTGTGATGCCTGTTTGTCAAATTTCCCACGTAATAATTTCTGCTTGTGATGCCTGTTTGTCAAATTTCCCACGTAATAATTTCTGCTTGTGATGCCTGTTTGTCAAATTTCCCACGTAATAATTTCTGCTTGTGATGCCTGTTTGTCAAATTTCCCACGTAATAATTTCTGCTTGTGATGCCTGTTTGTCAAATTTCCCACGTAATAATTTCTGCTTGTGATGCCTGTTTGTCAAATTTCCCACGTAATAATTTCTGCTTGTGATGCCTGTTTGTCAAATTTCCCACGTAATAATTTCTGCTTGTGATGCCTGTTTGTCAAATTTCCCACGTAATAATTTCTGAGATTTTTTCGCGATTAAATCCAATTTTGAAAGTGGTAAGCTTGCCTATTTTACCATAAATTGATCAATTTTACAATGGTTATCGTGCTAGATCAATTGTGCATTTATTTCGTCGGGAGTTATTAGCAAATGAATCGGGAGGCAATTACGCACCTCTGTTTTGAAAGGACTTTTAACCCGGAGATTTTTTTTATTTATTTTTCTTAGGTAATTTCTTTCGAAACGTTCATAATCTTTGATGCTCGGCTTGTATTCAGATCATTTTTTGTTTGTTGAAAGCGCATTATTATTTGTTGTCGAATCTATTTTATCCAGTAGGTACATTCATCCCTCTGGAGGTTAAAACTACACATTGTTATTTTCGGCGGACCTGATTAAATTAAAATTGTTTGCAAAGTTATCGGTAGATGGCATTGTTAGCTTGTTAATAATCTGCTTTAATTAGCTGCAGGTGACCTTGAACTTTGATGATTTGTCAACAGATGGCATTGAATCTCCTTTGTTTACATCGTATTTATTACAGTTTTATTCAATGAGTAAGTTGTTTTAAATTCATGTAGTTCTTTCGGAATCTTTGTGACGTCTTCGTAGGTAGTGAAGTTGTCATTAAGTGCCTTTAATTTAGATTATGCATGTTGTTTTTTTTAATATGGTTATTTCTTTGTAAAGTATTTACATCTATGTGATCGAATGTAACCGGCGGAAGTTTATTGACGTCTAAAACAACAAATTTCGGTAGAAATTTGCCTTCGGTTTCTCGCATACATTTAATTATATCAGTGATGGATCTTTCCTTTTTACCTTCGCTGATTCTCCTCATCAGGGGTTTGATGTTTGGCCCAGGATACTTGTAAGTAGAGTTCTTGCAGTTCAGAAAACAAACATTATTTGACATTTTACAATTAATGTGTGTTCTATCAACTATCATAATACGGGTATCGTAAGGCCAGTTTTTGGGAGAAGTTATATAAATGTCAGTGTCGAAGTTCTCTTTATTTTCTGTACAATTCTCTAAATTATCTGAAAGGCAACATTATTAAAATTGCCAAATCCTTAAATTAACACATTCAAACTTCAAAAGGCATCTTTGCAATAAAAATATTTATTTCAATAACTTAACTGAGTTAATTAACATAACCTGAGTTTCGTTGAGAATTATTTCAATAGAAATTTAATTCCCATAAAATAAAAATTTTAATAAATTTCCGAGTAAAATAATTGGCGGAATTTAGAATCTCTTTGTACATCACCAAGAATCATTGATATATAATATTTTTAAAAATCAACCTATTTACCACTTACAAATTAATATAATATAATATACCTACCGTATATATCACCTTCGGGGGGTATTTCATACGATTATTCATACGATAACGTACAATTTATATTAATTAAACACGATTTATTTATTAAAAAGTCTGAGTTTACTATTTAGCACTTGAACCTATAAATACCTATGAATATATACCACTATATACATACAGGATAGGTTAGCCGAGTTTTTTTACCTATTGCGAGTATTATTTTTTTATAGTAATACCTAATTGGGGAATGTTGTGAAGGTGGTGGGAAGGGGAAGAAGATGAGGAAGAGGAAGGTGGGGAAGCACCTGGCTATTCCGATCTGGTTACCAAACACGGCTAACGTAATTTCAAGTAACGTTTCAATTCTGAATGATGGTTTTACATCAGGGGTATACTGATAGTATTTTCCACTCTGGAACGTGCCGCAAATATACCATACATTATTGTAAATGAATTAATTATGAAATAACACAAATTATTCAAATATAATTTATTTGCCCACGCCGGGGTACGATCCCACGACCTTCGGATTGCGAGTCAAGAACTTTACCGCTAGACCACGCCGGCCGTCTGTGTTTATTTATTAATATTCGTTATCGTATGGATAAGCTATCAGTAGGTTGGTGAAACACACCCTCAATTTAAAAATACATCATGCAAATAAGGAATTCCACTGAAAAAAAATTAAAAATAATATGTTGGTCTTCAATAATAATTTTAAATTTACTTCGTTAACTAAATTAAAATAATTAACGTTGTTAAAAACATAATTTAAACAAAAATTATTTACGAGCTTCGTAACTAAATGTTCTTTCATTAGTACAAAGTTTACTGAAAATTAAGACGTAAAGAAACATAAATTTTAAAAAATGTAACAGTAAGCGGTGGGAGAAGGTAATAAATTAGGTATAATTGTAAAAATAGGGAAGGGGAAGGAGATAAGACAGGGGAAGGTTGAGGAGTTCCTCTCTATTCAGATCTATTCACCTAACACTTTTCAATTCTGATTGGTAGTCTTTTGTGAAAAATCTTCTCAAGGACTTAAAGACGAAGTAAATGATATCTTAAAAATATATTTCTATTTGATTGTGCACTCGGTTTTGCAGTGAAATATAATTCGAATACGTCATTCCAATACAAAGACTCGTTTGAACTCGCAGATTACTTAGGATTAACTTTATGACACTATTTAAAATAACGTAATAAAGTTGAGGCAATTAATTTGAAAGATCTACATAATTCAATAATAATGCATGTAAAATAATTGTTGAACAAGTGGTAATATAAATAATATGACAACAGATTTTAACGTTCATAAGCTCTTGGAAATGTTATCAAAGTCGGGAAATTACTAAAAACTACTACTAAGGTTACATTCATTTTCGGAGGCGGATATGGGTACTGCCGCCCCAGGAATCATTTATTGTATAACCAACACGAATGCCTTAGGTCATTACAAGTGTTTCGGTGCCTAGGTTCATGGGGTAAGGTTTGTCAAGGTCTTGGCTGCCGATTTCTCTGGCCATCACCTGCGTGGCAGGCCGGATAGCAAGAGACTGGTGAAGGGGAACTTTTTGACTTTTCCAGCAGGACTCTCGGAACATTATAGCCTTGAATTTTTAAAAATTTAATTAAAATTAAATTTGATAATGTTATTATCGAGTTCTGCAAGTATTTTAGTATGTGTGGTGACCCCAACATAACGCTAATTAATAAAGTTAGGAAAATTATTTATTTCCCACTACTTTATATGTTTACCAAACCTAAAAAATATAATACATTTCAATGAGTCATAGCAATAACGTCATTATAAAACAATTTAAAGAAAACCCTTATGCTTAGTGCAAGGGAAACCAAAGGGAAAGATTCCAAATCTCAATTAGTGTCCAGCAAATTGATTTAACCAGTAATAAATCTATTAGACAACTTCAAAAATTGACATCTAAAACAATATAAATAGGTCGCCTCAATGTGGATTAATCACTGTTTGAAAATGGTATTGTTAACCCAAACAACTGTACCAAAATGCATACTAAAATACTTATAGAACTCGATAATAACATTATCACATTTAGTTTTAATTAATTTTTTTTAAATCAAAAATGGAGATCTGCGAATTAAACACAAAAAAAAAATAATTAATTATCGCCTTGCACTGCATTGGGAGAGATAGATTCGTCCGTTACTCCTGGATACACTGACCCCCAGATTCTCACCCACCGTACACATATTTTCCTTCTTCTCCTTCCTTTCCTAAAAAGACCCTCCAGACAGCATCCGTAAAGGTGACATAAACCTTGAGGAGAATTATTTTCATGCCTGGAGCTAATGTAAAAAAAGGCTCAGTTGGGGCATAATACCCCGAAATTAAAACATAATTGTATTTTACGCGGTTAAAATCTCAAAGCTTAATATCTAGTAGGTGCACCTTGGTATAAAAAACTACGACAACAATAAAAACTGCAATAAAAATTTAAACCTTTCAGTTTCTCAGGTTGGCGCAGTGCTGCATCGTACCACGTGGATTTCTCTTGTTGTATAAATAAATAAATACTATATTTATTGTGGGAGGTACCTACCAGTGGCGGTCCATAGGTTTTCAGTGAGCTAGTATGCTAAAATTGAAAAATACGACGTTATTGATGTTTTTGTAGCTGAAAATGTATTTTTTTTTTCAAAATTTCAATATTTCATTCTGAATGGCGGTTTTACACCAGGGCGATACTGATAGTATTTTCCACTCTGGAACGGGCCACAAATATGCTATACATTATTTTTAATGAATTAATTATGAAATAACACAAATTATTCAAATATAATTTATTTGCCCACGCCACTAACTAATGACTTACAACTAAGACTTATATGAGTGTCTTAAAAATATACTTATTTTTATAATATACTGGAGGTAAGGACATGAAAGAGGCGAGTACTCGTTTGATGAAATTAAACAAACTTTAAACATTTCTTCTTTAGAAAAACGTAGAAAGGACTCTGATCTAATTATTCAAAATTATCAACAATATTACTGACACTGAAACGTATCATGTTCGTATAAAATGTAACCTTGCGGCAGAGCAGAGACCAGGGCTCAGGATAGTGGGCCAAGTAGTTATCTGTCATGTAGGTAGGGTTTTCAGTCAAATAAAAGAAGAGGAACTTTATAAAAATATATTGAATCCAAACCAAAAAGCAACAAGGAAGTGTACAAACTTCGTACCAAGGTAACAAAAGGAAATATAAAAAATACACATACCAGATGGACTCCTAATGGACACGCTAAACTAACTATACGGAAATAACCCCGGTAGACGAACGCGATCTTGCTTCGCAGTGAGAAAACACGAGACGGGACGGGAACTCCAGTCTTCCCATATGGGAACGGCGCGGAATCCAGAGCACCAAGGTCGTCCTTCTAATTGGGCAGGAGGCCGCTATACCTCCAAGGAGCGCATTCAGCCACGGGCCATCTCGACGAACTCCAATCAAAAGGCACGTGGCCCCCAACAGTATCCAAGTCTGGCGTATTACGGTTAGCAGACCGTGACTTTGCGACGCGGGGTCGTGAAGGCATATTATAGTAGCCAACACCAGGAGCAATTCACTTCACGATTCCTTTTCCAGAAATAATTCCACAAAACGGCCAACCAGCCACATCGGAAAAAAGTGGGACTTTCACGTCATCCACTATAAATAACTCGTACACGAACCTCGCGTGTTACGTAAAAAACACCCCGCGTTCTTTAAGGTTTAAAATCGACTTAGATTCTCATTATTAAACGTAAATTTAAACACCAGGATGGTGAGTGACCAATTTCCGACCCAACTGCCCAAGTTGATCGGAAGGAAGTGCCCATAAACAAAAAGGAACTCTCTCTTTTTCAAAAATTACCAGTGTCCAAAAAAAACACCATAGACAAAATAACCACCTAAGCAAGAACTGCATTAGTCACATAATTATTTATGTGACAACACATCTGCTTTTCTACAACTCATCCAGTTCAACATCCCTTTCCGTAGACTCCGAAATAATTAATTGCTGTTCCTCAATCAACATTCTACTAATTATGGATATCATTCTCCTTTATCCAGAATGTCGAGAATTGTCAACGCAGATCAAAGCATTGAATTTTTTGGTGTAAGCCTACATGACTTTCGGTAGTCGATGTGCAATGTAATTTTTTAAAGCTTTTAAATCCATCCTCAAACCACCTGTAGTTAACTTCTATATGTACTTTTATATTATATGTATTTTGTCAATGCTCTTATATATTTCATTGTCATCTCTGTTTTTATTCGTAATATTGTTAAATTGTTAATGGACTATTTGTCGGTAATCTTATCTTATATATAAAAATGAATCGCTAAATGTGTTGCTAAGCGCAAATCTCGAGATCAGCTGAACCGATTTCGCAAATTCTTTTTTTAGAATATTCCTTGAAGTACGAGGATGGTTCTTAAGGAGAGAAAAATTAAGAAAATTGAGCAGAAAATTGGATAATTTCAGAAAACCTAACGACTATCGCACGTTTGACAGTTCGCGTGTTTGAGAATGACATTTTGCAAAACAATGATTGTTAAATCAGGATTCTATTTTTGAAAATCTTTAAGTTGATAAATTTATTTAAAGTAGGTACTCCCCTAATAGTTTGAATCGAATCAAGAATTTTAGATATTTTAAATAGGTACCTATGTTAGGTACCAAATTTAATATACATGAAAAATGGAAATTTGAATAAAAATTGTAAAAGGTGGCACGCGGGCTGTTTAAAAACTGAATGTACTGGGATTGAATATATGGAAAGCGGGAGGGAGGGAGAGATGAGTGAGAGATGGGGGAGGGGGGAAGGGGGCGGAGGGGGATGCCTGGGGGGAGGAGGGGGCGATGAGAGGGCGGGAGGGGAAGGAGGCGGAGTGGGAACCCCCCCTTACAACATGCGAGCGAAGCCGCGGGAAAAAGCTAGTAATTAAATAAATAAATAACCGAGCACAATGCTGCGTAGCCGTGTTATGACTTACAACTGTCTTAATTTTTTTTTATTATTTGAAGACAATATTAGCGAAACTCAATCGAAAATCTGAGACAGAAAAATCAGAAAAGATTTTTCTGTCTCAGATTTTCGATTGAGTTTCGCTAATATTGTCTTCATTTAATATTATAATTTGAGATTTTACTCATAAAGTTTAAAAAATTAAAATAAATGTCTTAAAATTAGTTATTTACGACGAAAATCCTCTAACCTTTCCTCTCTCCATAACTATTGATGGCCTAGAACACCTCTGAAGGGTGAAAGACAGAAATATTTGAAAAAAGTTTTCAATGTCGAAAATATTTTTATCTGAATCGATCTGCATACTGATTTAAATATCATATTGTTTTGAGTTACAACATTTTTTGCGTTTCAAGAAAATTATTTTTGCTATTTAGTCACGTGGTAGATCCTGAGAAGTACAGATTCTAATTATTATTGTTAATCGCCAGGACAAGGTTAAATTGCGGAGCAAAACGTGACAACTTGGTGAGATAAATTAATTTTATTATTAATATTTTTCTTAGGGCAATGTTCATAATTAAAACAAGGGTTATGAACTTATTTTCCATGATTCTAAGCGCATTAACTCATTGGTGACGTCAACAGATTTGATTGATGGAGCTGACGGCAGCTTATTAAATATTAAAATGCACCATTGGCGTGCGTTGCATAGATTTGAAGTATTTTTTAAATGGCTCTAATTAATCGGAATTTCGAAGTAAAAACTTCTCTAGCGCCGTTGTGATTTGGATGAAATGAAAAATAGCGGCACTTAAAAACGACAAATAAATATATCTATAGGATTTATCATGCGTGAGATTAAGATAGTATAATCGGTCGCCTTTTTTTGTGCGGTGCCTCCCCACTCTTGTCTACTTTAGTTTTATGAAGGTTTCACTTCACACGCGGAATTGCACACGCGGTAGAAGAGAAATACATAAATTTAACCTGAACCTTCTTCAGTACCGGTTCCATGGCAATTTAGAATCATACGGCTTCAACATCCCTTTGAAAAGTCGTTAAAAGTTTTAATTTTTTTTTTGTAAATAGACAATAACCTAACCTAACGTAACCTATTCAACCTTTTTTTTCATCATTTTTAATGACTTTTCAAAGAAGGTGTTGAAGTTGTATGATTCTGAGTTGTCTGGTACCAGTTTATACAAAAACGAGATTTATTAACATTATGGCAAAATATAAAATATTTCTAGCATTACAGTAAAAATGAAGACCGCAGTTTCTAGGTCATGTAACAAAATTCTCCACTTGAAAGCTATTTAGTAGCTGAGCGAAAAACTGCTTCGATTAAAATTTCAGAATAAATACATATTTTTTTTAACCACATAATATTTTGAAAACATCGTTCTATAAATTTCTAATAATTTTTTTTTCAGGTCGCCTTTGTGTCATCATGTTCGGGGTGTTTGCCATCGTGCTTGGAATAATCCTGACTTCCGTCCCGTGGATGGACTATCTAGTATTAAAGGTAAGATACTTTTTACTTATTTCTGTTATCAATCTGTTTATCCATTTTAGTTTCCTGTGATTCCCTTTCCTATCGAAGATTGGCTATCATGGGAGCAACTTTCACCCTGCAGACAGCATTCTTACTCCGATACGTCTTCCATTAATTATTTCTTTATGAATATTTTCTTCATTCAATAATTGGCTTCAACTTCTTTTCGAAAAACTTCCTAGTACCTATTATGTTTATAAAATTTCACCACCATGCTTTGCACAGAAGGCCTTCCTTATAATAATTATCTTTTTTATTTCCTAATAAAATGATAATTACGAAGTGTCGTTCCGGTGAAGTCTACGTGATATTCATCTGAGACTAAAGAAGGCCAAATGTATTGCACGTATCCGCTCTCTTCCGATTAATATATAGACATCGCTAAGCAAACAAACAATCAACGGAAACCTACTTAAGGACACAAATTATGTCATTACTTTACTTAAATTAATGTTGTACATTACATTGCGAGGCGGCTATGTATACAGTACAGTCCATGATAGCTTTTTGTTTGACAAGCCCTCAAAGGGCTCACAAACTCCAACGGCTCGGAGGGCTTTGAAACAAAGAATGGACGGTTACCTCGAGAGTGTTTTCTCTTGGGGTAAAAATAATCTCGTTGAATTTAATGTTTCAAAGACCCAATCATGTCTGATTACGTCTGAAAGGGATCGAAATGAAAATCTAGTATCTTTCAACGGTAGCAATCTTCTGAACAGGCCCTCCATTGATATGCTTGGTGTAACCCTAAGTGACCAGCTCAGGTATGGGGGCTCCATCGAAGCCAGAGTAATGTTAGTCTCACAAAAACTGGGCGTACTGTACAGGGCCCGCAGATACTTTAATAGTACACAACTGCTAACCCTGTACACATCACAAGTGCGCCCCACGGTTGAATTTGGCAGCCATCTCTGGTCTGGAGCTCCACAGTACCTGAAAAATACCCTCGACTCTGTGCGGAAACGGGCGGTCCGCTTAATAGATTCTCCCATCTTAACAGACGGATTGCAATCTTTAGAGCACAGGCGTCGTGTGGGAATGCTATCCTTGTTCTACCGGTATTACAATGGAAGATGGTCCTAGGAACTAGCGTTATTGATCCCTTCGTCACCGGTGCATAGCCGTGAAACACGCCAAACGCATACCCAACATTTGTACACGGTTGATTTTTTTCACATGAGAACGGATCGTTTCTTCGACTCGTTCAACAGCTCGGCTGTGGAATGATTTTCCGGCCTCTGTGTTTCCTCCTTCCTACAATATGGGTCTCCTTAAGACCAATGTTCATTCCTTCATCTCCTCAAAAAGACCCTCCACACAGTTTAATGTATATTAAAATCCCTGTAAAACATTCATTAAATAACAATTCTTACTTTAAATCACAAACCCTTTTAATGGGGAATTTAATTATGGTAAAATGTTCACCACCATTCTAAAATTTCAATACAAATGGTTTTTTTTATAATTGGTTTCAACATTTTCCTCTGTATTATATTAAAAATGATTAAGTATATAAAAAAACTTCAACGGACGTCGTAAAAAATGGCAGAGAAAAGACTTCATAAATAATAAATACCTAAAACCTACCAACGAAAACCCCGCAAACTTGTTCATAGGTCGTTGCTCCATCGCTTTGTTCCTGTAATATTCTTTTACGCAAACATTATCTGACCCTTTTCAAAGCAATGCTCGACTGATGGTTTTTTCAAGACATTGAAATTATCCTTATTAATGCGGTTGGTCGAATTGTAGCGTATCGTAAAATATTTGTTCAAAACTAGTCACAAATCACGTATTACTGATTTAATCTTAGTCGATATAAATATATAAGATATTTTCCACTCAGGAACAAGGTTCAAGTACGAGCACGAGTAAATAACAAATTGTTCGATTTAGCCTGCTTTCATTCGTCACGATCATTCATTCGTCTTTAATCATTTTATTCATTCGTCATAGATCATTTTAAACTGGAAACCTTTTATTCGAAAACAAGGAACTTGCTATTTTGATATTTTTAATCTATTATTTTAAAACGTAAACAAACAACAAAATGAATCGAAATCTAAGAAATGTCTTTTCGTACACTCAATTAAGTATTTCGTTTTACCTTTCGCCTAAAGTATAGACTTATTAAAATTGATTCTACCTTTAAATATCCCTTTTGTCCCCAGATATGAGATATTTTTCAAGTGAATGTTGAATATTTAAAAAAATTATTATTATTTAATTATGTGTGGTGAATGCTTATTATCGGACAGTATTTACGATAAATGAAAATTTTAAATAAAATAAATTAGACAAAGAAGACAATTTTCGCGAAAGAATTAGTTAAGATTCCAGGAAGTTGCATTCCTAGAAGCGACCTAACCTTTTTCGGTTCATTCTGTTTCAAATGTTCGTTTGAGAGTCGCTAATATTGTCTTCATTGATTATATAATATATAAATATTACACTTTGTAGTTTTACCCATTTAGTTTGAGAATAAATTACTTTTTAACCGGAAACTGAAGAAAACTATGATGATAATTCCACATAAGTTTGCAGTTTAATTCCCCTGCAGACATTTTTTTTGGTTATCCAACAACGTAAAAAAGTAATGTTATAATACCTAATTACAGTAATAAAATTATTTTTTTATGGGTTTGGTTGTGGTTACAGTTATAGGGGAGCACACAAATCATTGTGATTTTATTTGTGGGGCAGTATTATATATCATTATACGGCAAAATGTATGGCAGTTGGATATAAGAAGACATCCAGTGAAAGCAAAATTAAAATTGATGGTGAGATTATTGAAAATGTTACTAAAATGAAATACTTAGGAGTTATATTAGATTCCAAACTAACATTCAACAAGCATGCAGAATAAACATTAAAGAAAATTGGGAAAAAATATCTTTTTTGGGAAGAATTCTACAAAAACTATCTAGTAAAACTGCAATCACTATCTACAAATCAATTATTGCTCCACATTTTAACTATTTCTCAACTATTCTTTTCCTATGTAACGAACAAGAACAAAATATGTTTTAAATTCTCCAAAACAGGGCAATGAGAAGTAGATTTTCAAAAGTAAACAAAATATTAAAGGAACTGAATTGTCTAACCGTGAAACAGATGCTGACCTTGAATACGATGATATTTATACATAAAATAATAAACAACATTTTACCAAAATACTTCTCAAATAAAATTATATTCAACAAGGACATTCACAGACATAACACAAGGACGTGCAAGGAAATCAGGCTTCAAAAAAAAGACAAGTCGAATACACAGAACAGTTTACTGTACAAAGGAATGAAGTTATATAACAAGCTACCAGAAACATTAAAGTCCACACCAATTGGAAAGTTCAAGATGTATTGTAGGAGCTACATAAAACTACATAAAATTTAGTTTGCAATATGAAATATTATAATAAATTAGAAATTTTGTAAACTTTAATGTACAAATTACTAAAATAAAAATTCATAAATAAATGTTTATAGATACATCTGGATTATGATATTATATTTTTTATTATTAGAAGCGTAGAAATTTTATTACAGAAAATTATAGGTATTCAATTTTTGTGGATGTGAACACACCTTACTGGGTACGATTTTTTTCCATCGTATTATCATAATAAATTTCGTGTGACTTCTAAAATACTTTTAAAGTCGTTGCTTTCCTTTTGAACCCGGTCTTGAACCATCCTTTCTAAATCACCCCGTCCCTTCTCACCGTGAAAGGCAAAACTTTTCATCTTTTTGGAGTTTTGTAAGTTCAATGTTCGCAGTTAAAATCCAGTCAGATGCAAAATAACCGAACGTCTCTTCATTTGTAACAATTTCTCATCAGAGATTATTGAACTTATTCGTTCATTGGTTTTATTTTTTATCTTCCAAATAATGCCTTTTCACAGAGCAAATAATTTGCTAACATGATTTGCAAAAATTGCATTATTATTTGCATCTTTCAAGGCCGAAATATTTTATTTATAGATTTAACTATTCTACGATGTGTTTATTTCAGTTCAAATTAGGGTTCTGATTTTGGACTTAAAATATATGATAATAAAACGCGCTTGTGATAATCAAGATGGTCTTTTTTAACATTCACTTATGTTTTTTTTTACATTCATAAATATAAAAAAGAAAATTCCTCGGGCCCAATGTCATTTTTGGAAATATTGTGTGCAGATTTTTTTAGGGAAAGGAAGGAGAGAAAGTTCTGGGAAGGAAAAAGGTATGAGTGGTTGGTCGGAATATGAGGGTCTATGTGTCTGGGAGTGCCGGACGTATTATTCCATCCCTCCCACTGCGGTGCAAGGCGATGAGTCGAGAAAGTCCAGCTGTGGAATTCAAAGTTAGGTCTCCCTCAACAAATCTCTCCTGATAAGGCCCGCCATGCGGCAGGTGGGCAAACGCATCTGCCGCTTAGACCTAGACAAGCCTCACCCCTGCTAAGTCACCAAACGTAGAGAACCACTCGGGGTGACCTGTGGCAGGGGTCTTGGTTATTCAATAAATGGTTCCCGGGGCGACGGTACCCACATTCACCTCCCAAATTAACTAGTAGATAAGTCAATAGTTTTTGAAGCCATTAAATTTGGCGTCTGTATGTCTATAATTTTATTAGACAACCTTTTTTTCTCTAAGGGGGCATACATTAATTACGTGAGCTCAAAAGGGGGGGGTCCAGCTAAATCTCACGTTACTTGAAAAGAATATACGAAGTGGTTCAAATTTATCTCACCAAGGGGGGGGGGAACTAGATTGGAAGAAAAACTGCTCACGTAATTAATGTATGCCCCCTTATGTTATATTATACTCTAATTTATGAAAGTGACCTCAAGATTTGCGCTCTGAAAGACTATTTGATAAAAGTTTTTTTAATTCAAACCATAAAATTTATATATATACCTATAGTCCACATCTATAATGCATCAAAAATATTGCCAACTAATTTAAATATTCAAAGACGAGGAAAAAGAATCATTGAACTTAAAGGAAATACATACTTAATAAAATATCTCATCAAAATTTCAAATAAATTTTCAATGAAATTTGAAAGTTCAAGTTTGCAGTCAGTAAACTTTGGTCGCTGTTAGGTGCAGGAAGGCTATATACAGGATGTAGCACTAATATTATATATTTGGCCCATTTTACACATAATGACCTTGACTCTGGTATCGAAATTTCACACCTGAATATTGGGAAATTGAATAAACAAATATATTTAACCTGTATAAATAATTAAAGAAAGTTTTGTAAAAGTGAAATTTTCAGGATAGATGCATTTATAAAGAAATTCTGTATTCACTCAAAAACCTAAAATTAATATCTAAAGAAACTTGCAAAGTGGGATTTGCGATAACATCGATAATTTATTATAACCATGTTTCTCATTTTTAATAAAATGCCTTTTAATTTCCAATTCTCACGCGCGTTTGCAATTTATCCATAGACAGTAGCCTCGGCTTCGCCCGAAGTTCAGAGTATTTATCACAAAATATGTTTTCGAATCGAACAATCAAAAATATGTCGTCTAGTATTATTTTTGACAATCAAATTAAAATATTTGGTAAGCGTTTTAACTCACGATGAAGATGAGTTTTGACATAGAAATTCTAGACCAAAAAGCTTTGTAAATGTTATGACACAAGAACTATGAGTTTTCAGTACCTAGAAGAATCAAAAAAAGTTTTCTGTTTTGCGATTAACGTGAAAAATAATAATACATTTTTTAATTAACTACACACCGTAACCTAATGTATAAATAATAATGTAATCTATTCTTCCCTCACCAAACACAAGAGCCTTGTCTCTTTCGGGTGAGAAAAGGTTGTTTTTATATTCCTTTATAAAACTATAAAAATATACACTTATTTGAAAAAGTATACCAATACTAAATAAATAATAATAATGCAATTCCTGAACTCATAAGTATTTTATTTTTAAAATAACTTCTTTTCAGTAAAAAGAATTAAATTTCATTTATAAATACTTTTGAATGTAGCTATAACTTTGTGGTTATCCATTATAGATAAATGAAACAATTTAACTTTGTTTGAACCACTTTTATATTTGACGTATCAAATGTATACATTTGCCCTGAAGAACGAACGGTCGTTCTGAAACCGGTCGGATATACTCAAATATAAAAGTGCTTCAAACAAAGTTAGTTGCGCTGGTAGTTGCGCTACCTCCAACGTTTCGCATAACACCCCAAAAACAAATAACGAAAATGCTTTTGGCCGTGAAAATCTTAAAAGTTAAATTGTTTCATTTATTTTAAATTTCTTTTGTTTGTTTTGGTTTTACGCCTAGCTGGGCTTTACATAAAATACTCGTATAGTAACAGAACAATTACTCATCGAAAATAACACCAAAAGCTCAAGCGTACGGTTATGTCAATATTTTTAAAACATTTACCTAACAACGACATAAAATAAAATAGCAACATGAACAATAATTGAACACAAATCACTAAAACTACATTACCTACTCTTTCGGTAATTTGTTAGATTCATTAAAGTGCTGGATTACTCTATCCTTGGTAAATGGACTCAATAAATATATGAAAATCACTCGAAAATAGCAATAGAATAACTAAAATAAATGAAACACGCATGTCTTAAATTATTTTGTGCGACAGCCTCTACAAGGCTCCGGAGGTAAAACGCCTTTACAAAATAAGAATAAAGGCACAAGAGTTAACCGACAAAATTTCTCTACTGTTATTGAACTCTCGCGGACAAGGTCTTTGCCCGTATGTAAATTGTAATGTCTTTTTTATTGTTTAATCATGGTGGATTTTGGGACCTGGAGTTTTCGAGAACCAAGATTTATTACGGATGTTTTATCATATGATAAAGATGGCATGCGATTTTGCATCATTTTAGAAGCGGTATTACATCTTGTTTTTGTTATTTAAGATGCAGATTTTGTTACACGATGTTTCGGGCAAGGTTCGAGAAACCGTGCAATTTCTGGACATCAGTTCATATGAAATATTAAAAAAAAACCCAATTTATCGCTTGGTAGTAAAATTAATATCTTCTTATACTATACATGTTAAAATGCATAATAAATGTTTCGAAATGTATTCTATATCACTTTAGGTGGTCCTTTGTGAATTATAAAATCTAATAATATTGTTATCTTAATGGCTGTAAATTTGTATTTTTGTAAACGGAAGTGGCCCCCTCTTTTAAATAGCATCTCCGATGACAAAATAACAAACAATAAATCTACAATTTTTTTGAATTTCTCAGTTTCAAAAACTTTTATACATTACACATTTTCC
The DNA here is from genome assembly GCA_929108145.2 of Limnephilus rhombicus. Taxonomy (NCBI): domain Eukaryota; kingdom Metazoa; phylum Arthropoda; class Insecta; order Trichoptera; family Limnephilidae; genus Limnephilus; species Limnephilus rhombicus. Next base: position 3,892,506 of record OV815296.1, read on the forward strand.
GACAAAATTTTCCCACAATATTTTTTCAATTTTCCTGGAAGAAATTTTTCAGAAAAAAACATTCCGGGAAAAAATTTACCAACATGGAAAATTTCCAAACTTCACTATATATTATCAAAAAGATAAATGTCTTTAATAAATTTCCCGACCTATTTTTCGATCAATTTTTCGAGTTTTCAAGATGAATTTTTTCCGAAATAAAAACATTTTCCGCTAAAAATTTCCCGACATTTTCCAAACTACAAATAAAAACTTCAAAAAGATAACGTTTTCCAAAAAAAATGTAAAAATTTAAAAGAAAAAAATCTAATTTATGAACCCAACGACGATATTCTTGTCACGGTGGTTTGTTCTGGTGACTTTGCTGCTACTGGAAATATACAATACACCGCTATTTTTGGATAATCATAACTCAATAAATTTAAGAACGCCGCCGAAATTATGCATTTTGACACAAAATTTAAGTTTCTCCCCCCTAACCTTCCCTACAGCAACTTTTGATCGAATTGATTTTACAGCTCTAAAATTTCAAGATTACCATTTATACAATTTATAATTTCATTTAATCACTGAAGACAATATTAGCGACTCTCGGACGTAAATGTGAAACGAAAAATCAGAAAAATATTCCAATAAAAATTAAAAAAATATTATTATACTTATCCTTGTGTAGTTAAAACATGTATGTATGTAGTCCAAGCCACCGCATTTAGGGTTCTTAATAATAATAAAAATTTGCGAAAAAGCATCCTTAACAGGGTTCGAAGTCGAAGCTTCATTGAAAAACACTTTCAATTTCGAAGGCGGAATTTCATTGGATAACCAACACCTCCGCCATACGTCATCCCAAGTGGTTCGCTGCGTTTGATGACTTAGCAGGGATGCCCGGGTTCATGGGGTGAGATTTGTCTAGGTCTTGGCTGCGTGCCGGGTCGAGAGGGACTGACTGAGGGAGACCTTTTGATCTCTCCAGCCGGACTCTCTCGACAAATTAAAAATATGGACTCATATGTCACCAGGGTTGCCAGGTCTTTTCCAAAAATATACCGAACAGTGAGCAAAAAAAAATTTCGAGGTGAAATTTCCCCTAATTTCACCTAATTGATTGCGTCAAATCTGATAGTTGAATCGCTTATTAGGGTGAAAAATTAATCAGAAAAAATACGGAACCGCCCATACTTCGGTATTTTTGTCATACCAAACACCGAACACGGTGCTAAAATACCGAACGGTTCGGTAGAATACCGAACGGTTCGGTAGAATACCGAACACCTGGCAACCCTGTATGTCACCCCTGGACACTGACCCCATGGTTCCTACCCACCCCTCACACCTTTTCCTTCCCAGAACTCCTTCTCATTTCTTTTCTTAAAAAGCCTCTCTTAGGCGATGCTGTGCCTAAGATGGCATAGGCCCTGAGGAAAATTATTTATCTCAGGGCCTCCCGTGTGGAGCTAATGTAACTTTTATTTTAAGCGTGAACGATTAGCTTTATTGAAATCCACTTCTATACAAATCTGACTCCTGAGCAGCAGTGGCGGCAGGTGACTTTTGGTGTGCTAGAGCGCTAATATTTAAAAAAAAATGGCATTATTGGTGTTGTAGCCGACAAAAAAATATTTTTTTTTTTAATTTCTATTTTTGTATGAAGAGTTTCAGGAAATCCCTGTATGTCGGACGAATATCTACAGCTCATATGTTGGACTAATATCTATCAATTTCAGAGTGAGGACTAATATCTACAGAGCTAAGGTCGGACAAATATCTTTGACGGTCCCAGTAGTGACTAATATCTATGGAGCGTAGGTTGGACTAATATCTACAGAGGGCAGTTGAGCAAGAGGTTGTACGGAAAAGCATAAACTACTTCAATTACGTAATTACTAATTACGTAAAGGCTTAAACGTTTAATGTACGTACATGAAGTTTTTGCATAATATTACGTATTTTGCTGTTTACGAGGACAATAATTTATTAAACAAAAATGGAGGTCATAATACAAAGATATTTATTTATTTCGAAATACACGGCACCAGAACCTAACCTAACCTAACTGACATAGAAATATGGTCATGGTAACAGACTAAATAATTTAGAAGCACTCGAAATAAAGAAAGCTGTTAAAACAAAAACCCAAATCCTTAATAATCAGCTAAATGTATCCAATAGTCCGATATTAGGGATTTTTACATACATACATAAATTAAGATTTTTAAACTGCATACGCAATATTACCTTATTCCAATATGCTATACATAATTGCAAATCCAACCTCTGCCAGTGCTGTAGATATTCGACCGCACTTTGGTTCTCATAGATATTAGTCAGCAGTTTGAGCTGTAGATATTCGTCCTCACTTTGGTTCTCATAGATTTTAGTCCGATTTGTTCAGTTTTTGGAATTCCTGTAGATATTAGTAGATGCCTCCCAACGTTAGTACTGCCATTTTTAAAATATTAGCACTCTTGCACACCCAAAAGTCACGAGTCCTGGGCCTTATTATTTTTTTTTAATGTACATTAACATTTTGTGGATCTTTCAGAGAAAATATGAGATACATTAGATAGTGTATGTTTATATTACATCTTCTACAAACTTACCTTTATTTGGAGTTTCGTGTCCATGAACTTTTGTTTATCTCCCAGTTTAAGTGCATTTCTGTCACTTTGATACTTGCGGTAGGTTCTGTGAAAAGGTTTGAGAGAATATAACCCTTGTTTGCTTTTTAATATTATGTTACTTTGTTTTGGTGCAATTTTCCTTGAAATACCTCAAGAAAAGATGTAAAGGGTTCTCAGAAAGATACAAAAAGTATTTTTAAGGTTTGTGAAAATACGACACATTTAATTGAAGTGGAGGTTTTTTTTTGTTTTTAGTGAGGTTTCAATTTTGAAAAGAAAAGTTTGTGTGCTTTTTGCTCAACAAAATCTTTGATAATATCAATAATATTCTTAGGCGCTCATGCACAAGACAATTTTCAAGCCTCCTTTGTCGCATTTTTTTAAGTAACCTTTTCACATTTAATATTTGTATTGATACCTGTATTAAAGTCAATACCTTCTCACTACAAAAGATGTCAATGCAAAAAAAGATGCAACTATAACTAAAGCGAGTTGCTAAATATAAAGGCCAAGGAAAAACTTTGCCTTTATTACAGGTCGATTTGAAAAATTTTAATATTCTAGTTTTTTTATATACACAAGTATTAATAAGTTTCAACCATATTATTACATTAAACAATGTCAGAGAGCCGTTGGACAAGAATTGAGATCTAATTATTTTACCAATAAAGTTTTGATTAATATTTTTTTCTTCCGTAAACACTTACTAAACACGTTTAAGCTTCCATTGCTAAAATTCACTCTCAAGGAAGGCACGCGCAAACAATTACCGATTGCTAGAGAAACCGAAATAAGAATGATTATCGTAATAATTTAACTAGTTTTGTGACCCAATTGCTACTATATTTCATTTAACGTTTCATACAGAGTTCATCAGAGTTTGCGGTAAAACACCTTCAAATTTATTTCGCCTCTGGACGGATTTTGCAGGTAGCCTCAATCTGTAGAACTGTAGACTATGCTGTCACAAAAAATAATGCCAAATCGAGTCACGCCTTTGTACTGCATGATAGCTCTAAATATCTAACAAATTGCTGAGAAACTGATGGTGAATAATATTTGTTTATTTTACGGATATCTCAAAGATAGGTGCTCTGAAAGCTCTAGGAACATTCACCGGCCACAATTCACTGAGGAAAATTTACCACAGAACATTTAACACATTATGACCTCTGTGGTCGAGGGTATGGACCTTGACTCGCAATCCGAAGGTTGCGGGATCGATTCCCAATTTAATAAATTTTTTAATTTGTGTTATTTATTTGAGGCACGTCCTAGAGATACTCTCAGTATCGCCCTAGTAACTAGTAACTTGACTAGATCTGAAAAACCAGGTACCTAATACCCCATCTTCCTCTTTCCCGTTTACTTCCTCTCCCCACTAACTTCAGCCTCACAGCATACCCAAATTGGTGATACCATAGTCTCACTGGTTCCAGACGGGAGCAGCTGCGACTCTTGTGAAGGATTCACATAAAAAAAAACATTTAAAAAATCACAACCCATAATTACTAACGGCGGAACGTTCACGGCACGGAATAGATAAAATGAAATGTCTGAATGGTGCTTAAGCCGCGCCTACCCGAATTTCTACCGAATTCTTACATACCTACCTTAAACATTTGAAGTTTTTAAGCTCTTAAAAATATATATATTATTTTGGAAGATAATATATATTTGACCGTCTAGACGCATTCCACGCCGAAATGCAAATTATATGAAATTCCCTCGTTAGAAAAAATCGAAAAGTGTGCTCCGAAAATTATTATAAACACGTTCATTTCACTTATTTCAGTTATATGTATGAAAAAATCACAGTGTTTCTTTAAATGCTATTTTAGATGTTCCCCACGAGATCTTCGCTCTATTTTAAACGAGCCGTGTTTTATTAAACATTTTCACAATTTTCGCTTCAATTTTATCGTATTAAATATTAGCGCGCTCTCTCTAACATTCGTAATCACATATCTCTCCATCTTCTTCTTTTTGAGCGGGGATGCAGGGCCTTAAGGACTGTTTGCATTACATTAATAGCTACAAGTAGATCAATAAAAAAAACGTGTGTGCTTTAGACCACACGACTGAAGTAAAACTATAAGACAAACCTCGCCCAATGAACCCAGGCATCCCTGCTAAGTTACTAAACGTAGCGAACGGGGTGACCTATGACCTAGGGGTGACATATGACATTGGGGTGAAATATGACCATGGGGTGACCTATGACCTTGGGATGGCCATCCTTATCCTTATCACTCCTCAAGTCAAGCGTGCGTAAAGACCCGATCGTTTGCCTAGCAATCGATCACCGTTCGCATCGATTACCATTCGCATGACATTTTTCGTAACAATACCCCCCAAGTCGAGCGTGCGTAAAGAATATTTACTTCAATAATGCAAACTTTCATAATACCTACACTTTTTCGCGGTGGGCTATTTTTTGTGAATGTTCCCCACGGTGAACTGTTAGCAGTGAATATTCCGGATCCCGTGCTTTGAGGAGCCTCGATCCCATCGGCACCAGTACACAGAACTTAATGATTTATTGTCTCGTGTTTCTTCGTCGTGCATTGTAGGTATCATAAATCCCTATTAATAATAATTTGTTAATTCGTGTAGCGCCGTTTTTGTGAAAAATCACCTCAAGGGCGCCGTACTCCTCCACCTCACTGGAGAGATCCTGAAGATGAGGAGACGAGATAATATTGTATTACCTCATCAACACGGCAACAATAACTAATTTATAATACTGTTTCTGTTTTTTACACCTTGCGAGAGAGTTTTTATTTATTTATCTTTACATAGTACGAGTATAAAGCAAAGTCGCTCCCGCCGTCTGTACGCTTACATCTTTTAAAATACGCAACGGATTTTCATGTGGTTTTCACCAATAGATGGAGTGATTCATGAGGAAGGTTTAGCTTTGTAATTTGTCAAAGTTTTGTGTAAATTAGTTGAAATATATATATAAAGGCAGTGGGCTAGCAAGCGGGCGGTGTGGATGTAATATGTATTCAAATTAACAGATGGCGTTGGTTATAAAGGTTGGGTAATAGTGTTGTCAGTAGCCACAGCAACGTGTAGCCGGGTCTGCTAGTTGATTTATAAAATGCCTGATATTTAATTAAGACATTTACATAGAGTATATACATTAATATCCCATACCAGGTGACTGTCTGTTTCATGGTGACCAGTGGAGTATAGTTACTTTGTATGAAATCTAGTGTAAACATATGGATTTAATGTATAAACCTGCTGAAAACTGGAAAAATTGTAATAGAAAAGAGAAAAAGACGTACATAAGGATTAGATTATAAAAACTTACATAACTTTTTATACGTATGTGTATATATGCATACATACATACACAAATAAACATATATTGTGTCATTCTCCTTCTCGAGCCAATGTTTCTTCTTCCATATTGATGGTTGGTGGTTTATGGGCACTGCGGGGTTGTCGGTTTTTTTTATATTTTTTCTTTCAAATTGGTAAACGTAGATCAAAAACTTTAGCTTCTATTTTCTAGTCAGCGCGAGTATTTCCTCTTCCAGAGTTTTCAGTGCATTCATTTTCAGGACAAGATGATCTTTGATTCTTCATCTAGTCTAGGACAATCTAGCTTAGGACAGACTAGGACCTTTCTGCCCCGTGCGGAGACGCAGTCTCCAAATAATACCCGTACAAGTTGTACTAACCGCAAACAGGTATTTAAATATCTGCACTTGTCGAAAGGTTATTACGTGCGCGCTTGGGTTTTTTTTCTCCAATTGACGTAATGTTATTGTAATAATTTTGTATTGTGTGGAAAGGTGCGGAAATCTTTTTAACTTCTGTCACCAAGTTCAGTCATCTATTATCAATTTTTTTATAACTACGAACTTCAATTAATGAAGTATTAAGGTGGGCTTATACCAACTCGTATCTATGATAGGAGACCAACTCAAATAGTCCCTACTTTGATTATTTTGGAATAACTTTTATATTTTATTCAGTCTTCCACTACATGAGTCAATTTACCTTAGGAATAAGTCGATATTTTATTGAATTGGAAGTTGCTTTAAAATTTTCAATATTTAACCTTTCAGCGGTCGCGCGCGGTCTGTGAGTCCGCAGCGAAATTATTTTACTGATTATGCGCTAACTATAAACAATAGACAATTGCACTTCCGTGATACCCTCGGGGGGTGGTGAGTTACTTCCCCTCAATACCCCAGTGACATTCGTCGCAAACGCACGTGTTCTTTTGTTTATATTTGCGGTCTCAGATTCCGCGTGCGACTGGTTGTGTACTTGAAAAATCTCTTGAATCATATTGAGAGTTGGGTGAGTATTTCATGATATTTGTACCGTATTAAATACGTTATACGCAAATGATTACAAATTAAAGTTTTTCTATTTATTATTTATATAGATTAAAGACTATTTTTGTTATACTCTACATACCATATCATAAAATATTCAGTCATCTTCTAAAACAAGATGCCTAAAGTTGCGGAATCACCGACCACGCGCAACTGCTGGAAGGTTAAAATTATTTTTTAAGTCTTTCACTGTTCTGAAACGATTTACCGTTGATGTATAAATATAGAAATTTATTTTTAATTTTTAACTTTATGAGTAAAACCTCAAATTATCATATTTAATTAAATGAAGACAATATTAGCGAAAATCTGGAGACAGAAAAATCAGAAAAAGAAATTGGCTCCACTGGGACTCGAACCCAGGACCCTTTGCTTACATGGCAAGTGCTCTACCAGTTTCTTAGTCGAAGTATGATATAGTTAAAAGTGACCGAATTGTATATAGGTTCCCTAGCTCAGTTGGTAGAGCACTTGTCATGTAAGCAAAGTGTCCTGGATTCGAGTCCCAGTGGAGCCAATATCTTTTTTTGGATTTTTCTGTCTCCAGATTTTCGGTTGAGTTTCGCTGATATTGTCTTCTTTTAATTAAATATAGAAATTTTAAAATATTACTATACTTAACTTTAGTAGGTACTACTCATATATTATATGCATTTTTTTAAATTTTAAATGGTTTTTATATTTGAATGAATTAACCCATGAAAACTATCGCCTACAAAGCGCGAAGTATATTATATTATTATCTTTTATAAAAATAAACATGTTTTGATGAAATTAAAAAATCATTAAAAAAATTCAGTTGGCAGCTTGCTCACCGGGTAAAATGACCATCTTCTAAAGTTCCCCCTCTACTGACAGTTGAGATAAGAAGAGGGAGAAGTTTTAAGAAATGTTTTAATTCAATTCCAACTCAAATATAAATGGGAATACATTTTTTTTACAAAGTGGTGAAGCGAAAGATTTGAAGGTGGTTGGAAATAAAGAGTTTCTGAAATGTTCTACCTCGTCAGACTAAAAGCTTCGGTTGTCTACTATCGCGAGCAACATTATCGCTCTGTTTGTGCTTTATCCTTACTCGTATTATTTTTAATCAATGCATAACAAAATTGTAATATTTGAACATTGTTTTTTGCAGAATTTGAGACTATCCAATGGTTCGCTGAGTTTCCACTACTGGCAGAAGCCCGGAGTGGTCAGACTGTCCAAGGTGTACATCTTCAACATCACCAATCCTCAAGAATTCCTCGATGGGCTTGAGAAACCAAATCTGCAAGAAGTCGGACCTTTTGTTTACAGGTATAGAACCACTAAACTTATTTATGTCAGTAACTTAACATTGGAGCTTCATTTCGATTACATACATACAATGATTAATAGGTAAAGTAGTTTCACCATTATAAGATCCTCGGGCAAAGGATGATATAAATTAACCTTACTCAAAATACATTAATTTGATTAAATAAAGACTATATTAGCGAAACTCAATCGAAAATCTGGAAATAGAAAAATCAAAAAAGATATGGGCACATCTGGGACTCGAATCTAGGACCTTCGGCTTTCCGGGCCGCAACTCTACTAACTGAGCTAATGTGTCCCTATCCGACTTGGTCATTTTTAACAGTATCATACTTCGACTAAGAACTACCAACATTATCTTCATTTTTCTTAACGCTTATTTTATTGGCTGCTATCTTTACGAATTATTGCCAGATTCAAAGCCGAACTAAATGCTATCTAGATAGTGGATAAATTTTTATCCATTTTTATTTTTAATATGCGATATCTAATGACTTTTCTGCAAGTTTAGGATGAATATTTATTTTATGTTATCTTTAATTTAATGAGTTAAACCTCAAATTGTAATATTTTATTAAATTAAGACAATATTATTCTGGGTTCGAGTCCCAGATGTGTCCATATCTTTTTCTGATTTTTCTGTTTCCAGATTTTTTAATTTATTTCGGTATTTCTTATTTTCACATTATTCTGAAGTGGGAGATCTTTCATAGCTCGCGCTGTTTGAAATGGCTTTATCTGTGTTTAGTAAACAGATCTCCTCATTTTCCTTTGGCCTCACGACTTTTAAGCAATTGAGAAATCAGTGACTGAAATAGAAGAATCATTGAGAAGTCTGAAGATCTGAAAAAATGAAAATCAAAGAAATCAATAAACTCGCACTTTTATCTTTTACATTCGCCAAACACTTGGAGCAGCTTACCAAGAGAAACCCTTTATAAAGGGATTACATGCTATAAGTTTATTATTATTAGTAACCTGGAGTCGATCGTATTTATTGAAAATAATAACAATAGCAGCTAATCCTCACTCTAGGGCTTAGTGCAACAGTAGTTAAATGAAGCATAACAATTACGATAATTGCAATATCTCGTCGATACGACCGGCGACCCGGAGTCCAGCCTCGAATAAAGAGGTCAAGTGTACGAGAAATTACACTTGATTGTTTTCTGTCATATCTATGTACATCACAGGCACCATTAGCAGGTGTCAAGGATTCGCTGCTTCGTCTTGACGCTGTTGTTATAAGTAAACCATAAAAACTGTTGTATATTCATGAGAGTGGGATCTATGTCCACAGTATCTCGCTTACATATTTTTCCTTCAATTTTGGTGACACAATATTTCATCGTGTGGTATATAAAAAGCTAGATGAAAGAAGGCTAAATATTCTGTTAGAAACAGGAGGCAAGAACTGTTCATGGACAACTTCGATAAAAATCATCGGATCTATAACCTTAAATCATAAAGACGATTTGATATTTTCCTACCACTGTTCATACAATACGCACAAGATCAATTGAATACGACAGTAGAGTTTTAGTAAGATCTGATATGTAGGTATTTTGTAAATCTCTGAATGTTTAAAGGTAATATAATATAATAGGTAATTTAAAATACCTAATGATCTTATTGCTAAATGATCTTCATAATGGATCAGCAAAGGCACCAAATTGTTATCGCTGAGAAACCATCATTCAAAGATTGTGATCTAAACTTAATTTTTAAAATTTGTTTTGCTGTTGAATCTAAAAACCCTGATTCTATTCAGCGCCCCTTTTCATTCAAACCTTTGCTCGTCATTTCTGAGATTTCCCAGTCCATACATTTCTTAATCGGAATTGTCATTTTGCTGTTCCATTCAAGGGCGGATCCAGCTTTGGCGCCAGGGGAGGGGTGACATAGCGCTAGGGGAGGGTCACATAGCGCTAGGGGGGGGGTCACATAGTCGTGGTCAAGTCAGAAGAAGTTATAATTTAATTTTGATAATAATAGATACAAGTAAAAAGTAGGTCCACCTAGGTCCTGGACCCAGCCCAGGGGGGGGGTCATGACCCCCATGACCCCCCCCCCCCCCTGGATCCGCCCTTGGTTCCATTAGTTATTTTTGGAATTAGATTTAAATCATAAGTCGTAGATTTAAACCGTAAAACAGACAATTGCAATAGTTATAAAGACGTAGTGGACAACAGGGGTACGCTACTACAGAAGTATAAGAATATTAAAAATGTGTGTAGGTTCTTATCCATGGAAAGTATGATTCCAAAAAGTAGAATAAATATATTTCTAGGTTTTTATTGAATTCATTGGCGCGAGCCTTTTTAGATGTTCCTCTGAGAGTTTCAAGGAAGTATTCGTTTGGTTTATTAATTTAGTATTTTATTGACTTATTTCAGGGAGGAGATGGAGAAGGTTAACATCAAGTTCCACGATAACGGTACCGTTACTTACCAGCACAAGAAGATCCTCAAGTTCGTTCCCGAGATGTCCGTCAATAAAGACGAGAAACTGGTGGTGCCAAACATACCTTTGCTTGTAAGTACACTTTTCTTTTATAATTTATCTCTCGTCTAATATTAGTTTTGGAAATAGAATCGGTGATCGCCAACAAGTGAGAATGAAAGAGAAATGACGAACTTTCAAAGCAAAAAATTAATTAAATAATGAAGAAATAGATTACATATATATTTGTTGAAGACATCCATGGAAGAAAAAAGACATGTTTTCTCTGGGTTCTAAAGTGGAAACCCTATAAAGATACAGAATACCCTCATAGACTTAAAATATTATACAAAAGATTTTGACGGCGTGCCGTGGCGGTTCATTATACAACTAATTTAAATACGATTTCGTATCCCTTGTTTTGGGACAGTATATTAGAAAGACCTTCATTCAAATCCTCTTCGGTATGCTAGCGACTATTAAATGTGTCTATTGATAAATGAATCACCAAATCAACTAATTCATTTTAATTTTATTTTCATTTTACGGTGTTTCTCTTCTATAGAAGCAGACGCTTGTGATTAGAAGAGGGACGAGTATCGGGATGAAAAATATATTTTGTATATTATCAATAATTATGTTAGGAACTATGAAAAAATAGACAAATTTAAAAGTTATATAAGTTATGAAGATAATTTCATCATTCTGTTATTTTTACATTGAATTGCTCTTTAATTGCTTTTTGTGGGCATTTATCGTCTTCGATTGTTCTTATCTTTTCGGGTAGGCTATTGAAGTATTTTTCCCTAGATATGTGTAATGATGTTGTGCAAATGAGGTGTTACATTTTTGTGTTGGAAACATATGTTTTTGACGAGTACGACTTTCAGTTAAAATGAATCAAGAATGAATCTATATATTGAAAACATCTTACCGGTGTAATACTACTGCATTTAATTTATTCGGGGGACAGAAACAATCTTCACTATTTGTTTTTGGGGTGTTATGCCGTGTTAAGCTACCTCCTTCTTTAGCCAACGTTAGCTAAGCGTCGATCATCAGGGCAGATCATCTGGTGGATCTGCCCTGATGATGGACACTGCAACGCAACAAGGATGTAGCGCAACACGGCATAACACCCCAAAAACAATTACAAAAATACTTTTGGCCGTGAAAATCTAAAAACGTATCTTCACTAAGTTTGTAGGGCATAATTCATTCAACCGCATAGGTATATGGCTTTAAATACTCACACAATTTAGGCAGCAATATTATAAAGTAATACAGGGTGCGGCAACATAACTTCCTTTTTTCAAAACTTAATAAAACCCATTGTATGAATCAGAATTTTTTTATTTGTGTTTTATAAAGTAGGCACATACCTAAAGTGTTTTTTTTTTACTTTTTTTGAAGATCAAATCAGGTAGGTGACGTCCCCCATTCTCCATACACTGAGTGAACCGATTTCTGGCGTTTTTCATGACTCATATCAGGCGTTATCCTGGCAATTTCTTCCTGTATGTTCGTCTTCAAATCTTGTAGGGTTCTTGGACGGTTCACATAAACAGGGATTTCAAAAAACCCCACAGAAAAATATCACAAGGCGACAAATCGGGAGAGCGGGCCGGCCACTCCAAATCACCCCTAATGATGAGGCGCTCTGGGAAGTGTTCTCTCAAAACAGCCATCGATGTTCTTACTGTGTGTGCCGTTGCACCGACTTGTTGGAACCAATTGTCCCCTAAGTCCAACTCATCTAGCCGTGGGAAAAAAAATCTTGTAACATGTTTACATATTTTCCTCAAAGAACCAGGGACCAATAATTCCACTTGTGGAAATTGCACTCCACAATGTGACTTTAGGTGAATGCAAAGGCCTCTGATCCAATTCTCGAGGATTGTTGTCAGCCGTGTAGTGCATGTTTTGTTTTTTGACGGTTCCACACAAATGAAAATGGGATTCATCACTAAAAAACACAATAGCGTCCTCAGGAACGACTTCCAGAAGAACCTCAGAACGCCGTGGTGATTGCAGCATTGAAGCTCTCACCGCCTCAATGTTCTCAGGTGATCTAATGGGACGAGGGACTCCAGTTCTTCCTCGTGTAACACTTGCAAATTGTCTGAACGTAGTGACCCACAAAACAATTGATTTCCGGTCCGGGACAGGGGCCAACGGGGCTAAATTAAAGTGATTCCGAAAGGCGCGCTGGGTTGCGATCACAGAACATCCGTTCGAAAAGTAGGCCTCAACGGCCACGTTGCTCACTGTTCCAACGAATGGTGGTGATTAAACTGCGTCGAGACAAAACTTTATAGTTCCGCCTTTCGAACGAGACCACTAGCGCTCCACTAAAACATGAAACGACTGAATTGGCGCGCATTTAAAAAAAGGAAGTTATGCTGCCGCACCCTGTATATATATGTACGAAAACTGTTATTGTTATAATCAGGATCTCAAAAACAAGAAAGCACTCAAATGAAAAACTAAGTAATTTTACTATTTCGTTTTAAATGCGATGGATTTATTATCTTAGTAGAACTCGAACAGTAATAAAAATATTTGTGTTTGAATGTTATTTCTCAAAACGCCTGATTTAAAGCAAAATGCATAACTTATTTGTTAAAATAAAGTGTACATACTAATCCCTCGAGTCCTATCGCAATATAAGGCCAATGCTTAGATGCTTAGGTGTTTTGGTGGTTGTTTCACGTTGATCGTTGTTCAACTTAATTCCATCTCAGCTTTTATTTTTCAATCATCAACATCGTATTATTTTTTCAAAATAAAATAAAAAAATAAAGTAACATGCCTAGACTATAAGTACATAATATTTATTTAATTAAATTAAGACAATATTAGCGAAACTCAATCGAAAATCTCTGCAAGCTGCGCCCCACAGGCGAAGGTCCAGGGTTCGAGTCCTAGATTGACCGTAAATTTTTCTGATTTTTGTTTTCAGATTTACGATTGAGTTTCGCTAATATTGCCTTCATTTAATTAAATATTACAATTTGAGGTTTTACTCACAAAGTTAAAAATTAAAATATTATTTCGTTTGGCGTTAAACTTGACCTTACTTTGTTACATAATTTACAGAGATTTTTGCGAATACGCAAACAATAAGTTTGCAACAATGTATACTTTTGCACAAAGCGTATAATTGGCAAATATCAATAATAAAATATATTTAGCATTTACGAGGAACACTAAACGTATGCACAAGATAGTACCTAATGGTTTCAATATTTCTAGGAAAAATACTTGACATTGAAGTTCATCCTAAATAGCAAATAATGTTTACTTAGTAAGGTATGTACATTTACATTTTACTATAATATATATATATTTTTATTCCAGGATGTAGGGAGATTTGTGCAATCCCACACTTGCCAAATAGTTATAAATTATTATTGATAGAATAATATACGAGTGAATACAATGAATTTTAAGAAAAACTAGTAAATTTAAACAATAATTTTCTTTCAAATTCAGCAATAACTTCTAAAGTATTAAGAAAAAACACTACACCAAAATTTTAAAAAAAATACTACCTAATATTATTAACAATCAATGTGGTTTATCATTTCCACTTTTAATTCTGGCTTGAAAGGGTTAAGTGCTAGGATGTGAGAACTGCAAGTGTGTAGCAATTTTAATTCTACTGAAGATGTCGTGATCATTGTGAAGTCACAGGGTAACATTTTTTTACTTCCTTATAAAATTTCATAGGAAATACCTCTTTGCTTTTTAGTTAAAAAAAATATTTCGGTAGCGACTAAGGTTGTCAATTGGCGAGATCTTCGTATTCACTCAAGACCTTTTATGCATGTCTTGGGAATTTTTTGTAAGAGCTTTTCTATGACTACTTTTCTATACGTGCTCTGATCAGCGGTGTGGGTACTTAATGTGACTTCTTAAACTACAATAATTTTCTCAGTTCTTCGTAGATCGTTTTTTATATTTTGTAAACTTGGACGATGAATCAAATAGCAACATGGATCGACCTCTTTTTTGTTGTGACAATTTTTGGAAAGGGTATCTAACTTTTTAACACATCAGGCTCGGAATTCTCCATATTTTGGGAACGAAATCGATATCTATCTCGATCGACATAGATCTTGAGTGAGATCTCTTGTCAGATTTGTAGATTTTCTATCGCTGTTAAATGCATAAATAAGTATGCATACTTGCAGGAATGTGTGTTTAAAACGACCTAAACTAACATACGTGACAGCTCACAGCTGAAATTCTGACATCGGCCCGTAGAAAAAGCAAATAACAGCCATTTAAAATCACACAACTCTGACAGAAGATCTCGCGCGATATCGATCTCGTTCCCACAAAAAATAAAGAATAGCTCGGCAGGTATTTCAAGCCAATCTTCATTATTTAAAATAAAGGTTGCATGGTACTTGCGACACTTATACTTTTTTCAATCTCGAACAAAGAGTGACGTCAGTGACTAGAATAATAATTTATGAAAAGTGACAGTCTTCACATTCAGGCACTGACATAATGAGGTGAAAGATGAAAGAAAGAATTTTTTCCAGTTAAATCTAATAGCTACGGTATTGAAGTAAACACAAAATGTTATAATATGACGGAGATGTGCGGAGCTCCAAACTATATAACTCGATTATTAATAAATTTACAAAATAATATTTTATTAAAATTTGGTTAAAATTTTATTAAAAATGGCGCCCCTGGTTGACACGATTGCAACCCTCCTAGTTATAAAAAAAAAATACTCAAATATCCAAACAAATGCTGCTATGGTAAGGAAAAGTCGAAAAAAATTTTTTTTCGCAAAATGGCGGCTGTCTGAAATAAAAACATATTTTTTTACCAGATTTTTTGACCTTTTCAAATTTTTTAAAAACAGTAAAAATTGAAATTTTGTTATTGTTTCAGTTAGCGCGATAGAGAAGGTAATGTATAGAGAAGGCTCACACCAAATTTCAAGTAAATTTGTTCAGTAGAACTTGAAATGTCGTGTCAACCGTCTCGAAAAAGTAGAATCGAGAATCACGCGTTTAAAGTTTTTCCCTATTTAGATTCTAGTTAGATTCCATCTAAACCGGCTATAACTTTTAAAATGATCCCAATTTTGAAAAATCCTCTTAAGGAGATATTCTTGAATATTGAAATTATCTAAATATGAAGAATTTTTTTTTCTAGACTGGAATACCCTATTAACTGTATTATAATGTGTGTATTTGTTTTTTCAGACTCTCTCCTCTCACAGCCATTACCTGGGCTACCTGGTGCAAGTGGCGATATCGTTGGGGCTGGCAGCGGCGCGGATGCACACGCCAATAGAGCCATTCGTCCATGTCACGGCGGATGAACTGGTGTTCGGGTACGACGATCCGCTGGTGTCCCTGGCGCACAAGTTCTACCCGAGACACAAGAGACCGATGAGCAAGATGGGACTACTAATTGCCGTGAGAATACTAACCAAATCACCTAACCCAACCTAATTAAATTACTGTTTTATAGCATCATGATAAAATTCTTCACTTTTGTGCCAATGTATAAAAAAGCTTTTGTGCATACATTCTCAGTTTTCGAAAAGTAGGAAAATATTTCAGTTTCTTCTACTGACATTATAAAAATTTGGTGGAAGTAAAAAACGCAAAATGTTTATTAAACAATGATGAAGGACTTATGTAGCTAAGCAGTGGATTTATTAGGTAGGAACCCGTAGCTTCGAACCGTATCTCTTTATAAAATAAATATTTAAAATCAAAGTTTGAGAGGCGGGTATGGGTACCGCCGCCCAAGGAACCATTTATTGGATAACCGACACCTCTGCCATAGGTCACCCCAAGTGGTTCACTAAGTTTGGTGACCTAGCAGGGGCGCCCGGGTTCATGGGGTCATCAGCCAGATTTTCTAGGAACGTCGCCTTGTACTGCAGTGGGAGGGATAGATTCGTAATCCGTCACTTTTGGACATACTGATCCCGAGATTTCTAGCCTCCCCTCACACCTTTTTCCTACCCAGAACTTCCTACCCTTCCTTTTCTAAAAAAGCCCCTCCACACAGCATCCCCAAAGATGACATAGGCCCTGTGTGGAGCAAATGTAAAAAAAAAAACAATATTTTAGTAACAAGGTTTTAGTGAGGTCACAAACTCGTTGACAAGCATCTTGTAAAATATATGTTTTACTAGCTTTTTCCCGCGGCTTCGCTCGCATTGTGTAAGGGGGTCCCACTCCGCTTTCTCCACCCCCCCCCCCC
Organism: Limnephilus rhombicus; assembly: GCA_929108145.2. Taxonomy (NCBI): domain Eukaryota; kingdom Metazoa; phylum Arthropoda; class Insecta; order Trichoptera; family Limnephilidae; genus Limnephilus; species Limnephilus rhombicus. The sequence continues at coordinate 3,909,472 of OV815296.1, forward strand.
TCTCCCTCCACCACCCCTGCATCAAATCACCAAAGCTTCATCGCAATCGGATGAACGGTTTAGCAACGCGTAATTTCATGATGCCGGAGCTCACTTTTGTATACAGAAAAGATTGCGGGCATGCGCACATCGAATCCCCAAAGTTTCATCGCAATCGGATGAATGGTTTAGCAACGCATAAGCCCCATACATACAAACCTAGAAACAAACAAATTTTGATTTTTATGTATATAGATAATACGTATTTAAAATATATTTCAAGAAGCTCCGCCAATAATCTAATTTTTCTACATTTTACAAATAAAAAGGTTGTTTTAATTTTAATAATCGAGAAATAAAATGTATTCAATAAATTAATATTTTTTGTGAATGAATAGTGAAAACAAGTTTTATTGTATTTTACCCCAAACAATTTTAGGAATGAAATTACATATGTTGAATCTTCGGTTACAATAATTCAATGCGTATAAAAGAAAATGTTAATTTTATTGTCAACAGTTCTTTTCATGATATTTGGTTAGCTTCCTCATTAAAATTTAAATGGCTTTAGAAATTTTGCAATTTTGTGATATTTTTCCTTATTCAAAGACGTGTGAAAGCAGTACAAAAATAGGTAGGTAATAATTAATACAAAATAATTAAATTATTTTGTCTTCTTCTTTTATAAATAATGCAAGCCACAAAATAATAAAATCAGTTGTGCGTCGCGAGACTCGCATATATCTGAAACTAGATTTCATGTTCGTATTTTACGTATTTTAAGATTAAGCCGTGCGAAATAATGCAAAATTACACAAAATCATATATTTTTGTTTTAAAAATTTGATCGCTTAAAAGTATTATAGATGCTTCAATTAAATACTGCGTGTAGAACATATCTTTGCCCTTAAAAATATCGGTCATTTTTTAAGTCTTTTAATAAGAGTAGAAACAAATGTAAAGAATTAGGTCTATAAACAACACTTTCAAGTGCAAACTCTCCTACTTATAAACCCTTTTTCGGATAAAGTTTTACTGTATTAAGTGGCAAATTTAGTTTTTTTATAATAATCGCAAAAAATATATACATTTACCCCCGAACTTCACAAAATAAAATAAAAAATATATTTTGGCGATGTTTTTTCCCAGTGCATTAAAAGAGGTAGTATATTCGCACTCAGTTGCCGCCCGGATTTCGGATCGAAAAGACGTTGCTTTGTTCTCCGCGTCGCTTCGTTCTGTGAAAATGTACTTGCGGACCGTTGTTGGCTATTGATTACGGTTTTTATTGGTCAACGGCGTCAACGCCCTAAAATCGTTTACGCTCCCCGATTACGAATGGCTCCAGTACTAGGGGATCGTCTTAAGGCGATAGCTGAGGTAACGTCTTTTAAAATGATTTACTAAATTTTTCACACCGAAGGGATGTTTCCCATTTCCAAGACAAATTAAAAAGAAAAAGTACATATTTTAAAACTAGTTATTTACGATAATAGTAGAAATTATATCTTTTAGGCGTGTGTAACCATGTACAAGCTTTTTATGAATGATGCAATCCAAAATGATTACGAAAAAGAAGGTAGAGAAGTAGACAATCAGATGTTTCACAAATCATGATGCAAGTAGATTGATGAAGTCAGGTAAGGAATCCCAGGAAGCTAAATCGATTGACAAAAATAGTATTATAAATATATTATGTACAATGTAGGAAGGAAAGAAGAGTAGGTATCTAGATTCTAGACACTGAGATAGAGCTATGTGGCGTTCCATGATATCTGCTCTCACCTGCGGAAAATGGCGTGTTAGTAATAATAGCCAAGGCTTAATGAAATATACTTTTCTCAATGAATACTCAAATGAACATAATAATCTGAAATCTCAACCCAGCGTCATCAACATGACATCAAAATGCTATAAAATGATGGATAGAAGAATGTTTTTGTTTGTGATTTCCTGAAGATACGTCAGTCCGAGATAAATGTATTAATTAGCACTCCGGACCTTTTGTGTTTTAGATCCGTATACAAGTAATTAGGATCAAACATTCCGCGGGCAATTTGCCGTCTGCCGATCGACTCGACACGAACGCATCTCGTCATACCTAACTTTAAATATTTGAATAAGACTTCTTCATAATGCAAGCCATTTAAGTTGAAAACTATTCAGACTTCTTCACAATGCATGCCAATTTAGTTTAAAACTATTCGGGCTTCTTCATAATGCAAGCCATTTAAGTTTAAAACTAATCAGGCTTCTTCATAATGCAAGCCATTTTAATTTAGAACTATTCAGACTTCTTCATAATGCAAGCCATTTTAGTTTAAAACCAGTCAAATTTCTTCATAATGCATTTTAGTTGTAAACTATTTAGACTTCTTCATAATGCAAGCCATTTAAGTTGAAAACTATTCAAACGTCTTCATAATGCAAGCCATTTTAGTTTAAAACTATTCAGGCTTCTTCATAATGCAAGCCATTAAAGTTGAAAACTATTAAAACATCTTCATAATGCAAGCCATTTTAGTTTAAAACTATTCAGATTTCTTCTAACACAGCAAACTTATTTTTGGCACCATTTTGATTCAAATTAATAAAATACTTAGTTTTTACCACTTTTATTGTTTACAAAACCAACATGTTTCGTGAGCAACACTCACTTCTTCAATAATAAAAAACCATGAAGAAGTGAGCGTTTCTTACGAAACATGTTAGTTTTGTAAACAATAAAAGTGGTAAAAACTAAGTATTTTATTATTCAGACTTCTTCATAATGCAAACCATTTTACATTACAGACTCCGTCAAAAACCAATTGTCAGCAATTTAATTTACATAAGAATTTAAAGAATCATCTGCAACTGTCGCTTATTTTAGTGCGATTGCCTCCCCGCACCCGACATCAATTTTAAAGTTGTTTTCAAATAAAAAATAAATTTAAAAAAAAAAACAATTTCAATCTAGCTACCAAATTTCATTATTCTAATCTCATAACTCTATTACTCTTTTTTTAATTGATTTCTTCGGAATTTATTATTTAAAAAAACTCATTTATCGACCACTAGAAGTACATTCTGGGTTCTGGGTATTAGCGTAATAATTAGTACAACATTGGCGGTTTTTGATGAGCGTTATCGAAATCTTTCCACTCTTATTATTTCTTATAATTACGACTGTATTATTATGACTCGGTGTAGAGGGCTATACAATTATTATTTGTGTATTCGAAATCCTTTTCCAAGATTCTTTCATTTAGCTCTTGTCGGCCTTTTCGTGTGCTTTTGTGTCATTTTTTTCCTTCTTGTAATTAAATAATTAATGTTTACCTTTCAATGTTTTGACATATTAAATATTCCTTTGTGATTTTAAGACAAATTGTTTGTCTAAATATTTGACAAAGGTGTTATTTACGACACATTTATTTGGAAATTTTGTGTGACGGGTAAATGCCAAATTTAACGATATTGACAATATCTCCGAAAAATTGTCAACATTTGAAATGACTTAACGATTTTGTGAGTATTGGTGTAGAGCAGCGGTTGTCAACCTTTTTGATCCTGCGTACCCCTTGACTCTTACTACAAATTTGTTGTACCCCGTACCTTCTATCTATCTTGTTTATACGTGTAATCAAAGACATGTTTCATTTGTAATTTTTTAATATTCTCATTATTATATGAATTTAATAATTAAGTTACACAAATCCAATTTTATATATTATGCTGGCTTTTAACTAAAATATACTGAAGAACTTATGACTAATAATTGGTCAAAAATCAATTTGTGTTTCACATGCATTTTTGAATTTTTTTTTAATAAGATAGGTAAGTGCCAAATTTAATGAGTAGAAATTAAAGTTTTGTAGAAGGAATTTAAAATTAAATTCTTATGTGAAACTATTCAATTCCAGAACTTAACACGGAAATATTAAATTCCTGCATATATATAATTATGATTTCTCTATTGTTATTGCTTATCTTTCATCCCAATAAATTGGGTTACTTAAACAATTACAATCCGAATAGTAAAATTCAAAAATGTTATAATTCTGGCAGCGCCAAAACGTTTCTAGTAAATTTTATGAATTTAAATATTTTGCAGTTTTGTAACGCTGATAAATGTGGTTATATACCTTTTCTAAAACCGAAGTGTGTATTTTAAGCAACAGCATTATGCATTTTTCAATTTTTTTCCAAAAAAGTCGACTCATTCAGACTTGAAACATCCTTTGAAATGCCTGTCTCGACAAGTATATCCTAATGAGACAGGCATAAAAAAAACCCAATATACATTTACTTTTTACATTTTGTGGACTAATGTGGTGTTAGCTAATTTTCGGTAATTGCGCAAAATCATTGTCATGGTGTGTATAAAATATAGGTAGGTAGTATACGAAATCATCTACTATCAATGGTTGAGTTGACATCGCGTCTGAGTCCGGACCAGGCGATGTGAGTTCAATTCCTCAGCCGACTTAGTCCTCCCTTACGACATAAGTAACATTTTCCGTTTTTGGGGGACGGAAGTAGGAGATTTTCAAATATTGTCATATTGGGGTACGGAAGTAGGAGATTTTCAAATATTGTCATATTAGGGGATGGAAGTAGGAGATTTTTAAATATTGTCATATTAGGGGAAGGAAGTAGGAGATTTTCAAATATTGTCATATTAGGGGATGGAAGTAGGAGATTTTCAAATATTGTCATATTAGGGGATGGAAGTAGGAGATTTTCAAATATTGTCATATTAGGGGATGGAAGTAGGAGATTTTCAAATATTTATCAGGATATACGTGACACTGTAATATTTAAAAAAAGGAGTGTGTCAAGAATGGTTGCTAAATTGTATGTGTTTTCGTTTCAGAGAAACGGTACCCTAAGCGAAGTGTCCACTATCTATACCGGTCACGCGGGGATGGAGACCTTCGGATACCTGGACAAGCTGAATGGGCTGGACCACCTGCCTTACTGGAGGGGCGAACCATGCACAAACATAAGGTACGTTCAATTACTGACGTCTTCTTTCGCATGGCGAAACATGGTGATCGAAGTGGAACATCCAGGTCTGTGAACCATCGTCATTTTGGACGTCTCATTCCCACCGCATTTGCAAATCTACATGCACCTATCATATGGAAAGAATGACTGTGGCCTGAATGACCTTATCCTGGAAGACCAGAATTTACGAGTAAGTAATTTAAACTAATGCGAGAGGGATCTCGCGGCGAACTCATCTACATGAAAAGGCATTTCTTATAACGGCTAATAAGGAACTCAAGTGAAAAATATTATGGCTTTAAAAAAATATGGTCATATAGACCATATTTTTTTAAAGCCATAATAGATATGGAATATATAAGTTTTATTTAATAATATTAAACGCAGAATTTTTAAAAAATTATTAAAAAGTCCATTTTAATCAGGTCATAAAAACACGCCGTCAAGTTGGCATTATTGAAATTTTTGTGGTGACGTCACTGTTCGACGTGTCGTGACGTCACCGTAAAGTAATTGTATGGGAATATATGATATGACACAAGCCATCGTATTAATTTATTTACATACTTTTTATAGAGATTTAGTTGTTGTGTTTTATTTTTGAAACATTATTTAGGCCTAAATAATGTTTAAAAAATAAAGGTATCTCTTATTAGTTTTATTATCTCTATTATTGAAAATATTCAAAAAATACTGCACAAAAAAAATAGTAATGCTACTTCTAGGGCGAATACTTCGAACAACGGAATTCAAAATGGCGGCAGTTGATCAGCTGATTCCCGATCCTATAATAATTTTTCAGGAGTGATGACGTCACACGATTCACCATACATACGGTGGTTTTCGGGGGGTGTTGAAAAAGTAAAACTTTGATAATTATTTTAACTATTAAAACTAACTCTAAAAATAAAAATGCAGTTATTTAAGTTAGAATGTCATTATTCATTAAAAAAAAAAAAAATGGACTGAAGTTCTCTATTGCCACTGTTTACTTAAACTTCCTAGGCACCTCAAACCAAAGAATGAATCAAATTCACCGAAATAATGTGGTCGGCAAAACCTTAGTCTTTTGCTTACTTCGTATTATCCATAATTACTAATTACGTTTACATTTCTTCTAAAAAAAAATTCTTTTTTTTTCAGAGCATCGGAAGGTTCATTTTTCCCTCCCAGAGACATAACGAAATCTGACATAGTCTACGTTTATGACAAGGACATCTGCAGAATCCTTCCGCTACAGTACAGAGGACCTACCGTTAAAGATGGTATGTAAATCTCCATTTGCCTTATTAGGTGAAACTATAATGTTACCAATGTAGGACGCCGACGTTTATAATTATAGATTAGAATTAGATACTTTTCAAATAGGGGCATATTTTCAAACATTGATTCATTTGCATGTTTCTTTATAGGTATCGACGCAGATCTGTACACGCCTCCTGCGAACACTTTTCAAACTGTGGACGACGAACCAGAAAACAAATGTTTTTGCCCAGGAAATGAATACTGTCCACCTAAAGGACTGCAGAACATCAGTCCATGCCAATATGGTAAGTCTTTTAATTCCTGCTACACCATTGAATATTCATGCTAGTGGAATTTAAAAGCTCCTGGATTCACTCATTCTCAATACTATCAGTAAACTTAGGAAAGTGAAGATTGGGAAAGGATATTTAATACATATTAGTCAGTTTTGATGCTCTCTCATCTCTTTTCACTATTGTACTTTTAGAAGATTTTATGAAAATGCTCAATGCCTCAAAATTGGTGAACTTTTTGGGATAGTGGAAGGTGGAAGTTGATGAGCAGTCCGTTATCGCCAGAACTAGAAAACTTTTTCTACAAAATTTTGTAGAAGTGGTACTCGACACAGCTTCGACGGCCTCCACAGTCGAGGGGTAAGGCTCTCGACCAGCAATCTGAAGGTCACGGGTTTAAATCCCCGATTGTGCGAGTAAATTTTATTTGATTGATTTGTAATATTTCACAATTCAGTCATTTATAATAATACCACCATTCTAAATTTGAAGCGTTGCTTGATATGGCTTTTGCCGTGTTTGGTGACCAGATCTAAACAGTCAGATACTTTCCTACCTTCCTCTTCCCATCTCTTTCCCTCCTCACCACATACCCCAGTTGAGGATGCCATAGTCTCACTGGCTCCAGACGATAGGGGCAGTTGGGATCTTGTACGGTATTCACATAACAATGAAAATAAAATCGGATCAGAACTTATAAAATAAATGGTTAAACATAAGTGAACTGAAATTAAATTTAATAAGTAACAAAAAGTAGATTCACGGTTTAGGGAAAAAACTAAACTAAATATGTATAGACAATCAAAATATTGTAGAAGTAGAAGAAATTAAATACTTGGGAATCATAATCGATAACAAGGTAAAACTTAACACTAACTTTTAAATGTTTAACTAAAAAAATTGCAAAAAGGGTTAAATTCTTATATAGGAATAAAGAGAAAATTAGACATTAAAATAAGGAAATTGGTCTACAACACCGCTGTAGCATCCCACCCGAATTACTGCACAAGTGTTATCTTTATGAGCAATGAAACACAAGTTAAAAGACTGGAAATATGTTCAAACAGAAGCATGACTATATTGTGCTGTAGCAGATATACTAAGAGAAAAATAAAATTATCAGCGTTATCCAAAAATGTTGCATTATTATTTTAACAGCTTAAGAGTTGCTATGGCATAAAATTTCAGAGTGTACAAAATGATCTAAGAAACACTTACAAGAATATCGGTACTTATACCTTATACAAAGAAATTTTTACGATTCCTCTATATGAGAGAGTTTGGTTTTTACCCATGGCTGTTTCCAACAGCATTTATCTCGGGAATGTTGGGTATCTGCAGCCTTGGTTTCAGAAGAGATGTCGCATTACTACTGATGGCTTATAAGCTTCTAAATGGTTTTATATCGGTACCAGATATACTGGCAAAAATAGGATTCTATGTCCCGGATAATTTCACGCGAGGCCGCCAACACAGGCTTTTGATTCTTCCCAGGTGCAGAACTAGCCAATGGTGATGCCCCTGGGAGAATTACTAGGTTAATTAATTGCCTCGCAGGAAATGTGGATATTTTCCATATGTCCTACAACGAGTTTAAACGTGAAATATCACTCATGTTTTAATTTGTATCTTAAATGTAAATTTATGTATTATATATATACCGCTTTTGCAATGTATTACACTGTTTTTTGCAAATAAATAAATAAAATAAATAAAAAATACATAACCTTTTACATTACACAATGAAAATTACCCGACATTTCCCCACCCACATTTTTTAATCATTTACCATATATATCATTTCACATTATGACTAAAATATCCTTAAGTAAAATGTTTTTCTTCACACAGATGCTCCAGTGTACCTCTCCTTCCCTCACTTCTACGAAGCCGACCCCGCGTTGCTGGAACCTTTCGTAGGTCTGAAACCAGACAAGGAAAAGCATGAAACTTACTTCAAAATTCAACCTGTAAGTATTATAAGAAAACAATAGACTTATTAATTCATTTAATTACAACCTTTTCTTCTTCTCATTCTTACCCTCTCATATCGGATGATGACTGTCATCAGGTCTGCAGGTTATAGCCTCGTGACTGCAACTGTACTCATGACCAATATTCTAAAGTTCTGACCGAGAAGGTTCGAATGTAACTAGAATTCTGAAATACTGGTTTACCAACGTTAAGTTTATAAATTCATTCCGGACTAAATTATCATTATTAGATACTATTATGTCCCTAAGGCCCAATGACCATCATGAACTTTATAAAAGGACTAAACGTGGATAGTTTAAAAGGAATAACTTTAAAAAATGGAAGATAGTGCAACGGGCCTAAGCACTATGCGGTGCGTTTTAAAATCCATGCTATAATTTATTAATAATATTCCCAAACCAAGCCAATTTCAATTGTTTGTCAACATTTTTTAACATATTTTTATTATTTCTGCAGAAAATTGGAGTTCCAGTGGAAGGCAAGGTGAGGGTCCAACTGAATCTGAGGGTGTTAAGAACCAAGAACATTGCAGTTGTCTCCAAGTTCCCAGATATTATGTACCCCATCATGTGGATTGAAGAGGTAAGAAAAATCTGAGAAAATTTTCCAAAAATTTCTAAATTACATCGACGAAACCTTTTGGAAGTGGATGGATAGAAAACATGTATTTTCAGGAGAATGTGAACAGTCAAGAAGAAATTGGTGATCATTCGAGAAGAAGTTGGGGATGGTACGAAAAGTATGGTTAGGAGAATATATTATGCGCGAGTGCATTGACGAAGAAACTGGGGATGTTAACGAAAAGAATTATTAGGGGAAAGTATAACGCTTGAGAGCATTCAAAAAGAAATCGGGGAAGTTCACAAAACGTATTATTAGGAGAATATACAACGCTTGAAAGCATAAATGAAGAAATTGGGGATGTTCACGAAAAGAATTATTAGGAGAATATTGTAACGCTTGAGAGCATTCAAGAATAAAATGGGGAAGTTCACAAAAAGTATTATTAGGAAAATATATAACGCTTGAGAGCGTTCAAGAAGAAATTGGGGGAGTCCATGAAAAGTATTGCACGATCAAGTGAATCTTTTGCGCCTGATCACATGTCATGGTGGTATGATAGAAGTGTTGAGATATGGAAAGAAGGTAGAAATGTTTGTCAAAGCAGAAACTCCCCTGTAGTAACTGGCCTGTAAATGGCATTGTGCTTAGTATGTTACAAACATACTATTTACCTATATTTTTTTCTAAAAGTGTTTGTCACCAAAGTGAAGCAACATAAAAGGTTAACAGTTCTATGAATAATTATTTGTATTTAACTGTGCATTAGTCTATTTTATTGTGTACAATTTAAGTTATATACACCTAATGTAACTCCAAATCAGATATTTATTGCCCATTATAAGCCTGTAATAATCACCATTTGAAATATATTTATAGTTTTCCTCTTCCGTCAAGGACCTGACATTCTAATTTATTTTAAATTTTACTATGCATGTTATTGAAATTACTTTACGCCAATAAGATTAACTTTTTATTGTGGTTGACTTTGAACTCTAATCAATCTCGTAAAATGATTAAACAGAACAATAAAAATGCCAACATTATCTTCCGTGTTAGCACAATTATCACGATTTAGTAGAATCTTGATAGGATTTATACAACTGTGCGAAATCATTAAGGATTGTGATATAAAAATCTGGTCACACTTTTTTAGGCCTAGCCGTTACTTAGCCGGATCAAAGTTTATAAAATATAAAGTTTATGGTTGGGTATAAAATAATATTATAAAGTTGCATAGAACGTTTAGCTATTCTGAATCGATAATGCAATAAAAAATTCCAATCTGAAATCCCATCCCAGAGGTTTTTTTTGTTATTTATGATGCTGAAGTGTAATGATCTCACCTATTTTTTTTATCTTAGCTACAAACATTGCACGGAAGAAGCAAAAGTCTACAAAATGATACAACAAAACAATTTGCTAATGCAAATCATGAATTTAGCTTAGTCTGTCTGGATATTCTAACATCTTATTGCCAATTGTTTTTTTTATTACAGGGAATATCTGAACTGACGCCTTCCATCAAGCGCTGGGTTTATTTGGCCACCACTGTCAGTTCGGTAGCTGGACCCATGCTGTCGTACGGTTGCATCATCTTCGGCCTCTTCCTCCTGGTGTGTGTCTTCATCAAGGCCTACAAGAGCTTCGTCTTCAACAGAGAAACCATCGAACTCATAGAAATGGGCAAGAGATCCATCAGAAGGGGTTCCAGTCTCATCATCAATGGATCTCACAAGCTAATGGTTGCTAGAGAGTCTTATTCTCTTCTTACACCATCGTCACATACAGGACATAGACTAGCGAGCCATAGACCCGACGACGATGAACAAGGACCAATGATTTGATCGAGATTTTTGGTATTCCCAACAAATTATGTTTTGTTTATGTAAGGAATACCAGATCTGATCAAATGCGTCATACATACGAGTATAAGAAAATTATTTTTTCCGTTGTCAATGCTCTTTCAAGAGCTATTTTGCCAAGAAGACATTTTGAAAATGTTTATAATAAAGCAAACTGTTACATCAAGAACAAAATGGAAGCCCTGTGAGAATCGTTAATTTGTAGAATATTTCAAATTTAAAAACTGCATGTGCCTTCAAAATAAAATTGACAATAAATCATAAAAGTAAAACTTGGTACTAAACTCTATATTTGTCAATATTGGTGTAGAGAAAAATCTCTAAAATGGCCTGATTTTTGTGTAGACTAGACCTTCCATGAATTTAGTTTGAAGAGAATGATTTCAAATCAAATTTAGTCAAGAATGATTATTTTATCTACTTTACTTAGGTGTACCGATATTATGACTGTATATTATATGGGTTTGTTTTAAATATTTTTGATAGGTTTTGATAGGTATTTGATAAAAAAAAAATCAACGCTCAATTAGTCAAATTAATGTTTATCACGATGTTGGTGTAATACTACAACATGTTATTGTGAAATTATACTAAAAACAATTGTTAGCTTAGCATTATGTAATTTTAATACAGTTATAATTTAAACATGGACATTATAATTATTTTTATTTTGGATTGTGTTTGAGATGGATTGGATTGTCGTCCAAAGGTATTCTGGCTGGCCTCCATGTTGTGGACATTATTTCGGCAACTGGTTGACTCGGTGCATCATTTCGGCCTCTCGAATGATTGATTGATTTGAACGGTTTGGACTTATACTTTTGGATAATAATTATCTTGTGGTTCTTTCACTGATGTTTCCTCCAAGCCATTAAGCTTTTGACAAAATGTCTTTGGAAAACTCTTTGATCACGAGTGTCGTTAGTAACAGACGTCGCGTCGAGTATGTTACGAAATAAAATTAGTAATTTATATATGTTAGCATTGTTATTATAGTGTTTAATCAAAATTATTTAATATTTTCGGCTCAAATATAGCTTTAAAATGGATTTAACCATCTAAGGAGAAAAAGTATGAATGATTTAAAAATAAATTTATTGGGTTTGGATCACAGAATTTAGAAGAATACTAGAAATGGCTTCCACGTAGGTTTGAATAACGCCACTGGCTTTGGTTCTAGCCCATTCAGTACGCAGTACGCGCTCTGTCTCTCTTCTACTTACCTGACATTTTATATCGCCATCAAGTAAGATAGAATTGAAAATTTCATAATGATGTTAAATTACAGTTCTGCACATAAAATTTATGCAAAGAATGGTCAGACTTCTAGATCACGAAGCACGCCCTCAACGCATAAAATTTATTTTATTCTTCTTTATTCTTTGGTTTGTGTATTGATTTTTGTGAAATAAATAAGAACATTCCAGAGTACTCATTAACAAAATATGTTATTAGTATTCAAACTGTTTAGTTGTTTACCTCTTCTTGTATTATAAGGTTTTTTGGGTTATAGGATCGCATCCTAAAGATAATGAAATACACCTGAAAAAATAAAAACTTTAGTCTAGTACACTGTCGTCTTATTTGGGGGTTGGTATAAAATGTATGACCATTAATAAGTTTCACATCCATAGAAAAATATTCGTCTCTTGCTTTCAAGATATTACCACACCTTAAAGTATCTGAAGCGTTCACATCATTTCTATATGATATACGAGGACTGTCCGTAAAAAAATGTCTCCAAGGTGCTACATTCGAGAGGAAAGATTTTACGCGCAATCCAAAACGAATTACTGAGCGTAACTCACACCTGGTGGGTGCAGCGAGCAAAAGCTCCGTCGCGGATGGCTGCCACGCCCAGACTAAGAGTCACAGATGGTGCATCGTGGTGGGGATTTGACAAGGGGAAACTAGGCTACACGCCAATGTTGCCAGATCTCACGTAAAATTGTTCCTTGCGACCGAAGCACCTTGGAGACCTTATTTAACCGACAGCCCTCGTATATTAATATTACCAATATTTATATACCTATTTGCAAAAATTAATAGCATCCAAAAAACTTTTGAAATGAAACCTTTTTTTACTCAGTCAATTAGTTGCGTAGCATTTTTTACCTTCACCTTTAGAACGTGTATTCTTAATTTTTCTTCATGGCATTAAAATTCTTAGAATTTTATGATCAAGAATGAATGAATTATATGTGTAAAATGATTAATACTTTCTCTGCCATTTCATTGTTCCTGCTTAATAATTCTTAGAATGATATAAAAATACTGACGTTGATGGCTTAAAATGAAGTAAAATAAATCTGTAAATATTGGTTTTGTGATAAAATAAATAAACAATAATAAATCCCTTGCACATTTTGTTCTTAACGCTTAGAAATATGTAAATTTCTTTGAAATGGTGTTACTTATATATTTTATGCGAACAAATCCCAAACACTGGAAATATCCTGACTTAAAGAGCCATCAATGTGTTTTATAAGAATTTATAGATATGTCATTGAAATCCACGTGCCCACGTACAAGTACCATAAGTTAGAGTGGGTTAAATTTCATTGTTAGTTTTTTTTCCGCCTAAAATCCTTGCCAACATATTATATTTTCATTTTTATTGTTTTAATTCAATTCATGTTTATGTTTGTATTATGGTTTAAGTAAGTTTCTGCGGTTTTTCATCGCGTCTAATTCACAATGGGGAAGTCTTGAATTTCAAACAAAATGAAGTCAACCAAAAGAGTCCAAAATAGCATAAATCGAACAAAACATATTGTATCTGTGTTCATATTACTTGAAGAAAAGAAAAGGTATGATTATAATGTTGACATGCAGTTCATAACAAGCAAAAGCAAAAAAGAATGAGAAATGATAGTTGGCGGAATTACATTTGTCTGTCGTAACGTGACGTGACGCGCTCTGACGGAAAAAGTCTATCGCAGATCACAACACAATACGACAGACTAATATAAACGTCACCATACTAAATGTATGAAACCGATCCGCTCTGACGCGTCACGACATAACACAACAGACAAGTGTAGCGGAACCATAGCTTAGCGCCGGGTGTGCCTTATAATATGATGAAATTGAAATGTTTTTATTTTTAAAAATAATTCCACAAAAAATTTGGTGAAAAACGAGCTGCGAATTTCAATTAACAGTTTCATTATTGTTGTTTTTAATCAAATTCGTTTTTTTAAAACATAACGGAGCAGAGAAGACTGAAGATACTTGTAACTTTATCCAAATATGTTTTCTTTTCTTTTTATTTAACTATTTATTTATTCAATTTCCAGAATCAATTACCGAATGTAAATGCCATTCTATTATTTAATATTATCTTACATTTGATTGTTTGATTCCATTGTCATTAACGAAGGGTGAATTTTATTTTATTTTTCATATAAATGGACCTGCTAAAATATTGCTTTTAAAATATTTAATTTATTTTGTGAAAATATGTACAATTTTAAAAAAAAAATTTTGTACCATTCATGTTATGTGAGAGTAATAATAATTATTGTAGTTTGTATCTCCAAAATGCAGATCGATCAAAAAGAGCATCGTCCGAATTTTTCATTGCACCAAGTCCTGAGTGAAAATTCAAATTCAATCATCGTATTGGGTAAAAATAAAAGATTGTGATTAACTGAAATGCTTGGATTTGAGAGGATTTTCATAATTTCCACAGTTATAACTCATTTTTGTTCAATTTTTTTGGTCATGGGACAGTTTAAATAAATTTGTCACAAACTAGTCCGATTTAATTAATTTAAAACATTCCTTCAGAATTGTTGAATATTGAAAGTTTTTTTTATTCAAACCTATCGGGTCTAGACAATAGTAATACTATGTGACCAAGGTGGTTAAGAAGAAAGCCAGATTGTCAAATTATTACTTTTAAAGTGAGTCAGTTCATAACAACTAAATCTCCTTGTGAATTAAATGTTTTTGTTAAAATAAAACAAACTGATTTATTTATGGATGGTATGATGTGATATGGTGTGGTAGGATGTGGTATGATAAGGTATTATGTGGTACGATGTGGTATGATGTGGTAGGATGTGGTGTGATGTAGTATGATATGGTGTGATGTGGTATGATGTGGAAGGATGTGGTATGATGTAGTATGATATTATGGTGTGATGTGGTATGATGTGGAAGGATGTGGTATGATGTGGTATGATGTGGCATGATGTGGCATGATGTGGTATGATGTGGTAAGATATGGTATGATGTGGTATGATGTGGCATGTTATGGCATGATGTGGTATGTATGTGAAAAATTAGATTTGTTAATATGTACATTATTATTTAAGTGTTATAATAAATGTAAATATTTTTTTTACAATAGACATGTTTATTTATATACCTCAATTTGTAAGGTGGTAAAATATAGTAATATGGTAGTTTTTAGAATATGAAAACCTACTTTTTATCATTATTTAGGTAATCTGTTATGTCTTGTATATAAACACAATTTATTGATTTGCTCAATTTTATTGCTTACTGCGTAATATTTTATAAGAAAATATATTAAACTTGTGATAACTAGATAGGGTTTTAAAAATTACGTAATATATATTATGGTGTTTATCTATGATTGGCATCATTGCATAAAAATTGTCAAGAAGGTTGTTTCTTGTGCGACAAGTTGTTAAGGATGAGTATTTTAATGTTGTCATATTATATTACATAAATTAATATAGTGCAGACCACTTTAGCGTCAAATTTTGTAATGAAGGGAAAATTGAAATACATTATAATTAATAAATCATATCGCTGTTTTATTTACCAAACAAGAGCGCCTCTTCTCGCTAGCCCGTCTTTATGATAAGGTATCAATAATAGAGTAAGGTGCTCCTTCAGTGGTGTGGTAAACGCAATCTGTGTTTAGATCCTCAATAATAATTAATCCTCTGAATTAATTGTACTAGATGCAAGATATCTTCAGTCACAGCACCATTGAAATAATAATTTAGATTTCCTTGCCCTATTATGAGAGGTTCTTCTTCTTCTTCTTGTGCCTTTTCCGTTCAACGGGCGTTGGCTATGCGGACTTGTTTACTGCGGCCCGGAACAGCTCTACAGTAGACTGACCAAACCACTGTTTCAGATTTTTCAGCCGTGAGGTTCTCCTTCTTCCAGGGCCCGTCTTCCGGCAATCTTTCCCTGCATTATGAGATATAAGATCTCGCACTTCTCTGGATGTCAGAGGTTGGATAACCGCTTTTCCTGGTCACACCACCACATTTGACTGTACTAAATTATAGTACTAGAGTCTTCATTAGGCTGCTTCAAAAAGTAAAAAATCGTATTTTTTTATCGGAGCACCCTTTTATATGATTTCAATAGCAATTATTTTCTCAGATGCTTTATTAACCAGTGACGTATTTAGCAATCTTTCTTTGTAACTCTTGTACGTATATATCTTTCTAAATATAATTATGAAATATTTGTCAACTAACTGTATCAAGTGTCTAGTCTGTTTTAAAATCTATGTACTTTTCATTGAAATTCCCTATAAATATTCATGTTCTTGTATAAAAATAATTTTCTTTTAATTGTACAATGTTGTCCTTCGAAATGACTTTTATTAAACTCATTGAGAATAATGTATTATAAATATTATGTTATGATTTTGTAATATATTACGACTAAATAATAAAAATGACACTAGTACCTCGCAGCATCTTCCATTGAAATACCGGTAGAACAAGGATAGCATTCCCACCCGATGCATGTGCCCTAAAGAATGCAATCCGTTTAAGATGGGAGAATCTATCAAACAAACCGCCTGTTTCTGCTCAGGGCTCCAACGGATACCGCTCTTCTTTGTCATTCTATATCCTCAAGTCAATGTCTCTCAGGTCGTCTGTGATGATATGTCCCAGGTGCTTTACGCTATGACTAACTTCCATTTTCCTTCCGTCTGGCCATACTGAGGGTGTTTGCATGACTTCGTTTTTACATTATTCAAAACCATAATGTTTGATTTGGACGTACATATTTACCAACAACTATTCCAACTGTTCCTACTGAGCCAAAGGGATTAAGGCACTCCCATTTGGGGTATGTTGTGTCATGAAGGGGTGGGGAGAGGGAAGGGGGTAATAATTGATAAAGAAATGTAGTCTTCACATAATGCATGTTTTTATTTATTGTAAATGACATAAATAATATTGCGTATAATCATAAATTTCAACAACGCCATATATCAAATGACTAAATACTATGTGGGTTAAATAAATAGATTATAACATTGCACAGAAATACAATACTTAAAGCAGTATGTGGACTGGTCAAAGGATGACTTCCAATGATAATACAATATGTGTAAGTTTAAAGGTAAAAACACTTGGCTATCTGCTGAAATATAACTTCAGAATCCTTTGCATTTCCTACTTGAGGATACGGAACACAAACAAATTTAGAATCCTTTGCATTTCCTACTTGAGGATACGGAACACAAACAAATTTAGAATCCTTTGCATTTCCTACTTGAGGATACGGAACACAAACAAATTTAGAATCCTTTGCATTTCCTACTTGAGGATACGGAACACAAACAAATTTAGAATCCTTTGCATTTCCTACTTGAGGATACGGAACACAAACAAATTTAGAATCCTTTGCATTTCCTACTTGAGGATACGGAACACAAACAAATTTAGAATCCTTTGCATTTCCTACTTAAGGATACGGAACACAAACAAATTTAGAATCCTTTGCATTTCCTACTTGAGGATACGGAACACAAACAATCCTTTGCATTTCCTACTTGAGGATACGGAACACAAACAAATTTTTGAGACATACAAAATGTAAACTGGTTGAGATCTTTAAATAGATACATTAGCATTAAGAGGGCATTACCAGAGAAAACCAGAAATATGTCATTTTCAATTCAGATTTTAGATGTATTGACTCTTTTCCACAAAAAATTATAAATGGATTTCGAAAGATTGTTCTTTTATCTACCATTCGCATGTAATAAATTTTGAGAATTTTTTAAAATTTTTAGTATAATAAGGTTATTCCATAGGTCGTTGACAGATTTGTTAAATTTTCAAAAAAGATTTTGTATTATACCACAGCCATTTCAAATAATATAATCATGCATTAAAATAAATCAATCCATTATCTAGCAAACGCATGTTTTAGAATTTTAATTTTAGTTTCAATAAAATCATTAAAAAATATATACGTACATGTGTTTCTTGACGAAACTTAGTCAGTTTGTGTATTTATTTGCGAACTTATAAACTAATATATTTCAGATTTTTTTACATACTTATTGTGCTAAGACATTATTGACAAATCATAAATAAGTTTGAGCGAAAAATAATTTTAGGAAGTATTTAATATTAATTAAATTACAGCTTCGCATTTCACGATTTTTATCGTAGCGCCGTAACACAAATTTCACACTTCATTACGGCCCGAAAAGTGGCCCGACAAGGACGTGCCACGTCGCTCTGAATCACAATAGTTTGAAATAATATTTTGGGAACGAAACTGTAAATACATACGATTCCTTGTTTCACGTTCGTAAAATCAACAGGGTTGACCGAATTTCATTTTCATTGAATATTTTTATGCAAAAAGTTTTATATTTAAAAAGAAATGTTTTTATTTGTCCCTCATTATACGATACAAGAGACAAGAGTCCCGACTGCTCAAGAGTCCCAAATGCCCCATTTTTTAAAAGTAAAACTTCTTTACGCATGCTCGACACATGGGGTTAACTGGTGAATCGTTACGAAAAGTGGTGATTATTACGAAAAGTGGTGCTGGTTACAAAAAATGACATGCGAACGGTAATCGATGCGAACAGTGATCAATTGCTAGGCGGGTCGGGCCTTAAGGCTCGCTTGTTATTCGTGTTATTATTATATTGTTAATGGACTATTTGTCCGTAAACAAATAAAAGAAATTATATACAGCGCGTACCCGGCATGCGTTGCAAGGCTGGGGATGGGGGATGGGGACGGGGATGGGATTTTTTTTTATTGTAAATAATTTTTATGTTTATATCGCACAAGAGTCCAACAGCTCCCAAGGGAGGGAGGTTGAAGAAGAGTTGGGATGAGGGGGGTATGAGGGGGGGGGGGGTTGAGAGGGGGTGGGCGGGTAGACCTTTTTTATATCCATTTTTCGTATTACAAAAATAACAAACACGAGAATCGAGTATGGGTACCACCGCCCCGGGAACCATTTATTAGATAACCAACACGTCTGCCATAGGTCATCCCAAGTGGTTCGCAAGGTTTGGTGACTAGCAGGGGTGCCTGGGTTTATTGGGTGAGGTTTGTTCAGGTCTTGGCGGCGGATGCGTCTGCCCACCAGCTGCATGGCAGGTCGGATCTGGAGAAAGTGGTTACGGCGTTATGAAATTATATATACATATATTCTATTATACCATTCACCCGATTACCGTGAAACTTTGTTGATTTGTTTTGCGCACGCTCTCATTTCTCTCAGAATTTTTTAACACAGAAATTTAACTTGGACGTTATTGAAATATTAGAAATAATTTGTGACCAAAAGTATTTTTTTTTTTAATATAATTCTATTGAATTTGCGACACGCCTTTGTTAATATTTTATTCTGTATTTTGACGCACGCAGCGCCAACCAAAACTGTTATTATCTATGTTTCTGTCTCTGTCGATTCACGGCAGCGAGCGGTCGTGTTGTCCGCGCCGGTCCAGTTTATAACGTTTTAAATTTATTCATCCGCTCAAAATGGGGAGAAAAATACGTGTAGACAAAATTTTCACCAAAAAAAAAAACACTACACCAAAAACATATCTGGGAGAAATATAACGAGAAAAAACGAAGGTTAGTAATATTAAATAATCAATTTACGTTGTACATAACTTATATGCTACAGGGTCGTTGGAACGAATCTGTCAGATTTATTGTACATTTTTTATAATAATATGTTGTTTAATTTCCCGAGAAAAGAATCAACATTCTAAAGTTAATAATGACTGGGAAGTTTCATCGGTATGTGCAATTCAAATTTTTATTACATTACTAGCTGACCTAACAAACGTTGTTCTGCCATGTAAATTATTTCTAGTTATATTATATTATTGTGTAAATGGGCTTTGACCAAGTATATTTTTTGATCACTGTAAATGGCTAGCCACATCATGATCTGCCGCGCCGTGAAATGGCGGCAGATCGTGACGTGGGGGGGGGGGGCGAGTGGCGCGCGTGAAGCCAGGGGCAAAAGCTAGCATATATATATATATTCTAAAAGGGAATTAAATTCTTTATAACTTCTTTCAAATAATTTTCTTTCTTTGATGAATATTTTAGACGATATGAAGGAATGTTTGATGAAAAATGTAAGGTTAAATGATTTTTCGAAAATATCTACGTTTGTGGAGCGTGTAACTAAAAAACGGCTGGAATTTCGAAAATTACATACAAAATAAAAGTTTTAGATAATTTTACAAGCTTTTACTTAGTTTCAGAAAAATTTTCTTTGTGACCCACCGTTTCCGAGGTATAAACGGAAATCCGAAAATTGGGACCTTCCCCCCATCCCCTTAGCTCACAAACTAGACGTCAGGACCTTTAGTATGTTCACACCCTAAGCACCCTGAATAAGTTTCTGAAAGAATCCCTTAGGTTCCTGCTCACGCACTCTACACTTCCTTCCTTGACTGGACTAAGGGTGCACATCAGCGTGGAAAATGATACGACATTTGCCTTTATGGGCGGGCTTATTGCCTAGGTATATTTACTTATGTTGTTAATTGTTTATTTCATAGATTGGTGCAGCAGAATCGATTGATGAAAATTACCTGCCACAATCTGATATAAGACAGCAACAGGAAATGCAAAATGAAGAAAAAAAAATTCCAAACTTTACAATGAGTGGACGACGAATCGTTGATATGGCCTTCATCTTTGAACAGCTCAAGAAAATAGCCACACATGGTCAAACATTTGGATGCTCAATTTTAAATTTATGTTTTATGTCAGAAACGCGTCAAGGTTTTTTTAGTAAAAATTCAGTCAAATGTAATATGTGCAATGCAACATTTACAATATGTTCGGAACGTAAAGATATTGAAAAAATCGATATAAATCACGCAATCGTTTCAGGAATCATGAGCATTGGTGGTGGTTTTTCTAATTTAGAGGAGTTTATGTCCGTCATCGATATTCCATGTATTAAAACTTATGCTAAAGTACATGAAACTGTTTGTGATTGGTGGTCAAAAGGTGCCACAGACCGAATGGGAATTGCTGCAAAACGTGAAGCAGAATATGCTAGATCTCTGGGAAACGTCTCAAAAGGTGGAATTCCTATAATAACAGTTGTCGCCGATGGTTGTTGGTCAAAAAGATCATATCGTACCAATTACTCTGCCTTGTCAGGCGTAGCTGCAATAGTAGGACATCACTTTGGTGAGGTTTTATACATGCAGGTACGAAATAAATTTTGTATGACGTGCGCACGTGCAGTAAAAAAGGTAGTAACATCGCAGGAACATCGTTTCAAAAATCATTCCGGAAGTTCTACGAGTATGGAGTCCAGTATTCTCGTGGAAGGTTTTAAAAAATCAATAGATATGTACGGTCTGATATATTCAAGGCTAATTTCAGATGGGGATTCAAGTACCTACAAAAAAATTTTAGATGCTCAGCCATATGCGGATATCACAGTTGAGAAAGTTGTACGTAATTACTGCACAAAAGTTCGTAATTTGACAGCGGATACGAGGTTCCCAATAAGTCAGCGCCGCCTTTTGACCGGTCGATTACTGAGATTAAGAACTGCAGTAAGATGTGCGGTAAATTATAGACTATCGGAAAATTATTCTAACAGTGAGAAAATTAAATTACTTTATGGGGATATTTCAAATAGTTCCAAACACGTATTTGGTGAGCATTCGAAATGCGCAAAATATTTCTGTAAACAAAATATGGATACAGAAGATATAAACTATGTACCTGAACTCGTTGCATCTGGTATGATGGAAAGAATCCTACAATTCACAAATCAGTTAGCGTCCCATTCGAGGAGTTTGCTAGTAAATGTGGATAGTAATGTTGTTGAAAGGTACAATAGTATTGTAGCAAAATTTGTTGGGGGAAAAAGAATTAATTACAGCACTAAACAATCTTATTCGGGAAGATGTGCAGCTGCTGTAATATCTTTTAATACAAAGCGGCCACATTACCATTTGCATAAAACCATTTTTGGTCAGAGTCCTGGTCAAAGAATTAAACATTTAGAAATTAAGCGTTTGAGAAAAAAGCGATCAAAAAGAACGTACGATAGAGTCAAAGCAAATAACTGTGAAACAAATAATGATCCAGATTATGGCAGTAACGTACAACTTCCTGATATGGATGCAGATGTTTTCATAGAAGCGAAGAAGACATTTATGGAATCTTTATCTTTGACAGATGTGCAAAGGTTCAGAATTGAAAGTGACACTATTTTGCAAGCGGATTGTGGAAAATGGCTCGAGTTACGCAGAAAAATGATCACAGCTTCATTTTTTGGTAAAATTTGTAAAAGAAGAAGAAATATTAGTTGCGCTCCTTTAATTCGAACATTGTTGTATGGAAAAAATCTGGGACATGTACGATCTATAAAATATGGAAAAGATAATGAAGAGACAGCTATTCGCCAACTTGCCAAACAAATAATGTCTATCGAAATTTCTAAATGTGGACTTTTTATTGATTGTGAATACAATTACATGGGTGCTACGCCAGATGGAATATCAAATAACTTACTCATTGAAATTAAATGCCCTTCGTCAGCATCTGGCCTTGATATAGAAGATGCAATTCGGAGGAAGAAAATTAGTTTTCTTAAAATCAATGAAAAAAATGAAGTAACAATCAACAAAAACCATGATTGGTATTATCAAGTACAAGGGCAGTTACATATTGCAGAAAAATGTACCTGTTTATTTGAAGTATGGACAGGTCCCGAGAAACCGTTGCATACAGTTTTAATAGAAAAAGACGATGTGTTTTGGCGTGATAAAATGTTACAACAATTGAAGTGCTTTTATACAGATTGCGTTTTGCCAGAAATAGTGGATCCAAGGCATTCAAGGAATATGCAATTTAGAGATCCCAAATATATAGTAGATGAAATGGAAAAAAGGTCTTTACTTAAGAAAACGTCTGGCTGCAAAAGAAAACTATTCGCTGGGTGATTGTATTGTATTGCATATTGAAGTAAACGCCTACGCCTACACATCCAACTAAGACTGATGATCCAGTCAAAAGTCGCGATCTCGTACGGCGAAAACAAATTTTCATTTTACGTGATTGAAATTTTGATTGGAGTATTTTCCTTCGTCCCGAACAAAAAAGGTTGTCTTTTACAAAAATATTCCTATGCGTGTCCAGTGATTTCGAAAGTTAACCCACATCCTTCACATTTTATTTTTATAAGATCTTTATTTTCTTTTAGCAAGCATTCATTTGTCATTTTCTACTTTTCTAGAATGTTGACTTATTTTTTACCCTAAGATTAATTTAACACACTTGTTTCAGTTATAATTATATATTAGAAATGTGTACTTGCTTTATTTAAATTTTTGACAGATGATTTTCGAGCTTACTAACGGCGTTTATTCGAAATGTAAATTACTGACTCCTCTCTAATTTGTCAAAAAAAAAAAAAAAATATTTAAAAAAAAATTGATAATACATTTGCTGATTTTAATAATATAAAATTTATAATTTTCTTATTATTATTATAATTTACAAGTACAAGTATATTACATTGTATTTAGTAATATTGACGTTGAACATTATAATTGATTTATGATCAATAAGATGGATCAAGGAAAAAAATATTTATGAGATGTAATATTTTTGGTATGCCTCGTTATTCTCCTGTGCCCTTTCTTGTGGAAAACGTTATTTTTTGTTAAATGTTTTTCGACCATGTAATTATCATTTTTTCGCACCCATAAAATTATGTCCCGTCTTTCCGGTTTATAAAAAATGGTCTGATTTTTCGGATTGAAATTTTCAAAAAATCCCCAGGGTTTCAAAAATACGATTAAAAAAAAATACAGAATGTCTTAGAATATTTGCCTAAACCGGAATTAAAAAAAAAAAATGATGTAATTGGCCTATTAAACAATTATAGTAGGTATATGGTGTAAGCACGTTGTAAAAAATTATCAAAAAAATAGTTACACACAATAAATACTGTAAAATTTCTGTTTTGAACTATTAATAATAAAAAATGTCATTAACGGACTGCGAAAGAGAGGCCAGACACATACGCTTGAAATTCCCGTCAAAATGACAGTTTTAATTTGTGATTGTGTAATTCAAATTGTGTTTTTGTTAATAATTTCTGTTCTAATGACTAAGTCACTATTATATTAGTCTATTATCAATATATTTCATATTATTTTCCGTTTTAATCTATTAATAATGCCATTGTGCACACGAATAAATATTTCAAAATGAGACATTTTTTACAATCCAACTGAATATTACTCGGTTAATTTGATTAAAGTACAATTAAAAAACAAAATATTTAAAAATTATAACAAATTTTTTATTCATGTCTATATTATATCATCTACTTTATACCTACTGTGTTTACGCATTTCATTTGTATATATTTGTGTTTATGTACTTCGATGTACAAATTACAAATAACTGCCTACTACTAATTAAAATTCTGGAAACGAGAATTCAACATCTTCACCTGACCCATACTGTAGCCAGCCCTAGCTCCGCGTGAGATAGTCCTAGTAGATACGCGAAACCAAGCTTGCTGCGGAACGAAATCTAGTTCCAAAAACGTCCGCTCACGACCGCTGATGTGTGAGCGCTATAGTCGGAACCGAAATTATAATTTGCTGGTATGACAGTCTTAAGAAATTATTATATTTAAATATTATATTTTTTGGTAGTCGTTTTATTTTTATTTTTTTATTAACTCTAGACTAACAATTTGTGATGTCCTATGCCTGTCTCACTAGGAAAACCTGTGTTGAGAGCAGGCGCTTTAAAACATGAGCAGTTTATAATAAAAATAAAAACATATATATTAGAAAAAAACTACTTTTGAGATAAGTATGCAGTTCGATGTAAAACTGATTCGCTGACTGTGAACACTACACGATGCATTACTGGAATATTTTGTAAAAAAAAAATGCCCATGTTACAAGTAAAATCTCAGTATTGAAATTTTCGGTCACGAGCAAAACTGAGATATTGATGTTGTCCGATTGATGTTGAAAAAAGTGATGAAATGCTGAGATAAATTAATTGTCTCACTGTAGCTCTACGGTTTTCATCAAGTTGGGCAATCTTGTCATAATTTCGCGCGCATTTACTGTCAACTGTCATTCATTAGCAAGTCAATGTTGGAAGTTTATTTGGTTTTTTTAATGTTTCATCATGCATTCGAGGGGCAGGTTACTTTGTGAGCTCGCCCTAAACAAAGGTGAAGATGTCGCATGAGGTAAATTTCTTTATTTTATTGCTAAAATGTTATTTATGTTTCTATGTGAATTCAAATACTTGTGTTTGAGTGCTCATTCTCTAATAATGGTCACGTGAAAAAAAAAAGTAATTATTGCATTAGTTTTAGGCAGATTTGCGGATTATTTGAAAGTTTAGTGGTATTACTAATAAATGGATTTAACTTTAAGATGAAAACAAAGAGAATCATCAGGCATCTCCGATCAACAAGACGTAAGGTGCAGAAAACAAAGAGAATCATCAGGCATCTCCGATCAACGAGACGCAAGGTGCAGAAAACAAAGAGAATCATCAGGCATCTCCGATCAACGAGACGCAAGGTGCAGAAAACAAAGAGAATCATCAGGCATCTCCGATCAACGAGACGCAAGGTGCAGAAAACAAAGAGAATCATCAGGCATCTCCGATCAACGAGACGCAAGGTGCAGAAAACAAAGAGAATCATCAGGCATCTCCGATCAACGAGACGCAAGGTGCAGAAAACAAAGAGAATCATCAGGCATCTCCGATCAACGAGACGCAAGGTGCAGAAAACAAAGAGAATCATCAGGCATCTCCGATCAACGAGACGCAAGGTGCAGAAAAAATGCTGATTTGGAAGATTACAAACACATTTTTGATACTCTGTTGAATGAGAAACATATGAGATAATTCATTGGCTTCTATCACTCCAAATACGTGTACACTTAATATCATTGTCATTGCTTGTGCAGGTATGTTATTAATTATGTTTAATAAATTTTAATTATTTTAATTAAAATTTAGGCATTTATTCAATAGATTTTATAATGAGATGATAATATGGATGAAAGAGTCTCCATTGAATCAGACTTTGATTGATTCTCTTTCTTCTCATTAAATCACTACAATGACACCTATTAATGATGACCTAGGTATGAGTATCGTTTTTCCTTTGCACAACATTCATTCCAAAACATAAGTAGGTACTTTCTAAAACATAAATACATCTTTTTAGTATCCATAGACATTAGATAAAGGTGAAAATTATAATTTAACAAGGGTCAGTTAAATTGCTGCATAATATTGAGGGGCCAAATTGATGAGATGAAGTTTTTGTTATTTCCAGGTTATATCTGTAGCGGGATATGTAGAGCAGTCATCACCGCGGGACTCCGGTGACGGCTGCTGCATAATGTGTCACCCAAATGTTTTGATGCTTTTTCTTCTCATACAAATAATTAATATTTATGTTCAATTTTTAAATGTTGATACATTTTTACCCTTTCAGATACGGATGCAAATGGTATTGATTAGATTGTCACTGAAGTGGAAGCTGATTGTTCCGTTGCGGACCCTGATAATGATCTTGAATACCAAAATAACAATCAAGACTCTTCTAGTGATACCAACACAGATAGTTGGATAGCGACAACACGCACACATCAAAACCAAACAAACATTTGAGATTAACAAACCCATGGAAGAGAAACATAAAGAAACTGAAGGTGAATAAGGTAAAATGGTCAGGAGAAAGGGCAACTGGTCGTACAGTGTGTTCGTGTGCCGCACTGGCAAAGCATGACTGTTAAATTTACTTTATTTACTTACTGAAGACTATAAAATCTCATTTAAAAATATCAGTCACCAATATAATGCTACGAATATTATCAGAAAGAAAGCTCTTAATCTCCTCAAGTACATAAGCGTGGTTGCGAGGCGCCCTCGTATCGGCATATGTTTTTGTATGTGTTATTTAAAACATTGAAAGTGCGTCAATCTCGCTATTTTTACCAGAATTTGGCTAGAATTCATGTGCCACCCGCAACCGACATAATCCGATTATTGACTTTTTGTCTATTGACCATGAACCATGACTCGAGGTAACATGAATACAATCGAATTTCGCCGAAGATCATAGATCAGTCTAGCTTGCGTCTAGCGGTGTTATATTAATCCGTGATGTGATCATTGTCATTGTTTTTTTTTTTTTTGTATTGATAGTGTTAAATACTAATAATATGATTTGTTAATATATAATTCAATTACAAAAATGAGTGCAACCACTTTGGCACCACAACCAGAAACAGCAGCAGACGTTCAGTTTAGGGAACTAGTGAAAACCAACATCGCCATCGACTCTCTCGGAGTAACATCAGCGGTCAGAGTCAATACAAGCGAACAAAGGGCAATTGCACTTATGAATGAAACTACCCCTCCTCTTCCTACAGGGAGCTGGGAAACTGGTCTACTATGGTGCAACCCAGAAGCCACACTACCTGACAGTCGGCAGTGTGCGCTGAAGCGACTTCTGTCCCTGGAGAAAAGGCTAACAAAAGATAACCTAGCAGTGAGTGGCCTATACTGACAAAACAAGTCAATTTATCATCAAAGACTACGCCATGAAGCTATCAGACCATGAGGCTTCCACCCCCACACCCCACAAATACAGGTACCGCTCCTGTTCCGGACGGGACGACGAGGAAGAAGACGATTTCCCTTCAGGACGTCTTCTTTCTCTAATTCACATAAAATACATGTTTTGCCAACGAAGATGAGGATGAGTTCCCTCATCGGCCGTGCTCGTCTTCTTCAATAATTTAGGTTTAAGAGATGGAGATGGAGGCGTTATTAGGTTTAATTATGTTCTTATGTTATAATGTACCCTTTGTCTTAATAAAGAAATCTATTTTTTCTCCGAAACGGGCCATTTAGAGAGGTCGAGAGCGGGAGCGGATTGTTGCTGGGCCAACTCTCGTTTTCGATCTCTCGCACGCCACTGGGTTCACCCCAAGGGGCAAAAACTACCCGCGGGGGACGGGCCCCGCTTCCCTACCCTTCCCCGCACCTACCCTCCGGGCCGACCAATAGGAACGCTCCATCTGGAGGAGTAGGTATTTTTGACAACAAAATGTAATGATAATTTGTGTTTTATGTCAATTTCTAAGAGTCCGGCCTAATCTTTCGCCGAATAAAATATTTTAGGATAGATAGACCGGACTCTCCTTTTTTTTCCCTGTGCTTTTTATAATTGTGTGATTAGAATTAAGTTAGCTAAATCAGTTTCCCTGGAGAAATGGGGGTACAGGGACCCCGGAGAAATTTGTATAACTTGTTCCAATAAATCGAATAAATTAGTAGGGGAAAGGTCATGGGGGTCAGATAGAACAGAAGGATAAGGGGAAGAGCTGAGAGTATTGCAAACTCTACTGTGTGGAACACAGCAGAGGTTACGACCCACCAAAACTCGGATTGCCGGAAAAATGGGCAAAAATCAGAGTCCGCCGGCGTCGGATATAATATCTTGAGGATAACAAGACGCCAACTTTAGAAGCTTCTCCCAAAGACATAGCCTCACCTAGGCATATAGTATCACCGACTCCAGGTAGTGCTCCTTTTAGAGAGAACCTGGTGCTCATGGAAGACTGGCCATCTTCATCCGACGAATCGGAGGCACCGTTCCAACCGGTTCCTAGGCGCAAGCGCTCGCGTGCCAACTCCAACGGGTCTTCAACCCCGACCAATTCCCCCAGGACCTCCCCGGTACCCAAAAAAAACAATGGAAACATTAGGTCTCGTTCTCCATCACCGCTAGCGTCTGCTAGCAACAGATTTTCACCGCTACGGGCTAACTCCCCAGCTGCAACAACCTCGGCGCAAAATGTAACGCCAATTAAACTCCACAGAATCCCGCCAATAGTACTTCACAAGAAGTCTGAGACCAGGGCGCTCTTCCGTACCCTCGAAGACAAAGGCATAGACTTCTTCGCCAAAAACATGGGCAACGGCCTACACATAATGACTAAAACTCCGCGGGAGCACCAGGCTGTCACTAGGCATTTAATTGCCAACAACACGGAGTTTCACTCCTTCAGGCTTCCGGAAGAAAAACCTTTAAGGGTTGTCCTTAGGGGAATCCCCGAAGACATTTCTCCGGAAGATATAAAAGAGGAGTTAGCAACAACATACCCAATAATTTCAGTGCACCGAATGAAAGCGGCCCGCACAAAAAAACCTATTCCGCTAGTGTTAGTAACACTGACAAAAAATGAAACCGCGAAGGGCATTTTTAATAACCTAACGTCATTATTCCGTCTAAGGATTCAAGTTGAATCCTTACGGAACAAAGCCCGCGTTGGGCAGTGCTACCGCTGCCAAATGCACGGGCACTCAGCGATTTGCTGCCATGGTAGCGAACGCTGCGTAAAGTGCGGCGAACCGCACAGATCCTCTGACTGCACCAAGTCAAGAGACAGTCCGGCGAAATGTGCATTGTGTCAAGGGGCCCATACGGCCAACTACGGAGGGTGCCCTGCAAGGCCCCAAAACGCAAACCCAAACTACAACAGAAACCGCAACGCAAATTATTCGCGAAATTATAATAATAATAGACGCAACCACGTGAATAATTATAATAATCACCAAAGGAATCACCGTAATTATAATAGTCAAGGTAATCAACAAACCCCTTCGTACGAGAATACGTCCAGACCGACCATTCCCGCACCCGCAGCGGCTCCCGCAGCCTCCCTAGAGGACTTCCCCACCCTCCCAATCCCATCCGTCCCCTTGCCCCCCACTACAACAACTCCCCCCACCTCGAACCCTACCCCCACTGTCCACAAACCCGCATCCCAACTCCCGGCCAACTCTCGCAACCCGAATCCCCGCAACTGGCCTCAGCCCCATTATTACAAGTCAAGAAATAGCCATCAATCAAATAGGGCTCATTCGACCCATTCTCAATCGTATAATAACCAAGCTAGCCAACAATACAGGCTAGACAGGGGATCTGCCCCCGCCCAAGAGTCCCAACAACAGTTGCCCCCCTTAGACCCAATCCATAAAAAAGCCCTCGAAGAGCAACTTGAATTCATCAAATTAACGATTAAAAACGCCACCGACGAGATGTTTA
Source organism: Limnephilus rhombicus (assembly GCA_929108145.2). Taxonomy (NCBI): domain Eukaryota; kingdom Metazoa; phylum Arthropoda; class Insecta; order Trichoptera; family Limnephilidae; genus Limnephilus; species Limnephilus rhombicus. The sequence continues at coordinate 3,939,782 of OV815296.1, forward strand.
AAATTGAAGCCACATTAAGAAATCATAATGTCTAGACACCAAAATATAATAGTCAACCTGCAAACAGCCTATTGGAACGCCAATGGCTCTGTCCTCTCCCACAAAGAGGAAATAATTGATTTTCTTAAAGAATACAACATTGACGTATTCTTCATTAATGAAACATGGCTCAAACCATCTAAGAAATTTAATTTACCTAATTATATCACGTACCGGGATGACAGGTTAACCAATAAATGCGGCGGCACGGCTATTTTAGTCAAAAATAATATTGACCACCGTCTAGCACATTCATTCTCTAGTATCAACATTGAATCCACCTCGGTAGTAGTAAATACATCTTCCGGACCACTTAAACTCATCTCCGTTTATGCACCACCGAAACGCCCACTGATCCCGTCCGAACTGGACAGTTTATTAGAAGAAAATGTTCCCACCATTTTAGCCGGGGACATGAACGCTAAACACGGATCGTGGCATAGCCTACATTCAAACCTAAAAGGTAACGTGCTGGCAAAATACGCGAGCACGAAATCAATTGTAGTAGACGCTCCGGACGTACCAACGCTACACCATGCTAACGGTATTCCGGACGTGATAGACATAGTGATCTTAAAAGAAACTAATCATTTGCACTCTTTAAAAGTAGTTAAAAAACTATCCTCCGACCACGATCCAGTTCTTCTAACATTAACAGGAGGCTCTAATCCCTTGGTCCCCCTCGTGCCTATAAAGAAAAAAATTAATTGGAAAAAATTCAGCGATTTATTAGAAAATAAAATCACAATACCGACATCAATACCTGACGAATTAGCCCTAAATACCGCCACCTCCGACCTAATTAAATGCCTAAAATCTTGTATTAACGAAGCGTCAACAGCGATTACCATAAAAGATAACTCAGCTAAATACGGTATTCCCGAAGAGATCAAAGATCTTATTAGGGAAAAAAACCAAGTGCGTAAGGAGTGGCAAAGTTCATTTAATCCCATCGTTAAACAACATTTAAATAGACTAAATAGAGAAGTACGCGAAGCACTATATGATTACCGAAATGAGCGTTGGAACGTATTCATATCCTCCCTCGAAGATGACAGAGATGCCTACTGGAAACTCTCCAAAGCACTCAGACGTCCAGCAACAAAAATAGCTCCGCTTCAAGGCCCAAACGGTAAAGTTTTTTCTGCAGCAGACAAGGCAGAAGCCTTCGCAGATAGCCTTGAAGCACAATTCACTCCTAACACGGAACACGATGACCCAGCCTTCGTAGCTAAGGTGGATTCTAAAGTAGAAGCAATATTAAATCTCGACCCCCAGGACCCGCCCATTAATGCCACATCTCCGGATGAAATAATAAAAATAATCAAGGGTCTAAAAAAGAAGAAAGCGGCCGGTCCTGACGGTATATCTAACAAAATTCTCAAATGCCTACCGAAAAAGGGCATCTGCGCCCTGACTGCCATCTGCAATGCAGCGCTTAGACTGCGTTGCTTTCCAAAGGACTTCAAAGAAGCTGATGTTATATTAATTCCGAAACCAGGCAAGGATCCATTATTAACGGAGAACCATAGGCCGATAAGTCTCCTTCCTTGCTTGGGTAAAGTCCTGGAAAAAGTAATCCTTGTAAGATTAAATGAAATCACAAACAAATGTAAATTCTTGCCAGACTTTCAGCATGGGTTTCGAGCTGGTCATTCAACCACTCATCAACTCCTCCGTGTCGTGGAACACATCACGGAGGGCTTCAATACAAAGAAAAAAACAGTAATACTCTCTCTAGACGTTAGTAAGGCGTTCGACAAAGTCTGGCATAACGGCCTCATATATAAAATGTACTGTCTAGGATATCCACTTAGAATCATCCAACTTATAAATAGTTTCCTGAGAAATCGTTCATTTAAAGTAAAAATAGATAATATTTTCTCCACTACTCGTCCCCTGTCAGCTGGGGTCCCGCAAGGCAGCCAACTCTCCCCGTCTTTATACAACATTTATTCGAGTGACATTCCTAAACCAATAGATCACAATATCATGATAACCCAATTCGCTGATGACACAAACATCATCTCGAGTTCAACTGTCGAGGCCACTGCTACACGCCGCGTACAGAAACAAGCCACTCTCACAGAAAAGTGGTGTAAAAAGTGGAGAATCTCTATCAATCCGACCAAAAGTGTCGCGACCGTGTTCCACAAAACACGGCCTAAACGACCCCCTTTCATTAAACTGTTTGGGAAAAATGTTCCATGGGAATCATCATTAAAATACCTCGGTGTCACTCTAGATTATAAACTAACGTGGAAAAAACATATAGAAGAAAAAAGAAAAGCTGCAAATCGTTATCTATCATCCCTATATCCCATGATGTGTAGAAATAGCCGTCTATCTACAGACAATAAATTACTGCTTTATAAGACAACCATCAGATCATGTTTTTCATACGGTTGCCCAATTTGGGGTTATGCAGCAAAAACCCATATTGATAAACTTCAAGTCTTTCAAAATAAATGCATTAGACTCGCCTTAAATGCTCCTCACTGGAGTAGAATATCTACTCTCCACAATGAATCCAACGTCCCGTTGGTTAAAGACCTTATCTTTGCACAGGCTACTAGGTTTTTCGCTGGCCTAGATAGTCACTCTAATCCCACTATAAACTCTCTCGCTAAATACAGTGAGAATGATCACTTTAAATATAAAAAACCCAAATCTGTCTTACGTAGAGATTAATAATTTACGTATAGAATATTCCTGCATAAAGCCGCAGTAAAATAAAACTTTCATTTCTCGAAAACTCATTAACATTAAAAACCATGTAAAGCATCATTAGATAATCCTTTTATAAATATGTTAGAGCAAGTAAACTTCGGTTTAGGTACTCTGAAAAATAAATAAATCCAAAGTCCAAAGTACTGCTAGCTAGTGACCGACTGGGCTTCTGTGACAACAGATTTTTTCGCTCCCGAACCGCTCTGTCTGGCTCGTGTTTACACGGCCAGACACCTGCTATTTGTCAGCCGGCCGGACCCCGACCGGCTCACTGCTTAGGCCACCGCGCCACCAACTGCCTTTTTCAAGGCAAAGAAGAACAAGAAGGACGACCTGGCCCCACCGAGAGAAGAAGCCCCCAAGAACACCCCCGCAATCCTAAAGCGGAAATATAGGACACCTGCCGTGCGGATGATTCCCGCGCGGCTCCTTTCTGCCATCCCAGAGGATACCACCACCTACCGAACCAAGACTGGGACCATCAAGGTCCCCAATTCCCAACCACTGCAGCCCCATCCCGCTGACCCGAGGACGAAGCCGGCAGCCATCCCCCTACCGCCCCCGAAGATGCCCGAGACCGCCACTGCAGCCGGGCCCAGCCGCCCTCCAGTAGGCCCAGCTTCAGGCTACGTTCCGCCCCCCAGATTCCAGCCCCATCAGGACATGGAGATGACAAGAGAGGAAGAAGGTTGGACGAGGCCGACCAACCCCATCAAGAGGCCAGGATCCCCGCAGGAACCCCGGGCGGTTGTTGTCGGCAACCGCTTCGGCAACCTGAAGGAAGTATCCGAAGGCGGCGGCGCGTCGCAGGCGAAACGCGCCAATACTAATTCATTTACTTCCTCCACAGGTACCACGGGCGCCGCCAGGAAGGACCGCGTCCCCCCAGTCGTGATGACCCTAGGGACCCTCTCGCATGGACAGGTCACCTCAGCGGTGCAGGGCCACATCGGGCACCTGCGTTTCGAGATCCGGTACAGACCAGGGGGAAAGGTCAACATCCTCCTGCAGAGCATGGCAGATCACCGCGCCCTCACCAACGGGCTGCGAGCGGAAGCACGCGGCTTCCATACCTACACGGCGGAGGCAGACAAAATGAAGAAGGCAGTGATAAAGGGCCTGCCTAACGTGGCCACGGAGGAAATAGCCGAAGACCTTACGAACCAAGGCTTCGCCCCCGTCAAGGTCACCAAGATGACGACCACCACGGCCGAGTACCCAATGTACTTGGTACACTTCAACAAGGAAGTTAACATGGGCCAGCTGAGGGCGGCCGTCAAATACCTATGCCACTGCAGGATCCGCCTGCAAAAACATCGCAGCAACCACTTGCAGCACGGGACACAGTGCTACCGCTGCCAGAATTTCGGGCACGGGTCCCGCAACTGCTCACACACCGCGAGGTGTGTGAAATGCCTAGTGGAGCACGCCTCCGCCGAGTGCCCCAAGACCACCAGGGATGAGCCCGCCGCGTGCTGCAACTGCGGAGGCCCCCATCCCGCCAACTATAGGGGCTGCCCGAAGAGGGTGGCATACGTCGCCTCACTGCAACAACACCAGCGACAGCTCCGCCGGGAGGCGCCAGGAGGCAGGACAGAGGCGCCAGGAAGCAGGACACATCCTCATGCGCATCAGACGACGAGGAATGACGGACGCACCTGGGCCCAAGTAGCCGGAGGAGCCTCAGGCCCCCAACAGCGCGAGGAGCAGCCCCGCTCGCAGCCCCGCACGCAGCAGCCCGCAGGAGAGGCATACACCGGCGCAGGAGACGCACAACTGATGATGGCCCTGCTACAGGGATTGAGACGGGTGCAACCGCAGTTGGCCGCAGCTGGATCCAACGAGTTGGAGAGGGCATGGATCCTGATGGATCTCATCACGTCCACCATCAATGTCTAATCCCCAGATGGTGAACGTCCTCCTGTGGAATGCCCACAGCATCCGTTTTAAAATTGACGAATTGCTCGCTCTGGCAAACAATACTAACATTGACATTTTTCTCATTACAGAAACTCATCTCAAACCCGACATTCCCCTGAGAGTGCCCGGCTTCGAAGTACACCGAGACGACCGACCGGAGGGCGCAGGCGGAGGCACCGCCATATTCGTTCGTCAAACCATTACATCTACAAGAATCCCTACTCCGAAGTTGAAGCATACCGAAGCCACGATTATCGAAGTCACCATAGAGGATAGAGCGCATACCATCATCGCCGCCTACTGCAACCATCCCAACCTACTGGTTAGAGAAGATCTCGATAAATTACTTAATTTGCGCCCTATTGTCATTCTAGGAGGAGATCTGAACGCCAAGCACAATTATTGGAACAACTACAGAGGCAACGCGAATGGGAAAACGCTCTTTTCACATATGCAAACGCACAACTACACGATAATGGCGCCGGACAAACCGACTTACCACTCAGCACACGCAATGTACCCAAGTACTCTGGATATAGTACTTGAGAAGAACGCCAAGACCATCTCGCCATTGCGCACGCTGGACGAACTGTCGTCGGACCACCTGCCCGTGAGCTTCAGTATAGGAGGAACGACTTCAAGGAGCCCCAGAAAGCGGCGAAACTACAAGGACGCCGACTGGGAAGGATTCAAAAAAGAGATTAACGAACGGATACATCTCACGTCGGCAACTCTGCGCTCAAAGGAAGAGATCGACGAAGCCGCAAGCACTCTGACCGAAATCATCCAAATTGCACAAGACACTTTCATCCCCCTCAAAGACGAACAGACATTCACGATCAAGCTTCCCGAGCACGTCTTATCGCTCATTAAGGAGAAAAATCGCCTGCGACGCATCTACCATCACACGCGCGACGGCTACTTCAAAACGGCCTACAACACACTACAGCGGGAAATCAAGCAAGAGATCACCGACCTCAGACGCGAACTTTGGACGAAGAAAGTTACGTCACTCACGCCAAAGGACAACAGCCTATGGAAAATGGCAAAAGCGCTGAGACACGAGGATCACGCGATTCCCCCGCTAGAAAAGCTAGACGGATCAGGGCTGGCACTTTCACTCGAAGAAAAAGCAAACGCGCTCGCCGATGGATTCGAGAGAGCCTACGCAGCCACGGACGGCCTATCGGACCCGGAAACGGATCGACTAGTAGAAGAGTCTCTACGAAACCTCGAACAAGCCGAGCAGACGAACGCCGCCGATATCCACTTCAGCACACCGAGCGAAGTAGCCGTCATTATCAGGCGATTGAAAACAAATAAGGCGCCAGGAAGCGATCAAATACATAACATCCTACTGAAACATCTACCTCAGAAAGCCATCATCTTCATCACCAAACTGTTCAATGCCTGCCTCACCATCGGACATTTTCCCGAGATCTGGAAAACGGCGACCGTGCTGCCCTTTTCCAAGCCAAACAAGGACAAGAAGCAGCCGACAAACTATCGGCCGATTAGCCTACTCTCCACGCTGAGCAAGGTATTTGAACAGGTGATTCTCAACAGACTTCTACCACACCACGAAGACACTTTACCAGACGAACAATTCGGATTTAGGAAAAGGCATTTCACCACCCATCAGCTATCCAGAGTAGCGGAATTCATCGCGAGAAGATTCAACGAAAATCGCTACACCGCCGCTGCATTGCTAGACTTGGAAAAGGCATTTGACACCGTTTGGATAAAAGGGCTCCTGCACAAACTACACAGACTGAACACGCCCATATACCATATTTAAGAAATTCTATGAATTTAAAGTGATTTGTTAACAGAAAATTGTAGTAGGCAAAAACCCATGGTGATAAACAAGTGCATCTTACATTATTAACAGTTTTTATACACTCAATATACCTTAAACTGCTCTCGAAAAAAGTTTAATTTGAAGCTGTCAATACATAGTGTTCTAAAGATATACCAAAAGTGTCTAGTGATTAGTACCGAGTTACAAATCATACTTTAACATTCAATTATTAATTAAGTGCGGGAAAAAAAATAAGATTGTTCAAAAATAGCCTCATCACCAACACAAACTGAAAAAATGGCAACATCACATCGTCATCATAAAACTAGATCCAACTCTTCCTCGGGAGATTCATCCAGCTCCGTTATGGAGCAACTTGCTAGGATCAGCGACCAGCTAGCCGCGCTGTCCTACTTGCCAGCCGCCGTCAAGGAACTGCGGGATGAGGTCAGTGATGTCAAACACTCCATCGACTTCAGCGGAAAAATAGTAGAGGATATGAGCAAAAAAATCACGGCAATGGAGAATAAGCTGAAGCTGGTTGACTCATTAAAAAATGAAGTCGATTCCCTGAAGGTCCGCTTAGCCAACATTCAAGATGACATGGAGCAGCGTGACCAGTGGGCGCGCCGCTCCAATATAGAATTAGTCGGCATTCCTGAAAGGAATGGAGAAAACCTAATAGGTATTGTTTCCAGCCTTGCTCGAAAAACAGGGTTCGACCTTGATCCCAAAATTGATATAGATTTCGTTACACGAGTGGCACCGAAGGAATCGAAGAAAGGTCAACATAAGCCCATAATTATCAAAATGCAAGCTAGATATAGAAAGGATGATTTCTTGTCTTCAATCCGAAAGATGCAAAATTTTACCGGCAGCGACATCGGATGTGGCGGCGACTCCCGCGTCTACGCTAACGACCACCTGACGAGCGTATCAAAACGGCTGCTGCACCTGACGAAGGAAGCAGCCAAGCAAAATAACTTTCGCTTCGTCTGGGTCCGCAATTGCAGAATCCTTGTCAGAAAATCCGAGGGTTCTCACATCAGATCGATCCGAAAGGCTGAAGACTTAAACAAAATCTTATAAAACTTACACCTACACAAATGTTAACATTTTTATTTCTTATTTTTTATTTCTTCATAATATCTCTGTTTTTAACATGTAATTGCCTCTTAATCTCAGCACTGTATAACAAAATCTCTTCTAATAATTTTAGCTCTCTTGTCTCGCTCACTACCATATTAATGAATCATTTACTTTGCTGGAAGTACTTAACAAAAATAATATTATTGTATTACTCCACTGTAATCACTGCAAACGTACGTTATTATTGTAACCATGTAAATTTAATGGGTTCGATTTCAAAATCAAGATTCACCATAAAATCTTTAAAAAATGTATACTATTTTACAGTTTTCAATGTCAAATTGTCAATTATAATATTATATTCAACTGATCTTTGCTACGTTTCCATAGTCCAACATACTGTATTATTATTATTATTGTTTTCACATAATATGTTGACCTACATGTTCCATTCAAATGCATGCTCTCGGTGAATTAAATATATATTATCAAAATGTTAGAGGTCTCCGAACCAAAACGCATGTGTTTCTTTCCAGCATTCTTAATGCCGATTATGACGTGATATGCCTAACTGAGACATGGCTTCTGCCAAGTATATTTGACTGTGAATTATTCGATGAACGTTATGTAGTGTACCGTTGTGATCGCGACTACATGTTGTTAGGCCAGGCGCTCGGTGGTGGTTCACTGATTGCAGTGCGTCGCGAACTGCCCGCGTGCCCCTCACTCTCCCTCCCACCCGTACAGCGCGCAGAGATATCCACAGCTACTCTTGCACTAGGCTCTGGCGCGCGTGCTTCTAAACTACGCATATACTGCTCATACTTCGTCCAAGGTGCGGAGCAGAGTAAATCTTTAAGTGACTTTTTTGAATTTATATCTTCGTTGTATACCAATTTCCCTGATGATGAATTCCTTCTATTAGGAGATTTCAACATACCACATGCCCAATGGCTTCTGCCTTTGACCGCAGACGGTGCCCTGGTACTTAATAGATCCTCAACCGATGCACTAACTTCAACACTTTCTGATTTTTTAGACTTTACCGGCTTCCATCAATTCAACAACCAGCTTAATGTAAACGAGCGTGTTCTCGACCTGGTGATTTCGAGTTGCATGTGCACTGTAAGGGGGTGCAATACACCGTTAGTACCGGAGGATGCACACCACCGCTCGCTAGAGGTGGTGCTGCGCATGGCCCGCGAGCCGTCCCTCCAAATCCCACGCTCGCGCACGGTCCGCTCCTATCACAGCGCTGACTATGTGCAGATTAATAGCGCCTTAGCAGCCGTTGACTGGACAACGACTCTTAACAGCAGTAATGTAGACTCAGTCACGGCGCGCTTCTATTCAGAATTAAATAAGGTAATTGTCATGCATGTACCATCTAGAACAGTTAACATAGATTCCAGGTACCCCCCATGGTACAGCGCTGTCTTAAAAAAAGTAATTAAAGATAAACTTAAATTCCACAAAAAATATAAAATTTATAACTGCATCTCTGACTATCAAACTTTCTCTCTTCTCCGAGAACGACAAAAGCATATGGAGAAGGTGTGCTATGATAATTTCATTAATATGGCCGAAATTAATATCAATACCGATCCCAAACACTTCTGGACCTTTGTTAAATCTAAGCAAAGAAGCTCTGAACTACCTAACAATATGTTTCTTAACTCCCAGCGTGTATCGGGTGGAGAAGCTATAAGTAACTTATTCAACATACATTTTCAATCCTCCTTTGAATCCCCCGCCCCGTCCACCTCGTCTACCAATCGAATATATAATCCAAACACCTCAGTACTAAATCTTAATAATGTTCATATAGACACTGAATTAGTTTGTAAATATCTCAAATCATTAGATCCTACCAAAGGCAGTGGGCCTGATGGTATACACCCGGTATTTTTAAAGAATTGCGCTAATGTTTTATGTTATCCGCTAAGTCTAATATTCAAAACTTCTTTGTCTTCTGGTATTTTTCCACTAGAATGGAAAAGTTCATATATTGTGCCTATATTCAAAAAAGGCGACAAACACAACATAGAAAATTACAGACCAATCTCTAAATTAAATGTAATGGGTAAACTTTTTGAAAAGATTGTTTTCGATATCATTTTTCCTTGTATACGACCACACATCATTTCGAATCAACACGGCTTCGTGAACAGAAAATCAACAGAAACTAATCTATGCGAATTTGTTGACACAGTCCTTGTTGCTATGGATAACGGTTTTCAAGTCGATGTAGTCTACACAGACTATTCCAAAGCCTTTGATAAAATTCCACACAGCATTTTAATTGAGAAAGTCGAAGCAATGGGTATACACGGTGACCTCCTTCGTTGGTTAGCCTCTTATCTCGACAATCGTACGCAAGCTGTAACTGTACTGGGGTTCTGCTCTAGCTTTGTCCCCGTAACCTCAGGAGTTCCCCAAGGATCTCACCTTGGCCCCCTTTTATTCAACATTTTTATGAACGATGTTAACAAAACTATTCGTAATTCTCAGCTGTTCCTATATGCGGATGACAAAAAGATTGTCAAAATCATTAAATCTGAGATGGATTGTATAGAGCTCCAGGATGACCTGAACTCCCTGGTCAATGTGTATTGTTTAGAAAACCGCCTTCTTTTGAATGCAGATAAATGTTCCGTCATATCTTATTCTCGAAAGAAAAACACTATACTATATCCGTACATAATTAAAAACAATCTTTTAAATAGAGTAAATGAAATTAAAGATCTTGGAGTTCTATTAGACAGTAAGCTTCTTTTTCAATCTCACGTCGAGCACATCACGTCTAAGGCTTTGAAAATGCTAGGATTTATACTTAGAGTAAGTTCTGTTTTCAAAAATCCACAAACATTTAAGATTCTCTACATATCATACGTCAGAAGCCACCTAGAGTATGCTTCAACAGTATGGAACCCCCATTGTTCTACATATAAATCAAATATAGAAAGAGTCCAGAAAAAGTTTTTGAAATATGTTTCGTTTCGCATGCGAAATGATGTAAATTATGTCTCTATGAACCTCAAAACCCTTGATCAACGCAGAGATATCAGAGACCTAGTAATGCTTTATAAGATAATCCACAATTTTATTGATAGCCCTTACCTATTACAAAATATCAATTTCAGATGTCCAATAAGAGTCACTCGATCTCCAGACATATTTTATATTCCTAAGAGCAATGCTAATTATCTTCAAAATGTGTTTATAAGAAGAAGCTGTAGCACTTTCAATAGATTATGCACAGACATTGACATGTTTAACACGAACCTTGCTAACTTCATAAAATTCGTAAAAAGTAATATTCAACGGAAAACTTAATGTTTCATTAATTCCTTATCTTTCTGTTACATTTTCATTTTTCTTCATTTTCATTACATTTTCTTTTTTGATTTCAGCAGTTTGAAAATACATTTTTTGTAGATTTAAGTGAGTAGATGCACTTTTTCAGAACTGTTTATATTACATACATATATTGTTTTGTTTGTTTTTTTTTTATTTTTATTATGGTCTCAAATTTTTATGTCGTTATTTTATTGGTCAATGATATGACTATCTCTAACACTGTTATATATGAACTTGTAATGACTGTTTATAACGCTAATAAATAAAATAAAATAAAATAAAAAATAAAATAAAATAAATACCTAACGAGAGTGATACAAGAATACCTCAAGAACAGATCCTTCCAAGTCTTCATCAGGAACGCGCTGTCGACACTACGTGAGATTCCAAAAGGCGTGCCACAGGGAAGTCTACTGGGACCTCACCTCTTCAACATCTTTACGCACGACATCCCCCATGACGAGAGATGCAACCTTTCCATCTATGCAGACGACGTCAAACTTTACGTTTCCTCGACGCAAGCAGACATGGCAGCCATATACCTACAGAGGGCGCTCGACGCACTCGTAGAGTTCTACAAAAAATGGCGACTCAAACTGAACGAGGCGAAGACCGAAGTCATAATGTACTCGAGGAAAAATAAAATAAGAACACCAAACGTCAACATCGAAATGGGAGGACACGTCCTAGAATGGAAAGATGAGGTCGTCTACCTGGGCCTCACAATGGACTCACGTCTCAACTGGAAATCTCACGTAGCCAAGATGCACGTGAAAGCCAGAAAGGCAGTCGGCGCGATGAAGCCAATCTTCAACAGAAGAAGTCCGCTACTTCCCAGAACCAAACTCCTGATCTACTATTCGCTCATTCGACCGGTACTGACTCATGCTATCCCCGTGTGGGGCAGCATCTCCCACTCTGACCACACAAAACTACAGACTTTACAAAATCTCTGCATTAAAATCACGTACAACACAAGACTCAGAACAAACTTGAAAAGACTACATGCAAGAGAAGAAATACCGACCTTATTTGAATACACACACAGACTGACCGACCGATTTTACAAGTCACTTCAACATAGTAAAAATAAACTCATCAGAGAAATCGGTCAATACAATGCACCTAGCGATCTCCCTTTCAGGTACAAACACAGACTACCCAAACATATTCTGATGGACCTTAATCACATTTGGCACAATCCTGAATCAGACGCGGATGACTGAGCGATCGGTAGGTATTCCCAATCACCAGACCCCTCCCCACAACTTATGTCTATATATCTATGTATATATTTATATAATAATATTTATTTTATCTATATGTATGTAAGTTTATCCTAAAAATTCCCATAAAGTATATATCACATAAAAACAGACACCCACACCCATCACCACAAAATGCAGGATTTCATCTACTGAAATCACTGAAGGCCGCACAGTTTCATGTTGACTGTCGGCCGACTCCTCCCGGATAAGGTTTTTCATGGTTTCCTTATTCCCAAAGGCAAATGCGGAAGAGCTCCAAATAAAAGGACATGACCGACTCCTTCCCACTCCCAACATAACACAAACACACACGTATGTATATATTTCCCTTGCTTGATGCCGGTTGCTTTGTTGAGCTATGCAAAACATGCAATTTTAGTAGGGTTTTTACATAACAATTTTTCCCTACCGACAAAATACATGACCTCTAAGTCTATAATAGCCAGGTACTATTTTTAAATACCCACATGAGGTAAAAATTGCAAGGCGCATATGACGCCGTTCTATTTGTATAAAGAACATTAACTTTAAATTCAGTAAATTTAAATGATTCATCTCCTCAAGATACATAAGAATCTAGTAAATGAAAAAAAAAAAAAATGACTGCTAGCTAGTTAACCAATAAATGCGGCGGCAAGGCTATTTTAGTCAAAAATAATATTGACCACCGTCTAGCACATTCATTCTCTAGTATCAACATTGAATCCACCTCGGTAGTAGTAAATACATCTTCCGGACCACTTAAACTCATCTCCGTTTATGCACCACCGAAACGCCCACTGATCCCGTCCGAACTGGACAGTTTATTAGAAGAAAATGTTCCCACCATTATAGCCGGGGACATGAACGCTAAACACGGATCGTGGCATAGCCTACATTCAAACCTAAAAGGTAACGTGCTGGCAAAATACGCGAGCACGAAATCAATTGTAGTAGACGCTCCGGACTTACCAACGCTACACCATGCTAACGGTATTCCGGACGTGATAGACATAGTGATCTTAAAAGAAACTAATCATTTGCACTCTTTAAAAGTAGTTAAAAAACTATCCTCCGACCACGATCCAGTTCTTCTAACATTAACAGGAGGCTCTAATCCCTTGGTCCCCCTCGTGCCTATAAAGAAAAAAATTAATTGGAAAAAATTCAGCGATTTATTAGAAAATAAAATCACAATACCGACATCAATACCTGACGAATTAGCCCTAAATACCGCCACCTCCGACCTAATTAAATGCCTAAAATCTTGTATTAACGAAGCGTCAACAGTGATTACCAAAAAAGACAACTCAGCTAAATACGGTATTCCCGAAGAGATCAAAGATCTTATTAGGGAAAAAACCAAGTGCGTAAGGAGTGGCAAAGTTCTTATAATCCCATTGTTAAACAACATTTAAATAGACTAAATAGAGAAGTACGCGAAGCACTATATGATTTCCGTAATGAACGTTGGAACGTATTTATATCCTCCCTCGAAGACGACAGGGACGCCTACTGGAAACTCTCCAAGGCACTTAGATGTCCAGCAACAAAAATAGCTCCGCTTCAAGGCCTAAACGGTAAAGTTTTTTCTGCAACAGACAAGGCAGAAGACTTCGCAGATAGCCTTGAAGCACAATTCACTCCTAACACGGAACACGATGACCCAGCCTTCGTAGCTAAGGTGGATTCTAAAGTAGAAGCAATATTAAGGCACTTAGACGTCCAGCAACAAAAATAGCTCCGCTTCAAGGCCTAAACGGTAAAGTTTTTTCTGCAACAGACAAGGCAGAAGCCTTCGCAGATAGCCTTGAAGCACAATTCACTCCTAACACGGAACACGATGACCCAGCCTTCGTAGCTAAGGTGGATTCTAAAGTAGAAGCAATATTAAGTTTCGACCCCCAGGACCCGCCCATTAATGCCACATCTCCAGATGAAATAATAAAAATAATCAAGGGTCTAAAAAAGAAGAAAGCGGCCAGTCCTGACGGTATATCTAACAAAATTCTCAAATGCCTACCGAAAAAGGGCATCTGCGCCCTGACTGCCATCTGCAATGCAGCGCTTAGACTGCATTGCTTTCCAAAGGACTTCAAAGAAGCTGATGTTATATTAATTCCGAAACCAGGCAAGGATCCATTATTAACGGAGAACCATAGGCCGATAAGTCTCCTTCCTTGCTTGGGTAAAGTCCTGGAAAAAGTAATCCTTGTAAGATTAAATGAAATCACAAACAAATGTAAATTCTTGCCAGACTTTCAGCATGGGTTTCGAGCTGGTCATTCAACCACTCATCAACTCCTCCGTGTCGTGGAACACATCACGGAGGGCTTCAATACAAAGAAAAAAACAGTAATACTCTCTCTAGACGTTAGTAAGGCGTTCGACAAAGTCTGGCATAACGGCCTCATATATAAAATGTACTGTCTAGGGTATCCACTTAGAATCATCCAACTTATAAATAGTTTCCTGAGAAATCGTTCATTTAAAGTAAAAATAGATAATATTTTCTCCACTACTCGTCCCCTGTCAGCTGGGGTCCCGCAAGGCAGCCAACTCTCCCCGTCTTTATACAACATTTATTCGAGTGACATTCCTAAACCAATAGATCACAATATCATAATAACCCAATTCGCTGATGACACAAACATCATCTCGAGTTCAACTGTCGAGGCCACTGCTACACGCCGCGTACAGAAACAAGCCACTCTTACAGAAAAGTGGTGTAAAAAGTGGAGAATCTCTATCAATCCGACCAAAAGTGTCGCGACCGTGTTCCACAAAACACGGCCTAAACGGCCCCCTTTCATTAAACTGTTTGGGAAAAATGTTCCATGGGAATCATCATTAAAATACCTCGGTGTCACTCTAGATTATAAACTAACTTGGAAAAACATATAGAAGAAAAAAGAAAAGCTGCAAATCGTTATCTATCATCCCTATATCCCATGATGTGTAGAAATAGCCGTCTATCTACAGACAATAAATTACTGATTTATAAGACAACCATCAGATCATGTTTTTCATACGGTTGCCCAATCTGGGGTTATGCAGCAAAAACCCATATTGATAAACTTCAAGTCTTTCAAAATAAATGCATTAGACTCGCCTTAAATGCACCTCACTGGAGTAGAATATCTACTCTCCATAATGAATCCAACGTCCCGTTGGTTAAAGACCTTATCTTTGCACAGGCTACTAGGTTTTTCGCTGGCCTAGATAGTCACTCTAATCCCACTATAAACTCTCTCGCTAAATACAGTGAGAATGAACACTTTAAATATAAAAAACCCAAATCTGTCTTATGTAGAGATTAATAATTTACTTATAGAATATTCCTGCATAAAGCCGCAGTAAAATAAAATTTTCATTTCTCGAAAACTCATTAACATTAAAAACCATGTAAAGCATCATTAGATAATCCTTTTATAAATATGTTAGAGCAAGTAAACTTCGGTTTAGGTACTCTGAAAAATAAATAAATCCAAAGTCCAAAGTCCTGCTAGCTAGTCGACACGACTGACAAAAAGAGATTCGCTCAGTGACTGCCGCCAGCGACAGTCGCTTCTGTGATGACAGCTTTTTTCGCTCCCGAACCGCTCTGTCTGGCTCGTGTTTACACGGCCAGACACCTGCTATTGTCAGCCGGCCGGACCCCGACCGGCTCACTGCTTAGGCCACCGCGCCGCCAACTGCCTTTTTCAAGGCAAAGAAGAATAAGAAGGACGACCTGGCCCCACCGAGAGAAGAAGCCCCCAAGACCACCCCCGCAATCCTAAAGCGGAAATACAGGACACCTGCCGTGCGGATGATTCCCGCGCGGCTCCTTTCTGTCATTCCTGAGGACACCACCACATATCGGACGAAGACTGGGACCATCAAGGTCCCCAACTCCCAACCACTGCAGCCCCATCCCGCTGACCCGAGGACGAAGCCGGCAGCCATCCCCCTACCGCCCCATAAGTTACCCGAGACCGCCACCGCAGCCGGGCCCAGCCGCCCCCCAGTAGGCCCAGCTTCGGGCTACGTTCCGCTCCCCAGATTCCAGCAGCCCCACCAGGAAATGGATACGACCAGAGAGGAGGAAGGTTGGACGAGGCCAACCAACCCCATTAAGAGGCCAGGATCCCCGCAGGAACCCCAGGCGGTTGTTGTCGGCAACCGCTTCGGCAACTTGGGCGAAGTTTCCGAAGGCGGCGGCGCGTCACAAGCAAAACGCGCCAATACTAATAGAAATGCTTCTTCTTCCACAGGTACCACGGGCGCCGCCAGGAAGGACCGCGTCCCCCCAGTCGTGATGACCCTGGGGACCCTCACGCATGGACAGGTCACCTCATCGGTGCAGGGCCATATCGGACACCTGAACTTCGAAATCAAATACAGACCAGGAGGAAAGGTGAACATCATTGTGCGAAGCATGGCGGATCATCGCGCTCTCACCAACGGGCTGCGAGCGGAGGCGCGCGGCTTCCATACATACACGGCGGAGGCCGACAAGATGAAGAAGGCAGTAATCAAGGGCCTGCCTAACGTGGCTACGGAGGAAATAGCCGAAGACCTGACGAACCAAGGCTTCGCCCCCGTCAAGGTCACCAAAATGACGACACCTCGGCCGAGTACCCAATGTACTTGGTACACTTCAACAAGGAAGTAAACATGGGCCAGCTAAGGCCGACCGTCAAGTACCTATGCCACTGCAGGATCCGCCTGCAAAAACATCGCAGCAACCACTTGCAGCACGGGACACAGTGCTACCGCTGCCAGAACATCGGGCACGGGTCCCGCAACTGCTCACACACCGCGAGGTGTGTGAAATGCCTAGTGGAGCACGCCTCCGCCGAGTGCCCCAAGACCACCAGGGACGAGCCCGCCGCGTGCTGCAACTGCGGAGGCCCCCATCCCGCCAACTATAGGGGCTGCCCGAAGAGGGTGGCATACGTCGCCTCACTACAACAACACCAGCGACAGCTCCGTCGGGAGGCGCCAGGAGGCAGGACAGAGGCGCCAGGAAGCAGGACACATCCTCATGCGCATCAGACGACGAGGAATGATGGACGCACCTGGGCCCAAGTAGCCGGAGGAGCCTCAGGCCCCCAACAGCGCGAGGAGCAGCACCAAGAGCAGCCCCGCTCGCAGCCCCGCTTGCAGCCCCGCACGCAGCAGCCCGCAAGAGAGGCAACCGCCGCAGATGATGTCGCCGCCCTGATGATGGCCCTGCTCCAGGGACTGATCCGCGTGCGACCCCAACTGGCTGTTTGTAATAACGAGCTCGAGAAGGCTATGATTCTCATGAATCTCATCAGGTCCACCATCAATGTCTGATCCCCAGATGGTGAACGTCCTCCTGTGGAATGCCCACAGCATCCGTTTTAAAATTGACGAATTGCTCGCTCTGGCAAACAATACTAACATCGACATTTTTCTCATTACAGAAACTCATCTCAAACCCGACATTCCCCTGAGAGTGCCCGGCTTCGAAGTACACCGAGACGACCGACCGGAGGGCGCAGGCGGAGGCACCGCCATATTCGTTCGTCAAACCATCACATCTACAAGAATCCCTACTCCGAAGTTGAAGCATACTGAAGCCACGATTATCGAAGTCACCATAGAGGATAGAGCGCATACCATCATCGCCGCCTACTGCAACCATCCCAACCTACTGGTGAGAGAAGATCTCGATAAATTACTTAATTTGCGCCCTATTGTCATTTTAGGAGGAGATCTGAACGCCAAGCACAATTATTGGAACAACTACAGAGGCAACGCGAATGGGAAAACGCTCTTTTCACACATGCAGATGCACAACTACACGATAATGGCGCCGGACAAACCGACTTTCCACTCAGCACGCGCAATGTACCCAAGTACTCTGGATATCGTACTTGAGAAGAATGCCAAGACCATCTCGCCATTGCGAACGCTGGACGAACTATCGTCGGACCACCTGCCCGTGAGCTTCAGTATAGGAGGAACGACTTCAAGGAGCCCCAGAAAGCGGCGAAACTACAAGGACGCCGACTGGGAAGGATTCAAAAAAGAGATTAACGAACGGATACATCTCACGTCGGCAACCCTGCGCTCAAAGGAAGAGATCGACGAAGCCGCAAGCACTCTGACCGAAATCATCCAACTTGCACAAGACACCTTCATCCCCCTCAAAGACGAACAGACTTACACGATCAAGCTTCCCGAGTACGTCTTATCGCTCATTAAGGAGAAAAATCGCCTGCGACGCATCTACCATCACACGCGCGACGGCTACTTCAAAACGGCCTACAACACACTACAGCGGGAAATTAAGCAAGAAATCACCGACCTCAGACGCGAACTTTGGACGAAGAAAGTTACGTCACTCACGCCAAAGGACAACAGCCTATGGAAAATGGCGAAAGCGCTGAGACACGAGGATCACGCGATTCCCCCGCTAGAAAAGCTAGACGGATCAGGGTTGGCACTTTCACTCGAAGAAAAAGCAAACGCGCTCGCCGATGGATTCGAGAGAGCCTACGCAGCCACGGACGGCCTATCGGACCCGGAAACGGATCGACTAGTAGAAGAGTCTCTAAGAAACCTCGAACAAGCCGAGCAGACGAACGCCGCCGATATCCACCTCAGCACACCGAGCGAAGTAGCCGTCATTATCAGGCGATTGAAGACAAATAAGGCGCCGGGAAGCGATCAAATACATAACATCCTACTGAAACATCTACCTCAGAAAGCCATCATCTTCATCACCAAACTGTTCAATGCCTGCCTCACCATCGGACATTTCCCTGAGATTTGGAAAACGGCGACCGTGCTGCCCTTTTCCAAGCCAAATAAGGACAAGAAGCAGCCGACAAACTACCGGCCGATTAGCCTACTCTCCACGCTAAGCAAGGTATTTGAACAGGTGATTCTCAACAGACTTCTACCACACCACGAAGACACTTTGCCAGACGAACAATTCGGATTTAGGAAAAGGCATTCCACCACCCACCAGCTATCCAGAGTAGCGGAATTCATCGCAAGAAGATTCAACGAAAATCGCTACACCGCCGCTGCATTGCTAGACTTGGAAAAGGCATTTGACACCGTTTGGATAAAAGGGCTTCTGCACAAACTTCACAGACTGAACACGCCCATATACCTAACGAGAGTGATACAAGAATACCTCAAGAACAGATCCTTCCAAGTCTTCATCAGGAACGCGCTGTCGACACTACGTGAGATCCCAAAAGGCGTGCCACAGGGAAGTCTACTGGGACCTCACCTCTTCAACATCTTCACGCACGACATCCCCCATGACGAGAGATGCAACCTTTCCATCTATGCAGACGACGTCAAACTTTACGTTTCCTCGACGCAAGCAGACATGGCAGCCATATACCTACAGAGGGCGCTCGACGCACTCGTAGAGTTCTACAAAAAATGGCGACTCAAACTGAACGAGGCGAAGACCGAAGTCATAATGTACTCGAGGAAAAATAAAATAAGAAAACCAGACGTCAACATCGAAATGGGAGGACACGTCCTAGAATGGAAAGATGAGGTCGTCTACCTGGGCCTCACAATGGACTCACGTCTCAACTGGAAATCTCACGTAGCCAAGATGCACGTGAAAGCCAGAAAGGCAGTCGGCGCGATGAAGCCAATCTTCAACAGAAGAAGTCCGCTACTTCCCAGAACCAAACTCCTGATCTACTATTCGCTCATTCGACCGGTACTGACTCATGCTATCCCCGTGTGGGGCAGCATCTCCCACTCTGACCACACAAAACTACAGACTTTACAAAATCTCTGCATTAAAATCACGTACAACACAAGACTCAGAACAAACTTGAAAAAACTACATGCAAGAGAAGAAATACCGACCTTATTTGAATACACACACAGACTGACCGACCGATTTTACAAGTCACTTCAACATAGTAAAAATAAACTCATCAAAGAAATCGGTCAATACAATGCACCTAGCGATCTCCCTTTCAGGTACAAACACAGACTACCCAAACATATTCTGATGGACCTTAATCACATTTGGCACAATCCTGAATCAGACGCGGATGACTGAGCGATCGGTAGGTATTCCCAATCACCAGACCCCTCCCCACAACTTATGTCTATATATCTATGTATATATTTATATAATAATATTTATTTTATCTATATGTATGTAAGTTTATCCTAAAAATTCCCATAAAGTATATATCACATAAAAACAGACACCCACACCCATCACCACAAAATGCAGGATTTCATCTACTGAAATCACTGAAGGCCGCACAGTTTCATGTTGACTGTCGGCCGACTCCTCCCGGATAAGGTTTTTCATGGTTTCCTTATTCCCAAAGGCAAATGCGGAAGAGCTCCAAATAAAAGGACATGACCGACTCCTTCCCACTCCCAACATAACACAAACACACACGTATGTATATATTTCCCCTTGCTTGATGCCAGTTGCTTTGTTGAGCTATGCAAAACATGCAATTTTAGTAGGGTTTTTACATAACAATTTTTCCCTACCGACAAAATACATGACCTCTAAGTCTATAATAGCCAGGTACTATTTTTAAATACCTGCGCATCAAGGTGGAATATCTCAACCACAAAGACGCCCCGACCCAATGCCACCGATGCCAACACTTCGGCCACTCCGCCAAGGGCTGCCACCTGCCGCCGAGATGTGTGAATGTGCCGGACACCACTTCACGGCGACATGCAGCAAGCAGAGAGAGGACGGCCCGGCTACCTGCGCTAACTGCGGCGGCCCCCACCCAGCGAACTTCAAAGAATGCCCTAAACGACCTGCAGGGAGCTCGATCCCCTCTTCTCGACGAACTGAGGTACCTCCCATAACCACTTTCTCCTCCCGCAAAACCAACCCTTCCACTTCATATGCTCAGGCACTCCACTCAAACACCCAAACATCCATACCTACCCCCGACCCCCCCACAATCACCCCCCGACCCCCCCACAATCACCCCCCGACCCCCCCACAATCACCCCCCCACAATCACCCCCCCACAATCACCCCCCCGCCCCCCCTCCCAGAACCCACCACCCCCCAGCCCTCAGCAACCCTCCAGCCCTCAGCAACCCCCCCCCCAGCCCTCAGCAACCCCCTTTAGCTTTTTTGACTTATTCAAAAGTGATTTCTTTTCCAAGAGTCGGCAACCTCATTGCCGACCTCCTCCCAAAATTCTTATCCGGCGCCTCTCCGACGGAATACCTAACGATATTATTATCAGCATCCCCCCAGATCATCTCCCTTTTCTCTAACTAATGGCTAATTCTACCACCCTGCCCTCCGCGCTACGTTTGGCATTTTGGAACGCAAACGGTCTTGACAAAAACATACAAGAACTACGCATTTTCACCAATACACACAACCTTGACATTTTACTCATCAACGAAACTCATCTAAACCCATCTCATACACCAAAAATAGCAAATTACACACTCTACAGAAACGACAGACTACATTCACGTGGTGGCGGTACCGCTATCTACGTGAAGACAAAAATCGCCCACCAACATAACACCACCCCTACACTTTCTTCAATAGAAAGTACATCCATCACCATTTTCACCAAACACTCAGGGCCTCTGAGAATTAATTCGATTTATCACCCACCAAACAAGACTTTACAAAAGTCCGATATCGAGTTACTTCTCAGAGGTGACACCCCTACCATTCTGGCGGGTGATTTCAATGCGAAACACCCGGATTGGAATTCTAGGCTGACTAACCAAAACGGACGCATACTTCATAAATACTATTCATCTCATCCCGACTTAAACATCGCTGGACCCGTGGAACCGACTTTCTTTTCATCCATGGGCCACAGACCGGATATTTTAGACATCGCTTTACTATACAAAACTCCCTGGACGTACTGTATCGAAACCATCAGCGATCTCTCATCGGATCACAATCCCGTGTTGCTAACCCTGAACGAATTCTCGAATCTCCCCCCCACTAAAATCAACAAAAAAACTGATTGGACGTATTTTTCGCACAGAGTCAGAGAAAAATTAATAATAAATTCATCCATCCAAAATCCCAAAGAACTTGACATTGCGGTAGAAAATTTCGCAGACACCATAATGTCCGCAATAGAAGATTCCTCAAAACCCCTCCCCGAACGACCCCAAATAAATCTCAGGGAAAACCTCCCAAATTCAATTAAAGATCTCATCAAAACAAAAAATACCCTTCGCCGTCACTGGCAAAAATATCAAAATCCAAGATTGAAAACCACGATCAATCGCACTCAAGCCCTCATTAGGAAAAAATTACAAGAACATTCAAACTCTACGTGGAATATGAAACTTCAAGAGATAAACCCACAGGATGGATCCCTGTGGAAACTATCCAAAACTCTCAAAGCCACCCCTTTTCCAAACCACCCTATTCACGCCGAAAACGGTCTAGTTTTCGATGATCTGGACAAAGCGGAAGCGTTCGCCGACAGTCTAGAAATTCAATTCAGTCCCAGCTTCAAACACGCAGATCTTCACACGCAGCACCCTCATTCTCTCGCCGACACTGCTACCAGCAACACCTACAGCCCACTCGCGCTCCTGACCAGTGAAATACCCAGTGTTTTGTGCTTAGCAACAGTTCGCAGAATTCATCGCTAGTGCCCGCTATTAACCTGGACGGCCGGATTCTCGGAATTCCCCATCATTTTGTTACCAAGTGCAAAGTGAAAGTTTATTCAGCACAGACAATTAAGTGTTTAACTTCGCTCAGTGCATTCTTGCATTTAAAACATTTTTGACTAATAACCGATCACAGACAATTTAAGTGTTTAGTTTTATTGACTATTTATTCAGTGACTTTGAACTTTCGTGCCGTGACCCCAGTGTTTGTTACCAGAGTGCATTCCGCTCGAAAGAAGAGTACAGCCATCACTCGCCACCAGACACCTGCGTCCCACGAAACCAGCGCTGAAAAATTTCACCACCCGACCAGCAACGCACCCCAAAACTGTAAGTTCTTTTGACTTTTTGTTGAATTGGCATACAGATTCCTCCAAGTGTTAAAATCATTTATTCAATTTTATCCTCCAATCATTTACCACCGTCTTTTTTCTAAATTATCATACCTTCTTTCTTATTTCGTTTAAATTTTATTTTCCAACCTTTGAACAACTCTCTCTCCTACCCGTCTTAAATACTAAATCATGGCCTGCCCCAACCCCAAGGCACCCAGCCCCATCGAAGAAACCGAATTGTTAGATCTAGAATTAACTTCTTATCTCGCAGTACGTCCTGTACTTGCTGATATGTCTGTAGAAGAAAAAATTCACGTGTGTAATTTGACACATCGTCAATTTTCAAATGCACGCAATTCTCCTCCCGCTCAAACCTCCCCTTGTAACTCGCCGCAACCAGGCAACGTCACCCCCACCAACTGCGTCATTCCCCCACCCCACCCAATCTTTAACACACCCTCAACCTCTGGCAGACCTCAAGTTTCCCCCATTAATAGCGGCGGCCGCAAGAGACTCACTTCCTTCTCCTCCCACCCAAGCGACTACTCGGATACTTCGGAGGCCGAGGACTCAAATTCTGAGTACTCGACCTCCGAATCAGCCGCAGAAAGTGCTGAAGATATGGCATGGGAGGATGTGAAAATCTCCCGTAAACGTACCCGTGACAGGAAGTCACCAAACTCACCACCGTCGAAAAATCCCGACCCATCTTCCTCCTCCAAAAAAAGACAGACGCTCAGCACAAATGTTGAGGCTGTCAAAACCACCCCTCCCTCCCCCCAAACTACCAATCCATCAACTCCCCGACCCTCCACCCCTCCCCCGAGCTCTCCCATCCCCCAATCTACGCCCCAAGTAGTTGTCACGACTCACAGAATTCCTCCAGTGGTGCTCCACTCGAAAAACGGATGGGCAGCACTGGACAAAATATTGTCAGACAAGGGGATTGATTACTACGCAAAAAATCAATCCAAATACCTAAATATCCATCCCAAAACTCCCAGAGATCACCACCGCATCACAAAAATCCTTATTGAAAAAAATATCAACCATCACTCCTACA
The DNA here is from genome assembly GCA_929108145.2 of Limnephilus rhombicus. Taxonomy (NCBI): domain Eukaryota; kingdom Metazoa; phylum Arthropoda; class Insecta; order Trichoptera; family Limnephilidae; genus Limnephilus; species Limnephilus rhombicus. The sequence continues at coordinate 3,964,019 of OV815296.1, forward strand.
AACTCCCTGAGGACAAGCCGCTGAGGGTCGTTCTCAGGGGAATTCCTGAACAAATCACAAGTCAGGAAATAAGCGACGTCCTAGGCCTTTCATACCCCGTCCTTTCAGTCCACCGAATGCGAACGGGCCCAAATCGCCGTGAGATTCCATTAATGCTCGTAAATTTAAAAAAAACTGAAGAAGCTAAAAAAATATTTACCGAACTTACTCAAATCCTTCATCTTAAAATTACCGTCGAACCCCAACGTAGAAGACTGACAGTAGGACAGTGCCACCGGTGTCAATCCCACGGCCATTCATCATCGTGCTGCAACGCATCTCCGCGCTGCGTCAAATGCGGTGAAAATCACGCGACCAGCACCTGCATAAAAACGCCCAATACCCCAGCCAAATGCGCACTTTGCGCAGGCCCCCACCCGGCAAATTACCAGGGTTGTCCCGAACGCCCAGCCCCCCGTTTTTCAAACCGTTTCAGATTTGTAAATTCCCAATACATCCGCCCCCTGATGCAAAATCCCATTAACAAACCAAACGCCTGGCCTCGCCTCAACTTCACAAACTTTAACACCCAACAATACCGCCTAGAAAGGCCCATCCTCACCCAAACCAACGAACCACAACTCCAAACAAACTCCCCCATCGCCTCAACAGCAGTTCCTACCCCCCCTCCCGTCTCCCACGTCACCTACGCACCTCTACCCCAACCCACTGAAATACCCACAAGGTCACAAAACACCCTCCCACCCCCACCCCCACCCTCGACCCAAACTCTCCCAGTCGAACTTATCTCAGCGCTCAAAAGCGCAGCCGCTCAACTCAAAACAGCTATGGAGATGAACTCCAGACTGCTCACCTACGTCGAGACTCTCCTAAACTCCATCCCCCAATAGATTTAAAACAAAAATTTATATTAATTAGTCAAATCTTTCCAACAACCTTTAAAATCATTTAAAATGTCCAGAATAACTAGAAAACCAGTAAACCTTCAAGCTGCATACTGGAATGCAGACGGTAAAATAAAAGATTTCCGAGGTGAAATCCATCAATTTCTAATGGATTTTAACCTCGATGTTCTCCTAATTAATGAAACCTGGCTAAAACCCAGCGTAAGTATTAAATTTCCGAACTATATAACTTACCGCACCGACCGCACCCATACCTCTGGCGGTGGCACCGCGATTATCGTAAAATACTCCATAGATCACTGCATTACAAATAGCCCTTCAAATGAAAACATCGAAACTACTTCAATCGTCATAAATACTCTTAATAACGGTCCAATTAAACTCATATCGGCCTACTCCCCCCCCAAAAGAAAACTTACTGCTCCGGACCTTGATAAACTTTTAGACAGCCCTTTACCAACAATAATTGCAGGCGATTTAAATTCTAAACATGGTTCCTGGTCGTCAAGGAACACTAACATCAAGGGTACGTTCCTTGCAAATTACGTTGCCGAAAAATCTCTAATCGTATCCGCCCCCGATATTCCTACTTTTTTCCCCAAAAACGCAAATCACAACCCCGACGTCTTAGATATAATTATTATGAAAAACTGCCCTCTTCTGTACACCCTCCAAACCGTTAAAAAATTATCATCCGACCACGACCCAGTTCTTTTATTTCTATCCGACGGCTCCCTACCCTCAGTACCATCTCACAGACCCACGCGTAAAAAAATTCAATGGCAAAAACTCCCCAAACTCTTAGAATCAGTAAGAATCCAAACATCAATTAAAAACGAAGATAGCCTCAATTTAGCAACAAAAAATTTCACCAACGACATTAAATCAGCCGTAGATCTTGCCACCGTCGAAGTCGCGAATGATAAACACAGACCTGACCTTCCCGCAGAATTAAAAGAACTAATAAGAGAGAAAAACTTCGCCCGAAAGGAATGGCAAAGATTCTCAAACCCGATCGATCGTATACGTATGAAAAAGTCGAACTCCAAAATTACAGAGATGAGCAGTGGCACGACTTTATCTCCACTCTAGACGACGACAGATCAGCCTTTCGGAAACTCTCTAAAGCCCTTAGAAAACCCCCGACCAAAATAAGTCCCCTTACGGGCCCAAAAGGCACAGTTTATTCCTCTAGAGACAAAGCCGAGACTTTTGCAGACAGTCTCGAAGAACAATTTTCCCCGACCACGACCTACGATGACCCCCAATTCGTTTTAACGGTAGAATCAAAAGTCTCATCCCTTCTGACCGAAATACCAACAGACAATCCAATCCCGTTTACAACCCCTCAGGAAATCTCTAAAATCATAAAAACCCTCAAGACAAAAAAATCTCCTGGTCCTGACTTAATCTCAAATAAAATGTTAAAATACCTCCCCTCCAAAGCCATCTGCGCTCTCATAGCCATATGTAACGCATCCTTCAGACTTCGTTTATTTCCACAAGACTACAAATTAGCAGACGTCATACTCATCCCCAAACCTGGAAAAGACCCCCTTCAGGCCATAAACCACAGACCGATTAGCCTGCTTCCCAGTGCAGGAAAAATACTTGAAAAATTAATCCTCGCCAGACTGAAAAAAATTGTCGACGAACTTAAACTCATTCCCGACTTTCAGCACGGCTTTCGATCGGGCCACTCTACTCTCCACCAACTTCTGCGGGTCGTCGATCAAATAACAAACGGTTTCAACCTTCGCCAACACACAGTAGTCCTCTCCCTAGACGTCTGCAAAGCATTCGACAAAGTCTGGCACAGAGGTCTCATTTATAAAATGTTCCTCCTCGGTATCCCCCTATCAATGCTTCAACTTATAGCACACTTTATTAAAAATCGTAAATTCAGAATAAAATTAGATGGAATTTATTCCTCAGTGAGAATGCTAAGAGCAGGTGTCCCTCAAGGCTCAATTCTCTCGCCAGCTCTCTTCAACATTTACCTAAGCGATATCCCCCGTCCTAGTACATACAACCATCGCACAAAAAAAACAAAAATAGGAAAATTTGCAGACGATACCGAAGTCATGTCGACTTCAGTAAGTGAAATAACCGCCACACGACGCGTCCAAAGCCACGCCTCAGAAGTGGAATCTTTCTTTAAACAATGGCGAATTAGTGTAAACCCTTCCAAAAGCGCAGCTTGTGTTTTCTCCCGTAGACGCCCCAAAAGACCCCCTAACATCCACCTGTTCGGTGAAAACGTCCCTTGAAAAAAAAACATTAAATATCTCGGAATAACCCTTGACAGTAGATTAACTTGGGAAAGCATATCACCGAAGTTCTAAATTCAGCCAACAAAAATCTTGCATCCCTTTATCCCATGATATGCAAAAAAAATAAAAAACTATCCAAAAAAAACAAACTACTAATTTACAAAACAACAATAAGACCTAAACTAACCTACGCAAGCCCTATCTGGGCCCACGCTTCAGAGACCCAAATGAAAAGACTACAAACATTTCAAAATAGAACCATTCGTATAGCCCTGGGAGCTCCCAAATGGATGAGGGTTAATCAAATTCACCGTGACTCTGAAGTTCCCCTATCTTAAGTCTCGCGGAAAAATTCTATGCGGGCATTCCCACCCATGAAAACGCGTCAATCAACTGCCTCACCCAGTATGATGAAAATATTAAAACACTTCATAAAAAACCTAAACAAATCCTTTGTAAGTCATAAACCTCCCCATATTGCAGCCATGTTCCCTTGCAAAAATTTTTTCACAAAAAACTAATTAATCTAACTTTCAACAACCATTATAAAATCATGATGAAAGAGAAAGGGGCCTTATTGGCCCGGAGCTCTGTATGCCATAAATTCAAAAGTCAAAAGTCACGCAGATCTTAATCACATAACAAATGTAAACCGCAAAATAAATAGTATATTAAATCACCTCCCCCCCACAAACACCCACTTCACGACTCCGGCCGAAGTTATTCGTGCCATAAACGGCCGAAAAAATAAGAAAGCTCGCGGTCCGGATGGCGTCACAAACTTCGCTCTTAAAGCACTACCCAAGAAAGGCATACTAGCAATAGTTAACCTAATTAACACTGCACTCAGACTACGCTATTTCCCCAAAAGTTGGAAACATGCGCACGTCATTGTTCTCCTGAAACCGGGAAAAGATCCACTCTTCTGCGAAAACCATCGACCAATCAGTCTACTTTCAAATATAGGTAAAATCTACGAAAAAATCCTACTCACTCGGCTCCTCAAGCATATTAACGAGGTATCAACCCTACCTGAAGAGCAACACGGCTTTAGAGAAAAACACTCCACCCTCCACCAACTTTTGCGAGTCTCGGAAATAATCATTGAAGGATTTAATTCAAATCGTTCAACTGGTGCCATTTTCCTAGACATCGCGAAAGCTTTCGACAAAGTCTGGACAAACGGCCTCCTTCTCAAACTCCACGATATAGGCATCGACCCTCAACTCCTCGGTGTCCTAAAATCTTTTCTTCGCCTACGTACTTTCCAAGTGAAATACAAGGGCGCCCTCTCAAAAAAACGTTTCATGTCAGCAGGGGTGCCACAAGGATCTCTGCTGTCACCAATCCTCTTCAATGTCTACACACACGACATTCCCCTCTCAGTTGACAAAAACTCACATACCGCTCTCTATGCAGACGATACCACCGTTATGGTGAGATACAGTTCCTCCAGGATGATAACCCACTGACTTCAAATCAGCATAAATGAACTCCAAGACTGGTATGACCTGTCGCGTATAGACTGAATCCCTCTAAAAGTGTAGCTGTATTTTTCACCCGCAAAAAGGGAAACAGCGTACCCAGAGAGGAGATAAAAATGTACGGCCAGGTCATACCGTGGCAAAACACCGCCAAATATCTTGGAGTTACACTTGACAGACGACTAAATTGGAAACCTCATATTAAAAACACACTGACAAAAGCAAAGAAAATATCCGGTTCTTTACACCCCTTACTAAATTCAAACGCAAAGACTTCAATTCAAAACAAACTACTTGTATACAAAACCCAAATCCGACCGACCATCGAGTACGCATCGCCCATATGGGCTACAGGAAACACCAAACGACTCGAATCGTACCAAAATGTCACACTTAGAAAATTTACAAAAAGTCCCTGGTTTGTCCGAAACTCTATCATAAACTCAGACACAAATGTGCCACCCCTGAAACAACATATGGTAGAATTAGCCAAAACTTTCTATGCAAAACTTCCTATACATCCAAACCCCAGTATAGCTTGTCTCAGGCGTCAAAGACCCGACGATAATCCGACCTTCCCCTATCCCGTCTCCATCACATTCCCCCCTTGAAGTGTGGACTCAAATAAAAAATACAAAACGCAACCAGAAATACAAAAAAAAATAGTATTACAAAAAATAAATATCAACACAAATCAAAAATCATACACAAACTAAAAATACCTACCGATCAAAAAAAAATAATAATAATACAAAAAATTTTGTATTAAAGCCCTATAAGTTGCTATAGGCAGCCCACACTTCGGGTAGAAAAAAACCATCCCCCAGGTACTTTTACACCCTCAGTTCTCGAGAAATAGAGATTGAGTTCTCTGCACCTCGCAAAATCCAATATGATACTACATTAATGTAACGTAAATTCAGTCAAGTAAATAATCACCTTCAGAAGGTAATACTTATAAGGCCGAATGAGCCGTAAAACTAGTTAGTTAGAACATGAAAGGGCATTGCAAAACCCTAGCTAGTTAGAGGATTACGAAAGAATCCGTAGAATCAAAAAAAAAAAAAAAAAAACTGCTAGCTAGCAGAAAAAGGTCAGGCGATTCACTGAGTGACTGCCGTCCGCGACAGTCGCTTCTGGAGACGTCATCTTTTTCGCCCCCGAACCGCTGTCTGGCTCGTGTTTACACGGCCAGACACCTGCTATGACCGCGCCGCCAACTGCCTTTTTCAAGGCAAAGAAGGACGATGTTATGAAAATAAGTACGGCGCATATTGTTTTATTATTGTCTATGGGTTTTTTTAACAACCATACTTTGGGCGCAACAGGTTGGTAGAAATGATTTCCGTTTTGGGCGATTTTCACTTTCCGGTCGGGTCTCGTAGAGCAAGGGATCTTACCGGGACGTCACATCGCCATGTTTAAGTTTTTAAAATTGAAATTGTAAAATGATCGCTGGATCGTAGTTTTACGGATTATTTTTCCGACCTGGGAAATTGAAGATCAAATGATCAACCGTGTCATAATGCCGAAGTGGCATACGCGTTAAAGACAGTAAAAGTTGCAAGTGAAATGCACGAGCATGGAATATAGCCGGCGGGCTTAATTTGTAAATCTAAACGGTACACGACAATCCCTTCTCGCTCCGCGATCGATGCTTGCTGAAATCCAGTATATAAAGATTTTATTTGGGACAAGCCTTATATTTGCTTCCCACTCATTCTGCCACGTTGTCTGGAACCTGAACTTCCCTCGTGCAAGGGCTACCTGGACCGTCAACCCCGTAACGGAGCCCTCCAGGCCTTGGGCCGGCTTCGCCCTGGCGGGCCTGTACGTGATGCTGCAGCACCAGTGGATTGGAGGCCCCGTGATGGCTCCGTCCATGTGACACCGTGGAACTTCTCCGTCGGACCAGGCGCGGCTGGTGCCTTAGTGCACTCGTGCAACGAACCGCCAACAAAGTTGAAAAACAATTTACAGCTCATCGTAATCTTACTTAATGTTTTTAATTATAAAATAACAAAATATTTTTAAAAAATCTTAACAATTGCAATTAATAACATACCAAATGTAAAAACATTATAGATAAACGCGGCAAAAACATTCCACCCGCGGGGTTAACACTGGCTAGGAACGAGAAACCGAGGTACATACCTACCAATCTGCGCGCTAGACCTAAGCGCCCTGTTTGGCTTATATTATTTTATATGAAGCCCATACGAAACATCTCTGGACCGTGGTTTTGACAAAACGTATGAAGAAAAATACCCCTGACAGTCCGCCGCACGGACAGCGGAGATATCCGAACGAAGAATCGAAGAGAACTCCGAACGTAGGGCTCGAGCGATATAGGGTTTGAAGAAGCTTAACTAAAATCATAAAATTTCTCTTGTAAAATGCAACCTCGGGTCAACAGGTCACGGGTCGCTAACGCGTGCGATATTATCTTGTGATAGAGTCCTGCAGATTTACGTACGTGCCATTGATTTTATTATTTGCTTTTTTTGCAGAAAGTAACCTTTTATTTGTGTGCAGTTTTTTTTACTTATTGCTAACTTCATATCGACGCTCATTAGGTCAGTAAACACCCGCCACCATTTGCATCATACGCTGCAAATTAAAATTGCTTGTGTTAATTATTGTGGTATTAATTAATATCCGAAGGTTTTTCAAAATAAATACCTTCTCTTCTTTGCCACTAATCCTCTAATACTAATAGATGTAATATCAAAAGAAATTAACCGTAGTGTAAAATAGCAAATAATTTATGATTTCTGAAGTTTTTTAATGCAGTGTTCCCGCTTGCAAAGTTGTTTTCTTCCAAGCATAAACTTTAATATAAATGTGTTTATCGGATAACGAGTTTGTCAGGTGAGTATATCTGTATTTGTTTTCAAATAATAAAACTAGATAAAGCCTATGAACCCATAGTAAATTGTAGTGCCCATGAGATATCACACCAAAACACCGCTCTACAAAATATCCCTTTATTATCATTACATATTATTATTATTATTGTTGAATTATTCTGGTATCAATATTTTTAGATACAATTGAATTTCTTTGCCCTTTTAAAAATGAGTGATGCAATAATAAATGTGTACTATATCAAAAAGAACCGCATGTACCATGAACATAAAATAAGAATAAAATTTAATGGCCCGCCAAAACCAAATTTAATTATGAACCAATAGTGTAAATCCGTAAAGAAAACTTTTACTCGTAAATTTAATATTTAAATGCACAAGAGGGCGTTTTGGTTGTGTGGATGCGAAAGACTTCATACTTTGTTTTGTTTTCCTTGTTTAATTTTTAATGATGATTCAGCGTGGACATTAAACGGCGTAAGCGATTTAGGTCATTTGTCGGAGAAAATAAAAAGTCACAATTCATCAAAAATTCATTTAAACAATGTGCTTAGTTTGGCGTCGTTAGGGGTTGTTGACATAAGACACGAATTAGATTCCGGTTACCGTTCGCAGATAAAGCAGCATAATGAACTTGTATTAAAAAAATAGGGAGATTTTATCCAAACTAATAAATTGCGTGAAATTTTGTGGTGCTTACGAATTAGCCATGCGTGGTCATGACGAAACAAGACTCATTAAACGCAGGAGTTTTTCGAGGGTTGGTTGATTTCGTTGCCGAGCTTGACATAGCCATGAAACAACATTTAGACATCGCTACTATAATTAAGGGAACTTCAAAGACTATACAAAATGATATTTTAGATGCGATCTTGGAAGTTTTTTTTTTTTTTTTTATTATAGCGCCTGTATAAAATTTTTTACATACAAAATGCAATGTGAAATTAAGTACAAAAATATTGTATTTCAGTCCTCCTCACTAGGGGATCCTGTGCCGAGGCGGACTAAAGTTATTTAAATATAGTTCATTTGTCTTCTATGTCGTTTTTAGCGTCTTCGCTAGTATACCTCTCAGAAGTGCGGAAACAAATCTCGGAGAGTGATTTTTTTTCTTTTCAAGCCGACGAAACAACAGAAGTTTCTACAATTAATCAAATGGTTTTAATAATCCGGTATGAACGAAATGGCGAAATACACGAGCGTTTTTGGAAATATTTGAAACCAAAATCCCATTGTGCTAATGGAATATCCGAAAGAATATTTGAAGAACTGAATTCACTTAATATAACACCGAGCAATTTAATCGCACAATGCTACGACGGAGCATCGGTGATGAGCGATAAGATTGGGGGCGTCCAGGCCAAAATAAGAAGTGTTTATCCTTATGCCCACTACGTACATTGCTATGCACATCAAATGAACCTAATTGTTGAAAAATCGGTATCGCAAAATAAGGAAGTACGAACCTTTTTTTCCAATTTACAAGCTTTTCCCAATTTTTTTTTTTTTTTTTGGACCAAGACTGGGACCATCAAGGTCCCCAACTCCCAACCACTGCAGCCCCATCCCGCTGACCTTAGGACGAAGCCGGCAGCCATCCCCCTACCGCCCCCTAAGATGCCCGAGACCGCAACCGCAGCCGGGCCCAGCCGCCCCCCAGTAGGCCCAGCTTCGGGCTACGTTCTGCCCCCCAGATTCCAGCAGCCCCATCAGGACATGGAGACCACCAGAGAGGAGGAAGGTTGGACGAGGCCAACCAACCCCATTAAGAGGCCAGGATCCCCGCAGGAACCCCGGGCGGTTGTTGTCGGCAACCGCTTCGGCAACTTGGGTGAAGTATCCGAAGGCGGCGGCGCGTCGCAGGCGAAACGCGCCAATACTAATACATCTACTTCTTCCTCCACAGGTACCACGGGCGCCGCCAGGAAGGACCGCGTCCCCCCAGTCGTGATGACCCTGGGGACCCTCACGCATGGACAGGTCACCTCATCGGTGCAGGGCCATATCGGACACCTGAACTTCGAAATCAAATACAGACCAGGAGGAAAGGTGAACATCATCGTGCGAAGCATGGCGGATCACCGCGCTCTGACCAACGGGCTGCGAGCGGAGGCGCGCGGCTTCCATACATACACGGTGGAGGCCGACAAGATGAAGAAGGCAATAATCAAGGGCCTGCCTAACGTGGCTACGGAGGAAATAGCCGAAGACCTGACGAACCAAGGCTTCGCCCCCGTCAAGGTCACCAAAATGACGACCACCTCGGCCGAGTACCCAATGTACTTGGTACACTTCAACAAGGAAGTAAACATGGGCCAGCTGAGGGCGACCGTCAAGTACCTATGCCACTGCAGGATCCGCCTGCAAAAACATCGCAGCAACCACTTGCAGCATGGGACACAGTGCTACCGCTGCCAGAACTTCGGGCACGGGTCCCGCAACTGCTCACACACCGCGAGGTGTGTGAAATGCCTATTGGAGCACGCCTCCGCCGAGTGCCCCAAGACCACCAGGGACGAGCCCGCCGCGTGCTGCAACTGCGGAGGCCCCCATCCCGCCAACTATAGGGGCTGCCCAAAGAGGGTGGCATACGTCGCGGAGGCACCGCCATATTCGTTCGTCAAACCATCACATCTACAAGTCAAGCCCCCGGTCTGACCGCCGTCCGTGATAGTCGCACCGTGATTCGCGCCTAAACCTACATCTCTTGAGACGCACATGCTCTCGCCAAAAAGTCGGCAGTGTTTCGTAACCTACCCTTAGTGCCGTCTTTCTGCCTAAAAAGTGGCCCCGTTACGTGTACGTGTATGTGTCCATGTATGTTTTTAAAAATCCGTCAGTGCCATGTACGTCAAATAAAAATACAGCCAGTGACCCCAAATCAGTGCTATTTCCTTACAATCGCGCCCCTTACAAAAAGTTTCTCACAAACCGGCGGCACGGTATTTACCGCATCCAAAGGCGACGCCATCTTGTTTTCCCGTTCTTAACGCATCAGATCGGATCGGAGAGAGATCAGCAGTGACTGCCGCCAGCGACAGTCGCTTTCCGAGACGAGTGCTCTTTCGCCCCCAAGTCGCTTTTGTCTGGCTTGTGTTTACACGGCCAGACACCTGCTATTTTGTTAGCCGGCCGGACGCCGACCGGCTCACTACCTAGGCCACCGCGCCGCCAACTGCCTTTTTGAAGGCAAGGAAGAAGAACCTGGCCCCACCGAGACGCCACAAATCAAAAATCCCCATACAGAAGAGGAAATACCGAATACCTGCCGTGCGGATGTTGTCCGCGCGGATGGAACTAGCTGACCCAGCGGATTCGCCAATCGTGATCCCCCAGGGCGCCCGCCAGTATCGACGGCAAACCAAGACGGGGACAATCCTCATCACAATCCCTGCCTCCCAGCCCCAGCAGACATCGCAGATCCCCCCCGCTGACCCGAGGACCAAGCCGGAATCCATCCCCCTGCCGCCCCCCGAGATGACTGAGGCCGCATCCGCCCCTGGGCCTAGCCGCCCCCCAGTAGGCCCAGCTTCGGCCTACGTCCCGCCCCCCAGACCCCAGCCACCCGCCCAGGATATGGAGACGACCCGCCAGGAGGAAGGTTGGACGAGGCCCTCCAACACCATCAAGAGGCCCCTTTCACCACAGGAACCCCGAGCGGTTGTTATCGGCAACCGCTTTAGCAGCTTAAATGAAGTATCCGAAGGCGGCGACGGCGGCGGAGCGTCGCAGGCGAAGCGCCCAAATACTAACTTTAATTCAAATTCTTTTGCAGGTACCAGCGGCCAGTCTGCACGGAAGGACCGTGTTCCCCCGGTTGTGATGACCCTGGGGACCCTCTCACACGGGCAGGTCACCACAGCGGTGCAGGGCCACATCGGGCACTCGCATTTCAGAGTGCAGTACAGATCGGGCGGCAAAGTGAACATCATCGTTCATAGCATGACGGACCACCGTGCCCTTACCAACGGGCTGCGTGCGGAGGCGCGTGGCTTCCATACCTACACAGCGGAGGCGGAAAAGATGAAAAAGGCGGTCATCAAGGGCCTGCCTAACATCGACACGGAGGACATCGCTGCGAGCCTCTCGGAACAAGGATTCCCTCCCGCGAAGGTCATAAGGATGACGACCGCCTCGGCCGAGTATCCCATGTACTTGGCCCACTTCGACAAAGAGGTCAACATGGGTCAACTAAGGGCAGCAGTTAAATACCTCTGCCACTGCAAGATACGCCTGCAGAAGCACCGCAGCAACCATCTGCAGCACGGGACGCAGTGCTACCGCTGCCAAAACTTCGGGCATGGGTCCCGAAACTGCGCCCACACCGCGAGGTGTGTGAAGTGCTTGGTGGAGCATGCCTCGGCCGAGTGCCCCAAAACCACAAGGGACGAGCCCGCCGCGTGCTGTAACTGCGGAGGCCCCCATCCCGCCAACTACAGGGGCTGCCCGAAGAGGGTAGCCTACGTCGCTTCGCTGCAGCAGCACCAGCGACAGAACCGGCGCCAAGCACCAGGAACCAGCGGGCCACATGCCCAGCAGACCTCGAGGACCGACGGACGCAGTTGGGCCAACGTGGCCCGCGGAACCACGGCCTCCCAACAGCGCGAGGAGCAGCGTGAGGAGCAGCACGAGGAGCAGCCCCGCTCGCAGCCCCATACGCAGTCCCGCACGCAGAAGCCCGCAGGAGAGGCATATACCGGCGCAGGAGATGCACAACTGATGATGGCCCTGCTCCAGGGATTGAGACGGGTGCAACCGCAGTTGGCCGCCGCTGGCTCCAACGAGTTGGAGAGGGCATGGATCCTGATGGATCTCATCACGTCCACCATCAATGTCTAATCCCCAGATGGTGAACGTCCTCCTGTGGAACGCCAACAGCATCCGATTCAAGACTGATGAACTGCTCGCTCTGGCAAATAACACTAATACTGACATTATTCTCATTTCAGAAACACATCTAAAACACGACACACCGTTGAGAGTGCCCGGCTTTGAAGTTCACCGAGACGACCGATTGGAAGGAAGAGGTGGAGGTACCGCCATATTCGTTCGACAATCCATCACTTCTACGAGAATCCCTACTCCGAAGCTAAAAAATACTGAGGCCACGATTATCGAAGTCATCATAGAGGATAGAGCGCACACCTTCATCGCCGCCTACTGCAATGAAGCCAACCGTCTGGTGAGAGAAGACCTGGATAAACTACTTAATTTGCGCCCAATTGTTGTTTTAGGAGGAGACCTGAACGCAAAACACAACTATTGGAATAACTACATAGGCAACGCGAATGGGAAAACGCTCTTCACGCATATGCAGACACATAACTACTCGATAATGGCACCGGACAAACCGACATTCCACTCAACACGCGCAAAGTACCCTAGTACTCTGGACATCGTACTCGAGAAAAACGCTAAATCGATCTCGCCACTGCGCACGCTGGATGAACTTTCGTCGGACCACCTGCCCGTGAGCTTCAGTATCGGAGGGACAACTTCAAGGAGCCCTAGAAAACAGCGAAATTACAAAGACGCCGACTGGGAAGGATTCAAGAAACAGATAAACGAACAAATACACCTCACGTCGGGGACTCTGCGCTCGAAGGAAGAAATCGACGAGGCCGCAAGCACTCTCACGGAAATCATACAACATGCACAAGACACATTCATACCTCTCAAAGAAGCACACACATACACGATCAAGCTTCCCGAGCACGTATTATCGCTCATCAAGGAGAAGAATCGCCTGCGACGCATCTATCATAGTACGCGCGACGGCTACTTCAAAACGGCTTACAACACGCTACAGCGGGAAATCAAGCAAGAAATCACCGACCTCAGACGCGAACTTTGGACGAAGAAAGTTACATCACTCACGCCAAAGGACAACAGCCTATGGAAAATGGCAAAAGCGCTGAGACGCGAAGATCACACGATTCCCCCGCTAGAGAAGCTAGACGGATCAGGGCTGGCACTTTCGCTTGAAGAAAAGGCAAACGCGCTCGCCGACGGATTCGAGAGAGCCTACGCAGCCACGGACGGCCTATCCGACCCGGAAACGGATCGACTTGTAGAAGAGTCTCTACGAAATCTTGAGCAAGCCGAGCAGACGAACGCCGCCGATATCCACTTCAGCACGCCAAGCGAAGTAGCCGTCATCATCAGACGATTGAAGACAAATAAAGCGCCGGGAAGCGATCAAATACACAACATTCTACTCAAACATCTACCGCAGAAAGCCATCATTTACATCACAAAGCTGTTCAATGCCTGCCTCATCATCGGACATTTCCCTCAGATCTGGAAAACGGCGACCGTGCTGCCCTTCTCCAAGCCAAACAAGGACAAGAAGCAGCCGACAAACTATCGGCCGATCAGTCTACTTTCCACGCTGAGCAAGGTATTTGAACAGGTTATACTCAACAGGCTGCTTCCACACCACGAAGAAAACAACACTTTGCCAGACGAGCAGTTTGGATTCAGAAAGAGGCACTCCACTACCCATCAACTTACCAGAGTAGCGGAATTCATCGCCCGAAGATTTAACGAACATCGCTACATCGCCGCTGCACTGCTAGACTTGGAGAAGGCATTTGACACCGTTTGGATCAAAGGGCTACTGCACAAATTGCACAAAACAAACACGCCCATATACCTAACGAGAGTGATTCAAGAATACCTAAAGGACAGATCCTTCCGAGTTTTCATCAGGAACGCGCTGTCATCGATACGTGAGATTCCAAAGGGCGTGCCGCAAGGAAGTCTACTCGGACCTCATCTATTCAATATATTCACACACGACATCCCCCGTGACGAGAGATGCAAGCTATCTATTTACGCAGACGACGTCAAACTGTACGTTTCCTCGCTGAAATCAGACATGGCGGCCATTTACCTACAGAGAGCGCTCGACGCACTCGTAGAGTACTACAAGCAATGGCGACTCAAACTAAACGAGGCGAAGACCGAAGTCATCATGTACACGAGGAAACGAAAAAGAAGATCACCAGATGTCAACATCGAAATGGGAGGGCACGTCCTAGAATGGAAAGATGAAGTCGTATACCTGGGCCTGACAATGGACTCACGTCTCAACTGGAAATCTCACATAGCCAAGATGCACGCAAGAGCCAGAAAGGCAGTCGGCGCGATGAAGCCCATCTTCAAAAGAAGAAGTCCGCTACTTCCCAGAACCAAGCTCCTGATCTACTACTCGCTCATTCGACCGGTACTGACATACGCTATTCCCGTGTGGAGTAGTATTTCTCACTCCGACCACTCGAAACTACAGACGCTACAAAATCTCTGCATTAAAATCGCATACAACACTAGAATCAGAACGAATTTGAAAAGACTACATGCAAGAGAAGACATTCCAACATTATTCGAATACACACACCGACTGACAGACCGATTTTACAAATCTCTGAGACACAGTAAAAATAGACTTATAAAGGAAATCGGTCAATACAATGCACCTAGTGACTTTACTTTCAGATATACACACAGACTACCTAAACATATTCTGATGGACCTGAACCACATCTGGTATGAACCAGATTCAGACGCGGACGAGTGAGCGAGCAGTAGGTATTCCTAACTACCAGACGCCCCCCCCTGTAACTTATGTTTACATATCTATTTATATATCTAGATAATATTGTATAATATGTATGTTTATGTATGTTTATTCTAAAAATTTCCCATAAAGTATATATTTCACATAAAAACAGACACATACACCCCACACCACAAAATGCAGGATTTCATATACTGAAATCACTGAAGGCCGACCAGTTTCATGTTGACTGTCGGCCGACTCTTCCCGGATGAGGTTTTTCATGGTTTCCTCATTCCCAAAGGCAAATGCGGAAGAGCTCCAAATTTAAAAGGACATGACCGCCTCCTTCCCACTCCCAACATAACACAAACAGACACGTATGTATATATGGCATTCGACCGCCGCTGCTCTGATGATGAAGATTGATGTTGAGTCTGGACGAAACATGCAATTTTAGTAGGGTTTTTAGATAACAATTTTTCCCTACCGATGAAACACGAGACCTTTAAGACTATAATAGCCAGGTAACATTTTTAAATACCCACATGAGGTAAAAATTGCAAGACGCAAATGACGCCGTTCTATTTATAAAGAACATTAACTTTAAATTCAGTAAATTTAAATGATTCATCTCTTCAAGAAATATAAGAATCTAGTAAATGAAAAAAAAAAAAAAAAATCCCGTTCTTAACCAGTCTACCGCCGAATACCCAAAGTGTAAACAACCACCCACCTAATGGAAGCCTACATGCTCGAACTCAAAAAACTCGACCCCCCCATTTCAGCTCTCGAACACTATATCAAAACCCTGAAAACTCCACCGATTGTGATAGTGCCGTCCACCCCTGCCATGCCACCCTTCAATCTCGACCCCAGGAGGAAGAAACATTTTTCTACCACCACCGCCGCCTCGCCATCACCGGACACCATCACTGCCTTCAACACCCCACCCCCGGGGACTGCCTCGCCATCACCGGACACCATCACCGCCTTCAACACCCCCCTCCCGGGGAGCTCCTCCTCGGACTTCCCCCCTCTCTGGATCACGCCCACCCCTATCCACCAAGACCGTAAGCGCAAAGCCCCTAACACCCCCCCTCAAAAGCCCCAAATACCCACCTCCAACCGCTTCTCCCCCCTACTAACAAACGACACGGAAACAGTGACAAACTCCGACACCAACACTAGTGACGGTCACGACAACACCATAAACCAAACCGACACCACCACCCCCAAACGCCGCCCTACCAAAATCCCCCCTATAGTCATAAAATCCGACAAAAACTGGAACTTTTTGAGACGCAAGCTGGAGGATGCGGGCGTAAATATCGCCAACGCAAAAGCCATCCCCCAGGGCATTGTCCTCCACACCAGGGACTCCTCCAGCTTCCGTCTCGCGACCAAACTACTGCAAGAAGACAAAACAAACTTCCATACATTTGAACTCTCAGAAGACAAGACCACCAAAGCCGTCCTACGGGGCATCCCCACCACCATATCCGAGGAGGAGATCAAGGTAGAACTCCTCGACATGTCTCTGCCCGTCATTTCTGTCACCCGCATGCGATCAGGACCGGACCGAACGAACGTCCCCATGGTCCTGGTCCAGCTGAGCCATGGAGAAACTGGCCAGCAGATCTTCAACCTGCAATCCATCTTCCACTTGAAGATAAAGGTGGAATACCTCGATAGGAAGACCGCCCCCACCCAATGCCACCGCTGTCAAAACTTCGGGCACTCCGCCAAGGGCTGCAACCTCCCCCCCCGCTGCGTGAAGTGTACAGGAGGACACTTCACAGCTGAATGCACAAAGCGGAGGGAGGATGGCCCAGCCACCTGCACCAACTGCGCTGGACCCCACCCCGCCAACTACAAGGAGTGCCCGAAGCGCCCCGCCGACCCTACACCCTCTGCTCGCCGAACACAGGTAAACCCCCAAGTCACCTTCAACTCCCACACCACCTCCTCCCATATCTCTTACGCTCAGGCTCAAACCAGCAAACCCAACCCCCCCCTCCCCCCCCAGACTCCGAAGCCACCACCCCCCCAGGCTCCCAAGCCACCACCCCCCCAGCCTCAACCCCCTTCAATATTTTTGATTTTATAAAAAACATTAACTTCTCCAGGATCGGTGACCTCATCGCCGACCTAATCCACAAATTTAAATCTGCCTCTTCCCCGACAGATTATCTCTCCATCATTTTATCAGCAGCCCCTCAATTCTTCGCTCTTTTTACCGTCTAATGGCTAATTCTGCTACTACGTCCTCCGCGCTGCGCATGGCATTCTGGAATGCGAACGGTCTCATCAACAGCTTACAAGAACTCAAATTATTCACCAACACACACAATCTCGATGTACTACTCATAAATGAAACACACTTGAACCCATCAACAACACCAAAAATCGCAAACTATACACTGTACCGAAACGACCGATTACACTCACGAGGTGGTGGCACAGCCATCTTCGTGAAAACTAAACTCGCACACAAACACAATATCACCCCCACGCTTTCATCCATAGAAAGTACCTCTATAACCCTTTTTACCAAGCAAGCTGGCCCTTTGAGAATTAATTCAATATACAATCCACCATCAAAGACTTTACAAAAGTCAGATCTTGAACTACTTCTCGAAGGACAAACGCCTACTATTCTGATGGGAGATTTCAACGCGAAGCATCCAAATTGGAATAGCAGGCGCGCAAATAGCAATGGTAGAATCCTTCTCGAATTCTCCAAATCCCACCCTGATCTGATCGTCGCCGGCCCTGTGGAACCCACACACTTCTCCGCCCAGGGCCATCCACCCGACGTATTAGACATCGCAATATTTAACAAATCACCCTGGGTGTACTGTATCGAATCTATCAACGACCTCGACTCCGACCACAACCCCGTGTTGCTAACTCTAAATAAATTCTCAGACCCCTCCCCCCCCTTAACCTCAAAAAAAACTGATTGGACATATTTTTCACAGATAGTCGGGGATAAATTATCCATAAACCATTCCCTCCAAAACTCGGCCGAACTCGACACAGCGGTTGACACATTCGCTGAGGCTATAATGTCCTCAGTAAATGAAGCCTCTAAAACCCTCCCGGAGCGCTATCAAAACCTCAAAGAAAACCTCCCAAACACAATAAAAGAATTAATAAAAACCAAAAATAATCTTCGCCGCCACTGGCAAAAAAATCAAAACCCCAAACTCAAAACAAATATCAACCGCCTTCAAGCCCTCATTAGGAAAAAACTAACTGAGCACTCAAACACAACATGGAACATGAAAATTCAAGAGGTAAATCCGCAGGATGGCTCCCTGTGGAAATTATCCAAAAATCTCAAATCTACCCC
Source organism: Limnephilus rhombicus (assembly GCA_929108145.2). Taxonomy (NCBI): domain Eukaryota; kingdom Metazoa; phylum Arthropoda; class Insecta; order Trichoptera; family Limnephilidae; genus Limnephilus; species Limnephilus rhombicus. The sequence continues at coordinate 3,982,464 of OV815296.1, forward strand.
CTCACCGAACCACCCAATTCACGCCGAAACCGGCCTCGTCTTTGACGATCTGGACAAAGCGGAGGCGTTCGCCGACAGTCTAGAAAAACAATTCAGTCCCAGCTTCAAACACGCCGACCTCGATCGCATTGCAGATGTCAACCGCCAAGTAAACAGCATCTTTAATTCACTCTCCCCTACAAATATCCACTTCACTACCCCGGCCGAAGTCATACGAGCTATAAAAGGCCGTAAAAATAAGAAAGCTCCCGGCCCGGACGGCGTCACAAATTTCGCTCTTAAAGCCCTCCCCCCAAAAGGAATCCTAGCAATAGTCAATCTCATAAATGCCGCCCTCAGACTGCGCTACTTCCCCAAAAGTTGGAAGCACGCCCACGTTATCGTTCTCCCAAAACCGGGAAAAGACCCCCTCTTCTGTGAAAACCATCGCCCCATCAGCCTCCTGTCGAGCATCGGCAAATTATACGAAAAAATTCTCCTCACCAGGCTCTTAAAGCACATTCACGAGGTATCTACCCTACCTGATAAGCAACACGGTTTTAGATCTGAACATTCCACCCTCCAACAGCTCCTCAGAGTCACGGAACACATCATTGATGGTTTCAATACCCAGCGATCAACTGGCGCCATATTCTTGGATATCGCCAAAGCCTTCGATAAGGTATGGTTAAACGGCCTACTACTCAAACTCCACAACACAGGCATCGACCCCCAATTACTCGGTGTCTTAAAATCTTTTCTCCGCCAGCGTACTTTCCAAGTAAAATACAAAGGCGCTCTCTCCAAAAGTAGATTCAAGACAGCAGGTGTCCCCCAAGGATCCTTGCTGTCCCCCGTCCTTTTCAACATCTACACACACGATATTCCCCTCTGAGAAGACCATAATTCACTCAAAGCTCTGTACGCAGATGACACAACGGTAATGGTCAGATACAGCTCACCCAGGATGATAACACACCGCCTACAAGAAAACATCAACAGACTCCAAGAATTTTATGACCTGTGGCGTATAGACGTCAACCCCTCCAAGAGCGTGGCGTTTCTCTTCTCACGAAGAAGAATCGGCTCGACTCCGGTGGGTGTCGTGACGATGTACGACCAGGTCATACCTTGGCAAAAGACCGCCAAATATCTTGGAGTCACACTAGACACAAAACTCACATGGACACCTCACATCAAAAATACACTCACAAAAGCCAAGAGCATCTCCGGAGCTCTATACCCACTACTACACAGAAACTCCAAATCATCCCTCCACAACAAACTCCTCATATACAGATCCCAAATTCGTCCCGTAATCGAATACGCCTCCCCAATCTGGGGGACAGGCAACACCAAGAGACTCGAACAATTCCAGAACGCTGCGCTCAGAAGATATACCAAAAGCCCTTGGTTTGTCCGAAATAGTATCATTAACTCAGGCACGAAAATCCCCCCCCTAAAAACGCACATAGTAGAATTAGCCAAAACGTTCTATTCCAAACTCGCTTCAAACCCAAGCATCTCCTGTCTCGGGCACATAAGACCCGACGACCCCCCCACTTACCCCCTACCCGTATCCATCACATTTCCCCCCTGATGTGTGGGCTCTAATAAAAAAAAGTAAAGTACAACCAGACATACAAAAAAGAATAGTATTACACAAATAAATTACAAATACCTACCGACAAAAACAAAAATATATTAAAAACAAAAAAAAATAAATAAATTAAATACAAAAAAAGATAGTATAAAAAAAATAAAATCATAAGCCCTCCAAGTTGCCAAAGGCAGCCCACACATCGGGTAGAAAAAAACCATCCTCCAGGTGACTCCAAACTACAGTTCGCGAGACAGAGGGATTGACTTCCCTGAACCTCGTCCAACTTAACAATATGATACAGACATCTACAAGAATCCCTACTCCGAAGTTGAAGCATACTGAAGCCACGATTATCAAAGTCACCATAGAGGATAGAGCGCATACCATCATCGCCGCCTACTGCAACCATCCCAACCTACTGGTAAGAGAAGATCTCGATAAATTACTTAATTTGCGCCCTATTGTCATCTTAGCAGGAGATCTGAGCGCCAAGCACAATTATTGGAACAACTACAGAGGCAACGCGAATGGGAAAACGCTCTTTTCACATATGCAGACGCACAACTACACGATAATGGCGCCGGACAAACCGACTTTCCACTCAGCACGCGCAATGTACCCAAGTACTCTGGATATCGTACTTGAGAAGAACGCCAAGACCATCTCGCCATTGCGCACGCTGGACGAACTGTCGTCGGACCACCTGCCCGTGAGCTTCAGTATAGGAGGAACGACTTCAAGGAGCCCCAGAAAGCGACGAAACTACAAGGAGGCCGACTGGGAAGGATTCAAAAAGAGATTAACGAACGGATACATCTCACGTCGGCAACCCTGCGCTCAAAGGAAGAGATCGACGAAGCCGCAAGCACTCTGACCGAAATCATCCAACTTGCACTAGACACCTTCATCCCCCTCAAAGACGAACAGACATACACGATCAAGCTTCCCGAGTACGTCTTATCGCTCATTAAGGAGAAAAATCGCCTGCGACGCATCTACCATCACACGCGTGACGGCTACTTTAAAACGGCCTACAACACACTACAGCGGGAAATCAAGCAAGAGATCACTGACCTCAGACGCGAACTTTGGACGAAGAAAGTTACGTCACTCACGCCAAAGGACAACAGCCTATGGAAAATGGCAAAAGCGCTGAGACACGAGGATCACGCGATTCCCCCGCTAGAAAAGCTAGACGGATCAGGGCTGGCACTTTCACTAGAAGAAAAAGCAAACGCGCTCGCCGATGGATTTGAGAGAGCCTACGCAGCCACGGACGGCCTATCCGATCCGGAAACAGATCGACTAGTAGAAGAGTCTCTACGAAACCTCGAGCAAGCCGAGCAGACGAACGCCGCCGATATCCACTTCAGCACACCGAGCGAAGTAGCCGTCATTATCAGGCGATTGAAGACAAACAAGGCGCCGGGAAGCGATCAAATACATAACATCCTACTGAAACATCTACCTCAGAAAGCCATTATCTTCATCACCAAACTGTTCAATGCCTGCCTCACCATCGGACATTTCCCTGAGATCTGGAAAACGGCGACCGTGCTGCCCTTTTCCAAGCCAAATAAGGACAAGAAGCAGCCGACAAACTACCGGCCGATTAGCCTACTCTCCACACTGAGCAAGGTATTTGAACAGGTGATTCTCAACAGACTTTTACCACACCTGTCACATAAATAATTATGTGACTAATGCAGTTCTTGCTTAGGTGGTTATTTTGTCTATGGTGTTTTTTTGGACACTGGTAATTTTTTGGAAAAGAAAAGAGTTCCTTTTTGTTTATGGGCACTTCCTCCCGGGCAGCTATGGGCTAGCTGTGCGTGAATTGGTCACTCACTGTAAAAGTGTTTCAATTGGATTATATCATGTAAATCGAAGTCGATCCTATCTTATAAAGACGCGGGGTGTATTTTGCGTAACACGAGAAGTTCGTGTACGGCAGTATTTTTGAGTGGTTATGTGAATCCCACTTTTTCCGTTGTTGGCAGTTGGCCATTTTGTGCAATTGTGTTCTGGAAACAAACTTTAAAAAAGGATTGGTCCTTGAGGTGGCAGAATTTGCCTTTGTGACCCCGCGTCGTGGAGACACGGACGGATGACGGATTTGCCGAGAGACGCAGGTCTTGGAGATCGGTTAGGACCACGTGTTTCTTTTATGGAGCTTGTTGGGGTGGCCCGGGGCTGGTTACGCTCCTTGGAGGTGTAGCGGCCTTCTTCCCAAATAGAAGGAAGACCTTGGCTCTCTGGATTCCGCGCCGTCCCCGATTGAGGAGGCTGGAAGTCCCGTCCCTTCTCGTCTTCTCTCTACGAAGCAAGTTCGTGGTCGTCATCCGGTGTTATATCCGTTTAGTTAGCTTAGCGTGTCCATTAGAAGTCCATCTGGTATGTTTATGTTTTGTATTCTTATATTACCTTGGTATAAATTTAATGCTAACCTTTCATTGGTATGAAATTTAAAAGTTTGTTTTTTGTTGGCTACAATATAGTTTTATAAAATTCATCTTCTTTTTATTTGACTGAAAACCCTACCTACATGACAGTTAACTACTTGGCCCACTATCCTGAGCCCTGGTCTCTGCTCTGCCGCAAGGTTACCTTTTAATGCGAACATGACACGTTTCACACCGCGAAGACACTTTGCCAGACGAACAATTCGGATTCAGGAAAAGGCATTCCACCACCCATCAGCTATCCAGAGTAGCGGAATTCATCGCGAGAAGATTCAGCGAAAATCGCTACACCGCCGCTGCATTGCTAGACTTGGAAAAGGCATTTGACACCGTTTGGATAAAAAGGCTTCTGCACAAACTTCACAGACTGAACACGCCCATATACCTAACGAGAGTGATACAAGAATACCTCAAGAACAGATCAAGAACCTCAAGAAGAACAGTCTTCATCAGGAACGCGCTGTCGACACTACGTGAGATTCCAAAAGGCGTGCCTCAGGGAAGTCTACTGGGACCTCACCTCTTCAACATCTTCACGCACGACATCCCCCATGACGAGAGATGCAACCTTTCCATCTATGCAGACGACATCAAACTTTACGTTTCCTCGACGCAAGCAGACATGGCAGCCATATACCTACAGAGGGCGCTCGACACATTCTTAGAGTTCTACAGAAAATGGCGTCTCAAACTGAACGAGGCGAAGATCGAAGTCATAATGTACTCAAGGAAAAATAAAATAAGAACACCAGACGTCAACATCGAAATGGGAGGACACGTCCTAGAATGGAAAGATGAGGTCGTCTACCTGGGCCTCACAATGGACTCACGTCTCAACTGGAAATCTCACGTAGCCAAGATGCACGTGAAAGCCAGAAAAGCAGGCGGCGCGATGAAGCCAATCTTCAACAGAAGAAGTCCGCTACTTCCCAGAACCAAACTCCTGATCTACTACTCGCTCATTCGACCGGTACTGACTCATGCTATCCCCGTGTGGGGCAGCATCTCCCACTCTGACCACACAAAACTACAGACTTTACAAAATCTCTGCATTAAAATCACGTACAACACAAGACTCAGAACAATCTTGAAAAAACTACATGCAAGAGAAGAAATACCGACCTTATTTGAATACACACACAGACTGACCGACCGATTTTACAAGTCACTTCAACATAGTAAAAATAAACTCATCAAAGAAATCGGTCAATACAATGCACCTAGCGATCTCCATTTCAGGTACAAACACAGACTACCCAAACATATTCTGATGGACCTTAATCACATTTGGCACAATCCTGAATCAGACGCGGATGACTGAGCAATCGGTAGGTATTCCCAATCACCAGACCCCTCCCCACAACTTATGTCTATATATCTATTTATATATTTATATAATAATATTTATTTTATCTGTATGTATGCAAGTTTATCCTAAAAATTCCCATAAAGTATATATCACATAAAAACAGACACCCACACCCATCACCACAAAATGCAGGATTTCATCTACTGAAATCACTGAAGGCCGCACAGTTTCATGTTGACTGTCGGCCGACTCCTCCCGGATAAGGTTTTTCATGGTTTCCTTATTCCCAAAGGCAAATGCGGAGGAGCTCCAAACAAAAGGACATGACCGACTCCTTCCCACTCCCAACATAACACAAACACACACGTATGTATATATTTTTCCGCTGGGCCAAATGCAATTGCTTTGTGGAGCTAAGCGAAACATGCAATTTTAGTAGGGTTTTTTACATAACAATTTTTCCCTACCGACAAAATACATGACCTCTAAGTCTATAATAGCCAGGTACTATTTTTAAATACCCACATGAGGTAAAAATTGCAAGGCGCATATGACGCCGTTCTATTTGTATAAAGAACATTAACTTTAAATTCAGTAAATTTAAATGATTCATCTCTTCAAGAAATATAAGAATCTAGTAAATGAAAGAAAAAAAAAATGGAGAATTGAGATGAAAAAAGGGCCTAGTATGGGCAGACTCCCGGCTCAGAGCCCTTTAAATACGGCCGATATTGCGCTAGATCGGCAAGATAGAGGGCACAGCGACTTGTGAGTCATTGTGCGAGGTGACCACGGGGATTAACCTGATTTTCTGGTGGCTTGGTGATCTTTGGTGACCCTGGCCACGAGTAAATCAGACCAAATCAAAAGGAAGCGCTGAATGGTGGCTGACTGAAGCTTTCTGGTGCTCTAGGGCGCTCGGGGCCGGCAGTCGCCCCTCCATTCAGTTCGGCCAACGGAGCCTCAACAACTGCCTTTGTTAAGGCAAAAAGTGCCTTTCTCAAGGCAAAAATCTTAAGCAAATACAACTGCCTTTCTCAAGGCAAATCTTCTTTATTCTGCATAAATACGTGAGTATCTCAAAAAAAAATATTCCCAGACTCGCATTACCGAGTCATTCTCTGGTAATTTACAGCATACAATTTCGGTGGTTTGTGATTCGCGCCTAAACCTACATCTCTTGAGACGCACATGCTCTCGCCAAAAAGTCGGCAGTGTTTCGTAACTTACCCTCAGTGCCGTCTTTCTGCCTAAAAAGTGGCCCCGTTACGTGTATGTGTCCGTGAATGTTTTAAAAATCCGTCAGTGCCATGTACGTTAAATAAAAATACAGCCAGTGACCCAAAATCAGTGCTATTTCCTAAGAAAAAACGCGCCTCTTACAAAAAGTGTCTCACAAGTCGGCGGCACGGTATTTACCGCATTCAAAGGCGAGGCCATCTTGTTTTTAACCAGTCTACTGCCAAATACCTAAGTGAAAACAACCACCAAATAGAAGCCTACATGCTCGAACTTAAAAAACTCGACCCCCCCATTTCAGCTCTCGAAAATTATATTAAAACCCTGAAAACTCCACCGATTGTGATAGTGCCGTCCACCCCTGCCATGCCACCCTTCAATCTCGACCCCAGGAGGAAGAAACAACTATCTACCACCACCACCGCCGCCTCGCCATCACCGGACACCATCACCGCCTTCAACACCCCCCTCCCGGGGAGCTCCTCCTCGGACTTCCCCCCTCTCTGGATCACGCCCACCCCAATCCACCAAGACCGTAAGCGTAAAGCCCCTAACACCCCCCCACAAAAGCCCCAAATACCCACCTCCAACCGCTTCTCCCCCCTACTAACAAACGACATGGAAACAGTGACAAACTCCGACACCAACACTACTGACGATCACGACAACACCATAAACCAAACCGACACCACCACCCCCAAACGCCGCCCTACCAAAATCCCCCCTATAGTCATAAAATCCGACAAAAACTGGAACTTTTTGAGACGCAAGCTGGAGGATGCGGGCGTAAATATCGCCAACGCAAAAGCCATCCCCCAGGGCATTGTCCTCCACACCAGGGACTCCTCCAGCTTCCGTCTCGCGACCAAACTACTGCAAGAAGACAAAACAAACTTCCATACATTTGAACTCTCAGAAGATAAGACCACCAAAGCCGTCCTACGGGGCATCCCCACCACCATATCCGAGGAGGAGATCAAGGTAGAACTCCTCGGACATGTCTCTGCCCATCATCTCTGTCACCCGCATGCGATCAGGACCGGACCGAACGAAGGTCCCCATGGTCCTGGTCCAGCTGAGCCATGGAGAAGCTGGCCAGCAGATCTTCAACCTGCAATCTATCTTCCACTTGAAGATCAAGGTAGAATACCTCGATAGGAAGACCGCCCCCACCCAATGCCACCGCTGTCAAAACTTCGGGCACTCCGCCAAGGGCTGCAACCTCCCCCCCGCTGCGTGAAGTGTGAAGGACACTTGACAGCCGAATGCACAAAGCGGAGGGAGGATGGCCCAGCCACCTGCACCAACTGCGCTGGACCCCACCCCGCCAACTACAAGGAGTGCCCGAAGCCCCCCGCCGACCCTATACCCTCTGCTCGCCGAACACAGGTAAACCCCCAAGTCACCTTCAACTCAAGCCAATTCACTCAAAAAAATATTCCCCAAGCCAATTCACTCCCAAGCCAATTCACTCCCAAGCCAATTCACTCAAGCCAATTCACTCCGACACGCAGCACCCAGCAAGCCAATTCACTCCACAAAAAAAAAAAAAAATATTGGAAGCCAATTCACTCCCAGTTCCGTTCCGACAGCCCCCTCGAGTAGACGTCGCAATTTACATCTACGATTTGGTGGTTTGTTCTCCGCGTCATACTGCCATAACCGTCGCCTTCACTGTCGCTTGTTTGTGATCATCGCCCCAGTTCGCCATTGTGATACCCAGTCTCCCAGTGAAACAACCAAAAGTGCCTTTCCCAGCAAAGGAATTAAAGTCACCCCAGTCGCCCCACCTACCCCCAGTGCCCGGCAAAGGAACCAATCCCACATACCGTCGCGCTCACAGCCGCTCTCTTCGCCAACCGCTTTCGCCGCCCGAAAACGCCGCCCGAAATCGCAGCCCTACCCGTTTACCGCAAATACCTACCGCTCCACCAACCGTTTTTCTCTTTTCGCGCCAAAACCAACGGTTTTCCCTTTCGATTCACGCCCTACCGACTCGCGCCTACAGCTTTTTCACCACAGTACCCGCGTTACCATCCAGTCAATTCAGTGATTTGAACTTTCGTGCCCCCCAGTCATCCCCGTGTTTGCGGCTTGAGCTGATCTGCCCGAAAGAAGAAGTAGGGCTCATCGCCCGCCATATGACAGCCACCCACGAAACCATCACTGAAGCCACATCCAGACCAGCATCACCCCGCAGACCTACCTCCAGCGACCACCTCCTCCACCCAGTAAGACTTTTCTTGTACTTGGCATACAGTTCCCTCCATGTTGTAAAATCATTTCAAATAAAATCATTTATTTCTTTCAATCTTCGCAACATTCTTAAATTCTCCCCGTCTCTCTTCCAATTAAAACATTGTTATGGCCTCCCCCCACCCCCACGCACCCAGTCCAACGTCTGACGAAGAGGAACTCATCGGCCTCGAACTAACCTCCTTCCTCGCAGTTCGTTCCCCGAACGGCCACGAAGATTCCAAAAATTACTCCCAAGATGAGATAAACCATGCTTTCCATTTAGTCCATCGCAAATTTATCGTTTCGCGCTCCCCCACAGCCCCCCGATCGCCTTGCGGCTCCCCCCAGCCCGACTCCGGAACCGCCACCCCAACCAACCGCCCCCCTACCTTCCCCCGGAGCTCCCCTCGCAGCTCGTCCCCACCCAGTTCTGAAAACGGCTCACCTCGTAGCTCGCCTCCACCCAGTTCTGAACACGGCTCTCCAACCAACCGCCCCCCCAGTCCGACTGCCCCCCGACCTACCGCCCCCCAGTCCGACCGCCCCCCTACCTACCGCCCCCCCAATCCGACCGCCCCCCACTTACCGCCCCCCAATCCGACCACCCCCCTACCGCCACTCAAGCTTCCCCTCGCATTTCGCTCTCGCCTTCTACCTCCAGTCAAGCCTCTCAAAAAAGACAAAGGCTTCACTCAATCTCGTCGCACTCGAGCGCCTCCTCTGATGCCACCGAAGACTCCGAAGCCTCGGACTTCTCGGAGTCTGAGCAGTCGGCCTCCGACAACCCAGACCATGAAGAAATGGCCTGGGAAACGGTCAAAATGACCCGTAAAAGGGTCCGTGACGTCAAATCTCCCAATTGTTCACCTTTTAAATCCAACAAACCGTCATCCCCCAACAAAAAACGCCCTCTCCTCAACACCCTCGACCAGATCACTGCTAGCCCCACCCCTCCTCGTACCACCCCTATCTCCACTCGTCCTGCCACTCCCCCCCAGAGCTCCCTTATCGCCCCCCCAAGATCCCCCATCTCTCTCCCCCCCCCCCCCCCCCCCCCAAGCTCCCCCATCCCCCTCTCCGCCCCCCAAGTAGTGGTATCCACCAAAAGGATCCCCCCAGTCGTGCTCCACTCCAAAGCCGGCTGGACTTCCATTGAAAAGTCCCTCGCCGAGAGGGGCATAGACTTCTATGCCAAAAATCAGGTAAAGAACATCGCCATCCACCCAAAAACCCCCCGCGATCACCACCGCAGTACCAAACTCCTCCTAGAAGGGAAAATCGACCATCACTCCTACAAACTGCCCGAGGACAAAACCCTCAGGGTCGTTCTCAGGGGCATACCCGAAGAGATCACAAGCCAGGAAATCAGCGACGTCCTTGGTCTCAGATACCCAGTCATTTCAGTCCATCGCATGCGCATGGGACCCACACGCCGCGAAATTCCCCTCATGCTAGTGAACTTAATAAAAAACGACACGGCCAAGAAAATATTCACGGAGTTGACGTCGATCCTCCACCTAAAAATATCCGTTGAACCCCAGCGCAGATGCCTTTTGACAAGCCAATGCCACCGCTGCCAGTCGCACGGCCATTCATCCTCGTGCTGCAGCGCCACCCCCCGTTGCGTCAAGTGTGGTGAAAACCACACCACCGCCTCCTGCACCAAAACCCCTGACACCCCAGCCAAATGCGCGTTGTGTTCAGGACCCCACCCAGCCAACTTTAGAGGCTGCCCCAATCACCCCGCCCCCCATTTCCTCAACTTCCCCAACCGTCAACGCTTCGCCTCCCAACAACAGCCTCAGCCCTGGCCCCACCCCAACTTCACCAACTTCAACGCCACAATCCCCCAGTCGCAACAGTATCGGCTAGATCGCCCCCCCATCCCACCTCACACCGAGCCCCAACCACAAACATCAACCCCCGTCTCCCAACTCCCCCCCCCCCCCCCATCAGCCTCCTCCGCCTCCTTCCCACCCCCCCCCCCCCCCATGACCCCCCAAACTCCACCTGCCGCCCCCCTACCCGCCCCCCTACCCACCCCCCCCCCCCTACCATCCAACCTGATTCTGGCACCCCAACACGCAGCCGCACAACTCGCAAGATCCTTGGAGATGAATTCCCGACTTCTATCAAACGTTCAAATTCTCCTCGACTCAATTCACCAACATTAATAACCACTCAATCTCTTTCCACTCTCTCTCCTACATCCAATAAAATCATTCACAATGTCAAGACAAACTCGCAAACCATCAAACCTCCAAGCTGCGTATTGGAACGCAGACGGCAAAGTAAAAGATTTCCGAGGGGAAATTCATCAATTCCTGATGGATTACAACCTCGACGTTCTCCTCATTAATGAAACCTGGTTAAAACCCAGTGTAAAAATCAAATTCCTGAACTACATCACCTACCGCACCGACCGCACCGACCGCACCCACACCAACGGCGGTGGCACCGCTATCATCGTCAAATACTCCATACACCTGCTTCGTAAATTGCCCAACGTCAGTTAACATCGAAACCACCGCAATAGTCATCAACGGCCCCCTCAAACTCATCTCAGCCTACAAGCCCCCCCGGAAGATTATTTACTACCCCTGACCTTGATAACCTTCTAGCCGACCCCCTACCCACAATAATAGCGGGCGATCTAAATGCGAAACACAACTCTTGGAATAGCATAAAAACCAACCAAAAAGGAAGGTTTCTAGCCAACTACGTAGCCGAAAAATCTCTCACAGTAAATGCCCCAGACATACCTACTCTATTTCCAAAACAAGGCAACTACAACCCAGATGTCATCGACATAATACTCATGAAAAATTGCCCTCTCCTTCACACCCTTCAACCAGTAAAAAAAAACTATCCTCCAACCACGACCCCGTTCTCTTGTTTCTCTCCGACGGCTCAATACCCTCAGTACCATCACATCAAACCACTCGCAAGAAAATCTTATGGCAAAAACTCCCCAAACTATTAGAATCAATAAGAATCCAAACCTCCATCACCGACGAAGAAAGCCTAAATCTAGCCACCAAAAATTTCTCCGAAGATGTAAAATCCGCTTTAAACCTTGCCACCATCGAAATCGCCAACGACAAACACAGACCCGACCTACCCGCAGAATTAAAAGAACTCATAAGAGAGAAAAACTCCGCCCGTAAAGAATGGCAAAGATTCTCAAACCCGATCGATCGCATTCGCATGAACCGACTCGCCTACCAAGTCAAAGTCGAACTCCAAAGATTCAGAGACGAGCAGTGGCATGACTTCATCTCCACTCTCGAAGAAGACAGAACCGCCCTTTGGAAACTCTCCAAATCCCTTAGAAAACCCCCAACCAGAATATGTCCCCTTACGGGCCCAAAAGGCACAGTCTATTCCTCCCGAGACAAAGCCGAGACTTTTGCCGACAGCCTCGACGAACAATTCTCCCCGACCACGACCTACGACAACCCTCAATTCATTGCTACCGTAGAAGCAAAAGCCTCATCCCTCATGAGTGAAACCCCCATCGACGACCAAATCCCCTTCACAACCCCTCAGGAAATCACTAAAATCATAAAAACTCTCTACACTAAAAAGTCCCCTGGACCCGACTCCATCTCAAATAAAATTCTAAGATGCCTCCCCTCGAAAGGCATCTGCTCCCTCACAGCCATCAGCAACGCGTCCTTCAGACTCCGAATTTTCCCACAAGACTACAAAATTGCCGACGTCATTCTCATCCCCAAACCCGGTAAAGACCCCCTTCAGGCCCAAAACCACCGGCCAATCAGCCTACTTCCCTGCACAGGCAAAATCCTAGAAAAACTTATCCTCGCCAGACTCAAAAAAATTGTAGATGACCTCCAACTCATCCCCGACTTCCAACACGGCTTTCGATCGGGCCACTCTACTCTTCACCAACTTTTGCGGGTGGTTGAAGAAATTACAAACGCCTTCAACTACAACCAATGCACAGTAGTCCTCTCCCTAGACGTCCAGAAAGCTTTTGACAAAGTCTGGCACTATGGACTCATTTATAAAATGTTCCTCCTAGGGATCCCCCTCCCAATGATCCAACTCATAGGACACTTCCTCAAAGATCGTAAATTCAGAATTAAACTCGACGGAATTTTTTCAACCATCAGACCACTCACAGCAGGAGTCCCTCAGGGATCCATTCTCTCACCAGCCCTCTTCAATATCTACCTAAGCGATATCCCCCGTCCCAGCACCCAAAACCATCGCACAAAAATAGGCAAATTCGCAGACAACACCGAAATCATGTCAACCTCAGTGAGCCCAAAAACCGCCACCCGTAGAGTTCAATCCCACGCCACAAAATGTGAAGTCTTCTTCAAAGAATGGCGCATAAGCATAAACCCCTCCAAAAGCGCAGCCTGCGTCTTTTCAAGAAAAAACTCCATCCGAAGGCCTCCCAACATCCAGCTTTTCGGAGAAAACGTCCCCTGGGTAAAACACATTAAATACCTCGGCGTCACCCTAGACAGTAAACTAACCTGGAAAAAACACATTAGCGAAACCCTAGCCGCAGCATCAAAAACTTTTGGAGCCCTTTACCCAATGCTATGCAAAAGAAACAAACATCTATCAGTTAAAAATAAACTCCTCATCTACAAAACAACAATAAGACCCAAACTCACTTACGCAGGCCCCATCTGGGCTAATTGCAGATTGCCATATGAAAAAACTCCAAATCTTCCAAAACAAAGTAAGTCGTACAGCCCTGGGCGCTCCCAAGTGGTTGAGAGTGTCCCAACTCCACAAGGACTCAGAAGTCCCGTTACTAAAAAACCACATCGTAAGTCTCGCGGAATCTTTCTATGCGGGAATTCCCACCCATGTAAACCCGTCTATCAACTGCCTCACCCGATACGACGTAAATGAAATCTCCAAGCACAAAAAACCCAAGCAAATCCTCCGTAAAAATCCTCCCCCCCCTATTGCAGCCAAGTCTCCCCCTTGCAAATAATTTTTTAACAAACACCTAATTTCCACTTCTTTCTACAAACATAATTTTTAATTATAACTTCATGATGAAAGAGAAAGGGGCCTTCTTGGCCCGGAGCTCTGTATGCCAGTATATCAAAAGTCACCTTCAACTCCCACACCACCTCCTCCCATATCTCTTACGCTCAGGCTATGGGCTCAAACCAGCAAACCCAACCCCCCCCCCTCCCTCCCAGACTCCGAAGCCACCACCCCCCTAGGCTCCCAAGCCACCACCCCCCCAGCCTCAACCCCCTTCAATATTTTCGATTTTATAAAAAACATTAACTTCTCCAGGATCGGTGACCTCATCACCGACCTAATCCCCAAATTTAAATCTGCCTCTTCCCCGACAGACTATCTCACCATCATTCTATCAGCAGCCCCTCAATTCTTCGCTCTTTTTACCGTCTAATGGCTAATTCTGCTACTACGTCCTCCGCGCTGCGCATGGCATTCTGGAATGCGAACGGTCTCACCAAGAACTCAAATTATTCACCAACACACACAATCTCGATGTACTACTCATAAATGAAACACACTTGAACCCACCCTTGTTTGTCCAATCCCTATTTCGAGGACTTCAACTGGCTACCCGAATTCGAGGTCCTGTTATATTATATAAAGTAGACATGTATTCTACACTTATACGTATACTCAAGTTAATTGTGATCATTGCTGTCTATTCGGTTTCATCATACACCCGGTAAGCACCTAGAAAACGGTCCTCAAAAAACCGGAATACACACCCGGTAACTGAGGACTTCCCCATATCCGAGGCCTGTCCAAGTATTCAGGATTACACTTACGTAAAATACACGGATCTCGGAAGGTCCTCGTTTTAGTGGTCTGTAGTTTTTGGAGGTCTTGGGTCCTCGAAATAGTGTGGAACAATTTCTTACACGTATCTTGGAAGCAGGCGCGGCTCGTCCTAACGTTCACTCGTGCGGTGAACAGGCAACAAAATTATACGCCTCATCATTTTATTTAAAATATAAATTTGCACAAAACTTAAAAAAGGTTCAAAATAAAATTGGATTGCCTATCTAAATATTTGTATTTGGTAAGAGATCATTACGGCTGACACCCGACAGGCAGTGCACCCCTCCACCCACGTGCCCGGTGCAACAGCAGATCGGCTAGTAATCGGCGTTCGTAATACGGAAAGTACTGTAAACTTCCGAACTGTTCCGACGACAGGTCTCCAGCGAAATAGTATTCTTACTTATAGACTAGGAGGCGAGATAGGTAAACCCTACGTCATCGACTACAGACTACACGGATGAAACTACTTTTAAGTGATTATGGGCATTTAGAAAACCTTTAAAAAGCTAGTCTGCCGGTGCGCCTCTTGGCAGGAGCCGCGCAGTTATGGAAATAGTCAGAAATATTTTTCGAAAAAATTACGTCATCGACTACACGAACGGGAATGGTTTCATATGATAAAGGTCGATTAGAAAATGAGAAATAAGCAGGTCTGTCAACCGGCAGCCTGGCAAGTTCGCAGGCAGCCGGCGTCAAAGTGGGGTAAAAACTAAAAAAATTTACGTCATCGACTACACGAATAAAACCAATGAATAAGTATAGTCCAGAAGTCCAGATCATTCTATATAAGAATTTCGCGGTCTGCCGACCAGCAGCCTGGAAAATTTTTGTGAACGATTTAAAAAAAAAAATTAATTGTTCGTTTATCTTTATTATTATTTTTATTTCATTATAGTTTTAAAAACTTAGATTGCCATATTTAAAAAAAATAAGCGACAACGATAAAAAAAATATAATTTGAGAGTTCCGAGTGTACCCATCTGTCGGGCGAGCCGTTCGATGCCAAATCACTTACGAAACCTGCTGCGGTGCCCCTCACCGCTGTCGCGTTTCCATATTGTTATACAAATTTATAATAATAATTAATAGTCCTTTTAAGATTGCCTAATAGTCCATAGTAGGTTGAAAGTTCGAAAAACCAACGCACCGTCGCTGTAAGAGCTGCGTTCATCCGTAAAACGAATGGTTCAATAATTTTAATTATAAACGACTTTGTTGTCTTAATTTTTTTGTCAGACTACCTAAAAAAAACATTTTTTTTTACGATTTTGTATGTTTTATTTGATGATAATGTTACTCTGCGTTTAGTAATTTTTTTAGTAATTATTTCCGACTCTTCAAGATCCGCATTACTAAAACCCTTCCTAGAGCTAGCTCCTCCTTAACCCGCTTGACAACATCACCCATCCAGGTGGCGATATTCTTCCCTTGTCCTTAATTCAAAAAGAGGCGTTTTTGTGAGGTGTAGGCAGGGCTGGGCAGTATTTGAAATACAAATTCGTATTTTGTATTTGAATTTCAATTACTTCCTAAAAATGTATTTTGTAATTGGTATTTCATTTACCTGATGCTGAGGTATTTTGTAATTTATATTTCAAATACTTATGGCTTCAAAATACATTTTAAAATACATTTAGCGATCTTAATAATGATAATGAATAAAATAAATTGATATAGATAATACATAGACTAAAAACGCTAGAATCCAGAGCAAGATATGTTAATATTTATTTGTCGTTTTCATCGTTCGCGGTATTTATTCATGAATACGTGAGTTTATTGATAATGGATGAAAAAGATTATTTTTAATATTTAATTAAATGAAGACAATATTAGCGAAACTCAATCGAAAATCTGGAGACAGAAAAATCAGAAAAAGATATTGGTTCCACTGGGGCTCAAACCCAGGGCCCTTTGCTTACACAGCAAGTGCTCTATCAACTGAGCTATGGAACCCATTTCCAATTCGGTCACTTTTAATTGTATCATAGGTACTTCGACTAAGAATTACCAACATTATCTTCATTTTCTAAACGCACATATTGCGCATTATTGGTTGCTATCTTTATATATGATACTCAATTTGGGAACCTTTATTGGATAACCAACACCTCTGCCATAGGTCACCCCAAGTGGTTCGCTACGTTTGGTGATGGGGTGAGGGGTTCATGGGGTGAGGTTTGTCTAGGTCTTGGAGGCGGATGACCAGGACACACTGAACCCCAGATTCCTACCCACCCATTTATCCCTTTTCCTTCCCAGAACTCTCCTCTTCTTCCTTTCCTTAAAAAACCCTTCACACAAAATCCCCAAAGATGAAATAGGCCCTGATTGAAATTATTTTCCTCAGGGCCTCCTGTGTGGAGTTCATGTAAAAAAAATGATTGCAAGATTCAACCTGAACTAAATGCTATCTAGATTTTTAATATGTGACATCGACATTTAATACATACAATTTTGGATGCGTAAATTAGGGTACCACCGACCTAGGAACCTTTATTGGATAATCAACACCTCTGCCATAGGTCACCCCAAGTGGTTCGCTACGTTTGGTGATTTAGCAGGGGTTCCCGGGTTCATGGGGTGAGGTTTGTCTAGGTCTTAGAGGCGGATGATCAGGACACACCGAACCCCAGATTCCTTCCCACCCCTTAAACCCTTTTCCTTCAAAGAACTCTCCTTCCTTTCCTTAAAAAAAACCTCCACACAGCATCCCCAAAGATGACATAAGCCCTGAGGGAAATTATTTTCCTCATGGCCCTCCTGTGCGGAACTCATATAAAAGAAAAAAAAATCTATTGACCTTTTCTGCAAGTCTAGGATGAATATTTTTATTTTTATTCACAAAGTTAAAAAAATATATATACATATTTTAAGTTAATCACAGTAGAGCGCACTTGTAGTGAAATAATACAAAACTGCGCACAAATGTCATATTATTATTATTATCTAACACCTGGGTCCTATACCTTTACAAGTGGAGCGGAGGTGAGATGCATCTTCTGAGCAATATGATTGGTCAATTTTTGCAAGTCTCTGTTTCACTCTGCTCAGCTTTGCTTCTATGAAAACGCACTCTTATACCTATAATACATGACACCTTTTTTCAGCCTGATTCCCGCATAGAGACAAGACCATAGACAAAATTTTTCGCTTTTTGCGACCGCTATTTTCATCTCTATTTTCATATCTATGATTTCAAACAGCACATGCACCATATTGTTGCTGTGATGCCAACTAAAATCGCAGATATGAAAATAGCGATCGCGTAAAAATTTTTGTCTTAGGTCTCTATATGGGAATCGGGCTTAAAAAAGTTGTCGTGTATTGTAGGCTTTGGATAAGGGCACTTATGTCAATTTATTACAACCAAAGGTTCTA
Source organism: Limnephilus rhombicus (assembly GCA_929108145.2). Classification (NCBI taxonomy): domain Eukaryota; kingdom Metazoa; phylum Arthropoda; class Insecta; order Trichoptera; family Limnephilidae; genus Limnephilus; species Limnephilus rhombicus. Next base: position 4,000,498 of record OV815296.1, read on the forward strand.
CCAAAACCAAATGTATTTTGTATTTTGTAACTTGTATTTTGTATTTGAAATAAAAAAAATGGTTAAAATACTGTATTTTGTATTTCAAATACACGACTCGATAGTATTTTGTATTTCGTATTTTAAATACATGCGAAAACGTATTTTGTAATTTGTATTTCAATTACAGCGAAGCATGTATTTTGTCCAGCCCTGGGTGTAGGTAATAGGGTCATAGAGCGGATTAACGAAGAATGGAGTGAAAGAAGAATATATGACGCAGATTAATCAAATAGTTGAGCAGGTGTCCTATTTTTTTTATTGTAATATTTAATAACTTTCAATAATTAAATATTACAATACCGTACAGCGAATTAAACAGTATTAGAGAACATAGTTCACAATACGAACTAAACGCAATATTGAATTTTGTTTTAACTGTCAAAAATTGAAAAGTTGACATTTAGTGCGTAAGAAAGAGGGGTAGCATTATATGTTTGAGAACAAAAGCACAACAATCAGCGCATTGATATTTGACGCTTTTGAATTTTTGGAACTCACTCACTACCTACTTAATAGTATAGGTACTTACCACAATATTCCTGCAGCTCTTTGAAAATATGAGAATTCGTTCCATACAAAATGTATGGTGAAAAGAATTTTCATAATAACTATTTTTTTCGTTAATTTTTGTGATGTTTTAATAGTTATTATTCTCTCCGGGGCGGAGACAAATCCAACAAATCAAAGATCATCAAAATCAGCCCAGCCGTTCTCGAGTTATAAATAGTGTAACTAACCCGACTTTGTTTTATATATTAAGATTAACAGCCTTACTAAAAAAAAACCACAGCGCGACCGATTAACTGTGTTATTGCAATAACGTAAATAAAGCTCGTATACACTAAAACACGTTTTATTACCAATAACATTTCTTACGTGGTCACGCTGTTAAAACGCATTGAAGATGTGACAACGTTGTATATGGTTTTAATTTACTAGGAAACAATGTTGTTTTAATTTTTCTCCACAAGGGGCATTATTGGCGCGCCTGTGCATTAGTTCCTCGGCCCGCGACAGCCCGCGATGACAAAACAGCTCGGTGTGTTTTATGGCGGGATATCGAAAATTTTGTGATTTTACTTAATAATTTCTATTGTAGTGACGAATTTACTCTTCTGTTCACATAATTGATATATTTACCATGTTATTTGTGTGGTTTACATCAGTTTAATCAAGTTATTGTACAAACGCCGTACTTTCAAAGTTGAACTGTCAGAATATTGTTTTTTATAGGTTACAAAAGATAAAATTTTCATTTTAAGATCTTTATTTTAAGAGAATTTCTCAAAAGTGATAATTTTTTATAATATTAAAATCTAATACATGTGTTCGTAAACGTATCAAAAAAAATTACGTCTTTAGAGATGCAAGAAATCTGTTTTAAATTTCGGTATTATTTTTTTGGCAATAAAAAAAACTTTGAAATTTTTTATTATTTTTTTATTGTATACACGATGAAAAAGTGAGGTGATAGTTTCCTTCCAAATTTATTACATAAAAGGACTGTGTTTTTTAAATTTTGATTTTATTTAAATTTCTCTACATTTTGGTCAAAAATGTTGTGGGAGGAAATTTTTTTCTATTTTTTTCCGAGTTTGAATCTTAAAATATGGCAGTTTTTGAAAGCTAAAGTGTATTTCAAATACTCAAATCTAAAAGGTAATTTTATCTAGTTTTCATAAATGGTATTTGTTTTTACGACACCTTCAAAAATAAGAAATATATAGAACATTCAAAATACTATGGAAAAATTACAAATATCGTTCGGACATCAATGGTTAAAACAGAGATAAACTACCCTCTCAGGCCGTGGAAACCATGTGTATTTCTTTCAAAGAACAAATTTTTAATTAGTAATGTTTTCACATCTGCGGCCGTTTGTCAATTGAATAAAATTTTCACTGGGTTTTTTAGTAAGGCTGATAATGTTTGAAAGATATTTTTCTCATGAGATTTGCGAATTAATATAATTTTTTTTTTTACTGTAATTATTTTATTCCGAAAATTAATAAGGTACATATAACCTAATTTTACCCAAATAACTAATAACCTAATTTAAGTACTACCAAAGTATATATATAGGTACGTACACCTGCCAAAATATGTAGGCAGGTACATTTATACGTATTTTATGAAAATGTTACGAGTAAACGCTGCAACTTTTCCTACAGTGTTTTATCATAATCATGCACATGGCATCTTTTCAAAGATACATTTTTATTTTTTTCTTTATTCATTGCATTGTTAATTAACATAAGGTGAGGATTTTTCGACCACCATACTAGGTACATGCCCGTGTTGTGGTGGTCAACCTTTGTTACGACCAAGTCCAGTATCAGGTTGTTACAGGGTTTTGTTATAATAAATACTCTTCCAAACAAGTCGCGTTGCAACAGGGAGGCTCAGACTGAGGAGAGAGGAGCGACCGCGCAAACCAGATAGGGCGATTTTGACGGGAGAAATCTTGGAAAAATCGGCGTAGGTGACCACGGGGATTAACCTGATTTTCTGGTGGCTTGGCGATCTTTGGTGACCCTGGCCTCGAGAGAATCAGGCCAAATCAAAAGGAAGCGCTGTATGGTGGCTGACTGAAGCTTTCAAGTGCCCTAGGGCGCTCGGAGCCGGCAGTCGCCCTCCATTCAGTTCGGCCAACGGAGCCTCAAAAACTGCCTTTGTTAAGGCAAAACCTGCCTTTTTCAAGGCAAAACAGTCGAACACTCTCCTTACTGAACAACTGCCTTTCTCAAGGCAAAATTTTGAGCTTCCACAAAAGAGATCCGAGTACCCTAGCCCACGCCATGGCCACATCATCTGACGTGTCGAGGAGGTCCAAGGGCTCCCTCGAGTTCGTGGACTTCCCCGTTCCATTCGGGGCCATCACGTCCAGGGTGCACGTGAAGACCGGAACCGTGGAGTATATCTTCGCGGCTCCAATCGTGGCTCCCACCCCTCCCCCTCCTACCACCACCACCGCATCCTTTCCCCCCTTGGGGACCAGCAACTCCCCAATGGAGCCTGAATGGCAGAGAGCGAGTACTTCTAAGCGCTGCCACTCCCCGACCCAACCCACCTCCAACCAATACCTGTCCCAGCAAAACAGGTTTGACGTCCTCCCAGAGGTAGGAGACGGCGACGCCTCTTCCTACACTGTCCCTCCACCAAAGAGGACTTTCACAAACCGCCATCAACAGGCCACAACATCAACAAATTCATCAGGCAGAAAGAGCACGCGAGTGCCGCCTGTCATCATGACAATTGGAGGACTGAACCACGGTGGAATTACCACCGAAATCCAGAAACATGTCGGAAAAGCGACATTCACCTTCAAGTACAGGAAGGGAGGTACTGTCAGCGTACAGGTAAACACGGTGGAAGCCCACAGCCAGCTGACCAAAGCCCTACGTCAGGAAGCCAAGTCCTTCCACACTTACAGTACTGAGGCCGAAAAAGTCAAGAAGACCGTCATCAGAGGTCTTCCAAAACTCTCCCCAGAAGAGATCAGCAATGATCTGAGAGACCAGGGCTTCCCGGCAAAGGCCATCATCGAGATGACCACCCCCGGTTCTGAATACCCGCTGTATCTCGCCCACTTCGGCCGAGACACAAACATGGGACAGCTGCGAGAGGCTGTCAGATTTATCTGCTTCTGCAGAATTTCAATGCGGAAGTACCGAAGTGGTCATCTGCAGCACGGCACCCAGTGCCACAGATGCCAAAAGTTCGGCCATGGCTCCCGAAACTGCGCCCACCCTGCCCGCTGCGTAAAATGCGAAGGAGAACACGCAACCGGTGACTGCACGAAGATCACCCGTGAACTACCGGCCGCCTGCTGCAACTGCGGAGGCGCTCACCCCGCTAACTACAGCGGATGCCCAAAGAAAATGGAATATGTGGCAGCCCTACAACAAAGAGCTAGGGAGAGCGCCAACCAGAGGTCCGCAGGGACGCAAAGAGCTCACGAAACACGCCAGCCCCAAACATCGGGCAACGAAGGCGGCCGAATGAGTTATTCTCAGGCAGCGGGTAGCAACACCAGGGCTGCGCACGAACAAGATGAGCGCCGCAGGGCTGCCCAAAATGAAGAGCCCAACACACAGAGGTCTCAACCCAACACCACCTCTGATGACGAGGACATCATGACCATCCTACGCGGCCTCATTAAGGTACGGGGAAGGCTGGCAGCCTGCAAAAACAGGGATGAGAAGTCGCTCGTCCTCATGGAACTTCTAATGACCATCAATGGCTAGCACGGCCCCGGAGGTCAAGCTCCTTATGTGGAATGCTTGCAGCATTCGACAGAAAGTTGAAGAATTACTTGACCTGGTCAACAAACAGCAAATCGACATCATTCTTCTCAGCGAAACGCAGCTTGATGAAAAAACCAGATTGAGAGTGCCAGGATTTGACATACATAGAAATGACAGACCACCCGTAACGGATAGAAGATCAAGACCCTCGGGTGGCACGGCGATTCTAACCCGCCAGGGCCTTCTGACAACGAGACTCCCAACGCCTGTACTTCAAAATATGGAAGCTACTGTCATCAGGATGGAGATAAAAAACGAAATGCACACCATCATCGCTGCATATTGCCCGTCAAACCAAAACAATATCGTGAGAAGCGACCTCAACAAGCTGTTCGCCCTCGGTGCAAAAGTACTCATAGCGGGAGACCTAAACTCCAAACACAGGCATTGGAATAACTACAGAGCCAATAAAAACGGAAATATCCTGTTCAAACATCTGGAGAGCCACGACTATCAAGTACTCGCACCGGACAAGCCGACTTACTACAGAGCAAAAATGAAATATCCAAGCACTCTCGATATTGCGCTGGCAAAAAACATAACAACAATATCTCCCCTGGTGACACTGGACGAACTTCCATCCGACCATCTACCGGTGAGCTTCACGATAGGCGGAAAAATCATGAAAATAACAAGGACTCAACTCGATTTTAAAAAAGCCGACTGGAAAAGATTTAAAGAGGAGATCAACGCTCAAATATACCTAACATCCGAGACTCTAACCACGCCAGCCGACATCGACGAAGCCGTCGAATCACTGACTGGCATAATCCAAAGAGCACGAGACGTTTGCATTCCCAAGAAAAAAATCCAGCCCTTTACCGTGAAGCTAACACCGCACATAAAATTCCTGATCACAGAAAAGAATCGACTTCGCAGAATCCATCAAAATACCCATGAGAGGTGCTTCAAGACAGCAGTAAACTCTCTGGGAAGGGAAATAAAAGACGAAATAGCGACCCTCAAAAACACTCTGTGGTCAGCGAAAGTAACTTCTCTTAGTACGGAGGACAACTCGATTTGGAAAATGTCAAAGGCCCTCCGCTATCAGGACAACAGTATCCCGCCTCTCAAGTGGCCCAATTCGTCAATCATGGCACTCTCAAACGAAGAAAAGGCAAACACCTTGGCTGACGGATTTGAAAGAGCGTATCAAACAACCGACGGGATGGAAGACCCGGCTGTAAACGAGACAGTGAACAAAGCACTCGAAGAGCTCGACCTCCTCGCCCAAACGGATACGGAAGAAATACATCTTTGCACTCCAAAGGAAGTGGCCTACATTATAAGACGCCTCAAACAAAAAAAGGCCCCAGGCGGAGACCAAATAACAAATGCGCTGCTGAAACATCTACCGCAGAAAGCAATTATTTTTATCACAAAAATATTTAACGCCTGCCTACTGCTGGGCCACTTCCCATCATCCTGGAAAAGCGCGTGCGTTCTACCGTTTCACAAAGCAAAAAAAGATCGCTCAAATCCGTCAAGCTACCGCCCGATTAGCCTACTGCCTACAATGAGCAAATTATTGGAACAAATCATCCTAAATCGATACCTCCCACATCATAACGAAAATAAGACCCTACCGAACGAACAATTCGGTTTCAGATGTAACCACTCGACGGTCCATCAACTGACACGTGTCACAGAAGACATCTCAAGAGCTTTCAACACCAAGAGATACGTTGCCATGGCACTCCTCGATCTCGAAAAAGCCTTCGACACAGTCTGGATGGACGGGCTCATATACAAACTGTATATCACCAACACGCCCATATACATCATAAAAATAATTCAAGATTATCTGAAAAATCGAACGTTCGTCGTTAAGGTGGGAGAGACGAAGTCCACACCACGAAATGTCCCCAAGGGCGTGCCACAGGGAAGTCTACTCGGTCCTCACCTTTTCAACTTATATACCTACGACATTCCTCCACTCGTGAAATACGAGAAGGCAATCTACGCAGACGACATGGGCCTGTATGCCACATCAACCAAAGCCACAATAGCCATCAAATATCTACAAAGAGGCCTTGACGAAACTTCAGCCTACTACAAAAAATGGCGCCTTAAGTTGAATGAGGCCAAAACAGAAGCCATCATGTTCACGCGTCGAATCAAACACCGAATTCCGCAAAAGAAAATTACCATGAGTGGAGCCGCACTTGAATGGAAACCCGAAGTAAAGTACCTTGGCGTAACCCTGGACAGCCGACTAAATTGGAATTCACATCTCCAAAAAGCAAAATCGAAAATGCTCCAAGCCATAGGGTCGGTAGGCCCAATATTCAACCGAAGAAGCCCGTTAGCTGAGAAGAAGAAACTGCTTATATCTGACTCAGATCCGCCCATCCCTGACTTATGCGGTGCCCGTATGGAGCAATATAGCCAACACAACATACAAGAGGCTACAAACCCTGCAGAACAAATGCATCAAAATTATTTATAACACCCCGATGTACACAAACTTACATAGAATACATGATAGAGAAGAAATTCCGTATTACAAGAACATGCGCACCAACTAACTACGCAATTCTATAGTACATTGAATAAAAATAATAATCCATTGATCAAAGGGATGGGCAACTATAAGTCAAAAGTCGACCTTCCTTTCCGTTACAAGCATAAGATGCCAAAACACCTCATATTAGAAGCACCTGGGGATGAGCACACCGAAGACGAGACAACAGACGAAGACTGACGCCATTTCTACGCACAAATACCTACCGTTCCCCGACCTTTCACAACAACCACCTGTCAAGTCCCTGACCTACCCAACATTCCACACTGACGCTCGCACCTACTTGGCACGGTATTTCTGGCTGGCGCTGAATACTGCACATTCCATCTTAGCAGGCCAGTGGCGTGGAGTGGGCGAGATTCTCGGATTTCTTTTTGCGCTCGATGGGCGTTGGTGTAAAAACCAGCGCAGATCGGGCCGGGATTAATGATGATGCTTTCTTCCCAATTTTTTCCACTAGGCATAGGCACCAGGACCAACCCCAAGGACGAGACGCTGACATAAAGAAAACAAAACACTTACATTCAGTAAAATTAAATGTAAATTTCCTGAAAAAAGTTCAGAACTTTTGTTCCCCCTCCTTTTCCCTTGCAACTTGGTGAGGTTTTTATCCAGTAAAGACTTTTTTCCTCACGATAACATTAATGTAAAAGTAAATTCAGTCCAAGTAAATAATCACCTTCAGAAGGTAATAGTTATAAGGCCAAATGAGCCGTAAAACTAGTTAGTTAGAACATGAAAGGGCATTGCAAAGCCCTAGCTAGTTAGAGGATTACGAAAGAATCCGTAGAATCAAAAAAAAAAAAAAAATCGCGTTGCAACATGAGCGCGTATATCAAAAGACAGGTGGCTTCTTGCTGCTAAACTCATCTTCAATCGCGTCTTGACTTGAGCGTGTGTATAGACTGGTGGCTGCCTGCTGGAGTTCATTATTTCCTGCACCAAATAAATCAAGTCGAGTCGGGACCTGAGCGTAAGTATTCCTATATAAAAGATGTCTTATGCGCTCATCATTCATTTATATTCGCATGCCGTACCTATTGGTTTAGTAATTTGAAACAACAAAGTTGCGAGAATATCAGATAGATTCAGTCAGTCAATATCAGTCAGTTCAGTGAGAAGTGAGTCTCAAGTCACGCTTTGAGGAATAAGCTTCGAGTGATATCCCTCCTCGAACCAACAAAAGTTACTTGATTATTGTGTGGCATATAAAAATGCATTGCAATATTTGTGGAATTAAAGTGGACGGCAGGGGAAAGCTTTTACAACATATGCCTGTTTGTAGTGGTAAAACCGAAGATACGACCGTTTTACAAATCGAGGTAAGCTACGTTTATTTTTGTTATAAATCATATAGTTAGTTGTTAATTAATAGTTATCTACCTGTTTTCATAAATGTATTATTAAAAACAAAATCACCGATGTTTAACCTATATTGTATAATCATTTATTTTTCATTAAAAATCCGAATTCGAAATTATTGCAATGTTATTTGTTGTACTGAACTATCATTATCTTATTTTTTTATTATTATTATTTATAACCAAAAATTACACAAATTTTAACATCACAATGAATTAAAAGTAAAAGCAAATATTAGTATACATTATGAATGCAAATGGTATAAATCACCTCCCTAGGCTGGGCCTGTTCCGAGGTGGTAGTAGTTTTATTATTAAGGGGATAGATTTACATTATATTACATTTTTCGGTTAAAACGAAAAGGAGTCCACTCTCAATAATAATTATGGTTTGAAATAAAATCAGATCGGGACAGACATAATTACAGAAAAATTCCTGCCGAAAACGAGACTAGCTTCTTAAAAGTTCCATCCTTTTCAAATATATTTTAGTAGGTATATAATATGTACCTGTAGACCTGCAGCTGCGGAAAATTATTTTTAAATGTTTTCCTTCTTTTCTGCTGGCAACCAAACTAGGTACTTCATTGGTTATTGCTGACTGAAAGAAGTTTATGATGTTCCAAGTGCATATTCAAGGATGATATATTATCTAGACCCTCACAAATATACTAGAAATCATTATTACTTAATTCAAATAATTAATCATACATTGAGGGTGCACTGAAAAGTTTTAGCATGAAATTTAATACATTTTATAATTTAACATTTACAAATATTTGAAAATTTTGATTATTTTTCTTCTGTTTTAGGAAACTAAAGAGTCTGACGATTCTTTTACTGGTCCAAGATTGCTTTCAAATAAAGAAGCAATTAGGGTTGAAGAAACGTCTACCGATGAAATTTCATGTAGCGATGTTGACCTGACACCACTCGTTAATGTTGGCCTTGTTAACAGTAGAAGATCGTATGACGATCCACATGGTAAGTTCAACTTATGACTTTTATTATAATAGTCAAACTTGGTTAAAACGATCACGCGGGGACTGACAAAATTTGCTCTTTATAGCCGTTACTAGATCAGAAATACGTAGGTGTTTTAAACCTTACGTACTTACCTAGCGTATATCGTATACCTACTTTAACTATCTATATATTCAGCAATGTATGATGTGTTTTCAAATTACAAAAAAAAATTACAAAACATACCTACATTTATTTTTTAAATATTGTAATAATTAAAATATTGTAATAATTGTTGTAAGGATTTCGTTTTCATGTTTAACAATGTTCTCCTCAAAACAAGTACCTACCTAGCATTTCAAACTCTTTTTTTTTTGTGTTTGCGAACAAAATTGACAACGAGTACTAATAAAGAAGACACTGTAAAAAGTACGAATTGTACATATTTTGCAAAACCTTATTTTCATATTATGACTTAAATTTAACACGGCATCTTTATTCAGTTCTTTATCCATATCCCAATATGGATAAAGAATTTATGGGCAGAAATATTTCACGGAGCGGACAAGTTATGTAGTGTCATAAATATTTTGTCCTTAACGGGATTTAAAGAAATTTTCGCCGGCTGGATCACCGCCACCTTTGCCTTTATTACTTATTTCGAGAATAGAACAGACCCCACGTTGCATTTAGAAATTATGTTGAAAATATTATTTGTTTATCAATGAAGCAACTTTGTTATAACCGCACACGGTCGAACGAAGATAAACCCGAACTAAAATATCATTGAGTAATTGATTAAAAACAATAACTTTGTAAAACATCACCTTTATTATATACAATATTTATTACATACTTCATGATCAAAAGATCACGAAATAACTAACAAAAATAACATTATTATTTTACATTATTTTTTGAACAGTAATATCATAACGATACATTCAATAACTTTTTTTTCTTTACTTAATCATGCATATATTCACTGTGTACTATATTTCACATTCATAAATATAACAGATTTTATAAAAATCTTAAAAGATCATAAATATTCTAAAATAACACTAGATGTGAACATACTTATTTTATATTTATTAAGTCTTTATCAAAAAGTACTTGTACCAATTAGCTCTAGATACAATCACTTTTATATTGTTAAATATTTAACATTAAATTCCTCAATCTATACTCAAAATACTTCTCTTGTTAAACAAAACAAAAAAAAAAAAATTCTTACTGGTTGAAACCTACAAAAGATTTTAATTATTGTATTGGTTTCATAAATGAAGTTATTCTATTTCGCTCTTTTTTCATGTTTACCGGACAGATAATAAAAATATGTGTTAAATTATTTATTTATGTATGGGATTTAACCAACCTAACAATAATATTAAATTTTATTGTTTTATCTAAAAATAAAATATTTGTAATATTATGTAAGGTTAAAAGCATGGAAAACCATTTTGTATCATTATATTATACTAAGGGCTGTTACTTTAAGAAAAAGAATTGTGGTATCTTTGATAAAAATAAATGCTTTATCATATTTTATATTAATCATTGCTGTATTACGCTAAGTATAAACACGGATATCAGAAAAAATATGTATGTAATTATATCAACTATTAAATTGAAGCTTACACTTAATTATGATATAGAGTTATTTCTTATAGAAATATTTCAATATATAAAATCAACCAAACTTCGTATCACAATCTTATTGTGTTGCATCAAATTTAAATATGAATTAAATGGCTCAGAATAATTTCTCGTATATAGATAATGATAACGAAATAGAATGTAGTACAGTAAATAATTTAGAAGATTGGATAAAAAAACAAAACATAAATGCGTCTGACAATCTTGTTTGTATTCAATTAAATATAAGATCTATACAAAAATATTGGAATATATTGCATATATATTTACTTAATTGTTTGAAGCATATTGACATTATAATGCTATGTGAAACATCTATTCAAACTGAAAGTACGTGTTTATACAATATTCCCGGATATAATGCATATAACTACTGCAGGACTGATAAGTCAGGAGGAGGGATTATATTATATATAAGAAATAAATTTGAATTTAGACCAACATCGTTCCAATCACTTCATTTTGAAAATATAACGGGAAAGCTCATACTCCAGGACAAAACTAAAGTTAATATAGTAGCTATCTATAGACCTCCTAATTTGAGTAAATCTTCTTTTTTAACGGAATTATCATCGTATCTTGATACAATTAATAGTAAGGACAATATGATCTTACTTGGAGACATAAATTTAAATTTGCTTAATGACCAAGATTATATCATAACTTCATATGAAAACTTACTTACTAATCATTATTTAACTAAATGCATTAATGTAGTAACCAGAGAAGCTGTATTAAATGGACAAATTAGTCGCACGTGTATTGACCATATATTTGCCAAATTTAGAGGCAAAAAAATAACAGCTTGCGTCTGTGAAAATAATATTGCCGATCATTATATCACTGCTATTAATATAAAATCTCATAAACGTCAGGTAGACTTTTCAAATAAGTATATTCAAATCATCTCACAAAAGGTTATTGATCGGTATATCAAAGATTATAACTGGAGTAAACTTATAGAGGAGAGGGATTGTATTTCATTATATGAAAAAATAAAATCTTTATTTAACAATTTTTACAAGAGTAGTTCTAAAACGATAGTGCAAAAACCGAATACACGACCTTATGCAATAAATGAATGGGTAAGCAGTGAATTATTATGTCATATAAATAAAAGGGATAAACTTTATAAAAAATGGAAAAGTACACCAACAAACAAAACATATGAAACAGAATATAAAAAAACACGAAACCTTGTCAATAAACTCATAAATAAAGATAAAACGAACTACTATAATAATAAATTTAAAAACTGTTTTAATGATACAAAAAAAACCTGGGACGAGATAAATAATATTTTAGGACGTAAACCCAAAAACAATTGTGATCAAACTATAACACGATATATGTTAAAAGATAGAACTGAGGATTCTGTGTCAAATGATTTTGTGAATTACTTCTCGGATAGCATCAGCAACATGTTACATAAATGCAATCACAAAGCTACTAATATAGTACTGGAAGAACTACCTCACAGTTTATATATACCAAGAGCTACTATAACCGATATTGAAAACATTGTTAAAAAAATGAAAAACTCTAAAAGCACAGGTATTGACAATATAAGAATGTTTGATTTAAAAAGAAATATAAAAACTCTTGGGCCAATAATTACTCATTTAATAAATTTGATAATAAATCAATCAAAAATTCCACAAGAATTTAAATGTAGCATTACTAGACCAATATTTAAAGGTGGAAAACACATTGAACTGGGAAATTATAGGCCTATTAGTATTCTACCAGCATTAGAAAAAATTCTTGAAAAATTTTTATCAAATAAATTAAATAATTATATTGAAAAATTCTCTATCATTGATCCAAGTCAATATGGTTTCCAAAGAAAAAAAAATACTGAAAAACTACTGCAAGATTTTTCCAATTACGTAAATAACCAATTGAATAATAAATTACATGTTATTGTTTTATTTATTGATAACTCTAAAGCTTTTGACACAATTAACTCCAAAAAACTGCTTAAAACACTAGAAAAAATTGGAATAAGAGGAAATGTGTTAAATTTATTTAAAGATTATCTTACAGATAGAAAAATATGTATCAAAATAAATAATACTTTTAGTAAAACAAAAAATGTATCTGCAGGAGTTCCACAAGGTTCCATATTAGGACCTACACTATATATAATTTATGTAACCATAATGAAAAAACTTTTCTCTTTTGTGAAACATTTTGTATTCGCAGATGATACGGCATTGGTCATATCACATAAAGATCTAAAAATTGCAATTGAACTCATGCAAATTGACTTTAATCAACTCTGTAAATGGTCACATGATGCAGGACTATTAATAAATGCTAAAAAAACCAAAGTAATGCATATAAGATCACCTAATGCCAAATTTCAATTTAATCCTAATATTATATCTCATAATTTTAATTGCATTCATAAAAATATTCCAACTAATTGTAAATGTGAAAGCTTAGAATTAGTTTCGGAATACGTGTATCTTGGTGTTACTGTAGATTGTTTTTTTAAATGGGACAAACATATAAAAAAAACCTGTAAAAGACTCAGATCAATTGCTGGCAGAATGTACACATTAAATTTTTTCCTATCAATTGAAACACTTAAAATAATTTATATGTCACTAGCAGAATCTATTATAAGATATGGATTAACAATATGGGGAAATACTTCTATAACCAATCTGAAACAAGTGCAAGTTGTACAAAACGCAATTGTAAAATTATTGGTCGTCCCTAATATTTTCAAACAGAGACAAAATAAACCGTTGCTGTTTCAGAGTGCCAAAATTTTACCTGTTAAGGCAATACTTTGGCACAAAATTATAATTCAACATATATTTACCCCGCAGCATAAAGAGAAATTAGAACATAAATACAGCACTAGATTCACGCGTAACGACGGGTTAATAGTTCCGAAATTTAACAATAAGTACGGACAGAGAACGTTTGAATATATCATACCGAAGATATTTAATTTATTACCTGACACTATAAAGCAATGTAATTCTATGAATAAGGTTAAATATATGGTGAAAAATTGGCTATCGGAAAAAAAAGATTTATATTGATTTTGATATGTATGAAAAAATGTTGTATCTGTAGATATAAGATGTAAATTTTAAATATGTATAAATATGTAACTAAAATATAAGCACCTGTTGACAAGCCGATTCAATTGGCTTAGCAGGACTTGTTTGTTGATTATATTATGTATTATCTATTATTTCAATAAAAAAAAAAAAAAAAAAAAAAAAAAAAAAATGTTTCGTGGACGATGTCCACTTCTTCAGGTATATTAGCAATATTGTTCAATACTTTTATTATACAGGGTGTATCGGCACGTACCCGACAAACTTTAACCAGCTGTTCCTTAGCACATTTGGAGTAAAAAATCTTATGTGCACTTTGCTGTCCGGTAACATTTTTTTTCCATTAAAAACAAAAAAAAAATAATAATTCCACACTCCGTCACTGTCCACAGTATAGGGGTGAAATTACCGGCAACGCCGCGCTACTGCCATCTCTTTCACACATATTCTGTCTCAAGTTCCGTATGTTCTTGCCACCCTGTCTAGTATCAGTGGTCAGTCGGTCAGTGTTGTTTTGGGAGTTTGCCTGTCGAGTAGTGTTTACCTGCTTTCGTTGTTGTTTTGTTATCTAAGTTTTGAAGTTTTTACTGTTGAAAAATGCCCCTAAATTATCCACCTGCCGATCAAGCAGATATTGTGTTTGTTTATGGACTTTGCAATGGGAATTCACGAGCAGCCGTGAGGGAGTATCGGATGAGGTTTCCTGGAAGACGCGTTCCACATCATGCTACCTTTGTCCAGGTTTGTAACCTATCATTTGTTTATTGAAACTATTTACATTAATTGATAATACCAAAAAGCAGGTTTGAAATTTAAACATCGGGAACAAAACATAACAAGGGGCTAGGTACCAACTTTAAAAATTTAAATCGCCCTTTAGGTGATTTGTAATCAGTGGTCACTAAACGGCGTTCTAAAAAGTTTATTGATTTTAATATCTAATAAATTCACTCCCTTTCTCACCATGTGATTATTTAAATGACTTAAAATTCAATTTCATCCCTGTGAATCCAAGATATCAACCATACCTAGTTAAGAAAATTAAAATTAAAACACTTTGTTAGGTATACATTTTACTATACAAAAATGAAATAACTGAAGAGAAAACCTAAGTTTTCTAATATGTGCCAAAAATAGTGTTTTTTAAAAATAAAATGAGTGAGAAATCCCGCGTTAATTTATTTGACATTTATTGAGATGTATAACAAAAGCAGTTTTATTTGTTTCAGATGTTTCAACAATTGCGTGACAATGGCATCAGACGGATTGAAGGCGCCGGCGGAGGACACAACATTGTTCCTGTGGCAGTTGAGGAGAGAATCCTCAACATGATCACCGAAGATCCCACGCTGTCCGTGCGTCGGATCGCTCTGATGATTGGAGACAGGGAACACATGGCGGTATGGAGAGTTCTGAAGAAGCACCGGCTCAAACCTTTCCACTACAGGCGCTGCCAAGGCCTCATGGAGAATGACGACTTTTCCAGAGTCGTGTACTGCAGAAGAATGCTGCGTAATGTAATGAGGGATGCAGACTTCATGAAAAACATATTATTTACCGACGAAGCACAGTTCACGAAAACAGGAGTGCTAAATGTGCACAACCTGCACCATTGGGCTGAACAAAACCCCAAGCTTGTTAGGGAGTCGTCGAGCCAGGACAGATTTTCTATCAACATGTGGGCAGGAATCCTGGGAAATCAAATACTCGGTCCAATCGTGTTGCCTCCCAGACTAAATGGACCGATGTATTTGGAGTTCCTACAAGACCAACTTGGCGAGATTCTGGAAGATGTGAACCTCGAAGCACGACGGAGAATGTGGTTCCAGCACGATGGAGCCCCACCACACTATTCTATTGCCGTGCGGAACTACTTGGACGTCGAGTTTCCTGGTCGTTGGATAGGCCGTGGAAGTCAGAACATCGCTTGGCCACCGAGATCTCCCGACCTGACCCCCCTGGATTACTACCTGTGGGGGGCTCTTAAGGAAAAAGTGTACGCTAAGCCAATAGCCTCAAGAGAGCAACTGCTCGAACGAGTGATGGAAGCCGCTGCAGAAATTAAAGCAAATCCTGCGAACTTAAATGTCCAAAATATTACAAGACTACACGCTTGCATTGAAAATAATGGCAGTCATTTTGAACAAATGCTCCAATAAAAAAATATAACATAACCTACATGTCTGCATTTTCATTTATTATAAAAATTCTCCCAATGTCATTTATTTACTTATCAATAATTGTATGCCAGTCGGCATTGTTTCTCGTGCTCAACAGCTGTTATTAGCAATTGTGTCGAAAAGCGTCTCCGCTCTTTCCTACACACTAAACAATAATAGTTAAAAAATGAGACGAATGTTTCTTTACCGTTTCGTTGTGATAAAAAGCCCGCCAATACGTAAGTGTGTCGAAAAGCGTCTTCGCTCTTTCCTACACACTAAACAATAATAGTTAAAAATGAGACGAACGGTGTCCTACTGTTTCGTTGTGATTTTAAAAGCGCGCCAAGATGTTGCCAGATGGGTTTTTTTATTCGCTTTAATCTGACTTCAAATAATGTATTCAAATACATGTAAAAATTATTAAATTATTTCCAAGTATTATTGAATATAATATTACAGTATAGTTCTTTGAACCTTCGCAAGAAATTTATTTGATATTATTGATTTTAAGTTTAGTTTGTAGAACTCCATTTCAATTTTTAGAAATTTATTATTTTTAACAGTATTATTATAAAATTTATAAAAAATAGTTTATTTATAAACAAATTCTGCTAGTTATAATTATTATTATTACGCGTGACAGCTGTTTCACCTTCTGATGGCAGTAACAAACTGTGGTGAAGCCACCTACAGACGACGAAAGTGATAACTTAAATGTTTCTATTTTTATTATCCTACGGCTTTATTGATTTCCGAGTAAATTGTCGTAAATTATTATTTGCTGATCCCTATTAGTTTCCCCAATTATTGCATTGTTTAAAATTTCACTTAATGTCGTTGGTATTTCCAACTGGTGACTCAGGGGTTTATTTCCCTGCATGATTAAGTATTTTGGTGTCTAATTATTAGGAATTTCATAACATTACTAAAGTGGTTAGTTATTTCTACGAATATTGTTACCATTCCATCCGTAATGCGTTATCGTAATCACATCGGTAAAACCGATTTGTAAAATTATTATACTTATTCTGAGTAGGTACCTACTTTCAATTGAAATTTATTGGCACATTCAACGGAGTGGAGTTTATTAGTACCTAAACGCGTTAATTAGAAGAGGAACATACATTTGATTATTATTTTTAATATCGATATTTGTACCTCACAATAACAGCTACCAAAATCCGATATACCTACACAATTATTATGTTGACTTGGAGTAAGTTGTATGCTAAGGGAAGGTGAGGAAGTGCCTGGATATTCAGATCTGGTCACCAAATACGGCTAGTCATTTCAATCAACGTTTCAAATCTGAATTACGGACTTTCACCAGGGCAGAGTATTGGGCTCTCCACACGACACTGCATGTAGTGACTGCGGCAGTGACTGCAGAGAGCGTGGAGTTGAGCAAACTAGCGCCGTCTCGTTTGTTAAAGGGCCGCTAGAACGAGACAGCGCTAGTTCGCTCAACTTCAACCTCTTTGCAGTCACTGCCGAAGTCACTAAATGCAGTGTCGTGTGTAGGTCGCTTATCTTGACCATTGAAGACCTGCGGCGACACGGCGTGGGGCTAAGAATACTTTTTAAAATTATAGGTAGTTGTAATTTTTGTCGAGTTTAAAAAAAAATTTACGATGTTTTAAATAAAATAAAATTTAATAAATATTATTTAAATACCTTAGCAATCTGGCAGCATTAATCAGGCAGATGGTCAATCCATGCGTGTTTTCTTTGTTTAAGTGTTTGTCTTTGTGTGAGTGTTTGTTTTTGTGTTCGTTGCCGAGCTGTTTTACATGAACCGTTTTTTGATTCATCATTCAAATTAGTGGAAATAAAGTTAAGCGTGTCAAGCTGATCGTTATGTTCCGGTAATTCTGGAAGGCCTTTAACATAAGCAATAATATTCATAAATCACAGTCCGCGACGTTGTAAATAACTTAATTTGTGAAAAAAATGTACGTAGGGATAGCCTAGTATTTTTACAGAGCACTTACGGTGATTTAAAAAAAAACGGCGGAATTCAAATAATCGAATTGTTATTATTGATTAATACCTAAGTGAGGAAAATTGTTTTTAAAAGTGCTCAGAATTATTAGACTTCGATAGTCTTCGATTGTAAAGTCCGAAAACCTACTAATTAGTTTCTTAGTTTCAAAACTAGACTATTTAATACGTGAAACGCGTAAGGAAAAATATTACCGGTCGCACATTCTTTTGCATCCAGAGCTGAAACAATTTCAATACAAAAATAAAACTGATGTGAAAAATGTGAATAATCATTATTGTTAAATAAAATATTTATTTTCTGGTACTGGATTGTGTAAAACGGGCTTCCTTCGCAGCTACGTCAGGAATCGGTATTTAGAAACGCGTATGTTGCGACGTTGCTTTCAAACTTTGACAAAGGATAAAACAGTGGTGACGTGTGGTGAAAATATGAATAATAAAAATTTTATTACAAAAAAACGTAACCGGACAGCAAAGTGTACATTAGATTTTTTACTCCAAATATGCTAAGGAATAGCTGGTTAAAGTTTGTCGGGTACGTGCCGATACACCCTGTATACAATAATACTACATGTGTACAACGAAACATGTAGTATTATTGTATTTGACAAATGTGATGTTTTACATAGTTATTGTTTTTAATCAATTTAAATAACGTCTTCGCAAAGTTACCATCCAGAAGAAATTTTCTTCCAAAAATTAAAAATAGAGTAATTGCTCAATATATCCGTGAACTCACTTATTCGTGATCGTTATAACCAAGTTCAATTGGATAGTTCCATATTCCATATTTGGGAAAAAGGCATAGTTTGTTTTATCAATTACATATAACCGATTCTCAAATCCTGCATACAATATAAATTATGCATACAATATAAAATATTTGTGTTTTTTTTTTTAATTTTACAGACTTTTACGACTTAAAACTAATCGGAATGGAAGACGACATTATTCCCGATACTGAGAGCAGTTGTAATGGATCTGAAGTAATCAAAATAATGAAGCCGATTACAGTAGATGAGAAAACATGTTTGGATATGAATTATGAAAGCTGTACTTCACCTGAACCATTTTCAGATAGTGGCTCTGACTATGAACCGAGCAGCTCTGGTGAAGAACCGCTCCAAAAAATTAGAAAAGTAGGCAATATTACACTGAATGAAAAAGGTGACGAACACATTGAAATGTCTCCTGCCACAATAACAAAAGACTCGCCTCAGAAATTAATTGATTATACTAATGGCACGGAAAAAAAAAACAGACTCGTGTGACATTTTGATGGCAAGCAATGTTTTGGGTCAACGGAAATGGGACAAGAAACATTGCTGTATATTTTGCAATACATTGGTGTCCAAATTACCACGACATTTGGAAGCAAAACATCAAGAAGAGAGAGAAGTAATAGAGTTTCTTAATACACCTAAAAATTCGGTGGAGAGAAAAAGACTCATAGAAACTCTAAGACAACTAGGCAATTATTCGCATAATTCCAAGGTAATAAAAACTGGCACTGGTTCAATAATTCCAAAAAAACGATCATTGAACCAGAGGAAATTAGAATCGTTTCCTCCATGCGGCTCTTGCATGGGGTTGTACCTGAAGAAAGATCTGTACTTGCATTACAGGAAATGTAATACTGGTGTGCATAGCGGGCCTTCGCGCAAATGTGCAGCACCATTCCCTGCAGGGGACGCGGCCTCCCAAGGATTGCAAGACCACGTCCTGCCGACCATGAACCAAGACAAAATATACCATGTGATTCAAAATGATCAGATAATATTGAAATTTGGTTCTAGTCTGTACAGTCGCCACAGTGCACACCCCCATTTAATATCTTACATAACGCAAAGAATGCGCCAACTTGGACGTCTGGTTTTATATCTCCGGGATATTAATAAGGAAATTATCTACTTAGAAGACATGATCCAGCCCAAATTTTATAACACCTTCATACTAGCCGTCAAGACTGTAGCCTTATTTAACAAGGACACTAACAAGTATGGCATACCAAGTCTAGCCTTAAAACTTCGGACGTCCGTTAAATGCTGTGCGGACATACTCAAATCCCAGTACATAATAAAGCTTTGAGCTTACGCTCGTAAAGTTGAGGGATACGTCACTCACGTTAATTATAATTATAATTATTTCTGTAATCACGTTTAAACATCCACGTTAATTATAATATGGATTTTGTCATCACGCTTGAAGAATGTCTCGATTCTCAATTTTTGCAAGCGATTTAAATGACCAAACCTTTATCTATTGTTAAACAAGCATTCGATACTAAATTTGTACTTTAAGACATTGTTTTTTCTCTTCGCTTATTCTTTTTTTATGGGTTCAAAATTGTAGTTATTAACTAAAACTTCTACGAGGAATTCAATCGTAACACTTGTTTCATTCAATAAATAATATGTTTATATAATTAATCAATGTATTATGATATGAACTAAATTTGTCAATTTGACTGGCCTAAAACAGGATCCATTCCTAGTTGGCTAGTCAAAGTTTCCATATATGTTTCATTGTATAATTTTATGTGAAATAAATAAATATTTTTATTATTATTATTATAATGACAGGAGAAATAGCTCGTCGTAAGACAGTTGACGATTTTGTCGAATTGATAGGCATGAATTTCACGAACGAAGTGTCTACTCACGCCCTGAACACGTCCTATACCCAGAAATGGAATAAGCCGGTCATATTGCCCTTGACTGAAGACATTAAGACGTTAATGGAGTATTTAAAACTAAAAGCACTACAAGTTGTCAGCGGAATAAAGGTCGCTTGTGACCCTTCTCTATGGATCAAGTTGAGTGAAATCACGTTGACTCAAACATTGCTTTTTAATCGCCGCCGGCCAGGAGAGGTCGACAGGATACATTTAAAAACATATTGTGATGAACTCGCCTTAATAATAATAATACTTGGGTGGTTTGAACGGCGCCGTTTTCTAAGAGCGCTGTACAACTTAAAATAATTTCTGAAATCCAAATAACTACGGGGTTGATGAATTTATAAAGACCCCCGGCGAAGGCCATTCTGAATGAAAAAAAAGGGCTTGGAGCCAAGTGTGACCGTGTCGTTTTGGGATACATTCTGGCCTTCAAGTACATGATAATTAATTACTATTTTGAAGTTCTGAAACTGCGACAAAAAAAAACTAAAAAACATGAAACAACGTCAGAATTCTTCGAAAATGGTGATTAAATTTGACGAATTCGGTCATTAAGTTAAATATATCGCCATGAGATTTAACAATATTTGAAGGATTTTTAGAGAAGAAGATTATAAATTAAAAACGAGGGACTTGGACCGCACACACGGGCAGGGAAGGAAAAGAAGTGAAATCAAATTTAAATAAAGACAGTCAGGGTAATTTCGGTCTCGAAGACGGACGTGTTTCAGAGTCGCGGTTATACAGGGAGTAATAACAGTAGTTCGGACGTGTAAACGGAAAATAATTCATTTATTGACAAAAATTTAAAGGGATAAATTTTAAATAAAGACAGTGAGGGTAGATTCGGTCTCGGGGACGGGAGGATTTTGAGAGTCAGGGTAATTTCGGTCTCGAAGACGGACGTGGTTCAGAGTCGCGGTTATACAGGGAATAATAACAGTAGTTCGGACGTGTAAACGGAAAATAATTCATTTATTGACAAAATTTAAAGGGATAAATTTTAAATAAAGACAGTCAGGGTAGATTCGGTCTCGGGGACGGACGGATTTTGAGAGTCAGGGTAATTTCGGTCTCGAAGACGGACGTGGTTCAGAGTCGGGGTTATACAGGGAATAATAACAGTGGTTCGGATGTGTAAACGGAAAATAATTCATTTATTGACAAAAGTTAAAGGGATAAATTTAAAATAAAGACAGTCAGGGTAGATTCGGTCTCAGGGACGGACGGATTTTGACAGTGAGGGTAGTTTCGGTCTCGAAGACGGACGTGTAA
Organism: Limnephilus rhombicus; assembly: GCA_929108145.2. Classification (NCBI taxonomy): domain Eukaryota; kingdom Metazoa; phylum Arthropoda; class Insecta; order Trichoptera; family Limnephilidae; genus Limnephilus; species Limnephilus rhombicus. The sequence continues at coordinate 4,022,555 of OV815296.1, forward strand.
ACGGAAAATAATTCATTTATTGACAAAATTTAAAGGGATAAATTTAAATAAAGACAGTCAGGGTAGATTCGGTCTCGGGGACGGACGGATTTTGAGAGTGAGGGTAATTTCGGTCTGGAAGACGGACGAGTTTCAGAGTCGCGGTTATACAGGGAATAATAACAGTAGTTCGGACGTGTAAACGGAAAATAATTCATTTATTGACAAAATTTAAAGGGATAAATTTTAAATAAAGACGGTCAGGGTAATTTCGGTCTCGAAGACGGACGTGGTTCAGGGTCGCGGTTATACAGGGAATAATAACAGTAGTTCGGGCATGTAGACGGGAAATAATTCAATGGTTGAAATTGCGTGGACAGTTTGCGGGGTGCGTGGAAATCTTGGGGGTACACGGGTGATAACAGCGGTTGGGGCTCATGAACAAAGAAAGTAATTTTGAAATTGACGAAAATAATTTAATTAACTTCGGGAAGTTCGCTATTTTGTGAAAATATTCGAACGTACATTCGGAATTAATTTGTTCTCAATTCAGTTCATAATTGCATGAGTTTTGTGTCTTGCGAAAGTGCATGTGGAAATTAAATCGGACTATGCAGCATGGAAAATTTGGTAAGCTTGTTAAAAATTACATATTTACATTACGTATTTAGTACGGGCCTTGCGAAAAAAAGAAACAAAAGCCAAGTTTAATTCTAGGTTTCGGAGAGTGTGCCTACCCAAGGTCATGGTGAGATACTTTATAGTGAGCGATTGTTTTGGGTTTGGGCCATAAATCTTAGACTTCCTTTCTTTTGACACTTCGGGCAATAGCTAATATTTAATTTTGTGTAACTAGACATTTCAGGTGGGTTCCCGGTCTAGTCGATGGGGTGTGCGGAATCAGAGTGCAATTCACATGCGGTAGAGGCGAAACCTTCAGAAAACTAAACTTCGGGAGAACGACGAATTTAAGACTAATGTAGATTATCAGGAATACGTTAATTGTGAGGTTTATTTATTATAATATCGTTACCAAGTGTTAAAATTATTTCACATTTTATTCTACGAAGCATCGCACGAAGAGAAGATCGATAGGCCACGAAGCACCACACAAAGAAGACACCGATTAGTCTGTCTCATTCTCTAGCAGGATAAATCCTATAGATGTGTTTAGTGTCGCACGTTTCGCTTCATCTAGTTTCAAATCACAACGGTGCTAAAGAAGTTTTCAAACCAATAACCATAATGGTGTCGCCGAGGTGCAAAGATTGTAAGGGGAGAGGGTCTTTTGGGGATGTTTTGTGAATTTTAACGGACAAGAGGTATTTATGTATCTTACGATTGTGTTGCGAGACATTACATCAGAAATACTAGGTTAGGGGTCTATTTGGATATAATAAATTACATTACATTAGGAATACCTATTCTCAAAAATATTTTAGAATTTACTCAATAATTGAAGATATTTGTTAGGCAAGATCTGTACGTACTAGGTATATTGGTTTGGAAAAAGGATGCGTTGCATGAGGCTTCTGTTTACTAACAAATGTATACAATAGAATTCCCATTCCCAAAACAATAAAACCCCACGCCTTTTACTTCAAATTTCAGGGATCTCAAGAAAACTGTTATGTAGAGACCTACATAAGCTAGCTTTTGACTTCGTTTAAACTCGCACATGGAAGTGTGCAAAGCACTTTACGTTAGGTATAGTTTATACAAAATTTATAGTTTAGCTTAAATCTCTAGTATTTGCGGTTGAACGAAACCGTCCGTAGGTATTCAAATGTCACACGCGACACGTTTTACGCACATTATTTAGCAAATTTCCTTCATTCAAATTTAATCGAACGAGTTACGGCGCTGAAGCTGGTCATTGCTGGAGTAATTTTGAGTTAAGCTTCCCTATTCCATGAATGTAGGTTACACTTTATGCAGTTATGATCGGGGGCGAAGTGAACGATTTGCTGGTGGGCTACACTATTTCGTAATGAAGGAAAAGAAGTGACGAAACTCGCGTTGGCTTCACTACTCTTTGGTTACGCTCGTGGGAGTTACCTTGTCAGCGGAACGAAGAGAACATGACATACAGAGTTGTTTTAGCAAACGATCGGCGGCTCCTTGTCGGAAACCGGATAAATTTTCATAATCTTCCCCCAAAATTAGAATTAGGGCATCATCCAGCATCGGGTTGGAAATGTACTTTGGACGAAAGCGTAGCAGGGGAAATGAAAGGGATGGAAGTCGGATTCACGACCCGGTGCCATTCATTCCTGGACCCAGCACCCTGGAAGCCGAGCTTGACATTCCTTCTTTCGAGCTGATATTTGAGATGAGCTTGGGATATCACCTATCGTAGGGCGGATGCCCGTGACGCTAAATGGGGGACCGTCCCCGTCACGCCTGTTTCCGTCATGCGAGGGGAGGTATTTTCATTCAAATCAAATACCGATGATCACCGCGGCTGAAGGCTGACGCATGTTTATAACGTGCCTAGGAAAATGTAAGCATCATTTCTACTGGTTCGAGGCGGTGTGCTGGATGGAGAACGGGACTGTTGAGGAGCTTTGTGACTGCAGAGGCGAGGGTCGATGACATCAAAATTCACCTCAAGGTGATCCGCATCAAGGACGGACTAGGAGAAATCCATCAATTCCTCTTGGATTATAACTTAGACGTTCTACTAATTAATGAAACCTGGCTCAAACCAAGTCATACAATAAGTTTACCCAACTATATAATTTACAGAAATGATCGTACCCACACCCGAGGCGGTGGGACGGCAATTTTTGTTAAATACAACTTAGATCATTGTTTAATCCCCTGCCCTTGTACGGAAACAATAGAAGCAACCGCGATAGTAATAAATACGAAAAACCACGGCCCCATCAAATTAGTTTCGGTGTATAGCCCACCAAAAAGAATATTTTCACATATAGACCTAGACAACATATTCAAAACAAATGTCCCCACAATAGTGGCTGGCGATCTGAACTCCAAACATGGCTCATGGTTTAGTAAGATCGACAACACAAAGGGAAAAATCTTAGCTGAATATGCAGCAACCAGAAACATCAGCGTAGGCGCACCTGACACGCCCACCCTGTATCCGCATACAGGAAATCGCCCAGACGTCATTGACATAATAATAACTAAAAATTTACCCCTTTGGCACTTACTGCAGCCGGTACATAAACTCTCCTCTGACCACGTTCCGATACTCTCATCACTCACCGACGACGACATTCCACCCATCCCCAATGACACCACTTCACGTAAAAAAATACTCTGGAACAAACTATCCCACAACCTAAACTCCCTCACGGTCCCCACCTCCATACCAGACGAGGATAGCCTCAACAAAGCGGTTGATGACCTCACTAACGACATCAAATCAGCCGTCCGACAATCAAGCATAGAAGTCCCAATAGATAAACCAAGACCAGACCTACCGAATGACATTAAAGAACTAATCAGACAGAAAAACCATGCAAAAAAAGGACTGGCAAAGAACCTGCCATCCTCTGGACAAAGTTAGATTAAACAGACTTACTCACAAAAATGAGTTAAAAAAATACCGAGACCAACGTTGGCACGACTTCATCTTGTCACTAGAAGACGACCAAGCAGGCTATTGGAAACTCACCAAAAGCCTCCGAAAACCAAAAACAAAAATTTCTCCACTTAATGGACCCAACGGTTTAGTCTATTCAACTGCAGAAAAAGCAGAAACGTTCGCCGACAGTTTAGAAAAACAGTTTACACCTTGCACAACTTACAACGACCCCTCATTTGTTAACACAGTGAATAACAAGGTTGCCGAAATTATAAATCTCCCACACACGGGCCCACCAATTAAATTCACTACCCCCCTAGAAGTCACAAATATAATAAAATCACTTAAATCGAAAAAGGCCCCTGGCCCGGATGCCATAACAAACAAAATCCTTAAGTGCCTACCCCTTAAGGGCGCTTGCGCCATTACCGCCATAACTAATGCCTCATTCCGACTACGCAAATTCCCAAAAGCATTCAAAAAAGCAGACGTCATCTTAATCCCTGAACCGGGGAAAGATTTACTTCAACCAGAAAATCACCGCCCAATCAGCTTACTCCCCTCGATAGGCAAAGTACTTGAAAAAATAATGGTCACCAGAATAAACGCCCATCTCGCGGAAAAAAACTTAATCCCCGACTTTCAACACGGCTTCCATGCAAACCACTCAACCCAACACCAACTTCTCCGTGTAGTAGAACACATCTCAAACGGCTTTAACAAACGCCTACACACTGCAGCTATCTCAATTGACATCAGTAAGGCCTTCGACAGAGTCTGGCACAAAGGTTTATTGTACAATATGGACGAACAAGAATTCGATCCTTCCATGATTCAATACACGCACAGCTACCTAACTGATTGCACATTCACAATTAAAATTGACGGCCATCGTTCCACCGCAAGGCCAATCAAAGCTGGAGTACCTCAGGGCTCCAAAGCCGGCCCACCCCTATACATCGTGAGCTCTAACAAGGTACCAGTCCCCAGAAATAAGGATACCATAATGGCGCAATTTGCCGACGATACCCTCATTTTTTCTAGCTCGGCAAGTGCGCTTCATGGCGCGCGCCGAGTTCAAATACATCTCTCAGTTCTTGAAGAACATTATAAAAAATTCAGAATCTCAGTCAATCCCACCAAAAGTGTGGCCACAAAAAGACACATAAGAACAACTCTATAAATAATCTCGCCCGGTATGACGAAAGTGTCCGAACAAAATATAAATTGCCCAAACAAATCCTTCGGAAGGATTGAAAAAATAGCAGCCATCTTCCGCTCATACTAACAACTAACTATATTCTGTAAAAAAAAAAAAAAATTAAGTTACCCCTATAATCATTTTTCCATCATTATAAAGGAGCTAGAGCTTGTAAACCAAGCTAATTACTCTATTTGCCATTCTGTCAAAGTCAAGTTCAAAACTATCAGCCAAGAAGAAACAATACCTACTCCAGATACCAACAGTCTCCAAGTTCAAACCTCTTTTCAAGTGTTTTAATCAGTTTACCTCTCCCAGTATCCCAGTAACCTAAAATCCTAAAAACCCCAGTCTCCCACAGTCTCCAAAGTGAAAAATATTTATTTTAATCCAGTACTCAAATCAGTTTTGCCATTATACCTAGAAGCATTTTTTGTCAAAGTAGTAAATTCATTTAAAAGACCAGTGGCGTTCCAAAATCTAGTGGCGCACCAAACTCCATTAGCGTGTCATTGTGGCCAGCTCCCTATTATATTTAGTTTATGTACAAACGTCTAGTACAAAGATAATTTTGCTGAATATAATAACTGTTTTCCAACAGCACAACTAAATTTATTGGATGACTTTGATGAAGTTGATGCATCGAAGTTAAAAAATGAGTTAATAGTTTTTTACACCACGTGATGATGGTGCTGCACCATGCTAACAGTGCTGCATCACTTTTAAATTTTTTGTTGACCAATAATTTCCAGGAAATATTTTCAGAAACCATAAAAGTACTGGAATTTATTTGTGTGATCCCAATGACTTCAGATTAAAGCTCACTTGCAATGCTTAGCATCGAAAAAAAATGTAATTTCTACAGCCGTGTCATTGATCATTTCGCAGAAGCCAAAGAAAGGAGGATCGATTTAATATACAAGAAACGTTAGAGTGCTTTTTTATTATTTTTTACTATTAGAATCCACAAGATCAGTATCTATCAAATGCTTTTATCTCAGTACAAAGATATTTTAAATTTTTTCAATTGTAGGGGAATTCAATAGTCATAGTAATAAGAGCTCAAACAATGTTAAAAACATTAATTAACAACACATACACTAAAGTTTAAAGTTAAGATGAAGCCATACTAAATAATGCAAAATCATACAAAATCATATGTTTTTGTTTTGAAAATTTGACCGCTTAGAAGTATTATAGATGCTTCAATTAAATACTGCGTGTAGAACATACCTTGGCCCTTAAAAATATCGGTCATTTTTTTAAATAAGTCTTTTAATAAGCTTAGAAAAAAATAAAGTATTAGGTCTATAAAAAACTTTTTCAACTGCAAACTCTCCTACTTATAAACACTTTTTCGGAAATGGTTTTATTGCATAACGTGGCAAATTCAGTTTCTTATATAATTATCGCAAAAAAAATTGATATTTACCCCCGAACTTCACAATATAAAACAAAATATGCATTTTTCGCTTTGTTTTGCTTACGTGAGTAAATAGGAATAAAGTAGGAGGAATTCGGCAAGAAATAATGAACCTTATGCCTACCGCGTAAGCATCATACGCCAGCATCACAGTATTCCAGTCAGTCGCCGCCCTTTTCTTCTGGCGAGTGGTTGTCCCTTACTCAGTGTCGCTCTATTCCGTGAAATCCTTTCAACTTCTTTCGATTTTTAAACTTCCTTGTGAATATATTATATGCAATGGGTAACAAAGCAAATAAAAAACTGGTGAAGAACAGCGGACTAAAGAAAAGGAAAATCCACGCTGGAATGTTTGGGTAAGTTCTTATTATCATTTTTTTGTCATAATTAGGTACGTACGTAGTTACTGCAAGAAATATTTGTCTATTTTATTATATTTAGCAATCAAACATTTATTTGAATGCTGAAACAAGTTCCATTGATTATCTCGATATACAAATAAATAATTATATAATATATAATGTGCACCTTGATGTTACTCGATCTTTATGCTATAATTTAAACAAAAATAATAGATCAATAATTGGTTTATGATATAATTATTATAGGCAAGTAATGAAGGTGAAATAGTCTACATCTTGTAAGGTGTTGAATGTTTTACAGATACGTCCCATTAATGAGTGAGGCGCTAATTAAACTAATTAGATATTCTCACATAGGAACACAATTTTATTTTATCAATGTATGTAAATGTTTTTTACAGGCCTTTACGAAATCTACAAACGCAAAAACAACCCACTAAAACCACAGAAAGAGAATTTCAAACTATCAATGAAAATGTACAAGTAAGTTGTTTGAATGTACCTATTTAGATACTTATTTATTTATTTATTTTGTTCTTTATAATTTAGTTGATTTATGCAATAATACTAACATTTTAAAAACAACCACAAAATAATGTCCTTGTCCAAAATAGTTGAATTAAATCATTATTGCATTGAAACCAATTTTAAAGCTCGCGCGCTTTTCGTACATATAACTTGCCGCACAGTGCTTAAATTTTATGGACATAAATTATTTAATTATTTTTAATATGTTTAATTTTTCCGTATAAAATAAATGAAAATGAATTTCACCTACTGAAGAATACAATTTACATTTGTAATAATAATTATTATTTTCATTCTTAATGCGATTTTTAAAATTCCGCTGTTATATTGATGTAATTATTTTTGCATTATCACTGTCAGTGAACAAAACTGTGTGAATCAAATCTATATAGAAGATAGGTTTTCGAAAACCCTTTTGCCAAGTTCCTGGAAATAAAACCTTCCGAGGGAATTATAACAACTGTTCGCGCCTTTATTGTTACATGTTGCCTTTTGAAACTACCTATTTGGTGCCCTCTGCCTCAGTTGAATTTACCTCGCCGCACAGGACAGAAGTCTTAAAACCGCACCGCCTTTACAGTTTTAGTAATCAAACCGCAAAGTGAACTTCAAATCTCGCAGCTATTCGCAAGTACCATCGCCACACGTCATCCATTCTCGCTTATTATTTCGCGATCACACGTTCATTCCCAATCGCCATTCCCTTCCATCTCTCCCATCTCTCCCAAACTAACATACCTACCTTTCCAGTGAACACTGAACGAAGTGGGAAGCAGTCTGGGTAAGTGCGAAGAAAAATATAATAAAATAGGTAATTAAGAACCGCAATTTTACAGTCCACAAAACGCAGCATTTGATCCCTCGATCTTGAGAGGGGTCATTTGCTACCCGACGCAACAACAACAATTATTTTTGTTTAATACCTAAACTACAGCCCAAAGTTTCCCATTTAGGTGATTACTGCAGAGCTATGGTTCTTTTTAAAGTTTATTATCCCCGAAATAATAAAATTAAATTTTCACTTATTTAACTAGAAACAACTAAACTAAACACATTTTCACAATGCATATAAATACATTACATGACAATATTATTCATTAATTATTTTTTGATTAAGCGTAATAATAAACAATTTTTTTTAAATATATCTATACTTTTGTCATTTTTAATGTCGTCCGTAGGTGAATACTATTGTTGAACTTTGGTTTTTTCAATTTTTTATTTATTGTTTAATATTAATATAGTGAGAAATGTTTTCAAAGGTAATAAAATATGTTTTTAATTTCAGATCGAATGTGATAAAGAGAACATGTTACTACCCCACAATCCCATTCAAAAGCAAAGCCTGTTATTCGAGGAGATAGAACACACGGATGTCGAAAATCATTCTCTTGTGGTGAGTTAACTATTTTAATTTTATCTCTGACTAGCTGCGTTACCCGGCTTCGCTCAGGACAAATTCGAGAGTGTTCTGGAATGTTCCCGATTCCCTATTCCCGAACATTCCACAACATACTCCGCTAATCCTTCCAGAACTTTCTAAAGCTCTATGGAACCTTCTAGAACTTCCGGAAGACTGTTCTAGAAATTTCAAGAGGGCGAAACTTCCAGCCCTTATATCTTCAAAAGCAAACCCTTCAGGGAAAAAACTGATACCCTTATTCCCTAGGGGGGAAAGAGATCTACCACATCATATAACTCCCTTGATCGTACCGGGACTTGTTTCCGAGTTTTTGCGAGCCGCACGTTTGTTTGGACTTTCTTTTATAATGTATATTGATTACCTCTGCGTTTTTTTTAATATTATGTATGTATTTACGGCCTCCTGGTCGATGGGTAAGGCTACCGACAATACGGAGGTTGCGGGTTCAAGTGCCTGCATGCGCAAGTTTTATTTAATTTATATTTTTTAATGTTAATATCGCACAAAAGTCCCAAATGCCCGGAGCCGGCGAGACTGTCGCATCCCCAATTGGGGTTCGCTGTGGGGCAAGTTGGGTGGGTAAGTGGGAAGTGGAAGGAGATGGGAAGAGTAAGGTGCGGAAGTACCGGGCCATTTAGATCTTTTCACCAAAGAGCTCCGTAGCACAGCATAGCTCAGGGCGGTTGTGAACAGTTGGGATTCATGTGCGGTATTCACATAATTTTATATATATATGCAAATATAAATACAATGCTACCCAGCCCTTCGGAATATTGACAACTTGGCATTAAAGAATTCTAACTTTTGCCTTATTGACCCATATTTATTATAAGCTTGTATGGTTGACGAAATTCCCGGTATTTTCAATGTTTACTTTAGAAATGACTGGAATAACCAGAACCATCAAATCATACCTGACCTGTTTATGATCGTAGCCTATTGTTGGCTTACCGCTAGACGGGAAAGTACAGAGTGATTTAAAATCTACCCTTTCAAAATATGCAATAATTTGTAGAGGTACGTCGTCAAAAAATAATAGATTGTAATTAAAATTGCAATAAAGACCTATCACTAGGCCATCAATGTGACAGGCGATTTCTTTTTTCAGTTTGGATGTTGGCAGCCGTTGAAAAAAGCCTCTCCGAGGCGACTGTAGGTACATGGCTTGTATGAAAAATAATTTTTGCGCGAGTTTTTTCAGTTGACACACGGTATATAATCAAACGGAGATACGTGCAAAAGGTTTTTTTTATAGTATTCATATTCGTAAATATTTATTCGGCGAATACGAATATTCAGTAAATGTCTACTATTCGGCGAATACGAATATTCGTATTCGTTGCATCACTAGATTTTGGTGCATGACGATTATTTTGATAAAATAGCGGTGTGAGCAGGGTGTTTTATTTTCATTAAACATATAATTATGTTTATATTTTAAAAAATATGTTTAAATTTTAGAGTTGTACATAATTTGTAATATTTTATTATTTTTTAGTCTTAAGTGTATTTAAATTTAGTGTAACAGTAACAGAAAGTGCTAAAATCATAATAAGGAACTCCAGTGAAAAATATTATGGCTTTAAAAAAATATGTTCATATAGACCAAGAAACGCTGATTCTGAATATATAAGTTTTATTTCATAATATTAAATGCAGAGTTTTTAATAAATTATTAAAAAGTGCATTTTTAAACCTCTTCGGAAAACACAGCGTTAAGTTGGCATTACTGAAATGGTTAACCGTGACGTCACAGTTAACCTGTCACCTGTGTATTGTATTGTATTGACATTTGAAATGACTTGAAGTGCACACGTACCTATGCAATTCAACATTTCGTGTTTTTGGTTTATTTTCATACTGTTTATAGAGATTTAGATAAATAATAGTTATTGTGTTTATTGAAACATAATTTAGGCCCTCAACAATTTACGAAAGGGGCTATATTTGCGGACAATCTGCAATAAATGTTGTCTATTTGAGGTTAAAGTCGTGTCATATTTTGAAGTTTGTTTTTATGTATTTTCAAATTGTTTTTAGTATAGGGCTTTTTATACAAGTTGTTACACACTCGTCATGATCAGTGTATTATAAATACCAGTGTTTCTGTATGTATTATACATAAAACAATGTACCTACAAAGTAACACCTGACACAAAACACGACGTCACATGTATTTGCAATGAAAGAGATGATTTATTGTTTTTATATTGCACTTTGATTAAATACAATAACAGTAGCGGTGAAACTTTGGACATTTTACCAATGTTTTTCTATATTAAAAGCAGTTAATCTTGAATAAAAACACACCTCACACCTAAAAGTCATTGCAAAGCATTCCGCCATGATTATTCTGCGTTCTTCACAGTGTTGCCAACAGTTAGAAGTGAAATTTCCCTAGAATTTCACATTTACGCAATTACCTACGTAGCCACCTGATTGTGTAACACTAATCCTGTTATATGTTAATTAATATGATAATTTATGTTATATTTGATGAACAGTTAACATTCAATCCGCATGTAAATGAAATCACAAATAAAGCCTTAAAAATGCTTGGTTTTATATGTAGAACCGCATGCGACTTCAAGTCATTAGAATGTTTGAAAACACTGTACACATCTTTAGTAAGAAGTCAAGTAGAGTATAATTCGCCTATTTGGTCCCCCTTTTATAAAATACATTCCAACAATATTGAAAGGGTACAACACAAATTTCTACGATTTATTAACTTTAAACTAAATATTCCAATCCAAAATATAAATTATATCCAGCTGATGCACCAACTAAATTTGATTACGCTGTCAGATAGGCGAATTATCTCCGACCTTGTGTTATGATAAAATATTTGTCAATATATCTCGAAGTTTATTTTATCATAGATTTAGGCAAGCAGGTACCTCATTTCAAGAGGTGATTAAATAATATTAAATAAGCTTCTACATAAATTTATTTTTTTAAATTTTGGAAGTAACATCATTCATTTTTTCTTTTTTGAATAGGGTATAAAAATCGAATATTTTGTTTAGAGCCCACTTCTGAGTAATCTTTCTATGGTGGTGGAGGGTTTTACTGACAAGTCGGGCGTGATTCTTATTGATTACGTTAATAATTTTATAAAGTAAAACGATTATTATTTTATCCGAACTGGATCATAATTAACTAGGCCGCGACTATTGTAATCGTGGTGCCGATAAGTGTTGTAAACACACATTTCTGTCTTCGTAATTTTCACCGAATATAACTGATGGTTAATTTTGAATTTACTTGCCAAGTAATAAGCAATTTATTTTAAAACATGGAAGATTTAAAATACAAGAAATTTAATCTGTTAAATAACGAAGGAATAATTATTCTCGCCTGATAATACAAGATTTTCATGGCTGGCTTTTGATTTTGGGAGCAGATACTGTTTTCGGCTGAAATCAGTTCCAGGTATTTTGTCTGACCATACTTCAGGAGAAAAACCAGAAGCTCAAGATCGTAATTTAGATAGATAGTTAGAATCATGTAAATTTTTGGTCGATTCAAGGAAGGTGAGTCTTAAGTTCTGTTAATATGTTTATTGGTTCCAGTTTTATTTTATTATGTGATAATAAATCTTTTTATTCATATTTCTTAATAATACTGTCTATTTTATTTTAAAAATCCTTCTAATTTAATCGTATAGTTTTCATACCAAAGACCCTGAGAGAGGATTATTGTTTTACTAACTGCTAGCCTGGTTAATAAACCAGTGGCGCCCCTTTTAAAAATAAAGCTGGCAGATGTTTAAGTCATATTTTTAATATGACACTTGTTCTACTAAATAAAATTATTAATTATAGAATCGACAGCCCTGAAATTCTGGCCACAATAAAATTATTTGTACCTTCCAAAAATACGAGACAAAATTCCACGTTTTTCTGTGACAATTTCAAAACAAATTATCAAGCGCACATATCCCTAAATCGAATACAAAATTTTGGTAATAAATTTGGTAATGTCGTTGATATATTTAGAGATTCCGTAGCAGTGCTTAAACGAAATCTACATAAACACTTTGCTGAAATGTATGACTTCACCATTCCATAGTGAAAAACCCTTTTTAGCTTCTATTTATTTCACTCTTTTCTTTTAGACTTTTAAACTTTAATATATATATGTAACTTTACAAATTAATATTGTAATTTAATTTATATTTCGATTATGCTTAAGTCCCTACTAATGCTGATTAATTTCAATCCCGTTATTTTTGTTAGTAAGTACAAAAAAAAAACTGTTCTCCATAATGGTATTCTATATTATTTGTAAAACATTTATGTAGGTACTACACATATAATAATTATTTTATTCATATATGTACTTAAACTTTTATATGCCATATAGTTAATGTAATAATACTAATAACAATGTATGTAAAAGCCCAATGGGCGTTTAAATAAATAAATAAAATAAATAAAAATAAAATAAAATTAATTGGAAAGATATCGGAACTTGGTAAATATACTAATAATACCGTGATTTTCCAAATAAAACACTTTTTGCTACGTGAAGTAATAATTTAAAAGTACGAATACACTCACCACTGAATTAGAAACTGAATTCCAAATTTAAAAAAAACACTTTGCAAAATAAAAATCATAAGCAACCCGCCGCTCATTTGTACCAAGCGTGGTATTTTGAAGACCCCCCCCCCCGAACGTGTCACGTAGTATGGGTACGTTCCCTAATATCATTTTGAGTTGTCAGTGTTAAAAATAACATGGCATGTAAGTACATGAAAAATAATTAAGATTCATAGGAATTCCAAAAAATATATATACGTATATATATAAATAATACCAGTAATACTGTCATATGTAATAAAATTTTGGCCAGAGTTCGAAATTTCCCTAGATTTTGTCCTGATTTCCCTTATCCCTAAAAAATATTTTTCTCCCCTAGATCTAGGGAAATTTCCCTCGACATAACATCACTGATTCAAAATGACAACTTAAAAAGTAAAAAAATTAGACCACCATAGATACGGTGCGTTTCTGGGAGTCTTTAAAAATTAAAACTTTGACAATTATTTTAACTATTAAAACTAACTATAAAAATAAAAATAAAAATGCAGTTATTTAAGTTTGAAGGTCTTTATTCATTAAAAAAAATAAAAAAATTGGACTGGAGTTCTCTATTACAGTCAAACCCGCTTAAGAAGTTCCCGTTTAATATGTTTTCCCGCCTAAAAAGTTCAGTATTTTCAACCCCGAAAAATTCACACACAAAACACGCATTTTGTTCCCGTTTAATATGTTTCCCGCAAGAAAAGATTTCTCGCTTAAGAAGTTCAAAAATATAATCCCCTAACAAAATAATTACCCTCTTAAAAAGTTTTTACAGCACAAATTATAATTGAAAGCATTTAACTTGCCCAATAAAAAAACCCATTTCGTATTATATTACTGTCATGCCGGCGGGCCGGCTTCATCCTTTGTTCTGCCTCTAATAGGTCCAATAAACAAATAAAACCCATTTCACCTATTTGAAAAATGACCATTATCGATGCACCAGAATAACCCGAGACATAAACATGAGATAATGAGCTCTAAAATACACTACTCTAAAGACCATTATCGCATAACGTCGCTGTGTCAATTGGAAGCGTTTTCATACTGTAATTTTAATCCTCTTGCCTCTCCACTTTCACATAAATCACAATGAGTGTGATAGAGATAGAAGCCAAAGCTTTCTGACAGCACAGCTGGGATCGATGTTGCTCAAAGAGAAAAAGGTGGCATGTACACAAATCAAAAATAAAATTATTTATTTTAATAATGTTGGGGGTCGCGAAATTTCAATTCCGCGGAAATATGTCATCTTATATCGAACAAAATGTGGCAAATCTGCATCTGACAAGCCCGTCTTTTACCAATTTTTTTCGATTTCGACAATTTTTACTCGGAAAATATCGTATTTTTGTGTATTTATACTTCGAATAGAAGGCCGTCCGCGGCGGTACACAGCTGCGTAAACTCGATTTACCCAGGGAATAAGTCGTATTATTACGAATTTATTCCGAAGAACCTACCCAAATTTGAATTTGCCGCCAAGAAATTTATTTTTCGGCGATTTTTTTTCGTGAAATTTCGAATTACGTGGGAATTCGTTAATTCAAAATTTTATTTTTGATGTCCCGTGGATTTCTAATTAACAGATTCTACTAGTATATTTGCGGCACGTTCCAGAGTGGAAGATACTCTCAGTATCGCTCTGGTATAAGACCACCATTCAGAATTGAAATGTTGCTTGAAATGGCTTTAGCTTTGTATATTTGGTGACCAGATCTGAATAGCCAGGTACTTTCCCACCTTACTCTTCCCCATCTCCTTCCCTTCCCACTACCTTCAGCCTCACTTCATCATACCCCAATTGGCCATATGTCATATCATGATGCCATAGTCTCACTTGCTCCAGACGGGAGCAGCTGGGGCTCTTGTGAGATTTTCACATTTAAAATAAATCATTTTTTTGGTTTTAAATTTTTTTACATTTTTTAACGCTATTAAAGCAATATTAATATTTTGGAGAAACGCCTTTTACTAACAGAGCATCATAACAACAGATTGTATCTGTACCCAGCTGACAAGTAGTACATATTAGTAAGATAGCAGAGCGTGAAGTCGACAGAGAGTCAAATCATTGCCTTTACCAAAATTTGAAATGAGCTGGTTGGTGGATACCTTTTCAAATACGTAAATTACTGTACTTTAATTTGATTTTCTTAGAAGTTGACAGTCGAAAAATTAAGGGGAAAACCTCGTATCCCTTTGTAAATCGGCATTTAAAATAATGTGCTCATAAAAGTACCGCTAACCCGTATATTGTGACGTTTTTGTTATCATGTACCTATGCATTTTGGCAAAATAAATGCCTTTGTCATAGTGTTTGAAATAAAGAGCTCTACCAAGCAAGCCGTGAACTCGGCAGAGGGTCAAACCATTGCTTTTGCCAAAATTTGAAACGAACTCGTTGGTGGATACCTTTTTCAAATATGTACGTAAATTTTATCAGAACATTTACGGAATTTTACTATCCGACCGGCCAGTCTATACAGAGTAAACAAACCCTAGGCGTCTATTAATAGATAAAGGGGTCAGCTATTTGTCCATCTCTTTTAATTTGTATAGAAAACGAATGTGCGGGTGCGATAGAGGATAGAGTGCTTAGCAAAGTCGTCTTCACCTATTCAACTTTTGGGTTAGGTGCATGATACCTAACAGGGTGAAAGGAAATTTACGAATTCTGAGCATTTGAAATAATAAACTCTAAATTGTCTTCCTTTAGAGCCCATTATCGCATAAACTTTGCTTTGTCGGATGAATCTCTAAGGGGTTGAAATACTAATCTAATTTTGTGATTGTATTTTTGACTGGTGTAAATTTTGAACACTTTGAAAAAAATGGCTTAACCTGCCACTACATTAAATGAAACCTAGCATTTGGACGAAGCATTTGACTTTAGTGAACTTTTCCTGTCCTTTTGATTTGTATCTTGGCCAGCCTTCCTTATCTTGAAAATAAAAACAAAATGTTAGTTTCGGATTACATTTCGTGGTTGGTGGTTTAAGTGGTTACATTTCACTTTCATTCCTATTTTCAATAAACTTTTTTTTTTGGTATTTTAGTCAGCTTATTTTTTTTACTTTTAAAATTTATTTGGTAAAATAAGTTAGTTTTACTTTTTTTCTGGTTTTCATTACTTACACTATTAACTAGTTTTTTATCTTAGTTTTATTTCTTCTTCTTTTTTTCAGTACATAGTTTAGTAGATATTTCATAGTTTCGATTACACTTTTAATTATTTTTTTCAAAATTATTTAGATTGTAGTTTTATTTTTAAGGGTACAATAGGTATATTAATTAATTCATTTTATTTTTACTAATATTTTTTAAGATAAATCATCTTCTCCTCTCATCTTTTTATGTAAAACTTTTTAATTTGTTTTTAATTTTTACGTTGTTGAATATTGTAACTATTTCTTTTCATTAATAAGTTAGTTTTTTATTCTAGTTGTTAAAATCTTTTCTTGTTATCATTATTTCTGTTAGATAGTGAGTAGTGAGTAGTGGGTAGTTGGTAGTTGGTACCCTTTTTGTTTTTAATGAATTCTATAATGAAAGTTAAAAGTATTCAGCGGAAAACATTATCGTTGATGGAAAAACTCAAAATTATCAAAAAAGTTGATAGTTCTCCTAATACAACACGTGAACTTTTGAAAACTTTTAAAGTGAACTTTTTGTAGCAAGCCTATCAGCTACGTATATATTTTTAATTCATAATACATATTTTTATTTAACCTAAATATCGTACAACTACAATATTTATAAAACCTTTGATTGGATGTTAACTTGACACTCAAATTTAATACAAAATTGAAAGAAAATTGAAAACCCTCTTAAGATGTTTTCCCGCTTAAGAAGTTTTTATTGACCGGTCCCTTGAAGAACGTCTTAACAGGGTTTGACTGTATTTATTTTAGATCGAAACTACACCTTCTGCTGAAGAGGACTTCAACATAAGTGGACGCCGGATAGTCGACGTGATGTTCCTGATTAATCAGTTAAAAAAGATTTTTGATCACGGAACTAAATTAGGATGCCTCAACGAAAATTTAAAAGTCGTAGCTGAAAGGAGGAGAGGTCTGTCATCGAAAATAACATTTAGGTGTAATTTTTGTAATGGTATTTTTCCAATTGCGACAGATCGTAATAATGTGAACGTTGTTCAAGTGGATATTAATAGTTCTGCAGTTGCAGGAATAATGGCTATAGGAGGGGGTTTCTCTGCATTGCAAGAGTTCTTAGGCGCTTTGGACATTCCAACAATGTCACAAGCAACTTATCAAAAATTCCACGAAAATGTTTCCAAGCAATGGGAAGAAACATCAATAGATGTAATGACTGATGCTGCCGCTGAAGAGCGTGATGCAGCTATAGAGGAAGGACGTTTGGATCGAAATGGCGTTCCAATGATCGATGTCATTGCAGACGGTTGTTGGGGAAAACGGTCATACAGGTCTAATTATTCGTCATTATCTGGTGCTGCTGCAATCGTCGGCAGGAAAACGGGTAAAGTACTATTTATGGCGGTTCGCAATAAATTTTGCTCGATTTGCTCATTTGCAGAACGAAAGAAAAAACCCGTCTCGGAG
The DNA here is from genome assembly GCA_929108145.2 of Limnephilus rhombicus. NCBI lineage: Eukaryota > Metazoa > Arthropoda > Insecta > Trichoptera > Limnephilidae > Limnephilus > Limnephilus rhombicus. The sequence continues at coordinate 4,040,205 of OV815296.1, forward strand.
CATATTTGTTACAAAAACTATTCGGGGTCTTCTTCGGGTATGGAGGCTGAAATCATACTCGAAGGATTCAAGCGTTCAATTTCTATGTACAACCTATTGTTCGCTAGAATTATATCAGACGGTGATTCGAGCACTTACTCTAAAATTCTTGCCGCTCGACCCTACGCAGATTATACCGTCGAGAAGGTTGAGTGCAGAAATCACGTTCTTAGAAATTATTGCAACAAATTACGAGCCTTGACACTTGATACGAAATATCCTAAAAAGTTTCGTAATTTTATAACAGCGGAACGAATTATGTCTATTTTTTCCAAACTAGTGGATCGCCTTAATTGTGTTAATAATTTTGAATAAAATAAATAAAATTAAATAAAACCATATTCTGCTACCGGCTTCAGAATACTGGCATTTTTATAATATTCCCTATGCATTAACAATAACTTATAATAACAATAACTCATGCAATAATTTTTTTTTCGATTGACCTTCCACTTCTAGACCCCTAGAGCTGCCTCTGTATACAGTGAAACCCTCTTAAGTTCCCGCTTAAGAAGTTTGGTTTTTTCAGTCCCTCGGCCCAAAATTGGCCCAATTTTTCCCACATATAAGGTTTTCCTGCTTAAGAAGTTTGTTTTTTCCGGTCCCTTGGAAAACTTCTTAAGAGGGTTTCACTGTAGTACAATAAATCAGTTCAACTCTAACTAATAACAACTTTATTATTTCATTCTACCCCTGAAAGACCCTTCTCCGACCTGCTGCCTCCTGCCGAAGTTCTGCCTGAATGAGTACCTGATGCCTACCTCTGCAGTCGCCCACACCGCCCCTCGGTGCCAGGCTCGGGCAGAAACTAGAAGCTCCCAGTACTGCCACCGATGCCTGATGGGCACTGGATGAACGGAGGCCAGCAGCCACAAGAAAAACACATCTGTACCTCAGCCTAATTCGCCCTCACACACCATTTACTTCATACACGACGTACAACAAATTTCAAGTAACTCTAAACCCGGATTCCCGGATAACCTGCAAATCAAAGGGCTATGCAATTATAACACTCCAGCGGATCGTATCTTCAAATACAAACATAGGACATTTAACCTAACAACCTTATCATGAAGTTCCGTGATGATGATGACAGCAGCGACGAAGAATATTTTCCTGGGAGATGGTGGTGGGGATGCCTCGGAGAACTGCTTTGGTGGTCTTGTCTTCGTAGAGTTCACGTGTGTGGAAGTGGGTGGTCTGTAATTCAAGATACGACGTTTGTAATGTCTTGTTTTGGAAATTGAATTAATTCTCAACGGACCGGAGTGTTTTGTAAACATGGTGATGGATGTACACTCGATTGAGGAAAGTAAGGGGGTGGTATTATGTTGGTGTGCGATTTAACTTTTCACCTAGATGGCTGTGTAGTTGGTAGTTTTTGATATATTGTGTAAACAGTTTATGTATGTTTCCTTCATGAGTAAAATGTGTAAGTTGTTTGTGATCTTGGCAATGAGGTTGCCGATCTTGGAGAAAAATTAATTTTTGAAGAAATAATAATAAAAAAATCAAAAATATTGAAGGAACTTGCTGAAGGCTGGGGAGGGGGGGTTAAAGTGAGGGGGAGGATGGGGTGTTAGGGTGAGCATAAGAAATATTGAAGGAACTTGCTGAAGGCTGGGGAGGGGGGGTTAAAGTGAGGGGGAGGATGGGGTGTTAGGGTGAGCATAAGAAATATTGAAGGAACTTGCTGAAGGCTGGGGAGGGGGGGTTAAAGTGAGGGGGAGGATGGGGTGTTAGGGTGAGCATAAGAAATATTGAAGGAACTTGCTGAAGGCTGGGGAGGGGGGGTTAAAGTGAGGGGGAGGATGGGGTGTTAGGGTGAGCATAAGAAATATTGAAGGAACTTGCTGAAGGCTGGGGAGGGGGGGGTTAAAGTGAGGGGGAGGATGGGGTGTTAGGGTGAGCATAAGAAATATTGAAGGAACTTGCTGAAGGCTGGGGAGGGGTGGTTAAAGTGAGGGGGAGGATGGGGTGTTAGGGTGAGCATAAGAAATGAAATGATTGATTGTGTGGAGGTGAATGTTGTTTGGGGAGTTACCTCAGTAGAACAGGAGGGCGAGGTTGAGGTCCCTGCTGGTCACTTGGGGCACTCCTTGCAGTTGGCCGGGTGGGAACTGTTCTCTCCGCTTGGTGCAGGTAGTCGTGAAGTGATCCTACACGCACAGTAAGTCCTGGAGTTCAGTGAGGATTCCCTCCTCCGTGATGGTGGTGGGGATTCCATGGAGTATTGACGACTACGCCGGTTGGGATAGCTTTTGCGTTCAGATCTGAAGAAAATTTACAATCTTTAGTAGAAATAAACGAAGATTAGAAACAGAGATATACAATAATCCACACATCAGCAAAAAAACATGTTTTCAAAACTCGTTATATCAATTATAATTTAAGAATAATTAAAAAAAGATTTAATACTACAAATATTCAAAGAAAATGTAACTAAAAAATTTAAACTCAACTCATCATAGGCATAAATTTAACATCCAAATTCCTCTATTTTCAACACAACAAATGCACAATAATTATATTTACAAAGGCATAAAATATTTTAAAAGTCTTCCCGAAGAAATTAAAAAAAAATAACAGATTTCGTATCATTCAAGAAAAAGGTCAATTTAATCTTTAAAAAAAATCAACAACCATAACATCACCAATCAAAATGTTATAACTTCAATTCATGTCATATCAAAAATTAACATCACAACATAGTTTATATTTATTGTATACACTAAGTAAAATGTATGTTATAAAAATGAAATAATAGTAGTTTATATATTATATTTATATATAGTTAATATTTATTGTATACTGTAAGTAAAATGTATGTTATAAAAATTAAATAGTTGTAAAATAACTCCTACGCCAAGCTCAAGAGCTAGTACTCTTCATTGGCGTAGAAATTCATTAAATCATGTTCTTTTCATTAAATAAATAAAATAAAAAGTTTTAGCAATCAAAATTATTAATAAAGATTTAAACAATTTTTCAAAATAATGGTGATTCCTTTCAGTGTGATATTTACCTTTCTTTTTTATTACTTAAATAATACTTTCTAAATCTATTTTAATAATCGAAGTAGCAAGCCTCAACTGGTTTACCAAATTTACCTCACTTATTGACCTTCTATTTTCGTTTTCTTTGTATTTCTTTTTTGAATAAGAAACTTTACAAACACATGTAGATCCAAAGGCACTAACAGTTTTTGGGCAAAATATGTAAGTACATTGTGCTAAGTATACGGCAAAGATATTGAAATACAAGAAATATGCTATGATGTCGCCCATCCGTCGGCAGACTACTTACCTATACCTTTAGGCATAGTTTGAATACGGAAAGAATTAATTCATTTAGTTGATTTTAAGGTATGCAGTAGTATTGGTTAACAATATCAGCGACACCAGGAAACACAGTCCCAACCAATAAAAGCTGTGGATAGCACATCTCTTATATTTCAATATCTTTGATATACGGTATAATACGGGTGCTGAGGGTGCATTAGGTGCCGCCCGGCTACTAAAGATATTATGAAAATAGACCACAACACTGTCATTTCTTATTATTTGATAAGGTGACCGGACAACTCGGAAGGAAACCATCTCAGATAAGTCATTTAAAGTGATAAAAAAATATGTAAAAATTGGTATCACCGAAATGAAAATATATGTACAATGTTTTGACCAATGAACGCATAGGTTACGTTGGGTTAGGTTTATCGGCCAATTTAAAATAATTTTTTTCATAGCTTTTAATGACTCTTAAGGAGGTGTTGAGTTGACTTTATACTCAGTTGTCATGGAACCATTTGATAAGTGGTACTGGGTGTAATTTGGTTTGTGTTTCTGGGTGAAAGTATTGGTAATCCAACATTCAGTTAGAAAGTCTGTAGTAGAAGTGTTGGTTAGGTTGTCGAGTTCATCGTAATTTGTTGTTGAGAGAACTTATGTTTTGATTCCGTATAGTTTGTGACAGTGAACTATTGAGGACTGAGTCACATAATCTCATAATGGCGGTGCGGGTTATTTAGATCAATTTTAAATCATAAAGTCATCAGGCATAAAGGAAATGCAATTTTAAGGACTTGGTGATTTGCAAATGTGTCACCATTTTTGTAACATCCTTTTCAAGTTTAATTTTGATAACATTTTCGCCAGGTTCTTTACGGACAAGCAATTTGCTTGCTTTAAACCACACAAATTGAAAAGTATTTCTTTTAACGTAAAGTAATCTTTATCAGTAGTTTTTTCATCACTTTTCAAAGGTTTGTTGAAATGCCACTGTGTTGAATTATCTGTTCTCTGTTAGGATCATATAGCTATAGCATGATGTATGTTACCTACTTGGGTGCATTATTCTAATTAAATCTTAGACAAATACAAATGCACAGCGTAATGGAGGACAATGGACGGTGAAAATAATTTTTAAAAGGGGTCAAATTCAGTAGTGGTTTGTGGATCATTACACCCAAATCAAGGTTGGTACTGAACAAATTATTAATACTAGAAATTAGAGAGATCTAAATTTTTTTTAAACTAAAATTTAATGTTAATCAAACAATATTAATAGGATTGTGTTTGCATGGTTGAATTTCAGAATCCGACTTCCAACGCATGTTTACCGCCACGCCTTACCCGTCGCACCATATAAACATCCATGTACGTGGATTTTCAGACAAAGCTACCATTGTAGTTCGGTTTCTAATTCAAGAATCCTTCACAAGATGATGCAATATCATCGGCAAGACCCAAAGGGACGTTCCCTTCCTAGGTATAAGTTCTACGAATTTGTGAACCTGGAGTATCTCCCGGATTTCGAAAGATTGACGGTAATACTCAGTTGTATCAAGCGGCTGTATATTACATACTACGTCATCGCCCGTCCCGGTTACTTTTTCGTGGTGGTGGCTAGCCATCACTGGTTGACACTATTGACAGTGGATTCGAGGAACGGGCTAATTTTGGAACCAGTTCCTATTGGATTTACAAAATGAGCACCATCACTAACTTTATAAAAAGAAAATTGTTTATCTGAAGTGACCTATCTGCCTGAGGTAAGTTTATTTTTTGTATTTGGAAATAATTAGAACCTAGGAAATCATATTTGCAGTGCACTTAGCGTGATTTTTCACAAAAACAGCGCTATACAAGTTTGTTGACTAGCATTCTTTGGGTTCATGGGGTTTGGTTTGTTCGGGTCTTGTCGGAGGATGCATCTGCCCGCCAACTGCATGGCAGGCCAGATCGGGAGAGTACGGTTGAGGGAGTCCCTTTGACTTATCCAGCCGTACTCTCTCGGAACATCGCCTTGCACCGCAGTGGCAGAGATGGATTCATACGTCCCGTCACTCCTGGATACACTGACCCCCAGATTCCTACTCGTCCCCAATACCCTTTTCCTTCCCAGAACTTCCTCTTCTTTCTTTCCTAAAAATGACCCTCCACACAGCGTCCCCAAATATGACATAGGCCCTGAGGGGAAGTATTTTCGTCAGGGCCTCCTGTGTGGACTAATATAAAAAAAACTGTTTACTAACCTTTAGCTCGCTTGTGAACTGATCTTGGCTTGCTCGAGAATTGCTTGTGATCAGCATGTGGCCTGCAACCGGATAGGTGTGGAGTCAAGACAGGAAGTCTGAGGGTCTCCCTTGCCAGTTAAGCGTCCTGGTTGGTGATGTTAGAGGAAGGAATCTGGTTGGTAGTGGGCTGTTGTGTGGCGACGGAGGATTTGTATGTAGTGGGGTTGATACCATCGAAGTAACAACTTTGCCAATCTGCCTCCAATGGCGCGGCGCTTGTCCCCAGTCTTATCTTGCAGCATCGTCAGAGGTAGCTTCTACGAAATGAACTCCACGATGTGGATCTTCAGATTCACCCAAGTGGCGATTGCTCCGGCCACCATATTATAGACTCGACCGGACTGCAGGATTTCTTGGCTGGTGCGGGCGTGTTATGTGCTGGAGCAGACATGGCGGCAGTATCTGTAATAATACGAGTATTGGCTAGATGAATACCTTGAGATAGGAAATTGTCTCCTTAATAAAGGCTTGTGTTGCCTGGAGAAAGCGGGCGAACTGAATGGGGTGACTGGAGCGCCCCGGGGCTCAGGATAGCGTCTTTGATAAGCATTTTGATAAGCAGTGTCCTGGTGTTATTGAAGTAAAAGGGTAATAAATTTCGACATGATTTTTTTCTTATTCTACAAGTTTCAATAGAGACATTTTATCCAGAAGGTAATTGTAATCAATGTTTAGCATAAGAATATGTAATTTATAGTTTATAAACCTTAGAAACATCCGTTGAATCTTTTTAATGTTGTCTGAATGAATGTTGAAAAAGGGAAACCATAACGTTGAGTCATATTCAAATGTTTTAGAAAGGCGATAAAATACGCTTTAAAATTTTATAAATCGAAATAAACAAATAATTTTTGAAGTATAAAAATTTTGCATGACAACATAAAATTTTTTTAAAAATGACTCGCCTTTTGTTTCTTGTAACAAAAAGAAAAAAATAAACACATACATATTTTATGGTCATCTCACTTTTTGTCAAACATTGGTGTATATTTTACTTCTTTTGTGGTTAACTTTTAGATTATAGCCACATAGAATGTGAAGGAGAAATCATCAGTTTTGCGGATGATACTGTTCTCCTAATAAATGGGAATAATTGGACAGAAACATTTAAGAAAGCAGAAGACACACTTAATAGGATTAAAAAATGGCTAGACTACCATTCACTTACACTTAATGCTAATAAAACCAAATTCATTACTTTCAAAATAAAAAATAAGAAAAACTCCAAAGAAAAAATGAACTTGAAAATTCATAGCCCGCATCACTTAAACGAGAATTGTAATTGTCCCTCATTAGAAAACGTTGACCATATAACGTATCTGGGTCTAAAAATTGACCGAAACTTAAAATGGACCGAACACATTACCTATTTAAATAATAAAATTAAAAAACTAAGTTATTTTTTCCAATCTATCAGGAATGTCCTCATTAAAAAAGACTTAATCAAGATTTACATGGCTCTGCCAATCACTGTTGAATACGGTATTATCGGATGGGGCAGTGCAAATAAAAACATACTAAATCCACTAATTAAAACTCAAAAAGCCATAATGAAAATTATACTGAAAGTTCCTGTAAGAACTAGCACTGACGAAATCTTCAACAATCTTAACATAATGTCAATTAAACAACTATATTCTAAAACTATACTCATTTACATTCATAAGTACAAAACCCAAGAAATAACAACTGACACGTACATTAGAAACACTAGATCTCATGGTCAAAAACATATCCAACAAGTAACTGCTAACACAACATTTGGGCAAAAAAGCTTCTTATTTTATGGCATTAAACTCTACAATAAAATACCACTCTCACTCAAAAACCTCAACATTATAACATTTAAATTTCAAATAAAAAGCTGGATACTAAATATAGGGAGATCAGAAATAGAAAATATACTGAAATCAAATACAGACTAAAACCGAATCTAATGAACTGAATTATAAAAAAACACTATCTTATTTACTTTATAATTATTAAAAAAAAAATACTACATGATATATGTTATGTCGAATTCATATTATTCTTATAATTAAATTATAAAATGTAAATGAAATCCTCAGCACGGTAGATCCCAGTGAGGATATCATTATCTCTATTTGTTATTAAGAAATGAAGACAATAAATCATTATTATTATTATTTAAATATAAAGTGTGGTATTTTCTCTTTCCACTACTGCTTAATCATATTTCTCACTATGATAGTAAGGAAGACACAACGATTTCGATGAGACCTATATGAGTTATTAAGGGGCAAAACGCAAGGAAAATGTACTAAATTGGGCGCAGTCCATTAAAAAGCCGCGTGCAGGGCCCAGCAGCAAAAAACCTGCGGAAGTTGGTTTTTATCTGCTATGTATATATATATATAAGAATATTGAAAACATTTGCACGTACCTTCGATTGCCACTCCTTGCTTGGAAAAACCCCACTTCTCTGCCACCGGTAACATCAGCCACCGCGGCTCCACAATGAACATCATACAATCTTCTCCACTCTTAAAAAACCAGAAAATCTAAAAATAAATCCATAGCCAATTTATTGACGTGTAAAAATTTAAGAATATTGTTTAGGGCATAAATAATAAACTTTACAAAGTATTGATTCAAAATCCATAAAATCAGCTCCACCTCATCAAATTAATGTTTGTTGTGTTTCTTGGATGGATTCCATGGCATCTTCACCATCGCTAATATAACCACCTTCAGAATCAGGTTGTCTTCAAGAAAATCCATATTATATTCTTGAGGAACGGAGTCTTTTGAGTTCCATCGTTGCCTATAATAGATTAAAAATAAAGGTTTTCCCAAATATATTTCTCACTACAGAAAACAGATGTTGTACAAAAATTCTTGATATAATCGAAGTACAATGTTTTGATTTTTGGAAGTACACATTTCTACCGTTTGTTTCAATTGTCAGTATTTCATTTGTCAGTATTCCTTTCTTGTCGGCCGATTACCGAAATTAGATAAAAAAAGTTTAAACCACATGGAACAGTACTAACGGTAAAGTCTAATCCAGCTTCGAGTGCATGTCTGAAGCCACGCCACCAATAAATCTGTGTACGTGGAATTTCACACATAGCTGCTGTTATAATTCGGTTTCGAATTCAAGAATTCGTCACAAGATGTCACTACTTCCATCAGCAGGTTGGATAGGGGCGTCTCCCCCCTAGGTATAACTACTACGAACTCGAGCTATTTTGGGAACCAGTTCCTACTGAATTTATAAAATGGTCACAGCTAGTTTTCTTTAATGGACCGCCACATGTTTTTATTACATGCATTAGAATTTTAGGATTTTTCATTATAACTTGTTCAAATTACAAAATCTTGTAGTTCAAAATGTCTGTATAAATTGACAATGACGATCATACGTGAAATATATATTTATTTTTGATAACTTTTAGTATTTTAATAACAATGTTGTAAAACAATATTTGTAGTGCTAAAACAGGTTACATATTTTGCTTCGAACTCTCAATTATGATATTTTTTTTCTTAAGCCAAAACCAAAAAATGCTTTGAGTAAGTTTTGTGTAAATCTTAATCTGACAGGTCGGCGGTCGTTTAACGCAGCGGGGAAAATTTAATACAATAAATATCTATTGCCATTTTAAAATTAACTAAAATTGTTTACTAACCCGTAACTTGCTTGTGGACCGCTTAGTCTGCTTATGGTTTGCTTGAAGACTGCTTGTGAACTGCATTTGGTCTGCTTGTGATCAGCTTGTGAATTACATGTGGTCTGCGTGTGGACTGCTTGTGATCTGCTTCTGGTCCGCTTATCGACTGCTTGTGGTCACCCGTTTGTGGTCAGCTTATAAGACATATGGCCACATTGGCCGATTCTGCCGTGGAGCAGGAGACTGCTGAAATGTAAATGGTTTTTAAACAAATATGTGCATGAATTAAAAATAATAGTAATGACTGCCTAACCAATAAACAAATAGTATAAATATACAGCATATTATTGTAATAACATTATCTGGAAAGGGGGTGTATTGCACGGCCCGTGGCTGCTATCCCCTTCTGTATGGTGTTCACGAGGTGGTGAAGTAGGCAGGTCTGCGGCAGGTCCGGGAGTGATTGATGTATCATAAACACACTCCTCTCCTTTCTAGGAAATAGCAACAGGAGCAGGTCGGCCTTGTTTGCTTCTTGTTAGTGGTTGTCTGGCTGAAGGACACTACTCCCCCCTTGTGAATCCAGGTTCAGCTCGAGTTGTACAGTTTGTTGATAATTCTCTACTCAAAAGACCATTAATCAAATTGTGTCCTTTGCCTACTAAATGTGACTATTCCTTGTTGCTATCATGAAAGCATGGAACAAACTTCCGCAACATGTCATCGATGCTACTAATACAAATCAATATAAAATTCCATTGGATTCTTATTTGGAGAGAAGGAAGGAATAACTTGTATGTAAGTCTTGTATCTCCTTACAATTTGGTACTGCTGCTCACGAACCATTTATTGGAAAATACACTGACACGGGTCATCCCAAGTGGTTCGCTACATTTGGTGACTTACCGTGATGCCCGGGTTCATGCGGTGAGGTTGTCTAGGTATTGGCGGGTGCATTTGCGGGTGCGTGTCAGGCTGTATCGGCAGAGACTGGTTGAAGGAGACCTTTTGACCACTCCAGCGTACTCTCGATTCATCGCCACACTCATTGTGTCACTCCTGGATATACCGAGCCTCAGATTCCTACCCCCTCATACCTTTTTCCTTTTCAAAACTTCCTCTCTTTCCTTTTACTAAAAAGACCCTCCATACAGCGTCCCCAAAGATGACATAGGCCACCATCAAATAACTAACTACTTTTACCAATTAGTTAGCTTCAACGGGCAATCACTGGTAATAAATTAATACCAAAATCATGTAAATACAAATTTACAACAATATTTGGTTAATTTTACTGAACATGCTTGAAAAGGTATTATTTTTTAACATTTTGTGACAAGTCCCATATTTCCATCTGCTGCAACATCATTAGATTGTTTTAGCTTCAAAAATATTAGTAATATATTAATATTTTCTAAGGTTATATGTTGGAAGCCCCAGCATACCACTGAGCTCAAGGGACAATATTCATGGTTGCGTAAATGGAATCATTTTTAGATGCATTTTGGCGCTCATTATCTCTTTGGATTTGGAACTACTACGGTTAATGTAATAATATGTACAAATATTGTTTTATGTTTACCAGTGATTTTGTGGAATGGACTCCAACATTGGATGTGGTATTGCATCCATGTGATGCTTCCAGGGGTGTGTGCACGGGAGGGTAGAGGGACTGCTAGGTAAGTTAGACCTTGGTGCAGGATGCTCTCTGGAATGTAAATGGTTTTTACGTTGATTATATCAAATGCATAAATTTGATAAAATAAAAGTAATGGCTTCGAAATAGTGACAACAATACACAAATCTATCCAAACACATTGTAGTGTAATAACATTAGTTCTGTTAAATAGAGAAAACGTACAGGAAATAGAGACATGGTAGGCACATTTTGTTTTTTTCACATGTGTACAACTTCTCACATATTCTCTTCTATTATTCAGATGACATGGCCTGGTTCAAATACTTGATTCACTTGATCATGCCATGGTTTGCTCACCATTATTAAGAATTGCACAGCTCATCTACGGGTTGGAATTTGGACACTCTTATGGTGCAAATTTCTGAGGGCATCCAAAAAAGTGCAAAGTTAACTTACCCGATGTAATAATCCCACATTTGTGGAATGGTACTTCCCACAGGCTGGATAACTAGTTATTTCTAAAACATTTATAACCAAACAAAACACAAAAAAACTTATTTTACCCAAATGAAGATAATAATATAGTAAAAATGTGGGTGTGTGGTGTTGGTATGTTGGGATAAGTGAGGGGACCCGACCCTTCATGTGTAGCGGGAGCATGTCTGCAGAAGCATTTGGACCTCGTTCTTCTGTGTATATTTCGCCATGAGTGTTAAATGCAGGTGAAATGTTAAACCAACTGTTAGAACTACAACTACGAGTTGTTTCACTTCGAGTACTGTTGCGTTTTGAAACTATGTTTAGAGCAGATGCCTTCAATTTCATGTTTAATTAATGACATTTGAACGTAATTAAAAGCATACCTTTGAAGGTTTATTGGAAACAAATCCCTCAGGCCCCCTATATCCTCCTGACCACGCTGCTTTCCAAATCCAACGGCAGGTTGCGACAACAAGAAGCCTCACTGAAAACACATAAGGATTTGCTTTTAATCTAATAAATTAATAAAATACATGTTTAAAGGTTGTAAAAACACTCAGACTTGCGACAGATATACTGCAGTGTCAAAATTAATTGGAATAAAAAGAGACAGTCATTTGAATTGTACACAATATTACGGACAGAACGTACGACTTGAAATAATTTTACATTATAAGTATATAAAGTACAGAATGATGCAATATAAGCACAATAAATAATTACCATTACACCGGAAACTTTTAAATTATCGTTATTTAACGACTTAAAACGACTTCAAAATGCTATTACTGGATGCAAAACAGACGCCATTCGCGACAAAAACGCGGGTAAAATATGGTCGGAAGGTTGGCAAAAATGGCAAAGACAAAAAGCCGACGCGTCTACCGAACGCAGCTTGCTCCGTTGGCAGCCCTGTTGTGCCACAGCGACGTGAAATGAGTCGCAGGAACAAAAACAAGAGGGAAAGAGACACAGATATAATTTGTATAGCTCTGTCTCTGTTGGGTGCCATTGAATCGTACCATGACGATGAAGCGATGCGGGTGGGAGGGTGGGAATGATGGCCGTCCGGCGTGACCTACCTTCGACGGGGCTCCGATTCACGTGTTTGAGGGTCGCTGTTCAGAGCACGGAAAGAAAAGAATGGGATGGAAAAGTGTGATGATGAGATGAGAAGACGAGCGGATGAGAGAAATGAAAAGCTAGATGTTTGTTGAGAAGGCGGAAAACGAAACACGAGGTTTGAAGATTCAGGCGCCATTTTGTTCGGACACTTATTTGTTGTTGTTTTATTATTATGACGGTATCGGGACGGGAGAGAAGATGATGGACGGCACACTTGTGGGATGCAGAATTGGGAACGAACGCAACATTAATAAGAAATAACAAGCAAGCATAAATAAAAACACATACACAACACTCACTATAACAGATATTATATCACTCGCATGTTACCTGTATTTTGTCAACTCTTCATTTTTACTGCATTAAATAAATCATTACCCAGATCATCGTCTAAGATTAATGTTTAAACATTATAAATACCGATAGCAGTGATGACAGAAGCAAATAATGAAAACAAACAACACACACAACATTGACAACTACAGCTGTCTGTATCCATAGAAAGGAGAAATTCATAGAGAGGAGAAAGAAAAAGAAACGTATTAAAATAATAGTCTTATGAGCTATGTTGGTGTTGCCATTGTAAAACCAAGAAAACGATCGCAGCGCCATAATTTATTTTCTACACTTATAGCCGGTTCACACGGTTCAATTTTAGTTGATCAACTCGACACTTGAAAGCATATTGACAGGTGTGAACCTTATTTCAACAAAGTTGGTTTTTTGCAAGTTTTTTGTTGACTAGCTAAAGTTGATAGCCCGTTCGAGTATGATCGCGCCATCTTGGTTACCATAGTTACTCGCGTGCGATTTGATGTTCAGATTTATGCATCCCTGTCTTTGGGATCAAAAGCAAGAAGTGTACACAAATAGAAATGCCCGTGATACTGCATACGCACTGACAATTTCAGTTGACGCCATCTTAAAGGAAAAAAATTCGGTTTAGGGGCGATAGACCTAGATAATTTTTATTTATTTTTTTATTTTATTTTTTTATATACTAATTATGGTCCGGAAAATCCGAATCTGAAAGAATTAGGCGTCGGCAAGCAATATTAACTGAATTACACGACTTTAAAATTTTCTATACACACACAGGAAAACAAGCCATTTTTAACGTATTCTGAGACTACAAGTCATAGAAAAACAAGAAAGATGTTACACCACATAAAATTAAGTGTTGCCATTAAGCAATAATATCAATAACGTAAAAATTTCCGACACGATACTTCCTCACGTGATAATTCATCACATAACACACAAGGCAAGAAAAACATCCCAGTTTTTAAGTAGTTTAGCGGCTACGCTAGGTTTGCGTAACATGGTTTGTGCCCCTTTATACCGCCTGCTCGCGTCAAGGCAAGAAAACATCCCAGTTTTCAAGTAGTTTAGCGGCTACGCTAGGTTTGTGTAACATGGTTTGTGCCCCTTTATACCGCCTGCTCGCGTCAAGGCAAGAAAACATCCCAGTTTTCAAGTAGTTTAGCGGCTACGCTAGGTTTGTGTAACATGGTTTGTGCCCCTTTATACCGCCTGCTCGCGTCAAGGCAAGAAAACATCCCAGTTTTTAAGTAGTTTAGCGGCTACGCTAGGTTTGTGTAACATGGTTTGTGCCCCTTTATACCGCCTGCTCGCGTCAAGGCAAGAAAACATCCCAGTTTTTAAGTAGTTTAGCGGCTACGCTAGGTTTGTGTAACATGGTTTGTGCCCCTTTATACCGCCTGCTCGCGTCAAGGCAAGAAAACATCCCAGTTTTCAAGTAGTTTAGCGGCTACGCTAGGTTTGTGTAACATGGTTTGTGCCCCTTTATACCGCCTGCTCGCGTCAAGGCAAGAAAACATCCCAGTTTTTAAGTAGTTTAGCGGCTACGCTAGGTTTGTGTAACATGGTTTGTGCCCCTTTATACCGCCTGCTCGCGTCAAGGCAAGAAAACATCCCAGTTTTTAAGTAGTTTAGCGGCTACGCTAGGTTTGTGTAACATGGTTTGTGCCCCTTTATACCGCCTGCTCGCGTCAAGGCAAGAAAAACATCCCAGTTTTTAAGTAGTTTAGCGGCTACGCTAGGTTTGCGTAACATGGTTTGTGCCCCTTTATACCGCCTGCTCGCGTCAAGGCAAGAAAACATCCCAGTTTTCAAGTAGTTTAGCGGCTACGCTAGGTTTGTGTAACATGGTTTGTGCCCCTTTATACCGCCTGCTCGCGTCAAGGCAAGAAAACATCCCAGTTTTTAAGTAGTTTAGCGGCTACGCTAGGTTTGTGTAACATGGTTTGTGCCCCTTTATACCGCCTGCTCGCGTCAAGGCAAGAAAACATCCCAGTTTTTAAGTAGTTTAGCGGCTACGCTAGGTTTGTGTAACATGGTTTGTGCCCCTTTATACCGCCTGCTCGCGTCAAGGCAAGAAAACATCCCAGTTTTTAAGTAGTTTAGCGGCTACGCTAGGTTTGTGTAACATGGTTTGTGCCCCTTTATACCGCCTGCTCGCGTCAAGGCAAGAAAACATCCCAGTTTTTAAGTAGTTTAGCGGCTACGCTAGGTTTGTGTAACATGGTTTGTGCCCCTTTATACCGCCTGCTCGCGTCAAGGCAAGAAAAACATCCCAGTTTTTAAGTAGTTTAGCGGCTACGCTAGGTTTGTGTAACATGGTTTGTGCCCCTTTATACCGCCTGCTCGCGTCAAGGCAAGAAAACATCCCAGTTTTCAAGTAGTTTAGCGGCTACGCTAGGTTTGTGTAACATGGTTTGTGCCCCTTTATACCGCCTGCTCGCGTCAAGGCAAGAAAAACATCCCAGTTTTTAAGTAGTTTAGCGGCTACGCTAGGTTTGCGTAACATGGTTTGTGCCCCTTTATACCGCCTGCTCGCGTCAAGGCAAGAAAACATCCCAGTTTTCAAGTAGTTTAGCGGCTACGCTAGGTTTGTGTAACATGGTTTGTGCCCCTTTATACCGCCTGCTCGCGTCAAGGCAAGAAAACATCCCAGTTTTTAAGTAGTTTAGCGGCTACGCTAGGTTTGTGTAACATGGTTTGTGCCCCTTTATACCGCCTGCTCGCGTCAAGGCAAGAAAACATCCCAGTTTTTAAGTAGTTTAGCGGCTACGCTAGGTTTGTGTAACATGGTTTGTGCCCCTTTATACCGCCTGCTCGCGTCAAGGCAAGAAAACATCCCAGTTTTCAAGTAGTTTAGCGGCTACGCTAGGTTTGTGTAACATGGTTTGTGCCCCTTTATACCGCCTGCTCGCGTCAAGGCAAGAAAACATCCCAGTTTTCAAGTAGTTTAGCGGCTACGCTGGGTTTGTGTAACATGGTTTGTGATAGAAAAGAAAGTGCCCCCTTCATAGCGCCTACTCGCGTCAAGGCAAGAAAACATCCCAGTTTTCAAGTAGTTTAGCGGCTACGCTAGGTTTGTGTAACATGGTTTGTGCCCCTTTATACCGCCTGCTCGCGTCAAGGCAAGAAAACATCCCAGTTTTTAAGTAGTTTAGCGGCTACGCTAGGTTTGTGTAACATGGTTTGTGCCCCTTTATACCGCCTGCTCGCGTCAAGGCAAGAAAACATCCCAGTTTTTAAGTAGTTTAGCGGCTACGCTAGGTTTGTGTAACATGGTTTGTGCCCCTTTATACCGCCTGCTCGCGTCAAGGCAAGAAAACATCCCAGTTTTCAAGTAGTTTAGCGGCTACGCTAGGTTTGTGTAACATGGTTTGTGCCCCTTTATACCGCCTGCTCGCGTCAAGGCAAGAAAACATCCCAGTTTTCAAGTAGTTTAGCGGCTACGCTGGGTTTGTGTAACATGGTTTGTGATAGAAAAGAAAGTGCCCCCTTCATAGCGCCTACTCGCGTCAAGGCAAGAAAACATCCCAGTTTTCAAGTAGTTTAGCGGCTACGCTAGGTTTATGTAACATGGTTTGTGATACGAAAGTGAGTAAAATTTATAAAAAATAATTACTCAAATTAGTTATTGATATTTTTGCTTAATGGCAACACTTAATTTTATGTGGTGTAACATCTTTCTTGTTTTTCTATGACTTGTAGTGTCAGAATACGTTCAAAATGGCCTGTTTTCCTGTGTGTGTATAGAAAATTTTAAAGTCGTGTAATTCAGTTAATACTGCTTGCCGACGCCTAATTCTTTCAGATTCGGATTTTCCGGCCCATAGTTTTAGTTAGTATAAAAATAACTAGTTTTATTATCTAGGAACGCTGCCCCTAAACCGAACTTTACCCATCTTAAATGTCAAATTCGGTTCTACTTAAATTGAAACGTGTGAACATAATCTTATTCAACTTTTTACGTTAAATAAAAGTGGATCAACAAAAATCGAAACGTCTGAACGCGCCCTTAAGTGCCAAACTGTACGTGCTGGTAGCACGCTTGAAGCGAATTTATATTTTTTGGGCGTAGACAACAAATCATAGACAAATAAGTATCTGAATTTGTAGAACTCCATCTGATTTTTCATTTAAATTAAATGTAAATATTATTACGTTAATGTTATATTACAGTATTGATATTGTAAAACATAACTAATAATGTTTTTTCTTTATTAGATTCCATCTCGCACAAAAATCACTTTCGACTACCGAAAATGACAGGACGGCATAGACAAAATGTTCAAATGCCTCTGTGTATACATTTTTTTTCTTTTATTTATTTTTTTTTTTTTTTACTAATATTACGAAAATGTTACTTAGTAAAAATTTTTAGAAATGTACAGTTTTTTATTTTTAAATAAATAAATAAATCCATTTTTTGGGCCCGTGACGTCACTACACGAAAATGTCCCGTCTCGGATGATAATGTTCCTGTAAAATTCCACACTGATTTTTATTTACTTATTATTATTATTATTTTTTTTTTTTTTGTTTTTATATGGCAACACTTTGATTTCAGGCGAATTTTTGAATTTCACATTTAACGGATTTATTGTTTGTTCTCCGCGAACTTATCATTTGGTTTGACTTTTTGACAGATGTTATGAAGAGAACCCCGTACATTTTACCAAGTCCGTAAGTGTTTTAGAGGTATGATTTTGACGAAATCCAATATTATAATACATATTTAAATGTCCGGGTTAAACTTTCCCCACGGGAAAAACTAAACCGTTTCACACACTTCCCCAAATGACGATCTAGTCAGTTCACGCTATGCAATTGCACTATACATATAAGTATTATAAATACAAAACAATAGAAGAACAACGTGTCAAAGAGACCAAAGAGACCAAATGGGAAAATAATTCACCGACTCCGGATATTTTCATATCAGTGGGATCGACTCTGTGGAATTCCTAATTGAACCTATGTATAAATCCTACTGATCCCTGAATATAAAAAATAATCCTGAACGCATTTAAAATGACTGATTTTTGCATTTTTATATATAAATTCTTTGACAAATCTAATATGCCTAAATTTCGAATGACAGACCTGGGTATAATGCCAGTAGCCGAAATAACAAATGGTAATATTTTTATAGTCTGAGAATGCCAAATTCTTTCAATCTCATTTCCTAAATCTGTGTATTTTCTTATTTTTTCAGAAACAGTTTTTTTTTAATATTACAGAAATTTGGAATAGCTACATCAATGATATAAGTTATTTTTTTCAATTTTGTCATGTAAAACTATTATATCAAGTCTATTATGACTAATATATTACGGCAGTCAATCAAGTTAGTGTTTAATTACCAAACTATGGTGGATTATTTTTAAAACCTGATTGTGCCTAAATGTATACTCGGACGGCGCTAATACAGAACATCCCGATATAATATGTTCTATAGTTTCCGGAAAAGCCAAACATTTTCTACATAAATCATCAATTTGATTGATATCTTTGATTATATGCTTCCTATAATTTTTAGTATTAATGACGCTAGCTTGAATGGCAAGCATAAATCCTTCTATTTCTGCGCTCACCTCTCCAATACTCGACCATTTGTTTGACGAACGTTTGTCAACGTACGTTTGGTTGAGACAATTGAAGTGTTTTGCATGAATAATTTTATTTGACCAGGAATCTAATAATTCCTGGTTAGTATTTATAAGAATGTTGGCATTCTCGTCATATAAATTTAAAGGTGTAATGTTTCTATCTGCCTTGCAAATTATTTTGCACATTTCTGAGCTATTAGCTTTCCCATGGAAAAATTTTTTCTAAGCATTTCTACCTGATTGTGTTTCAAAGATGTTATTTTGACTACACCTCTACCTCCTAAATTTCTAGGTAAATTATCAATTCGTTCTATAGCTGAATTTAAATTTTGGCAATTAAACATTGTTAACGTAGTTCTAATTAATCGTTCTTAACTATCTAAATCTGCATTGGACCATTTGATTATGCCAAATGAGTACGTTAATAGAGGTATTGCCCAAGTATTTATTGCTTTTACAAAATTTTTAGCAGATAGATTGCATTTAAAAAATTTTCTGATAATAGTTTGAAATTTAATCCTAATATCATTTTTAATACTAGTGTGATCTAATCTATTCGATTGCGGGTATCCTAAATATTTATAAACCTCATCCCCTATTTCACACTTTTAATTTTGAAATTTCTAAATATACCCTCGTCTCCATCTACAATTTTGCCTTTCTCTATATGGATCATTTTAATTTATTACTACAATAATTTATTACAAAATAGTGTTCATCTGTAGGCAGGCACTTGACGTGTCTCTGGTGAAAAACGAAATAATGTATATTATATTATGTGCGATGGCAGCACTGCTTCTGAAATCTTTCTATGGACTTGTTGTCAAAAATGTCAAAATTATTGCCGTTAGAATGATTGGTTTGTTTACGGTCGTTAGTTTGTTATTTTGGTTTGCTCGAAAAGTATGTGTTTGTTTATTCATAGTGTTTGTTTATAGCGGAGAAACTTTAATAAATAGATTTGATGTGAGTGATAAATCTACGGATATAAAAAAAAAAATGTTATAGAAACGAAACGGTCTTGTGAAGTTGTGAACGTGTTTGGATTTAGTTTCATATTACGAAAATTACACTCAATTACCAACTACCTATAATTACCAAAAGGAACATCGATTTATGTACGGATTTTTTACGGAAAAATATTTCGAATAAATTCGATTTTCATTCAATGAAAGATAACAATTTCCATTGCCGCCATTTTTTTTTGTTTTGTATGGATTTGACATTTGCGAAGTTTTGTTTGTTTCAAACTAAATACGCACGAATTACTTAGTTTACCTAAACTAAGAACCTAATAGCCTATTTTGTGCACGTAAATAGTTGTTTCTTTTTAATGACGTTTCTTAGCTGGATTCACATAAGCTAGGTAGGTATTTGGTTTTTTATTCTGTTTTTGATTTTGTGTTTGATTTCGTTTTGATCCGGTTACGCGCTCACTTGGACGTTCTTTGTAAAATAAAAAACAAATGACACGTAAAAGCCCACCTGGGCGTGAAATACAAAAAAAAATAAATAAGCCTAATCTAATCTACTAACCTCCCATTGTTTAATTATAATAGGTATTTTGTTCGCAGGTTTTTGTCACCTTTTGTTTTGTCACGTTCGTGTGGTGCGAGGAAGTCCTTTGGTGTGCCCTTTTTTTTTTTTTTTTTTTCACACCTAACCAAACCTAACCTAGCCTAACCTAGCCTAACCTAGCCTAACCTAGCCTAACCTAACCTAGCCTAACCTAACCTAGCCTAACCTAGCCTAACTTAGCCTAGCCTAGCCTAGCCTAACCTAACCTAACCTAGCCTAGACTAGACTAGACTTATATAACCTAACCTAATCTAACCTATCTAGCCTAGCCTAGCCTATCCTAACCTAACCTAATCTAATCTAACCTACCTAGCCTAGCCTAGCCTATCCTAACCTAATCTAACCTACCTAGCCTAGCCTAGCCTAGCCTATCCTAAACTAACCTAACATGCCAAAAAATCAATAAGTTTAAAAAAAAATACACATTTAGGAAATTCATTAAAAAAATAAAGTATATAATATTTAGTGTAAATTTCTTTAAATAACAGACACAAATTGTTTTAACACATTTTCTATCATTGGCAGCATTGATTGTCCAGGAATATTTTGTTATCTTCGCACGTCTGTCACCGGAGCATTGTTTGTGTGGTGCGGGTAGGGTTGCCATCCGTCCGGGTTTCCCCGCCCGGATTTGTCCTAGTTTAGAGGGCGTCCGGGCGGGGTTTCATTTGATGTCCGGGTTTAAAAAAAAATAATTTAAAGTCAAACGTATACGTTTGCCCTGAGGAAGGAACGGTCGTTCTGAAACCGGACGGCTTTAAACAAGTATAAAAGTGGTTCAAACAAAGTAACATTGTTTCATTTATCCTTAATTAAAATTAAATTCAATTTCCAAGAATACAGCTGCACTGATTTTTACAAATTCCTTTTAAAAAGGGAAGATATTCTTAAAGCTATTGGAAAGAGTGATAAATAAAAAATAAAATAAAAAACTGAAAAGTAAAAAAGGCCAGAGGCTAAGGAAAAAGCTTTAACAGCTAGGTAATCAAATAATGTACTAATGAGTGCAATAATTTCTTTTCATTTTTGTAGAGTTGTGGTTGTTTTTATTACGTAAAAGAAATTAACAATACGGCTGTTGATTAAAACTTTAAGGTGATATAGATGAGTATAATTTTTGGTTATTTTATGCTTAAAAAAAAAATTAATAATGTAACTTACATTACAGTAAGTCTAAACTTTAAAAAGTTTCATTTTTGTTGTTTAAGATTTAAGAAGACTGAATTTAGTTCATATTATGTTAAGAGATATTTTGTTGTTTAAATGGCTGTTGATAAAAATTTAAAGATATAATTATTATTGAGTTAAAAGAGTTACCTCAAAAATTGTATGACTGAATACTAAAATGGTCCGAGTACTTTTAAGTTTTTTGTTTAAAAATTTAATTCAATTTTGTTAGGCTTAGGTTTTGTTTTCATAACAGAGTATATTAATAATTTGTATTTTATTTTAAAAATAAAAAATTCTAACTGATTATTAAAACAATTTGTAACAAACTGTAATAATATTCTGTTTTGTTAGGTACATTCAAAATGATGATAAAAGATGACTAAATTTAATTTAAAAATAAATATAAAGGTGATTTATGACATTTTCAACTGTTTTTTATTACACTGGCTATGTTTAAAAAAACCTGTTGACCTGTTGACAAAAGGAAATAAATGAAAGAAAATAATAATAATACAAAATAGTTAACTTTTAATTCTTTTAACCCATATCTTCCTAGTGATCGGTTATTTGATCGGTTGATACTTTATTTTTTTATGTGAAATTGTGAACACATTCATTGTTAATTTTTTGTTTATATTGGTACACCTGAAACTATTAGTTATCAAGCAGTATTTTTGACTGTTGTATGTAGTATAGTTGTGATTTAAAAAAAAAAAATTCCCTCTACGGAATAAGATGTTGTTTATAAACATCAGGCTCAGGCAATATTAGTTCATTTCATCCTCATGTTTGTGAATTAATTGTGCAATGATTTAATTAATAAAAAATGTACATTATATTGCTAGCAGCACATTCAGATACTGCCGCCGCAGAGTTTAGTTCGCATGTATGCCGCCAGAGGGAGACGTCAAACGGGGATCTACGCTTCGCTTCACGAGTGTGGTTCGCGTCTTGGTTGACTCTGATCGATTGCACAAATTTACTGCACTTGGATATTTAAATTTTTTTTTTTTTTTGTTCAGAGTTCTAAAAAAAAAAAAAAACAATTTAATTAAGGATAAATTTATTAAGTGAGAGAATTTTGTTATTGTGGGATAATCGTGTTCGGCGAAGAATTTCTCCACCCCACACGGACGACAGCTTGTACAATAATTAATTTATTTATCAGAGGGATCGATTGTTTCGCATAATATGTATAATGTAATATTTCTCGTATCGTTCGTTCGTATTCTGTACCGAAATAAGTTCTGTAATAATTATCATCGATGCAATCAATATCTTTTGTGAAAAAGTTGGAAAGCCTCTAAATCGCTTTATTATATACACCCCATTATTTTGCCATTGTAAAAGTGTATTTATGACGGTTCTATTTATTTAGTATACTTACTGCAATAATATTAGCATTTCGACTTTTTGCTTTATGACAATAATGAAAATATTGGCGGCCCTAATAAGGGCCTTTTGTTTGACTTGGACGACGATGGTGAGTCGTTTGTTTGCTGCTGTTGTTGTTGTTGTTGTTGTTGTTGTTGTTTTGTTCGCCTCGTCCGTGTTCGGTGTTGGGGTGTCGCAAGCGAGGGTCCTCACTTGGAGCTGGTGTACTTGGTGACGGCCTTGGTGCCCTCGGAGACGGCGTGCTTGGCCAGCTCGCCGGGAAGGAGCAGCCTGACGGCGGTCTGGATCTCCCTGCTGGTGATCGTGGACCTCTTGTTGTAGTGGGCCAGGCGGGAGGCCTCGGCGGCGATGCGCTCGAAGATGTCGTTCACGAAGCTGTTCATGATGCTCATCGCCTTGGAGGAGATACCGGTGTCGGGGTGCACCTGTTTCAGCACTTTGTAGATGTAGATTGCGTAGCTCTCCTTCCTCCTGCGTTTGTTCTTCTTCTTGTCTCCCTTGGAGATGTTCTTCTGGGCCTTGCCCGACTTCTTGGCTGCTTTACCACTTGTCTTGGGTGGCATCTTGCTTGCTGCTGGGTGCTGCGTGTGCAAAAATTTTTGGGGATCCGCTTTACCTTACTTTTAAAACGTCTCGGCTATGACGCCTCGCGCAAAGGTGCTCCGACTAGATCCGACCCTCTTTCGCTTGGGAGCGAGCACCTGCGCGGGATATAGAATCCGCGGGGGGGGGAGGGTCGGGACCGACCGTTCTACGCGGGCTCGCAGAGAACGTGAATAGACGGTCGCCGGTAAAAAGTCAAGCCAATTCGTTCCCAGACTCGCCTTACCGAGTCTGCTATTCCGCTATCGAAGCAGTTCGCAACCACCCAACCCCCCGCATCATGTCAGGCCGCGGCAAAGGAGGCAAAGTGAAGGGAAAGGCAAAGTCTCGCTCTAACCGCGCCGGACTCCAGTTCCCCGTCGGACGTATCCACCGCCTGCTGAGGAAGGGCAACTACGCCGAGAGGGTGGGTGCCGGTGCCCCCGTCTACCTGGCCGCCGTGATGGAGTACCTGGCCGCCGAGGTGCTCGAGCTGGCCGGCAACGCCGCCAGAGACAACAAGAAGACCAGGATCATCCCCCGCCATCTGCAGTTGGCCATCCGAAACGACGAGGAGCTGAACAAGCTGCTCTCCGGGGTGACCATTGCTCAGGGAGGGGTTCTGCCCAACATCCAGGCTGTTCTCCTCCCCAAGAAGACAGAAAAGAAGGCGTAATTTTGACAGCGACAAACAACATCAAATAAACACCACACCAACCGCATGACGTGATTCATCAATATTAAAAAAAAAGGCCCTTCTCAGGGCCGCCAATTTTTTATTATTTTAAAATTGCAAAAGTCGTTATCTAAATGGTCCTTCCAGCCAGATATTCTTTTGATTTTTATAAATTTATTGTTTCGTAATCCTCTCAAGAACATTAAAAAAAAAAAAAACCTTTCTGTGTGTCGTGGTGTACCAATATTCTATTGATGCATAATCGGCGAAAAGTGAAGACGCTCCCGGGTGAAGAGTCCATCCATTCACCCTTTGTTACTTTCTATCTGCATTCGACTTAGATTGTTATGTAGGTATTACACCATCTCTTTTTTCAGCCCGATTCCACTTAGAGACCAAAAAAAAAAAAATCGCTATTTTTTTATATCTACGATTTCAGTCGGCATCACAGCACGGTTCATGTGTTGCTTGCAGTGATGACAAGTGAAATCGTAGAGATGAAAATAGCGATCGCGTAAAGCGAAAAATATTGACTTTGGTCTCTAAGTGGAATCGGGCTGAAAAAAGAGATGGTGTAATGAAGGTTTTAGTCGACGAGTAAAGTTGGGAAAGTTGACATTTTATTGGTTTAGTAGTATTATACTATATTCTCTGCCATTTTATGACTGTTCACTCGAGACATTTTACAATCTTTCACATATTTGATATTTACGAATATTCATTCAAGACATTTTTCGATACCCACTACCCGGTTTTATGACAATAGATCACCATAATATTATAATAATAGCGTATTCAACAGTGCTTGCAGGGGTGGGTGGTGCAATGCATATTTATAAATAGAAACAAAACAAAAAAGAAGATATTAGACAATTGTGAAATAAAATAGTGTTATTAACAACATAAATGATAGATGTGGATGGGTGTTTGTTTGCTCAAGTCATTTTCGAAAGAGTAATTTGCAACAGAACATTTGGCGGCCCTGATAAGGGCCATTTTGTGTGACGTTTCGCGTCAATTGAGTCGAAATTGGAATGGTGAGTTGTTTCGATTCGACCTGACTTACTACTGGTGGTGGTGATAGTGAGCGATTGTTGGTCGGTCACGGCTTAAGCACGCTCGCCGCGGATGCGTCTCGCCAGCTGGATGTCCTTGGGCATGATGGTGACGCGCTTGGCGTGGATCGCGCACAGATTGGTGTCCTCGAAGAGGCCGACCAGGTAAGCCTCACTAGCCTCCTGCAAGGCCATGACGGCGGAGCTCTGGAAGCGCAGGTCTGTCTTGAAGTCCTGGGCGATCTCGCGCACCAGCCGCTGGAAGGGCAGCTTGCGGATCAGCAGCTCGGTGCTCTTCTGGTAGCGGCGGATCTCGCGAAGAGCGACAGTTCCGGGCCTGTAGCGATGGGGCTTCTTCACTCCTCCGGTGGCGGGCGCGCTCTTCCTCGCGGCCTTAGTGGCCAACTGCTTCCTGGGGGCCTTGCCTCCGGTTGACTTGCGGGCGGTTTGCTTTGTACGAGCCATGGCTGGGACGTGTTCTGAAATATGTTACAGTGATCCGAAATTTTTCGCAATCACCCTATTTATAGTAAAGAACGATGCGATGCCATTGGTCGCTTTGGGAGTGAGTCACTTGCGGCGCGTGGCCACTATTATTTTTCTATCCCGAGAATAATAATTGAACTAAACTAATATTAAAAAAAAAAAAAAAAAAGAAGAAAAGAAAAAAAAAAATCTTTAGGTTTTTCTTTTACAGCTGTTAAAATAATGATTTTTATGAATGAATCATTTAACTAGAAGAAGAAGACGGTGAAAACGAAATTTAGTCCTCGTTTTCTTTTCGTCGGGCCAACCGCCAACCGTCATTAGGCCAGCCTGCAATGCGAGCGGGGAGACATTGTCGGTTTTGTCGGAGAGTATATATTAAAAACCGAATTGCGCTTTCAGACATCGAAAACGTTCGTCATCCGCCTTAACGAGCGGTTGTTGTCTTCGCATTCAGAGAAAGAAACTAACCTCAAAACACCATGACCGGTCGTGGAAAGGGAGGAAAAGGCCTCGGAAAGGGTGGAGCCAAGCGTCACAGGAAGGTGCTCCGTGATAACATCCAGGGCATCACGAAGCCGGCCATCCGCCGTCTGGCTCGCAGGGGAGGCGTCAAGCGTATCTCCGGCCTGATCTACGAGGAGACTCGCGGCGTGCTGAAGGTGTTCCTGGAGAACGTGATCAGGGATGCTGTCACCTACACCGAGCACGCCAAGAGGAAGACCGTCACCGCAATGGACGTCGTGTACGCACTGAAGCGCCAGGGTCGCACCCTGTACGGATTCGGCGGATAAGCTGCATCACGACCATCATCTCTACAACAACGACCACCACACCTGTTGATTGTTGTTTATTATACCAGACTACACACTACTTGGCAGTGTCTCCGTATAACTAACTATGATAACATAACACAAACGGCCCTTCTCAGGGCCACCACTATATTCAAGCCATTGAAAGCATCTTACACAATTCTCGAACCGCCCTCCTAATTAATAAGTCTTAACATTAAAAAAAAAAAAAAAAAACTGCGTACCTTTTTTTTTTTTTTTTTTTTTTTTTTACATGAGCTCCACACAGGAGGCCCTGAGGAAAATAATTTCCATCAGGGCCTATGTCATCTTTGGGGATGCTGTGTAGAGGGTTTGTTTAAGGAAAGGAAGGAGAGGAGAGTTCTGGGAAGGAAAAGGGTTTAAGGGGTGGGTAGGAATCTGGGGTTCAGTGTGTCCCGGTCATCCGCCTCCAAGACCTAGACAAACCTCACCCCATGAACCCAACCTACCAACGAGTAGTTATTAAAAAAAATAATAATTCCCACTTCACGGCAAACTAGAGGGCATGGCACCCTGTGAAACGAGACAATAATTGTACTAAAAATTTACATTTCATTGACATGATAAATACTTACTAAAGGCGCGCGGTCCTTTCATGAAAAAGTTGGAAAATCCCTAAATTACTTTACGACTTGTCTTATGCGGTGCGGTCCCTTTGCTGAAAGGTCGGAGAGCCTCTTAATCACTTTAATCCTTTTCATTGATGCGGTCTTGTGCGGAAAGTTTCTAAACTAAATTACTTTATGACATAACTTATTATTGACTTGTCTCATCATTTCCTTTTGAGAAGAAGCTTGGAAAGCCTCTAAATTGCTTTACATATTATGCGCTTCCCAGACATTATTGCCGTAATAAAATTAGGTACCTGTATTTCGTATTGATTCTTATTGTGAGTATTTTTTACAGTGAATACCACACAAGAATCTCAACTGCTCCAGTGAGACTATGGCATCCCCAATTGGGGTATGTTGTGAGGCTGAAGGTAGTGGGGAGGGGAAGGAGGTGGGGAAGAGGAAGGTTGGGAAGTACCTGGCTATTCAGATCTGGTCACCAAACACGGCTAAAGCCATTTTCAAGCAACGTTTCAATTCTGAATGGTGGTCTTACACCAGGGCGATACTGATAGTATCTTCCACTCTGGAACATGCCGCAAATATACTATATATTATTTTAAATGAATTAATTGTGAAATAACACAAATTAATCAAATAAAATTTATTTGCGCATGCCGGGTTCGAACCCGCGACCTCCGGATTGTGAGTCAAGAGTCTTACCCACTGGACTACGGAGGTCGTTGTATGATGCATTTAAAAGTGTGAAATGATTGGTAGCCCTGAAAAGGGCTTTTTATCGTCAACATCTTCGCACCGCGTCTCGGGTGCTCTTGAAGTAGCCAGCCAGCTGATCCATAGTATATTATATTATGATAATATATTACTATACAGGCACAAGTGATGTGGTCCTACTTCTTGGGGGCGGCCTTCTTCGCTGCGGGCTTGCCCTTGGGGGTGGCGGCAGCCTTCTTCGGCTTGGGCGCCTTGGGCTTTTTGGTCGGGGGCTTGGCGGTCTTCTTCGCCTTCGTGAGGCTCTTGGGCTTCGCGGCGGGCTTCTTGGCGGCGACGGCCTTCTTGGCGGGCGAGCTGGCTGGAGATTTCTTCGCCTTGGCAGGGGCGATGGCAGCCTTCTTCGTCTTGGCGGACGCTGCGGCCACCTTCCTGGGCTTCTTGGCGGCGGCAGAGGTTCGCTTCTTGGGTGCGGCGGCGGCCGGCTTCTTGGCGCCACCGGCGGAACCCTTGGCCTTGGCCTCCAGCTTGAAGGAGCCGGACGCTCCCTTGCCCTTGGTCTGGACCAGGGCGCCGGACTCGACGGCTCCCTTCAGGTACTTCTTGATGAAAGGGGCCAGCTTGTCGGCGTCGACCTTGTAGTTGGCGGTAATGTATTTCTTGATCGCCTGCAGGGACGAGCCGCCGCGCTCCTTCAGCTCCTTAATGGCGTTGTTGACCATCTCGGAGGTCTTCGGGTGAGAGGGCTTCGCCTTCGGCTTCTTGGCTGCTGCGGCGGACGCCTTGGCCTTCTTAGCGGGAGTGGCCGGGATGGGAGACGCCGCCGTCGCTGCTAGTGCTGTATCTGCCATTGTAGATTGTCTGTTGTCGTCGGTTCTGTTGCTGAAGATTGAAGTTGTCGGCTCTTGGGCGGGTTTTCTGATGAGGAAAATGCAAAATGGCGTCGTCTTCGAACACACTTTTTACCGTGCCGCCGGCGTAAAATGCTCGCGTGTCGATTGTGATGATGAAAACGGGTATCATTTATGCTTAGGTCCTCGGAGAAAAATAGGATTTTCTCGCCGAGGATAAATTTTCCGGAACGGAAGGGCAAGGGCGGGCGTCAGGCAGAGATGTGGGCCCGCAGGGGGCTGGGAATCTGCGCTCCCCGGGGGCGGAGCCGGGCGCACGGAGGCTTCGGATGTGGAAATGAGCGAGGGCGGCGACTCGGAGCGTCACAAAAGAGGCCGTAGCTCGGGAGACCCTCGAGTCAGCGGGTCGGGGAGGTGGCGAATGTGAGGGCGAGACTCCGACAGGGGGACCCCGCGACAGTCCCGAGGTCGGTGAGCCCCGCGAGAGCCGCCAGGGCTCCCGAGCCGCCCCGCCGTAGAACGGTGTGCCGGCCCAAAGCAAGCATCGGGCAATGCTCACTGAACCCGGCCCGGGATGGATATGTGTCCGCCCAACCGACTTAGGCGTGATTATAATTAAATGATTGAAATAAAATAATATTAGACGAAATTAATAAAATTATACAAGCCGTGCTGATGATGGTATTGCATCTGATTCGTTACAGGACAGCCGAGGGCGGCGCAGCGAGGCGTGAGAGACGAGCCCTACAACACATGAAAATAATAACCTAGTTAAACTACAAATTTTGTGATCGAAAAAAAAAGAATAAACAAACAGGAAAATATAAGGACAGACAGACGGACAGACAGACAGACAGACAGACAGACAGACAGACAAAACAAACAAACAAGAACAACAACAATAAAAAAAAAAAAATACATACAGATATTAAATCAAAACATCAGAGGTGTCACCAAAATTTTTGATAGTAATTAGAACAAATAAATATAAAGATTGATGTACGAGTATGATTGAAGGACCTCAAAGACCAAAGAACGTAAGTAAAAAGCAAATACACATCAAAATTATATCTACACATTTGCCAAAAAGACAAAGTTAGACATCAACACAATACGGCTCCGAAGGCAAATATCACATATGCTCAAAGACATTACCGTTATAAAATTAAAATTTAATTCAAAAATATATTTTTTGTTACTTGACAAAAAAAAAATGTTAATTAAAATAAATAATCAACTTGTTCATTTCAAATGTTATACTAGATTTATCAGGAAAATATTTATTAATTCAAATTAACTGCTTAAAATCTTCACCATGCCGCATAACTCACCCACAAACACAAAAACCTCCGCCAAGTACAAAAAAATAATTTATTTTCAACATTTTCCTAAAAGAAACCTCTCATCACATAACTCAAAAAACCCTAAAATGGTTATACCTATTAAAATTTAAATATTTTACTTTTTACACTTGATTCATATAATCTATACTTTTGTATTTTCACGTTTATTTTGTGTAATTTTTTGTTACTCTTTTTAATTTTATTTACAATTTATTCAATTTGTTGTATTTTTACCTTACTTAAGAGATTTACTCGGATGCTTACAACAGACTTACTTGCATCATCAGGAATATTTATTAGAAAATCCTGTGATCTTTTTGATTTCGTTATTTTAAATTTGGAAAATTTTCATATAAAATCGGAAAATAGGCTGGGAAATTTAAAAAAAAACTTTTTTTGTTGATATTATGAAGTTTGAAATTTTTTATTTAATTGAAAATTGGAAACTTTTTTTTGACATTATGAGAAGTCTGGAAAATTTTGTTTTTCTGAAAAAAATCTTCAGGGAAAATTGAAAAAATAATTGTTCGGAAAATTGGTCGGGAATTTTTTAAAAAAAACTTATTTTTGGCAATCATTTTATTTTTCTGAAAAAAATCTTGGTAGATGTGCATAGAGTCCACCTCATGGATAATACGGAACTTTCGTTTTGTCGAAGTTTGATGCACGGATAATAAGGAATATTCCTTTTTTAACCAATAGACAGTCAAATATGACATTTGTCGGAAGTACCAATCTTATAAAATAAATCTCGTCAAAATAAAAACAAAAAAGTACCTAATTCGAATTATTGGATTGAGGTTCTTACTACGAAAGCTGCATGTCATCATAATTTAGATATACATCCCAGGTTTTGAATGGTTTGGCAAAGCAGGGTTTGTCTAGCGGGTATGTATAATTAAACTAATACATTCATTTCCATGTTCTGCCATTATAAATACCTACAGGTACAAAATTTGTCAATAATGCATAAATTTAATAATCTGAATAAATTATTGTTTTACATGGAAATAATACTTTTTTCTATGATTGGCAGCATTGATTATCTATGAAATTTTAAATAAAAATGATAAATATAAAAATGGCGCTACCGCGTAGGTGAATTAATTTTCATCATAATGATATACATCCCAGGTTTCGAATGGTTGGTCTGGCAAAGCAGGGTTTGTGTGTATATTAACTTTATTTCAAAAAACATCCCAGGTTTTGAATGGTTTGTTTGGCAGAGCAGGGTTTGTGTAGCGGGCTTGTGTTTCAAAAACATCCCAGGTTTTGAATGGTTTGTCTGGCAAAGCAGGGTAGCGGGCTTGTGTATATTATCTTTATTTTAAAAAACAATCCCAGGTTTTGAATGGTTTGTTTGGCAAAGCGGGGTATGTGTAGCGGGCTTGCGTATATTATCTATATTTTAAAAAACATCCCAGGTTTTGAATGGTTTGTCTGGCAAAGCAGGGTTTGTGTAGCGGGCTTGTGTATATTATCTTTATTTTTTAATTCTGTTTTTCATAATTACGCACCTTTTCATGTATCCCACGAATCATTTTCCGCTGCCCGTAATTCAAAAAGTTTCCTTTTATAGTTATTAAGGCGAATTCTAAAAATTATTCGTAATAACCATGGACAATAATCCCAAAAATTTAGCGAAATGAGTAATTTTAGATTTACCAAATCAGGAGTACCGCAAGGGTCAATTTTAGGCCCTAAATTATACATTATATATGTTATTGCCTTGTCTAAACTTTTTAAAATAGCCCGTAGATTCATTTTTGCAGTGATATCAAATGAAAACACTAGTTGTATCAAATGAAAACCCGGAAATAGCTATTAAAGAATTACAATGAGACTTTAACAAGCTACTCAAATGGTCTCATGATGTAGGACTAATTTATTAATGTCAAAAAAACTAAATGTATGTATATAAGATCACCGAGCTTGAAAATGTGGAATTTACCTAAAATAACTGCACATAATTTTGAATGTATACATAGAAAAAATGATAATATTTGCTACCGAGAAAAATTTGATTTTACAAATGAATATACTTACCTTGGCATAATTGTAGATAATAACTTTAAATGGGATAAACAAGTGATCAAAATTTTTAACCAGCTCCGATGTTTGGCGAGTAATTTTTATAAATAAAAAATTTGTATTGCCTCGATGCACTCTCAAATTTATATATCATTCTATGGTCGAATCCATACTTAGATATGGAATTCGAACTTGGGGACACTCGAGCATAATTATTATTAATTACATTGAAAATTTACAAACTGCTATAATTATAAAAAATTGTTAAACCTAGCATTTACAAACAAAGAAACAACTTAAAATTACTGTATGGGTCTGAGGGCCTACTTCCAATTAAAGGGCTTAAAGGGTTAATAAATGAACAACAAATTTATCTATCCTAAATCTTATATTAGATATTAATATTGTAACTTAAGCTAATGTGTGTTACGTAATATAATATTAAATGGTAGAACCTACAGACAAGCTGATCTGTCACAGCTTTGTGGGACTACCCATATCTTATATTGTAATAGATGTAATTATATTCAATTTAATAAATAAATAAAAAATAAAATGCATAAATAATAAAATCTTCTGGGGAAATTGGAAAAATTTTGCTCAGAAAATTTGGTCAGAAAACGGGCAGGGAATTTTTTTATTTTTTACAAAAACATACTTACAGATCCCGGAAAATTGTTTACTATACTTTAATACTTAAGGCGGTAAGCGGTTATGTTGGCCGTCCGGCGTGACCTACCTTCGACGGGGCTCCGATTCACGTGTTTGAGGGTCGCTGTTCAGAGCACGGAAAGAAAAGAATGGGATGGAAAAGTGTGATGATGAGATGAGAAGACGAGCGGATGAGAGAAATGAAAAGCTAGATGTTTGTTGAGAAGGCGGAAAACGAAACACGAGGTTTGAAGATTCAGGCGCCATTTTGTTCGGACACTTATTTGTTGTTGTTTTATTATTATGACGGTATCGGGACGGGAGAGAAGATGATGGACGGCACACTTGTGGGATGCAGAATTGGGAACGAACGCAACATTAATAAGAAATAACAAGCAAGCATAAATAAAAACACATACACAACACTCACTATAACAGATATTATATCACTCGCATGTTACCTGTATTTTGTCAACTCTTCATTTTTACTGCATTAAATAAATCATCACCCAGATCATCGTCTAAGATTAATGTTTAAACATTATAAATACCGATAGCAGTGATGACAGAAGCAAATAATGAAAACAAACAACACACACAACATTGACAACTACAGCTGTCTGTATCCATAGAAAGGAGAAATCCATAGAAAGGAGAAATTCATAGAGAGGAGAAATTCATAGAAAGAAAAAGAAACGTATTAAAATATTTAAAAAAATAGACTCAAATTTTTAAGTACCTACGTTATTATATGGAAATAAATGTGCAAAAATTTTTTAGAAAATACAAATATGCTATGAAATATGCATTTTGGACGAAGTGTTTTTTTTAAAAACATACGTTCATTGTCTTATGAGCTATCTTGGTGTTGCCATTGTAAAACCAAGAAAACGATCGCAGCGCCATAATTTATTTTCTACACTTAATTGCCAAACTGTACGTGCTGGTAGCACGCTTGAAGCGAATTTATATTTTTTGGGCGTAGACAACAAATCATAGACAAATAAGTATCTGAATTTGTAGAACTCCATCTGATTTTTCTTTTAAATTAAATGTAAATATTATTACGTTAATGTTATATTACAGTATTATTATTGTAAAACATAACAAATAATGTTTTTTCTTTATTAGATTCCATCTTGCACAAAAATCACTTTCGACTACCGAAAATGACAGGACGGCAAAGACAAAATGTTCAAATACCTCTGTGTATAGATTTTTTTTTTTACTAATATTACGAAAATGTTAGAAAAATTTTTAGAAATGTACAGTTTTTTATTTTTAAATAAATAAATCCATTATTTGGGCCCGTGACGTCACTACACGAAAATGTCCCGTCTCGGATGATAATTTTCCCTTTTTTTTTTTTTTTTGGTAGAAAGCAGTCACTTTGTGGTTTGACATAAATTAAATTTATACCCTGAAGATGCTTGTATTAAGCGAAACCGGTCGGTAAATAAAAATTAAATCAATAAATCGTGGTTACAAACAAAGTGATTGTTTTCCTTTAATTGATAATTTTCCTATTAATTTTGTAAAATTCCACAGTGATTTTTATTATTATTATTTTTTTTTTATATGGCAACACTTTGATTTCAGGCGAATTTTGGAATTTAAATTAAATGAGTGATTTGGTCGTATGGTAGATCATAGTTTGGATAAGGAGTCTTCTGTTGTGCAGTTTTTTTGGAGAATTTTTTCCACCAAGACCGTGCCAACTTTTGCGTGCCAGCTTTGTGAGTTAATACAATTAGCAATAAGTTCATTTTTTGCTAATACTTTGTCTCTGTTTATTGAGAGTTCTTTTATATTTGAGTCTTTCTTCGGATTGGAATATGTAATATCTTTTAAAACTTTCCAAATTTTTTTTTGATCATTTTTGGCAATTTTTATTTATTTTTTGTAATATTTATATTTGGCTTGTTGAATTAACTCATAACGCAGGTTTCTATATAGTAAGTAATCTTTCTTTAGTTTGTAATCATTCAGATTATTATGCCTCGCATATGCATTGCATCTCTTCTATGAATACTGTTTTCGTGATCCATGGTGTTAGTTTTTTCTCTTTATGTGTGTAGTTTTTTTGAGGATTTTTTGTGGTGTGTTTAGTTATGTAGGTTTCAATTGTATTGCTAAATGTGTTCAGCGCTCTGTTTGAGTCCATTAAAACACAGTGTAATTTCCATAATCTGTGCCTAAAAGTGCAGCGGCTAGATAAATCATTACCGTTGACACTTCTGAACCCGCTATTAGTCATCATATTATTAATGCGGCATTTAAAGTATAAAAACACATAAACTATTTGGTTTTTGATTCTGTTTTTGATTTTGTATTTGATTTTGTTTTGATTTGGTTATGCTGGTTGGATGTTCTTTGTAAAATAAAAAAAAAACAACACGTAAAAGCCTACCTGGGCGTGAAATACAAAATAAATAAGCTTTAACCGAGTATAAATAAAATAAGCATTGTTCGTGTGGTGCGAGAAGTCCCTTTTGTGTACCTTTTTTTTCAGACCTAACCTTACCTACCACAACATGCCAATAAATCAATATGTTTAAAAAAAACACATTTAGACCATACACTTTTAAGAAATTTATTAAAAAAAGTGTATAATATTTTGTGTAAATTTCGATAAACTATTACCTCCCCAACAGGTATTAATTGTTTTAACACGTTTTCTATCATTGGCAGCATTGATTGTCCATAAATATTATTAACTTTGCATGTTTGTCATTGGAACATTGTTTGTGTGGTGCGGGTAGCCCCTTTTGTGCGCCATTTTTTTTTAAATCCCCCTATTTTAACGCCCCCCCTCTAACCCTCTTCCCCCTCTAACCCTCTTCCCCCTCTAACCCCCTCCACCTCTAACACCGCTCACCTTCTCTCTAATATCCCATTTATTCATGAAATTTGTGAGCGCAGGTTTTGTGTAGTGTGAGTATAACCTTTTGTGTGACGATTTTTTTTAAATCCCCATATTCTAACCCACTTCCCCCTATTTAAACCCCCCTCTAAGCCACTACCCCCTCCTACCCTTTGCCCCTTTAACACCCCATTTATTAATGAAATGTGTGTGTTCGTAGGTTTGTGTAGTGCTAGTAGTGCTTTTGTGTGCCTTTTTTTTAAATCCCTCTACTTTAACCCCCCCTCTAACCCACTACCCCCTATTTTAACCTCCCCCCTCTAACCCACTTCCCCCTCTAACCCACTTCCCCCTCTAACCACTCTAGTCCTAGTCTAGTATACAACAATTACACGGATAAGAACCAGAGATGACAGTGAAGGGAGAGCACATAAAAATGAAGAGCATTGACAATATACGAGGGCTATTCAGAAACTAGGGAACGTTTTGTAATAAAACAAAAACTAGGTACAGGAAAAATATTTTATTATATACATCTGAAAGAGTGACTAAAATGCTACTTTTCTACATAGTCACCAAACAAATTAAGGCACTTATCGTAGCGGTGGACAAGCTTTGAAATTCCTTCGTCATAGAAATCCGCCGCCTGCGATCTCAGCCACTCAGTGACGCACGCCCAGAGCTCGTCGTCGTCATCAACACGCCGTGTCGCTAGCCAGTTCTTCATCAATTTTTGACGATAACTTTCCTCGGCGCTTGTTTTACATTGCTCTTCTAAGCTTGCGCAATGTTTGGCAGTACCCATCAGAGTTGATTGTTGCACCACGCTCGAGAAAGTCAATAAGCAGCACACCTTGCCTATCCCAAAAAACAGTAGCCATAATCTTCCTCGCTGACAAGGTTTGCAAAAATTTTTTTGGTTTTTCGGTGGAACTTGTGTGCCCCCACTCCATGGACTGCAATTTTGTTTCGCAATTGACGTGCTTCACCCACGTCTCGTCACCCGTTACAATTCGATCCAGTAAAGAATCACCATGTGTGTGGTAGGCGTCAAGAAATGCTGCTCCCATTCGCTGACCTTTATGGAGGTCTGTAAGCATTTTTGGCACCCATCTTGCACAAAATTTATGGTAGCCAAGCTTGTGAGTCACAATTTCAAACAACAAAGTCCGTGAAACTTGTTGAAAGCAAAGCGAAAGCTCCGTTATTGTGAAGCGACGGTTTTCACGAATCTTCTCATCAACTTTGGCGAGAAGATCGTCTGTCACAATGCTCAGGCGTCCACTCCTCTCTTCATCATGCACGTTGGTTCGGCCATTTTTAAATCGGATACACCATTTTCGCACTGAACTTTCATTCATTACATCGTTGCCATACACTTCGCATAGTTGCCGATGAATTTCTATCGGTTTTTGCTAACAAAAACCGTATTACGGACCGCACTTCACAACTGGCGGGATTTGAAATTGCAGCGCACATTTTAAATTGGAATATTGGGAAAACGTGCAGCGCGGAGACGTTCTCGTTCTGACGGCTGGATGCCGACTGAAGCTACGAGCACGCGCACACCAAAACATACGTGATCGCCGCGCGCCTAGCGGCGTCAGACGGAAACGTTCCCTAGTTTCTGAATAGCCCTCGTATAATATAAAAAGAAAATATAAAAGTTAACTACAAGTCAAAGCATGAAGAAGGATTTAAAAGGCTTTAAAAATTGAACATTGCGTATTGACTGCCGAAAGTCATTTAGGCTTACACCAAAAATTCAATGCTTTGACTTGCGTTGACAACTCGACATTCTGGATAAAGGAGAATAATATCCATAATTAGTAGAATGTTGATTGAGGAACAGCAATTCATAATTTCAGAGTCTACGGGAAGGGATGTTAAACTGGAAGAGTTGTAACAAAGCAGGTGTATCAGTAATACTGTTGATAATTTTGAATGCGCAAATTAGATCAGAGTCCTTTCTATGTTTTTCTAGAGAAGAAATGTTTAAAGTTTGTTTAATTTCATCATGTGAGTACTCGCCCCTTTTAAGTCCTAACCTCTAAGCAATTCCTCATAGGAAGCGATGTTGTACGGATTCAATATGACATATGTGGACATGACTGGACAGCATAGAAAGGAGATCAATGACACTAACATATTCAAGGTGAGGGCGAAGTAAAGAGTTTTAAGTGTATTTATATGTTTAAAGTCAGAGGTAATTCTATGAATGAAGCCGTGTAGTTTAAGTGATTTGTTTACGATGTTATTAATGTGATCCCGGAAAGAAAGTTTGCAGTTTAGAGTGACCCCAAGGTCCTTGATAGATGTGATGCTTGAAAAGTGAAAGAATGTAAAGTTATGGGTAGAGTTCTCTCTTCAATAGTGAAAATGAACCATCAGATATTATAGTAAATATAATAAGTAATTCTCACCGTAAATAGTGTTTTGGTAGTTCATGGCGGCTTGTCCCACGAGATGCTTCGTGGTGCGATTACCCTGGTCATTGGCAATGATTTCCACCTTGCGTTCTGGTAGACCGCCACGCATGAGTTGGTGGTGCCCAGGTCAATGCCGATGGCTGGTGCCCTGGTCGCCATCTAAAAATATAATATTTCATTTTCAAAGAACATAATATTTTATCTCAGGGTATTATGTAAAGCTTTTGTTTATTATAGTGTTTGTTTATAGTGGAGAGACTTTAATAAATAGATCTGATGTGAGTGATAAATCGAAACGAAACGAAATGGTCTTGTCAAGTTGTGAACATGTTTGGATTTAGATTCATATTATGGAAATTGCACTTAATTACTACAAGAAATAACTAAATGCGTTTGGTTATATGGTAAAAGATGCATTAAAATTAACGGGGGTTCTACTATATAGGCAAAGGCAACGGTTTACCCTAATTTTGAGCATGTAGGTGCTAGCTTTATTTGACAATTCGAGCTTGGGGCTGTAAGTTTTTTGCCTTTGAATATCTTCTGAAAGGATAGTGTTGTATTCTTCACTCTGCTTTATTTCTTGTATGAGAGATAGAGAAAAAACACTATCTGGAGTTGCAATGTTATGATATTGTTTTTATTTTTATTTTTCTTCATTTTTGGTTGCCACATGTGACAGCAAACTAGTCCTGGGTCGGTCGTGAATAACCCGCTCATTGAAACCCGCTCACGGACCACAAAAGAGCTAGCGGGTCATTTTTTCATCAGCACCCGGGTCTCGCGACCCACTTCTCGCAACCGCTCTACTACTGCTACCTGGGTTTCGGGTGCGGAAGTGACGGGGCGAGCGACGATAGATAGATGTAATATGAGAGAGCGAGCGGGTTGTCAACACCCAGGTTTCACCACCTTCTCTCTCGACTCAGGTAGTAGAAAGTAGCTGGGTGAAACGTAATCGAGTTTCATATCATGACGCCAGTGTGTCGTGAGCGACCCGGGTCGTGTAAAACGATCGATTGACCCAGGACTACAGCAAACTACTTTAAAACCCGTCTGCTTGGTTCGATATATTTGCACCTCACAATCCGGAAGCCTCGGATTCTGAAACCTTCACTTTGGATCGAGATTGTAAAATATTGTCACATAAATAATTATGTGACTAATGCAGTTCTTGCTTAGGTGGTTATTTTGTCTATGGTGTTTTTTGGACACTGGTAATTTTTGGAAAAGAGAGAGCTTCCTTTTTGTTTATGGTCACTTCCTCCCGGATCAGCATGGGCAGCTGGTTCGGAAATTAGTCACTCTCCTTCAAGG
Organism: Limnephilus rhombicus; assembly: GCA_929108145.2. Taxonomy (NCBI): domain Eukaryota; kingdom Metazoa; phylum Arthropoda; class Insecta; order Trichoptera; family Limnephilidae; genus Limnephilus; species Limnephilus rhombicus. The sequence goes on from OV815296.1 coordinate 4,079,168, forward strand.
AGTTTAAATTTACGTTTAATCATGAGAATCTAAGCTGATTTAAAACCTAAAAGAACGCGGGGTGTTTTTACGTAACACGCGAGGTTCGTGTACGAGTTATTTATAGTGGATGACGTGAAAGTCCCACTTTTTTCCGATGTGGCTGGTTGGCCGTTTTTGTGGAAGAATTTCTGGAAAAGGAATCGTGAAGTGAATTGGTCCTGGTGTTGGCTACTATAATATGCCTTCACGACCCCGCGTCGCAAAGTCACGGTCTGCTAACCGTACTACCGTAATACGCCAGACTTGGATACTGTTGGGGGCCACGTGCCTTTTGATTGGAGTTCGTCGAGATGGCCCGTGGCTGAATGCGCTCCTTGGAGGTATAGCGGCCTCCTGCCCAATTAGAAGGACGACCTTGGTGCTCTGGATTCCGCGCCGTTCCCATATGGGAAGGCTGAAGTTCCCGTCCCGTCTCGTGTTCTCTCTCTGCGAAGCAAGTTCGCGTTCGTCTTCCGGGGTTATTTCCGTATAGCTAGTTAAGCGTGTCCATTAGGAGTCCATCTGGTATGTGTATTTTTTTATATTCCTTTTGTTACCTTGGTATGAAGTTTGTACACTTCCATGTTGCTTTTTGGTTTGGATTCAATACATTTTTATAAAGTTCATCTTCTTTTATTTGACTGAAAACCTTACCTACATGACAGATAACTACTTGGCCCACTATCCTGAGCCCTGGTCTCTGCTCTGCCGCAAGGTTACATTTTATACGAACATGATACGTTTCAATATCTACGCAAGATAGCTTTCATATTCCAAAGACAATAAGAAGCATTATTTCGTTCTCTTTCTGGTTAAAAGAAAAATACATATGTTTGCATGAGAGAAGAGAGATATATACCTTTTAAAATGTAAGGTCGCTCGGGACGTTTTTGGTCTTATGAAAATATAACGCGATTACATGTTTTGGGATGTATTTATTCCTAAACAACCAGACGGGTTAAAGCACAGCATTATTTATGAACTGCGGTAAAAGATTTTCTTCAGTGAATATTGTGAGTGTAAACATTTCCAATTGGATTGTTAAACAATATCGACTAATTTGTTTACTTATAGTTTTGTAGTGTTTGTATTTCGGTTTCGAATGTTAATTACATATATATTACGAAATAATTTTCGCAGCCATCGTGTCTTCAATAATACTTGTGTAGCGCCACTTTCGCCTTCAATTTCTACGGCGCCCGCTTTTGCCAAAATCATTGTGCCGCCAATGGGTCTATAAGAATTTACCAGACGACATACCTAACTACAGTTATAGGTTTACGCCACCCAGCACTGTGTAACATTTTGGGAAACACACTGAAAGGCCTCGAGTCAACAGCAGTTCATCGATATGGCAGCGGAATGTTCGAGGGCCTTCTTCGCTTTGCGCGCATTTGCAATATTACCTGGCACTCTGGGAAGCTACTCTACGGTCGGCTATATACGCGCAGTAACTCAACGCTAGTCCAGTCTAGTCTCAATTCATCGGTCGACTCACGCATACTCCGCGCACGGTGATAACGGTACAGTGTAGTAATGCCGAAACAAGCCCGCTGGGCTCTTTCTCGCTCAACGCAAATCATCATGTGATTTACGCTTTCCAGTGTGACTTCAGGAACATCTCCGTAACACCTTCGAGGCCTCCTCTTATTACGCCACGACATGAGATATCATCCGACCTACAACAACAAAGCCCACCGTGCTTTCTGTTCAGGCTGCAACCCGATCTCTGGCACTTTGAAGCCCATAGCGTTTCGCTGCCGCAAAGTTCATCCACCACCTCACAAGGTTCTTTCCTGCATTACATATATGTGCTCCGACTCACTGGACATATAGCCGCCATATCTCGTCCTCACAACGTCAATCGACCGCCTGGACCAGGACATCCTCCACCACACATGGTGTAGAGCAACATGCCGGCTCCCTGAAGATCTGTGATTTTCACCGCCACGGCATCCTAACCTTCATCACTCATCAACCGAGCATCACTCACAACGCCTCATTACACCTCTGTCACTCCACTCTGTATCGACCTTCGCTACGTAGCACAATAAAGACTGACTTAACACATCGACTGCACTCCCGTCTCTACCAACACTGGAGTCCGTTCCTTCACTTGAAAGAGATATGTAGTTTCTAGGGGAATATGCTTGGAGAGCAGCGGAAAATTAGATGGACAAATTCTTTAATAAAATTAGTTTTATTACAATTAATTATCAATATTATAATATTAGCTATTAACATTAAAAGATTTAATTATTTGAGATAACATTTATTTGGAATACTAGTTGACATGTTGAACAGAGAGTACAAAGTGTGATCCCATTTCCGGATCAACCATAGACAATAGTTGTATCATAGAGATCTTAAGAGGAACGCATGCGCGGCCTGTTTCATACAAAATTTAAATTTGGATTTACGGCTAAAATATGAAATGAATTGTTTTTTTTTTTTTTTTAATTGATAGGTTCGGCGTATTTGAAATTAGGATGTGGATCCGATTTTCGATTTTTTCTTTTAATTATAAAATACAAGCCCCAAAAGAAGACCATTTATCCATGAATTTAGGAGGCAACTTTGGAAATATTTTGCGACTAAATGGATGCTTTTTTTTAAAAATCCCTTCATATCCTAACTGAGGCATATGATGAAGAATACAACAAAATTTGATATTACATTCAAAAATGTTTTATTTGCATTAAAACCCGGATTTAGTTAGACGCGAATTCGGCATAAAAATAGCAAGCTTTTTTCCGTTGTCTCGTTTACACATTTGCGATTCCGATAGGGTGGCGGGTGAGGCGCGGGCCGGGAAGGGACTCGTGTCGCCCGGCAAACGAACATATACATTCAAAGATATCTTCTCATTCGTCATACATCAACAATCGGTGTATCTGGGAGTGTGTGTGTGTGACTAGACTAGTAAGTATCTGCTTGGAGTTGTTTGTTTGTTTAGCGGTGTAGAACTATTAGCACTGATTCCGCGCTAAAATATCAAGACGGTTTTGTTGGGTTTTTACGATAATCGCCAGTTTTAAACGAAGTATCCCCAAATAATTTATTTTGTTTAATATGGGTAAGTAATAACAATTTGTGAATCTTTAATAATGATGATTAATGATATTATGAATTTTTCAATCGTTTGGGATACTTACCTTATTGATTATTTAAAATGTTAATTGTGTTTTAGGTCAAAAGTGTACAAACGGTAAGCCACCTAGCAGGCACCGGAAAAAGAGAAAATGCAATGTTAAAAAGTCAGAAAGAACACGGAACAGGTGATATAAAATTAACTATATTATTATTTTTTTAAATTATACTAGACAATTTTTTTACAGTAGAAATATTATGTTATTTTTGCTTTCAGTTCCTCCGTAAATGATGTTGAAGTTTCCCAGGGTACGTCTCGCAAGAAAGATTTAATCGATGCTGACATCGATGTAAATGATTGGATTTTGAGCAAACAGTAAGCAAAAAAAAATCATTTTCATAAGAACGAGAAAGCATTCGAGAAAGTATTCAATGACGTCAAGATGCTTGTGTTTAGTTGGAGTTACATTTTTGGGGTTCAACTTTTATTTTTTCGACCTGTGCCAAACGCAGCTACAAAATATGTGGCTTGGCGTATTTCAGCATATCGCTCGCCGTACATTCCCAATGGAAATATATGGCGAGCGATATGCTGACATAGGTCAAGCCACATCTTTTATAGCTGTATGGCAGCCATCTTTTTTATGTAAGTATATGAATACCGCACAAGAGTCCCAACTGCTCCCGTCTGGAGCCAGTGAGACTATGGCATTCCCAATTGGGGTATGTTGTGAGGCTGAAAGTAGGGGGAGGGGAAGGAGATGGGGGAGAGGAAGGTGGGGAAGTACCTGGCTATTCAGATCTGGTCACCAAACACAGCTAAAGCCATTTAAAGCGATGTTTCAATTCTAAATGGTGGTCTTACACCAGGGCGATACTGTAGTATCTTCCACTCTGGAACGTGTCGCAAATATACTATACATTATTTTTAATGAATTAATTGTGAAATAACACAAATTAATCAAATAAAATTTATTTGCCATGCCGGGATTCGATCTCGCGACCTTCGGATTTCGAGCCTGTCAAATATTTTCCATGATATTTATTAAATATAGGTATATTTGGCGGAGGGGAACAAACGGCGTGCCCTAACTATTTGCTTTGGATACATAATATCTACACGAGTACCTACGTAAATATTATTACTACAAGTCTGCCAACAAATTCTATAAATTTCATAAAATTAATCTAGACATAATTTAAAAAAATTAATACGCCACCGAATATACATAGTAACTTCCAAGACACCGATTTAAAATGTGATGTTATACATAGTTGACTTTAGAATCTGACATGCTGACGCTGCCAATGGGCAGGAAAAATGACACTCAACTTTTCTAGCGTTTTTATTATATAAATATATATTTTTTAAATGCATCTAAGTATTTCAATTTTGTTTTCTCGATGAAATGAATGTATTAGTAAAGTGGAGTCTTGGAAGTGGAAATTAACCCACTTTCCGACATCCGATCCAGCTGAAAATCGGCAGATAGACATGTTGTCGATGACAATGCATTCTTTCAATTTTTGGTGTCAATCACGTACACATTCGCGGACGTTTACATATTTCTCTGAAATTCGTTGTCATTACATGTCTGTCTTATCCACTCGGGACTTTACTCAGTTGGTAGCGTTGTTGACTCCGATCCCTGGGAAGGAAGATTTAATCCTCGGTCAAACCTTTTTTTTAAGCTAAAGACATTTGAAAAGAGTGTGACAGTTAAAAAAATAACCTTGTTTTATACGTGTTGTTTTTTTTTCATTGTGATTTAACATCTAGATCTAGGTAGTAAATGGTTTTTTTGATATTTTGATAAATTCCTCGTTGCAATTACTCGTTTCTCGCTGACCGTTAAATTTGTTATAATTCTGGATTTAAAGTTTCTAAAAGGAAACATAATAGTACGTTCAGTTACGGTTTAGGTACTATTAATATAATATAAAATCGGTACATCTAAAATTTACTATTCGAAAACGTGGATTGGGTTTTTTTTAGTAGATACATGTTATTTTTTTTCTTTCAGTTCCTGCGTAAATGATGTGGAAGTTTCCCAGGGTACGTCTCCCAAGAACGATTTATTCGATGCTGACATCGATGTAAATGATGGGATTTTGAGCAAACAGTAAGAAAATAATTTCATTTTCACAGGAACAATTGAACCACGGAATGTATTTAATAAAATCAAGATACTTGGTGTTTAGTTTAAGTTACATTTTTACGGTTCAGCTTTTATTTCTTAAATATTTTCTACGATAATTAGTAAAATATAAATTAGGGGGAGGGGGGTGCTAAAAAAAAGACGTGCCCTAAGCCTAATATTATCTTATTGATCCTGATTATTGGTGTAATTCTGTGACTCCATTTCAAAAATGCTTGTTTGTGCAAAATTATACGATTTTTTACGGCTTTATGTATCAGTACCTACTTTTTAGAGAAATTTGTCAATAAAAGCAATTGTAGCATTTTCAGTTTCAACAACACAAACAATATCGTATTTTTTCAATCATAGCACTTCTAGTTCAATGAAAAATTACGGACCGCCACTGGCAAACCCATATGTTTTGTTAGTAAGTGGTAGGTACTACAATAAATTATTAAATAATACACCTAGGTCTGAATATTTTATTACGAATATGTATTGAATATTTTTGTACAATATTTTTAAAATAGCTTATTTTTATGAATTAAGACTTTAAAATTAGGTATATACCTACCGAGTTAGTTGTTTATAAAGATGCTTAGATATTTTAAATTAGATGTTCATGTACTTGTACTGTGTAAATTTATGTTAAAGAGTTGAATTATCTATGTAGTTATCAAGTGAAAGATGTATTTATTTAACTGTAATAAATAATAATAAAAAATATAATATCAGTATAACTTTTTAATGTGAACATGTGACTAAATATCAGGTTCGATTAGGTTAAAAAAATTACATCATGCATTAAAAATTCTGATTTGGGTTTTATTTCTTAATATTTTTCCCCAGAACCAGGGAGATTTCCCCGCTTGAAAGTTGTTAACAGCTCAATTACATTAAATATTAATTAGGTATAAAATCTTAATAATTTCGTGCATACGATTCCCAGATCTCCTATAACAATACAATTCTCCGTTAATTTCAAGGCACTAAACAAAAAGATCATTCCCCGTATTCTCCGATAAAATGATGTTTATGTTTTTTCACGCATTTATTTGCGCTGAACCACCAACAAGCACCATAAAAAATATGTCGAGAGACTCCCGTATTAGCGTATCATACTAATACAAATTAACTCATCAAAAGGGAAATTTCCTCGGCTTCGCGCGAATAATCAAGTATAAAATTACGCGCCCTTTTCTTCAAAACTCTATAATACCATATTTTGCTAGCTAGCGCTGTGGCCAAATACCACTACATAGAAATCTTCCCTTCTCGCCTCCCCGCTTCCCACCGCAAATACAATATTTCGTTAGAAAGGGACAAAAGAGAGGCTGGACACTAGGGAAGAACGAATTTGCACGCCGGCAAACAATGGTCTTAACATAACATCTCCCTTTTTTTATAAAAAAAATAAATATTTTTTATTTTTTAATTAACATAATAAATTTGAATTTTCATCTCTTGTCTCTAAATATTTTTCGAAATTTTTGTTTTTTTTTTTTACTTCTAAATTATGACATTCTTAACAAAAATTATAATGAAAACTTAGATATACATTAACAGCCTTACTAAAAAAAAACCACAGCGCGAACGATTAACTGTGTTATTGCAATAACATAAATAATCCTCGTATACACTAAAACACGTTTTATTACCAATAACGTTTCTTACGTGGTCACGCTGTTAAAACGCATTGAAGATGTGACAACGTTGTATATGGTTTTAATTTACTAGGAAACAATGTTGTTTTAATTTTTCTCCGCAAGGGGCATTATTGGCGCGCCTATGCATTAGTTCTTCGGCCCGCGACAGCCCGCAATGACAAAACAGCTCGGTGTGTTTTATGGAGGGATATCGAAAATTTTGTGATTTTACTTAATAATTTCTATTGTACAAATTCCTTTATTAAGTACAAATTCCTTTATTAAGTACAAATTCCTTAATTATTTATTTACAGTTTTTTTACATTTTTAAATTAAGTCCCGTTAAACTGATTGATATCAGTTTGTCAACGGGTTCTTTTGACAATTACTTTTTTTTAAATTGAGACAGGTCTTCGACCAAGTCGAAGAGACAGGTACATAAAATATACAGGTACATGAAAATAAAAATTGTTAATAAAATTTATAAGAAATACAGAACAGAGAAAATGAAAGAAATAAAAGAAAAGACAAGAGAAAATAATAATGGAAAAAACATTAAAACGAAAAGCGGAAAATAACAGAAATTAGTACAAAAAAGTTCTTTCACTTAACAATTTTTTTAGCGTACATTTCCTTCTGAAACTCAATTCACAGCTTTTTATTGCGTTGGGTAACATGTTGTAAATTATTGGAACAAGGTATTCTAGAGTTCTTTGACCGTATTTATTTAGGTATCTGGGAATTATAATTATAATTATTGTAGTGACGAATTTACTCTTCTGTTCACATAATTGATATATTTACCATGTTATTTGTGTGGTTTACATCAGTTTAATCAAGTTATTGTACAAACACCGTACTTTCAAAGTTGAACTGTCAGAATATTGTTTTTTATAGGTTACTTAAAAGATAAAATTTTCATTTTAAGATCTTTATTTTAAGAGAATTTCTTAAAAGTGATAATTTTTTATAATATTAAAATCTAATACATGTGTTCGTAAACGTATCAAAAAAATTAATGTCTTTAGAGACGCAAGAAATCTGTTTAAAATTTCGGTATTATTTTCTAAGTTATTTTTTTGGCAATAAAAAAAACTTTGAAATTTTTTATTATTTTTTTATTGTATACACGATGAAAAAGTGAGGTGATAGTTTCCTTCCAAATTTATTACATAAAAGGACTGTGTTTTTTAAATTTTGATTTTATTTAAATTTCTCTACATTTTGGTCAAAAATGTTGTGGGAGGAAATTTTTTTCCATTTTTTTCCGAGTTTGAATCTTAAAATATGGCAGTTTTTGAAAGCTAAAGTGTATTTCAAATACACATATCTAAAAGGTAATTTTATCTAGTTTTCATAAATGGTATTTGTTTTTACGACACCTTCAAAAATAAGAAATATATAGAACATTCAAAATACCATGGAAAAATTACAAATATCGTTCGGACATCAATGGTTAAAACAGAGATAAACTACCCTCTCAGGCCGTGGAAACCATGTGTATTTCTTTCAAAGAACAAATTTTTAATTAGTAATGTTTTCACATCTGCGGCCGTTTGTCAATTGAATAAAATTTTCACTGGGTTTTTTAGTAAGGCTGTTAATGATTTTTAACAAACTAAAAACAGTCTTCTTCGTTAGACAATGCATTTACATTTGCATGAAATTATATAAACAAAAATAAAATATTTTTTCTTAAGACTATGCATTTTATATAAACAAAAATAAAATATTTTTTCTTAAGACTATGCATTTTATATAAACAAAATTAAAACATATAATATGTTTGTATTATGTAAACATCTTTAATTAGTTTCACATGTATCTGTCAGGAATCTTCACAACTCTTCCTGATCTGGTAATGACTTGACTTGAGCTGGAATGAGATGGAACCGCAAAATCTAAACTTGGAAAATACATTTGACTAGTATTCTGACTTTTATTTATTACTTCTGATGATTGACTGTCTTGTTGACTTTTTTCTTGACTATTATTACTATTATTTTCATTTGACTTATCATATCTTAAATGAATTCTGTTTCTTCTATATTTATTTCCATTTGAAGTTTCAATTATGTATGACCTTGGACTTTTATTCCACAACTCTTTTACTATTGCTGGCTCCCAATGACTTTCTGGTTTTCTTTTAAAAACTACTTTATCCCCAATATTTAATGGTTTTCAATCCTGACTACCTCTATCAGCATATTTTTTCATTTTATTTTGACGATTTTCTGTTTCTTTTTTATATTCTTTAAATTTGACTACTTTTGGTTTTCACTGACTTTTAGTAGACGGTAAGTTACAACGAAGCTGTCTTGACGTTAATAATTGTGACGGAGAAGGTAAATTCTCTTTTGGTGTTGTACGATAATGTAATAATGACAAATATGGATCGGTTTTATCTTCTTGACATTTTCTTAAAATATTTTTTACGATTTTGACTGAACTTTCTACTTGTCCGTTTGACTGAGAATGATACGGACTTGTTGTTATATGATAAATATCCCATTCATACGTAAATGATTTGAATGCATCTGAATTAAATGGTGGACCTCCATCACTGACCAATTCTAATGGTATTCCATGTCGACTGCAAATTTATTTATTTATTTACGGACAAATAGTCCAATTAACAATTTTTTTTTTTTTGGTACAGTACATACAATAGATACATACATATAATGAAAGTATATAAAAAAAAACTTAATACAATTATTAAATACAGATATACATATTTTTTTTTAAATGTTCTCCCATAATAAGCAAATGCTTGTGTGTACAGGAGGAAGTATTATTTGTTAGGTTATTTTGATTTTTTTTTAAAATTTAGTTTATATTAAGAATAAGAGAAACATATGTGTGTATATGTATATATTTTTTTAATTATTATTTATTTTTTTTAGTTAAGGTTTTCAGTATATTTTTTTAACTGTGTTTTGAAATTTTTGAAACTGTCCTTAAGGGATCTTATATTTTCTGGTAATTTATTAAAGAAATTTGTTCCTAAGTATTTATAGTTTTGTTGACCCAAAGTTTTTTTACAAATGGGAATTGGTAACATGTATTTTTGCCTAAGATTTACTGTGTTTTTGAAAGGTATGGATTTGTTTAGGATATCCTCTTTGTAAACTTGTAAGGTTGAATGATACAATATAACAATAAAACGAATAGAAAAAAAAGAGAGATTACAAATAGATGAAGAGCATTGACAAAATACATATGTATAATATAAAAGTACACAGAGAAGATAACTACAAGTAGCTTGAAGATGGATTTAAAAAGACTTTAAAAAACCACATTGCGTAACGACTGCCAAAGTCATTTAGGCTTACACCAAAAAATTCAATGCTTTGATTTGCGTTCACAAGTCTTGACATTCTGGATAAAGGAGAATGATATCCATAAGTAGTAGAATGTTGATTGAGGAACAGCAATTCATTATTTCGGAGTCTACGGGAAGGAATGTTGAACTGGATGAGTTGTAACAAAGCAGGTGTGTCAATAATACTGTTGATAATTTTGAAAATGCATATTAGATCAGAGTCCTTTCTACGTTTTTATAAAGAGGAAATGTTTAAAGTTTGTTCAATTTCATCATACGAGTATTCTCCTCTTTTAAGTCCTAACCTCCAAGCAATTCCTCGTAGGAAGCGATGTTGTACAGATTCGATGTAACTAATGTGGACAGCATAAAAAGGAGACCAAATGACACTAGCATATTCAAGGTGAGGGCGGACCAGCGAACAGTAAAGAGTTTTTAGTGTATTTATATGTTTAAAGTCAGAGGTAATTCTATGAATGAAGCCGAGTAGTTTAAGTGATGTGTTTACGATGTTATTAATGTGATCCCGGAAAGAAAGTTTACAATCCAGAGTGACCCCAAGGTCATTGATAGATGTGACAGTAGAGAGACAAACATTATTTAGTTTATAATCAAACTGAATAGGTTTTTTGGTTCTATAAAAGGACAAAATTTTGCATTTATCAACATTAAGTTCCATGCAGTTAATTTTGCACCAATCATTAAATGAATCAATATCAAGTTGAAAAAGTAAACAATCAAGATGGGATTTAATTATCTTAAGAATCTTATTGTCATCGGCAAAAAGCCAAAAACGTGTGTGAGAAAAAACTTTAATGATATCGTTAATAAAAAGATTAAAAAGAAGCGGGGCCAAATGGGCTCCTTGCGGAACGCCGGAAGTTACATCAATGTTAAAGGATTCAAAGTTATTTATTTTAACCCTTTGTTTTCTATTACTCAAGTAAGAGTGAAAGAATGATAACAATGGGTCTCTAATGCCTATAGCATAAAGTTTGGCCATGAGAATACGGTGATTAACTTTTCCGAAGGCTTTGGAGAAGTCAGTGTAGAGGACATCAACCTGAGTATTGTCTTCTAAGGCTTTAAGAATGGTATTTATAAAGGACAGTAAATTAGTTGTTGTAGATTTCGCCGATCTAAATCCACTCTGTTCCTCGATCAGAACATTTTTGAAAATAGGAGTGATTTTCTTTGTAATTATCGACTCAAATATTTTTGGAATATTAGATATAATTGATATTGGTCTGTAATTTCCAATATTTGACTTGTTTCCAGGCTTAAAAATGGGTCGAATAAGTGAAATTTTCCATGAGTCAGCAAATGTTCCGGTTGAGAGTGATAAATTGTACAACATACAAATTGGGTTAGATAATGAACATTTACATTCTTTTAGCAAGATTTCTGGAATGCCATCAGGTCCAGTACTTTTTTTGTTAGAAAGATTATTTAAGGATTGGTAAACCTCTGCAAGTGAAATTTGGCAATCATTCAAGTCAATATTATAGTCATAGTTAAGTGGAGGGATGGTGCATGAAGCATTAGAATATACAGAGGAAAAGTGTGTAGCAAAAAGGTTGGCGATGTCGTGACCATTTGTAGCGTGAGTTTCATGATAATATATACTTGAAGGGAGATTATTATCTGTACGCCTTTGCGCAACAAATTGCCAGAATTGTTTAGGATTTTTAAGTAATTTTGTCTCAGTAACTTCTACAAAAGATTTATAGCATTTGGCTGATTCGATTTTAGACAGTTCCCTTAATTGAGAAAATTTTTGATAAAATTTTAAGTTGCCAGTTTCTTTAAATATCTTATGAGTTTTCTTTTTTTCAATTATTAACTGCTTAAGTTTCGAGCTAAACCAATTTGGAAACTTTGGTTGAGAGTAACATCCCTTGGGAACAAACAAATCTATAGCACGTGTTACACATTCATTAAATTTAAATACGGCGTCATCTATATCAGAATTTAAAAATAGTTTTGTCCAATTAATCAGGGAAAGATATTTGTTCATGTTAGAATAGTCACCATTAAGATATTTGTAGTGATACGAGACACTTGATTTCAAAGATTCAAATTTAAAAAAATTTCTGATGTTAATAGAGAGAGGTAGATGATATTTATCAATAGGTAACAACGAGACATCAGCTTCACATACTATGACATTAGGTATACTAGTGAAAATTAAGTCCAGGCAAGAACCTAGATAGTTAGTGACTGGATTTACTTGATATTCATAAAGGCAAAAAAATTTACAATTTCAATAGCTTGTTGGGAAAGATTACTAGTAGGAGTTTTGACCCCTTGGTTGTCATTCAGCCACAATATTTTAGGTACATTATAATCGCCACAAATAAGTAAGGAATCAGCATTTCTAGAGACACGCTCAATTGAAGCAGTATGCGACTTGTAGACTTCTACCGAAGAGGAAGGAGGAATGTAAACACAACCAAGTACAAGCTTTTTGGTACCAAATATAACACATAGGAACAATTGATCAGAAACATTGTCAGATGTTTCTAGAATATGGCAAGGGTATTTTTTATTTACACATATCATCACTCCACCACCTTTACACTTCACAGAAGAAGTAGAACGGTCACAACGAAAAATGTTGTAGTCAAACAGTCCAAGTTCAGCAGATGAGACATTATCAGAGAGCCATGTTTCGGTAAGAAATAAAAAGTCGTAATGACATACACTGACGTTACAGCGAATAGTGTTCAGTTTTGTATTTAGGCCACGAACGTTTTGGTAGTACGTTGAGAAGGAATTATTCATAGAACGATTCTTCAGGTTCAACCTAAAAAATTTATCCTAGAAAGTTCACGTCTCTCAGCAGCTTGAGCTCCATTCTTGAGCTCCAGTTTTGTGGGAAGCCGTTTTTCTGAAGAAAGTGCAGGTGGCGCATAATGGAGATTTCTCCTTTTTGGGGCAGGCATCACGGTTGTGACCAACTTTGGCACAGTGGGCACAGGTGGGTAAGTCTGCTTGGCACTTGGAAGCTATGTGGCCATATAATTGACAGTGGCCACATTTCAGGCTATCTACCCAGTCTCTTACACTGTGTAGCTGCCAGTCAATGGCAAGTTTTGTACGGGATATTAGAGAGTGACGAACAGATGAAGGGACTCTAAAAATGTGGATGCAGTTACCAGTGCGAGGGCCCGATTTATGAGAGAAAGATATGTTTTCTTTTAAATTTTCTAATGAGAGACCGGTGTCGTTGGAAGATTGATGATGAATCACCGAGATAATATCCTCAGACGAAATATCTTGGGGGAGGTCATGTATAGCAATACGAGGGAGGCGAGTTGGAGCGATCGTTGCTTTTAGACCGGCTTCGGATAGAGCTGGAGCATTTGCCAATTTCGTCGCTTCAGCAGAAGTGCTTTTAGAATTGATTTTAAATTTTTTACTACTACATCTGCTGTGTAATGCTTATTCATATTCGCAATTTCTATATACTTTGAGTAATAATCAACTACTACTAAATAATAAGTATTAATTAATGTTAAAATATCTATACCAATATGTTCCCAAGGGTAGTTTGATATTGGGTGTGATATAAGTGACTCGGGTTGATTAGATGGTTTAAATTTTAGACATGTTTGACATTGTTCAATCATTTTTTAATATCTGAATTCATATTTGACCAATATAGAAATTCTCTAACCAATTTCTTTGTTTTTATAATCCCTTGATGCCCTTCATGCATTTTCATTAATATTTCTGGTATCATAACTGTAGGAATTATCAAAGAATGACCTTTAAAAACTAAATCGTTACACACATTTATTTCTGATTGTATATTCCAATATTGTTTAACTAAAGAATTAATTTTATTTTTAGATGTCGGCCAATCTTCAATGTAGTACTTTATTAAAATTTGTAAAGCTGTGTCCTCCCTAGTTGCTTTTTTTAATTTCTTCTAATTTTTGTGGTGTTACTGCCATGTTATTAACTATAGTGTTAACATGTAAATTAATATCGCTTTCAAAAGTTAATGTTTCTGTGTTTGGCAATGCCGACCTTGATAACGTATCTGCAATGTACAAATTTTTCCCGGGAATATATTCTACAATGAGATCATATTTTTGTAAATCTAGCATCATTCTTTGCAATCTGGCTGGTATGTCATATAACGATTTTTTAAATAAAGTAATTAATGGTTTATGATCAGTTTGCACATATACAGTTTGACCATATAAATATTGATGAAATTTATAACATCCACAAACTATAGCATATAATTCTTTTTCAATTTGTGCATATCTAGACTGTGCTGTTGTGAGTGTTTTTGAAGAATATGCTATTGGTCTTTTGTCTTGCAGAATGACCATACCTACTGCTGATTTTGATGAGTCAACAGATAATGCAATTGGTTTGTTTTTATCGTAATGTGTCAAAATTGGTTCTGAACTAATTATATTTTTTAATTCATTGAACGACTTTTCGTAATTTTCATCCCACAAAAATTCTACATTTTTATTTAATAATTGTCTTAATACATTAGTTTTTTCTGACATATTTTTGATGAATGGACTTAAACCAATTATTGTTTGACATTTAAATTTACATACTATGAATGTTATTAATTGACTTTAGTTTTCATTGTAATAACATTTTAAATTACATTCTCCAATTATAGGTACATTGAATCCTCCAAATGCTATCACTTTAGCATTTGTGTTTTTTAGTAATGACTTAGGTATTTTTAATTTATTAAAATTTTCTAACGAAATCACATTTGCCATCGCTCCTGTGTCGATTATGGCATTTATTTTACAATTATTAATTGTTATTTCAATTATCCAATTTGTATTTTGCAAATTATTAACATTTTGGATATTAACATGACTAATAAATAATTCCTCATTCACATTGTAATGGCGAAATTACACACGTCAACCACATTGATGCGATTTGGTTGAACGGCGTATAATTGAAAGGGTGTACTGTTTACACGTACTTGACAGAAGTGGACCATTCAATCACATTGCTGTCATAGATTTTAGAATGTCTTCGAAACAGGTCATGCGCGCGGGAATTAAGTTAATGTGTGATCATTTAATTAACGAGTTAATGAGAGGCGTATGCACTTCCCTCCATTAAAAAACCATTTTCTATGTTGACAACTCACTACAAAATAAACAGTCACAGTTTGGCACATCAATACGCGCGCACAGTGCTGCGCGCGCATGCAACGCCGCATTCGCGCATGCGCACGAAGGACAACAGAACCAATCGCATTGAAAATATTAAACAAGTTGAATATTTTCAATGCGGTGGAAAGATGACGCGCAATGACATGGAAACATGCAATGTCTTGTTTACACGGTGCAATTTGGTATCTACAACCTAATTGCGCAGCAGAATTGAAAGGTCTAATATGCCCATTAGACTCTGACTTGATTTTAAAATCATTGACTGGAATATTTAAATTAGACATATAACAATCATAACTTTGTTTGTTTACATTTGAATTGTTTTGACATATTTTCTGAGTATTTTTATTTAAAATTAGTTGACCACTCTTATCTATTGAATTATTTTGACAATATTTATCTGAGTTCAAGTCTAAATTGATTGTACCAATATTAAAATCTAAATCACTATTATTATTAGAAAATAACATAACTACGTTATTTTTAGAATTAATATTTTTACTGTAGCACATTTTCGAAAAATGACCAAAAGAATGACATTTGTGGCACTTCATTGCCGACATCTGGTGCGATGAATTTCTCCGCATCGTTTACATGATTGATCTTTTGAATGACTTCTCTGCGAGAATTGAAATGACCTTTCCTTTTCGACTGGATTATGACTTGTTTACTGGTTTGACTGACTTCCAAATCGATTCCTTGATGGACTTCTTTGGTTTCTTGACGTATTCCTAAATTTATCCCGACGACTGTGAATATTATATATTTCATTAGTAGAATGAAATTTTTCTTGAAGTTCTGTTACAGCTTCATTTGACAACAACATATTTTGAGCAATATTGAATGCTTTGTCAGTGTCAATATCGGATTGTTGTAATAGATTTTCTCGAAATCTGAAGTGTTTTTTGTGCATATTAATGATACAAATATCGTCTTTCATATTTCCAAATTCGCATGATGCAATGTATTTACGAAGTGATAATAAAAAATCTTGAAAATTTTCATCTTCTCTTTGTCTTCTTGTGAAAAATTTATACCTTTCCATTGTTTTATGTTTTTTTGGCATAAAATAATCCTCAAACTTCTTAATAACCACGGCGTATTTTGCTGTCTTGTTATCGACATTGGTCCATGTGTTGAAAATTTCGATAGCATTCTCGCCCATTGAAAATAAAAGTAGAGCAACCTTTTTGGAATCTGTAGCGGTATGTTGATTGCGTGCTTGCAAAAATAATTCAAATTTTAAGATCCAGTTTGACCAGTTGTGCGATAGATTTCCATCGAAACTCATTGGCGGACAGGCGTTTACACTCGCCATTTTTAATTTTATTTTAATCACTTAGAATCTTTTTAATCCTTTATAATTTCATGTAATGTATTATTTTATAATAAACTTTACACTTGAGACTTTGATGTTTTCTAACTTCTGACACCATATTATAATGTTAGCTATTAACATTCAAAGATTTAATTATTTGAGATAACATTTATTTGGAATACTAGTTGACATGTTGAACAGAGAGTACAAAGTGTGATCCCATTTCCGGATCAACCATAGACAATAGTTGTATTATAGAGATCTTAACATAACAATCAAGAAGACGTAACCAATATTTTTATTCGTTCTCTAAGTAAAACTTGATGGGAAAAACAATAAATTTCGAATTACAGCGGAGTGTCGATTATCCGAACGTCGATCAACCGAACAACCGCTTATCCAAACTACTACGCCTGTGCGCGCCTAGCCCCTCCCGAGCTACAGTGCTCTTGTCGCGACTTGTTAATCACTGTATGGTCCTTGCCGCCCCTAGTCGATGAACTAAATTTTGCCGCGTGAAAGTAAACTCTCGATTTAAAATGCCTAAATGTAACGTGTTGCTACAATGCAGACGAAACCGGGCTCAATTGGAAGGCTTTGCTATGAAAAACTCTTGCTTCACGTCGTGAATTAGCAGCACCTGGTCCTGAAATAAGCAAGGATGCTTTCAATTATCCAGTAGCATGTGCCAATGCTACTGGATAATTGAAAGACGCGCCCTACATGGGAGCAGCATGGGACAGTGTAAAAGAGCACAACTTGAAAAAAGCGTGGAATAAAGTTTTGCGTGTAGTGGAAAATCCTCAAAGAGTAAATGAGAAACAGGAAGATATGTCTGAAATGATAGATATGCTAAAAAAGCTCCATTGCCACCAATGTGATGAAGAATAATTTCAACAATGGATGGATATCGACGATGAAGTTCCCGGATAGCATCACTCATGAGTAATAAGGCTGAGGCCACCGCCACCCCTACCACCTCATCAACTATAAGTTCAGATAATGAAGATGAAAACATTATTGGTGCTTCTGAAGCGTTTACTTGCATAGATATTGCCTTGGGTTGGTTTCAAACACAAGCTGAAAGCGACCACTATCAAATATCTGTCCTTAAAAAAGTACGTGACCTAGCCGCTCGTAAGTGGTTAGGCTTGTTTCGGCAGACGAACATTGAAGATTTTTTTAAGCATTAATTTTGCACTTTTTTTTGTTTAATTCCTATTTGCCATTAAAGACATAAATGTAAATATGATTTTCATTCACCTGTGTGAAAATATGTATGGCTTGATTATCCGAAAATACCGGTTTTCTGAACACCCACATCCCCCAATTAGTTCGGATAATTGACACTCTACTGTACGTGGGAATTCGTTAATTTAACAGGGTTCTACTGAATAAAAAATAACAGTCTTACTTGTAACAATTCCCTAATACTGCTGTAGCATTGTATTAGCTATACAGGGGAGGAGCCTTATACTGCTAAGGTTAAATTTTTTTACTCATAATCATATTTTTTCCCAATCTAATCATAATGATTTTTTTACGGTATCAATACTCTGCTCCAAACCTGAAAAAAAGCGGTCAATTTAGCATTTCGCGGCATTTTACCAACTTCACGTTTATTCATATGTCAAAATATTATTTTAATGAGATTGGTTTGTTTATGTTTCAAAAAAAGCTAAAAATGGACAATGTCGTCAACATGAATTTGAGATGAAAAGACGTAAGCACAACAAGGATTGGGGTACCAAATCAATCAAACGTCTCATATTTACTTTGGTAAATCTATATTTATAAATGGGTCATAACGTTTTGTATCTTTCCGTGCCCGTGGTGCAAGAAAACGGTCAATATTTGCCAAAGCTCCAGTCAAAATGTTCACCTCTCGTCGTTAATCCGGCATTGAGCTATTCCTGGTGTTCGGGTGGGTTACATTCTGACAGTTGGTAATACCGCGGTATTATGGCCAGATTAGACAATGCGCATGCGAGCATCTGTCGGACCATTTATTTATTTTATTTAAATGCCGTAAGATGGCTTTTACATACAATTGATACATGATACAATGGTACACAGGATTATAATAATAACAAAAATACAATAGTTAAACAATAATTATTTGTGTTAGCCAAGGATTGCCAATTGTTTTTCTCTACTTTACGCTTACTAAATTAATATCATATTATTTTGTGTTCCGTATCGATGTCTGGAATCCATTATGAGAGAGAGCTAGCTCTTTCGCCCCTTTTGTTACCGTTTCGCGCGCGTTTATTCCCTACATTTGCCCTTTTATTCGACTTGCCACACTTTCTTTCTCTACTGGCAACACTGCGATGACGCAGTCTCAGATCACGTGGTGTTTTGTTTCATATGACGCCGTTTTTTCGCGCCGAAAGCCGTTTTGTGTTTCGCTATGCTTAAAAACCAATTTTTACTCGAAAATCAAAGTTTATTCCCTGCTCTTTTCAGTTTAAACATTAAATATACTGTGACAGATCATTTTCTGAGAAATTGACTTTTTTCTTTATTTTTTTTATTGTACGATAGACAGATTAGTCCAATTATGGTATGGTCATACCTCTTGTCATGCTGTGTTGAGCCATGACATCTATCCGACCTGTGATGAATTGCATTGATCAACAGTGAGAATTAGAAAATATCGTAGCTTCCCACTTTAATTTAAAAAAAGAAAATATCAATTACTTATAAAACGGACACGTCTACGACATCTATCGGATTAGAGTAAAGTGAATTCATACTTACGGTAGGGATCTATAATTAGACAAGGTGAGACGAGTATTGATAAAAAAATCACAGATGGTATCAACAAATAATCAAAGACAGGGACTCCCCAGTATGCTTTAGGCCGTGATATATTGACAGCCAATTGAATTGCAGCAAAAGCGATTAAAAACCAATTCAGCCTATCAACGGGAAGAGGGCCGAGCCCATTTTTAGAACAAAGGAACGACCTTTGGACTTGGCAATTAGTAATGTGATTAATGAGTTTGACGTTCCCACCAAACCGAGAGGTGAATAAACTCCATGGGAAGAAATAATCTGTTCAGGGACAAAAGAACGATGACCCCAAGAAATGTTATCATTAACCGGTACGTTCCAGGGATCAGAAACCCTAGTTCTCGAACGCATTAAAGCATATAAGGTGCGGAAAAAAAGGATACACGTAAACACGATGCAAAAGTTTAAGTGAAAAATTGCAAAGCAAGTGACGAAAACGTATTGTAAGGCGTTAGGGAGATTTCCATCTATAATACGATTGTTTGTGACGACCGGAGATGATCGATTCGAGGGAAAACGTGCTAAAGGAAATGGAAATGTTGAAAAAAACAATGGAAAATTATTGTTATCAATTTTAGACGGAGCTAGGATATTACGATGAAAGATTTAGGGAGGAAACGTCAAAAAAAAATGAGAGTTTTAAAGAATAGGCGAGGGTACATTTCAGATGTCTAGAGCAGTAACAAGTGTTAGAGAAGAAGATAGAGTGCAGTACGGAGGGGAGTGGAAAATGCTGAAAACATTGCGATAGAAAAACTCAGGAAAAGGAGTCATTTTACGTAATTAAAATGGAGGTTATAGAGTAACATAGTACGCGATTGCAGATAAAAAATGAGGCATTACAATGGTTGTCGATTTCAGATGTATTTTGTTGTGATAAACAAGGAATATTCGAACATGAAAATTGTTTAGATAAGGACGATTAGCCGTTAAAAAAGGTAATAAAAATTATCATGGGTCTTATGAAATATTTATATTAAAGAATTCTCATAAAAGTTAACGACACTGAAATAAAAAAGGATTTATTGCCAGGTGGGTACAGGAACTAATGTATACAACTGTCAAGACATATGGTTTATGGGATTTTGCGTAAGAACGGGACAAAATTTGGGAGGCGATCTCTATGAAGCAATAAAAATGACAGGAATTTAAGGGCCGAAGTGGGGGTATCTCCTATAAAGATGTTAAAAATGATATATTTATTAATAACAAATAGAAAATGAAATTTTCCAAGAGGCAGCAAACATCAAAAAACGATATGGTTATATCAGGGAAGTACGGGGAAGCGAGGGGAAAGGAGATACGACAGAGAAAAACAAAGGAAATCTTAGATTAACAGTGAATAAAATAAATACGGCTTGAAATATAAAAACCTATAGAGATATGAACAATAACGTAAGGATAAATAAGGAAATTCATGGAAAGAGTGTCGTGAATAAAAGAAAATTCGAGAAAAAATGGAAAATTCAAATATACGACGTAAATAGAGAAAATTCGGTTTTAAATGGAAAGGTTCATATAGAATACAGAAAAACTCGAGGAAAAATAATAAAATAAAAATGAACAATTTGCGAGAAAGGCTTCGACATGAAGATATCTCTGATAGGCGAATTTGGGGACAGATTTGGAACATATGGTAGATGCCGTACGCACGGACATGTTACGGAATAGATGAAAATAGAACTTTAAAATTATTAAATTCAAGCTAATTTTGTATGAACAACAGGACAAAGGAAGTTGGGCCATTAAACATGGATCTTACTAAATCCGGATCTTGTAAGTATGGGAGTACGAGACAGAATTGAAAGTATCAGACGCGGAAGGTACTAAGAGACCGCATTCGACAATAGTGGAGAGGTTTCAAGAAATTACGAGTTGATAGTAATTAGATTGGTTTATTACAGGAGATTCAGATACGATCTTTTGGACCTGAGAGGGGTATAAAAGTCTAGACAAATGCCAGTTGAGGACGGTCTACGGTCGTGGTCGAAAAGTTTGTAACTTCGCGGAACGTGACGAAACGGTGGGTGATTTAAATTTGAAAAATTCTAAGTGATAATTATTTTGATACTTAGAAAAATTTCACATTCTAGTCAAAAAAAAAAAAAAAAATACTTTGCAGTTAGAGTCAGTGAAAAATAAAATTAAAGCCAACGCATTAATTACTTGTGAAAAATAAAAGTGCTCGTGATAAATACAATTTGTTTTAGTGGAAAATTCGGATTTTATAATCACCTAATATCGTAATTTTAAACTTAGAAATTTCGCGTTTAATATTAGTGCAATAAATAACTGAAGTGATGTGATAATTTAGCGTGAAGGAGTTATAATTAAATACGTGTGTTCAATCTAAGTGAAAGTGTTCTAACAAATAATAAATAATTAAATTAATTATCTTAAATAATAATAATAAAACAAAATAATATTTTATTAATACATAAAAGTTCGGAGGGATAAAAATTTAATTTAACAACAATTTACCATCTCTAAATTAATCGTGAAGTAACTATCATTTAAAGAGTTATCTAACCAACGAGTTTTGAGATAAAATACAGTTTAGAACGATAGAGTTCATGCATCATTTTAATTAATTAGATTAAATGAAAAAAAAAAAAAATTGAAGTCAAAAAGATTTAATTAAATTTAGGAAAATAAAAATTAATTTAGGAAAATTGCAGCAAGGTTACCGTGTATTTCCCGGTCGGAAAAAACCTTGGTAGGGGTAAGTCTTTTCCGTTATAAAATTTTACAGATTCCAAGGAGATAGCGGAATACAGCAAACATTGGTATTTGGATTAATTATTTGACCAAGATATTACTCTCTTAATATGTGATATGTAACTATATTAAAATATTATAAATTTAATAAGTATATTTTTATATTTATATATGTAAGTATATAAACATATATATATGTAATTTTGTTCCCAAGAAAAATTATAATCAAAAAAAAAAAAAAAAAAAAAAAGAAAAACACTTATATAAAAAGAGGAAAAGGGTATCGATTCCTACCTCTGAATTCATCAATAACTATTGAAAGTAGTTATGTGTGATAAATTTACAAATCAATATTTTATATTTAATCTTATGTATGTATTAATATAATTTCAGAAAATCCAGAGCATTTGAAATAAGTTATGATATTAGAAATTATTTCAATCAGAAAATTATACAGATCAATATTATAAATTATTTATTGAGACAAAGTATATATAAATGAATAAATATGTATACGTAATCGGGTATCAGACTAGACAATTGCGCTAAGTACATCATTATCAAACAAAGAAAATTTTAGAGTCATCTCACACGTCTCCGGAATGTCTAAAGTAAACATACCTCATACGCTTGAATCTAGGTCACGAGGCCGTAGAGAATGTTTACAAAGCTCAAATTGTTTACAAAATAATTCGGTCACTGGGACACTAGTTCGAATACAGTAAAAAGAAAAGAAAAAAAAAAATGACCTTGATTAGTGGATATCGTACTTAGGTATTAACTTCTAGGAACGGGATAAAATTATTATATTGCGCAATTATTAGGAACAAAAAGAAAAAAAATTTAAACACTATTTTTAATTTGAACGTAAAGAGGTATCCACAGACCTAAGCAATCGAAAATTAACAGATTTATTATAGCAGTTCGAAAGGGTGTATTGAAGATTTACATGAAACATTTGATAAATCACGGGATAGTAAAAAGGGGTGTATTGAAGATTTACATGAAACATTTGATAAATCACGGGATAGTAAAAAGGGGTGTATTGAAGATTTACATGAAACATTTGATAAATCACGGGATAGTTCAATAAGGGGTAATGAAGGCTTAGATGAAGCAGTTGAAAAATCACGGGATAGCTTAATAAGGGGTAATGAAGGCTTAGATGAAGCAGTTGAAAAATCACGGGATAGCTTAATAAGGGGTAATGAGGATTTACATGATTCAATTGAGAATCACGGGATAGCAAGAATTTATCAAAAGTTGAACATTGGAGGGGAGGGAAAGAAAAGAAAAAAAAAAAATACAGTTCAACCAACAGAAGGCAGTGTTCGCTTCTGTAACAAGGACCATTAATCAAACCATAGAGATGGCGGATCTCTCAAACAAAACCGTCAACAAAACCAAACAAAAGCTTGGAGTTATGGCGAATCTCCAGAACACATCGCCAGATAAGATCTTATTGTACTAGTATATATTTATATTTCACACTATTCTTATGTATCTATTCGGTATCAATCTGAAAATTTCGCAGAATTTGATGGGCGAGATCCGAGCTCGGGATGCGTTGCAAGTAGTTTCGTATTGCGAGTTATAAACCTTCCCAAAACGTATGTTTACATATATATCTTTTTATGTACTGTTCATTGAATGAAACGAACTCACTTACAATTAGTGCTTTAGGCCTGTCGGGTCACTCTCGTCTCATTTCTTGAACGTGGAGGGAGGATTCACGACCCGTAACTCCACACAAACCCGTGAGTATATGATTGCATATAGGACGAAACCGGTTCGCCCTAAGTAAATAGTAAACTTTGGAGGAGTAGGAATTTGGAGGTATCTGGGCTTGGGGGAAGACCTGAAGGCAGTGCATGATGGCGAAGGAAGGTCAATTGGGACGCGATAACTTAGGTATCAATCAATTGAACCGTGCCAAAAGACTGTGCGAATTTTGGGTTGACTTCTGATCACCCTGCTTACTTGATGGAGGCAGGAGCCAAATTTTGCCAGAAAAAGGGTTATTCTGAGTTCGTCAAATATGCAATTAACTAATTACATTAACCTACTAAATCCATCTTTATATGTACCTTATAGCAGCTGAATCTAAACGGAGGGGCGCCCAGCAGATACGAGATACAATCATAATCAAATTTACTAACATTTAACCATTTGAGTTATATTTAATTATCTGTTCAATTAGTCATGTGTAGTTTCGATTAGTATTACTTATTCATGAATTCATTAGGATGTAGGGAATCATAATAAACGTCAAAGGGAAGTTAGTTCATTTAGAGAAATTACTTAAGGTTAAATTTGCAAGAGAAAGACCAATACAGTTTGAAATTCAACACTCTGTTTAGAATCAAGAGGGTTACCACAAAATTTAAAGTAATTAAAGTCCTATATCATAAATCAAAAAAATTACACAACGTTTGATGGAGTTTAATTACAACCTAAATACGAAAATATTTACGTTCAAAGTCGTAAATAACGTATTTATTAGTTAAGTACATATATCGCTAAAGGTATGTAGTACAAGGGAGCTTTAAGTAGCTTTCTGTAGTTATCAGAGGAAATAAGGGTCCAATTTTATAAAGGCTTGTGTGACGTAGGGGAGGAATTTTCCATCCCTACCACACATATGCAAAGCCTTAAGAATTTAAATATCGATCAGAGCCAAGAGAAAAGGCGAGAATATTACAACTGTCTTGCCGATGAAAGGAGAGTTAAATAAGTATGAAAAGACGAAACATTACGACTGGTGCCAAGTGCCCAGGAGTAAATAAAATACAGACAAATATAAGAGAGTAGAAAAGACATACATCACAGACCCTGCGGTATGTAGAATAGGTCGTGGCTACGAGTTCGACAGTATTTGTCAGGAGCGAATAAGCCACAGCATGACAGGAGATATGGACAATCAATAAGGTTTTTTATTAACTTTAATTCGAATACCATGAGTCCGGCATTACGCCTGGTCTCCAGGCTTTGATAATTTGTCTCCTTTAGCAGTTCCACGTGATGCATGAATTTCGGATATATTCCGTATGATCGCATGTAAACATACCTTAGGAATTTTTTTTGAATTTGTTTAATCATATTTATATATTTAAGTTGATAAGGTATCCAGACAGTACTAGCGTACTCCAGCTTACTTCTGACCACTCCGTTGAACATGGCGGTCATTGCTTCTATGTTACTGAATTGTTTGCAAGTTTTAATCCAAGCAATTTGGAGCAAGCTGAAGTAAGCTGCACTATATGATTTGAAAATGTCAGCCTGGGATCAAAGGTCACCCCAAGATCCTTGATGATATTTACGTGTGTTAGTACTTCTCCATTCATTCTATACGGGTATAATAACGGATTTTGTGAACGACTATAAGTCATAACGACACATTTTTTTATATTGAAATTAAGTTTATTTTCTAACGACCATTTCATGATTGAATCGAGGTCTGCCTGCAGTTTGGAATAATCGTCATCTGATTCGATTTCCATCATCAGTTTCATGTCATCCCCGAATAGGAGACATGAGCTATGACGTATGCAGTCCTGAATGTCATCTATTAGAATAAGGAATAACATGGGACCTAGATTCGATCCTCGAGGAATTCCTGACAGAGCTACGAACTTATGGGAGTCGTATCCATTTACATTTACATACTGGCTTCTATCTTTTAAATATGACGCAAGAAATATCAGTAAGGCTTTATTAAAACCTATTTTGTGCATCTTTCTTAAAAGAACGTCGTGATCTACTCGGTCAAATGCCTTTGCGAAATCCGTATAGATTACGTCCGTCTGATGCCTACAGTCTAGGCCTTTTGCTACCTGTCGAGAAAAAGAGAGTAAGTTGGTTACCGTTGATTTCCTCGGTAAGAAGCCATGTTGATTTTCTCTTAAGAAAGGCGCGATTTGCGGACTGATTTTATCAGAGATAATCATTTCAAATTGTTTTGGAATTGTTGACAGTACGGCAACTGGTCTATAATTTCTGACATCGGTCTTTTCATCGGTTTTATGAATAGGGCTGACCCTCGTTAATTTCCAACACTGTGGAAACGTAAATGACATGATGCAGAGATTAAATATGTAAGCAAGGGATACACAGATATTTGGAGAGATTTTTATAATTATCGAAGGAGGAATACTGTCCGGACCAGTAGCCTTGTCAGGTCGCATATTCCGGATACAGGCTTCTATTTTCTGGATGTTGGTCAATCCGAGTGAGATATCTCCAAAGTTCCAGGGTGATGCTGTTGGGAAATTGGTTTCAAGTTTCGGGGTTACTTGACTATAAAAGGAACGAAAATAGTCAGCAAACTTATTAGCAATTGTGTCAGGGTTAGTAAAAGTTACGCCTTCCTCAGTCAAGCATGTTGTTGAGGTTGGGTTAACTTTTTGTGACCTAATATAATCCCAGAAAAACTTTATATCGTCTTTGATCCCATTCTGAACATTTTTCACGTATTGTTTTTTAGCAAAATTTATTTTATAATATAGCTCGGATCTACTCACTGAAAATGTTAGATAATCAGATTGCTTTTTGTGCAATAGATATCTTTTCCGGAGCGTTTCCTTTCTTTTCAATTTATCTATAACTAGCTGACCCGACGAACTTCGTCCCGCCTCAGAATCAATAACTGTTGAATTAAATTAAGTTTTTTTATTAAGTTAAAAATTACACAATGAAGCCATTATCGATTGTCCGTTGACTGTCCGTGTTTTGTTTTTGTCAGTATCAGAGATGGTGTTGTGTATGGATTTATATTTTATGTGATTTTCTTACTTTTCTCCTTACATACGGGAATTTTTGAAAGGAAGCGGGTACAGGTGCCGCCGCCCCGGGAACCATTTATTGGATAACCAACACCTCTGCCATAGGTCACCCCAAGTGGTTCGCTAGGTTTGGTGGTTTGATTCATGGGGTGAATTTTGTGCGGATCTTGGCAACTGATGCGTCTGCCCATCTGCTGCGTGGCGGGCCGGATCGAGAGAGTCTGGTTGAGGGAGGCCTTTTGACCTTTCCAGCCGGATTCTCTCAACCAATGGGTCGAAAGAGTTCGGCTGGAAAGGTCATGGTAAAAGGTCAATTCCGATCAAGGCAATGGCCTTGCACCGCAGTTGGGGGGATGGATTCACTCCCGGATACAGTGACCTCCAGATTCCTGCCCACCCCTCATGCCTTTTCCTTCCCAGAACTTCCTATCCCACCCTTCCTTAAAAAGACCCTCCACACAGAATCCCCTAAGATGACATAGGTCCTGAGTGGAGCTTACGTAAAAAAAATGCGTTTCATTTCAGAGATTTATTATTATTGTATTTTTACTTTGGAGGGGTGCAGAGACATACGTTCACCGTTTGTCTCATCTTCGACTATTGACATTTAGTGTGTAAGAAAGAGGGGCAGCATTATATGATTAAGAACAAAAGCATAACAATCAGTGCATTGACATTTGACGTTTTTGAATTTTTGAAATTCACGCACAGTTAAATATTATACCTATCACAATATTGCTGCAGTTCTTTGAAAATATGAGAATTCGTTCCATACAAAATGTATGAAAAAAATAATTTTCTTCCTAACTTTCTTTTTCGTGAATTTTGCGATGTTTTAATAGTTATTCTGTTATCCGGGGCGGAGACAAATCCAACAAATCAAAGATCATCAAAATCGGTCCAGCCGATCTCGAGTTATAAATAGTGTAACTCACCCGACTTTGTTTTATATATTACTAGCTGACCCGGTGAACTTCGTACGCCCTCAGAATCAATAACTGTTGTGTTAATTTATTAGCTGGATTAAATTCAGTTTTTTTATTAAGTTAAAAATTACACAATGAAGCAATTATCGATCCGCAACTGTCCGTGTTTTGTATCAGAGATGACCTTGTGTACGAATTTATATTTTTGTGATTTTCTTACTTTTCCACTTACTTAGGGGCCATCCATAAATTACGTCACATGAATTTCTAAATCTAAAAATAATCAAAACAGTAGTTGAATTTTTTTTACAGGTGACGTCACAGAGCTGATGACCACCGCATACCCCTAGTCACATTTCTTACTCCCCTCCTCCCCCCCCCCTTAATGTGTGACGTAATTTATGGATGGCCCCTTACGGGAATTGCGTTTCATTTTCTTTGTATGTGTGAGGGAAATTTATTATAATTATTGTATTTTTCCTTTGGAAAGGTGAAGGCACACATTAATCGTTTGTCTCATTTTCGACTGTTGACATTTAGTGTGTAAGAAAGAGACGCAGCATTATATGTTAAAGAACAAAAGCGAGACAATCAGCGCATTGACATTTGACGTTTTTGAATTTTTGGAATTCACACAAACTTCAACTAACACAACATTGCTACAGCTCTTTCAAAAGATGAAAATTCGTTCCATACAAAATGTATGAGGAAATTAATTTTCTTCATAACTTTCTTTTTTATGAATTTTTGCTATGTTTTAATAGTTATTCTGTTATCCGGGGCGGAGACAAATCCAACAAATCAGAGATCTTCAAAATCGGTCCAGCCGTTATCGAGTTATAAATAGTGTAACTAACCCGACTTTGTTTTATATATTAAGATACTCTTATTGAACCATAACGGATATACATCGTTTGTGATGTTGGGTTTCTTAATGGGTATACATAATTCAAAAACACTGAACAATACATTATATAAATATTTCACTGCTTCGTCCACCCATTTTATGGTGAAATTGAAATCCCATATTATTTAAATTGAAATCCCCCAAAATTAATATATTTTTTATTTTTATTTTTTATTTTTTTATTTAATATAGTACAGTGGTTTTATATAAATTACATATCGGTACACAAAATATTTAAAATTGCAATCTCACCAAAGAAGAAACTAGTTCTTGTGCTTGATGAGCGAGTTACACTAATTATAACAGAAATAGAATAACATTATGCAAAAGGTAAGTATATAATGGGAACAATTGAAACTTCTGGATTATCTATAAGTGTAGGTGTACATACATGGGATACTGTTACATACTAAAATATTATGCACTTAAGTGAAATTCTAAAAATCTAAATAAAATAGAGATGAATATAGATTGATAATACATAGAAAGAAAGAGAAAAACAGGTAATTATTAAGTTAATTATTCCCGATGAAGTGTAGCTTCAGTTTGAGTTTCAGTTTATTGATGTCTTTGGTTTTTTTTATTTCAATCGGAAATTTAATAATATGTTGGCTTTATTATCTAAATGTTCGTAGAAAATACATCTATTTTCACTGTCATCTGTGCAATAAAAGTATACTGCACATATAAACACAGTAAAGTTATCTTTAGTGACTTTTACCCAGAGGTGTTCACCGTCTGTTTCTAGCTCACTTACTCTTATTGATTCCAGTGGTGTTTAGTGTGTTTTTTGGGTTGTTTACGTGTTTAAATTGTGCAATAAGATGAGTGATATCGACAACAAAGATGCTTCGCCGGTCGGAAACGATGATCAAGCGCGAGTTTCTCGGAAACGCCGACTATCGCACGAAAGTTCTGGATCCGAAACTTCGGAAGAAATGAATTACTACCGGGATCCTCGGGTAGACATCCTGATGCAACACATGTCCGCCATGATGGACGTTTTATCCGGGAATCGGGTAGAGTTCAGTGGGCAGACAAAGAAGACTCCGCGGGAGATATGCAGCGGGAGGTAGAATCGGGGTTTTTAGAGATGCCCGCCAGCCTAGCCACTCAGAAGAATGTTTTGGAGTTCGGCAATCCAAGCACCTTGGTGAAGGAATCACCGACTCCGAAGGCGGACGCAAAAAAAATCGCAGTCATCTCAGCTCTCCAGCGTTTTGGTTTGGAGGAATGGTCGCGTGTTCGCTATGCTGAAACACAGAAAGCATACACCGCCACGCCCGCCTTCGTAGAGCTGGAGGTTAACTTTTTCCACGTGATCGTAACAACAGTTGATACGGCAAAAGCCATGCCTCACACGCGCCCATATCAGCCCTTGTTACGCTAACTTCGACTGCCGATATCACAGCACTACTATGTCACAGTATTTTTTCCCGCTCGCTAGGACATTCGTGTAACTATCACGATGCTGACATCTTCGGGCATATTTCAAAAGTAAAATTGTATTTCGTAAAAAACATCTATAATCAAGTGAATGTGTCCTCGTGCCTTTAAGTGCATAGTTCTCAATTTACTCCACAGATGGCGCTAGTAGTTTGCGCACGCGCATGCATGTGATTCCGACTGACCAAATTGGACAAGCGTCGATAACATTTATTGTCGAGATCGCGCGTATTCGCACACGTTTGTTTATGTTGTGAAACTGTGATTTTGAATTTACATAAAAATTTTATTAATTTTAGTGTCATCAGAAGTTTTAGAACTTGTTTATACTAATTAATAATAATAAGTGATTGAGGTACCACTTGTGACTATCAACGCAGTGTCCTGAGTACAAGCACGCGGATAAATGGCGCCGTCTTTAAGATAACATGGGTACGTTTTTGTATGGAATTTAATGTTTTTGTTTTTATAAACATCTAGGAGTGTTTACAGACGACGATTTGGTTTCAAATTGTAGATAATAATCTCATCTGTTTATACACGGTGTCCGAAAACTCGTAGTACAAGCGGAAAACTGGTGAACCTGCATCACAAAGAGAACCCAAATAAACATAAAGATTTTCAATTTAAGTATTTTTAAATTTAAAATTTAAAAAAAATATAATAAATAAATTTTTTCGGCTGCATGAGGGTTAAAGTTTTTTTCCGATACACGGAAATCTCATGATTTTAGAGCGAAGATGCTCTCTAAAACTCTCTCGCTAAGTACTTTACTTAGTACTGGATCAATTCGAACAACGAACAAGCCTTGTGAGAAAAATTACTAGCATAGGTGTGTTCTAACTTACATTATGTTGTAACGTTCCTTAATCCAAAAACACTAGGTAGGTAGTACATCACAAAAAACACAAACATATCATTGGTACATCACAAAAAAACGCATTAACATGCGTTGGTATATTCCATTATAATCCACAATATTCTTAATTTGAAAATAACACAAAAGTTTATTAAAAACCAGCGAAATTAATTACTGTCATTCACAAATATTCACTTTTAAAGTTTGAAAACACAAAGGGATGTTAACGATATGAAGACCCATACTAAACTGCGTAAATACATGAAAAAATATTTACCCAGATTCGGGAGTTCCCGTGTCCCATTGGCTTGCTATGGTCAGTCGAATCGTGTTCCCCATGCAGTAGTGTTCAATTTGCGCTGAACACTGGGAATATTATTTTTAATTTATTTAACATTCCAAATTTGCAGTTTTGAACTCACTTACGACATTTATGATTGAGTATTGTTTTATTTTCTTAATTCACTTATTTTTTTATTAGTTTATTTACTTATTTTTTCACTTTTAATCAAAACAATAACATTCAACAATAATATGAAATTAGAAACCAACTTTCTAGTTTAAATACGGTACGACTTAATTTTGTCCTATAACTTATCACTTAGAATTAATCGGCCTTTGTATTCCTAGGTAAAATTTACGGCTTATTTGCATTTTTGTTAAGTTACTCACGAGTGCATTTACATACAAAAATAATGCTCATGTTGTTCAGGAGTTTAACTTAGGGGGCATTAATTACGTGACCTCAAAATGGGGGGGGGGGGGGAGTCCAGCAAAATCTCACCACATCTTGAACAGTTTTTATGAGTATTGTCGCGATCATATTTACGTCAACGGGGGGGGGGGGGGCGTAATGGGATAGCATGGGGCGGGATGGGATAGTCTGGAACCCCAGATACACCACTGATCTCACATGATTGTTGCAGAGTTAATTAGTTAATTATTGCGGACATCAAACAAAAAGAGGTATACCTACCAAGGTGAGGGGTTGGTAGGAATCTGAGAGTCCGTGTATCCAGGAGTGACGAACGCATGAATTCATTCCTCCCATGGAGGTGGAATATAATTAATAGTCCAGTCAGCCTATGTCGTAGAACACCAGTTGAATCACCATCGACTACTATTATTTAGACAAGTGTTTAGCCAGAAGTAACCGCCTCTACCCCCCTTGCTTCCCCGCCTACGCCCCCTCCCCAAAACATGAAAAGTGTAAGGGTTTCGTAAATCGCGTCTATCTCGATTACTAAACAACATATCGGGTTGCAATTTTTTATTTTCTTTATTGTAACATTCTCTACAATTAATGTCCAGTTAACTTTCGCCGTAACTTTTACCGTTTGTTTGTAATTCGTATGAAAAGGTAAAAATTTGTATATTTTTTGGTATGTAATTTTACATTTTGTCACAGAACTTTTTAGGCCGACATTTTATGAAAAAATGTTTCCTACAAAGATTGTAGCCCTTTCTATGAGCTGTAAAATTATATATTTTAATGTGTACTTTATGGCTAGAAAACGCCAGATATCAACCGTGAATGCTTGGTTCACCATCTCTGCATCGCTCTGCGGCAGCCGATTCATTAACGCACTACTCATGTATGATGTTTAACTCATTAATTGTATTTTTTGTCAATTGTTTTAAATTTTGGTTTTACTGAAGAAGTGAGATTATGCTTACTGGTATCAGTTCAAGTTGCCATAGTATTTCAGTTTAAAATCTATAACTTTATTTATTGAATGGAAGTATAAACTAGCTCCATTATGAATAACCCCCACTAACACGAGTATTTCACGTTCACGATTTCCACATAGCTTTAGTGCACTAAAACAAACGAAATAATGACAAGACTAGAAGAAGTGTGTGAAGATTTGGTTAAAACTAGTAGAAATTCAAAACTGTGGCTACAAGAGTTTAAATTGGTGAATTTGGTTCTAGACTTTATTCTGGCGGAGAGAATCAGCGATTGGAATTTGCACATTAATACAGTCAAGCAAATGATACCTTTTTTGCATGCTGCTGGTCATTTGCTCTACGCCAAATCCGCACAAATACACTTAAAACAAATGTTGAGCGTACAAACAAAGATGTCAAATGTAGACTTCGAAAGGTTCGTCAATAATTTCCGATATTTAAAAAAGGAGACAAAAATGAGGTGAGCAATTACAGACCGATCTGCCTTTTATCAACTATTGTAGGAGCTAAAACTTTTGTAGGAAATATTTTTTCATAAAATGTCGGCGTAAAAAGTTCTGTGACAAAAAGTAAAATTACGTGCCAAAAAAATTTATCTTTTCATACGAATTACAAACAAACGGTAAAAGTTACGACGGAAGTTAACTGGACATTAATTGTAGACAATGTTACAGAAAAGAGAATATAAAAAATTGCAATCCAATATGTTGTTTAGTAATCGAGATGGACGTGATTTACGAAACCCTTACACTCTTCATGTTTGTGGGGGCACAGGGGGGGAAGCAAGGAGGGGTAGGGGCGGGGATTTTTGGCTAAGCACTTGTCTAAATGGTAGTAGTCGATGGAGAAAAAATTAGCTTTATACTATTTTTTCAATCTAATTATTACATTATTAAAAAAAATGATAATAACCTTGTTCACATTCGTTTCGAACACTACTGTACCATGCGACCATCTTTGTTGCGACCATGTTTGTTTGTGTACCCGAGGATGATACGAATGCAAGTCCAAAATTTGAAGAAATGAGTTTTTGATGCAGACTTGAAGTAAATTATCATGTTTATCAGTGGCAGAAAGAGTCCTATCATGAAGAAAAATAGGATTTTCAAAATTGCATATGGATGCAATTACCATGATGCAACAACTATCTTAGAAGCAGAAGGATGTACCATGGACTTTATTCCTTTTATAATACACCACATGTCATAACAAAATAGTCCACTTCAATTAGAGGCAGTAGGACTCAAGTCCATGTTTTTGTTTGACTCAAGTCAGCGTTTTTTTTTTAAACAACTATTTTTAAAGGCTTTACTATAAAATATTTCGATTCATTTGCTCGTTTTTAAAACAAAACTAATTGAATTAATAATTACTTTTTTTGTTATCTATCAGCACGGATATCCAAAGAAGTTTTTTTTTTTACATTAACTCCACACAGGAGGCCCTGAGGAAAATAATTTCCCTCAGGGCCAAATGTCAACTGTGTACAAATGTTGGGCACGCGTTTGGCGTGTTTCCCGACTATGCACCGGGGCCGAAGGGATCAATGATGCTAGTTCCTCGGAGCATCTTCCATTGTAATACCGGTAGAACAAGGATAGCATTCCCACCCGACGCCTGTGCTCTAAAGATTGCAATCCGTCTGTTAAGATGGGAGAATCTATCAAACGGACCGCCCGTTTCTGCACAGAGTCGAGGGTATTTTTCAGGTATTTTGGAGCTCCAGACCAGAGGTGGCTGCCAAATTCAACCGTTGCGATTTGTACAGGGTTAGCAGTTATGAGACCATAGTTACAGAAAAAATACTTTTTTGGCTCTCCTGAACATTTACCTTTTTGGACTTGCATCCGTATGCTTCTCGGGTAAAGAATTTCGTTCGTGAGCTCACAGTTCAAGGTCAAGTCATTTTTTGAAAAATGTAGCTTACCTCTTCTAATTGTGTTCATCGAACCGAGCGCAGAAAGGGACAGCAAATTTCGCATTGCACTCTGAGGAGCGCGAAAATAATATTAGGCCAGCTGTTTTTAACCGTGAAATGACCGAAAAACACGGAATAAAATTATGGATAATTTCAAAATAATGCTTTAAATCCGGATTTCTTTGTTTGTTTTCTTTAGTTAGGTACTATGATGGTCAGTAATAATTTATAAGAATTTGACCAAAAAAAAAATCAACTTCTGACTCGATTTACTCGAAAACGAAAGCTCAAATCAAAAAAAATTATACTACAAAATCGACTCCAAATGTGATGAGGATTCACCAGTTTTCCGCTTGTACTACGAGTTTTCGGACACCTTGTATAGTATGATAAATCATGCCATAATATGCAGTAATTTGACATAAAATTGGATGGATAGGTATTTGAAATATGACATATACATGTACCGCGTATGGGTATTGAAAAAACGGAGTAGTTCAACGCGGGGAAAAGGTTAACGAAGAACTGAGGAGGTTCGATAAGAACAACTCCTTCGCACCAGCCCTGGACCGTTCCCTGGGAGCCCTCTCCAATGCAGTGCTATCCCAAACAGAGTCGGTCCGAGGAAACATGCAAGAACTGGTGAACTGGGCATCCGAACCAGGCTCCTGCTTGACCCCTGCGACTCTGACAAGATCCAGGGGATGTTTGCCAAGGTGTCAACATACAGCAGGACCACAGATGACGTCCTAAAGATTGTATGTGGAAGGCGAATGGAATGCCTACAAAGCAGGCGAAAGGCACTGCTGGAGGGAGTAAGGGACCTGCCCAACGCAGCACGGCAGGACTTGCAGTGGTGGCTAGCAGCCATCGGAAGGACGAGCCCCATTCAACATCTCCCATTCCATCACTTCCTGACGACAGATGCAGCAGACACAGGATGGGGAGGACAACTAGACGACCCCACAGTTGCGGGCAAATGGACGGGGGAACAGGCACTATGGCACTCAAACCGGAAGGAAGCATACGCTGTGTTAGCAGTCATCAAAAACTAAGCTCATGCCTTGGCAGGGACAAATGTCTTACTGACGGACAACAAGACAGTAGTGGCTTACGTCAAGGGGGCACAAAATCTTTAGCCCTTCTGGAAACAACGCGGGAGCTACCGGATTTTGTAGACCAGATGGAGATATCTCTGACAGCCCAATACATCCCAGGAAGATACAACAGAATTGCGGACCGTCTCTCTTGGGGCGCACTGCTTCCAGAGTGGCATCTAATGAGTGCGGCAACGGAGGAGATATTCGGAAAATGGGGTCGTCCCCAAATAGACCTGTTCGCTGTTTGCGCACTTGAATTGAAATATCACAAAACTGCACTATATAAATACTACGTTATTATTATTCGCTTCAGCCACTGCTCACGTGGTACCAACCTACGTCTCCAAAGACTCAAGCGACTGCTCAGCCTGCTTTCCCAACGCGTTCAGTCAACCTTGGGACTACAACCTAGCTTGGGTATTCCCGCCACCAAACCTCGTTCCGAGAGTGCTCACATACCTGAATCAGGCAAGGGGCATGTTTCTTCTAGTCGTCCCAAAATGGGAGAAGACCTTCTGGAGAAGCGTACTAAAACAACGAACAAACGAACCCCCCATGCGCCTGCGCGGCCTAGAAAGAGTCCTAGTAGACACATCGACAGGACTACCCCCTCCCAGGATCTGGAACCTAGGTCTGGAGAATTGCGGGTGAATGCAATTGTGAAGAACGCCAGCTCCTCAAGTCGTCTTGGAGAGAATCCACACTGAATACCTACAAATCCGCATGGGATAGGTGGCGTAGATGGGTCACTCAAAACGGCGTGGACATCAACAATCCCCCACCAACAATGGTCGCCAGGTACTTAGCCCACCTGTTCGTTCAAGGGGGTCTAGCCCCCAGAAACATTCAGGTCCACAATTCGGCCATTGTCACATTCTGCGGCCCAGTTCAGAATGCAAGAAAAATCAGCTCCGATTTCTTGGTGAGACACGTTCTCAAGGCAATCTCAACGGCAAGGAGAACCAAGGAGAAAGCCCCCATCTGGGACCCCAGACAAGTAATAGACTGGCTGATCAAGAATTTCCCCGCAGAAGACTCACTGTTTGAAGCGTCACGGAGGACAGCAATACTGCTCGTCCTGGCGTCAGGCAGGAGAGTTCATGATCTGACACTGCTCAGAATCACCCCAGAACATTTTATCGACAAGAGGAGCACTATTACCCTGTGGCCAGTTTTCGGGGCAAAAACTGATACAGCCAACCACAAACAATCAGGCTGGAAACTGACGGCTTCTCAAAAAGAAAACATCAATCTCCTTAAATAGTTGAGGAAAGTCGTTGCTCTCTCTACAACCAGAAGAGGTCCACTGCTAAAGAACTTGTTTGTGACCACATCAGGAGAAGCCAAACCGGAAACACAAACAATAATAGAGGGATGGATTAAATCAATCCTCAGGGAAGCAGGAGTCCACGCCACCCCGGGAAGTGTACGCTCGGCGGTAGCCTCCCCAAATTGGTTGGAAGACTACCCCATAGAAGAGATACTTGCTAGAGGGAATCGGAAGTCTGAGCACACCTTTCGAAAGTTCTACCAAAAGGAGATAGTGCACTTCAGTAGCGAGCACCTCCAGCGCTCAATGGCTCCATTCTTTACTCCAGTATAAATAGCATCACATATAACGCTAAGTTTTCAGATCACCAGGTGAGAGCAAACACATCTCATAATGGATTCCAGGCATCGATACGGAAGACAAAATAGAATAATTTTACCTACCAATAAAGTTTATATTTTGTTTCCATCGATGCCTGGAATCCAGGTAATCTCTACCTGGTGCATTACGAGTCATATGAAACAAAACACCACGTGATCTGAGACCGCGACATCGCAGTGTTGCCAGTCCGTAGTGTGGCCGCAGTGTTTTGCTCCGGGGAACTAGCGTCATTGATTCCCTCGGCACCGGTGCATAGTCGGGAAACACGCGCCCAACATTTGTACACGGTTGACATTAGTCACATGAGAACGGGTTGTTTCTATGACTCGTTCTTGAGTTCAACGGCTCGGCTGTGGAACGATTTGCCGGCCTCTGTGTTTCCTCCCTCCTACAACATGGGTCTCTTCAAGACCCGTGTTCACTCCTTCCTTTCCTCAAAAAGACCCTCCACACAGCATCTTCAAGGGTGACATAGGCCCTTAGGGAAGTTATTTTCCTCAGGGCCTCCTGTGTGGAGTTAATGTAAAAAAAAAAAAGTAGAAAAAGAAAGTGTGGCAAGTGGAATAAAAAGGCAAATGTAGGGAATAAACGCGCGCGAAACGGTAACAAAAGGGGCGAAAGAGCTAGCTCTCTCTCATAATGGATTCCAGGCATCGATGGAAACAAAATATAAATTTTATTGGTAGGTAAAATTATTCTATTTTGTATTAACTATTTTTTCATCTTTCTCTTGCCAAATTAATAACATAATATAATAATTACGTATATATTTCACATCTTAATTCTTTTAAAATAAATATATTTTTATAAAAATCAAATCTTAACATTATGGTCACCCTACATGTTTACATTGTAATGTACTATCGCCTTCAGCTTAGTAGGTACCAATCATACTCATAATCTGTAAGAAACATACAACAATATTGTTCTTCAATAACTATATTATTTTTGTGTTATTTTATTAAATTGTAGAGTTGTTAACATCAACACAGGCTTCACCTAGTGAGGCTATAAACTGAATTGTAAACATTAGCCCTAGGTATTATGTAAAGAAAAAAAAAATTAAATTAAATAATATAATATATGACATAAAACAATATGATGTAAGTATGACTAAAGCTAGTGTATATACCAAAGATATTGAAATATAATAGATGTGCTATCTGGTTATTATTAGGTGGGACTGCGCTTCCTGGTGTTGCCGATATTGTTTACCAATTAACCAAAAAAGAAATGAATGAATAATTAACGAATAAACCAAACGAATGTTAAACTAAATGAACGAATTCTTTCCGTATTCAAACTATATTGTTAACCAATACTAAAGCACACCTTCAAAAAATCAACGAAATGAACAAATTCTTTTCGTATGCAAACTACCCTGATTAGGTTATAGTCTGCCGACAATTGCACGGACATCATAGCATATCTCTTTTGTATTTGAATATCTTTGGTATATACAAATATGTGTTACTACAAAAAAAAAAATAATGCAAAATCTTTAGGAATAAATGTTGTAATATGTTTACAGAAGATTATATTTACGCAGTGTCTATCGTTTTAAGAAGCGCTGACAAACAGCTTTTACCAAGTATATGCAGGCGATTTATTATGGAATATAATTCAGCATTTGATCCTGTATTGTTAGAATGATAAGGTAATTTATGATGACGCGTTGGTATTATCATGGTATTATCTTTATTTTGCGATTATTAGTAAGGGGGTAAGGGTATTGGTACCTATTACCACTGTCAGACCATTATGAGTAACAATTTCACCTAATGTGTTCATATTATTGTGGTATTATCTTTATTTTGCGATTACAAGTAAGACGGTAAGGGTATTGGTACCTACTACTCACTGTATTCGACAATTATATATAAAGACATTCGACAATTATATATAAAGACAATTCTCATATTCCTATGGAAAAATGATTTGATGGAAAAAACACAAAACGAAATTCACACTCGGTACTCGTCACACCTAAAATGCATAATTCCTACGACTAAAACAACTTTCGCACAGCGACAGTTCTCCTATATTGCCCCCAAAATGTTCAACTCATTGAGTATTGATACTAGGAAATCGAAAACTGATAAGCTTTATATCATAAGTGTACAGGATTGGTTATTTACAAAGGGGAGGAACTATTTTAAAAAACTATTTTAAAGAATGCCTGAAGTCTACAAATTAAGTTAATTTGCTTTATTTTTATTTTACTATTTTTTTTTTTTTTTTTTTACATTAACTCCACACAGGAGGCCCTGAGGAAAATAATTTCCCTCAGGGCCTATGTCATCTGGGATGCTGTGTGGAGGGTCTTTTTGAGGAGAGGAAGGAATGAACATTGGTCTTGAAGAGACCCATGTTGTAGGAAGGAGGAAACACAGAGGCCGGCAAATCATTCCACAGCCGAGCTGTTGAACACAAGAACGAGTCGAAGAAACGACCCGTTCTCATGTGACAAATGTCAACTGTGTACAAATGTTGGGCACGCGTTTGGCGTGTTTCCCGACTATGCACCGGTGCCGAAGGGATCAATGATGCTAGTTCCTCGGAGCATCTTCCATTGTAATACCGGTAGAACAAGGATAGCATTCCCACCCGACGCCTGTGCTCTAAAGATTGCAATCCGCCTGTTAAGATGGGAGAATCTATCAAACGGACCGCCCGTTTCTGCACAGAGTCGAGGGTATTTTTCAGGTATTTTAGAGCTCCAGACCAGAGGTGGCTGCCAAATTCAACCGTGGGGCGCACTTGCGATTTGTACAAGGTTAGCAGTTGTGTACTATTAAAGTATCTGCGGGCCCTGTACAGTACGCCCAGTTTTTGGGAGGCTAACTTTACTCTGGCTTCGATGGAGCCCCCATACCTGAGCTGGTCACTTAGGGTTACACCAAGCATATCAATGGAGGGCCTGTTCGGAAGATTGCTTCCGTTGAAAGAGACTAGATTTTCATTGCGATCGCTTTTAGACGTAATCAGACAAGATTGGGTCTTTGAAACATTAAATTCAACGAGATTATTTTTACCCCAAGAGAAAAAACTCTCGAGGTAACCGTCCATTCTTTGCTTCAAAGCCTTACGAGCTGTTGGAGTTTGTGAGCCCTTTGGGGGCTTGTCAAACAAAAAGCTATCATGAACTGTACTGTCATCCGCGTAACAGTGAATTGGTGCACACGACAAAAGGTCGTTGATGTGCAACAAAAACAGAGTTGGAGACAGAACCGATCCCTGCGGGACGCCAGCATTTATCGAGTGAGAGGAAGAGGTGAAACCATCGACTACCGTCTGAATCGACCTCTCCCTCAAGAAGTCGGCAATCCACGTACACAAGGATGCGGGAAGTCCGTAAGAATGCAGTTTGTTGACAAGTCCTCGGTGCCAAACCCGGTCAAAGGCCTTGGATATGTCCAGTGCAACCGTTTGGGTCTCACCGAAACGTTCCAGGCATCGCCCCCAAACATGCGTCACATACGCGAGAAGATCACCGCACGAGCGGTTCCGCCGGAATCCGTATTGACGGTCGTTAATAATTTTGTTCTTCTTGAGGTATGTGAGCAGTTTGTCGTTGATCACACGTTCCATCACCTTAGACAGAACTGATGTGATCGCTATGGGGCGGTAGTTGGCCGGGTTGGAGCGGTCACCCTTCTTTGGAATAGGATGGATAACCGCTTTTTTCAACCACAGGGCACAGAGCCAGTCTTCAGGGACAGTTTAAAAAGCTTCGTCAAAATTGAGCTATTTCTGCAGCGCACCTTTGCAGTACCAGGGCAGGTATTCCGTCAGGCCCACTAGCTTTATTAACATCAAGCCCTCGTAAAACATGGAGTACTTCCCGATGCCGGATCCTCAGCTTTTTCATACGAAAACCGCAGTGAGGAACCGACGTCGGGACAGCACCTTGGTCATCGAGGGTTGAGTTATCCGCAAACATTTTACCTAGTAAGTTAGCCTTTTCGGTGGCGGTGTTTGCTTTGTGTTTGCAGCCGTCAGGTCTGGTAAGAGGTGGCAGACTGGATTTGCAGAAATTGCGACCTATTGACCCCGCAAGCGACCAGAATTGCCTGCTGCCATGCGGGCTTGCAGGTGCTCGAATTTTGACCTATTTATGATTCTCTTGGTTTCCTTTGCCATTTTGTTGTAAGCTGTTCTGTCTTCGGATGTTCTAGATGTGTTGTAGGCTCGGTAAGCCGCGTTTTTTCGTCGCACTGCTTCAGCGCATTGTCGACTGAACCACGGCTTTAAGCCTACATCAGTTTCCTTAACAGTAGATTGGATGAAGCCATCCATCG
This sequence comes from Limnephilus rhombicus, assembly GCA_929108145.2. Classification (NCBI taxonomy): domain Eukaryota; kingdom Metazoa; phylum Arthropoda; class Insecta; order Trichoptera; family Limnephilidae; genus Limnephilus; species Limnephilus rhombicus. The sequence goes on from OV815296.1 coordinate 4,120,978, forward strand.
CGGATGTGATGACCTCACCAATTTCCTGGGCACATCTTGAGGGATCCGAAGTCCGAAAACAGACAGCTGACCACGGGAAAGCATTAAAATGTGCCCGCAGACCGAACCAATCTGCTGACCTATAGTGCCACACTTTTCTCTTCAGCCTCTCGTTTGGTGGTCTGAAGTTTACAGGGATTGATGTCGTCACCAGGCAGTGGTCGGACGATCCTAAAGGCGCTGTGACTTCAATACTGTAACCATGTGGCACAGTAGTTAAAAATAGGTCTAACAGATTGGAATGGTGAGTCTGGACATCAGGAACCCTTGTAGGCTCCTGAACCATTTGCTCCAATCCGTAGCAAAGGGCAAAGGATTCCGCTTGGCGTCCAGCCGAGTCTGTTGATCCTTGAAGTCCCCCAGGACCACAAACTCTGCCATAGGGTAGCGGGGCAAGAGGTCATCAATAGTGTCGCTTAAATGTTTGAAGAGCTCGGACGTGTCTGATTCGCTAAGGTTCGGTGAGCGGTATAAACACGCGTAGAATCTTACCGTACTGGCAAGGTTGACGCGTACCCACATTACGTCGAATCTGGAGTTTTCCAGATTCAACAGTTGCACACAGTTGACGTCAGCTCGACTATAGAGACAGACACCTCCTTTAGGTCTGAACTTGCTTGCGAGGGTGAAGCCCGGGCAGTCCAGATAGGAGGCGTCTACAGGCTCGGCTATCTGCGTTTCAGACAGGAATAGTAGGTTGGGGCGTTGAGAAAAAAGGTGGTGGTGGACGGAGTTTAAATTGGTATGCAGGCCGCGAATGTTGGTGTAATTCACCAACATTTTTGGCCTGCGCCGGGGTCGCCTACTACTCGCCGCTGTAATGCTGTTAATTTTTGTTGTTTGTGTTATCATGATTTTTATTAAATATTTTTATGATGGGGTGTGGGGGGAGGGAGGTCTGGGAAGGAAAAGGTATGAGGGGTGGGTAGGAAGCTGGGGATCAGAGTGTCCAAGAGTGACGAACGAATGAATCCAATCCACCCACTGCGGTGCAAGGCGATGGATAGGGAGAGTCCGGCTGGAGAGGTCACCCGATGCGCCCCAAACGCTACTGCTGGGTCCCCTCCGGTCACGAACCGGCACAACAGCAGCGGCGGGGTTTTTACACTCGTTGATGGGGCAGCCCACCCTCAGTCGTGAGCCTGAGGGTCGGGCCCCTGTACTACCGAGCGGCCCGGACAGCGGTAACCGGTTGTAAAGGGTCTCCCTCAACCAGCATCTCCCAATCCGGCCCGCCACGCAGAAGGTGGGCCGACGCACCCGCCATCAAGACTTGAACAAACATTACCCCAAGAACCCGGGCACCCCTGCTAAGTCACCAAACGTAGCGACCACTTGGGGTCACTTGGGGTGACCTGTGGCAGAGGTGTTGGTCATCCAATAAATAAAATTAAAATTAAAAAAAAAAAACTTTTAAAAGTTATCATAATAATATTTATATTTGGATGACTTACGTTCAAAGGGGAGGAACTATTTTAAAGAATGTCTGAAGTCTACAAATTAAGTTAATTTGCTTTATTATTATTTTTTTTTTAAATTCAAATTAAAAAAAAAACTTTTAATAGTTATCATAATAATATTTATATTTGGATGACTTACTTTCAAAGGGGAGGAACTATTTTAAAGAATGTCTGAAGTCTACAAATTAAGTTGATTTGCTTAATTATTATTATTATTTTTTTTTAATTCATATTTAAAAAATAACTTTTGATAATTATCTCCACAAGAAGATCTCCACAAGAAGAGTCATTCATTTATTTATCTATTTATCATGTATTTATGTACCTATTTTACTTAACGAAACGTCAGCCTACAATAAGAATGGTTTATTTATATGTTTATTATTATATAAATATTATCTACTTAATTGATAAACTACTTAAAGAATTCGTTGTCATACAAAAACATTGTACCTAAACAAACTATATATTAACCAATAACAATTCTTACATTTATACAATTATATACATAAATCGACTACCATAATACGGGCATGTGCCTAGCGTGGTAGTCGAATCACCTGTATAAACTGTATAAAAAGTTATATGACGAATAAAGAAAAAAAAAAAAAAAAAAAAACTGTCTAACAACACACTCAAGAGGATTCAACTAGAATTAAAAATTAATTAATAAATTTTTTTAAAAGTAACAATATTCAACAAAGTAAAAAAACAAAAACCAACAAAAAAGTTTTACTTAAAAAGACAGAGAAGATAATTTAACTTAGAAGTAATAATAAAAATAAAATAAATGAATGAATGTAACTACTGTAACCTTAAAAATAAATTAACAATCTAAATAATTAAAAAAAAAATTAAGAGAAATAATAATTAAAAGTGTAATCAAAACTACCACGTACTAAATATCTACCATGTACTAAATTACTGAAAAAAAAATTAACCCCTCAGGCCTCGACCTCATTTTGTCAGAAGGCTAAAATATTTCTGCTTTGTAATAAAATCCAAATAAATGGAATATTTCTGGACATATCTGAAAACTAAAAACTGTTTTTGAAAGGTAATAAAATACACTTTCAAATTTTATAAATCGAAATAAACATTAACAGCCTTACTAAAAAAAAACCACAGCGCGACCGATTAACTGTGTTATTGCAATAACATAAATAGAGCTCGTATACACTAAAAGACGTTTTATTACCAATAACGTTTCTTTCGTGGTCACGCTGTTAAAACGCATTGAAGATGTGACAACGTTGTATATGGTTTTAATTTACAAGGAAACAATGTTGTTTTAATTCTTCTCCGCTAGGGGCATTATTGGTGCACCTGTGCATATCGGCCCGCGATGACAAAACAGTTCGGTGTGTTTATGGCGGGATATGGAAAATTTTGTTAGTGCCTAAATGTTGTGATTTTACTAAATAATTTCTATTGTAGTGACGAATTTACTCTTCTGTTCACATAATTGATATATTTACCATATTATTTGTGTGGTTTACATCAGTTTAATCAAGTTATTGTACAAACGCCGTACTTTCAAAGTTGAACTGTCAGAATATTGTTTTTTATAGGTTACTTAAGATAAAATTTTCATTTTAGATCTTTATTTTAAGAGAATTTGTTAAAAGTGATAATTTTTTATAATATTAATATCTAATACATGTGTTTGTAAACGTATCAAAAAAATTAACGTCTTTAGAGATGCAAGAAATCTGTTTTAAATTTCGGTATTATTTCTAAGTTATTTTTTTTGGCAATAAAAAAAACTTTGAAATTTTTTATTATTTTTTTATTGTATACACGATAAAAAAGTGAGGTGATAGTTTCGTTCCAAATTTATTACATAAAAGAACTGTGTTTTTTAAATTTTGATTTTATTTAAATTTCTCTACATTTTGGTCAAAAATGTTGTGGGAGGAAATTTTTTTCCATGTTTTTCCGAGTTTGAATCATAAAATATGGCAGTTTTTGAAAGCTAAAGTGTATTTCAAATACTCAAATCTAAAAGGTAATTTTATCTAGTTTTCATAAATGGTATTTGTTTTTATGACACCTTCAAAAATAAGAAATATATAGAACATTCAAAATACTATGGAAAAATTACAAATATCGTTCGGACATCAATGGTTAAAACAGAGATAAACTACCCTCTCAGGCCGTGGAAACCATGTGTATTTCTTTCAAAGAACAAATTTTTAATTAGTAATGTTTTCACATCCGCGGCCGTTTGTCAATTGAATAAAATTTTCACTGGGTTTTTTAGTAAGGCTGTTAATTTTTAGTTTAAAAATTTTGCATACCATGAAAAAGTTTTAAAAATGACTCACCTTACATTTTTTCTAAGTAATACTGACAATGACAAAAAAATAAAAACATATATATTATATCGACGGCAGAAAGGCTAATAAGGAACTCCAATGAAAAATATTATAGCTTTAAAAAAATATGTTCATATAGACCAATAAACGCTGATTCTGAATATATAAGTTTTATTTCATAATATTAAACGTAGAGTTCTTAAAAAATTATTAAAAAGTGCATTTTTAAACCTCTCGTCAAAACACACTGTAAAGTTGGTATTACTGAATGGTTAGTGCTGACGTCACGCGTCACCAAAGAAGTGATAAGTGTTTATCAAAAGTATTTTGAAACCGGTAATGGCAGGAAACCCAAAGAACTGCATTCTCAACCTTAAAGAAGCTATTGACCAGTGCCCCGATATTACGCCAGGCCGATAACACTCAACCTTTTATCATGAAAACTGACGCCAGCAACTACGCTTTGGGAGCAGTTTTGGTGCAGGGGGAGGGACCCGAGGAACACCCTGTTGAATACGCCAGCCGCCATCACACCATACAGAGGAAATGAGCTGCCTCTTCCAGAACGAATAGTGCCCCTCAGACGACGAGGTCGGCCAAAGAAGAAAACAGTCTAACTTCCCTTATACTTTACTGGATCATCAGCGAGGACGTCCTTTGATCCAGAGGGGGAGAATATAACAAGCGACACCGCACGGGCGCGAATACTTTCTCGCTCACACATGATGCGCCATCCTTATCTACAAACGCAGCCTGCCGTAGGGATAGCATTGGTCGCACCACTCAACCCATCGGCTAATCACCGGGCAGCTCCCCTCTCCCGGCCACCTAATTACCAAAGGATGTACCACCGGAGCCCTATATAAACGACAGCGCGGCCTTGAACAAGCAGAGATCCAGAAAGACAGTCCTAGGGCTCAATACCAAGGATGAGCTGTGAGATATTTTCTTGTCCACACTGATAGGGTAGAGGAGTCCCTAGAGATAGTCAGACCTAATCTCCGGCTTTGGAGATTACGCGCCGAGTTTGTACCTACCTCCCGAAGTATTGTTATATCACCGTGTACTTAGTCTTATTTTGTTATGTTATACTGTTTACTGAATAAAAAGCTCTCTGTTTGAATTCACGCATTACTTAATATAAATAACTAACGTTATAAAATTGGCGCCCAACGTGGGGCCAGAGACTTTTAACGAGTCAGAGGCCAGGCCATTTAGCGGAAATTCGCGGAACTTCGCAAAAAACACTAAAAAACCACCACTTTGAATTTTGAATTGAATGTTTTGTTGATAAATTTTGAGCTATTGTATATTTTATTAACTGAAACACGTTCACATCACAATAAACTATCTACGAAAACCACATTACTTGCATTTATTACGTAAATTAATAGGTTTTATGATCGTTTTATTCGCGATACACGCATTTATTGCGACCGTTAAATTCGCGGCAAATTCTGACAGCCGATTGTCATAGAAAAAATCGTTTTAAAAATATTCCAGGGTGACAAGGTGAATGAAACTTGTAGTGTCTCCGAGAGTAATGACAGCGCAAGCGATTCTGACATTGTTCATCATACAAATTGTGTACATATAAGGGCCAAAATCGTAGACCAAAAGTTTTTTGTCGGAAATATTATTCAAATATTTGAATTATTTTCTCGCGCATGCGCAGATGCCGCGGCCACCGGGTGACAAGCGGCCCACCAGAGGTTAAGTGTTTTTCAAATAAGTAAAGTACAGTGTTTAAGGGATGACATAGACTACAGTAATTCGTTGGTTTCATTCATGTATTTGAATTAGTCGTTGCTAGCGGGGCACGCGAAAGCACTGTGGAACGGACGGGATTCGGAAGATTCCGTCGTTTTCCAGGCTGCCAGTCGGCAGACCTGCTTTTTTCTCATTGACTAATCGACCCCTATCGTATGAGACCATTCACAATGACCATGAGCACAAATATTCGCCCACGAATTTACCTCTTTACGTTCACCCTGCATCGGTCGGATGCGCACTGAATACCGAAGCTGGATGCAATAACACGATGTTTGACCGTGACGCATTTTCGATTAAAACAGTGTAACGTTCTCCACAAAATAAAAGTCTTCAAATCTGTGGTAGTATTCAACTTTAATAAAGTTTTTAAACTTACAAAATGATCTTACTAAAAACTTTCGATGCGGCACAACTTGTAGGATTAATGTAACCAAATAAAACTTAAAACTTTAGTCAGCCATTTGCCGTAAGCGAAAATGTTTCCTAAAACACAGAAAGGCTATTTGATGTAACCATATAATTTTTCATATTAAATAAAAACTGAAACATTGGATACGCCCAGGTTCAAGGGAGTAACCCGCATTTTATTAAAAAACGTCGGATTTTCCATCACTTACGTCAATTTTTGGTCGGACTTCCGCAAAAAACAGTAGGTAAACTAAGGGGGTAAACTTTCAAATGTTCATAATATATAAACTTCGAGTACACACATCGATGCAGTTTTTTTTTCAATTAAAATGGCATCAAAAAGTGAAAACTGACAAAATGTTGGATAGGTCAATAGAGAACTCCAGTCCAATTTTTTAATTTTTTTTTTTTAATGAATAATGGCCTTCTAACTTAAATAACTGCATTTTTATTTTTATTTTTAGAGTTAGTTTTAATAGTTAAAATAATTGTCAAAGTTTTAATTTTTCAAGATCCCCCTAAGACCACCGTATGTACGGTGAATAGTGTGACGTCATTACTCCTGAAAAATTACTATATGATTGGGCAATCAGCTGATCAAGTGCGGCCATTTTGAATAGCGTTATTCGAAGCATTCTCCCTCGAAGTAGCATTACTATTTTTTTGTGCAGTAGTTTTTCAATATTTTAAATAATAGAGATAAACTAATAGAGATACGAGAGAGACCTTTTTTTTACAATCGCTCAACATACTGCCTATCTCTTCTTTGGGGATGCTGTGTGGAGGGTCATTTTAGGGAAAGGGAGGAGAAGAACTTCTGAGAAGGAAAGGGGTAATAGGGTTGGATAGAAATCTGGAGGTCAGCGTGTCCAGGAGAGCGGATGTATGAATCTATCCCTCCCACTGCGGTGCAAGGCGATGTTCCGATAGAGTAAGGCTGGAGAAGTCAAAGGGACTCCCCCAACCACTTTCTCCAGATCCGACCAGCCATGCAGCTGGTGGACGTGTTGGTTATCTAATAAATGGTTCCCGGGGCGGTGGTACCTTACCCGATTCTCTTGTTTGTTATTTTTATAATATTAAAAATGGATATAAAAAAGGCCTACCCTCCCAACCCATCTCACCCCCCCCCCCCTCCCTCCAACCCCCCTTCCACCCCCCCCCCCCCTCAACCACCCCCATCACCCCATCCCAACTCTTCTTCAACCTCCCTCCCTTGGGAGCTGTTGGACTCTTGTGCGGTATTCACAGAAAAATGATTTAAAAAAAAAACGAGTGTGCTTTAGACCACACGACTGAAGTGAAACTTCACTAACTTATGCCGGATACCCGCTGTATATAATGTTACATAGTGCAGGCGCTTGCATTATAATGTAGTTTCCCGGGACTTGGGATGCAACCATAACAGTTTAGTTGACCCCGAGTTTACAATGGCCTTGCAACGCATGCCGGGTAACCGCTGCGTATAATGTCGTAAAGTGCAGGCGCTTAAACGTTCATTCCCAATCGCCATTCCCTTCCAAAATCTCTCCAAACTAACATACCTGACATAGCATAACATAGTTGACATTTGTCACATGAGAACGGGTCGTTTCTTCGATTCGTTCTTGTGTTCAACAGCTCGGCAGGAAGCAGTCTGGGTAAGTGCAATTAAAATATAATAAAATAGATAAGAACCGCATACAGTCCACAACATACCGCAGCATTTGATCCCTCGATCCATTGAGAGGTAACATTTGCTACCCGCCGCAACAAAATCATTACAGTTTAATTGACACCGAGGTTAAAGTGGCCTTGCAACGCATATTACAGCAGTTGGGACGCTTGTGCGGTATTCACAATATATGAATGGCTCACTCACGCAAAAAAAAAACAATTTTTTGAGCAGTTGGGACTCTTGTGCGGTATTCACATACCAATAATTTAGAATAAAAAAAACTTTTTTTCGGAGCAGTTGGGACGCTTGTGTGGTAATTTACAATAAAAAATATTATATTTATTTTTTTGGTGCAGTTGGTACTCTTGTGCGGTATTCACTTAACAATACATAATTTAAAATAAAAAATATTTAGAAAAAAAAATTTTTTTTGAGCACTTGGGACTCTTGTGCGGTATTCACATAACAATAATTTACAATAAATAATTTCAAAATTATAAAAATTTTTGCACAAAAATATTCAATGAACATGAAATTTTGCGTTCGGGCAACCCTGTAGATTTTTACAAACGTGAAACAAGGAAATCGTAAGTTTCGTTTTCAATTTGTCATTTCAAAATGTGATGACCCAGAGCGTCGCGGACACGACTTGTCCAGGCCACGGTTGCGGGCCGAATGAGCTCTGAATTTTGTGTTTCTTTCTATCAGAAAAATGTTGGAATGCGAAGCTGTAAATTAATTAATATTAAATACTTACTAAAATTACTTTTCGAACATAATTATTTATTATTTGTCAATAGCGTCTTAGCAAAATAAGTATGTAAAAAAATCAGAGATATATTAGTTTGTAAGTGCGCAAATAAATACACAACGGACCAATTTTCATCAAGAAACACGTGTACGTATTTATTTTTTATTGATTTTATTTAAACTAAAATTAAAATTCTGAAACATGCGATACCTAGATAAAGTATTGATTTATTTTACTGCATGATTATATGATTTGAAATGGGTGTGGTATAATACAAAATCTTTTTTGAAAATTTAACAAATCTGCCTATGACCTATGGTATAACCTTGTTATACTAAAAGTAAACATTTTTTCTCACAATTTAAAACATGTGAATGCTAGATAAAAGAACAGTCTTTCGAAATCAATTTATTATTTTTTGTGGAAATGAGTCAATACATCTAAAATCTGATTTAAAAATGACCTATTTCTGGTTTTCTCTGGTTATGTCCTCTTAAGAACTAATTAGGCGACTTGAGGCATTCGAGATGTTGATCTACAGAAGAATACTTAAAATAAGCTGGATGAAGATGTTATGGTTAGGATGAATAAAGAAAAGGAAGTAATTAAAACTATAAAAATCCGAAAACTTCAATATCTTGGACATGTGATGAGACATCCAGAGAAGTATGAGATCCTGCAACTTGTAATGCAGGGGAAAATTGCCGGAAGACGGAAAAAGGAGAACCTCATGGCTGAAATACCTGAAACAGTGGTTTGGCCAGTCTACCGTGGAGCTGTTCCGGGCCGCAGTAAACAAAGTCCGCATAGCCAACATGATAGCTAACGTCCGTTGAACGGACGGGGCACAAGAAGAAGAAGAAAAAAAGATTTTAAAAAAAAATTTCCTATATATTTTTTATTATTTTTATTTAACCCCTATTGGGCGGCTGGCTTCATTTGCAGCCCGGATAATTCGGGCATAGCTGACGGCTGGCTACATTCGTAGCCGCGGAGCGTGAGTCACTTTAATTATTATTTGTAACGCTTATTCACTGATCAAAGACAAAAGAAGGGATTTTTCAGTAGCCTGATGATTTATCTACCTCATAAAAAATAAATTTACACTTTTACTTAGGAGTTTTTAATTTCCGAGCTGTTTTTGTAACATCTCATCCCATATAAATCTCTTATCGGAAGATATGCCACTCACACAGTTACGTTACGGCATGCCTGTGTACTGGTCGCGCCGTGATCGCCTGTCGGTACACGCGTTTGTAGTGTGTTTATTTATATTGTAGGGTATCCATTAGTTTTGATCGTTTCGAGGCGCCGGTAACTGAGATTGCTTATGACTTGTTGGTGTTATATTATAAACATTAAGATTTTGTGGACTTCGTCATGTTTTGTTACGTGAATTTTATTATTCATGTTATTGTTTTCGATCTCAATTTTACTGTTTCAACAATGGAAGAGGAAGAGTATAACGGTATGTTTTAAACATTGATTCAGATTTTTCTATGAGTGACGATGATGAGCATAGAGTGGACAATTTAGAGGATCCAGATGATCCTCCAGAAATAAGTGACGGTGAAATTGAGGATTCTGATTTATTAGAAATTGTAAAGGAAAGATAATTAGGTTCACCACGGAGGGTGCAAATGTAATGTAAGTGTAATGTAATTTATACGGCAGAGCAAAGACAACAGCTCAGGATTATGGGACTTAATAGTTTTCTGTCAATTAGGTAAGGAAATCAGTAAATAAAAGAGGATGAACTTTATAAAACTATATTGTAGCCATCAAAAAAAAAACAAACATGGGAGTGAAAATTTATACCAATGAAAGTAAAATTAGGAATACATAAACATACCAGATGGACTCCTGAACTAAACGAAGCCGAATATTGTAGGAAAACACCGGATGATGAACGAAAACTTGGATCGTAGAGAGAAACGATCCCGGGACGGGACTTCCAGCCTCATCAACCGGGAACGGCGCGGAATCCGGGGAGCCTAGGTCTTCCTTCTATTCGGGAAGAAGGCCGCTGCATCTCCAAGGAGCGGCTCCAGCCTCAGGCTGTCTCAAAAATCTCCATCCGAAGGCACGTGGCCCAACCAGTCTCCAAGTCTCAAGAATTTCGGAAGATCTTTCAGCAATACGTGACTTCGCGACGCAGGGTCATAAAGGCATATTATACTAGCCACAAAACCGGATCAATCATTTTAATCTTTCAGTCCAAAAACATTTCTACAGATGGCCAACCGCCAACACCGGTAAAAAGTGGGATTCACATATCATCCACTGAAATAATAACGTACACAAACTACTCATGTTACGAAAAACACCCCGCGCCCTTTTTAAGATAAAATAAACTTGGATTCACATGATTTTAAGTAATTAAAACACCATCATGGTGAGTGACTAATTTCCAAACAGCTAGCCTATTGCCGACCGGGAGGAAGTGACCATATACAAAAACCAACCTTTCTTCCCAAAAAAAAAATTGCCAGTCTCCAAAAAAAACACCATAGACAAAATATCCAAATAGGCAAGAACTGCACCAGTCACATAATATTTATGTGACAAAATTAATCCCCCGGCAGAAATAGATGGACAGAGTTTTTCGCCTGCGTGGAGACATAATATGGTTACAGTTTAATTTTAAAATGTTAACAGTCAACTCAAAGCGACAAACATCATACCGGCGATGTTATGTTTGTAAAAACACTACGCGAGAGTCAAAAAAACGAGTTCAGACTCATTATTGGTGTAGGAGCCTACAAGGGTTCCTGATGTCCAGACTCACCGTTCCAATCTGTTAGACCTATTTTTAACTACTGTGCTACACGGTTACAAGATTGAAGTCACAGCGCCTTTAGGATCGTCCGACCACTGCCTTGCGGGCTCAATAGGTCGCAATTTCTGCAAATCCAGTCTGCCACCTCTTACCAGACCTGACGGCTCACTAGCAAACACCGCCACCGAAAAGGCTAACTTATTAGGTAAAATGTTTGCGGATAACTCAACCCTCTATGACCAAGGTGCTGTCCCGACGTCGGTTCCTCATTGCGGTTTTCGTATGAAAAAGCTGAGGATCCGGCATCGGGAAGTACTCCATGTTTTACGAGGGCTTGATGTTAATAAAGCTAGTGGGCCTGACGGAATACCTGCCCTAGTACTGCAGAGGTGCTCTGCAGAAATAGCTCCAATTTTGACGAAGCTTTTTAAAATGTCCCTGAAGACTGGCTCTGTGCCCCCCGGGTTGGAAAAAAGCGGTTATCCATCCTATTCCAAAGAAGGGTGACCGCTCCAACCCGGCCAACTACCGCCCCATAGCGATCACATCAGTTCTGTCTAAGGTGATGGAACGTGTGATCAATGACAAACTGCTCACATACCTCGAGAAGAACAAAATTATTAACGACCGTTAATACGGATTCCGGCGGAACAGCTCGTGCGGTGATCTTCTCGCGTATGTGACGCTTGTTTGGGGGCGATGCCTGGAACGTTTCGGTGAGACCCAAACGGTTGCACTGGACATTTCCAAGGCCTTTGACCGGGTTTGGCACTGAGGACTTCTCAACAAAACTGCCTTCTTACGGACTTCCCGCATCCTTGTGTACGTGGATTGCCGACTTCTTGAGGGAGAGGTCGATTCAGACGGTAGCCGATGGTTTTACCTCTTCCTCACACTCGATAAATGCTGGCATCCCACAGGGATCGGTTCTGTCTCCGACTTTGTTTTTGTTGCACATCAACAACCTTTTGTGCACCAATTCATTGTTACGCGGATGACAGTACAGTTCATGATAGCTTTTTGTTTGACAAGCCCCCAAAGGGCTCACAAACTCCAACAGCTCGTAGGGCTTTGCAGCAAAGAATGGACGGTTACCTCGAGAGTATTTTCTCTTGGGTAAAAATAATCTCGTTGAATTTAATGTTTCAAAGACCCAATCTTGTCTGATTACGTCTAAAAGGGATCGAAATGAAAATCTAGTCTCTTTCAACGGAAACAATCTTCCGAACAGGCCCTCCATTGATATGCTTGGTGTAACCCTAAGTGACCAGCTCAGGTATGGGGGCTCCATCGAAGCCAGAGTAAAGTTAGCCTCCCAAAAACTGGGCGTACTGTACAGGGCCCGCAGATACTTTAATAGTACACAACTGCTAACCCTGTACAAATCACAAGTGCGCCCCACGGTTGAATTTGGCAGTCACCTCTGGTCTGGAGCTCCAAAATACCTGAAAAATACCCTCGACTCTGTGCAGAAACGGGCAGTCCGTTTGATAGATTCTTTCATCTTAACCTCTAATGGGCCGTTTACGCGCGGGTGCGCGCGTATTATGCGCATGCGCAAGAAAATAATTCGAAAATTTGAATAAAATTTTCGACCAAAAACTTTTTGTCTGTGATTTTGGCCCTTCTATGTACAGAATTTGTATGAAGAACAGGGTCAGAATCCCTTGCGCCAACATTACTCCATGAGACGCGTAAAAGTTTCATTCACCTTGCAACACCAGAATATTTTTAAACGATTTTATCTGTGACATAGAAATGTCACTTTTACCGCGAATTTTAGCCGTCACAATTTATGCGTGTTCCTCGACTAAAACATCGTAAAACCTATTCATTTACGTAATTAATGCAAGTAATGTTATTTTGGTACATAGTTTATTGTTCTAGAAACGTGTTTCAGTCAATAAAATTTACAATAGCTCAAAATTAATCCACAAAATATTCAATTCAAAATTGAAAGTGGTGCTTTTTTAGTGAATTTTCGTGAAATGGCATGGCCTTTGACCGGTTAACAGACGGATTGCAATCTTTAGAGCACAGGCGTCGGGTGGGAATGCTATCCTTGTTCTACCGATATTACAATGGAAGATGCTCCGAGGAACTAGCATCATTGATCCCTTCGGCACCGGTGCATAGTCGGGAAACACGCCAAACGCGTGCCCAACATTTGTACACGGTTGACATTTGTCACATGAGAACAGGTCGTTTCTTCGACTCGTTCTTGTGTTCAACAGCTCGGCTGTGGAATGATTTGCCGGCCTCTGTGTTTCTTCCTTCCTATAACATGGGTCTCTTCAAGACCAATGTTCATTCCTTCCTCTCCTCAAAAAGACCCTCCACACAGCATCCCAGATGACATAGGCCCTGAGGGAAATTATTTTCCTCAGGGCCTCCTGTGTGGAGTTAATGTAAAAAAAAAAGTGACTGTGAAGTTGCCTTATGCCCTACAAAATGTTTTAAAATATATCACGCACTACAAAACTCTTAATTGATAAAACACGCCCAGTCCCACAAAACTAACGCGTGGTCACCGTGTTCAATGCCGACGCAGCATAACTTGAATGTGTGTGAGTGAGAAGGGCGATTTCTTATAGTGACTGAAAAAATCATTTGTTTACGCATATTCATTGAAAAAAAAAAGGTTTTATTTGTTATAACATTATGAAGAAAAGTACATTTATGACATATTTATTTATTATTAGTTTCAATAGCAAGGTTTGTACATGTATGTATAATGTATAGAATAAGTGTTGCGGACGTCTTTATCGGAGAAATAGAAGAAGAGAAGTGTTGGCTCAACTTCCTCGTTTTCTTTTTTCCCGTGGCTCTGCGGGCACCCTCCCTGCAGCTGGCATTATAGAATGTTAGCGGAAATGGCTGGACTACGTATTTACGCTAAAGCACCGTACTGTTTCACCCTCCGCTCCCCGCTGCCGAGCCCACCCGCACCATGCCACGGTGGGCGCTCTGCCGACCAATCAGAATAGAGATAAGCATTTGGTCGGTAGCTTATGATTCTATATTGTTTTGTGTAATGTTTTAATGTTGATTCATAGGAGTTCGGCCTTTAAGTTGGTTTAATAAATGATATTGAAAGGTAGGCCGAACTCCACTTTACATGATTAGATGATAAGTAACAATGTAAATCTAGTTATAAGTGACATATTTTGAATTCCCCTGAAAATTGTAGGGCCGGGGGGACCCACGAATATTTTGTATTTTTATATTTTTTGAATAAATAAACATGCTGGACGGAGATTGTTTTGGTTGGCAGAGAACACAGAGCCCCAAAGGTCGTAGCACACGGGTCGTAGAACACGGGTAGCCCCAAAGGTCGTAGCGCCTGTCACGCGAATTGTTGGCGGTGGTTACGACCCCCGCCTGGCTAAACACGGCTAGCCAGAGAAAGGAGGCAGCCGGCCCATCTCGCTCTCGCTGAACGCGTGCGGGGTGGGTTTCGTAATAAATACGAGGGTACCAGCCCTTAGCGGGCACTCTAGTACAGAACACCGACAGCTACACTTCTCTCTCTCTGCAACCGCACTATCTCTCGACGGAAATTCACCCAGAACTCGACTTTGATTTCACGAGAGACCCAGCGGCTGATATAGACTTACCGGCCCCCTATGTTACAGTCTATGTGAGTGGCGGACACGTCCCTTCCAATAAGTATAGATTCTTTTTTTTTTCACAGACCTCCTCACTAGGATTTCCTGTTCTGAGGTGGCCTGTAGTTTTTTAAAATATTTGTATTTGGTTATGGATTGTCTTTATATCGTCTTCATGATGTTTGTAATTTTATTATCACTTTGATCTCTCAGCCATGTTTTTACTTTTGTTTTAAATATATTAATTTCCTTTATATTTTTGATTTGATCTGGTAGAGCATTGTATAATTTCATAGCATGGAATTTATTATTTCTCTGTCCAAAAGATGTGTTCAAACTGCGAGTAACCAGGATGTTATTGCTTACTGCCCTGGTTGAGTATTTATGTTGGGCAGTGGAGTATACATATATGTTTTTTTCAGTTTAAATAAAATATTTTTTGAATAAAGTTAAGTTAAGAATATACTAATTAAGTTTTACGATAAACTATACCATTACTATTCTATGACTGTTTATTTGCGGGAAGGCTACATTTTTTGTGGTAATTACAAGTTTATTTATTTATTTATTAGTTGACCTCTACTCAACATTTTATTGTTATTATTTTTAACTGTACATTAAACAATTGTTCGTATTGCACAATGTTTATCAAAACTTTAAATCGTCAGATTGCAGAGTAATTAGAATTTTAATATATAAGTTGCAAAACTGAAAATTCACAACGTTTCAGGGGAACATTCGCAAATGTAGCCAGCCGCCCAATAGGGGTTAATTACATTTTTAAAAACTTCGATTGCCATATTTAAAAAAAATAAATGATGCATATAAAAATAAGTAATGATATATAATGATATAATGACGAGTTATCGCTATTTAAATAGAGCTTAAAAAAACAAAAAAAATGATGTGCATAACTCTATTTCTGAAAAAAATGTCGATTGCGAGCTGTCAACTTATTGCCTTCGATATGAAAAAAACGGTTGTTAAAAGAATATTTCGCTGTACCTCCCGTTACAAAAATATTATTTTAATTTAAATTCGGTTACATCAACTAATTGTAAGTCTGATTCCCTTTGAAGAGGCTTACACCATGGTTTTAGGAGCTACAAATAATGCAAAAGAGGTTCCTCCCTTTTGCCTTTCTGTAAATTAATCGCACACCGAGCTTCTCATACTAGATATTGTTGGTTACAGCCAAGCAATCGTAAAATTTTCACAAAAAATAATGGATGTAACCACCAAAATCATCATTTTTTAAAATAATTACATAGATCTAATTATATTGGTAGAAACATATACATTATTCTGTTGTTCATTGTAAAAATCAACGAGATAGGGGTTACATTACTATTTTCTGAATTTTTTTTGTTGTTTTTTTGACTTTCCCGAAAGTAGAGGATTTGCTGGTTACGTATTAGCCTTTCTGCCGACGATATGACAAATGTATTATAAAGGCTATTGTCATCTTACTTTTTTGTCTTACATTGGTGTATGTTTGGTGTAAATTTGATTTCTTTTGTGGTTAACCTTTAGATTTTAATATAAAGCGTGGTAAATTCTCTTTCCACCTCTGCTTACATCATATTTCTCACTATGATAGTAATGAAGGCACAACGATTTATATAAGATAAATCGGGCGAAGCCCATCAAAATGCCGCTTGCAGGGCCTAGCAGCAAAAAACCTGCGGAGGTTGGTTTTTATCTGCTAGTAGATATAAATAAGAATATTAAAAATATATGTACATACCGACCTGATCGCTTAGTCTGCTTGTGAACTGCATGTGGTCTGCTTATGATCAGCTTGTGAACTGCATGTGGTCTGCATGTGGACTGCTTGTGGTCAGCTTGTGAACTGCATGTGGTCTGCATGTGGACTGCTTGTGGTCAGCTTGTGAACTGCATGTGGTCTGCATGTGGACTGCTTGTGGTCAGCTTGTGAACTGCATGTAGTCTGCTTGTGGTCAGCTTGTGAACTGCATGTGGTCTGCATGTGGACTGCTTGTGGCCTGCGTGTGGCTGCTTGTGGTCAGCTTGTTGACTGCTTGTGGACATGTTCGTGACCTGCTTATGGTCTCCTTTAAGGCATTGGTTGATTATGCCACGGAGCAGCTATCTGGAATGTAAATGGTTATTATGCTGATTATACATATACCAAGTGCTGCATCAATTAAAAATAATAATGTCTGCCAAAAAGTATAACAAAATCTGGAGATAGTTACTAAATTCTCCGTAGGTTGTAACGTAAGAGTCGTATGCTTGTATTAAAAAGTTTCGTTACATGTGTATAATGTAATGTTATATGTAATCTCATGTGTAACATGTGTAAATAAAAGTAGGTAATAGAATCCAGAGCAGGAGACATAATAAAACTCTAACTTGAAAACAAGATTTATTAATTACATCATAATCAGAGTTTTTTAAATTTTTTAATTTATTTAGTAACTATACATTTATTATTTTTTACATTTTTATATGAAACATATATAAAATAGTAAATATATTCGTAGTCCTCCTCACTAGGAGATCCTGTGCTGAGGGGACTATGCTTTGGATAAGTTTTCAGCGACTTCTATGGTTTAACTTCATTGTTTGGATAAGGTTTTCCAGAAACTTCTATGACGTTGTTTTAAGTATACAAGTAAGTTCATTTTCCGATAGTTCCTTCAGCCAACATTTAATGTCCTTAATGTAGCTATTTTTTGTTTTAATTTGTTTGGTACTAAGTGGGAGTTTATTATATAACTTTACTGCTAAAAATTCTGAACTTCTTTGTTCAAATGAAGTGTTACACTTTGGTATATTAAGTATGTCTGTTTCTTTGGCTCTGGTTTTATGAGCATGTGAGGTGTCTGCCTCTGAATCATTTTTGTGGTGATGTACTAGAATGTTTTTGGCGTAGACTTTCTGTATGCTTGGAACATCAAACTGTTTAAATATTTCTGTTGTTGACGTCCTTATGGGGACCTTCAGTATGGTCTTTATGATGCAATTCTGAGTTACCTTAAGTTGTTTTATGTGATTAGATGCTGCTGCGCCCCATCCTATTACTCCATTTTCCAGTCGAGAGTGGCATAAAGCATAATACACTCTCTTTAAATCCTGCATTGACAAGATGTTTCGTAATTTTTTGAAGAAGTAGATGAGTTTTGTTAGCTTTTTTGAGGTAAGATCAATGTGTGAACTCCACTGTAGTTTTTCATCAATTTCAATCCCAAGATATTTAATACTTTTTGTTTGGGTTAAAGACGGGCAGGAACATTGTGAAAAAGTATTTTGACATTCATGTAATTTGAGGGTATGCTCATTCATCGCTTGTCCTTGTTTGTTTTTGGAGAAAGTTAGATATTTAGTTTTATTAACATTTAATAATAATGATAATAATAATAATAATAATTATGTTTATTCCAGGATGTGGGGAGGATAGTGCAATCCCACACGTCCCATAAAGTTGTACATATTTACAAAACAGATAAAGTAAAAAAAGTAAATAGAACAAACAAATATAAAAGACATAAGCTATAATAGAAATAAAATAAATAATCAATTATAATGTAGGACGTGGTCTGGAGTGAGCTCGGGCCCAGCGCTCGCTCAGGAGTGGCGCTTGGTGCTGGAAGGCTGCGATCACCACTGTGTTATCGGAAGCCATTAGCCGCATCCTGGCTCCAGTGACCCGGTGTCTCATCAGACATTGTATTTTTCATATGTTCGCAGTCATCTTGAATTTGCTTCTCAGATATGGAATCCTCAATATAAAATTTATATTAAACGAACTGAAGCCATTCAAAGAAAATTTGTCCATCATTTAAATTTCAAGTTTAATATTGGTTATCAAGACATAAACAGCTCGTTGGACCTTTATGGACTTAAACCATTAAAAATTAGAAGAGACTCTGCAGATATAATATATCTTCATAAAATTATCAATGGTTTTATTGATTGTTCGCCCCTTTTGGCTGAGATTAATTTTAGAGTCCCAGGTGTTAGAACCAGAGAAAAATCACTTTTTCATCTTCAAAAATGTTCTACTAATCTCAGACAAAATGCATTTATATTCAGAGCATGCAATGTATTTGATAAGAATTTTAATAATATGGACATATTCTCATGTAATTTAAGTACCCTAAAAAAGTATGTCATAGCCAACATTAAATAATTTTTTGACCGTATTGCAAGTTACCATGTTATTGCTGTGAATCCTTTCCAGTTGCATACTTGACATTCGACTTACTATTGTATTCACTCTGAGTTGTAGGTATGTACAATTTGTACAATGTACATATTATTATTATTGTTGTTGTGGAGTGAGAATTGAAGTCTGACTCTGAATACTTCTTGTTTGAAATTTAGTAAGCAGATTATTATAGTTTATATTGTGTTTTTTTTATATATATTTTTTTTAATAATTTTCATTATTTTTATATTTTTGTTAAGTTCTTACGGGTACAGGACCCTTACTTTTTTGTATTACTTTTTATTTATAATTTCAATTATGTGAAAATCTGTCATTGGATATTATGTATAATTAATAATGTTATTATTATAAGTGTAAAATATCTGTTGATTTTCCATAATAAATAAAAAAAAAAAAAAAAAAAAAAAGACCGGCGAATCCGTGTAGTCCTAGCTCCGTAAACATTGAAGATGCGCTGCTGTATCTTCTGTATCCAAATATAATTCTGCAAGAATCATTATATTGGATCCGGAGTCGTTCTATTGAGCTGGTACGGTAGTGACACCATGTTTCACATGTATCACTACCGTACCAGCTCATGCCACTATTGTCAGTTTCGCCGATGACACTGTCCTACTCTTCCAAGCAAAAGATTGGCTTACCGCATATTCCAAAGCGGAGGAAGGAATTCAACAGGTAAAATATTGGCTTGACTCGAACATATTAACTTTAAATGTACAGAAAACCAAATACTTACTGTCTAGTCTCACCAATATCCCAAAGTCAAACCCAGCCCCGCCATTAAAAATACACAAATGTAAAAATTCATCTCTAAACCGGAACTGTGACTGCCCATGCCTAGAGCAAGTAAACATTATCAAATATTTAGGAGTAACCTTCAATACACACCTGAATTGGAAGCAACATATACATAATACTACAAACAAAATCCGAAAATCTATATACTTTTTCAAACAAACACGCAATTTCCTTAACCTAAAACTTTTAAAAACAGTATATTACTCATTGTGCCAATCTCACATCGAATACAGAATTCTAGCCTGGGGTAATGCATATTCCAATGCCCTTGATCCCATCATGAAAGCACAAAAACTAATCATAAAAATAATTCTTAAAATGCCGCTTACTACCAGCACTGATACTATCTTCAATTCCTTCAACGTTATGGACATAAAACAGCTCTACTCAAGATCCATATTACTTAATTTACACAAAAACAACAAAACACCATACAAAGCTACACAAACAATACACAATACCCGAGCCAAAAACAACGAACTTCTCCAAACTCCTTTTTTCAAAACCACCTTCGGGCAAAGACACTCTAAATACATAGCTTGCAAACTATACAATACACTACCAACTACGATCAGACAAAGTGACTCCTTTACAAAATTCAAACAAGATATTAAAATATGGATTATAAGTATTGGACCCCACACTATCACAAATATCTTGAAACGTAACATGTTCGTATAAAATGTAACCTTACGGCAGAGCAGAGACCAGGGCTCAGGATAGTGGGCCAAGTAGTTATCTGTCATGTAGGTAGGGTTTTCAGTCAAATAAAAGAAGATGAACTTTATAAAAATGTATTGAATCCAAATCAAAAAGCAACATGGAAGTGTACAATCTTCATACCAAGGTAACAAAAGGAATATAGAAAAATACACATACCAGATGGACTCCTAATGGACACGCTAAACTAACTATACGGAAATAACCCCGGAAGACGAACGCGATCTTGCTTCGCAGAGAGAGAACACGAGACGGGACGGGAACTCCAGCCTTCCCATCCGGGAACGGCGCGGAATCCAGAGCACCAAGGTCGTCCTTCTAATTGGGCAGGAGGCCGCTATACCTCCAAGGAGCGCATTCAGCCACGGGCCATCTCGAAGAACTCCAATCAAAAGGCACGTGGCCCCCAACAGTATCCAAGTCTGGCGTATTACGGTAGTACGGTTAGCAGACCGTGACTTTGCGACGCGGGGTCGTAAAGGCATATTATAGTAGCCAACACCAGGACCAATTCACTTCACGATTCCTTTTCCAGAAATACTTCCACAAAACGGCCAACCAGCCACATCGGAAAAAGTGGGACTTTCACGTCATCCACTATAAATAACTCGTACACGAACCTCGCGTGTTACGTAAAAACACCCCGCGTTCTTTTAGGTTTTAAATCAACTTAGATTCTCATAATTAAACGAAAATTTAAACTCCTTGATGGAGAGTGACTAATTTCCGAAAAAGCTGCCCATGCTGATTCGGGAGGAAGTGCTCATAAACAAAAAAGGAAGCTCTCTCTTTTCCAAAAATTACCAGTGTCCAAAAAACACCATAGACAAAATAACCACCTAAGCAAGAACTGCATTAGTCACATTATTTATGTGACAATCTGTAAAATAAATCACACATAGACAGAAATAACCATTCACATACAAACTAACCCATATAAAACAAATGAATATAATGTAATCCTGACAAATTTAACCTATAAATAGACTACGCAGAATTTATTTCATTACTCCATCTCCAACATTTATAAAATAACTCTCTTTAAAAGATTTACCACCCTTCCAATCACCCTTCTGTTTTAATTCTATTCATAATATGTATTTTACCTGAAATATCCTTGTAACTACTATATTCATTTATATACCTGTACGCCTGTCTCGACACAGGTATACCCTAGTGAGACAGGCATACAAATAAAACCATTGTAAATATATTTTATTATAGATAAATAAATAAAATAAAAATATATAGGTTAGTGCAAAATGCATTGAACAATGTTTTTTTTACATTGTTACTGCATTTGAAGAATCTTCGGGCAATCATATTAGACAGTATACTGATACTTATCCGCTGTCGTTCAATATCACCGTCATCCGAGAGGTCTTCAGTAATAATGTGTCCCAAGTATTTTGCATTCTTAGATGCGTTTATATTTTCCTCATTAAGTTTTACGGGGAGCATTTTCTCGGGATTTTTTCCATGGTGGAATGCGATTAGTTCTGTCTTCTTGGGGTTGTACATCATGTTGTGGTCATTTGCATATTCTTCAAAAATTTTTAATAATGTTCTCAACCCCTTGATCGACGGAGTTAGGAAAATCATGTCGTCTGCATAACTTATGTGATTTAGGCATAAATTATTAATACGACAGCCCGCCCTGGGGTCCAGGCGATTTGATAATTCGTCCATGAATACATTGAATAGGATTGGGGACATACACCCTCCTTGCCTTACTCCTGATCGCAAATATATCGGTTGGGAGTACGTACTTGCCCACCGTACAACGTTTTCCTGCTGAGAGTGCCATCGGGATAGTGTGTTGATATACATAGTAGGTATATTTCTAGCTTTCAATTTCTCCCATAAGGTTTTATGACAGACCCTGTCGAACGCTTTGCTCAGATTTAAGAAGCATCCGTATACAGTAGTTTTTCATTTCTTGTAATATTCTATTATTTGCTTAGCCGAGTATATTGCCATATTAGTGGATAATCTGTAATCTGTAATGTAAGGGAGTTTACTTTTAGCCAGTTTTGAAGTACAGCCAGGTCATGTTCCGCCTCCTTGTAGGTTCTTGTCCAATCTTGTTCGTGGAATATAATAACAGTGTCATCTGCAAAGCTCATTATGTTTTCATTGATGGGAAGATTCATAAGGTCATTTATATAAATCAGAAATAGTATAGGTCCTAATACGCTTCCCTGGGGGACCCCGAATTTAATTGGTAGAGATTTGCTCTTTCTTTTACCAATTTGTTCTCTTCCAGTTAAGTAACTTCTAAGTAGATTTAGGGTTGTTTCGGTTATTCCATTTTTTTTTAGTTTTAAGTACAGTATTTCATGGTCAATTGTATCGAAAGCTTTTTGAAGATCAATGAAAACTGCTAAGCATTTTTTGCCTTCATCCAATTTTCTAATAATTGTATTTGTTACATTAGCTATAGCGTCACCCGTACCAAGGTTTTTCCTAAAACCATACTGCGTAGGTGATAATATTTTATTAGTATCCAAAAATGTAAGCACTTGTTTTTTTATTACTTTTTCCAATATTTTCGATAGAGGAGTTAAAATGCTAATTGGTCGATAATTTGATATATCATTTTTGGGACCGTTTTTATATAATGGTAAGATCGTAGCAATTTCAAGACAAGCGGTAAAAACACCTTTTGATAATGATAGATTTACAAGGTACGTCAGTGGTTGGATTAACTCATTTTGTAGGAACTTAATTGATTTACTTGATATGAGTTCATTTCTCGATGAGGTATTTGTGTTTAAGGAGGCTACTTGTTATCTTGACTATATTGAGGCTGTTTTCATGGTTTACAACATCAATCCTCATTGTTTTTTCGACAGTAGTAGAATTTTGTTTAATTTTATTTGCAAGGTTAGAGCCTATATTGCAAAAGTAGTTGTTTATAAAGTCAAGAAGTTTGTCTGGGTGTTTTGTAAAGAATGTGGGAATCTCATCAATGTTTAATTCTTTAATCGTTTTGTCGTTATGCGAGGATTTAGTATTTGTAATTTCATTTATGATCTGCCAGAGTTTACGGGAATCATTATTGCATTCATCAATTTTGTTTTTATAGAATGTTTCTTTAGCGTAACGAACTACAATTTTTACATGTATTACGATATCTTTTGTAGAATCGTAGAGTATGGTCATCATAAGGGTTGATTTTTACTTTTCTGTGCAGTTCATCTCTTTTTCTGATTAGAGTTTATTATATCTGGCTAATCCATGGTTTAATGTGAATATTTTTATGAGAGACCTTTTTTCTGTGGTTTTGGTGTTTGATAGAATACTGTGCTGTATAATTTCTATAAAATAACTCCAAGCAGTATCAGTATCATCATTTTCCAGAAGGCCGGTCCAGTCATTCATTGTTAACTCCCTTTTGACGTTTTCCCAATTTGTTTCAGACTTTGTTAGGAGTGATTTCGTATTTTGGTTTACATAAGATTTTTTTTTTATAATAGATAGAATTATTGTGTAATGGTCTGTCAGTGTGGTAGTATAAATAATGGCTTGAGTTTTTTTATTAGTTTTACTAAAGATATGATCAATGCAAGTTTTGCTTTCATTAAATACACGTGTAGGTTCCTCAATTAGGCTTTTATATCCATGGTATGCAAGTGTCTGCATGTAATCATATTTTTTTGGGTGGCCATTTTCAAGGATATCAATATTTATATCACCGATAATAAATACATCTTTAGTGTTTTTTAGTAAATTCAGTTCAAAGGATAAGGAGTTTAGAAATGGCTCCAGATTTTTTGTAGATGGAGATCTATAAATTGCGAGTATTGTTGTATCATTGCCGATTGATATCCTTAGACAGTTCGCATTATTAATACTGATCTCTCTGACATCAGCTTCAATATCTTCTTTAACCCCTCCGCAACGTAAGCAGATATAAGCGTTAAAAATAGGACAGCAGTCAAGTACAATAAGCGTGTTTATACGTCAGCGCGTGTGTTTCCATAGAAATCGTTATAACTCCGTTATTGTTTTAGTTACATCCCTAAAACAAAAAGTCAAAGGTCGATAGCAGATCAAGCTGCACATTTCTATCAAGTTGTCTATGGAAATACATAACAGGAATCAGCTGTCAATCGTGTAGTTGACAAAAATATTTACCCGCGCAAATTTGCTGCCGGCAGCTCCACCGCGCTCCACATTTTAAATTTTTATTAAATATTTTTATACGAAATGATAAAAAAGTGAGGTGACAAAAGTGTTTATTACACATATATACAATAGAATAAGTATTGTTGTTTGCATAATCTGTGATTTTAGTACCGTTTTCACATAAAAACATCACGTGAGCCATTTTTACCTATTTTTAATGTTTGCGTTCTAAATATTAATATTTACAAATGTTAATATTTATTTGTAATATAATAATTTGAAAGCCTATTTTGTAACCTTTCTAAAACAGTTTTTACTATTCGGCTACGTTCAGAAATGTTTCATTTATAGAGCTTTAATTGTGAAGCGGTTATAACTAAAAGTTTTCGTAAAATGTCATTTCGTTTAAGACACCAAAAGCTAATATTCTCGAAAATTCGGAGGGGTTAAAGAACAAATCAGGAAAACTACAAATAGCTAAATTGAAAGGATAAACCATAATAAGAAGTTAAAAATTAATACTACATTATGTAGGTCGATGAGATTCCATTGCGTTTTCCGTGTGAGTTCCATGGGCCGGTTTCCCAACCGCTCGTTCAGTGTTGGCAAGTCCACACCGCTCGCTTCCAGAATGAAACTGACCCCTCTCCAGTTAATTGTGCTCTCAAGACCCCGTCGGCAGGCAAAGGTCACGTGGTCGCGTCATAGTGATGTGCATCTTGCACTAGTGATGTCTCGGATTGCGTTCCAACTGCTGCAAGGTGACATTGAAGATTTCGATGCTCAATGCAGAGTCGTTAAGAGTTAGGGACGTTAGAATCTCCCACGAGTTAGGGACGTATAAGTTGATCTCTTTTAATATTGGCGGATTCAGTATGGTACTGGAGATTAACTTATAAAAATGTTTAGCTTCTAGGGTATTAAAATCTAGCATTTCTGTTAAGAACAATGATGGATACAGGAATGGGTAGTATGTGTATTCCCTCATGTACAGGTAACGCATAAACCTTTTTTGCACTTTTTCTATTTCTAGGATATGGTTTTGTTCAGAATGGGGCCCAAATAATGGAGCTATATTCCAGGATGCTGCGGACAAGTGCTTCATATGTTCTCCATATTGCAATTCCATTAGTAAATGATCTCGCATTGCGAAGAACAAATCCAAGCATTTTTGTTGGCGCGGGAGACAATGTCAGATATTTGAAAGAGAGATTTGATTTGAAAATCACGCCAAGGTTAAATCATAAACC
Source organism: Limnephilus rhombicus (assembly GCA_929108145.2). Taxonomy (NCBI): domain Eukaryota; kingdom Metazoa; phylum Arthropoda; class Insecta; order Trichoptera; family Limnephilidae; genus Limnephilus; species Limnephilus rhombicus. The sequence continues at coordinate 4,146,865 of OV815296.1, forward strand.
AGCCGGAGTTGTAAAGTTTGTCCATCTAATAGTTCTCTACACGACAGATCATTAATCAAATTGTGTCCATTGTCTACTAAATGTGAGTAATTTCGACTTTCTTCTGCTAAATTAAAAACACATATCTTTATTATTTTCATCTCACTTCTTTTAAAATAAACAGTTTTATTTCAAATAAAATCTCAAGTACTGTCGCCTTCAGCTTAGTAGATACCCATTATCTTTAAGGAACATGCAACAATATTTTGTTATTTCAATAGTACCTCCCACACGCACACTTCGGAGCGACTGAGTCCCGCGCTACTTCAGTCCACCACGCAGAAAAGTCTCACAGTGAACTGCGCTGTAAACCTATCGGGCCTGAACTGGCGCGGGACTCGGCGCTCCGAAGTGTGCGTGTGGGAGATGCTAATATGTACCTATATTATTTTTGTGTTACCTTGTTACTTTGTAGAATTGTTAACCTGAACGCAGGCTTGTCCTAGTGAGGTTATAAATTGAAACTACCCATGTAAAGCAACAAATAAATAAATTCTTCATGGAACAAACTTCCACAACATGTCATGGATGCTACTAATATAAATCAATATAAAGTTCCATTGGATTTTTATTTGGAAAGAAGGAAGGAATAACTATGTAAGTCTTGTCTTGTATCTCCTTACAATTTGGGAGGCGGGTATGGGTACCGCCGCTCCGGGAACAATTTATTGGATAACCATCACCTCTGCCACAGGTCATCCCAAGTGGTTCGCTATGTTTGGTGACTTACCAGTGGTGTCCGGGTTCATGGGGTTGGGTTGTCTAGGTCTTGGCGGGTGCATTTGCCCACCTACTGCGTGGCGGGCCGGATCGGTAGAGACTGGTAGGGGGAGACCTTTTGACCTCTCCATTCGAACTCTCTTGACTTATCGCCACACTCACTGTCACTCCTGGACACGCTGAGCCTCAGATTCCTACCCCCTCATATCTTTTTCCTTCCCAAAACATCCTCTTTATCCTTTCCCTAAAAATACCCTCCACACAGCAACCCCAAAGATAACATAGGCTATCATCAAATCACTTACTACTTTTACCAATTAGCTGCCTGCAACAGGCAAAAAGCTAGTAACAAATTAATTCTAAAATCATGTAAATAGGCATCGACTCTACAACAATATTTGGTTAATTTTACTAAACATGCTTAAACCGGCGTCGATGACGCTGGGCAAAGATATTGAAATATAAGTAGTTGTGCTATCTGCTGTTTTTACTATGTGGGTCTGCGCTTCCGGGTGTCGCCGATATTGTTTACCAATTAACAAATAAACTAAAAGAACAAATAATTAACGAATAAACGAAACGAACGTTAAACTAAATGAACTAATTCTTTCCTTATTCAAAATATATTGTTAACCAATATTAATGCACAATTTTCAAAAAATCAACGAAATGAAAAAATTCTTTTTGTATGAAAACTACGCTAATTAGCGCGTAGTCCGGCAACAGTTGCGCGGACACCATAGCATATCTCTTCTGTATTTGAATATCTTTGACGCTGGGTCACAATGACCCGAGGCGATTTAAAACGGCCATTTTTTTTTTCCCGTCAACCGTTCCGACTTGAGCGCTTGAGTAGCTGGAGATACTACCCCCTTCTACCCGCACCACCGTCGTGCTGAGTACGACGCCGCTTGCGGAAGGAGATATAGGAGGAAAACGGGTAAATATGACCTATAGTTGAAATGAAATTCTTTAGTAATGTTTTCATAGTTGATTGTGCATGTGTTTCTTACTAAGATAATAAAAAGTTGATTTATAAAATATACTGGTATTATTTATATTTTTTTTATGAGCAAAGAACCCAAAGAATAAATAATTTTCAAAATCAAGATAACCCTTTCAGTTTTGGAACAACCCATCGATAAAATTCGGGTAACGGTTACCTGGCGATATTGACCGCGTAATTATTTTCACGTCATTGACGCCGGGTTAAAAAAGGGCTACTTTTTAAGCATTTTGTGACAAGACCCATATTTGCATCTGCTGCAACATCATTCAATTGTTTTAGATTCAAAACGATTAGAGGCAAACTGATGAATCCGTGTAACCGTATTCGTTAACGGCAGCCGTGGTCGAGGGGTAAGGCTCTAGACTCACAATCTGAAGATCGCGGGATCGAATCCTCGGTGTGCGCAAATAAATTTGATGGGATTAATTTGTGTTATTTCACAATTAATTCATTTAAAAATAATATATAGTATATTTGCGGCACATTCCATAGTGGTAGATACTCTCAGTATCGCCCTTGTGTAAGACCACCATTGAGAATTGAAACATTGCTTGAAATGGCTTTAGCCGTGTTTGGTGACCAAATCTAAATAGCCAGGTATTTTCCCACCTTCGTCTTCCCCATTTCCTTCCCCTTCGCACTACCTTCAGCTTCACAACATACCCCAATTGGGGATGACATAGTTTCATTGGCTCCAGATGAGATCAGGACTCTTGTGTGGTATTCACATTAAAAAAAAAAGTAATATGTCGTAAGCCAACACATATGCAAAAATGCATTTTTATTTATGTTTATGTTAGAAACACATCTGGCAAAATCTCATAGAAAAATTGATTGATCTCTGTTTTTATAATGAACGTACATGTCTTATCCCACTTGGGTTAAAATCCTTTAGTTGCACTATACGATATACCACAAAGATATATGTCGGAAGTCACAGCATTCCACTGAGCTCATAGGACCTTATTCGATTCCCATTCCTGAAGTCCCATTAGCTCGGTGGTAGAGCACCGCCCCGGCAAGATTGGGTCCTGGTTTTGATTCCTAGATGAGACTGGACCTTTTTCTAATTTTTCTGTTTCAGATTTTTGATTGTGGCTTCGTTCAATAAAAAAATAGAGTCTTGACGTGTGCGGTGAAGGTGGAAACCATTCTTTATAACGCCGATGGAAAAGTGATGGGGTCCCCTCCAATGCCTTCAAATTAAATATCACAATATTTGTGTTTATTATTTGTGAAGTTATCTACTGGAGCGATCACGCGAAATAAATAAATTTGCCTCGATTGCTCGACATTTCCCAGAAGGCCATTTTTGTAATTTTTGCCAACATTAAAAAAATCATATTATTCATAAAAATCATATTCTAATGTTAACATGGACATGAAAACTTATTATAGTGCTGTATAGCCAATGAATTAACCTGTCTTTTACCATTTATCTCATATTTGTAGGATTGTTAAAAAATATATGAAAAAATCGTAAAGTTTATAATCGCGTGAATCCTGCGTGTTTTTTACTTGAAACTGTGATGGGTGCTTATTTGAGTCAACATAGAATATTTTCGATTTCTGTATGTTGTCTGTGGTACACTTGATAATGAAAGGTGCATATCTATGGAAAAGGGACTAAATTTTATACATACACAGCTGATCAAAAATTCGACAGGAAAATAATATTTTCAAAATTTATTTTTAACATCGTTCTAAAATAGTCTACGAAGTCGGATATGCGACATCTATGGTCATAATAGATAAAGCATTTCAATAGCTTCGTTTTAAAATAAATAGCTGGCCAAGGATAAGTTTTAAATAATTACAATAAATGGTACGAAATTGTGGTCCATTTTAAGACTGCTATCAATCGCAGAAAAATAAAAGTGGTCCATTTTTCAACCAAAATCGCTCCAGTGGTTTTAAACTGTTTTTTAGCTCTCCTGAAAAATTTGTATTTTGTGGCTTATGACGAATTATGGTTGCTTGAATGATATCATTTTATAATCCATTTTGGCGCTCATTATCTCTTTGGATTTGGAACTATTACGGTTAACGTAATACAATATTTTTTTACATTTACCTGTGATTTTGTGGAACGGACTCCAACATTGGATGTGGTTTTGCTCCAATGTGATGCTTCCAGGAATGAGTGCACGAGTGGGTAGAGGGACTGCTAGGCAGGTTAGACTTAGTGCAGGTTGCTCTCTGGAATGTAAATGGTTTTTACGTTGATTATATCAAAAAATAATAGTAAAGGTTCCAAAATAGTGACAACAATACACAAATCTATCCAAATGGCCGTTTTACACCATCTCTTTTTTCAGCCCGATTCCAATTAGGGACTAAAGTCAACATTTTTCACTTTACACAATCGCTATTTTCATATCTACGATTTCAATTGTCATCACTGCAAACAACATATGAACCATGTTGTTTGCTGTGATGCCGACTGAAATCGTACATAGATATGAAAATAGAGATGGAAATAGCGATTGCGTAAAGCGAAAATTTTTGACTTAGGACTCAGTGGAATATGGCTAAAAAAAAAAAGAGATGGTGTAAAACAGCCAAAACAGAAATAATAATATTTTGATGATTTATATAGAGCCTTTTTTTTATAGCGTAGGGAGTGTGGCGAACCCATCGCTCAGGGAGTGGAAACACAAACCTGCAATAGCCATCCCAAGCCCGTGCTCAGGCTGAATGTCCTGGGGAACAGTGTCACCAACGGTGCCTCCGAGAAACAAGGTCGCATCTCGGAGTACTTAGACCTTACTCCAGCACTCGGGGCTCTGCTGGAGTGGACCTTCTATTTTCCTGGTAACTCGTGGGACAAAAAAATTGGACCATTCGAAAACTAGGGGCCTTTTTGTGGATTTCCTACCTGGGGCCAGTAGGAGGAACCAAGAGGAGAAACCGTGGAGAGGTGAGCTGAGGCCCTCCTTCAACTCTTCCCATGTGGGGCCTTCGGGGAACCATGTAGGAGTGAAGAGGAGAAATTAGGGTATTTCAGTGAAATCTTCCTCTGTGGGGCCTTTAGGGAACCAAGGAGGAGTGAGGAGGAGAGATGAAGTCCTCTTCCCTCCCGGGTCCCTCGGGAAACCAAGGTGGAATGGACTCTTCCCTTGTGGGGCCTTTAGGGAACCAAGGGGAGGTGGACTCTCCATTGTGGAGCCTTCGGGGAACTTAGGTGGAGAGGAGAGATGAAGCCCTCTTCCGTCGTGGGACCTTCAGGGAACCAAGGAGGAGTGAAGAGGGAAAATGAGACCTGGGAAGACACATTGTCGAGCCAGAAGATATAGCTTCGTTTCCAATGACCGTCTTGGTGGACTTTATAAAAGAGACTGTGTTACTGTCAAAGGAATGAGGTAAAATGGGAGATAGCACAATGGGCATACAGCCTAAGTGCACACGGGAACTATATATATGTAAACCGTCTCCGCTTATAAAAAAAAATAAAAATAGCTCCATTTTTGTAAAAAATCACCTCAAGGGTGCTGTTTTTCTTTCCTGCACAAGGCAACCGCTCGGTAAAGCAGATGAAGAACATTGTAGTGTAATAACTAGGAGGCGGCTGGTGGAGGCAAAACGTAAAATTCCAGAGCGGCTCATTATTAAAGGCAAAATAATTAAATTATAGTTATTTAACCGGCCAAATTTGTTTTATGGGGCCAACAAACTGGATAAAAGATCATTTGGTTTTGGCTTATTTCAGCATATCGCTCGCCATACATTCCCAATATTTTTTCCACCGCCAGCCGCATATTAGTAATAATAATAATAATTGGGTAATCTATAGAGCGCCGTTTTTGTGAAAAATCACCTCAAGGGCGCTGTACAATTTATTAGGAATGCTTAGGTTCTAACTAATTTCACTATTTACAAATGGATACTGTACCGGACGTAGCTTTAAGATTATAATATCGTTTAATTATAATGTAATTTATCTGTAATGTTTTGTAAATAATAAATATAATCACGGGGTCAGGTGGTCGGCCTAAGACAAAAAACAAAGCCTGACCCCACCAACTGTGTACGTACCTACACACTACTTTAATCGCAATAAACCCTTTTCATTGCGCAAATTCAATCTGTGCGAAGTCGTTCCTATACAAACCTTCGCGCAGGTCCAATTTGCGCAAATATCTGTTATATATCTTTTGTTTATAAACGGGTTTTGCACAAATATAAAATCTGTGCAAAACCCGGTCTTCTATATACCTAATTTGTGCAAATTAAATATGATCAATTGATTTGTGCAAATTAAATATGACAAAATTGATCATATTTAATTTGCACAAATTGGCTCTGAACAACCATGTAAATTTTATGCAAACTCATAAATAAACGAAGTATCGGGGAAGCGGTCAGAGTAAGGCGAGATTGGACGGTGTGGCGTTTTTGTTTCGTTGGGCAAGTGCAAAACGAACCGCAGTAGCGTTTAAGGTCTCTAACGGCCAAAATTCCTAGAAATCAACTCAGTTCGGAGAATTGAGATGAAAAAAGAGCCTAGAATGGGCAGACTCCCGGCTCAGAGCCCTTTAAATACGGCCGATATTGCGCTAGATCGGCAGAGCTCCAGATCTCATCACCACATCAGCATCTCGCCTTCTCTTCTGCCTTCTCCGATCGAATCTACTTGACAAGTTGGACTTTTTCTTGGCCCTGGCCACACCGCTCACCAAGAAGACTCCGCATACAATTTCGAAACGCCTTTATCAAGGCGCAGGTTACCCCTCTACCCCGCTCTACCTCCCTTCTTCCCCTCGCCTTCGATCCGTTTCTCCCTGCAATTTCTCCCCATTTTCCCTCGCCTTCTCCCCATTTCTCCCTTTCTCCCTACATTTACCCCATTTTTCCCTTCTCTCTCACTTTTTCTCCCTTTCTCCCCAGGCGTCGAAACGGCCAGCCGGCAACTTCCCACTACATCGTCTGTGCGGGTGGCGACTACAGTGCCACGTCTCGTACAGATACAGAAACACACTTACCTGGCAGGTCACTTCCGATAAACACACTTAGAAAGTTTATGCTTGGAGAAGATACGGCTTTGCACGCGGAGGACATTACAGTTAACACACTGGACATTGCAAGATTTTACATTATTTGCTACCCTCATCACTGTTAGTATTACATTTATGAATAGATTAGTGGCAAAAGTAGAGTTGGTATTTATTTTAAAATAATGGAGAATTTAGGACTATTGGAGATTAGTGGCAAAAGTATAGTTGATATTTATTTTAAAATACTGGAGAATTTAGAACTCTTTAGGGCTGGAAAATGTTCATGAAATGACCTTTACAACCGCTTACATTTTTTTTTTTTTTTCTACGTTTACGGTGTCGCGGGCATTGAATGTGAAGGTGAAAGGTTTTGAGTTTATGGATACGACTGTCTGAAAAGGTGAGTTTTAAGTCTAGCTCTAAATTCCGCCGCGTCTGTGATCATTCTGAAGTCATGTGGCACTCCATTCCAGGCTTTAGGTCCTGATACTCCGAAAGCGCGCTCACCGAACTTAGTATCTGGTGTGCGCTTTGGTTCCTTTAACCTTCCGATAGCTGATGACGCTGCTGACCTCAGGGTTGACTGTCGATAATTGGAATTTTCTGGAATACACAATTCCGATAAGTAAGCCGGAGCCATTCCGTTAAGGGACTTAAATACCATCCAGCAGAGCTTAAACTGGATCCTTTCAGGACATTTAAGCCAGTGAAGATTTTTGAGATGCTCTGAAATATGGGAATATTTAGATACGCCGGTGATAAGTCATGCCGCAGCGTTGAAAACGGATTGTAATTTGTTGATTTAGTAACAACATTAGTTCTGTTAAAGAAAACGGATCGCCACACATCTCCAGGAAAATATACAGGAAAGAGGGACATGTTTAACCTTTTCACCGCGATCAAATGTACCGAAAATTACACTCTTACGCAGTACTCACTTTGAAAATCAAAACCTACCACTTTAAACAGCTATAAATCTCTTATTTCTTGGCAGATTTATGATTTGCTTATCTTAATAGCTTTATTAATGCGCTTGGAGTTTGTTGAAACACATAAATAAACAATAAACCGCAGGATACAGATATAATATTATAAACAGTGACGCATCACAAGAAATCAACAAGAACTGTCGCCATACGCATGCACACTGCTATATTGTTTATAGTAGTTACTTACCCGGCCTGATGGGATTTGGACCACTGCGCGGATATCATCAAAACACAATTATTTTTATTATTATATCTACTAACAAATAAAGTTTTAATAAAAAGTTAACACGAGGAGAAATATTTATAAGTTTTGTTTTTCGTGATAGTTTCTAAAACATGGCCACACACACAATATCACATCACACTCTGGGCATTTATACTGGGACATTTTCATTTTTTTTAGAAATGGCGCACACTCGGCAGGCTCTGTGAAGTTTTTGAGACTTATTTCCCTTTATTGGGTGGGGCATATGTTTTGCTAATGCCTTAGCAGTTAGTCTCAGAGGTAAATCGTGTGAAGAGCGAGAATGAGGCTCAGATCGGGAAGTTGTATGATATTTTTGCAACAATTGTTGTATTACGGCTAATTGGAAATCTGCTAAACTAACATTTTTATTTGTAATTGATTTAAAAGCTATATGAGAGTTCAATAAATATAGATCAATAATATGGAAGGCCACTTTTTTCAAAGTTTGGTAAATATGCAGTTAGTCCACCTCACGGATAACACGGAACGTTCTTGTTGTCAAAGTTTGATGCACGGATAATACGGAATGTTCCTTTTTTAACTAATAGACAATCAAATATGACATTTGTCGGAAGTACCAATCTTATAAAATAAATTCTCTAAAATAAACTCGCTTTTCATCATGCTTTTAAAAAACATCCCAGGTTTTGAATGGTTTGTTTGGCTACGCAGGGTTTGTCTAGCGGGTTTGTGTAATTATTTTAATACATTTCTTTCCATGTTCTACTGTTATAAATACTGGTACAAACTTGTCAATGATGCATTCACTTTGTTTTACGCAAACATATTTTTCCTATGATTGGCAGCATTGATGAAATGTTAAAATAAAAACGATGAATAAACATGGCGTTACCGCGCTAGTCAATTAATTTTAACAAAATTAAAATGTTAAACGCATATTTTTTGGTCTCCCCTGACATAAATACTCACTTTTCGTAATAATAAAGCTAAATCTAACTGTTTGGATAAAAAGTTTTCCGTATTAACGAGTAAGCGGTTTAATGCATAAATAATCAAAGTTTTTTTGAACAATTTTCGGGTATGGCCAATTAGGATTTTAATTTTGTAAAGTCGGTCACCGGGAATTTGTGTGTGGGGGTTTGAGAAGTGTAACATCCGCAATATAATTTCGTAACGATCCCTAGACATGGTTTTTCCGAAAATTGTACTAGCGAGTAATGGGTCAGTGGACCAGTGTTCTTCGATAGTAAGGTGTCGGTTTCTAGTCATTAACATTAACAGTGCAAAAAAAATGTACATTTCTTCGACAGATGTGTCAACCCATTTACGAAGTCTGGATTTTTGGGAAGGTTCTTGTTTTGATATGGTGGCTATATAATATCGATTAGTTTCGATCACCATTTTTGTCAGTATTTCTTTGTTCAAGAAGTATTCAAAAAAGTCAATTTCCGATGAATTACCAGAAAATAAAGTGGATGGATCAAAACCTGACACAAAATCATCAAATTCATGAACTATTGGAATAAATGGACCAGAGGTCCAAGAAGAAAAGCAGTCTGCATTTACGGTATAGTCTAAGTTAGGTGTATGAGAGTCATGATCTTGGCTTGTCCCGGGGGCATTTATTTCACTGTCACTAACTTCTTCAGTAATTGGTATATCTTGATCATCTTCACTTATTTCTAAATCAGAGTCAACGTCTAAAAATGTTTCATAAATTTCATCTTCCGTAAGACTGCGGTTTGCCATTTTTAAGGGAGTTCAATTTTGATATATAAACGGTAAGCCCATAAATATAGACAGATATATTACAATTTAGGTTGTCCACAAAATTTAGAAATAAAATCACAAAAGAAAGTCAATCAAAAAGTCTTGAGTAAAATAACTATTTTTAAAACACATCACATCACTTAAGTTCACAAACAAACTAATGTACCACAGAAAAATAAATTACTTAAAAAGATTCGCAAAATAGAAATCGGTCAATATTTCACATCGACGCATAAGTCCATCAAAGCAGATTGGATCACCTAAGAAATACTATGGATGACGCAACGGTTCAGCGGCGCGACATTCAAATGACTGAAGGAAGATTTAACGAATCATCGCCTACACAATGTTTCATGAAAACAATTTATTATATTTTAACCAGCAAACGCCAGATGTCAGTAAAGGTGCGATTCCGTGCCACGCGGCAGTCGGCAGACGGCAACAGCAGACGGCGACTGCAGTGCCGCCGACGGCAGACGGCACTACTTAACTCTATGCACTTGTATTGGACCGTTTCCGACACACCACTACAAGTGCCGCGCAGCACTTGCCGTCGATGACTGACGCGTGGCGGCAGACGGCACTCGGGTGCAAACATAGTACTGCCGTCGACTTCAGACACAATGGACGTGTTGACAGACGGAGAAAGCGAGAGTCTTATTAATTTGGTGTCTAAAAATCCGTGCTTATTTGATTGCAAGAATGTTCATTATAAAGATCAAAGGATAAGAGAAAACGTTTGGAAAGAAATCGCTCAAGATCTCAATAAAAGCAGTAAGTTTTTTTATTTTATTTTTATTTATTTTAAACTTTTACAAACTATTGTGTACGATTTACAACCCTTAAATTAAAGAGATTACAAAATTAAACTGTCTTTTTATTTAAACGACAATAACTTCTGAAAATGTCTTCACTCTCATTTAGATGTCTTTTTATCAAAGTTTCATAAGCGCCTTCTTCCAGTCTATTTAAGTACATTGGCAGTATAGGCTTTCTACTTGAATAATAATACAATAATAAATCATCGTCGTCTTCTTCTTCTTGCAATAACACTTGCAGCATTTTATTATTCATAATTTTAAATGGAAGACACAACTGTCGGCAGTACGCAGCGGACGCAACTGCAGTGCCGTCAATAGCGTCAATGCCGTCGACTTTGGAACCTGCGCGTTAGTGCCGCCTGCCGTCGGCGGCACTGCAGTCGCCGTCTGCTGTTGCCGTCTGCCGACTGCCGCGTGGCATGGAATCGCACCTTAAGATAAAGGATTGAACTATTTTTTGGTTCAGTTATCTGCTAAATTCGTCGCGTATTTACGTAGTATACAGCCGCTAAAGTCAAACGCAAGATATGATGCGCGTAGCGCTGGGGACACGAATTATTTTCGCATGAATTGATGCGCGTAGCGGCGAAAAAGTTAATAGGCACACTTTACTTCATTCACATTTGTACAACATATATTCTCTTCTATAATTCAGATGACATGTTTAGAGCAGATGCCTTTTCAATTTCATGATTAAGTAATCACCTTTGAAAGTAATTAAAAGCGTACCTTTGAACTTTGAAGGTTTACTGGGAACAAATCCCTCACCGATGGGTCTGCGTGGGCCCCTCAGGCCCCCTATACCCTCCTGACCTCGGTGCTTTCCAAATCCAACGGCAGATTGCGACAACAAGAAGCCTCACTGAAAACACTTAAGGATTTGCTTTTAATCTAATAAATAAATAAAATACACATTTACAGTTTGTAAAAACTCAGACTTGCGACAGATATACTGCACTGTCAAAATTATTCAGAATAAAAAGAGACAGTCATTTCAATTTTACACAATAAACAGAAAATATTATGATTGTTACATCAAAAGTAAATAAAGTACAGTAAGGTACAATATAAGTACAATAAATGATTACCACCACGAAACTATTAATTTACTCATAATATCTTATTGTATCTCATATGCACAAACATAAATAAACCAATCATTGCACAAATCAAATTACTTATCCCCTGTTATCCCCCCAATGCATAAATAAACCAATCCCTAGATCGATATCTTCGGGCCTTCTCCATACTAGAAATTTCGTCATCACTGTCACCAACTTAACCAAAAATAAAATGGTCCACCAAAGACTATTGTCTTAATAACATAGAGGAAGTTCAAGGCCATTTGCCACCATAGACAATATAATCGCATTGGACCTACTTTATTAATTCATTAGCCAAATAAATTATTTAAAAATAAAAATGCTTGAAAGCAGAAAAATGTTTTAGTTTCCCCAAGAAAACAACCTTCCATCTGACAAAGCCTGAGGGAATGAGCTTTACATAATTTTTAAAGCTCATTTCCTCAGCAAGGAGCTTTGTCAGATGGAAACCTGTTATCCTGAGGAAATCAAAAATTCAAGCGTTTGTAAAAAACCTAAAATACTTGAAATATGAACTCCTTATAAAAGGAAAACATTTTCAAATAATGATTGGTTTTCTACGACGAATTTACATTTTTCTGCTTGAAAAATGATAACTCGGGGGTACATGTTTAAATTCTTTTTATTTTCAGAAAGACAATCGATAATAGCACATAAAAACACTGGTTCGGTGAATTCGATGAATTGAAAAATGGTTTGAAAAAGAATATCGACAAAGGAATGGAAAGGAAACATGGCTAAAGCGTCATACAGCTGTGACATTGAAGATCAACATAAACAATAGCTGTATTGTTTGTTTATATACGTTCATCTTCAATGTCACATCTATATAGCGTTTTATCCATTTTTCCTTTCCAGCAGTCACCGTACAGTTCTTGTAGAATGAAATAAAAAATCTACATATTCTAAATTTCCTTTCAACCGAAATTAAACAGAGTACCTATACCTTCTCGGGGACCCATTTCAGCCATCTCACGGTAAAAACCGCATCATGTGTTCTGAAAAAAATATATCACATTAAACAAAGTTTGTGAACAGAATATACAGTATTTTTCCCTTGTGATGACATACTTTGTTTATCACAAGGGAAAAGTATTCTCACTTCTGTTCATATGAACATATAAATTAGTAGCATTATTAATTTTACCTGCCATTAACGGTGTTATGGTCTGCCAAACAATGTTATAAGGTGTTCCTAACGCAAAGCTCCAAAATCATTCAAAGTCTGGAACATTTTCTGAAACAATATTTGTGAAACATTAACCACTCGGACCCATAAGCTTGTGTTAACGATAATATAACATTAACAGACACATGTATGACGTACGTATTACAATTATACTTATTAAAGTAAAATTGAAAGAATATTTTATCAATATGTCATTTAACCTCAAATAGATTTACAGATAAATTAAGCTGAATGTTAATGTCTCATGTAATTACCTGATTTCTGGATCAATTGCGGACACATTTGAAACATTTTTCCACGTCTGGAATTCCTGTAAACGATTTTTAAATGAAATATGCCCATGGCGATGTCAACAACACAAATTCAAATTCGTTTGATAATCGCATGACGCAATTTGACGTTTAAAGTTAGACCTGTCTATAATAAAATTCAGCTTTATCTATAAGAATTTGGTTCACTCCTGTCAGTTTCAAGGTTAAAGCCAAGATTTACGCCCCTGCCCCAATGTACCAATCCCCCCTCATCCCTCATACGTCTAGCGCTGTTTACACGCACACTTCGGAGCGACCGAGTCTCGCGCCACTTCAGGCCGCCGCGCAGAAAAGTCTCACAGTGAACTGCGCTGTAAACCTATCGGCCTTTACTTTTCTGCGCGGCGGCCTGAAGTGGCGCGGGACTCGGTCGCTCCGAAGTGTGCGTGTAAACGGCGCTAATATGTCATCATTAAAACCATAGATTACAACTTGAACTGGACCTTACAACCTTAGGGCCTGTCCGCACAGCGATATTTCACCGCGCGTTTTTAATTCTCGCGTATTATATTCCGCGATCGGAATTACAACTAGTACGCACTGCGAATAAAATTTCGTGCGATTTTTGTCACTATAATATAGTTCTCGGCTAAGACGCACGTGTAAATGGATAACAGAGCTAAAATTTTAATTTATCTAATACTACGGCGGGGTAACAGACGTATCAAAAGATGTCACGAACATTGGATTCACCCATTAACAGCATTGAGACCTATGAAAGGATTTTTTTTAATAAAACATCAAGAGCAGCGAAAATACAATAAAAAGTTTTTTGGGTATTACAGGATGACAAAAAAATCATTTGATAATTTACTACAACTAGTTGGTCCAACTGATGTGAAACGCGCGAATTTTATTCCGCAATGCGGCCATAGCCATACTATTTCATACTGCACAAAATATTCGCGCGGAAATAAATCCGCACCGCATCGCGTTCAATTTGCATCAAACCACAGAATTTTTTTCGCGCGATTTTTTTACTGCCAGTGCGGATAGCCCTATAAGATCCCATGTGTCACAGAATGTAGCGAAAAAAAACGCGCGGTGAAATATCGCTGTGCGGACAGGCCCTTATAGGGCCTAATTATTTATTTTTTTAAGTGCAGTCCCTTAAGCATAGCTAATTTTTTATATGTATTTAGTATCCATAAACACGAAATGAAACAAAAAATTTATAGGTCAGGTTTTTTATTATTTAACGAAGTTTTTTTACATAATTCTTCCATAGTACTTACACGGGTACTTACAACAAAATATCAAAACTAATTCAATTTTTTTTTGCTCCTGATTTGCGCTTGTGAGTATCTTGAGAGTCTCTCTGCAGGGTCCAGCAATAGTCTGCTAGCATAGATGGGCTCCACTTTCCTTGGTATCGCTTTTACATAGCCGCAATGTCCCGGTGAAATCATTCGCCGTGCTCGTAACTGACATCTCCCATATTTTCGGGGAAAAAATTCAAATCAGAGTGAAGGAAGTGTATTTTTAGTGACATGTTACATCCCATATTTTTATAGGCCATGAGCATTTCAGACACAATGCTGATATAGTCTTCACTTTTATGACTTCCAAGAAAGTTCTCGACAACATTCTTGAAGACTGACCAAGCGGCTAGCTCGACTGGTCTCAACACTGTTATAAAATTCGGATCAGTCAAGACCTCCCTTATTTGTGGTCCCACGAATATTCTTTCTTTAATTTTTGCATCGCTGATCTTAGGAAACTTTTGCTTTAAGTAAATCATGCCATTTCCATCCTTAGACAAGCCTTTTACAAATTTTTTCATCAAACCCAATTTAATGTGTAAGGGTGGAAGTAAGATATTTTTAGATTTTTCTAAGGGAGCATGTTGAACATTCTTCGTGCCAGGTTTAAGGTGCTTTCTAGTAGGCCAGTCCTTCTTGGTATAATGGTTTTTCCTGTCTCTGCTGTCCCACTCGCACAGAAAACAACAATACTTTGTGTATCCCGCTTTTATTTTCCATTCGTATTTTACATTTTTAATTTTTGTTAACAGCAGCTTCATGTTGTCATAGTTCTCTTTCATGTTTGCAGCATGACCTAGTGGAATGGATGGTTGAGTATTTCCATTGTAAATTAAAACAGCTTTCAAACTTAATTTCGACGAGTCTATGAAAAGTCTCCAATTTGCTACGTTATGTTCCAAGCCAAGAGCTGCGAACAGAACTAGTTGTAGTAAATTATCAAATGATTTTTTTGTCATTCTGTAGTGCCCAAAAAACGTTTTATAAAAAAAATCCTTTCATAGGTCTCAATGCTGTAAATGAGTGAATCCAATGTTCGTGACATCTTTTGATACGTCTGTTACGCCGCCGTAGTATTAGATAAATTAAAATTTTAGTTCTGTTATACATTTACACGCGCGTCTTAGCCGAGAACTATATTATACTGACATAAATCGCACGAAATTTTATTCGCAGTGCGTACAAGTAGTAAGTGTACGCCTGTCTCGACACAGGTATACCCTAGTGAGACAGGCATACAAATAAAACCATTGTAAATATATTTTATTAAAGATAAATAAAAAAAAAATAAAAAAATTCCGATCGCGGAATATATTACGCGAGAATTAAAAATGCGCGGTGAAATATCGCTGTGCGGACAGGCCCTAAATGGATGATGACTCTCTTTGCCACGATTGCCGATTTGCGGGGATTTCCCCAAATTACGGGGAATTCATAAGATTTTTGAAGAATTGGGTATTTTGCGGGGAGAACCTTTTTGCGGGGAAATGCGGGGATTCGGGGCATTTATCGATTAGCGGGGTTTACACGCAGAGTTTGGCCTGCGAGTCTCAGCACACTTCGCTCCGAATCGTTGGCGGAAACGTACGTGTAAACGCGATCGACTCGCAGGCGAAACGCTCCAGTCACTCGCCAGTTCGTATCAGCGTTTGGCCCGTTGAGCGTTCACACGTAAGGGTTGGAGCGGGTGCCGCGCGAGATGTATTTGACTTTTTTTGTTTGTTTATGGCTATTTGCTGACTGATTTTATTCAAGAATTAATTTATCTGCCATTCAGTGTTACCAGATGCGTGGTTTTTTGGGTCGTTTATACCTCCACGGTTTTCTCAAAAAACCATATCGAACAAGACATTGTATTTTAGCGGTCGCCAAATGATCTACTTTTGAGTGGATATTATTTGTTTATTGTTTGCATGGGTCGCGTGAGTGAAATCCCGAATTCAGGAATGTAGTTCTTAAAATTTTGAACTTTAGTACGGGACTACGGGTTCACAACGTCGTTTTATTTAATAATAATATGAATAAATTAATAAAATGATTTGAATATAACCATGTAAGTAACTTTCGTAAGGCACCTACTCTAGGTACCGTAATTTTTTGTAATTATTATTGATATTTATATTTTAATCTTAATATTTAATTGAAAATAGATTTCTGTAAATTAATTTTGATAAAAGAAAAAATAAAAGTTTTATATGTGTAGTCTCATCTCATAGTTTGTGTATTATTTGCGAATAAAACACATCGATATATATTCGATTTTGAAGTATTAACAATACATCGGTTCAATACGATGAATCGTTACTATACATCGAGTGTTTACAATACAACGATATATATCGTCCATCCCTATAAGAAGGTCTTTTGACCTCTCCAGACAGAATCCCTCAACCCATCACCTTGAGAAATCCTGAATTATAGCTGAGCAGTGACCTTTTCAAAAACAGAATCACAGAAAAAAATGTACATTGAAAAATATCTACTGATGAATAAATGTTCATATTATTATTATTATTATAAGTCCCAAATTCTGTTACAAACAAAAGTAGTGTGTCAGCAATAATATGAAAACCGCTTGTTTTTTAAATGATGACATTTTACTGAAAAACTTAAAATTGCTGTAAATATTTACTGGTTGAAGATTAATTTGCATTTATATATATTCTAAAAGGCAATTAAATTCTCTAGACTTCTTTTAAATAAATTTCTTTCTTTGATGGATATTTTAGACGATATGAAGGAATTTTTGATGAAAAATGTGAAGTAAAATGATTTTTTTCGAAAATATCTACATTTGTGGAGCGTGTAACTCAAAAACAGCTAGGATTTCGAAAATTACGTATGGAATAAAAGTTGTAGATAATTTTATTAGCTTTTACTTAATATGAGAAAATTTTCCTTTGCGACGCCCCGTTTTCGGGATATAAGCGGAAACCCGAAAATTACGACCTTCTCCCCGCCCTCCCCCCTCTAGCTCACCACCTAGATGTCAGGACTTTTAGTATGTTCACACCCTAAGCACCGTGAACAACTTTCTGAAGGAATCGTTTAGGTTCCTGCTCACGCACTCTACACCTCCTTTTGGACCATTCATTGACTGGACTAATAGTAAAATCAGTGGGGTAGCGTGGGGGGGGGGGGGGGGGGGGGCGGCCCGCCCCGGGCGCCACTTTTAAGGGGGGCGGCAAATTTTCACAATAAATAATAATATTATCTTGGAAAATTTTAAACCATTTCAAATCATCATTTAAAAATGTTCTACGATACTTTCGTTTACGAATCCAACAATTGTTATTATTATTTATTAAAAATATCAATAATTATATTTTTTTAAGCTGCAAATTTCACAATTCACAGGAAAACCGTACGCATATTATGAGAGTAATATTAATTAAAGCTGATAACTCGCAAACAGATTCATTCTTAATTAAAACCAGAATTGTGTTCAGAATGTATTAACGAATTAATTTCATTTTTGTATTCATCTGCTGATACATTTCGAAAGAGACCGTTATTTTATTCGAAGTGCAGTTATAAAATTCTAGTTGCAGACTATGTATGTGCTGCCAATATCAAAGAGAAACCATTTTCATATTCTGAGTGTAGTTCCCGTCTAATCACAGAAGACACAAATTGTCCCACACATTTAATTTTAAAATAAAATTGTGAAATTATTTCCCACATATTTAATTAAAATAAATTTGTGATTGCGATAAATAGTTAAGATACAGTTTTATTACATTTAAAAAAAAGGAATCTGTATTTAAAATTTTAAGTTTATTCTATTAGGTACTTTAATTCGAATATTCGCAGGCGTGTATTTTTGAGCCAATCCACATTTTCAATATCAAAATTTTAATATTTAAAAACAATAATGTTCTAATTAGCACATCAGGAAAAATTATTATATCTAAATTTAAGAACAATTTTGTTTTCAATTTTGCAAAAGGATAAAAAAACAATAAAAAGGAACATTTAAAATACATGGGAAGAACCGGAAATTTCGTACACAAACATTGACAGGCAAAAGTTTACAGATATTTTTTCTAATTATTCGAAGGGTTAAACCAGTTTTCAGAATGTAATATTCCATTTGAGGATTCATCTGCTGACACGATTCAAAGCAAAATATTATCTTATTCGAAATTCAGTTATAAAATTCTAGTTGCAGACTCTGTATCCTGTACCTGCTGCCAGAATCAGAGAAAAACCATTATCATGTTCTGAGTGTACTTTTAATTCGCCGCATACAGACTTAATTCAAACCCATTTTGTGTTGAGAACGTAAATTTCCAGTTGTGGATTCATCTGTATGTTGACACATTTCAAAGGAAAACATCCTCTTATTTGAAGTTCAGTTATAATATTCTATTTGCAGACTATGTATGTGCTGCAAGAATTAAAGGATAACCATTTTCATCTTCTGAGTTTAGTTTAAATTCGCCAGCTACAGATTTAATTTAAACCAGTACAGAATGTAAAATTCCAGTTGGATTCATCTGCTGACACATTTCGAAGGAAAGCATTCTGTTATTCGATGTGCAGTAAAATTCTATTTGCAGACCATTTATTTAATACCAGAATCAAAGTAAAACCATTTTCATGTTCTGAGTGTAGATTTAATTCACCGCATTCAAACTGGTTTTGTGTTCAGAATGTAACGATAAATTGAATAACGAGTTGCAGATTCATCGTGCATCGAGTGAAGCTTTACATTTGAGTTACATAATGCTGTAAAATTCTGAGAAATTGTTTGTTGCGTGTGTAACTATTATTTGGGGACTCTAACGCAGTATCAATAAATCAACTTTGGAGTAGAATTTATAAACATGATTTTCGTTGAAAGAATACTCGTCAAATGTGATTTTTAAAAAATTTGAAGGAAGAAGTTGGGGGGGGGGGGGAATTTTCCTCCGCCCCGGGCGGCCGAAACCCACGCTACGCCACTGAGTGAAATACATATTTTAACAAATGTCTACGCCAATTAAGAGTGCTAGCTCTTGCGCTTGGCGTAGGAGTTATTTCATAGTTATTTCGTATTTATTTCATTATTATTACATAATTTTACAAAGAGTGTACAATAAATATAATCTTACGTACTAGGATATTGTGACGTAATTTTAATATGGCATGAAATGAAGTTATAACATTTTGATTGATGATGTTATGGTTGTTATTTTTTTTTAAAGAATAATTTGACATTTTTCTTGAATGATACGAAATCTGTTATTTTTTTTACTTCTTCGGGAAGACTATTAAAATATTTGATGTCTTTGTAAATATAATTATTGTACATTTGTTGTGTTGAAAATAGAGGAATTTGGATGTTAAATTTATGCCTTAATGATGAGATAAGTTAAAAAAATCTATTAAATTTTCTTTGAATATTATTTGTAATATTGAATCTTTTTTATGGAGGTCTTACATTTTGAAAAAAAATATGCTGAAGGGAGTGTAGGTTGTCTTTTCAAAATTACTTAAAGAAATAATTTTTGTACCACTTTTACAGGACTTACAATTTTCTCCTATGCACTTCTCCATCCAATGATTCCATAATGAATTAGTGATTGGTGGGGGGAGGGAGGGCGGTGAGAGGGGGGAGGTGGAAGAGGCGAAGCGGGAACCCCCCTTACACCATGCGCGCAAAGCCGCAGGAAAAGCTAGTAATATAATAAATAAATAATTCCACCTAAATAATGTTCTAACTTATCGAATAGTACCATACTTTCTTCCGTATAACCGTCATACAAAATGAACACATGTTGAAAAACTTTTCAGGAGTGATGACGTCACACGATTCACTATAAGTGCGGTGTTTTTCAGGGGATCTTGAAAAATTAAAACTTTGAAAATTATTTTAACTATTAAAACAAACTCTAAAAAAATATATGAAGTTATTTAAGTCAGAAGGTCATTATTCATTTAAAAAATGGACTGGAGTTCTCTATTACAACGAGGTACTTTATTTTAGTTGTATGGTTTAATATGGTACATGAATTATTACAGACTTTTTTCTTACATTTTTTGTTTCTTACATATTAATGTTGGGGTAAGTTTTGAATACATTTATTGAGAAAGGAATATAAACTGTTTTTTTTTTTGCATTAATTGTAAGTAGGCTTGTGAAGCTTGCCGTGCTGACGAAGTTTTCATTTCAAAAAAACACTTAGTAGTTTACATTTAGTTTCCAAAATTGTGAATTTTAGTAATTTACATCAAATGTTTTACACTGTATAATAGTTTTTCAATCCATTTTTA
Source organism: Limnephilus rhombicus (assembly GCA_929108145.2). NCBI lineage: Eukaryota > Metazoa > Arthropoda > Insecta > Trichoptera > Limnephilidae > Limnephilus > Limnephilus rhombicus. Next base: position 4,167,538 of record OV815296.1, read on the forward strand.
TGTATGAATCAAATAGCCCCGTATTTTGCGTATAGCTTGAGAAAGATAACAATCGCGTACTGGCAACACAAAATATTACTGTCTTCGAATTCGAAACGCTTGTTTGACGCTTGACAGCTGACATATCTCGGATTTCACATGGATTTCACCATAGGTAAAAAATAAAGTTGAAAATAATAATTACTTTATTTTACATGTCTAATCTAATAGATAAATATGATTTCCATTCAAAAAACATTGGTTTTTAATTTTAACATTCATGTTCCCGAGCTGGCACATTGGTCGTTGGTGTTTGTTTTACTTGTTATTATTTTGATTATTTCAATATACCTATATTCATTTATTTTAAATACTTCTTTATATTAAATACTAATTTATATATTACATCTAACTTATTTTTATATAACATCAGAAATTTGTTACATGATTAGATCACCATGATACTGGAAGGAGGCTAGGAGTCAGACGGAGGAGAAGACGAAGAGGGCTGGCCAGTGGAATATTTAGAAGTTTTCCAGAATCCTGCAGAGGGATGCATTGAGCCAAGCCTCTTGGAATGGATCCATTGGTAGAAATCCATCAAGTACTTTTATCATTACATATTTCTTATTGCTAGCGATTATTGCGTTTGATGTTATTATAAAATGATGAACATGTCTGGGTTTTAAATGAAACTATGAAATAATATTTTTTCATTTATAGAGTTTGGAAGAGAGACAGCAGCCACAGGGCGGGGAGTCAGAGTCCTGCACTGTACCCCTAGGACAGCCCGGTAAAGCCTCAACTTCCCATGGACGGAGAGCTGATCTACGGTGTATCAAGAAAGATTACGAGCATGTTGACTCTCACTGTGATGTGACCTTTTCAAACCCACCCCAGAATATGTCTGCCTACAATATTTTTTATGTTTCATAGATGAAAACACTATAAAAAATATTGTTGAGCAGACAAATTTGTATTCTGTACAAAAAGAATGGAATGCACATCATGATGGGTATCCTCAAGTATCCGGCATTCCACCTTTACTGGGTAAACGATACAAGACTATCTCTTATCGCAGTTGTCATGCCTACAAATCGTTTCACTAAGTTGCGGTTGTGTTTTCATTTAAACAACAATAACACGTTGATTCCGAGAGGATGCCAGGGTTACGACAAACTATTCAAAATAAGGCCGTTGTTAAATGCCCCGCATGAAAATAAGGTCAAGGTGGAACCTGAGGAGTTCAATTCTGTAGACGAGCTCATGGTACTGTTCAAAGGTAGAAGTAATTTGAAGCAATACATAAAAAATAAGTCACACGAGTGGGGCATCAAAGCCTTCTCCCGAGCGGTAGCCAGTCACAGTGTGGCCAGTGGGCAGTAGCCAGGTAGGTGGGCTCGTCTAAGGTGATGAAGGTAGTTAGAAAGTTGATAAAGGGTATCCCTCCAAACCGTAATTTCAAAGTCTCCACTGACATTGTGTAATATTTTTTTATTCAAATGTGTATTAAATATTTAGTCCAGATATTGATTGTCCAGTTGATTTAGTCAGACATCTCTAAATCCTAAGTTTTGAGAATATATATTCAAATGTCCACCATAAATCAAATATTTTGTGTTCCGTATCGATGCCTGGAATCCATTATGAGAGAGAGCTAGCTCTTTCGCCCTTATAGTTTCAGTTTCGCGCGTGTTTATTCCCTATATTTGCCCTTTTTTTTATTCGACTTACCACATTTTCTCTCTGCTGGCAACACTAGTGACGCGCATCTCAGATCACGTGATGTTATTGTTTGTCATATGACGCCGTTTTTTCGCGCCGAAAGCAGTTTTCGTGTTTCGCTGTACTTAAAAAACCAATTTTGAGTCGAAAATCGAAGTTTATTCCCTGCTCTTTCAGTTTAAACATTAAATATACCGTGATAGATAGTTTTCTGAGAAATTGACTAATTATTTAGTGTGTTTTTTCGGTTGTTTACGTGTTTAAACTGTGCAACAAAATGAGTGATATCGACAACAGACGCTTCGCCGGTCGGAAACAATGATCAAGCACGAGTTTCTCGGAAACGCCAAATGCCGCGCGAAAGCTCTGGATCCGACACTTCGGAAGAAAGGATTACTATCGGGATCCTCGGGTAGACATCCTGATGCAACAGATGTCGGCCATGACGGACGTTTTATCTGGGAATCGGGTAGAGTTCGCGGAGAAAACGGTCTCGGACAAAGAAGACTCCGCGGGAGAGATGCGGCAAGAGGTAGAATCGGGGTTTTTAGAGATGCCCGCCAGCCTAGCCGCTCAGAAAAACGTTTTGGAGTTCTGCAATCCAAGCACATTGGTGAAGGAATCGCCGATTCCGAAGGCAGGCGCAAGAAGAGTCGCAGTTATCTCGGCTCTTCAGCGTTTTGGCTCGGAGGAATGATCGCGTGTTCGCTATGCCGAAACACAGAAAGTATACACCGCCACGCCCGCCTTCGTAGAGCTGGAGGTAAATGAAGAACTAGGAGGTTTGATAAGAACTCCTTCGCGCCAGCCCTGGACCGTTCCCTGGGAGCCCTCTCCAATGCAGTGCTATCCCAAACAGAGTCGGTCAGAGGAAACATGCAGGCACTGGTAAACTGGGCATCCGAACCAGGCACCTGCTTGACCCCTGCGACTCTGTTTGACAAGATTCAGGGGATGTTTGCCAAGTACAGTAAGACCACGGACGACGTCCTACAGATTTTATGCGGAAGGCGAACGGAATGCCTACAAAGTAGGCGAAAGGCCCTGCTAGAGGGAGTAAGGGACCCGTACATCAAGGAAGGCCTTGCCAGGATTCCTCCGAGCGCCAGTCACCTCTTCAATAAAGAGGAACTAGCAAGTTATATCGTGGCAAACGGGGGACGAGACAAGATATTCGGTAGTGCATCCTCGTCGTATATCCCCCGTCAACCTCAACCCTCTACCTCACAAGCAGCAAGACCGGTGATAGAGGCTCCACACTCCCGACCTAGGAAGCCCTTTCGACCTGCCCCTAGGCCAGAGAAAGACAGGACGTACAGGCAGCCCGCCAAAAAGCCAGAGCCCTCTCGCAAGGCGGCCAGCGATCGGGGTAGAAGGCGATGGAGGTGACTGGAGGCCGGAGCCATTCTGGGGAGGACGCCTAAAGGCATATCAGGAGGTGTGGAGGGAGCTGGGAGCATCACCGCTAATCCTGAACATTCTAAAAGGAGCAAGGATACACTTCATATCAAAACCTCCTCGGGCGCTCCCATCGGCCGAGGTGAAGCAGAATTTCAGGACAAGGTTGTCTCCAGGCATGACCGCACACATCGAAACGATGAAAGCGTCAAAAATCCTGGAGGCAGCAGACGACTCCCCAAGCTTCCTGTCAGGTATGTTCCTTACCTCCAAATCAGACCACACCCTCAGGCCCATCTTCAACCTGAAGGCCTTGAACGTCTTCATAGACTAAAGCCCTTCAGACTCTTCAGTCATTTTCGGGTCCCGGAATTCCTCCAACCCGACGACTGGCTGATAAAAGTCGACCTCTCTCAGGCTTACTTCCACGTGCCAATCGCAAGATCACACCGGAAGTTCCTGCGCCTCGTGTACAACGGAGAGCTCCTTCAGATGACGTGTCTGCCCTTCGGCCTGTCATCAGCGCCAAGGATCTTCTCGCTGCTCTCAAACTGGGTAGCAGAACTACTAAGGAAAAAGGGACTCAGGATTGTAGTCTACCTAGACGACTTCTTAGTAGCAAACCAGTCCAGAAAACTTCTCACCTCCCAAGCCGTTGCTATAGTGCACACACTTCAACAGCTAGGCTGGTGCATAAACCCGGACAAGTGTGTCCTGACACCCACGCAGAAGTTGGAGTTTCTGGGTATAACATGGGACACGAGAGCAGATCAAAAGTCTCTCTCCGACCGCAAGTGCGCTGGTCTACGCCAAGCCTTGCAGGTTCCCTTGGAAGTCGGCAGTTGCTCTCCCAGGCAGGCTCTCGGTCTACTGGGAAGACTCAACTTTGCAAATTTCGTGATCCCTCGTGGTCGCTTGCATTGCCGCAGACTGCACCCGGACAAGTGTGTCCTGACACCCACGCAGAAGTTGGAGTTCCTGGGTATAACATGGGACACGAGAGCAGATCAAAAGTCTCTCTCCGACCGCAAGTGCGCTGGTCTACGCCAAGCCTTGCAGGTTCCCTTGGAAGTCGGCAGTTGCTCTCCCAGGCAGGCTCTCGGTCTACTGGGAAGACTCAACTTTGCAATTTTCGTGATCCCTCGTGGTTGCTTGCATTGCCGCAGACTGCAGAGGTTCAGCACCTGAAACCATCGCGGCCCGTTGCTCTGCCCAACGCAGCACGGCAGGATATACAGTGGTGGCTAGCAGCCATTGGAAGGACAAGCCCAATGTCTTATCTTAACAAGACGAATGTCTTATTGCAGACAGACAAGACAGTAGTGGCTTATGTCAACAAGGAAGGGGGTACAAAATCGTTAGCCCTTCTGGAAACAACGCGGGAGCTACTGGATTTCGTAGACCAGATGGAGATATCTCTGACAGCACAATACATTCCAGGAAGATACAACGGAATTGCGGACCGTCTCTCTCGGGGCGCACCGCTTCCAGAGTGGCATCTACTAAGTCCGGCAACGAAGGAGATATTAAAAAAATGGGGTCGCCCTCAAATAGACCTGTTCGCTTCAGCCACTGCTCACGTGGTACCAACATACGTCTCCAGAGACTCAAGCGACTGCTTAGCCTGCTTTCCCAACGCGTTCAGTCAACCTTGGGACTACAATCTAGCTTGGGTATTCCCTCCGCCAAACCTCGTTCCGAGAGTGCTCACCCACCTAAATCAGGAAAAGGGCATGTTCCTTCTAGTCGTCCCAAAATGGGAGAAGACTTTCTGGAGAAGCGACCTAAAACAGCGAACAGACGAACCTCCCATACGCCTGCGCAACCTAGAGGGAGTCCTCATAGACACATCGACAGGACTACCCCCTCCCAGGATTCAGGATCTGGAACTAGAGGTCTGGAGAATTGCGGGTGGGAACAAGCCCTGACAACATGGAGTCAGGAAGAATGCCAACTCCTCAAGTCATCCCACCAACTACGGTTGCCAGGTATCTAGCCTACCTATTTGTTCAAGGAGGCCTAGCCCCAGGGACCATTCAGGTCCACAAGTCAGCCATTGTTACCTTCTGCGGCCCAGCTCAGAATGCGAGAAAAATCAGCTTTGATTTCTTGGTAAGACACGTTCTCAAGGCAATCTCAATGGCAAGGAGGACCAAGGAGAAAGCCCCTATCTGGTATCCCAGATAAGTAATAGACTGGCTGGTCAAGAATTCCCCCACAGAAGACTCGCTGTTTGAAGCGTCACAGAGGGCAGCAATACTCCTCGTCCTGGCGTCAGGCAGGAGAGTTCATGATTTGACACTGCTCAGAATCACCCCAGAACATTTCATCGACAAGAGGAACTCTATTACCCTGTGGCCAATTTTTGGGGCAAAAACCGACACAGCCAACCATAAACAATCAGGTTGGAAACTGACAGGCTCACAAAAAGATAACATCAACCTCCTTAAATGGTTGAGAAAAGTCGTTGCCCTCTCTACAGCCAGAAGAGGTCCACTACTAAAGAACCTATTTGTGACCACATCAGCAGAAACAAAACCGGCAACGCAAACGATAATAGGGGGATGGATCAAATCAGTCCTCAGAAAAGCTGGAGTCCACGTAACCCCGGGAAGTGTACGCTCGGCTGTAGCCTCCTTAAACTGGTTGGAAGACTACCCCATAGAGGAGATTCTTGCTAGAGGGAATTGGAAGTCCGAGCACACCTTCCGGAAGTTCTACCAGAAGGAGATAGCGCACTCCAGAAGTGAGCACCTCCAGCACTCAATGGCTCCATTCTTTACTCCAGTGTAAATAGCATCACATATAACGCTAAGTTTTCAGATCACCAGGTGAGAGCAAACACATCTCATAATGGATTCCAGGCATCGATACGGAACACAAAATAGAATAATTTTACCTACCAATAAAATTTATATTTTGTTTCCATCGATGCCTGGAATCCAGGTAATCCCTACCTGGTGCATTACGAGTCATATGACAAACAATAACATCACGTGATCTGAGATGCGCGTCACTAGTGTTGCCAGCAGAGAGAAAATGTGGTAAGTCGAATAAAAAAAAGGGCAAATATAGGGAATAAACACGCGCGAAACTGAAACTATAAGGGCGAAAGAGCTAGCTCTCTCTCATAATGGATTCCAGGCATCGATGGAAACAAAATATAAATTTTATTGGTAGGTAAAATTATTCTATTAATTACACTTGTCTCTGTTTTAAATACTTAAAATGATGTAAAATAACACTGGGAGACTTAACGGTGTATTAGTATGACATTTATTATTATGACATTTTTAAATATCCTACTAGTGATCTAGAATCCATTTGTCACATGAGAACGGGCCATTTCTACGACTCGGTCTTGAGTTCGACAGCTGAGCTGTGGAATGATTTGCCGGCCTCTGTGTTTCCTCCCTCCTACAAGACCTATGTTCACTTCTTCCCATGGGCGTAGGCACGGTAGGGCAAGGTGGAGCGTTTGCCCCATGCCTGGCCTGCCGATGCATGAGCTCCGGGATTGTCCACTGAGTCGCATTTTCAAATTTACAGCACTTCATAGGATGGTTTTTTCCTTTTTTCAGTTCTTATTATCTGCATTCATATAGCCTTAAGCATGAATAAGTTGTTACCTACTCTAGATTTTTATTTTTTCCCCACCCTAAATCAAAACCTGGCTATGCTCATGCGCCTTCTTCTCCTCAAAAAGACCCTCCACACAGCATCTTTTAGATATTATTTTCCTCGGGGCCTCCCGTGTGGAGTTAATGTAAAAAAAATCATATATGATCTGTTCGGTTCTACTTGAGAGTTGTATTTAATCTGGTTAATTGCTGGATACATGTGCACGTCGTAGAGGTGGACCCCTCTGCGGAGGCGGGTTCCAGTGCTCCAGGAAGGGTACGCCAGTCCCACCCACGCCCCGTGGAAGGTATCAGGTACATTGGCTGGAACATTTCCCTCAGGTGCAAAGTGTTCCAAAGCAAACAAAGGTTCAATGTGAAAGGTGCACCTTTGTTTCACCTCCAGCAAAAAAATTTCAAATCATAGCATTAATCAATTAGGAACTGACCTAATATGTAAGCACATTTTATTTCTTTTAGATTTTTAATTTATTATATTATATATATATGTTTATGTAATATGGCAGACTGGGATTGCACTATCCTCCCAGTCCTGCTGGAATAAAAACTTTAATAAAAATAAAATGACTAAGACAGCCTTTAATTTTACAAGTAATGATACCTATATTATCTCTGCTACTTTTTAATGTGGTATGTAAATAAAAATATGTTTTATAAAAAAATATTTCATTTATCTTCATACTAATAAATTATGCACCTCTCTCTACCACAGTTGTTAAAACAACGCTAAATAGTGCCAGTTACTAAGCTGTTAAATATTTCTTTAAGTTTAAGGAAATTTATTTGGTGAGAATTATATTGTGATTGAATTGATATAACTACAGTAAATAAATACACACAAGCTCTTCTACAATTTATTTTTACGCATTCACAAATGGCGCCAATCAAATTATTTTAGGTTATTAATACTTTTTGCACGTTACGATTTAAAATATTAAGGTAAATTAATTGTTTGCGCCCGAACACATTTAATATGAATATAAATAAATAGTTTTGTCCATAAACAAACCCAAATCTTTCAAGAAAGGCTGAAAAATTCAATTTTGTATCGGTGACTCAATCCAATATTGTATTTTTCAGCCTTTCATGAAAGATTTGGGTTTGTTTATGGACAAAAGTATTTATTCATATTAAATATGTACGGTCGCAAACAATTAATTCACCTCAATATTTTAAAGCAAAACATGCAAAAAGTATTAAAAACCTAAAATAATTTGATTGGCGCCATCTGTGAATGCGTAGATTAAAACGTACGCGACGTTTAACCTTAAGAGGAAAGGCTGCGCAGCCTTTTTCAAACAAATTTTAAATTTGTATTTGAGCCCAAAATACTCGTACAAACTGAATATTATTTTTTATCCAAATGTGTAAAAAATATCTAGAACAGATACTGATCGTCCAGTTAATTAATAAGATATCTCCAAATGCTAAGTTTTGAGATAAAATGAGGAAAGGAACATTTGAATGTTCACTATAAATCAAATATTATTTACACTTGTCTGTGTTTTACATACTAAAAATAATACAAAATAACCCCGGGAGGCATAATGGTCCGGGTCCGGTACATTAGTAAGAAAATTTTGAAATATCGTACTATCGACCCAGAAAACATCAACACTTTGTTTAATTCACTACAAGTTTTTGTGCATTATAAATTATAATAGATGTTGGTGGTGTTTATGAGTAAACTGAGTATTGTACCAGATAGGGGGTACACTTTTGCAAATAACTGCATACTCAACTTAAATATCGATTTTTCGGAGTTGTCTGACCAATGAACTGAATGATCGATATGTATTTTATATTACGACATACAGGTCATTAATTAGTCAATTTTTCATAATTTTAGGGGTTTTAAATTACACATATATTTACAAGGGCGGATCCGGGATTTTTTTCTGAGGGAGGCACAATGGGCGGACGGGCAAAAAATCAACAATCACTGTTAGGATTTTTTTTCTGGGGGGGGGGGGCACAAGGGGCGGACAGGCAAAAAATCAACAATTACTGTTAGAAATAAACAAATTCAAGTATGTATAGGAAGGTTTATGAAAGTGTTAAAACAATAGAAAAAAATAATAAAGATAGTTTTCTGTACTGTGATGGAATCTCCACAGTACACAAAAATACCGTTTGGGGGGTCACCCGTGCCCCCCCCCCCCCTAAATCCGCCCTTGTATATTTATTTGAAAGTGCTGTTCCCGTCATAGTAAAAGATTATAATTTTTATATGGGAGGTGTTATCATTGCAGTGTGCTAGTTGAGTTGTATGCATCACCAACATAGTTCCCACGACCGGTCAGTGACTGAGTTGGCTTGGAATCTTGAAGAGATAAGTAGGGATGAAATACAGAGGTTGGCAAATCGGTCCACCGACGAGCTGTTGAACTCAAGAACGAGAAATAGAAATGACCCTTCCTCATGTGACAAATGTCATGACCGCCTAGTGGCTGAGTTGGCCTCGCGTCCAGGAGTCCCATTGTTTGATTCCTTGGCTGGCTAAGTCCTCCATCACGACACAAGCAAAATAGTCAGGTTTTTTGTAACCCGGGAATGTTTGTCTTTCTTTTTAAAAAAATAGAGTTTATATTTTATGTACAAGGTTGATGTTTTTTTTTTTTAAAGAAAGTCAAACATTCCCGAGTTACGAATAACCTGACAATGTTTGAAAATCTCCTACTACCAACACAGTCAGCCGAAAATTTTGTTTGTGTCGTGAAGGAGGACTTAGCCAGCCGAAGAATTGAACACGCAATGCCCGGGTGGGACGCGTGTTGGATTGCCAACTCAGCCACTGACCGGTCCTGACATTTCACACGAGAACGAGTCATTTTTCCGATTGGTTCTTGAGTTCAACAGCTCGGCGGTGGAACGAGCATCCGTGCTTCCTCCTCCTACAACTTGGGTCTCTTCAAGACCCATGTTCAGTACTTCCTCTCCTCAAAAAGACCTTCCACACAGCATCTTTTAGAAATTATTTTCCTCAGGGCCTCCTGTGTGGAGTTAGTATAAAAAAATATCAACGTATGATCTGTTTTTCAAATCCTAGCATAAAGTAATCACAGCTATAGTTTATTTCTTCTGTTTTTTAATGTAAGTAGTGTGTAAATAAAAATATGTTTTAAAAGGTAACCAAAATGTTTCATTTATATTCATACTAACAAATTATGCACCTCTCTCTACCACAGTTGTTAAAACAACGCTAAATAATGCCAGTACACATAATAAACTGCTAAATATTTCTGTCTTGGATGAGAATTACATTGTAATTGAATTTATACAACACTGTAAAATAAGTACACTTAAGTTATTCTACAATTTATTGTAAATTCACTTGGTGGCATCATTCTAATGAAAATAATAAAATAATTAATTAACTTATGAAAATAATTAACTTCACCCTTTTAAACATTATCAAAATAGCCTCACTGATAATTTTTCATTAAAATACTGGTTTACAATTTCATTCGTATAAATAATTTGTCACCGCCGCTAAAACCGTCAAAACTTGATAGGTGACAGCTGACAAGCATGTGATTGGTGATAGGTATCATCTTAGTTATGGTCAAAACTGTAGCAAAAACTTTTGAACTGCACGACATGTCCCGCGACACACCACAGTTCGCTCCGAACGCTTGAAAATCAGTTTACACGTACACTTCCGCGCGAGGGTCGCCCAAGGTCACCCCTTCAACGATTTCGCCTGCCCGCGGAAGTGTGGCGAATTTTTTACCCAAAATAGTGTACCTGTTCGGCCTGCAGGCGGACACGGCGTTTCGGCGGGCTGCTTGGCGAACACCATAGACATCCACCGTCGTGAGGGCACAGTTGTATGGAGCTTCTATAATATTTCTATAATCTATGGTCAAAACTGACGCTTTGGCCTGCCCGCGGAAGTGGGGTGACTTTTTAGCGCAAGGGGTCGGCCGGCAGGCGGACACGGCGTTTCGGCGGGAGGGTCACATGCCGCTTTAGCCTGGGGGCGAGGCACGCGGTCGGAAGTGTACGTGTGCCCCGGCCAATTATCCAACAGTCTTGAAAAAGATGTACAATCGGTGGCTCAAAACAGGGATTGGTTTATTTATGTCAAAACGTATTAGTTCATTTATGGTCAAAACAGTTTTGACATTTAGTGAGTGAGTTGCATATTTTCGACTTCCGCAATTAAAAACGCTTATTTTAATTAATTACTGAAGATATGGCACTAAAAAGATTTTAGAATTGTGTGGTGTCAATTTCAAATCATTTGGAACCCGAGATATCAATGGTAAGTCAATTTATTTGCTATTTGAATTTTGTTTCACCGCACGTTATTATTTAATTTTACATTTTAACCATAAAAATGTATTTGAAGTATATTTTTGCAGCTTTTTAAATATTCAAAACAATGCTGAAGCTAAATAACTAACGTATATTCTGGCAAAAGTGTTGTTTTGATAATATTATTTGACGTGTATTCTAACCTCTAAAATTTGCTTTGTTTGGCAGATTTTTATTTAAAAAACTCATATTCATTAACATATTCCATAGTTAAGACATGTTTTTGCATCTTATTTGTTTGTTTCCAGATGAAAGTAACATTAGATCTATTGATTTGGCTAAAGAAAGTCCAGACAAATCTCCCATTCCTTCAGATGAAATCCCGATGGATTATTTTCCTCCCGGTAAGAATGAAACTTTCTTGTAGCAATGTTGGATACTTTTATTTATTAAAAACTCATATCCATTAGCATATTCCATAGTTAAGACATGTTTTTGCATCTTATTTGTTTGTTTTCAGATGAAAGTAACATTAGATCTATTGGTTTGGCTAAAGAAAGTCCAGACAAATCTCTCATTCCTTCAGATGAAATCCCGATGGATTATTTTCCTCCCGGTAAGAATGAAACTTTCTTGAATCAATGTAGCATACTTTTATTTATAAAAACTCATATCTACTTGCATATTCCTATTTAACTCCATATTTACATAATTCCAAATAACTCATCAATTAAACGAATAAAAATTGTTATTGTGTTTTACAGAAAAAGCTCCAGTTGCTATTGATTACACCGGGGATGATAATCTTATAATCATTGAATTCAATGAACTTATTGCAATGGACGATACACAACAGAATAATATCTGTAATCTTGATATAGTTCCTGCATCTTTACCGGCTGCACTGATTGAAGGTAAAATTATTTAATTATTTTTGGTCATGTTCTGTTTTCAATAAATATGAATTGTAAATATCCACCATTATTCAGATAAATACATTCATTATTACCTACATGTAGTTGATTCACAATTTTTAAAAGTCTGAAGATAAATTCTTAATAATAACTTGCACGGTAGGAAATTGATTCATTATTCTTATTTTGCAGAAGTACCAAATACACAACAGAATAATATCTGCAATCTTGGTATAGTTCCTGCATCTGTACCGGCTGCACTGATTGAAGGTAAAATTATTTAATTATTTTTGGTCATGTTCTGTTTTCAATATGAATTGTAAATATCCACCATTATTTAGATAAATATATATATTAATACACAGTTTTACGACCGCGCACTCTTCGACTTTACGCGAAAACCGACCAATCTGCCCCTCGCGTTTCACCAACCTTAAGGTTCACTTTCGATCAAAGTCACATTCAGCCACCCTCAGTACTTTGATTTTGTGAGGTCAATTTTTTTCGACAAAATTAGCGCTCTATTCGCAGAAAAACTGACGCAAATCGACGGTGAAAACTAGAACCAATAGTAAAATTATACTCGATTCGGCCGGGTTACATTTCCCGCCGACAGGTTCGCGTTTGCAAAAAAAAAGATGTCATTTTGGCCATCAGTTTCAACGCAAACGAAAATGCTAGGAACGTTGAGTCAGGTCAGGGATCTCAGACGTCAAATTTTTAGCCTAACAAAACAGACTATTCACAGTTTTCGGTAGTGGGTTTACGGTACGCGGCATTGCGGCCCCAAAACCGACCCCGACTCGGATGTTTTTCGAAAATCTAATACAGTAGAGAATTCCGCAACTTTTAATACCAAAATTATGTACGATTCTCATATAAAATATGTCAGGAGAAGCTGATGAATATCAGACATTTTTCGGAAAAATTCATGTCGAAAACGTGTTTTCAAATTACCCGAGAATGTGTAAATAGCTGGCCATATGAAAAGAACATAATTTATTACGGAGTAGGTACCTACTATTCCATCGAATTATTGCAAATTTGCTAAAAAAAATAATTAAGAAGAGAAAACGCGTAGGTACTTACACTAATATTATTTTTTCGGTATTTACTAGGTAGGTACCGGCTTATCAAAAGTATATTAAATCGAACATTAATGATATGAAATGAAAGAAATCACTCAAGATGGTCACTTTTTGCCAGCACGCGCAGTTATGTACACGTAGGTAGATTCTGTAGGAAGTTAGTATTGGACAACCGTTTAACCGTTTAACCGTGGGTAAGATCTGTATTTTAATTAGGTTCATTTTCACGTTATGTGTGAGTTTTATTCATAAATATACCAAACCACCCACGTTTTATTCAAGTTCTGTTGTTTTGTCAGTGTAGGCCAGTTGCACCATAAAACAGAAATAATTACAGAACTTGAATAGAATTTGAATAGAACTTTCACAGAACGTTAAAATTAACATGAAAAATTAAAGTTTTTTTTTTTAAACAACCCAGCCTAAATATATTTCATATGTTTTTTTATGTATGTGCAGGTACCTCTACACAGAATCTAAGTAGGTACCTACCTGCACATAACAACTCGAAATCATCTGATGATATTGCTCATGTATTTTTTTTGTAAATGTATAATGAACTTTGATTATATAAATGTCTAGATATAGCGCTCGAGTGACGAAGCGCCAAAAAAAATATCTGCCAAAAGTTGGCATATAAGCTCGGCCTGTCCGCTCAGTGGCGACACTATCGTTGTACGGTAAACACGTGTTGTGTGACATTTGAAAATGACGATTTGCGCTATATCAGTGTGCAGGGATTACATAGGACGATTGAAAACAACTAAAAATGTTACCTATCATCGGTTAATAACCTTTAAATAACCATTCAGTTAAAGAAACAATTCAGTTTTAATAGTGTAATTTGGTCTTAGGACAACGCCGTTTGACCCCATGTTTTGACGCCATGTTTACAGGGTTGCCTGTTCTTCAAATTAAATTTTCCCGATAATTATTTCGAAGTAAAAACCGATCAGATTTACGGTCTTCTGTATCAAGTTAATTTGATAAGTTTGGCCGTGAAAAAATATTTGGCCTTAATATATCACTATAAGACAAAATTGGATAATATTAACCGGAAATTGGATAAAATTAAAAGGAAAGGTCATTAAGAATAAATAATAACTATCGATAGCTTTAGTTTTAAAAAGTTGCATTGTCTTTTTTAGTGTGACAAGATAGTTTTACCATTTTTAGGGATTTACCTGGATGTGGGCCACCTTCTTTATTTGATGATGATAAATTTTTTAATTTAGACACAACGATACCTGCCGGCCAGTTGGCAGCGTCTATGAATGTATCTTTCTTATTTTCTGTATTTCTTATTTATTTTTTTAAAAATAATCAAACAAAAATAAATCTCTTTTAACAATGATTTTCCTTTCATTTATATCATTATATGTAGAAAACTATCTTACTTAAATGAATTCAAAATTAAACGAATTATAGGTCCCGCTAAACCGAAACATATTTTTTACCCACTTTTATGGTAAATACTCGGGAGCTGGTATCACTCATCACGCCTACAGTGACGTTGAGCGCTTTACGTTAACAATATAAGTTACCTATACTTGTGTGCGTGTCACGCACACAAGCGTTTCAAATCTGGCCTGTTCTTTTTTCGGAGTTACAGCGCAACACTCTATCTAGACATTTATATAATCAAAGATAATGAAATTGCTTGAGGTTGAATGGGATATTTTTTTTCAAAAATATAAAATTTACATAGCGCTTTTTTTGTATTTTGCATTTTAATGATAATCATTGAACGTGAGATTGGTACCGCTGCCCCGGGAACTATTCATTGGTTTCTATATACAATAGTGATCTCTGCACTGTATTATAACATTATACACAACGGTTACCCGGCATGCGTTGCAAGGTCACAATAACCTCAGGGTCAACTTAACTGTAATGGTTCCATCCCAAGTCCGGGGAAACTACATTATAATGTAAGCGCCTGCACTATATTATGACATTATATACAAATGGGACCCGGCATGCGTTGCAAGACCACTTTAACCTTGAGGTCAATTCAACTGTAATGGTTCCATCCCAAGTGCCGGGAAACTACATTATAATGCAGGCACCTGCACTATATTATAACATTATAGAACACTAATTTTGGTGATCGTGCATTTGGAGTATCCGGCCCTGAAGCTTGGAATAAACTTCCCATGGAATTGAGATGCATAACCAACACAGCGGAATTTAGATCCAAACTAAAAACTCACTTTTTCAAATACTCATTTCCATAAATTCCTCATTTGATTTAAACTTCGTAATTTTTATTTTTATTTCTGTTTATTTATACTCTAATAATTGTTTATATCCACGAATACATACTATTTTATTTGCTATTCCCTACAACTACTCATGAAAAAGTCAAAATTCTATTGATCTACCTACCAATAGACTGTCAGTGATAATCTAAAACCTCAATCTGTTTAATGTTGTGCGGTGAATCATCTTAATACGGTAAAGATTGGCGATTAATTTCAATAATTTATTTAAGATATCCATACGGTTTCGTAAATCTGATAATTTTTGCGTCCATGTCCTTAAAAAGTAATATTATGTAAAAACTTCCTTCTTCTGGCGCTGTGGATGATTCTGGCGAAAGTATAACATGTATAATATGTGTAGAAGTATTTTTAAATGTAAATACTTATATGTTAGTTGTAAATCTCTAACTTTAAGTCATGATTGTAAACATGTATGTCATTGAGTTCAGTTTAGGTTAGCGTTTATATGTCTTAGTCATAAGCCACTAGCTATAAGTCTTAGATGTAAGTCACTAGTAATAATTGTAAATTTTAGTTGTAAGCCAGTAATTTTATTATTTTATGTATTTATTTGTACAGCGCCCTTGAGGTGATTTTTCGCGAAAACGGCGCTATATAAATTAGCCAAATATTATTATTATTATTATTAACAGGTATCTGGCATGCGTTGCAAGGCCACTTTAACCTCGGGGTCCATTAAACTGTAATGGTTCCATCCCAAGTCACGGGAAACTACATTATAATGCAAGCGCCTGCACTGTATAACATTATTTACAACGGGTATCCGGCATGCGTTGCAAGGTCACTGTAATCAGAGTCAAGTCCCGGGAAACTACATTATAATGCCAGCGCCTGCACTATATAACATAATATACAGCGGGTATCCGGCAAAAGTTAGTGAAGATTTACTTCAGTCGTGTGGTCTAAAGCACACAAGTTAATTTTCACGTTCTGTGTTAGTTCTTCTTCGATTGCGATAAAAGTTTGGGGATTTGATGTGCGCATCCCCTCGATTCTTTCTGTATAAAATAGTGAGCTTTGGCATCATGAAAGTATGCATTGCTAAACCGTTCATCCGAATACGATGAAACTTTGGGGGTTTGATGTATGCATGCCCGCGATGGTTTTTGTATACAATAGTGAGCTCTGCCTGCATGAAATTATGCATTGCTTAACCGTTCATCCGATTGCCATGAAACTTTTGGAATTTGATGTGCACTTCCAGTCGATTCTATCTGTATAAAATAGTAAGCTCTGGCATCATGAAATTATGCATTGCTAAACCATTTATCCGATTGCGACGAAACTTTGGGGGAGCGGCCGACAACCTATTCCCTTTGTAGGCGCTCACTTCATCCGCATTCAGACATCGTTTTTTTCTTCATACATTTAATTTAACACACACTCCTCCTCGCTTCATCCATGTTCACACGTCAAATCGCATAGTGTTTTAACCCGTTAGTTGCTTTTGCAACGGGCCCAGGTAGTATATATTAATACACAGTTGCATTTGTTTTTCGAAAACTCACTATGGAAACGTGGCCTTTTAGAGACAGGCGAAAATCGACCACTCTGCCTATCCAGTTTCACCAACCGCAGAGATCGTTTTGGCCGGACAGGGGGCATGGACAGCGATCTCATACAAAAAATCGTAAAAAAAATCGCGTTTTGATGCGATAATCGACTCGCCGACAGGTTCGCATTAAAAAACAAGAGATGTCTTTTTTCCAATAGTTTCAATGCAAATTAAAATGCTAGGAATATCGAGTCAGGTCAGGATTAACCCATCTCTTTTTGCATGTTTGCGAATGCTGAGATAGGTATATGTAGATTTCAAATGTCAGTTTTATGCTACTGAAACGGACCTCTCAGCGGTTTCGGTTGGGGAATACTGCATTACAGCCCAAAAAGCGATCCCAGCTTTGATATTTTAAAAAAATATAATAGAGTAGAGGAATACGCAACTTTTGATACCAAAATTATATACGCATCTCTTATAGAATATGTCAGTAGAAGCTGACAAATATCACACATTTCCTGAAAAATCCATGTCGAAAATGCGTTCTCAAATTATCCGAGAGTATTAAATTACTGGCCATATGAAAAAAACTCAATTTATAACGGGGCAGGTACCTACCGTTCCATCGATAGAAAAGTAACAAAATACGTAATGTTGACGCAATTTTTATTGAGAAAACGCGTAGGTAGGTACCTACAACAATGTAATTTTTCTCGGGGTTTACCAGGTAGGTTCCTACCGGCTTAGGAACAGTATTCTTTCATTTAAATATTTAATGATATGAAATTAAATAAATCACTCAAGATGGTCACTTTTTAATCTATGTAGGTACCTACCTGCACATAACTTACTCGGAATCATCTGATGATTTTGCTTATGTATTTTTTTTGTAAATGTATAACGAAATTGCTTGAAGTTGAACGGGATAATTATATTTATTATTATTTACTTAAACTTATTATGTTAAAACTGAAATAATTACGGAACTTGAATAGAATTTGAACAGAACTTTCACAGAACCTTAAAATTAACTTGAAAAATTGAGGTTTTTTAATTTATTTTTTGTTATTTTTAGGACAAGGTTTGTATAAAACTACTGGTGAGCTCTGGCATAACGAAATTTGCATAAAAATATTTCAATAGGTGGCACGCGAGCTGTTTGAAAACTAAATGTACCGGCAATGAATTAAGGAAGCGCCGGAGGGGGGGAGGAAAACCAGGGAGGGGGGTAACCTGGGAGGGGGGAGGGGAACTCGGGAGTGTGTTTTGCGGGATGGAGGAAGGGGGGGGGGAGTAGAGTACGCTATGAAAGAATATTTTTTCTGTTTTTTTTTACTCGAATAAAACAAAATTTTTGTTTTTAAAAAATTCTGAAAAATTCATCTTTGTGGCGGTTTTGGAAAAAAATACTATAAGTCTATTAAGTACCTACCTGCGCACTATGAAATCAATTTTTTTTTTTACTGTAATAAACCTTAGTTATTGTTTCTAAAAAATGTGACAAATGTACCAATCGACTTGATGTCTGTATCAGACCACTAAATTATAAATTGGGAGGCGGGAATGGGTACCGCCGCGCCTCCCCGGGAACTTTTATTGGATAACCAACACCACTACCGCAGGTCACCCCAAGTGGTTCGCTACGTTTGGTGATATAGTAGGGGTGCCCGGGTTCATGGGGTGAGGTTTATCTCTTGGAGGCGGATGATCAGGACTAACTGAACCCCAGATTCCTACCCACCCCTAAACCCTTTTCCTTCCCAGAACTCTCCTCTCCTTCTTTGCCTTAAAAAAACCTCCACCCAGCATCTCCCACACCCAGGAGCTCCACACAAGAGGCCGTGGGGAAAATAATTTCCGTCAGGGCCTATGTCATCTTTTGGGATGCTGCGTGGAGGATTTTTTTTAGGAAAGGAAGGGGATGAGAGTTCTGGGAAGGAAAAGGGTATGAGGGGTGGGTAGGAATCTGGGGGTCAGTGTGGCCAGGAGTAACGGACGTATGAATCTATTCCTCACACTGCGGTGCAAGGCGAAGGGTTGGGAGAATCAGGCTGGAGTGGTCAAAATTCTCCCTCAATCAGTCTCCTCTGATCCAGCCAGCCAAGCAGTGGTTGGGCAAACGTATCCGCCACCAAAACCTAGACAAATACATACAGTTTTTGAATACAAAAATGAGCTCAGGCATCACGAAATTACGCGAGAAAATGCCCGTTCTGAATCCTAGGGGCCTATGTCATCTTTGAGGATGCTGTGCGGAGGGTTTTTAAAGGGAAAGGAAGGAGAAGAAGAATTTTTTTTTAACATGATCTCCACACAGGAGGCCCTGGAAAATATGGAAGATATGGATATAAAAGAAGGATGGGGAAGGGGATAAGGAGGGAAAGGATAAGAGGGAGATATAAGTTAGTGACGTGTTTTATATTGTTAATGGACTTTTTGTCCGTAAACAAATAAATTATATACAGCGGGTACCCGGCATGCGTTGCAAAGCCACTTTAACCTCGGGGTCAATTAAACTGTAATGGTTCCATCCCAAATCCCGGAAAACTACATTATAATGCAAGCGCCTGTACTATATAACATTATATACAATGGGTACCCGGCATGCGTTGCAAGGCCACTGTAACCTCGGGGTCAACTTAACTGTAATGGTTCCATCCCAATTCCCGGGAAATAACATTTTAATGCAAGCGCCTGCAATATATAACATTATATACAACGGGTACCCGGCATGCGTTGCAAGGTCACTGTTACCTCGGGGTCAGCTTAACTGTATTGTTCCATCCCAATTCCCGGGAAATAACATTTTAAACCAAGTGCCTGCAATATATATAATGATATACAATGGTTACTCGGCATGCGTTGCATGGCCACTATAACCTCGGGGTCAACTTAACTGTAATGGTTCCATTCCAATTCCTGGGAAATTACATTTTAAACCAAGCGCTGCACTACATAACATTATATACAACGGGTACCCGGCATGCGTTGCAAGGTCACTGTAACCTCAGGTTTCTTCATATATTTAATTTAACACACACTCCTCCTCGCTTCATCCACGTTCACACGTCAAATCGCATAGTGTTTTAACCCGTTAGTTGCTTTTGCAACGGGCCCAGCTAGTTATTATTATTACTATCCCGTTTAAGGAAGAAATCCTGTACATTTTTTATTTTTTTAACAATGTTGTTTTTAAAATGATGGTATTCTGATTTTTAAATTAGACCAAATACTAAAAAATGGTTTAAATTATGGTATTCTGATTTTTTAAATTAGACCAAATACTAAAAAAGGGTTTAAATTATGGTATTCTGATTTTTAAATTAGACCAAATACTAAAAAACGGTTTAATAAGAAGGTTTTGTAAATATCCATAATTTATGGAAAATATAGTTCAGCTGGTGTACCTACTTGTCATCGTCGTACCACCAGTCCCGAGATGTCGCGGGGCTAAAACAAAGAAAATAACACCATTATTTCCAAGACAGACTCAAGTCTAAAGCTTAACATCGAAAATATTGTTATTTTGGGTTCTATGCTATGGTCGATGTTGTGAATAATTTGAAAATTTGGTTTTGAGGAAAACAAATCAATGCCGATAGAAAACTTTTTTAAAAGTTTTCTTTATTCATTGAATTTGTGATTTTTAGACCATGTTGTGGTAATCATTCATTCCCCAGTGCAACGGTTTAATGAAGAAACCCTGTACATTTTTTATTTTTTCATCAAGATTGTTTTTAAAATAATGGTATTCTGATTTTTAAATTAGACCAAATACTAAAAAAACGGTTTAATAAGTAGGTAGGCTTTGTAATCATCCAAAATGTATGGAATATAAGGTTTAGCTGGTGTACCTACTGGTGTGTGTTTAAGTCGATGAGAGGCGAAGGCGGAAGCGAAGCTAGTGGCGAAGCTGAAACAAAGAAAATAACATCATTATCACGTAGACACAGTTGCCCCAATAAAGGTATCATCTATATTTATAAAAATCAAAATATGTTTGCTTGGGGATATACTCGTATATGTATGTGAGTAATAATAATAATAAATATACAACAATGACATAACTACTGTCAAATTTTTGCTCGTCCAATATTTTTTATTAAAATAATAAAATTGCAGTTAATTTAATGAGTTATAATTATAAAAATATTATGCTAAACAATAATGACAACGCGATCAAACTCTAAGTTTGGCAGTAACCGTAATACGGAACTTCTACAACTTTTGGACAACAAGTTTGAAGATTTCATAATTCATTTTCTAGAGAAAACATTTGAAGGATTCAAAAACAATATAGTCGAAGTCATAAAAAATGAATTCAAGTAGGAAAAAATGAGCTCAAAAAATGTGTTCCACTTGGAATAACAAATTGGAAGCAACAACCAATTTAATCGTGCTAACAACGTCATGATAAGAGGTATCTCCAAAACCAATAATGAACATGTGTACGACGTTCTCTTTAAGATCTGAGCCTCAGCTGGATGCAATATATAACCCGACAAGAAGTGAATTTCGCCAGCAGAAACCGTGATGAAAAAAATGGAAAACCGAGGAACATTGTCGACAAATTAATGCGCAGGTATCTTAAGGATGAACTTATAGCTGCAATAAGAAATAGGAAAGGGATGTTTGCTTCTTAATTACAACTTCCTAACTAACTAACCATCACGCCGTTTCCCCGCAGGGGTAGGCAAAGAGGACGGACCGCCAAACAACTCGATCTTGGCACACATTCCTTTGCCTCATACATGCTTGTCTATTATTCTGTCTCTTGACATGGCCCGACTCAAGTATCTGATTCATGTGTGCCATGTCTTTCTTAGGCGTCCTCGACTTCTTCTACCATTCACATTTGCGTCATATATTCTCCTTACACTCCTTTCCTCTTTCATTCGATCTACATGCCCAAACCATCGGAGCGTTCCTTTCTTGATCTTACTCATTACGCTTACATCAGCCTTGCATTCTTTGCGGATTTCCACATTTCTCACACGATCATACATGGTTTTACCACACATACGCCTCAGGGATCTCATTTGTACAGCGTTCAGTTCAACTTCCTGAAACCAGTAAAATATACAACGACCAAATATGAACTACCATCTAACCCGAAAAAATCAATTTCTGTTGAAGCAATATCGTGATATCAAAATTGCTGATAAAATTCGCTATTGCTGTGTAAGAAACTGTAAAATTTTCACTCGAATAAGCGATTCAACCCCCATAATACTTATTACAGACCAAGAGAATGTCAACAAACTTTCGACATTGAAGTTAACACAAAATGCACCTACCAGATCTGCCGTCCCTTTATGAAATTAAAATTACTTAATTACTTCCCTCATACAAGTTACTTAAAAGTTAACCTTTAATTACCCTGATTACATATATGCACGATATCTCCATCGTAGTATCTAACGAATCATTAGAGTGTTTCAAATGTCACTTACAACTGTCGCAAACTTTTCAACAAAATTATTCTGTGAAATAACAACAAAATATGACTTACATAATTTGTCATTATTCTCACCTGTAAAATATTTAAAAAAAACTATTGCAACCTATGACAAATAATTTAATTATGATCTCCTTCTTTTCTTCTTGTGCCCTGTTGACGTTGGCTATCATGTTGGCTATCCAGACTTTGTTTACTGCGGCCCAGAACAGCTCTACAGTAGACTTGCCAAACCACTGTCTCAGAAATGCAGACATAATTTGTCTCGACGCCACCTAGCGAGGGATTTAACACTAACAATGTCTTTCTCGCAAAAATAAAGTTGGTTGTTTTCAGATGGGAAAAAATATAACAAGCAGTAATTGTTGAATGAAACACTAGTATATATTGAATTATTTGGCGGGTATTTGATAAGCCCCCATAGCTCAGTGGTCAGAGCATTCGACCGGCAATCGGAAGGACACGGGTTCAAGTCCCGTTGGCGGCAAGTATCTTTTCTCGGAAGATTTTTCAATGTAAATGAGTGTTTCAGGCTGACAATTATTACTTGTAATAATTATCACTGTCTCAGGTTTTTCAGCCATGAGGTTCTCCTTCTTCCAGGGCCCCGTCTTCCGGCAATCTTTCCCTGCATTATGAGATGCAAGATCTCATACTTCTCTGGATGTCTCATCACATGTCCAAGATATTGAAGTTTTTTTATGATACCATACATTTATTAGGATACCATACAACAACTGTAATAACATATAACAACTGTTATATGCTCATTATCTTGTTTACGATTCAAAACAAAAAAAAACAAATAGAAACACACGGTTCAGATTGCTTACATGTAGGTATCCCTGCATTGTTTCCATGTGAAAATATTGAACTGGTTAAAGAATATGTTTATTTGGGTGTAATTATTGACTGCTTTTTCAAATGGGATTTACAAATAAATAAAGTCTGCGAACGTCTGAGATCTATTGTTAGTAGATTATATAAACTTAATATCTGTGTTGCAATATGCACACTTCGAATAATTTATTTATCATTAGCTGAATCTATTATAAGGTACGGAATTACAGCTTGGGAACTTTCCTGTAAAATAAATGTAAATCATGTTCAATCAGTACAAAATTCATTAGTTAATTTATTAGCTCACAAAAGTTTATACGAACAAAGGCACAATGTCCCGTACTTTCACCAGAATCTCAAAATTCTCTCAGTAAGAGCAATTCTGTGACATAAAATTGTTTTTCAACATATGAATAGCCCTATACACATAAATAGACTGGACCATACTTACAATACTCGATTTACGTTAAATTAAGGACTAATCGTAACTAAGCACTCAAACAAATATCGACAAAGAACGCTGGACTGGAAAAATTAAAAAATGTACAAATAATGTAAAAACAAATATTATTTTGAAAAATTGGCTCGCCGAAAGAAATAGTTTGTATTAGACACTAACACAAAAGAATGTCTAACTGCATAATAAGTTTTATTTTTAAAACTTCAAAGTAGAAGCACCCATTGACAAACTACTTAAAAGTATATTTTTGAATGTAGCTATTACTTTGTGGTTATCCAGAATAACCATAGTTTTGAAAAAAACACAGGGATAAATATTCTTCATATTAATCATAAAGGAAAACGTTTAGATAACTTAGAAGCTTTGGAAATTAAAAAATCCCTTAAAAATAATGAATCTATTATCAACAAACAAAAAATATTGTCATATAGCCCAATCATGGATTTGTTCCCCTACCCGCCCAGTCTACACTAATACCTACCCACCCAATCTACATTATTAACTAACAACGGCTCCACCCCTACCATAATAAAACATTGTTCTAAACTGTCAAATTAGTATAAGCTTTCCCTGATGAAGGAACGTTTGTTCCGAAACCGGTCGGATTTGCACATTATATAAGTGGTTTATACAAAGTTGTATTGTTTCATTTTTCTACTTAAAAGTAGTTTATTGGGACTTTTCTTTTTTTCTGTAATATTTTATTTTAATTGATTTCCTGTAACACTGTATAACTTTTTCTTTCTAATAAAAAAATAAAAATAAAATAACCTAGTTCTGTCAAAATTGATGACACCTGATACAAACAAACTAAAAATTATGATGTTCATTGTTGCCCCCTTTCAAAGCATAATTATATACTTTTCAATAAATTATTTTAACATCGATTTTACAAAAAAACCTAAGGCACATTAATGTGTGTGCTCCATAACAGATGTCTCTTGGACAACCGCCCACACTCTTTTATAGACCTCTGTACACTAACATAATAATAATATAACTAACTAACTAACTAACCATCACGCCGTTTCCCGCATGGGTAGGCAGAGAGGACGGACCGCCAAACAACTCGGTCTTGGCACACACTCTTTTCCTCACTCACATTCATACATCGTCTGTTTTACCTTTATCGCTCAAGTCAAAGTTCAACGACTCGGCCATAGTTGACTGCATCAAACACAGACCCACTAAGATAGAAAATAACTGCAATTTTATTCCTGAAATAAAAGAGAAACATAACAAAAATAATCAAAATGCTCAGGATTCTGAGGACAGTCAGGCTCACACTCTATATATTCTGAAAGTGCTAAGCATCCAAAACGTTTCTAAGGATATTTAGTACAAGATGCTTGCAAAATTTGGAATATCATGCAGATATCATGTAGTAGAAAAGATAGAATGATGGCAAGGAAAGTAAGTGAAGATCGCCGATTCGTTAGAGTGATGCGATTTTATTTTTTTAAATTATTTTTGGGGATCTCTCTGAAATTTCTTCTAATACAAAGCTTTATCGTGTTACAGAACTATAAACTGAAATATAAAACATTGTAAACTTACCCATTTTTAAAGCAAGCAAGCGCTAATCCAAACCTAATATTAACGAGATTTAAACGAATCGTAGAAAGAGTCAGCCTTTTTATAATGAATTTATCAACTTAACTAATTAGTATTTACTTATTAACTTAACTATTCAAATATGTCACATAAAGGCTGGACCACTTGTGTTAACAGCTGATAAATAATCGAGTACATAAAAACGATTAGTAGGATGGTCTGAAGATGAAGCAATAATTGTTAATTAAAGTGTTTAAGTGAAAAAAAAAGAATTTGGTAAAATTCAGTTTAACAATGGTATAGGGTCAGGGCCGGTTTTAGCACTACCAGCGCCCTGGGCGAGATTTCCACGGCGCCCCCTAACTGCAATTCAATTCCATACGAAAAAAGCCAATGGGTATAATGAAATAACCGTTCATTAAAAAAACAAGCTATTTATTTAAAAAAAAACTAATAAAATTTCACTTTTCTAGTCTTTCTATCGGCGAAATTGATAACCTAATAAAAAATTTTAATTCGGTTTTATCAAAATCGATGTTTTCTGCAATTTCATTTTCGATGGACAAAGTTGCCAAGTTTGTCAAAATCAAAATCAAAATCAAAATAATTTATTGTACAAAATTTACATTTAGTACAAAAGGTATAACTTATAGGTACCTATATCCTATTTCTTCCAGTTAACCTAACATGTTATGCAGATATGAACACAAATGAAATATAAATTTAAAAGTGGTGTAATACAAAGTGAATTTGTTTTAATTTATTATATAAATATAAATTTAACAGTTGTACCTATGTGAGGTATTCACTTAATGTGTAATGAGACCTGTTCAGAAGGAATGTTTTTAGTGATGACTTAAATCTGAGTGTATCTTGTATTTGTTTAATATCATGTGGAAGGTTGTTGTATACTTTAATGGCCATGTAAAAGGGTCCTTTTTGGAAAATTGTTTTGTTTGCTTTTGGTATTAACAAATTTTCTGTAAACCTTGTAGCGTGTTTATGTGTAGAGTTTTTTTAATTTAGATTGAGATATTGTCGATTGCGGATAGGTTTTTATCTTGAATGAACTGTTTCATTGTTTGCTAGTTTTTTTTATGAAATGAGAATTAGAGAAATGTCGCCCTGTATCATTCTTCGGATATTTATTAATGTGAGTTTGCACTGGGCCACTAGTTATTATATGATCAATTATTTTGCTATTTCGAATGAGTGGCCAAGTGGCTGGATCCGCTATATTCGGGACAACAGTACTAACGTCATCCAGCATTTGTATTTGTTGTACATCACCAATGGAGTCATCCTGAGCAGCATCTGTAATTGTAGCACAACTTATTCCCTCACTTTGGGAAACTTCACAATCTCTTCAGCAGCTATCTGATCTGACTTGTCAGACAGAGGCTCCAATACCGATAAATTCGTTTGTATTCCAGATGTAGATGCCACATTCAGGTCTTGATTTTTTGTTATGGTACATTTATCTATATTCATAAACTTTTTTATTTTTTTAAATTCCTTTTCTTTTTCTAGTTTTCGTTTTCCATATTATGACCCAGATTTCTTTTGATTAGATCAAAGTGTTCAGACATTTTGTACTAATTAGTTAGGTAGTAATCAATAAAATCTGCAATAAATTAAATCTCTGTAAGTCGAAACATTTCTAAAAATAAATTGATTACAATAAAATTTCATTATAACGCTATCCAGCGAGGACGACCAAAAACGCATTATATTTGGGATAGCGTTAAACACGGGAAGGAAGATCAAAAATTTAGGTAACATTGACATGGCAGCAGAATATTTGTGAAATGTTTTACTTTTACAAGCTTGTGTTTCGCGATGAGGCTTAGATTTGGACGAAAAAATCACGATCATCCACTCGTGAGAACAATGAGATTTTTCCCGCATTAAAGTAGGTAATCTATATATTTCCTCGGGATCTATATTATCTCCGTATCAAAATTTCATCAATATAGTATAATTAGTTCGAAAGATTACCCCTCATATAAACAAATGTTATAGAGATCGATAGATAACAGAAAGAGAAAATATAGTAGAAGAGAGTGTTTAGTATAGATTGTTAAAATAATTTTGTACTTACGTAATAAAATGATCCGTCAAAATATCAAATAACAAATACCTACTTTTACACTTTACACTATTTATATTTCAACTTATTATATAAAACTAATGGCACTCACTAGTCGGAACCAAGAGTGACAAACAAGAGCATCATAACGTAGCGTGAACGTCTGATTACTGCGTTTAGTTAAGCGTTTGTTTGATTTAAAAATAATTGGAATAACTGTTTTAAGTGCGTCCACTTATGCAAAGAATGAGAATGAGCTGGATGTGTTCCGCTTCATCAAAAATAACGCCAACCCTTTTAAATAAAATGTTAAAAAGATATAGATAATGTGTTTCTCTATGGTTGGGGATTCCCGGTAAAATGAACTGCATGCAGTGCTCCAATCGAAGGGATTGTACACCACGTTCCAGTTCTAGTGTTGCCACCATAACAATTTTTTTCCTAAATTTAAGGAATTTACGAGTAAGTAGGCCTGGCTCAAAGAGCGAGGGAATATAAACGGGCGCCTGCGGCGCCTGTGGCGCCCCTTTATGTCCGGCGCCCTGGGCGGTCGCCCAACCGCGCCCTACCCTAACGCCGCTACTGTATAGGGTGAATGATACAGCTATTGGCCGTTTAAGAAAATTTTCAACTTCAACATTGATTTTTGTCTCAATAAATAACATTTTTTTAAATTCATTTTCACCTATAGTTCTGTAATTTATTTCTTAACGTGTATTAGTAATTAGTTTTCCTTGTACATTGACATATATTTTTATAATATTTATGAAACGAAAAAAGGGACAGAATACAGTTATTGGCCCCCTTTCCGCAGTTATTGGCCCTGACCTTCTATAGTAATTGGCCCCCCAATATGGTCAAAGATTTTGTGCTTTTAATCCCTGAATAAGTTAACGTATTACCTACTTTCTTTTGTGTAGTTCTTTAGTTTTTTTATCTAATATAATAAAACATGTTATTTACTGCAATAAAAAGTAGGTTTAATAATAATAATACAAAATGAAAATGGCGGCTTGGATTTTATCCAAGTTTTTGCACCAAGTACGTTGGTCTTTTATCAACCAAAATGGCCAGGGCTGTGTTGATGGTTTGGTTGTACCGTTCAACGGTGTTATTTTGGGGGGTATACAAGGTGTTGTAATAGGTATCCCTAATCCCGTATTTAGCAAGGAAATCTTTGAATTCCTGAGCTATAAATTGTTTTCCATTGTCAACTATCACCGTTCTGGGCGTTCCGTAAGGTATGAAGATGTGTTTTTCCAGAAGTTTGACAATGGCGACAACGTTGGCTCTTTTTAAAGGGAAGATCCAACAAAATTTAGTGAAAATATCACTACGCTGAGTATGTGCATATGTCCGGCATAGCTTCGGGGAAAAGGTCCTATGAGGTCCATAGATAGTGACTGCAGGGGTCTATCAGCGCGTTTGGGTTTGCCCATTAAACCGGCGGGTGGTGTCGTACTATGTTTGTAAGCTTTACATGTTTCACATTTAGAAATATAATTGCGAACTTGCTTATAGAGGCCGGGCCAGTAGTATTTCAAGGAAATCTTTTTATACGTCTTGAAAGTTCCTGGGTGTATAGTGTCGGGTGCACTATGGTTGTCGATAATTATTTGTTCTCTCTTTTCGAGGGGAACAACAAGTTTCCAGGAGTGGTCCTCAAGGATAGATAGGGGGGCCTTGCAATTGCGGTATAGTTGTCCTTCTTTTATGATAAAATTGGGAAACTTTGTTGATTATTTTGGCAACCATCAAAAATTTTGAGGTACCATTCATCCTTTGTGGATGGTATAGTTGCAATTGCACCGGTATTTAAAGTGGCTAATTCAATTCTTGAAAGGGCGTCTGGGACGGTGTTGTCCGCACCTTTACGGTTTACGACGTCAAAGGTGTATTGCGACAGGCGGGAGGCCCAGCGAGCGAGCCTACCGGAGGGGTTGTTTAAGGAAATTAACCATTTCAAACTACTGTGGTCAGTGATCACAGTAAATTTGCTACCGTCTATGTAACCGCGGAAATGGTGAACGGATTCCAGTACAGCCAGTAACTCTTTCTCGGTGATACCGTAATTCTTTTCGTGCTTATTCAAGGAGCGGGAAAAGTAAGCCACTGGGTGTTCGCCGTCAGAGAATTCTTGTGTCAAAACTCCACCGATTCCAACATTTGAGGCGTCTGTATGGAGGGTAAAAAGAAGTGCAAAGTCCGGACAATTTAGGACGGGAGCAGTCTGAAGAGCATTTTTTAAAGTTATAAAAGGTTCTTCAGTTTCATCAGACCAACGAAAGTTGCTGACGCCTTTACAGATGCCGGTAATTTTGTTGAGGGGTGCTGAGATTGTGGAAAAGTCTTTAATGAATCTCCTGTAGTAACCTGTGAGTCCGAGGAAAGCTTTGACTTCTTTCGCGTTTTTGGGTCGAGGAAAATTTGCCATGGCTTCCACCTTAGCAGGGTCTGTTCTTAGACCTTTTTCGTCTATAATGAATCCCAAATAACGTAAACGAGACTTACAGAATTCAGACTTCTTTAAGTTGATGGTTAAACCAGCCAACTTAAGTTGTTGGAAAACTTTTTCCAGCATTTGCAAGTGTTTTTCGAACGTGTCGCTAATAATGATGAGGTCATCAAGATAGCAGAACAGATTGTTGTCGGCTTCGGGGCCAAACAATTTGTCCATTAGTCTTTGTAACTCGGTGGGGCTGTTTTTTAGACCAAAAGGTAATCTTTTAAAATGGAACATTCCCCTGCCGGGTACAACAAAAGCGGTTTTTTCACAAGATTCTGCGTCTAAGGGTATCTGCCAGAAAGCCTTGCTTAAATCGATAGAAGAAATGAACTTGGCGTTACGCAATTTGTCTAAGATTGCGTGGACATTGGGCAGAGGGTACGCGTCAGCCTCCGTGCAAGAATTAAGGCGTCTGCTGTCAAGGCAGAAGCGAGCGGAGCCGTCTTTTTTTGAAACCAAAAGAGTAGGGTTGGTCCAAGCACTTCTGCTGGGAACCACTACTCCCAATTCCAACATTTCGTCGAGTTCTTTTTCTAAAAGCTTGAGTTTTTGTGGTGCTAAGTTGTAATAACGTTGCTTGATTGGGGGACCATTAGTTTTTATATGGTGTTCCACCAAATTGGTTAGACCCAAACCACATTTTTCGAAGGATATTGATTCGGATTTATTTACCACTTCCTTTAACCTCTTGTTTGCCGGCGTAGGCCAGCAAAAAGCTCCACCAATTACGACGCGGCACCCGGCGGCAGAAATGACACTCGTGTCCAGCGATTCTGACACTGTTCTTTACAAATTCGTAGGGTCAAAGGGTCAAACTCGTAGATAAACATATTTTTCCCGCGCATGCGCAAGAACTGCGCACATTCCCGCGCTCCGGTAAATTATTAATATAAATTATTTGGAGTGACTAGGCGCATTGCAGGTTTGGCTATGGTAAAGGGCGATAATAGAGCAATCGATTCTGACCGTGTTCTTCATACACTTTATACATAAGGGTCAAAATCGCGTGTAAAATCTCATGACGCACCGGTGCACGAGCGGCAAACAAGGTGTTAATTGACGAGCTTGGTCAGTATTTAAATTTTCGTGGGGTATGATTGTGCGGATTTCGCTAATTTGTGCTGTCAGCGGAGCCTCACCAAGTGTGTTAAATACTTGGGGGGCAACGCTGAACGCCTTCCAGAAGTCAACACCAAGGATGGAATTCTGGGATATAGATGGGACTATTAGAAAATTAATTGTAACTATTTTATTGTCACACTTCAAATTCAAATTCAAATTATTTATTTATTCTTTCAAAAACATTACAAAATTAAAAATTTTGATGTGTTTTTAAAATACAATTGTAACAGAATTACATTAAACATAAATGGTAGAATGGTAGTGTAACGGACGTGTTCGCACCCTCAAAACATCTTTCATCAAAGTTCATCGCTGGTGGCATCCTTTACATTTTGAGGTCATTTCTTGGAAATTTTGCTGAAATTTCTGGCCTCGAAATGCTAATGTACCATGCCACCAGCGACTAAATTTGTGAAAAGATATTGTTTCTTTAGGTATAAAATTGCCTAATTCTTATTTTATTAAAATCGTGTAAAATAATGTTTTCCTAACAATGTGCATGTTCCCGGTGCGACAAATAAACGCTACCTGTCGCAGGTTGCCACCGGGGACATTTTATAGTTTCATGTAAAATTTATATTTGTTACAAATTCTATTGTTTAAAGCCCCCGCCCCAGGAGGCGGATGCCTTTCCCACTGGGCAAAGCCCCCGCCCCAGGGAAAAGCAAACTACTTTTCCAGGGAAGAGCAACCAAGTAGACTCCTTTACCGCTAGGCAGGAGGACTGCCTGCTTCCCTCTCGGCTAGGCAAGAAGACCCCTTCTAGGCAGGAGGACTGCCTGCATCCCTTTCCGCTAGGCAAGAAGACTCCTTTACCGCTAAGCAGGAGGACGGCCTGCTTCCCTTTCGGCTAGGCAAGAAGACCCCTTCTAGGCAGGAGGACTGCCTGCTTCCCCTTCCGCTAGGCAAGAAGACTCCTTTACCGCTAGGCAGGAGGACGGCCTGCTTCCCTTTCGGCTAGGCAAGAAGACCCCTTCTAGGCAGGAGGACTGCCTGCTTCCCTTTCCGCTAGGCAAGAAGACTCTTTGCCTCCTTTTCCGCATCCCTATTTAAAATGTATAATTATTTTAAACTTACAATTTTAATCAACCACCTTTATGGGCGACACCGCCAAAATGAGGGCGCCACATAAATGTCGCCCTATTTATACGATGAGGAGCGGGGCCAGAATCCCCTCCACATTTTATACAAAACAATGCCCCATCGCCGTCGGGTTCAACTAACTAAATAAATACCACGAATTTTAAAAATAAATCATGTTCACATCTCTACAACAAAACTTGTCTTTATTCTTCGGAAGTTTATTACTCTTTCCTACCTCTGGAAATCTTCCACCTGCTGCCTCCTGCTGAAGTTCTGCCTGAACGAGTACCTGGTGCCTACCGCTGCAGTCAGCCCTAACTCTGGGCACTGCCAAGGCACCGCTCAGGCAGAAACTAGGCGCATCCAGGACCATTACCACTGGATGTAGGGAGGCCAGCCAACTCTAACCATCATCATCAGCGTGTACCTCTGGAAGGCGTGCACGAGACCGGTCCCTTTTTTTATAGTTCTTGTGAAGACGCTGATACGTCTGTTACAGGTAGGCTAAAAACTATACAAGCATTGATAGAGCTTGCCTTTTAAAAGCAGCTTCACTAACGCTAAATATGTCGATATCCGAATTAATTCTATTCAACAGCAAGATTGCTATCCCGACCGGCATGACCATTGGCAAGTTAGTCCTGCAGGCCGGAAGATAGAACAGCCTATGCTGTCGGTGGCGAAGATAACCATCGGGAACATAGAAATGAATGCTCTCCAAGATAGCTGAGTTTTCAAACCATCCGCGAATCAATTTGAAGAAATGCGTAGCAATGTGTACATCCCTTCTGACTCGTAGATGGTTCATTCCGAGCATACCCAAAAGAAAGTCAGTAGGATAGAGCCACGGGTAATAGCCGTACTCCCTCATGTACAGAAATCTCAGAAATTTTTTCTGAACTCTCTCCAACATGAGGGAATATTTTACTTGGTGTGGACTCCAAATTACTGACCCACTTTCAAGTCTACTCCTTACTAGGGAATTGAATAGGATTATGAGAACCCGGGTATCTCTAAAATTCCTTGCAGTTTGCAGAATAAAGCCCAGCATTCTCAATGAAGTGCTACAAACCATCTGAATATGAGTATGAAATGTCAGCCTACTATCAAACATGATTCCAAGGTCCTTCATGGTGGAGACACGTTTTAGTCTTCGGGCGTCCATCGTATACCGGTAATACCAGGTATGACACGCCCTAGTGAATGACAAAATTAAACATTTAGATATATTGAACTCAATCCGATTTCTTTTACTCCAGTCAATAATTCTATCAATATCTGACTGGAGTCGTTTGCAGTCTTCTAGAGTTAGTGTTAAGATTTCAGGTACTGAAATATTAATATTTGTGATTGTCACCCTAATGGTTGTGGCAACATTCTTTTGTGTTGGCAATTGCCAGGGCGAGTTCGTATTGCCACGGATTTTAATTCCTTCTTCTCTTGTTACCATCCGTCTTGGGCGGGTCGTTTTTGGCAAAACGTCTGCTGCCAGGTTTTCACTTCATGTGGGTTATAAAACCGGCGGAGAGAGATAGCATCATTGAGCTCACCCTACATGAGCTACCCTACGGGTCTTTATTGTGTGAATAAAGACCAATTATTCAAGAGCTGGAGTTGTTATTGAAGAGTTACTCCAGCCACACTTCCCTTTGGAATCTGGTGTTACCACGCCGGATTGCTCTGTCAGGAGAGCGGAAGTACAGATCCTGAACATTGGTCCTTCGAGCCGGATGTTCATTGATCCATTCGAGCCGGGTGATCATTATTTGGATTGATCCATTCGAGCTGGGTGATCATTATTTGGATTGATCCATTTGAGACGGAAGATCATTATTTGGAGTGGCCCAGTCAGGCCTCATCATCATCGGGAGTGGTCCAGTCGGCGTCCTCATCACCATCATTGGATTGATCAAGCGAGCCTCATCACGACGCTCGCATGCACAGAAAATCAGGTTGTAGCCTTCCTTTCATTGTCCTTTCAAATTCCATTTAATAAGCTAAAAATCTGTGTAGATGCCACATTATTTCGTATTGATTATATCGAATTACATTCGGGTGTTCATAATCAGATGCTTTCAATATAGCATAAATTTATTGGTGATAATAATTTTTATTGTTGTATTCAGTCTGCCGAATAACTTTGCTTTGCCTACCTACATTTCTAGCCACGCGTTTGCAAGTTTCGTTTTTGTATGCCATAGTATTGTGATTGGGTTCTCTATGATCTATAGTATTAATCATTTTTGTTTACGTCAAACCGCGTCAAACTGCTGTATTGTGTTTTCAGTTTTTAAATCAAGTTAGTGTTATTTCGTTAAAAAATGGAACTCGACAGGTTGATTAAACGGCGCGGGGTTTTGAAAGGTTCATTAACGAGATTCGAAACCTATTTAAGCAACGAAAATGATATCACACCTGGCGTATTGTCATCGAGGTTAGACGCCATCAAGCCTTCTCTGATAGAATTCTCCAAAATTCAGCTGGAGATTGATTTATTAAACAAATCAGAAGATAATGACGCGAGGGATAATTTTGAAGGTACATATTTTAATATAATTGCATTAGGACAGGAAATGTTATCAAAATTTAAGAAGATTGAAAATGTCCCAAATATCTCAGTAAATTTACCATCAATCTCTATACCAGTGTTTTCAGGTGACAACCATAAATGGTTGACTTTTAAAAATTCGTTCATTGCCTTAATTCATGATAACAGTAAATTAAATAATGTTCAGAAATTTCATTACCTTATTAGTTATGTGTCCGGAGAGGCACTTGATTTGATTAGTTCTCTAGAAATAACCGGGGATAATTATAGTGCAGCTTGGACAATGCTTATTTCGAGATACGAAAATGTCCGACTTATAGCAAATAGACATTTGAATTTCTTATTTAATTTTACACCGTTAAAACGACAGAATCATCATGAATTACGGAATTTAATTGATCAAGCAAACATTCATTTGAGAGCTTTACACAACTTAAAGCTACCAACAGAACATTGGGATACATTAATCATACATATTCTAACCTCAAAGTTAGATAATCACACACGTAGCCTTTGGGAATCAATAGAGTGCGACAAAGTTTATCCTACATTCGTGCAGTTTAGCAATTTTATTTCACAAAGGTCTCAGATCCTGGAAACTATCCAAGGTGACATTGGTGGAATGCAACAGAAATCGGAACCAGTTGCAACAAAACCAAGGTTTTTTAATTTTAAGGAAAGGAATTCTACAAACAAGGTTATGTTAGCGTCGAGCAACGTTAATTGTATGCTGTGTAAGGACAGTCATTTCATTTATTCGTGCAAAATATTTGTTAACAAAGAACCAGCGGCACGAAGAAAGCTCGTATCAGAGAACAATTTATGTTATAACTGCCTAAAACCGGGGCACCCTTCAAAGGTGTGCAGGTGGAAGGAAAAATGCAGTGTTTGTGATCGAAAACATCACACTCTGTTACATATCAATACTGATAATGTACAAGCGGGTACTTCAGCTGGCAAGGGTCAGTCGGAGGCACCAGTAAATTTAACATGTCATAGTGACATGAATGGGCGGGAAATTTTACTATCTACCGTAATAGTAAAAATAGAAGACGCGTATGGTGGAACACACAAAATACGCGCACTTTTGGATTCGGGTTCAATGTCTAATTTTATTACAAAGGATACTTGTAAAAGATTAAATTTGCATTGTACAAAGTTGAATATACCTGTTTCAGGTTTGCATAATAATTTAATTCATGTAAAGGAAACAGTTGACATTAAATTTAAATCATTATGTTCTCAATACCGGGATGAAATATCTTGTTTGGTATTAGATGAGATTTCTTGCAATCTTCCGCAGACCTTGATTAATCCAAAAATGTTGAACATTCCAGACGGTATCCAGTTAGCTGATCCGCAGTTTTACCAGCCAGCTTCTATTGATATGCTGATCGGAGCAGAGATATTCTGGCAGGTGGTTCGTACGGATCAGATACAGTTAGGAAAGGATAAACCTATATTGCATCGAACGGAGCTAGGCTGGATAATATCAGGAGCTGTACAGAGGCGTCATAATACGAGGCCAGTTAAAGTTTGTCATATTTCATTAAATTCTTTGCAGAATCAAATAGAAAGGTTTTGGAAGGTTGAAGAATATGAAAATAGTAAGCATCACTCTCTGGAAGATAGTGAATGTGAAATGATTTTCAAAGGCACGCATAAACGCGATGCAAATGGTAGATTTGTAGTCAACTTACCATTTAAATCTAACCTATCTCAATTAGGAGATTCATTTAGTATTGCTAAAGGTAGATTAGTGTCAATGGAAAGAAAATTCTTAAGACAACCTAGTTTAAAGGAACAATACTCGGAATTTATTGATGAGTATCTTGCATTAGGTCACATGACTGAATGTGAACCTCCAAAACGCGATGAAACTACTTATTATTTACCACATCACGCTGTATTTAAAGAATCAAGCACAACTACTAAAATTCGTGTTGTTTTTGACGGGTCGGCTAAACCCGCTCGAGGGATTTCTTTGAATCGCGCTCTAATGGTTGGGCCCACCATTCAAAATGATATATTTTGTCACTTGGTATTTTTCAGAAAACATCAATATGCAGTCACCGCAGATATTGCAAAGATGTACCGCCAAATTAATATCAACCCGGAACACAGAAATTACCAACGTATATTATGGAGAAAGGATGCGGAGGATTGTTCGAAACACTATACGCTAAACACGGTGACATATGGTTTGGCTCCTTCGCCTTATTTAGCAATACGTTGTCTGCATCAGCTAGGTAATGACGT
Organism: Limnephilus rhombicus; assembly: GCA_929108145.2. NCBI lineage: Eukaryota > Metazoa > Arthropoda > Insecta > Trichoptera > Limnephilidae > Limnephilus > Limnephilus rhombicus. The sequence goes on from OV815296.1 coordinate 4,204,245, forward strand.
TTCATTTACTCATCCATTAGCTAGTAAATCCCTTAAGGAAAATTTTTATGTAGATGATTTTCTTTCTGGTAGTGACTCCATTGATACTTGTCACTTGCTTAAATCACAAATCATTAATGCGCTTGCTACAGCAGGCATGGAGATTAGAAAATGGAGGTCTAATGCGCCCTCGATTAATGATTCTAAAGATAATTTAGAATTATTGCCAAATGAATCCAATGAAGCTAAGATTCTCGGATTAATATGGGACACCAAATTTGATGAGTTTACCTATCAGGTAGAAAGCATAGACTCAAAGTTAGAAGTAACAAAACGTCAAGTTTTATCATTAATGTCAAAAGTGTTTGACCCTTTAGGACTGGTAGGCCCAGTAATCATTGTCGGTAAGATAATTATGCAAAGATTGTGGAAGCTAAAAACATCCTGGGATGACAAGCTACCCAATGACCTTTTATTGGCCTGGCAGACTTACACGCTGAGTCTCAGTAAAGCAAATCATATTCGGGTACCGAGGAAATTTTTCTGCTTTAATAAAAAATCTTATAGCTTACACGGTTTTTGCGATGCATCTCAAGGAGCATATGGCGCTTGTCTGTATTTAAGATCTACCGATGAACACGGCATTCACCAATCACAGTTAATATGCGATAAATCTCGTGTAGCCCCACTAAAAAATTTATCGTTACCAACGTCTGTGAGTAATGGAAGATTTGTATCTAGGCGGAGCAAGGTAAAGGCACTAAATCCTTTTATGCAGGATGGGTTGTTGAGTGTTGAAGGTCGACTATCACAATCCGATATTACCTCGCTCTCTCAAAAACATCCAATTTTGTTACCACAAAATCATAAGTTGATTGACTTAATAATAACCCATCTGCATTATGAGAATTTACATTTAGGATGTAATGCTCTGCTCGCATTACTGCGTTTACGTTTTTGGCCAATATATGGTAAAAACGCAGTGAAGCGAGCACTGCATAAATGTATTGTATGTTTCCGAGTCCGTCCGCGCGAGTGTCGCCAGCTCATGGGTGACCTTCCTGCTGACCGATTCCGAATCCAAAAACCATTTTATGTAACCGGCATAGATTTTGCAGGTTCAATTTTAATTAAGTCTGGTTTAACCAGAAATGCTAAGAGTGTAAAATCTTACATATGTTTATTTATTTGTTTTTCAACGAAGGCAATTCACCTAGAATTAGTGACTAATTTAACTTCAATGGCATTTATGAATGGATTGAAAGGATTTATAGCTAGGAGGGGTAAACCCTCACGACTCTTAACTGATAATGGAACTAACTTTACAGGTACATGATAGGGAACTTACTGAACTATTTGATTTTTTGAAGGCATCTGATAAAGAAATCCATAATTTTTTGGCCCAGCAGAATATTAGCTGGAGTTTCTTGCCTCCCCGCTCACCGCATCACGGGGGACTTTGGGAAAGTGCAGTTAAAATGACCAAGTTACATTTAAAAAAAGCAATGCGGTCAACTGTTTTGACATACGAAGGCATGAATACCATACTAATACAGATTGAGGCTTGTTTAAATTCCCGTCCTCTGACTCCATTAACATCAGATCCAAATGACTTAAACGCACTCACTCCGTCACACTTCCTTATTGGCGACAACCTGTTAGCATTGCCTGAGCTTGATATCCACCATCTGCCTACAAACAGGCTTAATATTTACCAAAAGATGTCTACCGTTGTTTAATCTTTTTGGCACAGATGGAGCCGGGAATACCTAGCAGAATTGCAGAACCGAGTCAAATGGCAAGAAGGACGTCAACGCAGTTTACAGCCTGGTGACATGGTCATCATAAAAGACAACCAACTACCTCCGCAGTACTGGAGGATGGCGCGAGTGACGGAGATCCATCCTGGCCAAGACGGACGCGTCCGCGTCGTCTCCTTGAGGACGGCCAGAGGTGTCACCAAAAGAGCCGTGACACAGCTCTGTCTACTTCCCATGGAGGATCCTTCCTCCAACCTGGATTAAGAACCAATTACAACGCTAAAAGTGATGTGATGTGTAAATCAAAGTGCCGTCAGGCTCATCAGTGCCAAGTGTTAAACTATTTTCTCATAAGTGGGTGCAGCGCACCAGACGGTTCTACGTTATTAAACTTTATTTTTTAATGTCAAGTCTGACATAGGGTTATATACTTAGTTATAAGTTTTTTTGTTATTATTTTGATATCCATATATTGAATATTGTTTAAATTTGTATGTGAACTCGTTGGGTAAATTCTGAGTACCAATGTTGCAATCTCTTCTTATATTATTGTATGAAAAAAACGACTATTCCTTAATACTCGTTTTTGGGCGGGAATATGTTAAGATTTCAGGTACTGAAATATTAATATTTGTGATTGTCACCCTAATGGTTGTGGCAACATTCTTTTGTGTTGGCAATTGCCAGGGCGAGTTCGTATTGCCACGGATTTTAATTCCTTCTTATCTTGTTACCATCCGTCTTGGGCGGGTCGTTTTTGGCAAAACGTCTGCTGCCAGGTTTTCACTTCATGTGGGTTATAAAACCGGCGGAGAGAGATAGCATCATTGAGCTCACCCTACATGAGCTACCCTACGGGTCTTTATTGTGTGAATAAAGACCAATTATTCAAGAGCTGGAGTTGTTATTGAAGAGTTACTCCAGCCACACTTCCCGTTGGAATCTGGTGTTACCACGCCGGATTGCTCTGTCAGGAGAGCGGAAGTTGAGATCCTGAACAGTTAGTATTTCTAAGAATAGTTTCAGGTCATCAGCAAAAAGAAGAAACCTGGAGTGCAGAATTACTTCTGAAATATCATTAATAAATATGGAAAAAAGGAGCGGGCCTAAATTAGAACCTTGGGGTACTCCTGATCGTACAAAAAATAGAATAGACTGGAATAGTCCATGAGAAACAAACTGTTTCCTGTCTGCAAGATAGCTAGCAAAAAAGGTGAGTAGTCTCATGGAGAATCCTATTTCAGCCAGTTTATTGAGTAAGACGTCGTGATTAACAGTATCGAAAGGCTTTTGAAAAGTCGTTAAATGAACAGTCTACCTGATGGCCTTTATCTAAAGATTTTGATACGTAATCAGTAAACACTAATAAGTTGGTTTCTGTAGATCGACCTTTTCTAAATCCGTGCTGTTCTGAAATTAAGTACGGCTCCACTTGTGGCAGTGTGTATTTATGAATAATCGATTCGAACAGTTTGGCCGGTGCAGATAGTATTGCTACTGGCCTAAAATTTTCTACAGAGGTCTTTGTACCGCTTTTATAAATCGGACAAATCTTAGAAATTTTCCAGGAATCAGGAAATACACCGGTTTCCAGGGAAAGATTAAATAAGAAACTAAGTGGCTTTTTTAAAAACTCGGCACAACCTTTAAAGAAGAATACTGGAAGAAAATCTGGACCAAGTGAATATGTATTTTTCATTTTTCTAATGCAAGTTTCTATATCTGATTCATCAATTTGATTAATATCGATATTCTGGGCTCCCTTTATATTCAACTTGGCAGCAATATTTGTATCTTGTATCAACTTTGTATCTAGTAATGTACGGATTGGAAGTGTGTGCAAAATTCTGTGTATGCAGGTAAATAATTGGCTTCTGGTCTTGGGGAGAGCTGAATGCGAGAATATGCTAAACAACATTAATTGAATTGTAATTTTTGTTTTTCTTTACATTTTAATTTATATTGGTATTATATTAGCATTAAAGTAACTGTATTTTTACATAAAGTATGTTCGAAAATTGCTCAATTCTGCGTGATATTTTTCCTTAAAGGAAAAGTTCCTTCTTTACTTTCAGTTTTTATTTTTCATTTTTCTTGTTTATCTATTAACATTTCTTTAGTTTATTATGTCAACTAAACAATAGTAAAAAAAAATGTCGGGGTATAACTGAAAGTATACTAGTTTTATGAATATATATATAGATATGTATTATTTTACCAACAGAATTTCTTCATTCATTTTCATTTTCAAATTCATTTTTCTTGTTTTATCTATTAATATTACTTTAGTTTATTATGTCAGCTAAACAATAGTAAAAAATGTCATGGTATAACTGAAAATATTCTAGAATATGAATATACATATGTATTATTTTACCAACAGAATAGTCAACACTATAACTTACTATAATTTACTATAATTTACATGTAAAAACATTATCATATTGGAATGTCCTAAAACGGGCAATTGCCTAGTTGGACATTTTAAGTTCATTATATTGTATTATGTAATATTTATAAACAAACAATAAATAAATAAATAAATAATAAAACAATAAATAAATAAATAAATAAAAGCGTTAGCTACGTCTACTCCACGAACTTCCCGATCACGATGCGTCGTGGTGTCTTGAATATCACCATCTTTTCTCAGCGATTTGACGTAGTCCCAAAACATGTTGGGATCATGCTTGATATTGTGTTCAATGGAATTTACATATAATTTGAAAGCAGTGCGTATATTGCGTCTAACCACGGCTCTATGCACACTGAACAAATCATAGTCACGTCGACAGCCGGTAGCCTTCCATTTTTTATGGAGAGCATGTTTCTTCCTAATGCTCGCGATGGTATCTTGACAGAACCACTTCGGATATCGACGACCACCTCTACTGGGAGGTTTCCTAGAGAAACAGGAATCAAAAATATTGTGAATACAAGCATAAAAATGATGTAACGCCTCATTTATAGTGCTAAAATTGTACAGTTCTTGCCAATCTAGTTGGCTCATCATATTGTACAGTTCATAAACATCGCCCAATCATCGCATCGAAAAATGTGGTTTGGGTCTAACCAATTTGGTGGAACACCATATAAAAACTAATGGTCCCCCAATCAAGCAACGTTATTACAACTTAGCACCACAAAAACTCAAGCTTTTAGAAAAAGAACTCGACGAAATGTTGGAATTGGGAGTAGTGGTTCCCAGCAGAAGTGCTTGGACCAACCCTACTCTTTTGGTTTCAAAAAAAGACGGCTCCGCTCGCTTCTGCCTTGACAGCAGACGCCTTAATTCTTGCACGGAGGCCGACGCGTACCCTCTGCCCTATGTCCACGCAATCTTAGACAAATTGCGTAATGCGAAGTTCATTTCTTCTATCGATTTAAGCAAGGCTTTCTGGCAGATACCCTTAGACGCAGAATCTTGTGAAAAAACCGCTTTTGTTGAACCCAATGTTTTCTATACGTTGCTCGCCAGATTGAGAAATCGAACCTGAAAAAATTCAAAGTCACCGGCAAAGTGGAAGATAGGAGAAGCAAAGGAAGACCATCGACATCATCATTGGATAAGTGGTGAAAATTTACATGGTAATAAATTGTCGCCTTAGTTCTTAATTGTCCAAACAACCATTAAAAAAATTACGGGAGGAGTTTCATTATTTCATTATGATAGGTGTTTAAGATAAGATAAAAGGAAGTAATTAAAACTATAAAAACCCGAAAACTTCAATATCTTGGACATGTGATGAGACATCCAGAGAAGTATGAGATCCTGCATTTCATAATGCAGGGAAAGATTGTCGGAAGACGGGGCCCTGGAAGAAGGAGAACCTCATGGTTGAAAAACCTGAGACAGTGGTTTGGCCAGTCTACCGTGGAGCTGTTCCGGGCCGCAGTAAACAAAGTCCGCATAGCCAACATGATAGCCAACGTCCGTTGAACGGACAGGGCACAAGAAGAAGAAGAAGAAGTTTAAGATAAAACTATTTTCGTAAAGATAGGTCTCATGAGTTTAAATAATTCTTAGTTAAGTGATTAACTATAATTATGCTGTATTTTTAATTTTAAAGTGGAGATTAAACAAAAACTAAAATGGTCGCTTGGAAAATTAAGAACGTGACGAAATATCAATAATTTTCGACAATTTACTCAGAAATAGGGGCATCGGTAATAAAATCTAAATCTTCTTTAACTTTGCAAATACACTTTGTGGCGTCGTTTTTAAAAATGGAAACTAATAACGTAATTTGTTTTCATTTAATTAAAAAATAAAAACATTTGGATTTTTAATTAACTATTTAGAAGTATTTTAGTATGATGAATACTTGGAGCAAGTTGATGAGTTTGTTTATTTGGGAAGTGTGTTGACGAGAGATGGGAAGGCTGATAGAGATATCGAAAGAAGGGTGAAAGCAGGTAACTCTATTAATGGAGGACTGAACGCCGTTGGCACCAACAAAAAACTGTCCAAAGACGCGAAGCTAGCCGTCCATAATGGAGTACTGGTACCTACCCTGATGTACGGCAGTGAGGCATGGAACTAGCAGAGGAAGGATGAAAGTAGACTGAATGCTGTAGAAATGAGATTTGTGGTAATACCATGTATGATCGTTTGAGAAACGTGGAGATCAGGAAAGAATACAAGGCTGATGTAAGCGTGATGAGTAAGATCAAGAAAGGAATGGTTTGGGCATGTAGAGCGAATGAACGAGGAAAGGAGTGTAAGGAGAATATATGACGCAAATGTGAATGTGAACGAGTCAAGGAGTGTTTGTCAAGCCCGAGTTCTTTGGCAGTCCGTCCTCTCTGCCTACCCCTACGGGGAAACGGCGTGATGGTTAGTTAGTTTTTTTAGTTTGAAAGTAGTTTAAACAGATTGTCAATAATTGGTCTCACCACAGTTTGATAATGCCTTCAGCAGGTGATATAGCTGTCACGCGCAATAATAATTACATAGCTGAACTTGTTTGTAAATAAACTGCTGTTCTTTGGGTGAATAATAATATTACCCGTATACAGGGTGTAACAGGACGTACCCGAGGGATTTTAACCATCGATTCCTGAGCATATTTGGAGTAAAACATGTACATGTTATTTTGTTGTTCAATGACATTTTTTTTCTATTAAAAACACAAACATATATTTTTCCATCATGCTCCGCAACTGACTAGTTAAAAAGTAGCGCGTTTATAGCCTAGCGGACACTTGATAAGCGTTGCATTTCGTTCTAACAGCATATTTACCGTACGAAACAGCGCGTATCGCTCACACACATCAGGACGGGATAGTTCCCATAGCGATGGGAACAGTAGCACGGTATAATTGAAATTTTTTTTAAAATTTTGGATAAAAATTTGATCAAATATTGTTTAAATGTTAAACTTTTAAATGCTTAAATTTTTAATTAATATAATTTATTTATTATATTAAATATTCGAAACCCGTTCGCGATTTTTAGTTTTTTATTACCATTTTTTATAACCTATCAGAAAACCTTTTTGTATTCAATATTAAATTTGGTACCTAACATAGGTACCTATTTAAAATATCTAAAACTTTTGATTCGATTCAAACTATTAGGGGAGTACATACTTTAAATAAATTTATTAACTTAAAGATTTTCAAAAATAGAATCCTGATTTAACATTTTGCAAAATGTCATTCTCAAACACGCGAACTGTCAAACGTGCGATAGTCGTTAGGTTTTCTGAAATTATCCAATTTTCTGCGCAATTTTCTTAATTTTTCTCTCCGTAAGAACCATACTCGTACTTCAAGGAATATTCTAAAAAAAGAATTAGCGAAATCGGTTCAGCTGCTCTCGAGATTTGTGCTTAGCAACACATTTAGCGATTCATTTTTATATATAGAGAAGAAGATTGTTCTGTGAGAATTTTTTAGTATCGAGAAAAAGTGTGCTGTTCCCCAAATTTTTACACCCAATTTATTTTGAACAACCATGAACAAACCCATTTGAAAAGATTTTACAGATGAAGAACAAAAAACGTTTTCTTGCTGCCTGCAAATATACCATTGTCAAACTGATGTTTCACACTTGTGACGAATTGTGTGTTAGGTAACGAATTTGCCCAAATTTTATATTTTTTAATTAAATGCATAAATTAATTTCCTCTTCATTGTCGGGCCATACTTTCTTTGTTGATTTATGTACTAAATTATTTATCAGCAAACACAAGTGGTCCTACCTTTATCAAATGACATTAACCTAGGTTATTACTGACTAATTAAGTTGATTAATTTAATATAAAAAGGCTGGCTATTTCTAATGTTCATTTAAAACTGTTTATTTGGTCGGATGAGCGAAAGTTTGGTTGCCATAAAAATGGGTGAGTTAACAAGGTTTTTTTTTACTTTTGTTGTGTTTTATTGTTTCCAACATGATTATTGCCTTGTGTTAGAATTAATTCGAGATAGGTTATAAAAAATGGTAATAAAAAACTAAAAATCGCGAACGGGTTTCGAATATTTAATATAATAAATAAATTATATTAATTAAAAATTTAAGCATTTAAAAGTGTAACATTTAAACAATATTTGATAAAATTTTTATCCAAAATTTAAAAAAAAATTTCAATTATACCGTGCTACTGTTCCCATCGCTATGCAAATGCAACGCTTATCAAGTGTCCGCTAGGCTATAAACGCGCTACTTTTTAACTAGTCAGTTGCGGAGCGTGATGGAAAAATATATGTTTGTGTTTTTAATAGAAAAAAAATGTCATCGAACAACAAAATAACATGTACATTTTTTACTCCAAATATGCTCAGGAATCGATGGTTAAAATCCCTCGGGTACGTCCTGTTACACCCTGTATACGGGTAATATTATTATTCACCCAAAGAACAGCAGTTTATTTACAAACAAGTTCAGCTATGTAATTATTATTGCGCGTGACAGCTATATCGCCTGCTGAAGGCATTATCAAACTGTGGTGAGACCAATTATAGACAATCTGTTTAAAATACTTTCAAACTAAAAAAACTAACTAACCATCACGCCGTTTCCCCGTAGGGGTAGGCAGAGAGGACGGACCGCCAAAGAACTCGGTCTTGACAAACACTCCTTGACTCGTTCACATTCACATTTGCGTCATATATTCTCCTTACACTCCTTTCCTCGTTCATTCGCTCTACATGCCCAAACCATTCCTTTCTTGATCTTACTCATCACGCTTACATCAGCCTTGCATTCTTTCCTGATCTCCACGTTTCTCAAACAATCATACATGGTATTACCACAAATCTCATTTCTACAGCATTCAGTCTATTTTCATCCTTCCTCTGCTAGTTCCATGCCTCACTGCCGTACATCAGGGTAGGTACCAGTACTCCATTATGGACGGCTAGCTTCGCGTCTTTGGACAGTTTTTTGTTGGTGCCAACGGCGTTCAGTCCTCCATTAATAGAGTTACCTGCTTTCACCCTTCTTTCGATATCTCTATCAGCCTTCCCATCTCTCGTCAACACACTTCCTAAATAAACAAACTCATCAACTTGCTCCAAGTATTCATCATACTAAAATACTTCTAAATAGTTAATTAAAAATCTAAATGTTTTTATTTTTTAATTAAATGAAAACAAATTACGTTATTAGTTTTCATTTTTAAAAACGACGCCACAAAGTGTATTTGCAAAGTTAAAGAAGATTTAGATTTTATTACCGATGCCCCTATTTCTGAGTAAATTGTCGAAAATTATTGATATTTCGTCACGTTCTTAATTTTCCAAGCGACCATTTTAGTTTTTGTTCAATCTCCACTTTAAAATTAAAAATACAGCATAATTATAGTTAATCACTTAACTAAGAATTATTTAAACTCATGAGACCTATCTTTACGAAAATAGTTTTATCTTAAACTTCTTCTTCTTTTTGTGCCCTGTCCGTTCAACGGACGTTGGCTATCATGTTGGCTATGCGGACTTTGTTTACTGCGGCCCGGAACAGCTCCACGGTAGACTGGCCAAACCACTGTCTCAGGTTTTTCAACCATGAGGTTCTCCTTCTTCCAGGGCCCCGTCTTCCGACAATCTTTCCCTGCATTATGAAATGCAGGATCTCATACTTCTCTGGATGTCTCATCACATGTCCAAGATATTGAAGTTTTCGGGTTTTTATAGTTTTAATTACTTCCTTTTATCTTATCTTAAACACCTATCATAATGAAATAATGAAACTCCTCCCGTAATTTTTTTAATGGTCGTTTGTACAATTAAGAACTAAGGCGACAATTTATTACCATGTAAATTTTCACCACTTATCCAATGATGATGTCGATGGTCTTCCTTTGCTTCTCCTATCTTCCACTTTGCCGGTGACTTTGAATTTCTTCAGGTTCAATTTCTCAATCTGGCGAGCAACGTATACACGCAACTGGAATACACTGTAGACACACATAATATGATGGTGGATGTTTAGCTCTTCCAGTTTCCAGGAAGAATGAATCCTGAGCAATTCGATAAATTTTTTGTTTTGTTTCTGTTTCTGAGAGCAGAAAGATTTATAAAAGAGTGAGAACGGTTGTCCAATATCCCTTCTTCGTCAACTCGGGATAATGCATTGTATGACTTACATTATTTTGACTATGATTCCGCCATCCCAATTCATAGTGCAATTATCATTATTACAAAAACACTAGCAGGTTCCTCAAATAAATTGTTTCTTCCTGCATGTCCTTTCCGTACGTCCCCGTTCCCCTCCCGCCGTCCCCTCCCCTCTCCTGCCCCCCCGTCCCGCCATCTCCCCTCCTGCGTTCCATATGTTCAGTCTTTCATTCAAATTTTTTCATTTTTCATGTATTACCAATATTCATTTTCGTATATTATATGAACAATAAATCAAATTTGGTACCTAACACAGGTACCTGTTGAAAATATCTACAATTCTTGATTCGATTCAAAGTATTAGGCGGGTACTTCAATAATTTTGCAAAATGTCATTCTCAAATTTTGACACTTTTATCAGTTTTGCAAGAGTTTTTGAAAACTTTTCAGATGTATTGTCATATCAGAAACCTTCGCGGAGGTTTAAAGAAGGTATTTTGAAAGTTTCAAACATTTCCTATGCTTAATGTAGCAATACAAAGACATCTCATATACTCACTCACTCACTCGCTCAGCTACTCACACATCCCTAAGCAAACATTATTTTTATTTTTGTGTATATAGATTAAACTGACATAACGGTAGTTAGTTTTTTTTTTTTTTTTTTTTTTTTATTTAGTAACTATATAATATTTTTTACATTTTTATATGAAACATGTTAGTTAGATGTATATATAAAATATATTCGTAGTCCTCCTCACTAGGAGATCCTGTGCTGAGGGGGACTATGCTTTGGATAAGTTTTTCAGCGACTTCTATGGTTTAACTTTATTGATTTTGAGTTTGTCATATACCTTTAAAAATTGGCGAGTGTGTTACATCATTTGTCTGTGACATTGAAATAGTTCCTTATGCTGAGTAGGTACTCATAAATTGACTACACTCAAGAGTTCGCAACAGTCGAGCTCCGAATTTACAATTTTAAAAGGGAAACATAGGTCACTTATCCTTCGCCGATCCTCAAATGTGTGTATTTTAAGGGTTTTTAATAAAAAAAATTGTAGTGTAGTTAATTTGTTCAAAGGGGATGTTTCACTTAAAATTAATAATTTGTAGAAACTTTTACTGAATTCTTTCGTCATGTTCTAGTGAAGACGTGTGATATCGTGACCAGAGCGAAGGACGCCATCTTTTCTAACCCGCCACTAACCAGCAAGTCCGCTGGGCTGGAGTGCTCCTACAACGTGGAGATCAACAACCCTCGTGTCTGTCAGATCAGGATTGACTATGATATCCTCACTCTGTCGCAGCCTACCCTCGTAAGCAGAATATATCCCATTACCATTCAGAATCGAGACTGTGTTGCTTGAACTAGCAGCAGCGTTGTTTGATGATTAGTTCTGTAATAGTCATGTACTTCCCTACCTTCATCTTCCCCATCTCCTTTACTTTCGCACTCTTTTCAGCCTTTCAACGTATTACCCCTGTAAGGGATGCCACATTGCCACAGTCTCCGGTACAGTGGGAATCAGTTGGGTCTTTTGTGCGGTCTTCACAATTTAAAAACAACTTGCAAATAATTTAATTGAAAAGAGTGTGACTGATTGTTCAATGACTGTTCGTCATCACTTTTTACTGGAAATAACACAATGTCTTTATTACAGTTTGTTGATTACTATTCCGCCATCCCAATTCACAGCCTAAAGGCCTGTTCAGATTGAGCATATAAATATAAAAGATCATGGCACGCCAAATATCGCTCTCACAATCCCTTCAGACCGTTCACACCTAAGGCGCTTTATGCGCACATCAACCATAGACAATGCACATCTTATGCCATAACCCGCTCTTGAGGCGATATGCCAACAGTTAAGCGCCCCCCACTCCGACGAAAACAGGAGAGTGGGTCATTTTAATTACGGAGCTGCCTAGACCGGTGGATGACAGATGTCAAGTTGATAGATTCAGTACAAAAAAATGCGCACTCCGTGGTTGCTCGCTAATTCATCTGACCTCCTCTCCTCTCCTACCGTAGGAAGAAATATTTGATAGCGTCGTGTGAACGGTAACGAAACATAAGCGCTCGCAGTTCAACAGATATCTGCTCGCGGTAATCTGCACAAGCCAATTCACCTCCAAGCCAATTCACTCCGGTTCCGTTCCGACAGCCCCCTAGAGTAGATGTCGCAATTTACATCTACGATTTGGTGGTTTGTTCTCCGCGTCAAACTTCACTCTCAGTCTCTAACTTGGCAATTCGCCATCCGCCGCCGCCTACATCGTCGTTCTGACCCACGTCAGTTCGCCGCAGTTCAGTGAAACCAAAGTTCCCAGTGATTAAGTGATAAAGGAACCGTCCCGCCCTCCGTCGCGCCCTCGGCAGCGCTAATGGCCGCCCGCTACTGCCGCGTACCTTTTCCCGCCATTATCAACCGTCATTCCGACTCGTGCCTAAATTCCCGCCCACCGCATTCGCGTCTACCCATCGCCACAATCTACCTACATTCAGTTACTATCCCGAGTTTAACTTCAGACAATTCAGTGTTTTTTGAACTTTCGTGTCCCTCAGTTTATCCCCGTGTTTGCGGCTCGAGCTGATCCGCCCGAAAGAAGCAGTAGGGGCTCATCGCCCGCCAGAAAAACAGCCACCCACGAAACCAGCACTGAATCTACATCTACATCCAGACCAGCATCACCCCGCAGATCATCCGCAGCGACCACCTCCTCCACCCAGTAAGTCTTTTCCTGTACTTGGCATACAGCTTCCTCCAAGCAGTAAAATCACTCTATTCAAATTCAAATTAAACTCAATCTTCTAGCAATTTTTTCATTCTCCACCGTCCCCCTCTCACTAAATCGACATGGCTCACCCCAACCCCCCAGCACCCAACCCAACGTCCGAAGAAGAAATTCGTCAAAACCTCGAATTAAATCGAATACCTTCGCGCCCGCCCCGACGCTAGCAAATACTCCCTAGATGAGATGATCCACGTGTTCCATAGGACCCATCATCAACTCTTCAGCCCAGTTCCCCTCTTCCCCCTTTTCCCTTTCGCTCACCGTACAGCTCGCCCCAGCCCGATTCGGGAACCTCTACCCCAACCAACCGCCCCCCCTACTTCCCCTCAAACCTCCCCTCGAAATTCACCTCCGCCTTCCAGCCCAAAATCCTGTTGTATTGTGTTGAATATAATAACACGATTGTAATTGGAATATCATTTATTAAACCAGCCGTGCTGACTGACAGTTGACAAGTGCAAAGACAACATATGAAAGTAGTCATAGACAATAATATAAGATCATAGATACTCATACCAACAAATCCGAACCGCCCCTCTACCGTCCCCCAATCTCAACGCCCCCCCTACCGCCCTACAACTTACCGCCCCCAACTTACCGCCCCCCCCCCCTACATACCGCCCCCCCCCCCAACACACCGCCCCCAACATACCGCCCCCAACATACCGCCCCCCACTCACCGCCCCCCCCACTCACCGCCCCCCCCCCCCCCAAACCGATCGCCCCATTACCGCCCCCAAACCAAACGCCCCCTAACCACCCACAAAACCTCCCCTACCGCCCACAACTTACCGCCCCCAACTTACCGCCCCCCCCCCCCCCTACATACCGCCCCCCCCCCCAACACACCGCCCCCAACATACCGCCCCCAACATACCGCCCCCACTCACCGCCCCCCCACTCACCGCCCCCCCCCCAAACCGATCGCCCCATTACCGCCCCCCAAACCAAACGCCCCCTAACCACCCACAAAACCTCCCCTCGCAGCTCACCTTCGACTTCCACCCAAGGCTTCCCCTCCAACGTGTGTAGACACAACTCCATTTCCTCGCGCTCCAGCGACACCTCCGATACCGCCGACGACTCCGAGGCCTCAGGATATTCGGAGTCCGAACTGTCGGCCTCCCACAACCCAGACCACGAAGAAATGGCCTGGGAAACTGTCAAAACATCCCGCAAACGCGTCCGCGACGTCAAATCTCCCACCTGTTCCCCATATAAAACCAACAAACCGTCATCCACCAACAAAAAACGCCCTCTCCGTAACACCTCCCCCCAGATCGTTGCTACCCCCACCCCCCCTCATACCACCCCTATCTCGACTCGACCTGCCACTCCCCCTCAGAGCTCCCCTAACGCCCCCCCAAGATCCCCCATCTCTCTCCCCACCCCCCCCCCCCGAGCTCCCCCATCCCCCTCTCCACTCCCCAAGTAGTGGTATCCACCAAAAGGATCCCCCCAGTCGTGCTCCACTCCATAGCCGGCTGAACTTCCATCGAAAAATCCCTTGCCGAGAGGGGCATAGACTTCTTTGCCAAAAATCAGGTAAAGAACATCGCCATTCACCCTAAAACCCCCCGCGATCACCACCGTATCACCAAACTCCTCCTTGAAAGAAAAATCGACCATCACTTCCTTCAAACTGCCTGAGGACAAACCCCTCAGGGTCGTTCTCAGGGGCATCCCCGAGGAGATCACAAGCCAGGAAATTAGTGATGTCCTTGGCATCAGATACCCAGTCATCTCAGTCCATCGCATGCGCGCTGGACCCACCCGCCGCGAAATCCCCCTCATGCTTGTGAACTTAATAAAAAACGACACGGCCAAGAAAATATTCACGGAGTTAACGTCGATCCTCCACTTAAAAATCACCGTGGAACCTCAACGCAGACGCCTCTCGGTAGGCCAATGCCACCGCTGCCAGTCACACGGCCACTCTTCCTCATGCTGCAGCGCCACCCCCCCGATGCGTTAAGTGTGGTGAAAATCACACCACCGCCTCCTGCATCAAAACCCCTGACACTCCAGCTAAATGCGCTTTGTGCTCAGGTCCTCATCCTGCCAACTTTAAAGGCTGCCCCGAACACCCCACCCCCCGCTTCCTCAACTTCACTAACCGCTTCCGAACCTTCCCCCACCAACAGCCCCAGCACTTACGACCTCTCATGTATCAGCCTGTCCAGAGACCAAATTCCTGGCCTCACCCCAACTTACAAATTTCAAACTCCACAAACCCCTATTCTCAGCAGTATCGTCTAGATCGCCCCCCCATTCCACCACCCACTAAGCCCCAACCACAATCATCAACACCCACCACCCAAACTCCCCCCCCCCGCCCCCCCATCAGCCTCCTCCGCCTCCTTCCCACCCCCCCCCCCCCCCACGACCCCCAAGCTCCACCTGCCGCCCCCCTACCCACCCCCCCCCCCCTACCATCCCAGCCAACCTGATTCTGCACTCCAAAACGCAGCCACACAACTCGCAAGATCCTTGGAGATGAATTCCCGACTCAATTAACCAACATTAATAACCACTCAATCTCTTTCCACTCTCTCTCCTACATCCAATAAAATCACCCACAATGTCAAGACAAACTCGTAAACCATCAAACCTCCAAGCTGCGTATTGGAACGCAGACGGCAAAGTAAAAGATTTCCGAGGGGAAATTCATCAATTCCTGATGGATTACAACCTCGACGTTCTCCTCATTAATGAAACCTGGTTAAAACCCAGTGTAAAAATTAATTTCCCGAACTACATCACCTACCGCACCGACCGCACCCACACCAACGGCGGTGGCACCGCTATCATCGTCAAATACTCCATAGACCACTGCTTCGTAAATTGCCCCACGTCAGTTAACATCGAAACCACCGCAATAGTCATCAACACCTTAAATAACGGCCCCCTCAAACTCATCTCAGCCTACAGCCCCCCCGGAAGATTATTTACTACCCCTGACCTTGATAACCTTCTAGCCGACCCCCTACCCACAATAATAGCGGGCGATCTAAATGCGAAACACAACTCTTGGAATAGCATAAAAACCAACCAAAAAGGAAGGTTTCTAGCCAACTACGTAGCCGAAAAATCTCTCACAGTAAATGCCCCAGACATACCTACTCTATTTCCAAAACAAGGTAACTACAACCCAGATGTCATCGACATAATACTCATGAAAAATTGCCCTCTCCTTCACACCCTTCAATCAGTAAAAAAACTATCCTCCGACCACGACCCCGTTCTCTTGTTTCTCTCCGACGGCTCAATACCTCAGTACCATCTCATCAAACCACTCGCAAAACATTGGAGGGGACCCACCACTTTCCCAACGGCGTTATAAGGAAACGTATGGTTTCCTCCTTCACCGCACACGTCAAGACTCTACTTTTTTTTGAACGAAGCTACATTTATTTGAACGACTCTAGACCCTCCAATGTCCATGCATACGGGGTTAGTAAGCAGTATGCAAGTACTTACATTAACATTATACAAAAGATAAATAGAAGTAGCAGCCCGTGGAATAATTCTTCTGAAATAGGTAACATCAAAAAGAGATAATAGTGTTAGTAAAAGAAAAAGAAAAATAAAAATAACGGCTGTGACCAGTCGAAGAAACCTTCTGTGAATAAAATAAGTAATGAGGAAAAAACAGTTATATGATTATGTTATAATGTAAGTAATTACTATAGTAGCGGAAATAAAATAAAATATATTAAAAAAAAGCCAGAGAAAGTATTCCATAGACCACCGGGCAGTCCCAATGAGAATGCGTATAGCTATCGGCCCAACTGCAGACGATGCTCGAAGTCCGCGTCCTTTAGCCGGTTCCCCGATTTTGCCTCTAAGAAATGTACTTGGGAGAGAAGGGGAAGTTTTTGAAGACCTTAAGGAAAGATGAGCGTCGGGTTACCGGAGGGGGGACGGAAGGACATCGAGACCGCACGGTTACGCCTCAGGCCAACGCATGTCGATGGGGGAGGCGCGGGCGGATCGCGGGAAGACCGCTCTGTTGTATGTTCGCCTGGCAATGTGCATGGACAGGGTCTATCCCACCCCCTTTCTATGGGGGAATGACGATACATAACATGCACAGTTCAGTTGCGCCACCAAAGAATGGAAACCAAAACTAATCAAGAAAAATAGAAAATAATAAGAGCATTTATACATGTAAAACATAATTTCAGAATCAGTACAGAGTGATAATGTATCAAGCGATACTGTCATCACTACCATCGCTCACCAAGATGACCTATCGAGGTAAAAACATAAATCATTGTTAGCAGAGACCAGAGAAGAAAAAAAAAATAGTCAAACATAATCAGCAATTTATAGGTCACATAAGTTATATTATAGATAGTTCAAAGCATATTCACTAAATAAAGAGTAATAGAGGAGGACCGAAGAAGACGGGAGCAATACGTGTAGCACCTGAAACAAAGATGAATTTAGTCTAGGTCGGCGACTCTAAGTACAGGCCGTCTCTCTACCCAGGACTTGACAAACTTTTTCAAGCATTCGAAATTCTCTTTGTTCGACACAAGGTCAGCATTCCACGCTGGTCTTGTTATTCCGCGCAAACCATCCAACATTTCCTCTCGTGCTTCCTTCATCAACTCGCAGTGCCACAGAATGTGCTTGGCGTCTTGGTTAGTATCACCACATGCGCAGTTTGGGTGAGGAGAGAGGGTCAAGCTATGAAGCCGACCCCTGAACTCCCCATGCCCAGAAAGCATCTGCGTCATGTAGTGATCTAGTTTAATGTATGCCCCTTCCATTCTGAATTTAACTGAAGGAAAGAAGGAGAAAGTCCATCTGCCCTTCGTCGACCTATCCCATCGCTCTTGCCATACACTCAGCGTCCTCTCACGCATCGCTTTGAGCAAGCCAGGGAGGGCCACTACTCCTCCCGGTGTCAGCTCGACTCCCAGGTGGACAGCAGCCCTGCCTCTAATAAGTTCCTTTTTTGTCAATATTTCCCTAATTTCAAGGTCAATCGGCAGGACGCCGGCCAGAACCGGTAATGCATCTGAGGCCACAGTCCTATAAGCGCCCAAGAGCGCCAACAGAGGAGTCCGCTGACCCCGTTTAAGAGCCGAGTTTATCAAGACGTTATCCAAGCGATGCTCCCACACAGAGGCAGCATATGAGACTTGCGACACATATACCCCTCTGTACAGCAGGCGAATCGCCGGAGAACGCAATCCCCACTCGGCAGTTGAGAGTCTTCTCAGTTTCTGAAACAGGGCCTGGGCCCTGTCGGAGGCGTTCTTGACGTGGGCTAGGAACGAGGAAGATCTGTCCAAAATTACGCCTAAATACCTGGTGTTTTCTGCAAATCGGATGGGTGTGCCTCCCATTCTGATGAAGGGGTTCCTGCCTCGGCTGAGCATGCCCTTCATAAGGAGGCCCACGGTCTTGTGGGGAACGAAGTTCAGTCTATTTCTCTGTCCCCATTCAAGGATCACTTGTAAACCTTCTTCAGCCTTAGATTCCACTTCCCTTCTACTGTTCCCAGAGACCAAAAACAATTTGTCATCTACGTAGTCGACCGATATACAACCTTCAGGCAAGGGCAACCTGGAGGAGTCGTCAAACAAGATTTTCCACAGGTCGGGTCCGAGGACCGACCCCTGCGGACATCCCATGTCGACTGTTCGAGTGATTAAAACGTCCCCGTGCCCTATGATAACTGTCCTACCACTTAGGTAGTCACTAATAATCTCAAACAGTTTACGCGGGCAATTCCTGCTTTTCAGCTTGGTAAGTATCATCGGCCACCACGCGTGATCAAAGGCACCCGAGATATCCAAGAAGATGCCTATGACGTACCTCTTTTGGCATACCCTCACCCATTCAAGCGCATATTTAATGGCGTGCTCCGTGGATTTGCCGGGGACAAAGCCGAATTGAAGATCGCTAGGCGGCGTTAGGGTGAGGTGTAGACGGTGCTTGATGATGTTTTCCAATATTTTACCTAGAATTGGCAATAATGTTATAGGTCTATAAGCTCCTATGTCCGTCTTCGGCTTACCGTTGCCCTTTGGTATAATCCGGAGCACGCCCTTCTTCCATTCCGTAGGGAATTTTCCCCTACGCAAGCACGTCTCCAACACCTGGTAGAACTCCTCTTTGGCGTGGATCCAGACATTCTTCGCAATTATTCCATTCAATCTATCAAATCCCGGTGCCTTTTTTGGACCCAAACCCTTAATTATTATCTCCACTTCGATTCGACTTAACGGTGGCACGCCGTTCCCCTGGGCGGGCTCACTAGGTGGTAGCCGTGACAGATTTCTAATCTGTTTATGGTGAACACTTTCCCCTATTACTGAGTCTAACGGAACTAACTTGCCCAGAAGTGTCTCAAGAGTGGAGGTAACATCGACACTCTCAACGTTCCCGAGCACCACGCTCGACAAGTAACTTTCAGATCCTTTTCCCGTTTTTCCAACGACGCTGTGGATTTCCCACGGGTTGGCGTTACCCACTTCATTAACCCAATTATGCCAGGCAGCTCGTTTTGCCGAAAGGACACCCGAGCGATAGGCACCTCGTGCGGCCCTAAAGCGGGCTTGGAGGACAATAGCCTCTTCGGGCGAGCATAAACTCTGCCTGACCACACTGAGATTCCTGTAAGCGCTTTTAAATGTACCCTTCAGCAAAGTCAGCTCTTGTGTCCACCACGGCGTCCTAATAGCCTTTTTAGGGTTAGTTCTTCCCAAAGAGGCTTCTGCGGCCGATACCACCGCCGCGTTGAAAAAATTCCCCAAATTGTCCGGTTCCCTAGCTGCTACGTCGTGAAAGCCCCTTAATGATTGACGTAGCGCCTCCCCGAATTTATCCCAATCCGCCCTTGTGGTTCTGAAATTCCACGTAGACCGTGGAGCTTCTGTCTTTGGAATACCCACAGAAAAGGTTATAAGTCTATGATCAGAAACTAACGCACACTCGTGAACTTTCCACTGAGATATTTTAGTCGCAACAGATCTAGAACATAGAGTGAGATCAATGTTGCTTTCGCCTCCGGCTCCTGAAAAAGTAGAAAGCATGCCCGGTTCATTGAGGATGAACAGACCTTGCGCCGCAATAAGGTCTTCGACAGCAAAGGATCTTTCCGTCCGAATTCCGTTATAGTCGAACCAGAGAGGCGATCGCGCGTTGAAGTCTCCACCGATAATTACGTTTCGACCTCTTAATTTGTAAAGCGCTCGCGTTAAGCTCAAAATATGTGGTTCAACAGGATTACCGTATTTAAAGTAAACGGAGATCACGATGATTTCCGTGTTAGCTAATTTAATGGATACACAGGTTTGGTACTCGTTTGAGAGCCCTCCCAAGAGGAGGGGTCTGATCAAGGAAGTATTGACCAGGACACCCGCACCCGGAGAGGAACCCACCTCGAGCACCGCACCCGGACTATTAATTCCAGGAGTTTTGCCTTGCCACACGTACTGCTCCTGAATAAGCATGATGTCTATGCCAAGGTCAGACATCACCCGCTGGGTCTCCAGGGTGGCCACCCGAGATCTTTGCAGGTTTGCCTGACCAATGGTGAGGGAATTAGCGCCCGCCATAGTCCGTCATACGTACTTGGACCTCTATAGCCGCTCTGTGGGCAGGGCAAGCACGATCTCCCGTAGAGTGGTTCGCGTTTTACCTTCCGGTACCGTGGGGTAGAACAATACTGTCGGCTGTTGAGGAGGTAAGCCGCGCTCCTGTCCATCGACAAAGATCGAGGCGCTAGGTGTCGCGCCAGCCGCACTCGCGTACGTTCTTTTGCTCGCGTTTGTTTGTTTTTCGCCTGAGGGGGAGGCAGCAGTCGGTTTATGTTTGATTAAATAGTCGATTTTTTCAACTAAGCCAGCTTGAGAGGTAATGACTTCCTCGAGAGCGTTAGCCCTTGCCTTCAGCGACGCATTCTCCACAACCAGGATAACTAGGTCTCTCTTGATTATGTCGATCGCTTGAGCGACAACTTGTTTCTCCTCCTTGTTCATTTTGTTCCTACCCTCCGTGACGGCACCTGTAATTTTTGCGAAACCACTCGCAAGAAAATCTTATGGCAAAAACTTCCCAAACTATTAGAATCAATAAGAATCCAAACCTCCATCACCGACGAAGAAAGCCTAAATCTAGCCACCAAAAATTTCTCCGAAGATGTAAAATCCGCATTAAACCTTGCCACCGTCGAAATCGCCAACGACAAACACAGACCCGACCTACCCGCAGAATTAAAAGAACTCATAAGAGAGAAAAACTCCGCCCGTAAAGAATGGCAAAGATTCTCAAACCCGATCGACCGCATTGGCATGAACCGACTCGCCTACCAAGTCAAAGTCGAACTCCAAAGATTCAGAGACGAGCAGTGGCATGACTTCATCTCCACTCTCGAAGAAGACAGAACCGCCCTTTGGAAACTCTCCAAATCCCTTAGAAAACCCCCAACCAGAATATGTCCCCTTACGGGCCCAAAAGGCACAGTCTATTCCTCCCGAGACAAAGCCGAGACTTTTGCCGACAGCCTCGAAGAACAATTCTCCCCGACCATGACCTACGACAACCCTCAATTCGTTGCTACTGTAGAAGCAAAAGCCTCATCCCTCATGAGTGAAACCCCCATCGACGACCAAATCCCCTTCACAACCCCTCAGGAAATCACTAAAATCATAAAAACTCTCAACACTAAAAAGTCCCCTGGACCCGACTCCATCTCAAATAAAATTCTAAGATGCCTCCCCTCAAAAGGCATCTGCTCCCTCACAGCCATCAGCAACGCGTCCTTCAGACTCCGAATTTTCCCACAAGACTACAAAATTGCCGACGTCATTCTCATCCCCAAACCCGGTAAAGACCCCCTTCAGGCCCAAAACCACCGGCCAATCAGCCTACTTCCCTGCACAGGCAAAATCCTAGAAAAACTTATCCTCGCCAGACTCAAAAAAATAGTAGACGACCTCCAACTCATCCCCGACTTCCAACACGGCTTTCGATCGGGCCACTCTACTCTTCACCTACTTTTGCGGATGGTTGAAGAAATTACAAACGCCTTCAACTACAACCAATGCACAGTAGTCCTCTCCCTAGACGTCCAGAAAGCTTTTGACAAAGTCTGGCACTATGGACTCATTTATAAAATGTTCCTCCTATGGATCCCCCTCCCAATGATCCAACTCATAGGACACTTCCTCAAAGATCGTAAATTCAGAATTAAACTCGACGGAATTTTTTCAACCATCAGACCACTCACAGCAGGAGTCCTTCAGTGATCCATTCTCTCACCAGCCCTCTTCAATATCTACCTAAGCGATATCCCCCGTCCCAGCACCCAAAACCATCGCACAAAAATAGGCAAATTCGCAGACGACACCGAAATCATGTCAACCTCAGTGAGCCCAAAAACCGCCACCCGTAGAGTTCCATCCCACGCCACAAAATGTGAAGTCTTCTTCAAAGAATGGCGCATAAGCATAAACCCCTCCAAAAGCGCAGCCTGCGTCTTTTCAAGAAAAAACTCCATCCGAAGGCCTCCCAACATCCAGCTTTTCGGAGAAAACGTCCCCTGGGTAAAACACATTAAATACCTCGGCGTCACCCTAGACAGTAGACTCACCTGGAAAAAACACATTAGCGAAACTCTAGCCACAGCATCAAAAACTTTTGGAGCCCTTTACCCAATGCTATGCAAAAGAAACAAACATCTATCAGTTAAAAATAAACTCCTCATCTACAAAACAACAATAAGACCCAAACTCACTTACGCAGGCCCCATCTGGGCAAACGCCTCAGACTGCCATATGAAAAAACTCCAAATCTTCCAAAACAAAGTAATTCGTACAGCCCTGGGCGCTCCCAAGTGGTTGAGAGTGTCCCAACTCCACAAGGACTCAGAAGTCCCGTTTCTAAAAAACCACATCGTAAGTCTCGCGGAGCTAATTTTGAACATCTGGCTGTCACAGTTATTTTGTTTTCGCCTAGGAAAAAATAATCTTTTTTTATTATTTTAACTAATATTTTTATGTTTTCTGGTCAATAAAAGTGTAGTGTGTTGTTCCTTGAGGATTCTTCTCCCCTCTGATCTTCCAGGAGTCACTTTTAGTCGCTGATTTCCAGATATTTATAACCTTTTTTATTTCTGTCACTTTCCATACATTTTTTCTTTTGTAATTTTGTGAACAATGGAGGAGGACCCCCCTGGACACCCTAAAAAGCCCCCAGATCCTTCCCCTGACCCCCCAGATGGTGAAAATGTAGTAATTTCAGACAGTGAATCTGTCATTCTGACTACCACAAAAAAAGGAAGTTTAGTCCCTCTTCCTCAATAAAACATGACTCTCCTTCTTCTTCTCAGTCTTCACCTGCTCTTCCTCAACCTCCTCCTACAAACTTTTATTCTCCTCATTCCTGTGGCCCGTTCATTGTGTACGCTCAAAAAACTGAGCAAGGTAAAACTATCCACCCTCTTGAATTTGGTAAATTTCTATCAAATAGCAAGAACCTTTCGATTAAGCCTGGAGGTGTAAAAACTGAGGGTCGCTTCCGAATCTCTGTTGAATTCCTCTCAGGTTCAGCCGCCAACAACTTTATCAAAAACATATTTATTTCATCAAATTCTAAATTCAAGGCGTACATCCCAACTTTCAAAGTCACTCGAATGGGCCTCGTCAGAGGTATCTCGACCGATCTGTCCATTCCAGAAATCCTGTCTTCACTTTCAACCCCCCAACATATTGGCAATCCCATAAAAGCCAGGAGGTTAAATTATAAGGACTCTTCTGAGGGCATCGTTTCCTGGAAGCCCTCCCAATCTGTCGTCATCACATTTGAAGGACAATCTCTTCCCTCCCATATTTATTTATTTTTCAACTCCTTACCAGTTGAAATGTATACTTATCCCACCACTCAATGTTACAATTGCTGTCGTTTTGGTCATACCAAAGCTGCATGCAGATCCCCTCCCAGATGTTTCAAATGTGGAGAAAACCACACGGCTGACCAATGTTCTTCTCTCTCTTCACCTAAATGTTTTAACTGCTCAGGTGCTCATTCCGCCATTAACTCTTCTTGTCCGGAACAATCTCGCCAAAAAAATGTAAAAATTTCTATGGCCTCTGAGAACTTGTCTTTTCTGCAGGCTTCTAAACTATTCCTGCCTGTCAAAAAATCATTTGCTGAGGTTTTATCCAGTAACTTTTCATCCAACCCACCCGCCTCCTCCTCAACATCTTCTCGTTCAACTAAATTCACATACAAAAACCCTATCTCTAAACCGGCTCCTGGATACGATCAGCAACAACACAACTCACTTCTCTTAAATCCCAATGGTTCACCTCTTTCAAATGCCACAAATGGGTGCGCAAACAATTATAATTCATCCTCAACAAACCATCAAAAGCTTTCTGAACAATTCTCCCAAGATAATTCTTCATTTATTCAAACTCTTATTATGCTTCTAATTGACCTAATTTCTTCTCAAACTAATCTACCGTCCAACGCTGCTTCTATTATTTCCACATTAAAATCATTTATTCAAAATGGCTCTTCAAGATGTCAGAATTCTTCAGTGGAATAGCCGCAGTGCTATTTCTAACAAATTGAACCTTCTTAACCTATTAAATTCAAACCTTGTTTCTGTGGCTGCTATCTCAGAGACATGGTTTACTCCATCCACCCACTTTAATGTGGGAGGGTACTCCTGTCTCCGCGATGATCGCCCGGAAGGTACGGGCGGTGGTGCTGCCCTTTTTATTAAAAAATCCCTTCCGTTTTTCCCAATAAATAATATCAAACCCCCCAATGCTGACTTTCAAATGGTTGCAGCTAAAATAAAGGACACTTTCTTTGTTTCTATCTATCTTCCCCCAACATCGCACTTCAATAAACAAGCGTGGTTGCAAATTGTCCGTCAACTAAGCCCTCCTTTCTTTTTATTGGGTGATTTTAATGCTCATTCTCCCGTCTGGGGTTCTGCTTTCTGTGATCGAGACGGTCGAAGTGTGATGGATTTCCTAGATGAATCCAACCTTTTTCTTTTGAATGACGGATCTCCTACTAGAATCTCTCGCCCCAACACAAACCCCAGTGCAGTGGATCTCTCCATATGCTCTACTAATCTGGCACCTCTCTCCTCGTGGGTGGTGTCCCCCGACCCTTGCTCCAGTGATCATTTCCCGATCACCATCACTTATCAAACTTCTTTCCATTCAGACAAGTCCCATATTTCGACAAAGATTAAAACAAAACACACCAAATGGGACGAATTTAACTCACATATGGATAAGTTTATACAAAATTTATCCTATACCGATACATTATCTGTCAAAGATGACTACGATAACTTCAAATCAATGCTCGTAACTGCAATCAATAAATCAAATCCTCCCCTAAAACCAAATCTCTCAAAAAACTCCCTCCGACTCCCTGGTGGGATGAGGAATGTTCCAAAGTAGTGAGAATTCGGAAAGCTAAATCTCTTTCCTATCGTCACAATATGACTATGGAGAACTATCTCATATACAAAAATGCCGAAGCCAATGCCAAAAGGGTATTGAGGTCAAAAAAAAGATCCGGGTGGTACAACTTCTGCAGTTCAGTATCTCCGAACACTCCAATTTCGGAAGTTTGGTCTATGATTCGAAGATTTCGATCCTCCTTCAGTCCAACATCTCCTCGAGCTTCTCATTCTAAATGGATAGACGAGTTTGTTCAAAATTGATAGGTGTCCTTTTAAATAAAATGATTTCCTTTGCAAAAAACTTCACTGTTTATTTCACTTGGGACATGTTATAAATGTATTATATTACGGTGTCAACACACCGGGCCAAACACTGGCAGTTGTTTACTGTTAAAACTTGCGTTGGGAAGAAGCGATAATAATGAGATGCTAGCACTTTTATAATGTAAAAACCTGCACACATTTAAAGAATCTACCATTATACATTTGACATTAGGAAGTATTACAAAAAAATGGTTTCTTTCTATAGTACGTACTCCGTAGTTAAAACAGGTTGCGAACACTCAGCGACCAGCCAAGCTTCGCACCATTTGAAATATTAACGTCTGGGAGCTTGCTCAAGCAACCCATAGGTGCTGGTAGTATCTCAATTTTTAACATAGCTTCCGCCTCGGGGTTTCTAAATCGCCTATACCGATTTATGAACCCTTCAAGAAAACATAACAAAAACAGGGAAAGACAATCAAGGCAAAAGCAAAAAAAAACACAAATCCTAACTCTAAATACCGTACAAATACTAACAAATAATTTTACCTATTATAAATTAGCAGCCAAAACTAAATAATCCTGCACTGCTTATTATACTATTATTTAAAAATGTACATTCACAAGTTGAATTTTAAGGTGATTAACCTAAACTAATTACATAAACTTAAATTAACCAAAAAAAAATTTTTACATATTTAAATAATAACTTAACACAAAATACTATTATAATAGAACACAACCCAACACAAAATAATATTATAATAAAACCCAACCCAACACAACACAATTGTCTTTTTTTTTTCTTCAAGTCCATTGGTTAGGATCTTCTCCAGGTGCAGTCCACGATATAAGCACCACAGCGCGGGGTGCAATCAATCATCAATTTATAGGTTGTCATGTTGTTCCTGGGATTGGTATCTTTAAAGGGTCTCTTTTTTTAAAAATATTTTCACCCTAAAAAGTTTCATCATGGTCGTCCGGGGTGTCCGGACTGACGGAAGGGTCCGGGGCGTCCGTCACAGGTTCAGCTTCCGGGTCCAGAGGCATTAGACATATCTTTGTGATAGGCCTGACAAAGATTCCTTGAGGGGTTTTCAGGGTAACCACTCGCACTACACCATCCGCGCCGGGATGTGTACATATAACTCGCGCCATTTTCCATAATGGTGGAGGTAAATTATCTTCCTTCAGAATAACCAGATCATCCTTTTGCAGTGCCCGTTGATTACTGGTTTGCCATTTAGTCCTTTTTTGTAGCTCCATCAAGTACTCTCGCTTCCATCTATACCAAAAGGATAACATTAGCGCATGGATTCTCTGATATTGGGTCAGCCTGTTGTCTGGTATGGCTCGGACATCTCTCTCCGGAATGATAGAGGATTTAGTGCCTATGAGGAAATGGTTTGGGGTGAGGGGTTGGTAATCGTGGATGTCATCAGACAAGGAAGTCAATGGACGGGAATTTAGACAGGCCTCAATCTGACAAATTAAGGTATACAAAAGTTCAAAGGTTAAAGCAGAATTACTAGTGACTCTATACAAATGAAACTTTGCTGACTTGACCGCAGCTTCCCACAGCCCTCCCTGACTAGGGGCTCGAGGGGTTATGAACCTCCACTCAATACCTCTGTTAGCTAAATAATTTTGAATCTTGTCGTTGTTCTCTCTCAAACTGGTATACAGCTCCTTGAGCCTATTACTGGCCCCCCGAAAGTTGCTAGCGTTATCGGAAAAGATCTTATCAGGTTCTCCCCTACGGGATATAAATCTCTTTAAACTGTTCAAAAAAGCATTGCTAGATAAATCCGAAACTAATTCCAAGTGAACCGCCTTTGTGGAAAAACAAACAAAAAATACATAAATACGATTTCACGAGTGGAGCTCTCCTCAGTGGCCCACTTTTGGTTGGAATCGGTCCAGCAAAATCGACTCCCGTGATAGCAAACGGTCGGCTCGGTGTGATTCTTTCGCTCGGTAAGCTGCCCATGATTTGGTTACCAATACGAGGATTACACCTAAAACACACAATACACTTATGTAATATCTTTTTAACAGTATTTTTCCCAAAAATAGGCCAAAACCTTAATCTTATTTCAGCTAATAGCGCTTGAGGTCCTGCGTGTAAGTTTACATAATGATAGTGACGTATAATCAATTCGGTTAGCTTATGTTTAGCTGGCAATATAATTGGATGTCTTTGTTGGTACGATAGGTGTGTAGCTAAATTTAATCTACCGCCCACATATATAAGACCATCACATAAAAAAGGATGAAGAGATTTTAAGTTACTATTTTTGTTGACATTTCCCTGGTTTTTTAATGTCTTCAACTCCTTTTGAAAGGCATGTGCCTGAGCTGATTTCAGTAGACAATTCAAACTTGCTTCTAGTTCAGCTACACTTAAATTGCCTGAAATTTTACTTTTAATATTTCTGCAGTTATTCACAAACCGCAGTACATATGCTGTAACCCTTTTCAATTTGATAAATGAGGAAAATTTTCCAAATATTTCCCATTCTTGAATATCAGTAGATAAAAGAATATTTTTACTCTTGAGCTCCGGAGGGTTTGAACAGGAAATGTTCGATATAGGCCAATCGTTGACTCCGTCGGTCAACCAATTTGGTCCATTCCACCATATTGTAGAATTTATCAATTAATCCGCAGTAGCTCCTCTTGAAAGTATATCCGCTGCATTGTCGGATGATGATACGTGTCTCCATTGATCTGGATCACTCAGTTCTTGTATTTCGGCTACTCGATTAGCCACGAAAGTGCTCCAACGAGTAGGTTGACCTTTCAGCCAACACAGCGCTATCGTAGAGTCACACCAATAATATGTGTTGATCTTCATTATATTTAATGCTTGTTTTATAGTTTTCATTAATTTTGCCAGTAGTACAGCACTACATAGCTCCAACTTAGGCAGTGAAATAGACTTCAATGGTGCTACCCTTGATTTGGATGTTATTAAGTGTGAATGCCACTTACCGCTGTGGTCCATTGACACCATATAGATACAGGCTCCGAAAGCCTTCTCAGATGAATCGCAAAAACCGTGTAGCTGTAGCTCTTTTGCTTGCTTGCAAATAATTTTTCTTGGTATTTTCAACACATTTAGCTGAATTAAATCTTGCAGGTAGGTCCTCCAGGGTGCTAATATTTCATTAGGTAACTGATCATCCCATGCTGCTTTGGACTGCCACAGCCTTTGCATTATCAATTTGGCTATGACTATTATCGGCCCTAGGAGTCCCAATGGATCGAAGGTTGATGCGATGCAAGACAATATCTCTCGTTTGCTCTCGGTTGGACCTGATGGCTTCATTATTGCATAAGAAAAGTAATCAGATTCATTGTTCCATGTTAATCCTAATATTTTCTCAGTCTTTGGATTGTCAGTAATAATTTTGTCGGAATCGCCTGAATCGGCACACTTAGCTTGGCCCGACTCGGCTGACAATTCCAACGCATTGGACCTCCACTTCCTCAACGTCATCCCCGCAGATGACAAGATGCTGATTAATTCTTCTTTTAACTTTTTACAGGATTCCAGCTCATCTGCTCCCGTTAACAAGTCATCCATATAGAAGTCATTTTCTATGACCTGACTAGCTCTAGGAAAAATTAAATTATTATCCATACCAATTTGCTTTAAGCATCTTGTGGCCAAGAAGGAGGAAGGTGCCAGTCCATAAGTCACAGTCTTCAGACGATAATGCTTGAGCACATCCTGTGGCGACTCGCGCCATACTATCTTCTGTAGGTCCAGGTCATCTTCACACATGTTAATCTGGCGGTACATCTTCTCGATGTCGGCAGTCATGACTATTTGATGTTTCCTGAAATGCAATAGTTGGTTATATAGATCCTTTTGTATAACAGGTCCTGTCATCAAGGCTTCATTGAGGGAAATTCCATTTGAGGTTTTGGCGGAGCCGTCAAAAACGACCCTCACCTTAGTAGTAGTGCTGGATTCTTTCACTACAGCGTGATGCGGTAAAAAATAGGAGTCACGATCCCCTTTTGACTGGTCACACATCTCCATGTGTCCCAGTTCTTCATATTCACGCATGAATTTTACATATTGTGTCTTTAACTCGGGATGTGACACAAATTTTCTTTCCATGTTTTTAAATCTTTTTTCGGCAGTGAGCAATGAGTTTCCCAACTGATCAATGCATGCCCGACTCGGTAAACTTACTACATATCTACCTTCATCTTCTCTAGTATGAGTACTTACAAAACTGGCTTCGCAAGCCTTTTCTTCTTGAGTTTGAATTTTAGTGGAATTAATCTCTTCCAATTTCCAAAATTTTTCTATTTGATGACTCAACTTATTTATAGATAAACTGCAAAAATCTGATACAGGCCTTTGTTTGGGATACACGTTGATAGGACCGGACACAATCCATCCCAGTTGCGTACGTTGAAGCGTTGGTCCTGACTCGAGTTTCAATCTATCGTTGTTTAGCATTTCCCAGAAGCTCTCCGCGCCCAACAGGATGTCGATGGGTGCAGCTATATTGAAGTTCGGGTCTGCCAGCTCTAGTCCTGGTGGTATTTTGAACTCTTTTTTCGCCATTGTCACTTGTGGTAAATTGGTTGTAATTTCCTGTAAAATCAGACATGATATTTCGCGTTTATAATCCGTATTAAGCGAAGTCATCTCCACTGAAATTCTCTTTTTTATGTGTGTGATATTATTATGGATCCCAGACACGGGTTTGTTTATCCATTCACATGGTAAATTTAATTTATTAGCAAATTCAGCTCTCATAAAATTACTCTGCGCACCAGAGTCAATCAGGGCGCGAGCCTTAAACATTTTATTGTTGGCCCCCACAATTCCTATGTAGGCGGTTGACAATAATATTATTTTTTCTGCCTTTTCCGATGCAGAAAAATTCGACACTATAACCTCTTTATTAGCATCCATATTTGAGGTCTCCGGCGGAGGTACCTCCTTGTGTAGTAGAGTATTGTGGCTATACTTGCCACAAATTTTGCAGGTTAGGTTTGTCTTGCAACTCTGTGCTTGATGACCCAACCTCAAACATTTAAAACACGCCCGGATTGATTTCGTAGCATCAATCCTATCCTGTAATTTTAATTTTAGAAATTTTTTGCAAAAATAAATTTGATGACCTTTATCATTACAATAAATGCAGTTGTTTGCCTTTATTGCCAAGAATACCGATGAATCTTTTTTGTTATTATTGTTGCCTATTTGCATTTTATGTAGGTTAGAAGATTTTTTCTCTGAAGCATTCATAAGCTCCAATACTTGTGCCCTAGCAGATAAACATTTTATGAATTCCTTTAATGTAGGTAATTCACCTTGCAATGTATATTGTTCCCAATTTCTCCGGGTAGCTATATCCAATTTATTTGAAATTATGTAAATAATCAAAGGATCCCAATGATCTACTTTAACTCCGATGTTTTGTAACGCTTTCAAATTGACATTAGTTTCATCAATTAAATACCTTAATGCTACAGGCTCTTCATGTTTCATATCCTTTAATTGAAATAGAGTTTGGATATGTTTATGTACGGTAGCCCTGAGATTCGCAAATCTGTCGTGCAACAATTCCCAAGCCGATAGGTAGTTTAATTCCGAAACTTCTAGATTAGCAATTATTTTCAATGCGTTCCCTTTCAGCGCAGATTGCAAGTAAAAGAATTTTTGGACGTTGCTCAAGGAACTGTTATTATGAACCAAAGTTTTAAAGGTTTCAACGAAATTTACCCAATCTTTTTGATTCCCATCGAATTCTCTCAATTGGAGAGTTGGAAGTTTGATTTCGACCCTACCCTCGTTAATTGAGTCAATCGCCCCCTTGGCAGCCGCTAATACTGAAAAATATTGATTTTCAAACGTCTCACGCTGAATAGAATTTTCCAGTTCCTCATCCGATAAAATTTCAATTTCGTCCTGTATAGATTCGAATTGATCTAACAATGGCTTAATTCGGTCGTACCTCAGTTTAATTTCAATCGCGGACAAGGAGTTTATAGAATCCGCGAAACGCTTCAATTTCCCCTTAATCACGCCTCTCTTGGCTATTAAAGATTTGATCTTATCCATTTTGTGTACAAATACCTTTTCGTAGCTTAATCCCTGATAAAATGTGTTCCGACAATGCGTATTTATTTATTTGAGAAGCTACCCGCCTGAAAGACAACAACGACAATATTCCTGGCAATTATTAATTGAGAACCTAATGTTCAATCATTAATTGAGAATCATGAGTTGCATAAAATCTTTACTTGGGTAGTGATTTTATTTTTTACAATACAATATTTATGGGATTAATCTTGTTAAAAAACTACGAATGAGTTCTGAATGGATGTTAAAGGAAATGGGTACGGGTGGGAAGGCACTAAAAACTTATCTCATTTCCGATGTGAATCCAGTCTTCCTTTGTTCATCTTTGTGATTCCGGTAATTGTAATTTTGGTCATCTGTATTAATTGGCAGCTGGTTCTTGTTTTTTTATATTATTGCAGTCCTCTGATTGCAATCCGGATCGTAAGGCCCATGTTCAAAATTGATAGGTGTCCTTTTAAATAAAATGATTTCCTTTGCAAAAAACTTCACTGTTTATTTCACTTGGGACATGTTATAAATGTATTATATTACGGTGTCAACACACCGGGCCAAACACTGGCAGTTGTTTACTGTTAAAACTTGCGTTGGGAAGAAGCGATAATAATGAGATGCTAGCACTTTTATAATGTAAAAACCTGCACACATTTAAAGAATCTACCATTACACATTTGACATTAGGAAGTATTACAAAAAAATGGTTTCTTTCTATAGTACGTACTCCGTAGTTAAAACAGGTTGCGAACACTCAGCGACCAGCCAAGCTTCGCGCCATTTGAAATATTAACGTCTGGGAGCTTGCTCAAGCAACCCATAGGTGCTGGTAGTATCTCAATTTTTAACAGAGTTCTTGGACAAAATTGCCCCCCTTCTGTACCTAACTTAGATGAAATAACTCCAATCCACAACACTCCTATGTCTGATCATTGGCTAGACTCTCCATTCACTTTAATTGAATTAAAAAATTGTTTATCAACAGTCAAGGACTCATCTCCAGGCAGAGATGGTATACCTTATAGCATTATCAAAAATAGTAATGATAATGTTCTAAATCACTTTTTAAGCATCTTAAATAAAATCTTCCAGACGGGCATAATACCTGATGACTGGAGTTCTCAAATAATCATCCCAATTCTAAAATTAAACAAATCACCCAATTCTGGATCCAACTATAGGCCAATTGCTCTTTCATCCACCCTTAGTAAAATTTATGAAAAATTATTAAAAACCGGTTAGAATTTTTTGTCGAGAGTAATCATCTTCTCTCTCCATCCCAATTTGGATTTAGGAAGAAGAAATCTACACAAGTTAACCTTGCCATCATCAGCACTGATATTAATTTATCCATTTCTAACAAAGAAGTATGTCTTGCAGTCTTTATAGACATAGAAGGCGCCTTTGACAATGTTTCCATCCCAGTTCTTAAAAAAAAACTTTTAGGCCTTGGCTTACCCCTCATGTTTGTCCAATCTATTATTAATCTTTTTCTCGATAGGAAAATTTTCATTGAGCTACCAGATGTTACTCCTCAGAGTAGGTCAATTTGGAAGGGTTTACCCCAAGGCGATGTATTATCCCCCTTACTGTATAATATATACACACACGATATGCATGTCACCATTCCCCCTCAAGTAAAAGTTGTTGAGTTCGCAGATGACATAGCTTTCTTCTTATCATCCAAAGTCATTCCATCCGCCGTCAAATATCTTAATGAAGCCATGGATGCCCTTTGCACATGGCTCACTTTAAATGGTCTTGAACTTTCAGTACAAAAGAGTCAGTGTGTCACCTTCTCAAATCGTCATAATAACTCCCCTGTTCAAATTTTATTTAAAAACTCTCCAATCCCCAATGCTTCCGAAGTTAAATTTTTGGGAGTAACATTTGATAGGAAACTTAAATGGTCTTCCCACATTAATAATATAGTTACTAAATGTGAACATTTTTTAAATATTATCAGATCATTGACTGGCGTTTGGTGGGGTGCACATCCTATCTGCATTAAGTTGCTCTACAATGCACTTATTCGAAGCCATCTCGACTATGCCTGCCCACTTTTTAGTACTGCATCCAAAAATGCACTCGGTAAATTAGACAAAATTAATCTAAGTCATTGCGAATAATAACTGGCGCGATGCAATCGTCGCCCATCAATTCCCTTCAAGTAGAATGTTCTGATCCTCCTCTTTATTTAAGGCGTCAACTATTTGCTGACAAATTTGTTCTTAAATGTTTAAATTCTAAAAGTCATCAGGTTATTCCCAGAGTCTCGTTCAACGACTCAACACATTCACATTCATCTACAATCAGAGCTTGAACTAAACCTCTCCCTGCCATCTGTAAAAATTTTCGCTCTCTCTCAGAGCTTCAAATTATCAAAAATGATCTTCTTCCTTTGTACAAATTAAAATATAGTCACGTCACCCTATCCCCAACAATTTTAGAAGGGATCGGCATCCTTAAAAGTCATTCCAATCTCCCAGCC
This sequence comes from Limnephilus rhombicus, assembly GCA_929108145.2. Classification (NCBI taxonomy): domain Eukaryota; kingdom Metazoa; phylum Arthropoda; class Insecta; order Trichoptera; family Limnephilidae; genus Limnephilus; species Limnephilus rhombicus. Next base: position 4,238,663 of record OV815296.1, read on the forward strand.
CGTACTGTCAATAATATGTTCAATGACATTATTTCTTCTAAATGGCCCAACTCTTCTCTTTTATTTACTGATGGCTCCAAATCTCCGGACTCTCCTGACTGTGGTATTGGTATTAACGTTTACCACAATAATTCTAATGAAAGAATATTTTATTCAATTTCAAACCAATTTTCAATATTTTCTGCCGAGTGCATTGCGATTATTGAATCTCTCAAATATACAAGGTGTCCGAAAACTCGTAGTACAAGCGGAAAACTGGTGAATCCTCATCACATTTGGAGTCGATTTTGTAGTATAATTTTTTTTGATTTGAGCTTTCGTTTTCGAGTAAATCGAGTCAGAAGTTGATTTTTTTTTTTGGTCAAATTCTTATAAATTATTATTGACGATCATAGTACCTAACTAAAAAAAACTATTTAAAAGAAAACAAACAAAGAAATCCGGATTTAAAGCATTATCTTGAAATTATCCATAATTTTATTCCGTGTTTTTCGGTCATTTCATGGTTAAAAACAGCTGGCCTAATATTATTTTCGCGCTCGTCAGAGTGCAATGCGAAATTTGCTGTCCCTTTCTGCGCTCGGTTCAAATTAGAAGAGGTAAGCTACATTTTTCAAAAAATGACTTGACCTTGAACTGTGAGCTCACAAACCAAATTCTTTACCCGAGAAGCATACGGATGCAAGTCCAAAAAGGTAAATGTTCAGGAGAGCCAAAAAAGTATTTTTTCTGTAACTATGGTCTCATAACTGCTAACCCTGTACAAATCGCAAGTGCGCCCCACGGTTGAATTTGGCAGCCACCTCTGGTCTGGAGCTCCAAAATACCTGAAAAATACCCTCGACTCTGTGCAGAAACGGGCGGTCCGTTTGATAGATTCTCCCATCTTAACAGACGGATTGCAATCTTTAGAGCACAGGCGTCGGGTGGGAATGCTATCCTTGTTCTACCGGTATTACAATGGAAGATGCTCCGAGGAACTAGCATCATTGATCCCTTCGGCCCCGGTGCATAGTCGGGAAACACGCCAAACGCGTGCCCAACATTTGTACACAGTTGACATTTGGCCCTGAGGGAAATTATTTTCCTCAGGGCCTCCTGTGTGGAGTTAATGTAAAAAAAAAAAACTTCTTCGGATATCCGTGCTGATAGATAACAAAAAAAGTAATTATTAATCAATTAGTTTTGTTTTAAAAACGAGCAAATGAATCGAAATATTTTATAGTAAAGCCTTTAAAAATAGTTGTTTAAAAAAAAACGCTGACTTGAGTCAAACAAAAACATGGACTTGAGTCCTACTGCCTCTAATTGAAGTGGACTATTTTGTTATGACATGTGGTGTATTATAAAAGGAATAAAGTCCATGGTACATCCTTCTGCTTCTAAGATAGTTGTTGCATCATGGAACTAGGATTGCATGGAAGCGGTATAGGCATTTCAGAACGTACTAAACCGTCAAAACCTGTGTAGCTATCTCCATTTTTGGCCGGCGTGAAGAGGGGATAGAAACGGGGTTACCGCCCAGCGCGCGGGGGCAGGGTGAGCGTTCTACAGAAAAGGGCCGAACTGGTAATGGGATTAACATTATTTATTTTATTTTTTAATAAAAAAAAACTTTTGTCAGTTTTTTTTTCATATTTTAGGCACAAAATATAATTACCCATTTTGTATTATTTGCTGAACGAATTTCTTTATCAAAATTAATAGTTTACTTACTTTTAACCACTTTTATTGTTTATAAAAAACCGGCATATTTCGTGAGCAATGCTCACTTCCTCAGGGTTTACTTATTTAAAAGATAAATTAAATGAAGACAATATTAACGAAACTCAATAGAAAATCTGAAAACAAAAAAATCTGAAAAAAATATGGGCATAACTGGAAGGTTTTACTGACAAAGTTAAAAATAAAATATAGAAAAGTCAATAGATGTCGTATATTAAAAATAAAATGGTTAAAAATATATCCAGGCCCTTTCTAGATAGCATTTAGTTCGGGTTTGAATCTTGCAATCATACATGTAGATAGCAGCCAATTAAATACGCGTCAAGAAAATGAAGATAATGTCGGTAGTTCTTAGTCAAAGTATGATACAGTTAAAAATGACCGAATCGGATAGGGACACATTAACTCAGTTGGCAGAGTTGCGGGCCCGGAAAGCCGAAGTTCTTGGGTTCGTGTCCCGATTTAAAGGAAGCGGCAATACGGCCGGAAATGTACCTAACTTATATTATTTTTAATTATTAAATTTTGAAAACACAGATCAATTGAATAAAATTTATCTGCGCGCACCGGGATTTGAACCCGCGACCTCCGGATTGCTAGTCAAGAGCTTTACCCCTCGACCACGAGGGCATGTCAATGTGACTTTTACATGACAATACAGTGATTATAAACTTTGAATTAACATTGTAAACATATTTAAAAGGAGTGTTAAATTAGTAGGAAAAAAAAACTAAAAATAACAGTGCAAAAAAGACAAAGTAAAAATGTTTAAAAACTAATAAGCAAAATGATAAAAAACACATACCTATGACATGTGTAAATCACAACTTTATATTTGTGCGTTATGATTAATAAAAACATAAAAGTTTTTTGGTAATTTTTAATTATTATAATTTAACTTGACTGATACGGCCCATCGGCAGTCGGAGTTCACGTGATAACATCGGGCCCATGGCGATGGCGGTTGAAATGAACACGCCGAAAATTATAAAATGTATATTTAAGCTATGTTTAAACACTTTCCTGTGAAAGGTAAGACCGCCTTTCTTCTTAAAGGTCTTCATAGAACTACTTTTACACAACTTTACGACGCGGTGGACCATTTTTCTATGTTTTATGAACGTTTTTCTGGGAGCTCTATGCGCGACCGAGGTGTAAAAGCCAATGTCAGCCATCTAAAAACCGTTAGGTAAAATTTTTGAAAAGGCATACTTTGGGAGGGTGGGCGCACTTTACATGCCGTCTCTCTAATATCCATACTCTTAGTGTTGCATCATGGTAATTGCATCCATATGCAATTTTGAAAATCCTATTTTTCTTCATGTTAGGACTCTTTCTGCCACTGATAAACATGATAATTTACTTCAAGTCTGCATCAAAAACTCATTTCTTCAAATTTTGGACTTGCATTCGTATCATCGTCGGGTACACAAACAAACATGGTCGCCAACAAAGATGGTCGCATGGTACAGTAGTGTTCGAAACGAATGTGAACAAGGTTATTATCATTTTTTTAAATAATGTAATAATTAGATTGAAAAAATAGTATAAAGCTAATTTTTTCTCCATCGACTACTACCATTTAGACAAGTGCTTAGCCAAAAATCCCCGCCCCTACCCCTCCTTGCTTCCCCCCCTGTGCCCCCACAAACATGAAGAGTGTAAGGGTTTCGTAAATCACGTCCATCTCGATTACCAAACAACATATTGGATTGCAATTTTTTATATTCTCTTTGCTGTAACATTGTCTACAATTAATGTCCAGTTAACTTCCGTCGTAACTTTTACCGTTTGTTTGTAATTCGTATGAAAAGATAAATTTTTTTGGCACGTAATTTTACTTTTTGTCACAGAACTTTTTACGCCGACATTTTATGAAAAAATATTTCCTACAAAAGTTTTAGCTCCTACAATAGTTGCTAAAAGGCAGATCGGTCTGTAATTGTTCACCTCATTTTTGTCTCCTTTTTTAAATATCGGAAATTATTAACGAACCTTTCGAAGTCTACATTTGACATCTTTGTTTGTACGCTCAACATTTGTTTTAAGTGTATTTGTGCGGATTTGGCGTAGAGCAAATGACCAGCAGCATGCAAAAAAGGTATCATTTGCTTGACTGTATTAATGTGCAAATTCCAATCGCCGATTCTCTCCGCCAGAATAAAGTCTAGAACCAAATTCACCAATTTAAACTCTTGTAGCCACAGTTTTGAATTTCTACTAGTTTTAACCAAATCTTCACACACTTCTTCTAGTCTTGTCATTATTTCGTTTGTTTTAGTGCACTAAAGCTATGTGGAAATCGTGAACGTGAAATACTCGTGTTAGTGGGGGTTATTCATAATGGAGCTAGTTTATACTTCCATTCAATAAATAAAGTTATAGATTTTAAACTGAAACACTATGGCAACTTGAACTGATACCAGTAAGCATAATCTCACTTCTTCTGTAAAACCAAAATTTAAAACAATTGACAAAAAATACAATTAATGAGTTAAACATCATACATGAGTAGTGCGTTAATGAATCGGCTGCCGCAGAGCGATGCAGAGATGGTGAATCAAGCATTCACGGTTGATATCTGGCGTTCTCTAGCCATTAAGTACACATTGAAATATATAATTTTACAGCTCATAGAAAGGGCTACAATCTTTGTAGGAAACATTTTTTCATAAAATGTCGGCCTAAAAAGTTCTGTGACAAAATGTAAAATTACATACCAAAAAGTATACAAATTTTTACCTTTTCATACGAATTACAAACAAACGGTAAAAGTTACGACAAAAGTTAACTGGACATTAATTGTAGACAATGTTATAATAAAGAAAATAAAAAATTGCAACCCGATATGTTGTTTAGTAATCGAGATAGACGCGATTTACGAAACCCTTACACTTTTCATGTTTTGGGGAGGGGGGCGTAGGCGGGGAAGCAAGGGGGGTAGAGGCGGGGACTTCTGGCTAAACACTTGTCTAAATAATAGTAGTCGATGGTGATTCAACTGGTGTTCTACGACATAGGCTGACTGGACTATTAATTATATTCCACCTCCATGGGAGGAATGAATTCATGCGTCCGTCACTCCTGGATACACGGACTCTCAGATTCCTACCAACCCCTCATACCCTTGGTAGGTATACCTCTTTTTGTTTGATGTCCGCAATAATTAACTAATTAACTCTGCAACAATCATGTGAGATCAGTGGTGTATCTGGGGTTCCAGACTATCCCATCCCGCCCCATGCTATCCCATTACGGCCCCCCCCCCCCCCGTTGAGGTAAATATGATCGCGACAATACGCTTAAAAACTGTTCAAGATGTGGTGAGATTTTGCTGGACTCCCCCCCCCCCATTTTGAGGTCACGTAATTAATGCCCCCTAAGTTAAACTCCCGAACAACATGAGCATTATTTTTGTATGTAAATGCACTCGTGAGTAACTTAACAAAAATGCAAATAAGCCGTAAATTTTACCTAGGAATACAAAGGCCGATTAATTCTAAGTGATAAGTTATAGGACAAAATTAAGTCGTACCGTATTTAAACTAGAAAGTTGGTTTCTAATTTCATATTATTGTTGAAAGTTATTGTTTTGATTAAAAGTGAAAAAATAAGTAAATAAACTAATAAAAAAATAAGTGAATTAAGAAAATAAAACAATACTCAATCATAAATGTCGTAAGTGAGTTCAAAACTGCAAATTTGGAATGTTTTTTTTTTTTTTTTTCAATTATTTCTGGCTTTCACCCTTCAAGGGTGTTCTAGGCCATCATTTATAATTACAGAGAAAGGAAAGGTGAATTTATATATTAATTTTATTTAAATGTGCAAATTTCAGAATTTTATGGAAGATTGGAGTAGAGTTCAGACTTAGAAGAGATGAGATGTTGAATGGAGGAGAGGCAATTTTTGATAACGCTTGATAGAAGAGAGGATATTTATTTAGAGAGGGACAATCAAAAAATATGTGATCTAAAGTTCCCACATCTAGACCACAGAACGTACAATCTGGGGAGTCAAGCACATGAATTTTATAAAGGTGAGAAGGAACGGAACAATGTCCGATTCTCATACGAATAAGTAAGGAAATTTCTTTTTTGGAAAAATGGGGGAATTTTTGAAACCACGGTTTTGATGGGATAGTCCTTTGTATTGAGGCGTAACGGGCACCCTTGGATTGACTAGCAATGTTCCAATACTCTGTCCAAACATTGCGGGATCTATCTTTGATGATGGAAAAAATATCAGACAGGGGAATATGGTTTACGAGGGTAACGGTAGGGTTAGACGCTCCTTGTTTTGCCAAGGAATCAGCAATATCGTTACCCACTATGCCAACATGTCCAGGAATCCAAATCAGAGTGACAGTTTTTCCAGAGCTTTGAATGGAGGTTATCAATACTCGAATAAGACATACAAAGTGATCATCAGGATGAAGAAGAGGACTGGTTTTAATTTTTTGGAGGGAACTGAGAGAGTCAGAGAGAACAAGAGAATGTTCAAAATTATTTTTTATTACATATTTGAGAGATTCAATAATCGCAATGCACTCTGCAGAAAATATTGAAAATTGGTTTGAAATTGAATAAAATATTCTTTCATTAGAATTATTGTGGTAAACGTTAATACCAATACCACAGTTAGGAGAGTCCGGAGATTTGGAGCCATCAGTAAATAAAAGAGAAGAGTTGGGCCATTTAGAAGAAATAATATCATTGAACATATTATTGACAGTACGGGCTGGGAGATTGGAATGACTTTTAAGAATGCCGATCCCTTCTAATATCGTTGGGGATAGGGTGACGTGACTATATTTTAATTTGTACAAAGGAAGAAGATCATTTTTGATAATTTGAAGCTCTGAGAGAGAGCGAAAATTTTTACAGATGGCAGGGAGAGGTTTAGTTCGAGCTCTGATTGTAGATGAATGTGTTGAGTCGTTGAACAACGAGACTCTGGGAATAATCTGATGACTTTTAGAATTTAAACATTTAAGAACAAATTTGTCAGCAAATAATTGACGCCTTAAATAAAGAGGAGGATCAGAACATTCTACTTGAAGGGAATTGATGGGCGACGATTGCATCGCGCCAGTTATTATTCGCAATGACTTAGATTGAATTTAGTCTAATTTACTGAGTGCATTTTTGGATGCAGTACTAAAAAGTGGGCAGGCATAGTCGAGATGACTTCGAATAAGTGCATTGTAGAGCAACTTAATGCAGATAGGATGAGCACCCCACCAAACGCCAGTCAGTGATCTGATAATATTTAAATTTTTTTCACATTTAGTAACTATATTATTAATGTGGGAAGACCATTTAAGTTTCCTATCAAATGTTACTCCCAAAAATTTTACTTCGGAAGCATTGGGGATTGGAGAGTTTTTAAATAAAATTTGAACAGGGGGGTTATTATGACGATTTGAGAAGGTAACACACTGACTCTTTTGTACTGAAAGTTCAAGACCATTTAAAGTAAGCCATGTGCAAAGGGCATCCATGGCTTCATTAAGATATTTGACGGCGGATGGAATGATTTTGGATGATAAGAAGAAAGCTATGTCATCTGCGAACTCAACAACTTTTACTTGAGGGGGAATGGTGACATGCATATCGTGTGTGTATATATTATACAGTAAGGGGGATAATACATCGCCTTGGGGTAAACCCTTCCAAATTGACCTACTCTGAGGAGTAACATCTGGTAGCTCAATGAAAATTTTCCTATCGAGAAAAAGATTAATAATAGATTGGACAAACATGAGGGGTAAGCCAAGGCCTAAAAGTTTTTTTTTAAGAATTGGGATGGAAACATTGTCAAAGGCGCCTTCTATGTCTATAAAGACTGCAAGACATACTTCTTTGTTAGAAATGGATAAATTAATATCAGTGCTGATGATGGCAAGGTTATCTTGTGTAGATTTCTTTTTCCTAAATCCAAATTGGGATGGAGAGAGAAGATGATTACTCTCGACAAAAAATTCTAACCGGTTTTTAATTAATTTTTCATAAATTTTACTAAGGGTGGATGAAAGAGCAATTGGCCTATAGTTGGATCCAGAATTGGGTGATTTGTTTAATTTTAGAATTGGGATGATTATTTGAGAACTCCAGTCATCAGGTATTATGCCAGTCTGGAAGATTTTATTTAAGATGCTCAAAAAGTGATTTAGAACATTATCATTACTATTTTTGATAATGCTATAAGGTATACCATCTCTGCCTGGAGATGAGTCCTTGACTGTTGATAAACAATTTTTTAATTCAATTAAAGTGAATGGAGAGTCTAGCCAATGATCAGACATAGGAGTGTTGTGGATTGGAGTTATTTCATCTAAGTTAGGTACAGAAGGGGGGGCAATTTTGTCCAAGAACTCGTCTATCCATTTAGAATGAGAAGCTCGAGGAGATGTTGGACTGAAGGAGGATCGAAATCTTCGAATCATAGACCAAACTTCCGAAATTGGAGTGTTCGGAGATACTGAACTGCAGAAGTTGTACCACCCGGATCTTTTTTTTGACCTCAATACCCTTTTGGCATTGGCTTCGGCATTTTTGTATATGAGATAGTTCTCCATAGTCATATTGTGACGATAGGAAAGAGATTTAGCTTTCCGAATTCTCACTACTTTGGAACATTCCTCATCCCACCAGGGAGTCGGAGGGAGTTTTTTGAGAGATTTGGTTTTAGGGGGAGGAGTTGATTTATTGATTGCAGTTACGAGCATTGATTTGAAGTTATCGTAGTCATCTTTGACAGATAATGTATCGGTATAGGATAAATTTTGTATAAACTTATCCATATGAGAGTTAAATTCGTCCCATTTGGTGAGTTTTGTTTTAATCTTTGTCGAAATATGGGACTTGTCTGAATGGAAAGAAGTTTGATAAGTGATGGTGATCGGGAAATGATCACTGGAGCAAGGGTCGGGGGACACCACCCACGAGGAGAGAGGTGCCAGATTAGTAGAGCATATGGAGAGATCCACTGCACTGGGGTTTGTGTTGGGGCGAGAGATTCTAGTAGGAGATCCGTCATTCAAAAGAAAAAGGTTGGATTCATCTAGGAAATCCATCACACTTCGACCGTCTCGATCACAGAAAGCAGAACCCCAGACGGGGGAATGGGCAATAAAATCACCCAATAAAAAGAAAGGAGGGCTTAGTTGACGGACAATTTGCAACCACGCTTGTTTATTGAAGTGCGATGTTGGGGGAAGATAGATAGAAACAAAGGAAGTGTCCTTTATTTTAGCTGCAACCATTTGAAAGTCAGCATTGGGGGGTTTGATATTATTTATTGGGAAAAACGGAAGGGATTTTTTAATAAAAAGGGCAGCACCACCGCCCGTACCTTCCGGGCGATCATCGCGGAGACAGGAGTACCCTCCCACATTAAAGTGGGTGGATGGAGTAAACCATGTCTCCGAGATAGCAGCCACAGAAACAAGGTTTGAATTTAATAGGTTAAGAAGGTTCGATTTGTTAGAAATAGCACTGCGGCTATTCCACTGAAGAATTCTAACATCTTGAAGAGCCATTTTGAATAAATGATTTTAATGTGGAAATAATAGAAGCAGCGTTGGACGGTAGATTAGTTTGAGAAGAAATTAGGTCAATTAGAAGCATAATAAGAGTTTGAATAAATGAAGAATTATCTTGGGAGAATTGTTCAGAAAGCTTTTGATGGTTTGTTGAGGATGAATTATAATTGATTGCGCACCCATTTGTGGCATTTGAAAGAGGTGAACCATTGGGATTTAAGAGAAGTGAGTTGTGTTGTTGCTGATCGTATCCAGGAGCCGGTTTAGAGATAGGGTTTTTGTATGTGAATTTAGTTGAACGAGAAGATGTTGAGGAGGAGGCGAGTGGGTTGGATGAAGAGTTACTGGATAAAACCTCAGCAAATGATTTTTTGACAGGCGGGAATAGTTTAGAAGCCTGCAAAAAAGACAAGTTCTCAGAGGCCATAGAAATTTTTATATTTTTTTGGCGAGATTGTTCCGGACAAGAAGAGTTAATGGCGGAATGAGCACCTGAGCAGTTAAAACATTTAGGTGAAGAGAGAGAAGAACATTTGTCAGCCGTGTGGTTTTCTCCACATTTGAAACATCTGGGAGGGGATCTGCATGCAGCTTTGGTATGACCAAAACGACAGCAATTGTAACATTGAGTGGTGGGATAAGTATACATTTCAACTGGTAAGGAGTTGAAAAATAAATAAATATGGGAAGGAAGAGATTGTCCTTCAAATGTGATGACGACAGATTGGGAGGGCTTCCAGGAAACGATGCCCTCAGAAGAGTCCTTATAATTTAGCCTCCTGGCTTTTATGGGATTGCCGATATGTTGGGGGGTTGAAAGTGAAGACAGGATTTCTGGAATGGACAGATCGGTCGAGATACCTCTGACGAGGCCCATACGAGTGACATTGAAAGTTGGGATGTACGCCTTGAATTTAGAATTTGATGAAATAAATATGTTTTTGATAAAGTTGTTGGCGGCTGAACCTGAGAGGAATTCAACAGAGATTCGGAAGCGACCCTCAGCTTTTACACCTCCAGGCTTAATCGAAAGGTTCTTGCTATTTGATAGAAATTTACCAAATTCAAGAGGGTGGATAGTTTTACCTTGCTCAGTTTTTTGAGCGTACACAATGAACGGGCCACAGGAATGAGGAGAATAAAAGTTTGTAGGAGGAGGTTGAGGAAGAGCAGGTGAAGACTGAGAAGAAGAAGGAGAGTCATGTTTTATTGAGGAAGAGGGACTAAACTTCCTTTTTTTTGTGGTAGTCAGAATGACAGATTCACTGTCTGAAATTACTACATTTTCACCATCTGGGAGGTCAGGGGGAGGATCTGGGGGCTTTTTAGGGTGTCCAGGGGGGTCCTCCTCCATTGTTCACAAAATTACAAAAGAAAAAATGTATGGAAAGTGACAGAAATAAAAAAGGTTATAAATATCTGGAAATCAGCGACGAAAAGTGACTCCTGGAAGATCAGAGGGGAGAAGAATCCTCAAGGAACAACACACTACACTTTTATTGACCAGAAAACATAAAAATATTAGTTAAAATAATAAAAAAAGATTATTTTTTCCTAGGCGAAAACAAAATAACTGTGACAGCCAGATGTTCAAAATTAGAATCAATTTGGAATGTTAAATAAATTAAAAATAATTTTCCCAGTGTTCAGCGCAAATTAAACACTACTGCATGGGGAACACGATTCGACTGACCATAGTAAGTCAATGGGACACGGGAACTCCCTTATCTGGGTAAATATTTTTTCATGTTTTTACGCAGTTTAGTATGGGTCTTGATATCGTTAACACCCCTTTGTGTTTTCAAACTTGAAAAGTCAATATTTGTGAATAACAGTAATTAATTTCGCTGGTTTTTAACAAACTTTTGGGGTATTTTCATATTGAGAATATTGTGGATTATAATGAAATATACCAACGCATGTTAATGCGTTTTTGTGATGTACCAATGACATGTTGTGTTTTTTGTGATGTACTACCTACCTAGTGTTTTTGGATTAAGGAACGTTACAACATAATGTAAGTTTAGAACACACCTATGCTAGTAATTTTTCTCACAAGGCTTGTTCGTTGTTCGAATTGATCCAGTACTAAGTAAAGTACCTAGCGAGAGAGTTTTAGAGAGCATCTTCGCTCTAAAATCATGAGATTTCCGTGTATCGGAAAAAAACTTTAACCCTCATATAGCCGAAATTTTTTTTTATTTTTTATTTTTTAAAATTTTAAATGTAAAAATGCTTAAATTGAATATCTTTATGTTTATTTGGGTTCTCTTTGTGATGCAGGTTCACCAGTTTTCCGCTTGTACTACGAGTTTTCGGACACCGTGTATAATAAAAAATAATTTTGAACATTCTCTTGTTCTCTCTGAATCTCTCAGTTCCCTCCAAAAACTTAAAACCAGTCCTCTTCTTCATCCTGATGATCACTTTGTATGTCTTATTCGAGTATTGATAACCTCCATTCAAAGCTCTGGAAAAACTGTCACTCTGATTTGGATTCCTGGACATGTTGGCATAGTGGGTAACGATATTGCTGATTCCTTGGCAAAACAAGGAGCGTCTAACCCCACTGTTACCCTCGTAAACCATATTCCCCTGTCTGATATTTTTTCCATCATCAAAGATAGATCCCGCAATGTTTGGACAGAGTATTGGAACATTGCTAGTCAATCCAAGGGTGCCCGTTACGCCTCAATTCAAAGGACTATCCCATCAAAACCGTGGTTTCAAAGATTCCCCCATTTTTCCAAAAAAGAAATTTCCTTACTTATTCGTATGAGAATCGGACATTGTTCCGTTCCTTCTCACCTTTATAAAATTCATGTGCTTGACTCCCCAGATTGTACGTTCTGTGGTCTAGATGTGGGAACTTTAGATCACATATTTTTTGATTGTCCCTCTCTAAATAAATATCCTCTCTTCTATCAAGCGTTATCAAAAATTGCCTCTCCTCCATTCAACATTTCATCTCTTCTAAGTCTGAACTCTACTCCAATCTTCCATAAAATTCTGAAATTTGCACATTTAAATAAAATTAATATATAAATTCACCTTTCCTTTCTCTGTAATTATAAATGATGGCCTAGAACACCCTTGAAGGGTGAAAGCCAGAAATAATTGAAAAAAAAAAAAAAAAAAGTCTCGCGGAATCTTTCTATGCGGGAATTCCCACCCATGTAAACCCGTCTATCAACTGCCTCACCCGATACGACGTAAATGAAATCTCCAAGCACAAAAAACCCAAGCAAATCCTCCGTAAAAATCCTCCCCCCCTATTGCAGCCATGTCTCCCCCTTGCAAATAATTTTTTAACAAACACCTAATTTCCACTTTTTTCTACAAACATAATTTTTAATTATAACTTCATGATGAAAGAGAAAGGGGCCTTTTTGGCCCGGAGCTCTGTATGCCAGTATATCAAAAGTCAAAGTCTGCTCGCGGTTATGTTCGATGTCTGAACAAGCTTTAAAATGAAAAATATTAAATATTAATTAGATGGGAACACATTTTTTTAAAGGACGAAGGAAATCCCTCTAAAACGTATATTTTTCACGATACATGCAGTATGGGTTTTTTGTTAGTCTAAAAACATTCATCAAACCTATTTTGGATAAAATTAATTTTTATAAGTGGTGATTGTTTAATTATACCAGAACTTAAAATATTGGATAAAACCAGTCGAGCAATTCTATATCTTTTGTGGGATCGAGATCTCCTGACGGACGAGATCTCTTGTCAGATTTGTGTGATTTTCTATGGCTGTTATTTGCTTTTTCTAGGGGCCGATGTCAGATTTCAACTTTCAACTGTGAGCTGTCACATATTTTAGTTTAGATCGTTTTAAATCGGCGAAGCTGGCCTGACAGCCACCGAAAATCACACAAATCTGACAGGAGATCTCGTCCCTCAGGATATGTCGATCCCACAAAAGATATAGAATAGCTCAGCAGGTTAAAAAATACCTACGTATTAAAAATAATTTCAGTAATGGACTAAATTCTAATGCAGTATTAATTATTTTTCAGAATGGTTCCCGGAAAGCACCTGATGTATCATCAAATATCTTCGTAAGTTATTGGACAAATAATATTATAATTTAGTAAAAATATAGGAATATGTGCCAAGACCAGGATGTTTGGCGGTCCATCCTCTCTGCCTACCCCTGCGGAGAAACGGCGTGATGGTTAGTTAGTTAGTAAAAATATCAAAAGTTTCACTCTACGGTGTGTTCTATAAATGGTGTTACGGCTATGTCACGCCCTTCCATTTCAATACAACCAACATTCCTGTAAATACCTACAAACTACACATTATTTAATCCCTAGACCGGCGGTTGGCAATTGCGGTGGCGGGCCATATGAATATGTAAAAAAATTGGGGGGATGTGCGACCGTCGTCATTAGGGTGCACGTGCGAGCCTGATCAATCAGTGCGCTTGTGACTCCCTATCTGATCACCCGTCGTCATCGTCCTTCTTGTCGTGTCTAGCAGCTTTGTATAGCGCAAAGATTCACAACTTTATCCGAAGTAGACCTATCTTCAACGCTCCTCCCCCCCTCATCCTCTGCATAAAAAAAGTAAGACGGAAAAGTCGGGGTTTTTTCCCCCTTTTTAAATAAAGAACTCCAGTCCAATTTTTTTAATGAATAATGACCTTCTAACTTAAATAAATGCGTTTTTATTTTTAGAGTTAGAGTTAGTTTTAATAGTTAAAATAATTGTCAAAGTTTTAATTTTTCAAGACCCCCCGAAAACCACCATATGTATGGTGAATCGTGTGACGTCATCACTCCTGAAAAATTACTATAGGATCGGGGAATCAGCTGATCATCTGCCGCCATTTTGAATTTCGTTGTTCGAAGTATTCTCCCTAGAAGTAGCATTACTATTTTTTTTTGTGCAGTAGTTTTTGAATATTTTCAATAATAGAGATAAACTAATAAGAGATACCTTTATTTTTAACACAACAACTAAATCTCTATAAACAGTACGTAAATAAAAAAATAAATTAATACGATGGCTTGTGTCATATCATACATTCCCATACAATGACTTTACGGTGATGTCACGACACGTCGAACAGTGAAGTCACCACTAAAATTTAAATAATGCCAACTAGACGGCGTATTTTTACGACCCGATTAAAAATGGACTTTTTCATAATTTTATAAAAATTCTGCCTTTAATATTATTAAATAAAACTTATATATTCAGAATCAGCGTTTATTGGTCTATATGAAAATGTTTTTTAAAGCCATAATATTTTTCACTGGAGTTCCTTATTCTATAATATGTTGTTTCACTGAATTATTTCAATTTTTTCTAGAGTGTCTGTAATGTTTTAATGAACTATAAAATGCAATTACAAAGCGTGGAGTTCTTTCTTTCTAACATTGTTTAAACCATTCATCTCACCGTATTACAAAATGAGATCGTGTCAGGCTGGGAGAAATATCTCCATAAAAGACTACAGGTGATTGATGTCTGGGAGAAATATCTTTAAAGAAGACTTAACGGGTGTTTGATGTCTGTAATATCTCCAAAAAAGACTCTCCGGGTGATTGACGTCTGTAAGAAATATCTCCAAAAAAGACTCTCCGGGTGATTGACGTCTGTAAGAAATATCTCCAAAAAAGACTCTCCGGGTGATTGACGTCTGTAAGAAATATCTCCAAAAAAGACCCTACGGGTGTCTGTATGATGTCTATATGAAATGTCTCCAAAAAGGATTTTGGAGACAATCCCAAAAAAAAACTCTACGATTGAAGTCTGGGAGAAATATCTTCCAAAAAATTGCTCGTGGGATTACAGTTAATACAGTTAATAATCAAACTCTTTGCCAAACATACGTGTTGAACTTGCAGACTCCACAAGAACTAAGCGTAAAAAATACAGTCGAATTGAGAACCTCCTCCTTTTTGAAGTCGTTTAAAAATGTTTATTTTCAGGGATTTTCCTGTTGAGATGATGTCCTAGAAGTGACAAACCTGCAAGCCTTCAGTGAAATTGTTCCTCCTTTTTGCGGAGAAAACAGTGGACAACATGGTGAATATTTATAATTTAAATACTTCACTCTGCTTTAAGCCATAACAAATTACTATTAGCTAACCTGACCTAATCTAAATTTTGTAAGTTTGATATGTCTTGACGGTGCAGATGACACCAGTACAATCTAGAAGATATTATATATTTTGTAAAAATTAATGTAAAGTTATGAAAACAAAATAAGAAGAATATTGCTTGAGAAGTTGAATTGAGAAGAGGAAGGCCACGAAATACCCGGCTATTCAGATCTGGTCACTGCACAAAACTTAGGTGCGTGGTATCAAACAAGGAATGGCTTTCCCAGCCAAGGACTATTAGTCAAGTTGACCTGGAGGCCTGATCGGAAGATGGATAAAACCCTATATCAACTGCTAACCCTGTACAAATCACAAATGCGTCCCACGGTTTAATTTGGCAGCCACCTCTGGTCTGGAGCCCCAAAATACCTGAAAAATACTCTCGACTCTGTGCAGAAACGTGCGGTCCGTTTGATAGGTTCTCCCATCTTAGCAGACGGATTGCAATCCTCAGAGCATAGGCATCAGGTGGGAATACTATCCTTGTTCTACCGGTATCAGAGTGGAAGATACTATCAGTATCGCCCTGGTGTAAGACCACCATTCAGAATTGAAACGTTGCTTGAGAATGGCTTTAGCCGTGTTTGGTGACCAGATCTGAATAGCCAGGTACTTCCCAACCTTCCTCTTCCCCACCTCCTTCCCCTCCCCACTACCTTCAGCCTGACAACATAACCCAATTGGGCATGCCAAAGTCTCACTGGCTCCAGACGGGAGCAGCTGAGATTCTTGTGCGGTATTCACTGTAAAAAAAAAAAAAAATTACAATGGAAGATGCTCCGAGGAATCAGCGTCATTGATCCCTTCTGCACCGGTGCATAATCGGGAAACACGCCAAACGCGTGCCCAAAATTTGTACACGGTTGACATTTGTCACATGAGAACAGGTCGCTTCTTCGACTCGTTCTTATGTTCACAGCTCGGCTGTGGAATGATTTGGCGGCCTCTGTATTTCCTCCTTCCTACAACATGGGTCTCTTCAAGACCAATGTTCATTCCTTCCTCTCCTTAAAAAGACCCTCCACACAGCATCCCAGATGATATAGGCCCCGAGGGAAATTATATTCCTCAAGGCCTCCTAAAAAAGGGAGTAAATGTAAAAAAAAAAAAAATCAATATGATATTGACCAAACCCGTCATCTATGGTCAGTTATCAATATTTGCGATAACCGTCAATAATAGGTAAGTGGTATTCTGACCGACGATTGATAATTTTCAGTTAACTGTCAATATACGAAATTATTTCGATAATGTCGTGTTCATTATGCAAAACTACCGGCTTATTAATGAACGGAGTTCAACTAACGAAGTTCTTAGAATTGAAAGAAGTAATACACCCGTTCCGCAGACTTACATATAATTCAACTAAGGCGCGGCCGATTATTTCGTTCGATCTTTGAGAAACTAAAATGGAAATATGACTAAAGACCTGATTAACTCCCGTTTAGGGTCAAAAAGTAAATTCGGTAAAAAGTAAATTCAATATGTATTTAGGTTAGTATTTCAATTCGACATTGCCAATTTATTCATATTTTTACGTATTTGCTTGGCGTTTGACGTTTCGAAGTGTCAATTCATAGTAAATTAGTGTCCGACCGAAACAAGTCTTTCTGCCGAAACCGAAACTGAAACCGAATCTTCGGTATCTATCTCAGTTTCGGCCGAATCTGAAACCGAAACCGAAACTTTTTTAGACATGTTAAAAATCTATTGTTTACAGAAATTTAGCTTATTTATTACACTTATGCAGACAGTTAACATGTGTTAGATGAAATAAAAAATGGGTACGTTCCCTTATGTGAAAAAAGGATTTTTTTGTATTACTTATATAAAACAATATTTTTATTTTTAAATTAACAAAATCATGTTAGCAAAAAAAGGAAAAAAAAACTCTTGGAACAAAAAATTGTTAATAAACAACTTACATCTCGGCAAAAATTGTTAATAAACAACTTACATCTCGGCAAAAATTATTAATAAACAACTTACATCTCGGCAAAAATTATTAAAAACATTGAAAATATATTGTCTCCCCTCTTAAACACATAATCAATTTAAGCTTCAAAACTGGCATTTTCCCGAACTCTCTAAAACAGGCCACAATAATCCCAATCTTCAAAGCAGGTGACAAATTATCTGTAAACAACTACCGACCAATATCCTTGCTAAGCACAATATCTAAAATTATAGAAAAAGCGGTTAAACATAGACTCTGTAAATTCCTCGAAGATAACAAAATATTGTCGGATAACCAATATGGCTTTCGCAAAGGTAGGAGCACTTCAGATGCAATAGCCGCCCTTACAAAGATAGTTTCTTATAATCTCGACATTGGTCGCAAACCACTTGCTGTTTTTCTTGATCTCGCAAAAGCATTTGATACGGTCTCCCATCCCTTACTACTAAAAAAACTACAACAGATTGGAATAACAGGAGTAGCCTACACATGGTTTGAAAACTACCTGATAAACCGAACACAACAAACTCTTATCCAATCTGATAAAAAACTTATAAGTAATAAATTATCTGCGTCCTATGGTGTACCTCAAGGCAGTATACTAGGACCAATTTTATTTCTTATATACATTAACTCACTATGTGCCATGAATATTGGAGGTAAGATATTATCATTTGCCGATGACACGGTCTTAATATTCGAAGATGAAACATGGCAATCCGTTATTAACAAAACTAATAATGGCCTTATAAAAGTAAAGCATTGGCTTGACACTAACCTCCTCACACTTAACATCGACAAAATACAATATATGACTTTTTCCATACATCAACATAATATACCTAACAACTTCCCTAAACCAATCATTCACTCATGTTCACTCAATTTACACACTCCCGAAATCACACCTAATATTAATTGCACTTGTTCTGTTCTTAAATCATCAAAGGTAGTTAAATATCTGGGGATAATCATAGACAACCAACTGCGTTGGGAAGCCCATATAAGTGACACAGTAAAAAATATAATCTGCTCCCTTAGGTCGATCTTAGATTTACAGACCCTAAGAACCGTATACTTTGCCCTTTTCCAATCCACAGCAACATATGGTATTGTGGGATGGGGTGGTTGTGCTGAATCCATTATCAATCCAATTATTACAGTTAAAAAACAAATTTTGAGAATTATATTTAAATGCCAACCTACCCATCCCTCAAATAAACTCTTTGCTAAAATCAAGGTCTTAGATATTCGACAGTTATTTACTAAGATAAGCGTATGTTATATATGCCAAAATAATCTACTGGTGGCTCCACAACATCAAGCACACACACGTTTTTTATCAAACCTGGGTTGCGTGGTCCCTAAAACTAAAACCTCATTAGCTCAACGACAATTCTGGTTTATCGCTCCCAAAATGTATAATGCTCTGAGTGCCGATATAAAGTCACAGAATAATTCTAAATCTCTCTTTAAAGCCTGAATCAAACATTGGATATTTGAAAAGGGAAAAGATTTCTTCAAACACATGAGAGCTTAATATTACAATAAAAAACAATTAATATTAATTTAAAAAAAATATATTATTACTAATTTAATAATAATTATTAATAAAAATAACAAACAAACAATTTACTTTCTCTAATACTCTTTCCAATTTCTTTCATAGAAAGAATATCAAAAGTGACTACAAACATGTACTCTCGTGCAGAAGAATACCTACTTACCAAATTTTATTTCTATTTTTATCTCCAGAAGGATAATACTTAACAAATTTTATTTCTATTTTTAGCTCAAGAAGAATAATACTTACCAATGTTTATTTCAATCTTCTTTAAATTATCTTTTTATTCTTTATTTCTTAGCTTACTTTTAATTTTTATATTTATCTGTTTTTAGTTTTATTTATCCCTTACTATGTTATTTTTTTTTCTTTCCTCTTCTAATATTTTATTATCTGTTTATATAAAATAATATTTCATGTATGACTACCATAACACGGGCAACAGCCTAGTATGGTAGTTAAAAAATGGCAAAAATGTATCATGCAAACATTTATGAAATAATAAATAAAAAAATTAAAAAAACAAAAAAATTATAAAGGAAGGACCTCATTATTTGAGTATTTTAATTGTAATTGCGTTTACAACAAGGGTGGATCCAGCTTTGGCGCCAGGGGGGGGGTCACATAGCGCCAGGGGAGGGGGTCACATAGCGCCAGGGGGGGGGGTCACATAGCGCCAGGGGGGGGGGTCACATAGCGCCAGGGGGGGGGGGGTCACATAGTCGTGGTCAAGTCACAAGAAGTTATAATTTTATTTTGATAATAATAGATACAAGTAAAAAGTATGTAGATAATTTTCATAATAATAGATACAAAAAATATGTAAAAACATTACGTTTAACAATTTTATTTAGTGGTCCACCTAGGTCCTGGACCCAGCCGAGGGGGGGTCATGACCCCCCATGATCCCTCTCCCCCTATATCCCCCCTTTGGTTTACAATCACAACATTCTTATTACAGGTGTTAAATGAAATAAAATAAAAACAATAATTGAAGTATTGGAAAAATAATTATTTGTGTTTTTTTTATAAAACAAACAAAAATTATGAAATTAACAAAAAGTTAACTGTATGTAACAAACAAGTATGCGCTAAAAATAACACATAATCTCACAACATAATCACACCGGACCGGCCGGTGAAATCAGCTGATGATGGCGGGTGACACACGAGTCACGAACTTACCCGAAGTCAGCCGAACGACACGCGATAATTCACGAACGCAGAGTTACGGTGCGACCGAAGGTTAGGCAGATTTTATGCCAAAAATTTTTTGCCAAACCTTGCCGAAACCGAAATCGAACCTTCGGTCGGTCACTATAGAAAATACCTTCAGTGTTGCCAGCGTATATCTATTTTTAATTTATTCCATGTCAATATCGGTTTGTCTTTCAACGGTGAAACCGTGTTTGGGAAATCGATATGAAATCATCAGAAGCTACGCCTATCGATCCGATATTCTAAAGTTATCGATTTCACTGTGCTAGAGCTCCAGAAGACAGTATATAGACCACATATCCAATGACAACCCTGGTGAAATTCATAAAAGGGACTGGCTTACTGTTAAATGAAATCATCAGAAGTTCCGCCTATCGATCCAATATTGTAAAGTTATCGATTTCACTGTGCTAGAGCTCCAGAAGACAGTATATAGACCATATATCCAATGACAACCCTGGTGAAATTCATAAAAGGGACTGGCTTACTGTTAAATAAAATCATCAGAAGTTCCGCCTATCGATCCAATATTGTAAAGTTATCGATTTCACTGTGCTAGAGCTCCAGAAGACAGTATATAGACCACATATCCAATGACAACCCTGGTGAAATTCATAAAAGGGACTGGCTTACTGTTAAATAAAATCATCAGAAGTAACGCCTATCGATCCAATATTGTAAAGTTATCGATTTCACTGTGCTAGAGCTCCAGAAGACAGTATATAGACCACATATCCAATGACAACCCTGGTGAAATTCATAAAAGGGACTGGCTTACTGTTAAATAAAATCATCAGAAGTAACGCCTATCGATCCAATATTGTAAAGTTATCGATTTCACTGTGCTAGAGCTCCAGAAGACAGTATATAGACCATATATCCAATGACAACCCTGGTGAAATTCATAAAAGGGACTGGCTTACTGTTAAATGAAATCATCAGAAGTTCCGCCTATCGATCCAATATTGTAAAGTTATCGATTTCACTGTGCTAGAGCTCCAGAAGACAGTATATAGACCATATATCCAATGACAACCCTGGTGAAATTCATAAAAGGGACTGGCTTACTGTTAAATAAAATCATCAGAAGTTCCGCCTATCGATCCAATATTGTAAAGTTATCGATTTCACTGTGCTAGAGCTCCAGAAGACAGTATATAGACCACATATCCAATGACAACCCTGGTGAAATTCATAAAAGGGACTGGCTTACTGTTAAATAAAATCATCAGAAGTAACGCCTATCGATCCAATATTGTAAAGTTATCGATTTCACTGTGCTAGAGCTCCAGAAGACAGTATATAGACCATATATCCAATGACAACCCTGGTGAAATTCATAAAAGGGACTGGCTTACTGTTAAATAAAATCATCAGAAGTTCCGCCTATCGATCCAATATTGTAAAGTTATCGATTTCACTGTGCTAGAGCTCCAGAAGACAGTATATAGACCACATATCCAATGACAACCCTGGTGAAATTCATAAAAGGGACTGGCTTACTGTTAAATAAAATCATCAGAAGTAACGCCTATCGATCCAATATTGTAAAGTTATCGATTTCACTGTGCTAGAGCTCCAGAAGACAGTATATAGACCATATATCCAATGACAACCCTGGTGAAATTCATAAAAGGGACTGGCTTACTGTTAAATAAAATCATCAGAAGTAACGCCTATCGATCCAATATTGTAAAGTTATCGATTTCACTGTGCTAGAGCTCCAGAAGACAGTATATAGACCATATATCCAATGACAACCCTGGTGAAATTCATAAAAGGGACTGGCTTACTGTTAAATAAAATCATCAGAAGTAACGCCTATCGATCCAATATTGTAAAGTTATCGATTTCACTGTGCTAGAGCTCCAGAAGACAGTATATAGACCATATATCCAATGACAACCCTGGTGAAATTCATAAAAGGGACTGGCTTACTGTTAAATAAAATCATCAGAAGTAACGCCTATCGATCCAATATTGTAAAGTTATCGATTTCACTGTGCTAGAGCTCCAGAAGACAGTATATAGACCATATATCCAATGACAACCCTGGTGAAATTCATAAAAGGGACTGGCTTACTGTTAAATAAAATCATCAGAAGTAACGCCTATCGATCCAATATTGTAAAGTTATCGATTTCACTGTGCTAGAGCTCCAGAAGACAGTATATAGACCATATATCCAATGACAACCCTGGTGAAATTCATAAAAGGGACTGGCTTACTGTTAAATAAAATCATCAGAAGTAACGCCTATCGATCCAATATTGTAAAGTTATCGATTTCACTGTGCTAGAGCTCCAGAAGACAGTATATAGACCATATATCCAATGACAACCCTGGTGAAATTCATAAAAGGGACTGGCTTACTGTTAAATGAAATCATCAGAAGTTCCGCCTATCGATCCAATATTGTAAAGTTATCGATTTCACTGTGCTAGAGCTCCAGAAGACAGTATATAGACCATATATCCAATGACAACCCTGGTGAAATTCATAAAAGGGACTGGCTTACTGTTAAATAAAATCATCAGAAGTTCCGCCTATCGATCCAATATTGTAAAGTTATCGATTTCACTGTGCTAGAGCTCCAGAAGACAGTATATAGACCACATATCCAATGACAACCCTGGTGAAATTCATAAAAGGGACTGGCTTACTGTTAAATAAAATCATCAGAAGTAACGCCTATCGATCCAATATTGTAAAGTTATCGATTTCACTGTGCTAGAGCTCCAGAAGACAGTATATAGACCATATATCCAATGACAACCCTGGTGAAATTCATAAAAGGGACTGGCTTACTGTTAAATAAAATCATCAGAAGTTCCGCCTATCGATCCAATATTGTAAAGTTATCGATTTCACTGTGCTAGAGCTCCAGAAGACAGTATATAGACCACATATCCAATGACAACCCTGGTGAAATTCATAAAAGGGACTGGCTTACTGTTAAATAAAATCATCAGAAGTAACGCCTATCGATCCAATATTGTAAAGTTATCGATTTCACTGTGCTAGAGCTCCAGAAGACAGTATATAGACCATATATCCAATGACAACCCTGGTGAAATTCATAAAAGGGACTGGCTTACTGTTAAATAAAATCATCAGAAGTAACGCCTATCGATCCAATATTGTAAAGTTATCGATTTCACTGTGCTAGAGCTCCAGAAGACAGTATATAGACCATATATCCAATGACAACCCTGGTGAAATTCATAAAAGGGACTGGCTTACTGTTAAATAAAATCATCAGAAGTAACGCCTATCGATCCAATATTGTAAAGTTATCGATTTCACTGTGCTAGAGCTCCAGAAGACAGTATATAGACCATATATCCAATGACAACCCTGGTGAAATTCATAAAAGGGACTGGCTTACTGTTAAATAAAATCATCAGAAGTAACGCCTATCGATCCAATATTGTAAAGTTATCGATTTCACTGTGCTAGAGCTCCAGAAGACAGTATATAGACCATATATCCAATGACAACCCTGGTGAAATTCATAAAAGGGACTGGCTTACTGTTAAATAAAATCATCAGAAGTAACGCCTATCGATCCAATATTGTAAAGTTATCGATTTCACTGTGCTAGAGCTCCAGAAGACAGTATATAGACCATATATCCAATGACAACCCTGGTGAAATTCATAAAAGGGACTGGCTTACTGTTAAATAAAATCATCAGAAGTAACGCCTATCGATCCAATATTGTAAAGTTATCGATTTCACTGTGCTAGAGCTCCAGAAGACAGTATATAGACCATATATCCAATGACAACCCTGGTGAAATTCATAAAAGGGACTGGCTTACTGTTAAATAAAATCATCAGAAGTAACGCCTATCGATCCAATATTGTAAAGTTATCGATTTCACTACGCTAGAGCTCCTGCTATTCCTCTCATACATTATATTCCAAGCCATTCTTTATTTAACTACCGTAGGACCTGCTAATTTTGACCATCATGCTAACTTTGATCGAAACCAAAAAAAAAATCCTTCCAGTGTACCTGCGAGTGAACCCCTCCCTCAACAGCCGCGCCCTCCTCATCAAGCCGAAGATCGCCGACAGGACCTCAAGGACCGACCTCCCCATCCCCTCCTGGAAAATCAGGATTACGCAGCTGGAGTGTCACAATGCCGCTGGGTAAGTTTACTGTAATATTGCGATGGCGGAATTATAATCAAAAGACTTAACACAATGCAATAATGTCGGATGACAGGAGATAATGAAGAGGGGTCGGCAGTGACGGAGTAACGGGAAGGCGGAAGAGACGGCACATCCTAGGCCTCTGGTCCTAGGTGGGCCTCCATGTTCCCTTGATCAAATCCTAAACAAGGCTTTAAGGCACCAGGAACCTGTAAAAAAATTGTCACTTTTCTTTATTTAATTTTCTGAAAGATGCATTTGTTAAGAATGCTCTCACCAAATGTTTTAAAGAAATTCAAAAAATTGACGGAGATACAGCATTTATGTGAAACCGTTTGAAAAAATTTGTATGTTGAATTATCCTTCAGCAAAACTTTTAATGCGTTTTTCTCGAAACTTTTTAACATGTTTTTCAACGTTGACAACATATTAAAAAAATAAACTATACATCCGATTTGCATGGACCAAGTCTTAAATTGTTCAAAAATCCAGTGTCTACAGCACCACGTAGGGGAATTTTGATATCTAAAAAAAAAATTATAACATTTGGTGAGAGCATTATTAACAAATGCATTTTTCAGAAAATGAAATTTAAAAAAGTTAAAAATTATTTTTACAGGGTCCTGGTGCCAGCCTTGTTTAGGATTTGATAAAGGGAACATGGAGGCGTTTGGAGCCCCCCCAGAGTCAAAGGCCCGTGTGAACTGAATGAAAAGCTTGTAAAATTACATCAACTTTTTAAACTAGGGGGCCTCATTTAGCTTTGCGCCAGGGGCCTCTGACGGGCTTAGTCCGCCACTGGGGATCAGACAATCATACGAACTCTTCATTTTACTAACTGTTGCATCCGAAACTACATAAAAATATGCAGCTTCTAATGAACAATATGATGGAATGTAAAACCAACTAATTTATGAATAGTGTTTGAAGAATTAGGTGAAAGAAAATGTAAAGCACAAAACAATGGGAAGGAAAAACGATAACTAAGTCAGTTACCCACTTGAGCATCTTTGCCTTTACGATGTTTGGGTTCCCTTCTTGAGTACAACACAAATAAACTTGCACAATATTCTTGCATAATGTTCTATTTTTCAAATAGTTTCCAAATAAGCAGTGATGGTTAGGTTAGGTTAGGAACTAACCATATTATCATTTCCAAACCCAATACTTACAGTTTTCTCGCTCTAACGCAATCACCAAATTCATCAATTGCAATACAAAACTTTGCTCGTCTAAAACCTCTTATTGAATTTGCTGGCCATCATTCAGTTCTGTCAGTCAGCCAGTCACCTGCTGTTTCCCCCCTTGCTCCTTGCCTAAATATGTGACATTCACATACCACTTAGGGTACTTAGCCACTTAAGTTCAAACCTCTTAACCTCTGCAGCGATTACGGTCGAAAAATGGACCACTTTTATTTTTCTGTGATTGATTGCGGTCCAAAATTTGACCACATTTTCCTACCATTCGTAAAACATTTATTGTAGGTAATTAAGTTAAAAATTTCCCCGGCTAGCCATTTATTTTAAAACGAAGCTATTGAAATGCTTTATATTTTATGCCAATAGATGTCGCAAATCCGAACTTCGTAGACTATTTTAGAACGTTGTTAAAGATAATTTTGTAAGGGCCGTCTGTTTCAACAGAAAGTTAAATCGTGTTCTAAAGTTAAATTTTCACTGTCAGTTAAAGGAACGCGGACGTTAAATAGGACCGCGCGCTGTTTCAAGTGTATTTTCGCTAAAGTAAAAGTTATCAAAGTTGCCAGTCTAAAGAGCAGAATATACCTCGGAATTGTGTATAAAAACGCACCGCATTATTTTTTGGTGCGCCCACACCATAAACTAAATTTAAAAACGTATGAACTGTCAAAACATCCGGCCGCATTTTGTTTACTTGTTCAACTAGTTTCAACTTTAAATATGGCAGAATATGTGAAGAAGTAAGTACAACTATGTGGTTTTACTTGTTTAATGTCATGGCTTTAATATACGTTATGGTAATATGATTACTGATTACATTTTATTATTACAGAGTCAAGGCCAGCAATTTCTCTGTGAGAGAAGTTTCTAAACTGAACGAGTTGGTGGCGAAATATTCGTCAATATTGTTTAATAAAAAGACCGATTCTGGTACCAACCAGCAGAAGATTGAAGTATGGAACCAAATAGCTGCAGAATTCAATTGCAACATGCCAGGTCCCACGCCTAGATCGGCAAGCCAATTAAAATTAAAATTCGGTAACTTGAAAAGGGTGGCCAAAACTGTAAGTATCATTCTATTGTCTTTCGTTCTCCTATTTTTTCACAAAAGTTTCATAATTTAGGTAGTATACGGTATATGTATGTTTGTTTTAGGAATGGAGCAATGTGGTTCAAGAACAGAGGAAGACGGGTGGTGGCCCGCCCCCGTCTGATGTCTCTGAGACCACATTGTGGCTCAAGGGCATAATGCAAACGTCCATGGTGGGTGAAACGACTACTTCAGATTGTGATGGTATTATTTTATATATATTTAACTCAATCATAATTTATATATACATATACAAAACCAGATGAGTGTAGAAAGTGCCTCTATCCTACTAATGAAAACCTATCATTTTATCAATATGTACATCCAATACATTTCGTAGGGTACCCCGGTATGTTGAACTACCCTACCACCACTGCTGCCATGGAGCTGGTAGAAGTGGATCAAGCTGCTGCTGTACCTTTGAGCTGTGAGCTGGAGGAACAGGAGAAGCAGCAGGAGGATGTGATATGCGCTGAAAAGCCCATTATCAAAAGGAAGATGGCCAGTCCACTTGTAACAGGTAACAAACTAGTATCAAACATATGAATCGTTGAGTTCCAAAACCTGCCCTAATTGATTTTCTTACTTTCGAGTAAATCAAGAAAAACGTTATCAAATTGTGTATCAAATAAATGTGTAGTAAATCAAGAAAAAGTTTGTTATTTTCTATTAAATGTTTTATATATTTAAAAAAAAACGTTTTTTAATTATTATAGGCCCATATCTAAACACGATATATAAAGAAACTAGAAGACTTTTGGAAATAATAACAATGGCATTGCATTCCTTGTGAGAAACCACATCAGATGGCATTCACACCTAATTTTTGACCAAAATTTATCAGGGCGGGAATTGGAACTCAACGATTCATATATGCTTTATAGCTTTCTCTCATTTGCATTTAATATTGTTTTACATTGTGGAATCTTTGTACTGTCAAGACAATGCGTTTATAAAAATTTAATTGTTTGCAGGTTCAAAGAAGAAGTCTGCCGTCACCCCGGCCATATTAAGAACAAACCTTAGCTCTATGACGAAGAGGAAGATCGAGTACTTTGACGAGAGTCAAGACTTCATGAAGAGGAAGGAAGCTCGAGAAGTGGAGCTTCACCAATTACACCTGAGGAAGGCCCTTGCTGAGTGCCTAGCTGCGGAAGCTCAACAGGAGTTGGCAAAGCTACTTCTCAAGAAAGAAAAAATAGTTGTTAGTATCATCTGTTTAATTATTATATGTTCATATGAAGCAGATACCTTGTGATGTGACATTATAATTTAAAGTAGAACAATAGCTTAGTAAACACCACTTCTATTATAAGTTATTGTTCTACTTTAAATTTTAATGTCACATCATAAAGTATCTTATAAGCTTCATTCAATATGTAATAAAATAATAATTCGAAAAATGTACTCAAATGTACATAATATTATGTAGATATAATATGCAATACATAATAAAATACTCGTAGCATCTTTATTTTACTTCTATAGTTCATAATAATTTTGGATAGATGTACTCAAATGAACACAATATTATGTAGTCGCAATACTACAAAACTCATAGCATCTATATTTTTATGTTTTACTGCTATAATTTATAATAATCTTGGATAGATGTACTCAAATGAACACAATATTATCTAGTGGCAATACTACAATACTCGTAGCATCTATATTTATATGTTTTGCTGCTATAGTTTATAATAATCTTGGATAGATGTACTGTAATGTAATGTAATATTATGTAGACGCAATATAAAGTCTATATTTTTATGTTTTACTGATAATGGTTTATTACATTATTACATCAGCCCTGTGCACTTTAACATTGCTATCTAATGTGTGGGTATTTTAATTGCCTGACTATGTAATTTGCTTTTAGTTCTATAGTCAGCATTTAATAATTGTGATATTTGTGCTGGGTGTGGACTGTATTTTTGGAATAAATAACAAAATGTACAACAAAAATAAAATTCTTTTTATTTCTTGTAAGGTTACAAAGGTGATAGGTATATAAAGTTACAAAGGTAATAAGTAGATAAAAAAAAATGGGGCTAAAGGTTGGCAAAAAAACAATTAATTAGTCTGTTCCTTTTTTCACCTCTCCCACCGCCACCGAGTGGGGGCCCGCCCAACGTTTCTTCGTCAGGGTGTTCTTCCGGATTTGGTCCATTTTCCGGTGGCTCCACCTCCTTATCCACTGGAACGATTTCGGTCGAAAAATCGACCACTTTTATTTTTCTGCGATTGAAATCGGTCGAAAAATCGACCGATTTTTCTACCATTCGTAAAATATTTATTGAAATTATTTAAAACCTTTCCATGGCCAGCAATTTGTTTTATCGAATAGCTGATAACATATTCTCTATGTCTATGACATTATCGGTTGTCTTTGAAGTATTATTTAACGAGTTTTCGCGGTTTTTTATAGCGTCCTGTCAGAAAACAAAATAAAGCTCTTCAGTATTTCGACGAATTTTGGTCTCTGCCTAAAATGCCGTAAGTAATTCATTTATTGGGTTTTTAACGCATAATTATATATATGTGTTATCATGATTGAATTATCTATCTTTGAAATGCATTTTTAAATTGTTTATTCCTAATATAATGTTTTGCTGTATGTTTTTGTGTAAAAATTCGTCGACTGAAGACGTCATCTGTTTTTGATTTACAATAAATTCATAAATACTGCTCTTGCGCATTTGAAATATAGTTATTTAATCAGAGTGATTCATAACAAAGAGATATATATAAGTTTTATTTGAATTAGTTCATTATTAATACAGATATTTGCTGTCCAATTATTTAAAGTCATATGTCAAAAAGTAGACTTTTGTTTAGATGTAAAATGGTGTAAAGCCTTCGTCACACAATAAAAATATAGTTATTTAGTTGTATAATTAATTAATTTGTTTACTTTTACCAAATTTGTGCAGAAACAGCTATCGTCCAAGGAAAGGGAGCACTCCACGACCCAGGTTAAAATAATTATTTTAAAATTTTATATTAGTGCAATATTTTACAAAATCTAAACATTTAAGTAATTAAGTGTTTTCAATTTAAAATATATAGAGTGGTGCTGGCTGCAAGAGGTGGCAGAGGAAGAGGGAGAGGTGGGGTACGAGCTGCAGATGGAGTACCAGCTGGTGCCGGACTACCTGCACGTGGACGTGGGAGTCAACGCAGAGCTGAAATTGCAGCCTCCTCTGGAGTGTTAGTATTTTTTAATGCTTTTTATGAAAGTACTTTGCTGTGGCCGTTGAACTCATCATATATTTGTATTTATTTAAACAGTGACCCTGCTTTGCTACTGGTGCGAGAGGATCGCGTCAAGGCCCTAAAGGCTGTTAGGGCCCTGCCTGCTTCCTTCCGGCTAGAGCTGGAAAGCCGAAAGTTTAAGAAGCAGGCGGCGCGCATTTTGCTCCCTACCGCACCTGCAAGAAAAACTAAACAAAAGTAAGTAATCGTATTTAGATCCTTGATCCAATATAATTGTTTTTTCTCGACAGTGTTCCAATGTTACAGTGAGAGTTACTAAGATCAGGGCTCTGTGCATTTGGCACATTCAGTGCATATTGTACAGAGTTCTAATTTTATTGTTTATTTACATACTGTACTTACTATTTCACACGTGAATGAGAACAATTCATATGATTTATGTATATGTTTTCAGAATTACTTCTCCGGAGAGAATAACGTGTCCCTTTTCACAAGGGACACCTTCACCATTGCCAAGACCCGTTCCACCACCGTGGATGTCCACTCCCGCACAGACCCAATCAACGGCTCCCAATGCACCAATTACGCCAATCCGGGCAGCATCTTCGGAGCCGTTAGCTGGGACATCGCGGAGTGGGGAACTCCAGTGTGGGGAACTCTTCTCTCCGGAGGCCGGCTACCACAGCGAGCTGTGGGTGGACGTGCCGTTCTACCAAGAATTGTCGGCGTTTGGGAACGGTGAGTTTATTTTTTCAAATGTCATACCAGGGGCTCAATATAAAATCAATTATCTATATTTTATATTGATATCCCTAGCACAGTTTCACTGTTGGTATATTGGCAGGAAATAAGCATAGTACTTAAAAATTCCACAAAACAAACATACAAAATGTACTGTAATCCAAAAAGATATGATGTACCTACATTTTATGCAAGTAAATATGTAGTTACTAACGTAGAAAGTCTGAAATTTGAATTTGTTTTTGGCTAATTTTTGTTCGATAGTAAGAACTTCGCACAGCATTATGAATACCGACATCATAGTTTCTCACTGTGACAATGCATGATCTATTTGTTCTTGAGTTAATGTCCTGAAACATTAAGTGCCTCCATACATGACGCTACTTACAAGCTACTCGATCCTCGTGAGCGTATCATACGCGCCGATCGTAAGTACCCCCCTGTACGATTTTGCTGTTAGCACCGTGTACGGGGCGCTACGCGACGTCTGTCGGTTTCAAATCAGTTTCACGCAACCGGCAGTGCTGATCGCACGCGACGCGTTGCATCATTTGTGTCTGATACTTTTTTGTTTGACGTTTGACAGAAATGGCATCGGAACATGAAAGTAATGTTAGATTTGTTCTGGAAGTAGAAAAATGCATGTTTATGTAACGATACTTTACCAGGATACGTAAGAAAGGATTTAATGGAGAATGCATGGATTAATGTTGGAAAAAAGTCATATGACATCGCTTGACATCGTGTAAACTCCACGGCTGCACGTAAAAAAATGATCAAATTCAGTATATTCCGGATAGCACCGTGTACGGAAACTAGCATTAAAGAATGGTATATATGCAGAGTACTTGTAGCTTCGTCACAATCATGTTGTTTGTAAGTATCTCCATGAACGGAGGGCCTTACATTTCAAAACATTGGCATTAAACAGGGATTCTATTTTTTTTTTTCTGTAACGGGTATTTTAGAATGTGAAAATGAGACATGCCAAACTTCTTTGCGAGGGTTAGATTTGATTCACCGGCTTCTAAACGGTGTAATACAGCACTTTTTTCTTCAATTGAAAAAACACTTTCGCTTCACGGGACTCATCGTGTCGAGCTTCCTAGTCAAAAGCGAGGCTGTATTGATTGGTAGGTGGGTTTTGTAACCGGACGAATTATCATTAAAATAGGTCGCTTTAAGTAGTTGGTCACTTTAAACGGATACGTTTTCCTACTAAAAGCTATGAAACCTTACTAGAGTTTACATTATCGTCGCTTAAAACGGTAGACCGTTAAATGCAAAGTCATTATATCCGAATTCTACTGTAAATTTGTGTTTTCTATTATTTCAGAGTCAGACATGGGCAGAAGCAATAACGTGGAAGAGGCAGCTCTCTATCAAGAAGAGTCGGTACTTGGAAACCGTAAGTTATAAAACTAACTAACTTACCTTCACGCCATTTCCCTGCAGGGGTAGGCAGAGATGATGGACCAGCATGCAACTCGATCTTGGCACACACACTCTTTTCTTCATTCCATACCTACCTGACTGTGATATTCTGACTCCTGACATTGCCCGCCTCAAGTACTTGATTAACTTTTTATTTGGATAAGTTTTAAGATTTTCACGGCCAAAAGCATTTTCGTTATTTGTTTTTGGGGTGTTATGCCGTGTTGCGCTACCTCCTTCTTTAGCCGAAGATGTCCGAAACGTTGGCTAAAGAAGGAGGTAGCGCAACACGGCATAGCACCCCAAAAACAAATAACGAAAAAAAAAAAAACTTTTTATTTTATTATTTATATGAATACCTCACAAGAGCCTCAGCTGGAGCCAGTGAGACTATGGCATCCCCAATCGGGGTATGTTGTGAGGCTGAAGGTAGCGGGAGGGGAAGGAGGTGTGGAAGAGGGAGGTGGGAAAGTACCTGGCTATTCAGAACTGGTTACCAAACATGGCTAAAGCCATTTCAAGCAACTTTTCAATTCTGAATGGGGTCTTACACCAGGGCGATACTGAGGGTATCTTCCACTCTGGAACGTGCCGCAAATATACTATATATTATTTTAAATGAATTTTGTGTGAAAATAACACTAATTATTCAAATAAAATTTATTTGCCCACACCGGGATTCGATCCCGTGACCATCGTATTGCGAGTCAAACGCTACCAGAGGCAGTGGGTAATCGTAATATAGACACGTTAAATTAATTTGGGTTTTCTGTTGTTTCAGAAATGGATATGGACAGAATGAGCGACGAGGGCGACGAAGCGAGCGACGTCGACCACGAAGAGAGCGATGAGGATACCTTCTGCATGCCACCAATACCTTATCATAATATTATCAACGTTTCACCTAACTCCGCTATGGCCATAGACTTTAGTAGACAAGACCAGGTAGATAGTGAGGCAATGCGTTCGATTCTGCCGCCTGAAGGTTACTCTTTCGATTGGTCCAAAGATATCTCACGTTTTACTGGGATAAGGGAGACATTCACAGGCACGCCAGGACCAACTTTCAATACCGACGAAATGGGCAAACCTGTGGATGCCTTTCTTAAAATCTTTGATGCAGATTTCGTTGAACTGATCGCGAGAGAGACCAACAGGTATGCAGATCAATGGATTGCGAAAAAACAGTTTAAGCGCCATGCGCGTACCAATAAATGGGCTCCCACGAATAAAGAGGAAATGTATGTATTCTTGGCAATTTTAATGTATCAAGGTATTAGTCCCCTTCCTGTTGAAAAAGACTACTTCTATTCAAAAAAACTCACCGCCATGCCTTATTTCAGCCGAGCCATGGATTATAATCGTTTTCTTCTAATTAAAAAATTCCTTCACTTCACCAACAATGAAAGTCTTTCTTCTGATGTACCGTTATCTGTGCGAAGGTTACAAAAGATTCAGCCCGTCTTGGACCACCTCTCAAATAAGTTTGAGACTTTATACCTGCCCGAGCAAGACATCTCTCTGGATGAATCCTTACTCTGCTATAAAGGCCGTTTGGGATTCGTTCAGATGATCAAAACCAAAGCGGCCAGCGCGGGTATAAAGTCGTACGAGCTTTGTGAGTCCAAGTCTGGCTATCTTTGGAAATTCCAAATTTATACGGGGAAGACCATTTCCAGACAGGCTGAATCGACAAATCCAGACCAGGAAGACATGACTGAAGATATGACGGAAGACATAACGGAAGATATGACTGACGGCATGACACAGGCCAACTTTTCGGGTGCTCACAATATCTGCCCAGTTGGGGCCACTGCAAAGATAGTATATGACCTGGCCAGCCCTCTGTTTTACAAGGGGTATACGCTAATAATGGACAATTTTTATAATAGTCCATTATTGGCAAGATGCCTCAAAAGAAATGGGATGGACTGCATGGGCACATTGCGGTTAAACCGAGAATTTGTGCCCTCTGCATTTAAGTCCCATCTCCGGACCAAACTGAGGGAAGGTGAGCTTGTATACTCGAACTGCGGGGACCTCAATGTAATGGTTTGGTTGGATAAAAACCTGGTAAGTATGTTGTCCACCTACCATAAGGCAGAAATCGGGGCAGTTGAAAAGTTTGGTACCTGGACGTACAAACCCCAACTCATACTAAACTATAACAAAGTAATGGGGGGGGTTGACCGAAAAGATCAGCTTTTGGCAGGCTTCCCCATTGAATGACAGCAAAACCTGGTCTGGTACAAGAAGCTTTTCAGGAGACTACTAAGCGTTTCGGTGCAGAATGCGTATATATTGCACAGCTCAAAGCTCCGCAAGGAAAATAAATGCATTTTGTACCGAAACTTCAGGAGTGAGGTTGCGGATGATCTCCTTCTGCTGTTCTGTCGTAGTCAAATTGACACGACCGTGCGGACCATTGGCCTAATAGCTGAAGGAAAGACTCTGCGACCTATCCTGAAAGGCAACCACTTTGTGGTCCGTAGCGGGAAAAAGGTGAAATGTGCGTGGTGCAATATAAATAACATATTCAAAAGGACCCTCACAAAGTGTGATGTATGTGATGTGGCATTATGCTATGATTGCATGAAGCCATATCACACTACAATATAGAATTGCTGAGGGTTTTTTATTTCATTTTTTTCTCTTCTGGTTTTTTAGTTATGAAATTCTAATTTATAAATTTAATTAAATTTGTTTGAACATCAATTATGATGGCCTGGTTGGCTGGACTTAGTCATTTCTTTCCGCATACTCACATCTCATGTTATGTTGTCCTCAAAGGTTCTATATGATAAGGTTCGGTGGACATTTAATATGTATATTTTAATTCTGATCATTGAAATATGCATATTAACAAATGCACAGGTATTCTCATTTTTCCTGTTTTTTGTACACATTAAATAACTCCGTTTTATTTTTATGTCTTAATTATATTTTGTCAATTTTTCTGTAAAGAGGCTTTTTCAGATCTAGTCACTAAACATAACTAAACCAATTGAAGCAATGTTCAATTCTGAATGGTGGTCCCTCACCAGAGCGATACTGAGAGTCTCACTCTATAGCGAGGCACAATGATATTATGTATTGATTTTCTTAAATTATGAATAAATCAATATAAATTGAATACATTTTTATTATGACAAAGTGTATAACCAATGTTTAAATCAATATACTGCTCTTCCATTGTAACCATACAACTGTAATATTAATTTAATTGATTTAAAATAATATAAGGGCTTAATAAATAAATAAATCAATTATTGGTTCCATCAATTATTTTCCCCTCCACCATTTTTTTTCGATACCTTTGCTTTTAGATATAAAATTATCACTATGATTTTATTTGCCATTCGACGCTCATACAAAGGTTTGATATATATACAATTTTATCATCATCATCATTTTACATATTCTGATTTACCCTATGTAGCTTGACCTTAAGGTAGCTGTCAGAAGTGATTTTTCGTCAAATATTGGTGGATTTCCTCAACTTACAAAGTATCCCCCTGAAATATTGGCAATGTGTATATCTATGATATATATTTCATTTTAAGCCTTATTTCCTTGTTTTGCACGTTATATAAAACATGGTTACAAATCTCCAGTTCTGATTTACAATGATTTAATAAGTAGGACCATGATTTTGACATCGTGAAATAGGCTCTCTGTGTAATTCATCAAATTAATAAAATAAAGCCAACATGGCTACTATTCTTATTAACAATTGTAGGCAGTTAATTTATCTTCCTAATGTAATACCAGTTTTTGTGGTAAGTTTATTAAATAGTATTATACAGTGATTTCAATTTTGACAAGTCACGCACTCAAATTTTACAAAATCATTTTCTGACCAAACTTTTGAGGAGATCATAACATACAAAAAATATTTTTCTATTATATTCTTGCATCTGTGGTTATCAAACAGGCCATAGAGAACATAAAACGTAGAAAATATTCAATAAAGATATTCAAAACTGCCACTGGCGGCAATTTAAAATCACAAAAACACAAATTTCGCGCATTTATAAAGTTTAAGATTTTTTAATAATTTATCTATCAATTCTAAAAATATAGGATAATTAGTAAAATATAGGTGAATTCATTGGCTGTATAGCATTACAATCAGTTTTATGTCTCCATGTTAAAATTCGGAGGTATGATTTTTTTAATGTTGGCGGAAAATATTCAAAATCGTCGCCAAAAAACCGCGAGCAATCGGAGAAAAAAGTTTTTTGACGCGCGATCGTTCGAGTGGTTATGCAGAATGCATAAGTTGTGCAAAACGGCAGCTGCGACAATTGTGTCCTGCACTCTGTCTTTTTTAATCCGGAGCTTTAGCGACAAAGCTGGAAAACGCCTTTTCCAAACCCCGAACGCTCTCTCTACTGTGTTTCTGGTCCTTATATGGCTCTCATTATAAAGAGTTTCCGCAGGGGTCGTTGGATGGCGAAGTGGTGTCAAAAGGTACTCGCAATTTGCGTAGCCCTTGTCACCTAAAAGGTGGTAATCGCTGAATTCCTTGGCTATCAATCGCCCTTTGATAGCACTATTGTTGAAAATAGTGTTATCATGGGCAGAGCCAGGCCAGCGTGCAACTATATCCATAAATTTTAGATTGGCGTCCACAACAGCCTGCACATTATAAGAAAATACAGATTTCCTGTTGCGGAACACCTCAGCATCTTCTCCTCCTGGAGATTGGATAGGAATGTGTGTTCCATCTATAGCTCCTACCACGCCGGGAAATTTGGCAATGTTATAGAAGGAACACGCAACCTCAGACATCTCCGCCTCGCCTGCTGGCATCGTTATGTACTGCGGCCTTAGTCGAGCAATTGCTTTAATAACCCGCCACACGACTCTGGAGACAGTAGAATTGTGGAGCCCGCATAAGTCACCATTACTGATGTGGAAACTTCCAGTAGATAAAAACCGCAATGTCATAAGTACTTGGTCAATGGCGCTGACAGCTTTGTTCCTATAAAAATATGTTTGTGAGTATTTAGAAGTAAATGACGACCTATTATAATATACTTATGCGATATTACAAGGAAAAAAATTATAATTTACCTTCCAGTAGTTGAAATGTCTCCTTGTATTTGAAGCGTAACAAAATTTACGAGATTTTTCGACATCCGATACCGCGCCAAAAATTCGGGATCGTCCCAAATGACCATATTATTGACGCGGGGTCGAAATGTTTTTGGTTTTCGCTGCAAGACATATTGGATGAGAAATTCGTCGTCACTATCATCGTCTTCAATATTTATCATGATGGCTATGTTAAAAACGCGGAATTTCGTAGATTACCTCGACCAGAACTGACATAAACAAACTGAGAACTGTCAAATATGCCAATATGGCGGAGTAACTCTAGAGTAACTATCGGTTTTCGGAAAGTTAATAGAAAAGTTAAAAGTAACGTAAAACAAGCAGTCAAATTGATTGAAAAACGCATTTTGGTGAAATTTAACTTTAGTAACTGTTTTTTGCTTTACTTTTACTTTAGCGAGCGTTGAAACAGACGGCCCTAAAGTTTTTTTCACGTCGAATTTTTGATCAGCTGTTAAAATTAAGTCCTTTTTCCATAGATATGCACCTTTCATTGTCAAGTATACCACAGACAACATACAGAAATCGAAAATATTCCATGTTGACTGGAATAAGTACCCCTCACGGCAGTTTCAAAGTAACAACACCCAGGATTCGCGCGGTTATAAACTTAAAGATTTTTTTTATATTTTTTATAATTCGTACAAATAAGGTTAATTCATTGGCTATATAGCACTATAATCAGTTTTTATGTTTCCATGTTAAAATTCGAAGATATGATTTTTTCAATGTTGGCGAAAAATTTAAAAAATATCTTTTGGAAAATCGTGAGCAATCGAAGCAAATTTATTTATTTCGCATAGTCGCTCCAGTGGTTAACACTTTCCCCTGGGATTTTTATTAGATTTCTGATTGTCGTAGTATGTTTCCTGTGTTGTTGTAGTATGTTTCCTGTGTTGTAGTATGTTTCCTTGAAAACATTGAATGCACTCGGTGCTTTCTCATCCTGGCTAATGGTAGGATACAGGAAATCATTGTTCTAGGTATCATCGAATCCGTACAACATCGTTTCCTAAGAGGAATTGCTTGGAGGTTGGGTTTTGAAAGAGGCGAGTACTCATATGATGAAATCGAACACATTTTAAACATTTCTTCTTTAGAAAAACGTAGAAACGGCTCTGATCTAATTTGCATATTTAAAATTATTAGCAGTATTACTGATACACCTGCTTTGCTACAACTCATCCAGTTCAACATCCCTTCCCGAAGACTCCGAAATAATGAATTGCTGTTCCTCAACCAGCATTCTACTAATTATGGATACCATTCTCCCTTATCCAGAATGTGGAGACTTGTCAACGCAAGTCAAAGCATTGATTTTTTTGGTGTAAAACTAAATGACTTTCGGCAGTCGATACGCAATATTTAAATGCTTCTTCATGCTTTGACTTGTAGTGTCTTCTATATGTACTTTTTATATTGTCATTGCTATTAATTTATATGCTCTCCCTTCACTGTCATCTCTGTTTTTTTTTATTCGTATTATTATTATGATTTAATGGCCTATTGTCCGTAAATTGATAAATAAATAAATAAATACACTGTGCTTTTGGCAGCTTAGGACAGGTAATACTGGATGAGCCTGATATTTCAGGGTATCTTGAAAAAGATCACCTTTAGATTAGAAAAGGTTATAAGGTTATCACCTAAAACAGAGGAGAAGCAAAGGAATATCACCAATGCGTTGCATTGGACTGATCCGGTATCACAGTCGTCCGGAACATCGGTGAGAAGTAGTTTTTCTGCTTATTTATCATCTATCAATTATGAAATTCTCCTCGATTATCCTTATTCCAGGTTGCAAAACAGGCCATCGTACCTGGAGCCAATCACCAACTTCCCCATGAATCCCTTACTGATGAATGTATCGCAGATTGATGACCAGACCGAGCAACCCATCGAAGATGAAGGCGAACTGATCCCAGAGATCTTGAACGTCCGGCAAAAAAGGGGGGTTGGCACTGCAGCGAATGACGAATATCTTATTGGTAATAATAGCGAGATAGTAAAAAAAAAAATTTCTGCACTTTTGGTGAGTTTATTTGGAGTGTAATTGCGTCGTTCTTTCATTACATATTTATTCGCGCCTTGGAGGCTTTTATATGTGGACACTAGTCCTGGGTCAATCGATCGTTTTACACGACCCGGGTCGCTCACGACCCACTGGCGTCACGAGCAGGTCGCGAAGACCCGTTCTTTTCGCGACACAAAATACGAAACCCGATTACTCATCACCCAGTTACTTTCTACGGGCTCGCCGCCCAGACCGGTCAAGTCATACGCGACACGAAACCCAGGGTATAATTGTGTGAACGTTCTCTCACAGCTCACACCTGTAACTAGTAATGTCATGTCCCAGAAATAAATTTTAAAAAGACATGCTTCAGGGGTTAAAAAAACAATGTTTTATCATGTTTTGAAGGTTATAAAAACCTTGTAAAAAACGTGTTGTTCTGAAGCTTTTATTGAGAATTTAAATAAGTAAATTAGCTGTAAGCTGTAATGCTTTATTATAATTTTTTTTTACTAAGGTCAGACATTTTATACTTTTACCAGTTTATAGTTTCTATTACAATGCACAATTACATTCACACCCACACGAAAAATTAATTATGAAAACAGCACTTCGCACTTTGATTAACAATACCAAGATAGGCTCTTATTAAAAACGTCTCCGTGTCTAGTCGAATATTCAAAAATCGAATCTACTAAACAATCCCGCTATGACGTGACACACGGGCAGGAAGCAGGATACTGTTGCGTCACGCACGTGTGTGCGTTGATCGGCAATCGGCGACCGAGTGTGTCGCAGTTGCAGTTCGAGAGTTCCGGGAGCTGACATGTCTCGCCACTCACCACATGGGCACCCGGCGATCAGTCCGTGAGTCACGGGGTGCAGGAATGTGTCGTAGTTGGTAGGTTGCGGGAGTGTGTCGCGGTTCACGGGTCCCGGAAGACCCGGGTGCTGACGAATAAATAACCCGCTCGCTCTTTGGTGGCTCGTGAGCGGGTTTCGACGATCAGGTCTTTCACAATCGACCCAGGACTAGTGGACACTTTATTTTAGATAAGTTTTATAATGAAGAACAACGTAATAAAAATAGTGTGGCGGCCACTTTTGCCGAATTCATTGCTCCGCCACTGGCGCCAAAAGAAATTCTACGATACGTACAGCGTAAGGTACCGCGCGCCGGCCGGTACAGAGCTACCTACCTGCGTGTACTATGACCGGCCGCCTAGGTAATTAATAATTCCGCCACTTACGCGAAAGGCCTCGAAGTTACGGCCGCTCAATACAACTGCCGCAGAATGTTCGAGCGATTTCTCAGCTTTGCGTGAATTCACGCAACATTACCTGGCGCGCTAGCAAGCTACTCTGCCGATCGCGCTAGTATATAAAGCGACTCATTTCGGCGCTCGCTCGCTCAGTCTCAGTCAGTACCTCCATTCATCCGGTCGAGTAACACACACCGAGCAGTGAATACAATTAGTCCAGTGCCGTAACACTTTCTCCAGCCCTCGCGGGGCAACCGCCCGCGCAGTCAGCAGCAAGTGAATAAAGTTTGTCCAGTGTGACTCAAGGAACATTTCCAACACCTTCGAGGATTCCTTCTCCAACTACCATCCGCTGTCCGGCCCGTTCGCGCCTCGACATGAGATGTCTCCCGGCCTATCGACTACCAAGCACGCGCTTGCTGTTTCATATAGGTGCAACCCTCATCGCCTCTCAAGGTTCCTTCCTGCGTCACGTGTGTGCGCCGACTCAAAGGACACACAGCTGCCATATCCCGCCAACACGACGGTGATCGACCGCCTGGACCAAGGTCACTTCTACACCGCCTCAGTGTAGAGCAACACGCCGGCTCCCTGAAGACCTGTGATCTTCACCGCCGCAGTCTCCTGACCATCTTCACACATCAGCAACGCATCAGCATCACTAACGGCACCACTGTCACTCCGCTCCGCTTCGACCCTCGCTACGTAGCCAAATAAAGACTGACTCGCTACATCTACTGACGCCTTTTATTTCACGCCCCGTCTGTGCCGATCCGGCCCGCTCCCTCAAGAGTAAAAAATAAGAAAGTGGGTACAATATAAGTATGTAGTTACATCGTAATGAGTAGGTTTAAAATGCGTAAAAGTCATTGAGATTAATAAAAGATTTGTAAATTTTAAGATTATCAGAAAATAAGAGTATCATAACGCCATAGAAAATGGTAGTTATGTCATTGATATCATCAACGAAGACAACAATGCTGATTCCATATGTGACCTCTGTGGTATGTCGATGAAGATTTTAAACTGGTGTGAAAAATGTGAATTAAGTTTAACTGATATTTTTCTTTACGTCTTTAAATCTTCAAAATATTTACAGTTATTCAAGGGTTTTTATGTATGAAAATTTTATGTTGTCGCAAGCATCTCTGTTTACCTACACTACACCTGTTTGACTATTGTACTGTTTCAATAATGTTACGATCAAGTGAACCATTTTTTTGCATCACTGTCATACACATTTGAACTTTATTTTTTTTTGATTCTACTGATTCTTTCGTAATCCTCTAACTAGCTAGGGCTTTAAGCAATACCCGTTCATGTTTCTATCTAACTAGTATTTCGGCTCATTCGGCCTTTTTACTATTACCTTCTGAAAGTTGTATTTACTTGACTGAATTTACGTTACATTAATGTCATTGTGAGGAAATAGTCTACTGGATAAAAAACCTCACGTAATTTGCAAAGGAAAAGGGAACACAAGTTCTGATCTTTTTTCTAGAAATTTACATTTACCTTTACCGAATGTAAATATTTTGTTACGCCACTGGAGAAAATTTCGCATTGATGGCCTTCGCCGGGAAGCCCTGGTCCCTCAAATCATTGCTAATCTCTTCTGTGGTCAGTTTAGGAAGACCTCTGATGACGGTCTTCTTGATTTTTTCGGCTTCGGTGGTGTACATGTGGAAGGACTTGGCTTCCTGACGGAGGGCAGGGTTAGTTGGTGGTGAGCCTCGACAGAGCTCACGAGGGCGCTGATGGTGCCGCCTTTGTTGTAGTGGAAATTGAAAGTTGCACTGCTGACGTGCTTTCTGATTTCCGTGGTGACGTCGTCATGTGTAATGCTCCCCAGAGTCAAGATCACAGGAGGCACTCTCGTGCTCTTACGGCCTGTTCCTGTTGCGACGTCCTGCTGGTAGGACCTGTTCGCTGGTGGGCGCTCTGTCGGGCGTCTCTTGGGCGGTGGGATGGTGTGTGTGGAGGCGTCGCCGATTCCGACCTCAGGGAGGTCATCGAACTTATTCTGCTGAGACAGGTACGAGTTGGACGTGAGTTGAATGGGGGAGTGGCAGCGCTTGGCAGCTGGTGCCCTCTGCCATTCTGGCTCCATTGGCGTAGAGCTGGGCCCCGGGATGGGAGAGGAATGGATATCGGGATGATGAGGGGTGGGAGCCTCGATTTGGTTCGCATAGACAAACTCCACGGTTCTGGTCTTGATGTTGACCCTGTACGATATCGCCCCGGGTGGAATATTGAACTCCAGGAGCTCGAGGGGGTTCCTGTGTTTTTTCGTCCTGTCAGTCATATCTGCGATGCTGGAAAAAAAACAAAGAGCTTGAATTTGGAATTGGTTTGCCGTGAGAAAGGCAGTTGTTGCCTTGAAAAGGCAGCTCTCGAGTTGCCGTTGGCCGAACTGAATGACGGGCAACTGCCGACCTCGAGCGTCCTAGGGCACCAGAAAACTTCAGTCCCCACTGTTCAGCACTTCCTTTAGATTTTGTCTATTTTTTAGCAGCCCAAGCCACTAAAAATTGATTAGTGCTCGTCACAAGTCTCTCACATCGACTGTCTCAAGTCTCTGTGCGTCCGATCACTCTTCGCAGCCTCTGACATTTGAACACCCTGCATACTTATTAAAAATATTAGATTCGGCTGAAGCGTGGTCTTCAATAAATCTAACTCTTGTTTGTCTTCTAGCTCCTCCTGGCTGCCTGCAGTACTACCCCGACAGGGCAGGCACCTTCGAGTCCTTTAACTACAACTCTGGCAGAGGACGCTACCTGGCCAACCTGCGCTATGCAACCTGTTTCAGAAGATCAATCGATGTGTGTGGCATCAAGTAAGTGCACACTGTACATCAGCCATTCATCGATTCAAATCAATCCTCAATTTGCTGTGGATTATAGTCAACCTTAGGATGGACGATACACAATAATCGTTAATGCAGTTTTGCAGTCCTCTGTCATTAAAACACTCACTCATCAAAATAATTCATTGGTTTGGATCGCAAATCTCAAATAAGTGCTATCGCCCTTATGGAGATATTTAAGGATAGTACAGAGGGCGCGAATGCATTAAGAAAGCACTAGCTTTTTTGTTTTGGTTTACAATTGTGCTTTTGAAATGTTATAGTCTTTCTTAGAGCTTTCCTAAGAAAGGCTTAAGAAACTCGGGAAATTATGAATATTTTTTAGTTAGGCTTCAGCTGGGTTTCTTTAAGGCACAAAGGTGCCTG
This sequence comes from Limnephilus rhombicus, assembly GCA_929108145.2. Lineage (NCBI taxonomy): Eukaryota > Metazoa > Arthropoda > Insecta > Trichoptera > Limnephilidae > Limnephilus > Limnephilus rhombicus. The sequence continues at coordinate 4,282,270 of OV815296.1, forward strand.
GTACGATGCTGGTGTCCACAGCCTCCTTGTAGCCCAGGACTGCCGGGAGTGAAGGAGACTTTTCAACAGTTCTAGGAGTTGGGGCCGCGAGTCCCAGAAATGAGGTGTCCACTAAAGAAGAACCATTTGATCAGGTTTTTGTTCATTCCAGATATACGCCGTCCTTCTTCCGAATGACCAACGCGGCGTCCGCTAACAACTTCCTTGATATGGACTGCGAGAAAAACCCCTACGTGATCAACAACCAGGAAAGCCAGGACTTCTTGTTCATCGCGGACGGGCAGACTGCAGATGGGCGGCGCGGCTCCAAATGGTGTGGCACAAGCGCGGCCAACAGCATTGTTGCCTGTGAGTATTAAAACCCACATTTTACTTGTCTCATTGCTGAGGCGCTTATGACACTAGACAGTTTAACGAACTGGCGATCTTCGTCTGCTTCTTCTACCGTTTACTTTGCTGACCATGAGTGAATCCAGGCTAGTTTTCTGTTTGGAAATCAATTTGGGAGGTGGGTATGGGTACCGTCATCCCAGGAACCAATCATTGGATAACCATCTGGCTTAAGCCCCCCAAGTGGTTTGCTGCGCTTAGTGACTTTACCCGGATTCATGAGGTGAGGTTTGTCTTGTTGGCGGATGCGTCTGCCCATCGGCTGTGTGGTGGGCTGGATTGGGAGAGGCTGGTTGAGGGAAATTTTTTGACCTCTCCAGCCAGATTCTCTTGGCATTACGCCTTGCACCGCAGTGAGTCATACGTCACTTCTGGACACACTGACCCCAGATTTCCATCCAGCCCTTATACTTTTTTATTCCGAGAACTTCCTCTATTTATTTATTTATTTATAATTTCTCACCATACATGTGTTAAAAATATTAACCTCACTAGGACTAGCAGCCTGTATTGAGGTTAAATTCATAAATTTGAGTGATGCATTTACACACAAATCACTAAAATACAAAAAATCACTAAAATACAAAAAATCACTAAAATACAAAACACTACATCCAAAACACTAAAATATTATATGCGGAAAGTAAGAAATAACAATATTATATTGGTGACCAGATGGTAATTTGTAACAATATACACCATAAAACAAATCCTTAATTACTATACCCACCAAGAAACAAAGGTAGTTCAAAACAACTAGGGTGACACTCTGATTTTGACAAATGGAACTCAAATAAAATCTACTTATTTAAAAAAAATATATATATACCTCCTTCCTTTACTTAAAAATACCCTCCACGCAGCAGCCCCAAATATGACGTAAGCTCTGAGGGAAATGAATACTTAAAAAGAGTACAAAGTGTCTTAGAATACTTGTATGCAGAAATATAGTTGATCGATTGGCACTCCTAGATTGGCTGTTCGTAGTATCCACCACTATTTACTTAGGACGGGTTGTTTAAACAAAAGAAATGAATTTTTCATGAAATATTTTAAGTTAATTTTCAGGTTCTGTGTAAGTTCTGTTCAAGTTCCGTGATTATTTCAGTTTTAAGAAGCAAACAGAATTTACACAGAACGTATAAATTAATTTCAAATACTTGATTAATTATTCAAATTTTTTTAAACAAGTCGTCCTTAATGTCTAGATTCTTTATGGCTCGTTCTCACACTGGGAACGTGTTTGAAGCCTAACTTGATTTTTTTTTAAATAAAAATGCAGCTATTTAGAAACTCGATGGAATGAGTGTTACCATTTGAGGCATCAAATGAAATTACAGATTTAGCATTATGGTTGCCGTGCAAATTTCATGACGCCACAGTTCGAGGGTTGTTCGTGTTTAAACAAACAAATGTTATGATTCATATTTGTATATATATGTATACTAATAATCTAACTTGTTATTTCAGCATCTTCTCCCGGACCTCTGTATGTGTTCTTCAACAGTGACAACTTCGCGCCTAACCCGAGGAGAGAACGCGGCTACAGAATCAACTACAATGTCCTCAACAACTGCTGACGAAATTCTCACTGATTTTTCCGAAAGATAATCAAGACTAGATTACACAAAGCACTTTTTTTAGGGTGAATGCCCAATTTAAAAAAAAAGTATGTATTAAATAAAATAAAATTCCTGTAAGTTTCCTGTAGTAAAGCAAATAAAATAAAGTTGATACCGGATGAGATTCTTGTGGTACACCAATTTTAACATTTTAGAGAAAATATCACACCGCAGTGGCAGGTATGGCGTAGGGTCATGTGGGGTAACCGTACGCAATTTTTACATTGGGATTTTTTAATTAAAAATCTTTAGGTATTTTACTCATTTTTTTGTTTATTAATATGATTGATCATTAAGGCATCTCAAACAAACATAAAAACCTCAAATGGTTCATAAATCAAAAAGTTTACAAGCATGTCGATTGCGTACGCTTACCCCATGTGCGGGGTAAGTTTTCGCATACCGTAGGGTAAGTGTTAAAAACAGATTTGTGGTTATCTTTATTAGAATTATCACTTTGCACCCGTGTAACTAACATATTTCACCAAAAATTATCATAGACCACTCGCTCTGACACAGTTGGTTACACAATGGCACACATATTGGTAACCAAACATATTGGTAGCAGATGAAAATTTTTATAAAAGTACGAAAAAAAGTAATTTACCTACCAATTTTTATTTTGAAATTGTGATTCACTTTACACATGTCCAGCTTCAATGCGACCCAAAGCGCTAGTGAATTAAGGAACAAACGCGTACCGTCTTATTGGAAACATCACTGCGAACACTTACACTCCGCGTACGGTTACCCCACGTGACTCTACATCACTACTGAACCCACTGACCCTTACATTTCTTCCCATCCCCCATACCTTTTTCCTTCACAGAATTTCCTCTACCTCCTACCCCAAAGATGACCTAGGCCCTGAAGGAAAATAATGTAAAAAAAGAGTACAAATGTCTTTGGATATGCAGATTATTAATTGATTTGTGTACCTGGCTGTCCCGTAGTATCCCGAGCACCAGCACTGTACCTCAAGAGGATATATCTGTTTGCTTTATTTACACATTTATGGATTGAATCTATATATTTTGGAACCCAATAGAATGAGTGTCATCATTTGAGGCACAAAATTAAATGAAGCAAGTAATTATGATTGCCGCGCTAATTTCATAACATCGCCGTTCGAGAACTATTGATGTTTAAATATTAAAATATTATGAATTACATGTAATTCTAATTATATAATTTGTACTTTCAACGTCTTCTCCCGGGCTTATGTACTAGCGATGTGTCGGTTCAACTGGAATGGGCTCTTGAACTCGGGTTCTTCGCGGGAAATGGATCCTGCTCATACTCCTTTTTAAAATCGCTTACGCCCAGAGAACCTGGTCCAGGGCTCGGACCCAAACCCAGAACTCGCAGCCGAACTCGGAGCCGGAACACAAATGCATTCATCGGCGTCCCAGTGTTCGCGGTCTGAGCCACTCGCAACACTCACATTCTTCAACGGGTTCGAGTACCCGTTATCCGCAATAGCACCCAGTTCCCATTAGATTTCGGATCCGGGACCTGCTCTTAGAACTTGAGTACTTTTAAAAGGAACCATACCTCGGAGGCCTCTGGCAAAATACCGAACTTACTCATCGCTGCTCTGTACGAGTTCTTCAAATGACAAAATTTTCACCGAAGGTCCTGAATAGCCAAAAGTTTATCAATAGTCTGATTTATATTATTTTGTTATTTGTTTTCTGTAATTATATTAGAGGATACAAATAGTGAGATCCCTGTGGTACGTCAGTAAATATAGAAAACAAGCTTGAACACAGAAACTTCATTGCTAAATGTGTTGATGGTCAGCATCCCAGATTAACTGTATATATACCAGAATATCGCAAGAATTTTTCTATGAGTAGTTATGCTAAATATTATTCGATTTGCGAGATTGGATATGGAAATAAATTTAATTACTTCCCAAATCATATTTTATTTACATCGTGTATTTATTTGCATAAGTGTATAATACATAACTAACATTATGATATTTTTTTGGGATATTTCTAAAAGTAGTGCAAATTCAATATTTATACTAAATATCAATATTATAAGAAAAATAAAATATAGATGTTCAGACATACCGGATTATTTTTACTTTTAGTATATATACCTTACGTCCCCCACTACTTTCCCAACCGAACCTTTTGTACCTGGGAGAAGATTTAGTGCCGACCCAGAACCTTTTCTACCATGCAACCTAGCTACTCGAGCGTTCACGTTAATAATTGAAATACGCATCCAGTGTCCGGGATATCCAAATTCCAATATGGAGATGTTTATTTACTGCTTACAATATTAAAAAGCCATTGAATGCACCTATACCGGTTCATCCCATATTCTTATTTTTTTTTTTTTTTTTAATAATAGCGGAGGCGGTCCATACATAGTTCCCGTAAGCACTTAGGCCGTAGGCCCATTGTGCTATCTCCCATTTTACCTCTTTCCTTTGAAAGTAACCCAGTCCCTTTTATAAGTTGACCAGGATTGTCATTGGAAATGAAGCCACATCAACTGGTTTGACAATGTCTCTTCCCAGATCTCATTTCCCCTCTTCACGTAGGTCCCTGAAGGCCCCACGAGGGAAGAGGGCTTCATCTCTCCTCTCCACTCCTTAGTTTCCCGAAGACTCCACGACAGAGAGTGCACCTCCCCTTGGTTCCCTAAAGGCCCCATAAGGGAAGAGTCCACTCTACCTTGGTTCCCTAAGGGCCCCAGGAGGGAAGAGGACTTCATTTCTCCTCTTCACTCCTCCGTGGTTCCCCAAAGGCCCCACAGGGGAAGAGTTCACAGAGATTTTTTAGGCCTCATTTCTCCTCTTCACTCCTATATGGTTCCCTGGAGGCCTCACATGGGAAGAGAACATCATCTTTCCACTTCACTCCTCCTTGGTTCCTCAAAGGCCCCACGCTGGAAGAGTGCCCTTCCCCTTAGTTCACTGAAGGCCCCACAAGGGAAGAGTTCATGGAGATGGCCTCAGCTATCCTCTCCAAGGCTTCTCTTCTTTGTTCCTCCTACAGGCCCCAGGAAGGAAATCCACAGAGGTGGCCTCAGCACTCCTAGATTCCCAAAAGGCCCCTAGTTTTCAATGGTCCAATTTTTTTTTTTTTTTTGTTATATTCTTAGGTTTCATAAAAAAATCGTTAAATATAATATAAATGCATGAATTCTGCATATTATTTTTTTTTTAAATTTGCGTTGTAGGTACCTATTTGAAGAATATTAAATATTATAACTTCTATGTGTTGTCTCTAGCGTAGTTGATAACCACAAATATAAATTTTAATTCCAACATTCACTTTTAATATTATGTAACACATGTTTCCAATAAATATTTTAAAATATCTCTTGAAATTGGCCACATTTGGGCCAGCAAACTCTCGAGGGTGTTTGCAAATTGGCCAATATGTGGCCAAAAACGCACCTGTGGTTATATTTAATTATAAATAAAATATACAGGGTGTTAAGGGACGTACTTGACTTACTTTAACCAGTGATTCCTGACATTATTTGGAGTAAAAAATGTAAATAAAATTTTGGTCTTCGGTGACATTTTTGACGTTTTTTTTTTTTTTTTTTCTACAAAAACATAAAAAAATGGTAGTTGTTGAACAGTTGGAGGCGGGGTAAGGGGTTCTTCGGACATCCGGCTGAGTGACCAGTGATGACATGCGGAAGAAATTTTTTTTTGTTTGATTTTGAAGAAAAAAATTTTGAAAAAAAAAAAAAAAGTCTTCAAAAAAAGTCACCGGAGACCAAAATTTCATTTACATTTTTTACTCCAAATAATGTCAGGAATCACTGGGTAAAGTAAGTCAAGTACGTCCATTAACACCCTGTATATGAATAAAATAAAACAAAAGAAAACACGTACATTATTTAATAATTTATTTTCATTACAGCATCTAACTAGACTAATTTATTATTATAACAGTTTTTATAATATTTCCGGAAACTCGTAGGAAAAGGGGGAAACTTGTGGATCTACATCACATTGAGAAACCAAAAAGTTTTTTTTTCATACTGAGTTTTGGTTTTTTAAACTTTTTTTTTTCAAACTAACTTTTTCAAATTTTACATAAAATATTCCAAATTCTGAATCGATTTGCTCAAAATCAAAAAAAATTAAGTCACAAAATTCTCTCCATATATGATTTAGATTCATCAGTTTTCCGTTTATACTACATGTTTCCGGATACCATGTATATTATAAAAGTTTCACTACATTCACACTTACTTATTTACAAGTTACGACTATAAAAATAATTAATAACTTAGAAAATAAAAAAATATTAATCGAGGTGGTTAAGCGCAGTCTCGAAAAGACCCGGATTAATAATTATACAATAGAGCTAACACGAACACTGGCATACACTTTCACATGTATATCACTCCACTACAACTCCATAACAACTAACTATACTAATTTAAATACATATTCAAATTTTAAATGTGAGATGAAAATTTTCGAAGGTTTCGTTGATAGGTTTCGTTGAAAGAACTCGTTATTTGGTAACCACTCGGATTACATAGTGCCATATTTGTCACAAAATTTTATGTTGCCATTGAGTCACGTTGAGCTATATTTGTCACCAAACGACATGACCTCACGTCGCCGTAAAACTCACTATCTTGTTTTCTATTGTGGTCAGATATATCAACCGCTCAGTCGATTAGTCAGACATCTCAAAAAATATATTTTGAGCTAATGAGGAAAGCAATATTCGACGGCTCACTATAAATCAAATATTATTCACACTTGTCTGTGTTTTACATATTAAATATGCTTTAAAATATAGCTGGAAAGCCTAACGGTAATAATCTGAATATTGTACCAGAAAGGGGGTACACTTTTACATGTAACTGCATACTCAACTCAAATTTCGATTTTTGGGAGATGTCTGAGTAAGGGGACGTTCAAGTATTACCTAACGCAATTTTTGAAGATTTTTGACCCCTCCTCCCCCCCATGTAACACGCCGTAACGTTTTTCCGTACCCTACCCCCCCCCCCCCGCGGGTAATAAATAAAACAAGAGATTTCGAGAACGAAAAGAATAGCCAACTTGGAAGATTTTAATTCTCTAGTTTTTTTATCTAAATAAAGAAAAACATGTTACGTAACGCGTTGTTCGAACCCCCCTCGTAACGCACAGTAATGTTTCACAAGACCCCTCCCCCCCCTCAAGTGCGTTACGTAATACTTGAACGGCCCCTAATCAAATGGACGATCGATATATTCTAAACAGTTAGAAAAAGAGATCAACAATCTTTATCGTTGCATTTAAAAGTTCACAGTGTGTACATTAAAAAATATGGAATTGAATTGAAAGCATTATGTCAGCTTGCAACTGACCAACATAGCAGGACGCGGGAAGGTTCAAATGTATTCTAATTGAATTTTAAAAGTATGCGTCCACATTGTGAAAGCTGTCTACCCACTTTATGGGCGTCTAGCTTTCCAGTGGTTAAGCGAGAATATTTCTAAATAAATATCTACTCTGACAGATTATGTGACAAACGTGAAATAATAATATTGTCTAGACCCAACATGTTCTGCATTATTTTGCATGTAAATTGGATAATAATTATCCAATTTATATTAATTAATAACTATCTCAATGAATTTCGAATAACAATTTGCAAGCTTGCTAATTTAAAAAAACGCTGTGATTTACGAATTGTAACCGTCCTAAGTCAGGCACATTCTTGACAATTTGAAAAATCCTCGAAAAAAATTTCGAATATATTATTTGATGACCTCCATGGTTGAGTGATTACGAGACTTGGCTACGCATCCAGAGGTCACGGGTTCAAATCCTGTTTGCCGAAAACGGCTTAAGTAGTGTTTGACCAGATCTTAATTGCCAGGTTCTTCCTCATCTTCTTTTCCTCTCCACTACCTTCAGCCTCACAACATACCAATTTGGGAATGCCTTAGTCTCACTTGGTAGTAGTTGGGACTGTTGTGCTCTACTTAAATAAAAAATAAGTTAAAAAATGTCAGTCTTCAACATAAATTGAAATTATACATTTTTGCGAGTTTCTGAGGCACAGAAATTGAAATATTAAAAAAATATGTTTTTAAGACTTGTTTAAATTAATCATTATAAATAATTTCTTATAATTAACTAAATACAACATTTTTATGATTACGAAAAAATGACAATATTTAACCATATCCTACTTACTCACCTCGGTACATCTTTAGGCCATCCGCTCGTGGAGAACCTGAAAACAAACGAGTTATCGATGCAATTGCAATCAACCTCCTGAACAAAATCAATATTTTTCTGATCTGACAAGTCAAAACATGACAAAAATTGACAGGTAGTGAGCCACTACCATGGCAACCTGTCAACAATGCAACTGAAATGCGACTGCTGCTACCTGTTCACTGCCTGTCAAGTTTTGTTGTGTTTTGACATGTCAGATCAGAAAAATATCGATTTGTTCAGGAGGTTGACTGCAATTGCATCGACAACTGTTTTTTTCAGTTTCTCCATGAGCGAACGCCCTTACATTAAAATTTTTTATATAAAATATTTAAAAACAACATGTATATTTTGTATAATTTCTAAAAATTTGTTTAAAAAAATTACACAATAAATAGTCAAGTTAAAATTTTTCCAAAAAATATCAACCGTGGTATCTGAAAATTTTGTATTTATAATATTTTAAGCCAGACTTAAAACCTAAAAATACCTGCATTTTTACACACAAAAAGCTACAACATTTAAAACCACCTTCTAACTAAACTAACTTAAAATTCACTTTTTTAAAACAGAGCAGTCTTTGCAAACATAACCGAAACACTTCGTCGTCCAGTATTTTTTATAACACTTAAATAATTGTTTAAATTTAGTTCATAAGGTATGAAACTTTTACTGTCCATAGAACGGTGGATTCCTATTAAGGGTGTAAGTGGAAAGAGGTATTCCTTTAGATCCGTAGATTGGGTCCGGAGCATTTTCGTAATCCACGTCGTAATAAATGCCAGATTGATTCTGAAAGATAAACAAATATTCATTTTAGTTTTGGGTTGCGTCAAGACAGAATTTCCTACCAGCTGCGCCCTGTTAGACTTATTATAATGATGTGGAGATATAATGATACATGTTACTTTAGAGATTACATTAATTATTTAACTGTGCACAATAATACAGATGTGTATTGTCTATCTGAGAGCTGAGATGCGAGAGAGGGAGATTATCTACTACAACAGTTTATATACCTTATTATGTAACTATCTCTTTCAGTAAGTACTAGGAAAGTCTTAATGAAAACTTTTCAGTCCCACAATTATTATGAGTTAATTACAATTTATTTTAAAAACCTATTTTGCCCTACCTACTTTGTAAATATGATGAAATATAAAAAAAAAAAATAAAAGGAAAAAGGATTGAAAAATTAATTTTGATAAATCTAAATTTAAATTACAAAATGTAATTGTCGTATATAAATTATACGGTGTTCACTCATTTTAGTCAGTCATTGGGGAGAAAGGTTCAATCCATAGTCAATCCAAAAATATATATACATATATGTATTTTTTTTTTAGATGGTAAATTGAAAATAGTTGTATCGTATTTCAAAAAACTTTGTTTTTTAAATTACAATCCACTATTTTCTTAACCCTTACAGTCTATTCGTTCGGTTTTCAGAACAACTCATATATGTCTCATAGAAATCATTTTGTCTCCCTTACTATCATAGTGAGAAATATGATTTAAACGGTGTTAAAAAGAGAAAATACAAAAAGAAATAAAATGCAAATCTTTATGAAACCAAAGTTTGGTATTGCAATTTGATGAAACTTTGGGAATTTTTTATTAATTGTTTTTACACGGAACGACAAAAACGTGAGTTAACAAATAACGTTTGTCTAGTAAAATAAGTATGTGTTTTTATTTTTTTTCGTAATCAGTAATTTTAGTTAGAAAAACATAAGGTGAGCCATTTTTAAAACTTTTCAAAATTTTTATATTTAAAAAATTATATATGTTTTATCACCTGTCAAAACAGTTTTTATTTTTTGGATGCATTCTGAAAAATTCCATTTGGATTTTATTGCAAATAGGAAATATTTTGACCCTCTGACAAAATATCATCGAGGCCTGACGGTTTAACTGTCCTAAAAGGAGCATAAAGCCACAATACAACAGAGACATTTTAATTACTATTATTATTAAATGTTTGCTTGATATAATATCCAACTACGCCTATTTGACGGCCGGTGTAGTGCAGTGGTAAGACTCTTGACTGGCACTCCGAAGGTCGCAGGATCGAATCCCGGCGTGGCAAATAAATTTTATTTGATTAATTTGTGTTATTTCACAATTTATTCATTTAAAATAATATGGTATATTTGCTGCTCGTTCCAGAGTGGAAGATACTCTCAGTATCGCCCTGGTGTAAGACCACCATTCAGAATTGAAATGTTGCTTGAAATGGCTTTAGCCGTGTTTGGTGACCAGATCTGAATAGCCAGGTACTTCCTCACCTTCCTCTTCCCTATCTCCTTCCCCTCCCCACTACCTTCAGCCTCACAACATACCCCAATTGGGGATGTCATAGTCCCACTGGCTCCAGACGGGAGCAGTTGGGGACTCTTGTGCGGTATTCATGTAAAAAAAAAAAAAACTACACCAGTGCCTACGGCTGACTCGAGCATTTCAGATTACATGCCATTGATTCCCAGTGGACATTGAATATAAGCTATCGTGTGAATACTTACAGCCATACTGTTGACAGTGTTGGAGCGCGACTTCGGGCGCGGCACGTGGAAGCCCCGGGCTCCCAGCAGGTCCGTCCTATCGGGGGCTCGGCTATCTGACTCCGAGCTGCTGGACTCGGCCTGCTGGCTGTTCAGCCCTGAAAAAATAACCATTAACGTCTAATGTTCTTGAGAAGTCGTCTCGTTGCAGATGATCGTGCCCCTACTTCAATTAATAGCTCTGATGAACCTCCACTAGCCATGATCCTTTGCTGTATAAAGAGCTGCCAACACCAACGTTCCGGATACCTGTAATACTTGGTCACTTCAACGCATCAGTAATCTTCCTTCACTCGTCCGTCTTCCACTTTGCCAGAGACCGTGAGATTCTCCAGGTTTATGTTCTCAATTTAACGATCAATGTGTGCAAAGTATTTTTGGATACATTTATGTCAGATAATCCATCAATGCCTGTTTTGAATGCCTAGATACTTCAAAACGGTGCTCCTGTAGCATGTTACTGAGGCGGTCAAAAAACTAGTACAAGTACATAAGGCACTGCGCCGAATTCAAGAAGCCATGTCAGAAAAAAAATCGGTTTGAGGACCAAACGGCTACCTATCACCTCGATGGAGAAATATCCCATAATCGCCAACGCAGCGATCGAGTTCAAGAGAGGGTGATGGAATTTGGAAAAAATCTATTTTAACTGACACTATCTTGGAGTTAAACGGAGGCTAACCTTACAATCTGTAGAAGTGGAATGATGTATCCGACAGTATAATAAAATAATTTAAGAATCCGACTTCGAGTACAACTCTGACGCTGCGCCGTATGAAAAACATCTGTGAATGAGAAGTTTGTGACCAAACTACTATCGTAACAGAACCGAATTAAGGCAAGTATCTAATAATGCCAAAAGATGGCACCACTTACGTTAACAGATAGCATGAGCAATTTGCATATTCATGAATCTCAACTCAACACAACTCAATTATAATATTAGATATCCTTTTTCTCTCATCATTTTTTTTCCTTTCTCTTTATCTCCTCCTCTTCAGTCAATTGTATTTCTTATCTATTATTTAGTTTAAAAACTATATATTTATATATTTTTTTCTTATTTACTGTTAATTATCTATTTTTCGTTTAATATATGTATATTAATTTTTTTTTTTTTTTTTCCTTTGCTAAACTGTGGTTAACCTGCGTTTATCCACCTTTTTAACTCGAGCTCTGCTCTTAAAAAGGGTGTAATACGTATTATTATTTAATGTATTTTAATAGAAAAACTTTATTTCTTGTATATAAACATGTAATTGATACCATTATATTATATTAAATAAAAATAAAAAAATAAATAAAAAATCTCTGGGCGAAGCCTGCGGAGCTAGTTTTTACTATAATATATATAAGGAGTAATTTTAGTTCATATAAGGCTGATAATTACATTCATTCGATAAATAAACTATGTAATCGACGTGTCATCATTTCTCTACGCCTCGGAAAGTCTGACGTAGCAGCCCAGCTGGCTACTGACATATTGCGGGAAAAGCATATTGTGGAGCCACAACTGTAATCTGACTCTTTAATTGCAATTGAATTTACGGATTTTAACTTTTGTAAAGCACAGAATTAGTGTATGTTTATTTTATTTTTCCATAACCCTTTGCGACCGGCATCATAAGAGCGTGAGCTTGTCTTTAAAAAAATCTTGACAGAAAATAAATCTGTTTTTGGGAACAAAACCGGTGTCGATCAAACGTGCGGGAGCTGCTTGTGTAGGGTACCTTCAAGCGCACGTGTTTCAACCAGAAAGTCGCCCAACACCACGGGGCATAATTAAGAGCTTTACTGGTGGGGCCCATCAAAATTTGGAATTTTTTTGCCAGTCCCAAAGCGATAATGTCGCAAAATTTCCCAAAAAAAATCAGACTATAAAAACTGTAAACATGGTTGAATACTTACATGTCCCCGAAAGAGCGGAGAAGGCTGAATGCCCCAGGCCGGAGAGCGTATTTGCGCGCGAAGTCATAGTGGCGTTTGTGTTCATCTTGTTCTGGTTATTGAGGTGCATTGTGGAGCCGCCCATATGCAGGCCCAGTCTAAAACACAAATACCAGATATCAGAAGGATCATTCTTCTTCAGATGTTGCCTCGTTGCTTAGGATTGTGACCCCCACTCCATTTGCCCTGGTGAACAAGGTTCCTCCACTCCTGCGCTGGGTTTAGAATCTCAGACATCTGTGATACTTGGTCACTCCAACGCATCGGTGAACTTCCTCCGCTTCTCATGCTTTATTGTGACATAAAATCTGGAACTACCAGCTCAAAATACCGTTAAAATCGAAATTAGCAGATTGCCCGTTATAAGGAATCAAATGCTCCAGTTACGCATGGTATATTATTCGGCAATTATTGTTTTTCTAATATGTCTATACGTGACACGTTTAGGGAGGGGGGGGGGGTCTTCAAAATGTCACGCTCCATACAAATGAGCGGCGGGTTGCTTAGGTTTTTGGTTTTTGGTCACCGGGGGAGGGGGGGGGGGGGGTTAAAAATTCAAAAAGTGGGTCACGTAGTATGGGTACACAATCATTTATGTACAGTAATCAGTTGTGTAATTTTTTTTAAGTGCATCAGAAAAGTTATCAAAAAGAAAATAAAATTTAAAAGAAAGGGTGTTATTATTAGTAGGAATTGTTAAATTTTTATTTTCTCTTGGAGTTCCCCAAGGTACTACCTTGGGACCTATGTAATTTGCAATTAATATAGGTATATGTAGTAGGCTCGGCTTCATAAAAAAAAATTATGATATTAAATTTTGGTTACATATGTTTTGATGTAACAGTTAAATTATAATTATTTATGCATTCTACATGGAGAAAACTATTCTCCGTAAAGTCAAAATATTTCTTAAAAAGATAACAAACGACTAAATATTTTGGTTAAATTCAAGGCTTTACTTTATGTTTTTACTATTTAAAACTCAATTTAGGTAAGATTTATAATTCAGAATTTTACATGTTATTGGACACAAGAGACCATCATGCAATTGCACAAATGAGAATAATATTGATGATTTATTACCTTGGCCTAGGGACGGGGGGTAAAGTACCAGCCGGCAGAGTGGGATAGGCGCCATACATGGCCGACGGAGGCCTGGCTCCGGGGTGTCCGGGGAGAGGCTCGGGCTGCTGACAGATAGGTAATAACAATATTAAACATAATTCTTCAAACAGACACATCGACCAATGAAATGTATTGCAAAAGCTTTCCAACTATTCCGCAAGATGTCAGCAGGGAAGTGCTTTTCCACTTGACCGACAGAGGTCAGACTGCTAACTCGACGGTCGGCACCGCCGCCGTGGTCAGATTCAATCTTGCACTCTCCCAGTTATGTCGGCTAACTCGTAGCCTTATTGTAAATACGTAATCATAAATAAACCAGATTGTTATTATTAAGAATCTACAGATCTTTCATTAAACCTCCACAAGTTAAATGTTAATCAATGATTAAATACCTTTTTGAAAACCAAAAAGCATTGATTTGAAAGGACTTTATCATTGTCAAAAGATCGCACCAAGCTTTCCTTTTAGTCGGTCTTCATAGAATAAATGTGTCTTCCAGAATTTCGCCAACAGAATGAGATTTTTAGTGAGATCATTTTTCAAACAAAAAAAATCATTCAGAAACATTTTAGATAGGACAAACATGATAATCAATCATTTAATCAACTATCTTGTTATGATAAAATATTTGTCAATATATCTCGAAGTTTATTTTATCATAGATTTAGGCAAGCAGGTACCTCATTTCAAGAGTTGATTAAATAATATTAAATAAGCTTCTTCATAAATTTATTTTTTTTAAATTTTGGAAGTAACATCATTCATTTTTTCTTTTTTGAATAGGGTATAAAAATCGAATATTTTGTTTAGAGCCCACTTCTGAGTAATCTTTCTATGGTGGTGGAGGGTTTTACTGACAAGTCGGGCGTGATTCTTATTGATTACGTTAATAATTTTATAAAGTAAAACGATTATTATTTTATCCGAACTGGATCATAGTTAACTAATAGTAACTCATAGTAATCGTGGTGCCGATAAGTGTTGTAAATACACATTTCTGTCTTCGTAATTTTCACCGAATATAACTGATGGTTAATTTTGAATTTACTTGCCAAGTAACAAGCAATTTATTTTAAAACATGGAAGATTTAAAATACAAGAAATTTAATCTGTTAAATAACGAAGGAATAATTATTCTCGCCTGATAATACAAGATTTTCATGGCTGGCTTTTGATTTTGGGAGCAGATACTGTTTTCGGCTGAAATCAGTTCCAGGTATTTTGTCCGACCATACTTCAGGAGAAAAACCAGAAGCTCAAGATCGTAATTTAGATAGATAGTTAGAATCATGTAAATTTTTGGTCGATTCAAGGAAGGTGAGTCTTAAGTTCTGTTAATATGTTTATTGGTTCCAGTTTTATTTTATTATGTGATAATAAATCTTTTAATTCATATTTCTTAATAATACTGTCTATTTTATTTTAAAAATCCTTCTAATTTAATCGTATAGTTTTCATACCAAAGACCCTGAGAGAGGTTTATTGTTTTACTAACTGCTAGCCTGGTTAATCAACCAGTGGCGCCCCTTTTAAAAATAAAGCTGGCAGATGTTGATGTATATTTCACCATGACAATTTTAAGTCTTATTTTTATTATGACAATTTGGCGACCTTAAACGTGTTGGGTTTCGTTTTATACGTTATGATTATTTTACAAGGATTTTTACTAATGAAATGTATTTATTTTGCTTCAGAAATATGTCTGTTTATTGATAACATGTCATTTTTTTTTCTCTCAAGAGCTTTTGTTATTAACAAGTTTCATTTGTTTTGAAAATATTTCATTTGTTTAAAAACAATAGAATGTTATCAAAATTGATTATTTTTTTTTCTCGGTTAAAATGGTAAAATAGCTTAACTATTTTCAGCTCGTAAAGTCATTTCTAATTTTAATCAAGCAAGATTTAATATCTTTTCTTTGTGTTTGAATTATTACGGCCGCGTACTATTTATTTAAAAGAAAAACAAAGGATATACAATCAAATGTTATTGTTTATTGTTTGTATTTCGGTATAACTATTTTCATTTCGCTACGTCATTTCCAAAATAATATATTACTACGAATTATTTAAATGAATTATTACGGCTGTGATTTTCAAACGAATTGCAAATAGAACAACTTTCTTTGAATAATTTTTCCAAAATGTCGACTTCATTCGAGAATATAAATGATAAAACAAAAGAAGATCTATTTAAGCGTCTTATTCAACGACTGCATCGTAAACAAGAATCAATTTTTCCTTTTATAATATTTTAACAAATAAGGTTTTTTTTTTCGAAATGCAGATTTTATCATTATTTAAACGTCATTTACAATCTAATAGTAAAGATTTTATTCAAAAAAAATATTTCTATAAATGAATACAAATAACTTGAATGAGCCACTCGATTTGTTCGTATTTCATGCGCACGGAATGCAGATATTTCAGAGTTGCCTTTACTGGTTAGACAGTTTCTTTCTATTTCGTTTTTTGAGGTGGTGGGCCGATCACCCCAGGATTCGAGATAGGATGAAATAGTCGATTGTATTATTAATATGTAACGTCATAGATTGTATACCAATATACATAATTATAAAACTTTTAAAACTATTTATTGTCAATCGTGACACAATCAATTCTGATATTTATTATCAATGTTTACAAAAACGGGCATTATTTTTAATAACAATTCTGAAAAACAGTAATTGTCAACGGTGACACAAGGAATAATGTGATATTTATTATCATTATTTTAACAAATAAAGGACAATATACACGAAATGTGATAAGACTTCGAGAAATAATCGGACAATGACGCAACGTCATTATTATCATTGGAGGGGAGTTAGCGGAGGTATATCCAGTCTAAACAACTGGGTCCTGGTGTTCAACTTACCATTCCTAATGGTCCAAATAAGTTCCAAAGGTAAGGGTGGGCTTGTACCCCATCCGCAACGTATCGATCCGGCGTCGATAACGTTTACCTTACATGACAGACAGAGGGCGAGAGATGCTTGCTGTCTGCTCATCAAACCCTGAGCTGCTGACTCAGGTACGGAACACAGTGTGCTACATCGTCAGACGGGAGGCAGTGGATCCGTTGCCTGTAGACGGATAATACCTATAGGTGATGGAAGGACTGCAGTCCACTGGTCCATGTGCATACTCGCAGTACTACGTAGTGTGAAACTTGTTTGAGTAGTTCGAGTTGCTCTGGAAGTTTTAATGAGCAATTCTGACACAACATTCTACAAGTAATTCATAAACTCTATTTGAAATCGAGTTGTATGTTAATTTTTTTTCGCACGGTACTATTGGTAGTGATTTCTGCAAAATCACATCACTATTTTTCTCGAATATATCAAGTCTCATTTAATTTGTGCATGCCTTTATATTGTCTTACGTTATGCTCTACGTCAGAGCCAATAAAATTCAAGCCCATACAATCAGTAATAAATATTGTACACTCGACGTGTAATTTTTTTTTGGTGTCATAATCATGGAGAATCTATCCATTGACTAAAACATGTAAGTTCTGTAAAGCCGAGCTTATATTCCTAAGTTATATGGTGGTTTCCAAGGGTTTGGCCAAAAACATCAGTAGAAATTTATTCAAATTTCGATACATTTCAATCAGGTCTGATCAACCGGGTTGATACATAATTAATATAATTTGAATGCGGAATTCAAATTAATTTTCCTTGAGAAGGAAAATTATTATTTTTTTAAACTCTAGTTTTAGACTCGAGTTCAAATATTTTTAAATATGATTATGAAATAAAGAACATTAATTATGAAATGAATAATTCCAAAATATTGTTTAAACAACAATCTATAACACAGGTACAACTCTAGTACTTCGCTTGAGTTTAACCATTATCGTATATTATTACGGAATTATTAATAATATAACTTATTAATTGACATGTTATGAATGAACAGACAAACTAAAATAAGAATCACGTTGTTTTTATAAATATATATATATGTATATTTTTTTAGTTTTTATTTAACTTAGAATTTAAAAAAAAATTAACCACTAAGTATTTATACTTTATTTTTTTTTAAATTCTAAACAAAAGGTTTATACTGAACTGTGTTTTTTTTTTTAATTGACAGGATTACTCAGAGATCCAAAGATTCGTACCTCTTTGCAACTTGAGTTGTCTTGATAGTTGAAAAATATAAAATTTACATAAAATAATGTTTAATTTAAATTTAATTTCATTTCATGTCGCATTTGTTTTTAAATATTTATATATATATAAAACATATATATAGAGATCTAGATGTTGTTAAGTTAGTTTATAATAGAGCATATCTCCTATGCATTCGAGTATGCAATATATATTTTTTATACTAATTGAAGAGATTAGTTTATTTAATTTATAAACTTTTGCTAAAAAAGTTTTTTTTCTCTTGGGAAACTGAAATTTGTTTGTTTCAAACAAATTTACTAAACAATTTCGACTCCACAAAGCTGGTTGTCTACCTCAATTATTTGGCACCATTCATTGGCGATGGTTGATGACATTATGACATTTAAATAATTTGATTTTACATAAATGTTGATTGCTATTATATAAATTTCCTTCTTGGATAGACCAAATGACCTTAGTGAGTTAGTCAGGAAACTCCACGGAGTGAACATTCTTGATATCCTAAAGATGGATTTAAATTCAGTGCAAAGTGAGGGTTGATTGATCTCCCTAAAAGTGATGCCTATTGAGGCTTAATACCCTGATTTGGGACAGTGACGCTTTTGAGCATAAAAGTGATATGACGTTTTTGAAGGAGTTATGTAAAATTTGTAGAATTAATATTTATAATATTTTTTTTTCTCTTTCAGTTTAAAGTGTGTTGTTTATTTATCATTTAATGATTGTTGTTCACGTAACATTTAATTATGTCCTGTTTATTTCAGGTATTTTAACTATAATAATCAATAATATTGTATTCTAATTCTAATTCAAATTTAATCAATTTTAAATATTTCAAAGGTTCATACGAATTATTTATTATAAATTATGTTTTATTAATCTTTGAAAAGATTGTTAAATATTACTAATTGCTTTGTTGTTTTTATTTAATAGAAATCCTTGGATCGACAAATGTATCAGATAGAATAGGTTTCTTTTATAATTATGTTTGGGGACAAACATTTGCGTGGTCCGGGAGGTAATGTTATGATAAAATATTTGTCAATATATCTCGAAATTTATTTTATCATAGATTTAGGCAAGCAGGTACCTCATTTCAAGAGGTGATTAAATAATATTAAATAAGCTTCTTCATAAATTTATTTTTTTTAAATTTTGGAAGTAACATCATTCATTTTTTCTTTTTTGAATAGGGTATAAAAATCGAATATTTTGTTTAGAGCCCACTTCTGAGTAATCTTTCTATGGTGGTGGAGGGTTTTACTGACAAGTCGGGCGTGATTCTTATTGGTTACGTTAATAATTTTATAAAGTAAAACGATTATTATTTTATCCGAACTGGATCATAGTTAACTAATAGTAACTCATAGTAATCGTGGTGCCGATAAGTGTTGTAAATACACATTTCTGTCTTCGTAATTTTCACCGAATATAACTGATGGTTAATTTTGAATTTACTTGCCAAGTAACAAGCAATTTATTTTAAAACATGGAAGATTTAAAATACAAGAAATTTAATCTGTTAAATAACGAAGGAATAATTATTCTCGCCTGATAATACAAGATTTTCATGGCTGGCTTTTGATTTTGGGAGCAGATACTGTTTTCGGCTGAAATCAGTTCCAGGTATTTTGTCCGACCATACTTCAGGAGAAAAACCAGAAGCTCAAGATCGTAATTTAGATAGATAGTTAGAATCATGTAAATTTTTGGTCGATTCAAGGAAGGTGAGTCTTAAGTTCTGTTAATATGTTTATTGGTTCCAGTTTTATTTTATTATGTGATAATAAATCTTTTAATTCATATTTCTTAATAATACTGTCTATTTTATTTTAAAAATCCTTCTAATTTAATCGTATAGTTTTCATACCAAAGACCCTGAGAGAGGTTTATTGTTTTACTAACTGCTAGCCTGGTTAATCAACCAGTGGCGCCCCTTTTAAAAATAAAGCTGGCAGATGTTGATGTATATTTCACCATGACAATTTTAAGTCTTATTTTTATTATGACAATTTGGCGACCTTAAACGTGTTGGGTTTCGTTTTATACGTTATGATTATTTTACAAGGATTTTTACTAATGAAATGTATTTATTTTGCTTCAGAAATATGTCTGTTTATTGATAACATGTCATTTTTTTTTCTCTCAAGAGCTTTTGTTATTAACAAGTTTCATTTGTTTTGAAAATATTTCATTTGTTTAAAAACAATAGAATGTTATCAAAATTGATTATTTTTTTTTCTCGGTTAAAATGGTAAAATAGCTTAACTATTTTCAGCTCGTAAAGTCATTTCTAATTTTAATCAAGCAAGATTTAATATCTTTTCTTTGTGTTTGAATTATTACGGCCGCGTACTATTTATTTAAAAGAAAAACAAAGGATATACAATCAAATGTTATTGTTTATTGTTTGTATTTCGGTATAACTATTTTCATTTCGCTACGTCATTTCCAAAATAATATATTACTACGAATTATTTAAATGAATTATTACGGCTGTGATTTTCAAACGAATTGCAAATAGAACAACTTTCTTTGAATAATTTTTCCAAAATGTCGACTTCATTCGAGAATATAAATGATAAAACAAAAGAAGATCTATTTAAGCGTCTTATTCAACGACTGCATCGTAAACAAGAATCAATTTTTCCTTTTATAATATTTTAACAAATAAGGTTTTTTTTTTCGAAATGCAGATTTTATCATTATTTAAACGTCATTTACAATCTAATAGTAAAGATTTTATTCAAAAAAAATATTTCTATAAATGAATACAAATAACTTGAATGAGCCACTCGATTTGTTCGTATTTCATGCGCACGGAATGCAGATATTTCAGAGTTGCCTTTACTGGTTAGACAGTTTCTTTCTATTTCGTTTTTTGAGGTGGTGGGCCGATCACCCCAGGATTCGAGATAGGATGAAATAGTCGATTGTATTATTAATATGTAACGTCATAGATTGTATACCAATATACATAATTATAAAACTTTTAAAACTATTTATTGTCAATCGTGACACAATCAATTCTGATATTTATTATCAATGTTTACAAAAACGGGCATTATTTTTAATAACAATTCTGAAAAACAGTAATTGTCAACGGTGACACAAGGAATAATGTGATATTTATTATCATTATTTTAACAAATAAAGGACAATATACACGAAATGTGATAAGACTTCGAGAAATAATCGGACAATGACGCAACGTCATTATTATCATTGGAGGGGAGTTAGCGGAGGTATATCCAGTCTAAACAACTGGGTCCTGGTGTTCAACTTACCATTCCTAATGGTCCAAATAAGTTCCAAAGGTAAGGGTGGGCTTGTACCCCATCCGCAACGTATCGATCCGGCGTCGATAACGTTTACCTTACATGACAGACAGAGGGCGAGAGATGCTTGCTGTCTGCTCATCAAACCCTGAGCTGCTGACTCAGGTACGGAACACAGTGTGCTACATCGTCAGACGGGAGGCAGTGGATCCGTTGCCTGTAGACGGATAATACCTATAGGTGATGGAAGGACTGCAGTCCACTGGTCCATGTGCATACTCGCAGTACTACGTAGTGTGAAACTTGTTTGAGTAGTTCGAGTTGCTCTGGAAGTTTTAATGAGCAATTCTGACACAACATTCTACAAGTAATTCATAAACTCTATTTGAAATCGAGTTGTATGTTAATTTTTTTTCGCACGGTACTATTGGTAGTGATTTCTGCAAAATCACATCACTATTTTTCTCGAATATATCAAGTCTCATTTAATTTGTGCATGCCTTTATATTGTCTTACGTTATGCTCTACGTCAGAGCCAATAAAATTCAAGCCCATACAATCAGTAATAAATATTGTACACTCGACGTGTAATTTTTTTTTGGTGTCATAATCATGGAGAATCTATCCATTGACTAAAACATGTAAGTTCTGTAAAGCCGAGCTTATATTCCTAAGTTATATGGTGGTTTCCAAGGGTTTGGCCAAAAACATCAGTAGAAATTTATTCAAATTTCGATACATTTCAATCAGGTCTGATCAACCGGGTTGATACATAATTAATATAATTTGAATGCGGAATTCAAATTAATTTTCCTTGAGAAGGAAAATTATTATTTTTTTAAACTCTAGTTTTAGACTCGAGTTCAAATATTTTTAAATATGATTATGAAATAAAGAACATTAATTATGAAATGAATAATTCCAAAATATTGTTTAAACAACAATCTATAACACAGGTACAACTCTAGTACTTCGCTTGAGTTTAACCATTATCGTATATTATTACGGAATTATTAATAATATAACTTATTAATTGACATGTTATGAATGAACAGACAAACTAAAATAAGAATCACGTTGTTTTTATAAATATATATATATGTATATTTTTTTAGTTTTTATTTAACTTAGAATTTAAAAAAAAATTAACCACTAAGTATTTATACTTTATTTTTTTTTAAATTCTAAACAAAAGGTTTATACTGAACTGTGTTTTTTTTTTTAATTGACAGGATTACTCAGAGATCCAAAGATTCGTACCTCTTTGCAACTTGAGTTGTCTTGATAGTTGAAAAATATAAAATTTACATAAAATAATGTTTAATTTAAATTTAATTTCATTTCATGTCGCATTTGTTTTTAAATATTTATATATATATAAAACATATATATAGAGATCTAGATGTTGTTAAGTTAGTTTATAATAGAGCATATCTCCTATGCATTCGAGTATGCAATATATATTTTTTATACTAATTGAAGAGATTAGTTTATTTAATTTATAAACTTTTGCTAAAAAAGTTTTTTTTCTCTTGGGAAACTGAAATTTGTTTGTTTCAAACAAATTTACTAAACAATTTCGACTCCACAAAGCTGGTTGTCTACCTCAATTATTTGGCACCATTCATTGGCGATGGTTGATGACATTATGACATTTAAATAATTTGATTTTACATAAATGTTGATTGCTATTATATAAATTTCCTTCTTGGATAGACCAAATGACCTTAGTGAGTTAGTCAGGAAACTCCACGGAGTGAACATTCTTGATATCCTAAAGATGGATTTAAATTCAGTGCAAAGTGAGGGTTGATTGATCTCCCTAAAAGTGATGCCTATTGAGGCTTAATACCCTGATTTGGGACAGTGACGCTTTTGAGCATAAAAGTGATATGACGTTTTTGAAGGAGTTATGTAAAATTTGTAGAATTAATATTTATAATATTTTTTTTTCTCTTTCAGTTTAAAGTGTGTTGTTTATTTATCATTTAATGATTGTTGTTCACGTAACATTTAATTATGTCCTGTTTATTTCAGGTATTTTAACTATAATAATCAATAATATTGTATTCTAATTCTAATTCAAATTTAATCAATTTTAAATATTTCAAAGGTTCATACGAATTATTTATTATAAATTATGTTTTATTAATCTTTGAAAAGATTGTTAAATATTACTAATTGCTTTGTTGTTTTTATTTAATAGAAATCCTTGGATCGACAAATGTATCAGATAGAATAGGTTTCTTTTATAATTATGTTTGGGGACAAACATTTGCGTGGTCCGGGAGGTAATGTTATGATAAAATATTTGTCAATATATCTCGAAATTTATTTTATCATAGATTTAGGCAAGCAGGTACCTCATTTCAAGAGGTGATTAAATAATATTAAATAAGCTTCTTCATAAATTTATTTTTTTTAAATTTTGGAAGTAACATCATTCATTTTTTCTTTTTTGAATAGGGTATAAAAATCGAATATTTTGTTTAGAGCCCACTTCTGAGTAATCTTTCTATGGTGGTGGAGGGTTTTACTGACAAGTCGGGCGTGATTCTTATTGATTACGTTAATAATTTTATAAAGTAAAACGATTATTATTTTATCCGAACTGGATCATAGTTAACTAATAGTAACTCATAGTAATCGTGGTGCCGATAAGTGTTGTAAATACACATTTCTGTCTTCGTAATTTTCACCGAATATAACTGATGGTTAATTTTGAATTTACTTGCCAAGTAACAAGCAATTTATTTTAAAACATGGAAGATTTAAAATACAAGAAATTTAATCTGTTAAATAACGAAGGAATAATTATTCTCGCCTGATAATACAAGATTTTCATGGCTGGCTTTTGATTTTGGGAGCAGATACTGTTTTCGGCTGAAATCAGTTCCAGGTATTTTGTCCGACCATACTTCAGGAGAAAAACCAGAAGCTCAAGATCGTAATTTAGATAGATAGTTAGAATCATGTAAATTTTTGGTCGATTCAAGGAAGGTGAGTCTTAAGTTCTGTTAATATGTTTATTGGTTCCAGTTTTATTTTATTATGTGATAATAAATCTTTTAATTCATATTTCTTAATAATACTGTCTATTTTATTTTAAAAATCCTTCTAATTTAATCGTATAGTTTTCATACCAAAGACCCTGAGAGAGGTTTATTGTTTTACTAACTGCTAGCCTGGTTAATCAACCAGTGGCGCCCCTTTTAAAAATAAAGCTGGCAGATGTTGATGTATATTTCACCATGACAATTTTAAGTCTTATTTTTATTATGACAATCTAACTAACACGTTACAGAATTTTAGAATTAAGGTTATTTTACAGAATTTTAACAATTCAACAAATTTTAAAGTTAAAATTCAAGTTCTTATTTCATCATGGGCCGGTTGTTTCACCGTACTAGGGTAATAACATAATTAAACTTGAATACAACATTCACTGATTTTAAATTCAACTTTGAAATTTGATGAATTGTTCGAATTCTGTGAAACAACATGCCCTTAAAAAATACATTCGTCGTAGATCAACGCGAGGCAGTGTTATCAAATAACGGAAAAATAAAAAGTGTTGCATTTTGTATGACACACCTTATTTAGTAGTTTAGAATCACAATTTGTAAGGTACATTATTCGATTTTTATATACAGGATGTTAAGGGTCGTACTTGACTTACTTTAAATAGTGATTACTGACATTATTTGGAGTAAAAAATGTCGACAAAATTTTGGTCACCGAAGTGTTTTTTTTTTCAAATTATGTTTCTTCTAAATCAAAAAAAAAATATATTTCTTTCACATGTCGTCATTGGTCACTCAGCCGATTAAACGCCCAAACCCTCGCTCCAACCCAAACTGTCCAATACCTAGTGATTTTTTATGTTCCTTGAAAAAAACATGTCAAATGATACCAAAATTTCATTTACATTTTTTACTCCAAATAATGTTAGGAATCACTGGGTTAAGTAAATCAAGTACATCCCTTAACCTCTCATGTGTTGCGAGCCCGCCGGCAGGCCCAAAAAATTCTTGGTTTTTTTTAAATGCGATTTTAACCCTTATGTATAAATAAAATGTATGAATGACGAGGTAAGAATCGCTTGTGCCAATATCAATCTAGGACCTAGGTACTACTTAACTTATTATAGTACTTTAAAGCCAATGAATTAACCTCCGTTTTACCGTTTAACTCATAATATATCCGTAGGATATATAAAAAAATAGTAAAATTTATAAATGCCAAATCATGTGTGTTTTTTACTTGAAACTGCCGTGAGGGATACTTGTTCGAGTCAACGTATAATATTTTCGATTTCTGTATGTTGTCTGTGGTATACTTGATAATGATAGATAGCATATCTATGGAAAAGGGACTAAATTTTATCCTTAAGCAGCTGATCAAAAATTCTGCAGGAAAAAAATATTTTAAAAATTTATTTTTAACATTGTTCTAAAATAGTCTACGAAGTTGGGATTTGCGACATCTATGGTCATATCAGATAAAGCATTTCAATAGCTTCATTTTAAAATAAATGGTTGGCCAAGGAAATGTTTTAATAGTTACAATAAAGGTTTTACGAATGGTACGAAAATGTGGTTCGTTTTTGGACCGAAATCAATCGCAGAAAAATAAAAGTGGTCCATTTTTCGAACAAAATCGCTTCAGTGGCTAACATTCGACAGGTATAATAAAATGGAATTATGTCATTTTTCTAACATAACCTCACATATAAATGTAATATTGTAACGAATTGTTCCGAAATCCGTACTACACTATGTTGCCATAGTAACGAGAAGAAAATAATATCAAAAAGTCTACATTTAATAATCCAGCTGTGTAAACATTCATGTGAATTAAGTATTTCTATTTGGGTTAATACATTATAGAACATTTATCTTACCGCATAATGATTAGCTTGAGCCATTACGTCTGCTAGTTGAGCCCATCGCATTCTCTCCTCCAAGGAAACCTAGCAATAACAAAAATAAGCAAGTGAAAAACAGTTTTTTTAACCTTCATCCACTGGCATAATTTTAAAAAGCTAACATGCGGTATAGGTTCAATTGTACCTTCAAATAAGTATTTTGTATAAAAATCATCAAAGCGATGCTTATTTGTGAAAAAAAATATTTTTAATTTAAAATAAAACAATAACTTTGTAAACACCACTTTTATTTTTTATACTTTATGCCGACCGGGTTTCCGTAACCGTAGAGTATTATACAGGGCGGTAGAGCATTATACTGCCCTGATGAAGCTACAGTTGTAGCGAAACCCGGTCGGCATAAAGTATAAAAAATAAAAGTGGTGTTTACAAAGTTATTGTTTTATTTTAAATTAATAATGTCACATCACAAAGTATCTGCTTCATATGAAAAAAAAAAACTTTTTATTGTGAACTAGGGCAGACCTGTGAAAA
Source organism: Limnephilus rhombicus (assembly GCA_929108145.2). Classification (NCBI taxonomy): domain Eukaryota; kingdom Metazoa; phylum Arthropoda; class Insecta; order Trichoptera; family Limnephilidae; genus Limnephilus; species Limnephilus rhombicus. The sequence continues at coordinate 4,308,967 of OV815296.1, forward strand.
CCAACAATTTTTTAAAAATAAGAGAAAAAATATATAAAAGTATTAAAAAATAAAAATAAACAAAAATTGTAACAACCGACAATCGAACACCGATTAACTGCTTGGAAGGCAACTACGCTGCCCATTCCACCACCAATTATTTTATTTTTTATCTACTATAATGAAATAAGAATAATATATTTTTTAAAAAGAATCATTTATCATTGTATTTTAGAATGATAGATATACATAACTGACATTATATTGTTTAACACAATATTTTTTATAATTTTTTAATTAAAAATACTGTTATTGAATTAAAATTCGTATAATTTCCTTACGAGATCTGTGAAGGTACAATTGTACCTACGCCGCCTTTTGTGGGTGTAAAAACAAATTACAAAGTATAATACAATCTTTTTTTACCCTTTTTAATATTTAAATAAAACTATCATGATAGAAAATAAACATTGTTTTTATTCTATACGATATCAATGAAGGGACAATCGTAAATACTTCACCTTTCATGGGTGTAACAATAAATCCGACCCCATATCTCTGGAAAAGTTATATATTTTTTTTCTTTTGACCTGCATACTCTTACCCAAAAAAATGGAGATGTCAAAAAATTTCAGATGTCTACGACTTCCACAAAAAAAAATTAGAAATTTAGAAAAGCAAAAGTTACAATAAGGAACTCCAGTGAAAAATATTATGGCTTTAAAAAAATATGTTCATATAGACCAAGAAACGCTGATTCTGAATATATAAGTTTTATTTCATAATATTAAATGCAGAGTTTTTAATAAATTATTAAAAAGTGCATTTTTAAACCTCTTCGGAAAACACAGCGTTAAGTTGGCATTACTGAAATGGTTAACCGTGACGTCACAGTTAACCTGTCACCTGTGTATTGTATTGTATTGACATTTGAAATGACTTGAAGTGCACACGTACCTATGCAATTCAACATTTCGTGTTTTTGGTTTATTTTCATACTGTTTATAGAGATTTAGATTAATAATAGTTATTGTGTTTATTGAAACATAATTTAGGCCCTCAACAATTTACGAAAAGGGCTATATTTGGGGACAATCTGCAATAAATGTTGTCTATTTGAGGTTAAAGTCGTGTCATATTTTGACATTTGTTTTTATGTATTTTCAAATTGTTTTTAGTATAGGGCTTTTTATACAAGTTGTTACACACTCGTCATGATCAGTGTATTATAAATACCAGTGTTTCTGTATGTATTATACATAAAACAATGTACCTACAAAGTAACACCTGACACAAAACACGATGTCACATGTATTTGCAATGAAAGAGATGATTTATTGTTTTTATATTGCACTTTGATTAAATACAATAACAGTAGCGGTGAAATGTGGACATTTTACCAATGTTTTTCTATATTAAAAGCAGTTAATCTTGAATAAAAAACACACCTCACACCTAAAAGTCATTATCCGCCATGATTATTCTGCGTTCTTCACAGTGTTGCCAACAGTTAGAAGTGAAATTTCCCTAGAATTTCACATTTACGCAATTACCTACGTAGCCACCTGATTGTGTAACACTAATCCTGTTATATGTTAATTAATATGATAATTAATTGGAAAGATATCGGAACTTGGTAAATATACTAATAATACCGTGATTTTCCAAATAAAACACTTTTTGCTACGTGAAGTAATAATTTAAAAGTACGAATACACTCACCACTGAATTAGAAACTGAATTCCAAATTAAAAAAAAACACTTTGCAAAATAAAAATCATAAGCAACCCGCCGCTCATTTGTACCAAGCGTGGTATTTTGAAGACCCCCCCCCCCCCCCCGAACGTGTCACGTAGTATGGGTACGTTCCCTAATATCATTTTGAGTTGTCAGTGTTAAAAATAACATGGCATGTAAGTACATGAAAAATAATTAAGATTCATAGGAATTCCAAAAAATATATATACGTATATATATAAATAATACTTATTACGAATAATTTTTAGAAAAAAACTTTAGATTCGCTTTAATTACTATAAAAGGAAACTTTTTGGCTTTGGGGCGGTGGAAAATAATGCATTTTAATTTTCAATTGCATAAAACCAAAATTCGCTTCGCGACTGACACAGCGAAAATCCGCGGCCGTACATGTCACTGTGATGTTGGTATCCTTGATAAATTAACAAGAGCTAATACGACTGTAGCCGACTTCGTGGGATAAGGCGCGTAATTATGAAATTTGTCTAGCGGGCTTGTTTGTGTAACATGGTTTGTGATACAAAAGAAAGTGCCCCTTTATAACGCCTACTCGCGTCAAGGCAAGAAAAGCATCCCAGTTTTCAAGTGGCTTAGCGGCTACGCTAGGTTTGTGTAACATGGTTTGTGATTCGCGGTATTTCATGTAGGTATCCCACGAAGTCAGCTACAGTCCATAACAGTGACAGCAAGTGACAGCTACGGCCGCGGATTTTCGCTGCGTCGGTTCGCGAAGTGAATTTTTGTTTTATGCAATTGAAAATTAAAATGCATTATTTTCCGCCGCCCCAAAGCCAAAAAGTTTCCTTTTATAGTAATTAAGGCGAATCTAAAGTTTTTTTCTAAAAATTATTCGTAATAAGCGTGGCCAGTCCGAACCGATAATTACCAAAATTTTTGCCAGAGTTCGAAATTTCCCTAGATTTTGTCCTGATTTCCCTTATCCCTAAAAAATATTTTTCTCCCCTAGATCTAGGGAAATTTCCCTCGACATGACATCACTGATTCAAAATGACAACTTAAAAAGTAAAAAACTATGGGTGGGTGAAGACCACCATAGATACGGTGCGTTTCTGGGAGTCTTTAAAAATTAAAACTTTGACAATTATTTTAACTATTAAAACTAACTATAAAAATAAAAATAAAAATGCAGTTATTTAAGTTTGAAGGTCTTTATTCATTAAAAAAAATAAAAAAATTGGACTGGAGTTCTCTATTGTGTCGATTCATATCAAACTCGCCAAATTCTACTACCAACCATTTTTTGTTTTTTTTTTTTGTGTATTCGATTCAGCAAAAAAAAAGAATCTTCTGCTTTAGATCGATCTAAACGAAGTCCTCGGCTTCCTAAAGAAATTAAGGGTGAAAGTTGATAGATTTTTTCAATCCAACACAAGTCCCACACCCGCTTCAAATCATATGAGCCAAAATCCATAATAGCCAACCACACGTCGTCTTCACTCTGTCATTTTTGTTTGCTCAAACTCGTCTAAGTCCTACTTCTTTAATTCAAACACACCTAAGTCCATTAATTCTATTTCAATGTCGACTGAGTCCATAAGTATTATATCAAATGCGCCAAAGTCCACACAAAAATCATTGAAAATACATATTTACTCCAAAGAAATTTATTTTGTTTTTTATTTTTCTGTGTTCCCAGGTACAATATTCATAACATAAAGTAATATTCACAGGTTTTTACCAGCTAAAAGTTGAAACTAGAGAAAATCGTCATTTTCCGAAAAAAAAATTTAACGGGACTTAGGCGAGTTGATATGTGTCGACACAATTGTACCCACGCCACGCGACAAAGGTTAAATACATACATAAACCATATTTTTTAATGGATTATATTTATGCCACTAATCTTATTATAATAATCTAGTTGTGGATAATCTGAGTGTAAACTATTTTTATGTTAATAATCTGCATCTTAAATAATATCAGTAATCCGTGTGTGAATTATATTGCTTTGAAAAATATATAGAAAACATACTTGATAGGGAGGATGTCCCATGTTTGGAGCCTTGACTCCTCCGGTCATGTAGCCGAAAACTGGTGAACCCATCCCGGCAGCACTCTTCTGTTCTCTATTCCACCGGCGACTGAAATTGCATACATTTTATGTTTAATATCTCCATAATGCCTACCTCATTGAAATCAATTGCAGAAAATACACCAACACATAAAATCTTACAAAAAGTGTAAGCCTGAATCAAAACAAAAGGTACACATTAAAAACTTCAATTCCGAGGTTTCGAGAAATGGATCCCGTGAATCTTGAGTAATTTTTGGCACCGACCTACACAACTACGTAATTCAATGCTATTATCATAAATATATATAAAATTATTTTTATCTCACAGCTATGTTAACTACTTATTAACTTAATAATGTCTAATCAAATATTCAGCCATTTGCTCGCATTACAATAAACGTAATTAGATTTTTTTTGTAATATTACTTACTTTTTAATGTAACAAAATAAGTAATTTGAAGGAATACACTTTCTTTACACTTTAATTAAACAGGTACTATGTTTCCCTCAAGGCCTATGACGTCATCTTTGGGATGGTGTCTGGAGGGTATTTTTGAGGAAAGAAAGGAGTGAACATGTTGTAGGTGGGAGGAAACACAGAAGCCGTAAAATCGTTTCACAACCAAGCTGTTGAACTCAAGAATGAGTCGTAGAAACAACCCCCTCTCATGTGACAATTGTTAACCCTGTACAAATATTTTCCCGTCTTCCCGGTGCCGAAGAGATCAATGTGAGAAGTTTCTCGTGGCATTTTCCATTGAAATACCGATAGAATAAGAACAACATACCCACATGATGCTGTGCTCTGAAGATTGCAATCTGTTTTTTTTTATATATGAATACCTCAAAAGAGTCCCAGCTGCTCCCGTCTGGAGCCAGTGAGACTGTGGCTTCCACAATTGCGGTACGTTGTGAGGCTGGAGGTAGTGGGGAGAGGAAGGAGATGGGGAAGAGGAAGGTGGGAAACTACCTGGCTATACAGATCTGGTCACCAAACACAGCTTAAGCCATTTCAAGCAACTTTTCAATTCTGAATGGCATCCCCAATTGGGGGTATGTTGTGAGTCTGAAGGTAGTGGGGAGAGCAAAGAGATGGGGAAAGCTAAAGCCATTTCAAGCAACTTTTCAATTCTGAATGGCATCCCCAATTGGAGGTATTTTGTGAGTCTGAAGGTAGTGGGGAGAGCAAAGAGATAGGGAAAGCTAAAGCCATTTCAAGCAACTTTTCAATTCTGAATGGCATCCCCAATTGTGGGGGTATGTTGTGAGTCTGAAGGTAGTGGGGAGAGCAAAGAGATGGGGAAAGCTAAAGCCATTTCAAGCAACTTTTCAATTCTGAATGGCATCCCCAATTGGGGGTATGTTGTGAGTCTGAAGGTAGTGGGGAGAGCAAAAAGATAGGGAAAGCTAAAACCATTTCAAGCAACTTTTCAATACTAAATGGTGGTCTTACACCAGGGCGATACTGGGAGTATCTTCCACTCTTGAATGTGCTGCAAATGTACTATATATTATTTTAAATGAATTAATTGTGAAATAACACAAATCAATCAAATAAAATTTGATTGCGCATGCTGGGATTCGATCCCGTGACTTTAGATTGCGAATTAAGAGCCTTACACCTCGACCACGGAGGCATTGTATTAAGATAGTGGAATCGATCAAACGGACTGCCAATTTCTACATATTGTCCAGGGTTTTTTCAAGTATTTTGGGACTCCAAACCAGAGGTGGCTGCTAAATTCAACAGTGAAGCACCCTTGTAATTTATACAGGGTCATCAGAAGAACACTATTAATTAATTATTATATACTCATCATTCCTACATTACACCCCAAAATATAAATCCTACATTAGGTTTTTTTTGTTTTATCCAAAATGAATAGAACAAACAAATAAATATCAAAAATCGGTTGTTAAGAATTAATATGGAAAATGTACCTCCACATGACCAGGCAGGCCAGCGTGATCAGGATGACTAGCAGCGCGGCCAGACTTGCTCCCACAGCGACACCGACTACTTCCCCATCCACTTCGCACTGCGACCCGTAGTAGGCTCCCGTGCAACTGCGCAAAACACACAACACATCCAATTCAATGAGATTGTCTCCAATTTTTTTAAAGTAAATGTATTTTATTTAAAGATTTAATAATAACAGAAAATTAGTGTTTCGATAAGTAAAAAAAAAATTGAAGTTGTGAGGTTTCAAAGTTAACATTGGTAAATGTATGCAATTGGGTAAATATATGCTCTTTTATGATGATTCACGGTAACGGTATTGTGACGGCATAAAAAAGGCACTAAACATATGTTCCTTATCACAATATTGCTGCAGCTCTTTCAAAAAAGACGAGATACACAAAGTTACCCTCCAAAGGGAAAATATTCATAATTTTCTTGCATCTCTCTTAGGGAATAAAAGGATAATGATATGCTACGACATGACACCAAAGTGTGAGTGAATTCCAAAAATTAAACATATAATGCAGCTGCTCTTTCTTACACACTAAATGACAACAGTCGAAAATGAGACAAATGGTCACCCCCCCCCTAAGGAAACATACAATCATTTTCATACATCTCCCTCACATGTATAAAAAAAAAAAAATGCAATTCCCGTCGCAAAAACATAGTACTTTGGAGGAAACAGTCACACGTATTTTGCGTGTCTCACCATTATTTAATGTGTAAGAAAGAGCTACCGTTACCGTGAATCGTCACAGTAAATATAAAAGTGTCCATTGTGTCTCATGATGTCACACTCACCATAAAATTATTATTAATGTTGAAAGAACTCACAGAAAGTTTCTACGATTTACAAATTTTAGGTTAAATATCTCCTTAGAACAAATTAACTACACTTCTTTATTAAAAACCTTAAAAATACACACACTTGAGGATCGGCGAAGGATAAGCGACCTATGTTTCTTTAAGTTGTAAATTTGGAGCTCGACTGTTGCGAACTCTTGAGTGTAATCGTTTTAAGAGTACCTACTTGACTCACTAGGCATATGGACCCATTTCAGTGTCACCGTTCATGAACAATTTTTAATAAATTTTTTTTATGCGGCAAACTCAGCAATTCCTCTACATAGTTTAACCTTTTAACCGCTAAAAAAATATACCTAAGCAGTCGTCCCCACGCGGCACTTTCTTTTTCGAATGTCATTTTTACATAGACCCTTTTAGAAAACAAAATCATTGTCTGGATTAATCCTAAAAACATTAATAAATCTTGATAACATCATCCTCCAATATCGAAGTATCAATAAACATTCATTTGAGATCAACTGAAATGAAGATAACGTTATAATTGCGTTAATATAAACACGCCGTGAATATCAACAAACAAAGCAATCTCTAACATGGCCGCTTCTAGCAACGTATGACGTAACATATAGCTACCTACTTGCTCGTGTAGTGAAATACGAGACGCGTCAAGAAGGGCCACTGCGCCGATGCTCTATTTTTATTAATTATTTTTGTGTTTAATTCGTAGTTTTATTTAATTTAATCCATTTAATTTTTTGTTTTTTTTTTTTTTAATTTAATTTAAATTTAATTTGATAATGTAATAATGTTTGCAAAACCATTTTCAAACTGTAAACTGAAACAGCTGTAACAAAAATACACACTAAAATACTTGCAGAGCTTGATAATAACGTTAACAATTTTAAGTTTATCGAATTTTAAAAGATGCTATGGTTTTAGTTTATAGATACTTCTATAGTTAACATTTTATTGATATTTATGTTGTGAAATTATTTTATATTGTTTTCACAGATAAATTTGCATTGATAAGATTACGGCAGTAAATCGCCGTAAAACTTTAATTTATGCGGTTGATATCGACCTAATTCGTATTATTATTTTATAAATCTAAATTGGTTTACACCGGAATGCCGTATTTTTACGAATTTACTTCGATTATATGGATTTAAAGAGCCGGTTGCAGCGGAAATCGGCCGCAAATTTCTATTTTCGAGAACATTTACCGTATTTTTACAAATTTACTCGAAATATCTGAATTCACAGGGCCGGCCTCTATGGAAACGGCCACAAATGTTTGATTTAAACAGAAATGGTGGGTATTTTTACGAATACTATGAACATCTTAATTAGAATGGACGCCTGCAACGGAAATCTGCCGCGAAATTTCGATTTACGCGGAAATATCGTATTTTCTGTGAATCAAACGGGTATCTAAATTTAGAAGGCCAACCACGACGTGATTCGGCTGCAAAATTTCGATTTATGCAGAAATATTTTTTTATATTTACGAATTTACTTCTAATTCCCGAATTAGAATGGCCGCCTGCAAAGGAAATCCGGTGCGATATTTCGATTTTCGCGGAAATATGGTATTTTTGTGAATTTATTTCAAATAGGTATCTAAATTTGGTGGGGCGGCCGAGATGGGATTCGGTTTCGGAAATTTCGTTTTACGTGGAAATATATTGTATTTTTACAAATTTACTATGAATATCTAAATTTTAAGAACCGTTCACAGCGGCAATCAACCGCAAATATTTGGTTTACGCAGAAAATATTCGGTATTTTTGCAAATTTATTACGAATAGGTTTCTGAATTTAGAGGGCCGGCTAGGTTGAGATGGCAAAGTCAAAGGTTCAGCAGAAGAAGTTGTTGGCTGAACTGACGGGATTGAGACATAACTTTCATAATGCCCAACAAAAACAATATCTGTATCGTCATCAGTCATCACTTATTTCAAAAACACTTTCCGAATCTAACATTGCTTCAATATCAATTTCAGATAAGCCATGTGTCGACAATTTGAGTGTTGTTAAAAAAAAAGTTTTAAAATTCATACGTAAACACACAAAACAAGATGTTTTAAAATTGAATTAGTCAATTTTTAAATAATACAACAATTAAATAATTATGTACACAAAAATAAAGTAGATTTCAAAGTGGATATCGACGCACAAGTATTATTACCAATACGCTACGGGGTCTGCTCGAAAGAGACAATCAGATTCGCGCGCATTTTCAAAACTGTGACTGGCGGCTGGGGCCGCGCTCTCAGTTTTATTCATTTACCAAGATAAACAATGAAGTAGTTGATAAACATTCTCAGAGAGGTCGCACCACAAATGAATATTCTTATTTTTAATATAAATTTCGATCGTATACGGCATACATGTGCTTAGAAAACGAAGTCGAAACTTGAAAATGACTGAAGTCAGCCGCCGCGCGGTGTGAGCCACATGATGAAATGACTTTAGTCAGCCGCCGCGGTGAAAAGATTAACAATCAAATATAAAAATGATACTAACATTTTTAATGTAACAATTTCTAAATTTAAGTTGTTTTTGTCATGATGGAGGACTTAGCCAGCTGAGGAATTGAACTCACGACGCCTAGGAGGGACCCAGATGCGATGCCAACTCAGCCACTGTCTAAATTTGGGAGGCGCGAATGGTTACCGCCGCCCCGGGAACCTTTATTGGATAACCAACACCTCTGCCATAGGTCGCCCCAAGTGGTTCGCCACGTTTGGTGATTTAGCAGAGGGGCCCGGGTTCATGGAATGAGGTTTGTCTAGGTCTTGGAGGCGGATGACCAGGACATACTGAACCCCAGATTCCTACCACCCCTTAAACCTTTTTCCTTCCCAGAACTCTCCTCTTCTTCCTTTCCTTAAAAAAACCCCTCCGCACAGCATCCCCAAAGATGACATAGGCCCTGAGGGAAATGATTTTCCTCAGGGCCTCCTGTGTGAAAATCATAAAAAAAAAAAATAGATAGAACATGTGTTAAATAAAAACAATTCCAGTTTTCTTCTTTATTCTATGGTTGTAGGAGACAAAACAGCTCTAAATTTCTTATCAATCATTATGTAGCGAGAACCCGTCTATTCGGATCTAGTATTTTAACTTACGAGCAGACGGGCTGGCCGCCCCTGTAGGAGCAGGTACCCCTGTTGCTGCAGTGCGAGGGAGGACACGTGTGACAATTCCGGCCTGCTCGGTTGACTTGGTCAGACCAGGTATCACGGGCCTCTTCGGGACAGGCGCATCTAAAATGCAAAATCAATAATTAAAACTCATATCATACTGACAACAAAAGTTTTTGAAAAATATTTGTACATTAGCGCATTTCTTTTGACAGTGTACTGAGTTACATTTATTTTTGTGTTAAGTTGGCAGTCGTATGCATTACATAAGTGCGTCAAGTAAGTGACTGCATTAAATATTACGATCACCAATTTCTCCACCAACCCAAGAAACCATTGTTAATACATTAACACATGTAACATATCGTTTAAGTCAATAGATGTCTACTCAGAAGACAATCAATGGATGCATAATCACATTATTTTTGTAATTACTAATTATATCGTAGTCGTTTAATCACAGGAGACCATAATTGTGTCTGCCCACATAGGTCTCATAGAAATCATTGTGTCTCCCTTACTATCATAGTGAGAAATATGATCTAAACGGTATTGGAAAGAGAAAACTACACGCTATACATTCAAATCTAAAAGTTAACAACAAAATAATTAAAATATACACCTTTATGAAACCAAACTTTCCGATCGCAATTTAAAAAAAAAATTGCGAAACTTTGTGACTTTTACAAGAATTATTTTTACATGAAAAAGTGAGGGACAATAACGTTTATAAGTAATTTTAGATAGAACTAGCTGACCCGGCCATGCCTTGCTGTGGCTAATAAAACACAACATCATCTACTGGATGGTTATCCAACCTTTATAACCACCGCCGTATTTGAGTTACAGTCAGTGAGGCTTTTTGAACGTCATCTCTCTTATAAAATTGGGTTAGTATTCGACTTTTAGGAAATTTAGGAATAAAATCAAACAATAAATGAAATAGATTATTAATAATTATAAAAATTGATTAATAAATAGTAAAAATAATAACCCAAGACCCTTAAATTAAGGTTATTATAGAAGTTTTATGTGATTTGAGATTTGTAGGGTGAAACATTTTGTTTTCATCTATTTTTCTTAAATTTGAAATGAAATTTATTTTTTAGGATATTTTTTAATCTGCCATAGGTCTCCACAAATGGTAGCCTAAATTTGGTGACTTGGCAGGAGTGCCCGAGTACATGAGGGTGAGGTTTGTTCAGGTCTTGGCGCGGCGAAAGCGTCTGCCCCCAACCGTGTGGCAGGCCGAATCGGAAGAGGCCGATTGACGAAGACCCTTTGACCTCTCCAGTCAGACTCTCGACCCATCGCCTTGCACCGCAGTGGAAGCGATGATTCATACGTCTGTCACTCCTCTCCATCTTTTCTATAAAATACCCTCCACGTAGCATCCCTAAAGATGACCCTGCAGGAGAAATATTCTCCTGTGTGGACTTAATGAAAAAATAAAAATAATTAGGGGTATTTCGCCATGTTGCGCCTCTTCCTTCTATAACCTATCAGATAGCGTTCCATCATCGGGGCAGGTTTGTAGATTGTAGTGAAGTAAGTACTTAGATAGTGTGTATGTGGAAGTGATATGTACATATGTAGAAGTGGTGTCGTGTTCTATTCACCGATAGTTCAGTACTCTCAATAGACTGAATGGACGAGACCACGGAGGAAGTAGACCCTCTTGAGCTGTGAGCACTGTCAACATTTTGTTTGCAGGAATGGCAAGGTATCGAGTATTTCATCGTAACAGAATTTATTTGGGAATTTTCTTTAAGGAAATTTAGAACTGCGTTACTTATTAAAAAAATCATATTTTGCGGAATGCACGAACACTCATCATCATCATCATCACTATTGGCTCTACAACCCCTGGTGGGTCTTGGCCTCCTCAAGAGTCTTCCTCCACTCATCTCCGTTTTGTGCCAGCTCTCTCCAGTTTGGAAGCTCCAAGATAGATATGTCTTTGAGGACGTTGTCGCTCCATCTTAGTCTTGGTCTTCCCAAGCTCCTTCGCCCTATTGGTCTTGAGTTCAGCAGGGACTTTGGTGCTTGATGCTCGGTCGTTCTCTCCACATGACCCAGCCACCGAAGTCTTCCCAATTTTATAAATTTTGCGACGTTTAGCTCCTTAAACAAAGTATAGAGCTCACTGTTATAACGTCTGCGCCAAAATCCATTTTCTAGAACCGGTCCGAAGATGCGCCTCAAAATTTTTCTTTCAAAAACATCCAGTGCTCGCTCATTCCTCTTAACACTACGTGTTATTAATTTAGTCAAATTATTCTCAGAAACCAAGCAATCTTTCTAAATATTTTTAAAACACTCGCTAAGTCACTTCCTAACACACTTTTGTTCCATTCGCACAATATTATATGGTTTTGGTTGCCAGTAGTGCGCCATTAAAGTATACACATTCCCTTTTCTTCTAATATATAAGGAACTTCCGCTCCCAGACTTGCAAATCAAAACCAAGGACTGGTATGTCATATTTTGTATTGGCATCCCTTTCCTCTCCCATCGCCATCTCATTATGGTTTTCATACTTTAATGACAAATGTGTTCAGTCAAGAGATTGTTATCTTTTGCAAAGAGATGTTTTTCGCCAAGATCACATATGTATGTATCAGATTTTTTCATGTAAATGTGGTCATAAAAATATGCCTCTACCCCTGCATGTTCAATTTCCCCGCTGTTGTATTCGTCTCTTCATCATTACATAGTATAAAATGAAGTCGCTCAAAATGTATGTGCGCGTTAATCTTTTAAACTACGCAACGGATTTCACCAATAGATAGAGTGATTGAAGAGGAATATTTATATGTATAATACATGTAAATTATATTAGAGAATAGCGGAGAAATTCAAAGAAAACATATTTTTGTGCAATTTTAAACGGCTGGCGGGCCGTACTATAGTCACTTTTGAAATTCGTTCTACGGAAGAAATTGGAAAATAGATGTCCTAGAGTAAGTAGGTGTTTGATTTTCCCTTTTCAAATATGTAGTGTTGCATTGCAAGCATTGTATAATTAGTGGCGATCGCTAACTATATTATTATTTAAATAAATAAAAATAATAATAATATAGTTGATTCAAGAGGAAGGTTTATATCTATAATACATGCTTATTATAGTAGAGAAAAGCCGAGAAATTCAAATATTCAATTCAGGCAGCGGGCAGCGGGCAGCGGGCAGCTGGCAAGCGGGTGGTGTGGATTTTATAAAGGTTGGGTAATGGCGTTGTGTTTCGTTAGCCACAGCAAGAATATGCATTATTTGATGTTGGTGTCTATAGAAGAAATAAAGATTAGTGCAGTAGAAACAATATCCCATCACTAACTCAAATCAGCCCAAATTGTTAGTTGGAACCTTGTTATTCCACAGGGTCGATATGTAGAGATAAACGTAAGGTATTCAAAATTTTTACATTTAAAAAATTACATGGTTATTTCTAATAATAAAATTCGAAAGAAAAAAAAATATTTCATCACCTATCCAAAACAGTTTTTTAGTTTTCGAATACGTTCACAAATATTCCATTTATTTCGATATTATTGCAAAGCGGAAATATTTTTACCTACTGACGAAATCCGCCAGATTTTTTAAGTGTTAAACAATGTCAATTATCCACTGGAACGATTATGGTCGAAAAATGGACCACTTTTATTTTTTTGCTATTGATAGCGGTCCAAAATTGGATCACATTTTCTTACCATTTGTAAAACATTTATTGTAATTATTTAATACATTTCCTTGGCCAGCTATTTATTTTAAAACGAAGCTATTGAAATGCTTTATGTGTTAAGACCGTAGATGACACAAATCCGAACTTTGTAGACTATTTTAGAACGATGTTAAAAATAATTTTTTTAAATATTTTTTCCCGCCGAATTTTTGATCAGCTGTTTACGGTTAAAATTAAGTCCTTTTTCAATAGATATGCACCTTTCATTATCAAGTATACCACAGACAACATACAGAAATCGAAACTGCCATGAGGGGTACTTATTGACTCGAATAAGTACCCCTCATGGCAGTTTCAAAATAAAAAACATGCAGGATTCGCGCGTTTACAAACTTTACGATTTTTTAAATATTTTTTTTTATAAATCCTACAAATATGAGATAATCGGTAAAGTACAGGAATTCATTGGCTGTATAGCACTACAATAAGTTTTTATGTGTCCGTGTTAAAATTCGAAGGTATTATTTTTTTAATGTTCGCGTAAAATTTTAAAAATGATCTCCAGTGGTTATGAATTTATGAACAGTGTACATTCAACACTACAAGGTAAAATATTGCATTTGAATAACAGAAGTAGATAAATATTTGATATTTGAACATGTTGAGGATGTACAACCTAAACTTTCTTATGGAACAATCGTCTTTTAGACCAATAAAACACACATTATCTAAAATGGAAACTAATCTTAGATAAGAGATTCAATAGATTTGAGATACTAACTTGAATGATCCCCATACATTGGTGCAGGAGGCCAATTCGTGGCAGTCGTTCAGTTCGGGTGATGAACATTCATCTAAATCTGCAAAAGAAAATGACACTTTTTAATAAACTTATAAGTTGACCATGCTCGCAGATATCGCTAACTGACCATAGATGAAGAATTTAATCAATATCGTATTGATATAGGGATTTATTGATTGATTATGCTAGATAACCAGGTGTCCAGTAATTCGCACCTTACTTCTCCTACTGTGCAGTGGTAGCACGTGGTAACACAAGGTCATTACCACCGTTTTATTGAGGTAATACTACGACTAGGGCCCAATTCAATATACCACTATACAGGATTCAAAACTTGGGCAATACGGCAATACAATATGTATGGAATATGTTGCTAAATGTTTTATTTACCTTGCAATGGTGATACACTTCCTCTCGGTTGGTCCACCCAGAGAGCGGACTGCCCCACGTTGTTGGATCTCCTCTGGATGACACCCAGCAGATGTCTGGTGATGTCTGCTCCAGCCTTGGCCTCTCCACCCGTTTGCGAAGCCACTTCCTCCAACTGCATTTGTAAATAAATACTTTTTACAATAAAACAAAAAATTTGCACTCTGGATTCGGGCATGAGAAAAAACAATATAAAGAAAACCCAGACTTATAAAGTGGATGAGCCTGAAAACATTTTATTTTTTTAATGTACAACAGAGCCGTTAACACAAAAAAAATACAAAGATATAACAAACAATATAATCCAACTGTTAATCACTTTTTAGGAGTTTCTTACAGATGTGGTCGAGGGGTAAGGCTCTTGACTCACAATCCGAAGGTTGCGGGATCGAATCCCGGCGTGGGCAAATAAATTTTATTTGATTAATTTTTGTTATTTTACCATTAATTCTTTTAAAAATAATATATTGTATATTTGCGGCTTCGTTCCAGAGTGGAAGATACTCTCAGTATCGCCCTGGTGTAAGACCACCATTCAGAATTGTAACATTGCTTGGAATGGCTTTTAGCCGTGTTTGGTGACCAGATCTGAATAGCCAGGTATTTCCACACCTTCCTTTTTCCCATCTCCTTCCCCTTCCCACTACCTTCAGCCTCACAAAATACCCCAATTGGGAATGCCGTAGTCTTACTGGCTCGAGATGGGAGCAGCTGGGACTCTTGTGAGGTATTCATATAAAAAATATTTTAAAAAGTCCGTAAGCAGTGTGGACAACATGATTAGATTGTTATTAATTCGGACAATATCGGCTTCATTTAATAATAAGGAAAACAAAGTTATTGAATGTTACACTAGCATTCGAGATAGTTTCTTCAATTTCACGATATTGGTTCCGTGTTTTGTCTCCTTTTTGCAAATATTGATAAAAATGAAATTGTTGCAACTTACCAAAACAGTGACATTGACGAAGACGCCAGTCTCCCCTTTGATCCCTTTGTAGATAGAGTTGACGGACCCACTCACAAACTCATCCGAGTAGGGAGTCATGGAGAATGCCGAGTCCACCTGGAATGATAATATTCAATGAGCCAAAATTCGCAAGTAAACCAACCCAAATTGGCTGAATACCTTTGAAAAAGAATTTTAGCTGACCGTGTTCAAGTGCCAGCATATATTTTGGTATAATACTTACAGCTCTGACGGCCTCGTAGCTCAATTGTTGATAGGGTTCTGAATCCCTGTCGTTCAGCTTATTGTCCCAAGTTACCTGAAACATAAAAACAATTGAAATTGTTTGAAAAAGGTTCGCTACGTTTGGTGATTTAGCAGGGGTGCCCGGGTTCATGGGGTGAGATTTGTCTAGGTCTTGGAGGTGGATGACCAGGACATACTGAACCCCAGATTCCTACCCACCCCTTAAACCCTTTTCCTTCCCAGAACTCTCCTCTTCTTCCTTTCCTTAAAAAAACCCTCCACACAGCATCCCCAAAGATGACACAGGCCCTGAGGGAAATTATTTTCCTCAAAGCCTCCTGTGTGGAGCTCATGTAAAAAAAAAAAATAAAAATAAAAATTTAAAAAAATAAAAAAATAAATCACTTTAAAATGTTAATTTGGACTTTTTTAACTAAAATAAATATTTCAGGTTTTCTAGTTTACTTCTGATTTTCCTCCGTAAACCATACTTCAATCATTTCCTTCTTTTTTTAACTTTCCATTTTACTTATGGGTCTCCCTTTCAATTATCCATTGTCAAAACCAAAGCATCTGGTTTTATTCTCGTCTGGTTGCTTTTTGCAGAAGTTAAAGAGGGAAAAGAAACCCTGAACATGAATAAGGCATGAGGAGTGGGTAAGAATCTGCCGTCAGTCTGTCCAGAAGTGATGGACTTACGAATCCATCTATTCGGCAAACACATTTGTCACCAAGACCTGGTCAAACCTCACACTGACACTCCTGCTAAGTCGGTAACGTAGCTTGCCACTTAGGGTGACCTGTAGCAGAGGTGTTGATTATACAATGAATGGAACTAATTTGGGAGGCGGATATTAATATTGGATAACCAACACCTCTGCAATAGGTCACTCGAAGTGGTTCGCTATGTTTGGTGACTTAGGTGTTCCCGGGTTCATGGGTTGAGTTTTGGCGGTGGATGCATCTGCCACCAGCTGCGTGGCAGGCTCGTTGAGACCTTTTAACCTCTCCAGCAGGACCCTCTCCGAACATCTCCTTACACCGTGGAGGGAGGGATAGATTCATATCGGTCAGTGGTTGAGTGGGCATCGCGCTTGGGTCTCACCCAGGCGTTCCGTGTTCGATTCCTCGGCTGGCTAAGTCCTCCATCACAACACAAGCAACATTTTCGGCTTTCTGTGGTGGTAGTAGGAGATTTTCAAACGTTGTTGGGTTATTCGTAACCCGGGAATGTTTGTCTTTCTTTAAAAAAAAAAAAAAATATGTCCGTCACTCATGGAGACACTAACCCCTAGATTCCTACCCTTCCATCATACCTTTTCCTTCCCAGAACTTCATCTCCTTCCTTTCCTCAAAAGACCATCCGCACAGTATTCCTAAAGATGACATAGGCCCTGAGGGGTATAATTTCCTGTGTGAAGCTAATGTAAAAGAAAAAACAAAAACCCATACCCACCTCCCTAAAATCCAATTTCATCAAACGGGGTGGGTTAGTGTGAAGAATGGTGTACAAACCTTTCTGTCGTACATTCTGTCAACGCGGAGAGAAAAAACCATGGCTGACACCTTCCTGCAGGGGTCCCGATGGTTTCTCCTTGCAAAACCAGGTCGGCAATGGCAACTTGAAATACCTGCAAACAGAAATATGTATCGTTAAGTTTTGATAAGTAAGATAATTGTTAAGTTTTGAATAATTTTTGTTAAGTAAGACTTAGCCGAATTGATACCGGTGACAGTTGCAAAGCAATACAATCTTTCTAGTTGGAGACTTCACTTCACATTCATTTATACGTCAACGGCACCCTGCACATAAAACCCCTTGTAACAGTGTTTTATTTTAGTAAAACTCTTTTATTGAAATGTCGGTAGTGTCTGCTTGTTGTAATTACAATATTAACAAAGTTTGTATTTGTACATGAAAGATAGCCTTTTACCGTGCCAACTTATATAAAATGTAGTAAATTGATTTGCACATTTTAAATGATTTGTAAACTCACCATTGTCAGTCTTGCATCTTTCATTCTGTGTTTGATCACAAGTGGAGTCGTCTCCCACGATGCAGGTGTCAATCCTGAAAATAAATAATAGTTCGTATATTTAGTTCACAGTCCTTATGCCAACATGGAATGAAAGGATGCATGCTATGCCTCACCAGAATTGATCGGAATAGAACACTGACAGTAATAATAATTATTCCTGATAGCCAAATCTCATTACACAAATGGATATTGTGATAGTTCGAGCCACGTAGCATAGATGACTCTGGTGCTCATAGAGTTTACATAATTTTCCAAGAGATGTCAATAGTGTATAGGTTTGCCTTTCCAGTTCAGAAGTGAGGTTAGCTATCAGTTAGGTTTCTACCATCATGAATGAAATTTTGAGAGTCTAAGAGAATGGGTATTAGTCTCCTGACTGTCTTACACAATTGTTCCTGAATTTTCTAGCTTAAATAAAGACAAAAGGCCTTAAGGCGCCGTTAACCGCTCAAAAAGATAAAATTTGAGCGAAAATTGTGAAAATGTTTATTAAAAAACGACTCATTTAAAATAGAGCAAAAATCTCATGGGGAAAAACTAAAATAACATTTAAAGAAACACTGTGAATTTTTTCATAGATATAACTTCTAAAATAAATGAATAAAACGTGTTTATAATAATTTTCGGAGAATACTTTGTGACTTTTTTCTATCGAGGGAATTTCATATAATTTGCATTTCGGCGTGTGAAATGTCTAGATATTATCTTCAAAATTAATATATATTTTTTTAAGAACTGAAAACTTCAAACGTTTAAGGGAGATATGTAAGAAATCGGTAGAAATTCGGGATGCAGCGGCAACATTATCATCAGTTGTGTTAAATTTTAAAAATGTTTTTTAGTAAAGCTGTTGGGGGTCGTCCATTAATCACGTGAGGCTCGAAAGGGGGGAGGGGGTTCCATAATATTCTGAAAATTTCAAAATACTTTGTACTAAAAAAAATACACGTGATTTTGGGGGGGGAGGGGGGGGGGGGGGGGTTTGTCTAAAACCTCACCACATATCACCAGGGGGGGGGGGATTAAAAATTTGCTAAAAAAACATCGACGACGACCCCTTGGTGTTTGTCGTGATATTTTAGGGAATCTTTTTCTTGGAGTACGGGGTTTCCATGGGACAGTTTCTTATTGCATATTCTTTGTCTGAAGTGCTTTTTTGTCAAACATTTTAAGTTTCCACATTGTTTCAAGCGCCTTATAGAAAGTGAGGTTCCTCAAAATTATGACATTTGTGTATCTATTAATGGAAAGGCTTCCAAAAATTATCCAAGAGAGCTAAAACTGTTCGTAAAGGGTAAAAGTTAGGGAGAAATTCATGGCAGGCCTAAAAGCACGGACTTAGAAATTGAGATAATCGCAGTGTTTCGTCACCTAGCATGGAGAACGAAAAAACACTCGACTTAATTACTTGCCCAATCAGAATGGGGCATTAGCCACTGGAGCGATTATGGTAGAAAAATGGACCACTTTTATTTTTCTGCGATTTATAGCGGTCCAAAATTAGACTATATTTTCCTATCACTCGTAAAACATTTAATGTAATTATTTAAAACATTTTCCCGGCCACCCATTTATTTTAAAGCGAAGTTATCGAAATGCTTTATCTATTATGACCATAGATGTCACAAATCCAAACTTCGTAGAAAATTTTAGAACGATGTTAAAAACCAATTTTTAAAATATTTCTTTCACTTCGAATATTTGATCAGCTGTTTACGGTTAAAATTAAGTTCTTTTTCCATAAATACGCACCTTTCATTATCAAGTATTCCACAGACAACATACAGAAATTGAAAATATTCTATGTTGACTCGAATAAGTGCCTACTCCTCACGGCAGTTTCAGAGTAACAACACGCAGGATTCGCGCGGTTATAAACTTTACGTTTTTTTTATAAATCCAACAAATACAAGATAAACGGTAAAATACAGGTTAATTCATTGGCTATATAGCACTATAATAAGTTTTTATGTTTCTTTGTTAAAATTCGAAAGTATGATTTTTTTAATATTGGTAAAAAATAAAAAAAATTATCTTCTGGGAAATTGCGAGCAATTGAGGCAAATTTATTTATATTGTGTGATCGCTCCTGTGGTTAACTTGAAAACTAAAGAAATATCAAGGAAAATTTACTGATCTTTTTTATTAGATAACGTACCTGACAGGAGGCTGTTGTGTGGTCCTCCTGGGAGGAGTGGGTCTGTGAGGAGCAGCAGGAACTGGAGCGGCCTCAATCTCTGGCACTGCGTAGCCCGTACCGGTGACAGCTGTAAAGTTGATGAAAATAAATAAGTATACCAATTTTTAAGAATTGTAATGAAATTAACCACGTAGAGTAATCTTAGAAAGCTATTAAACATGACAGATAATAACATAAGTAGATACGAGTCCAAAGAGGATGGGAGACAGCATAGGGAAAGAAAGGAAAATTGGAATGGGTAAAGGGGGAACATCAAAACTGAAAGCTGATGGGAATAGAGAGTGCCTCTTAAATTTAAAGAGTTGGTCTTTGAGAGAGCACTCCGGACATCAGAGGTCGGGTTTCACTTCCATTCAAATACTTGCTTTTAGTATAGCGAAGTAATGTATGAATAATAATTCAGGGAGTGATAATAACGATTTTTCAATGGTTCTCTCAACATTTGAGCGAATTGGGAGCACATTTTTCAATAGGTAACAATTCACGTCATGGGTTCACGTCAATCACAATGTACGAAAGAAATTAGAATAACACAGGTGACAAGCAAAGAATATTTCAGGGAATCTCCAAACGAGCAATAGTTAGAGCTGGGAACGAAAATAAAACAAGAGAATTTTTGGGGGATTTCCGACCGAGCCACAGAGCCACGAAAATACAAATAACAGACAGTGTTCATGTGTAAAATATTTTTGTGGCAATATTCTACCTTCCTAATTTTTTTCACGGTCTGGTGTCACCCTCCATCAGGTTACTGCCACTGCTTAGATGGTTTGTGCATGTATACTGAATGAATGAAGAAAGGAGTGTGAGGAATGTGAATGGTCGAAATAGTCGGGGACGCTTGAGGATGGCACGAACAAAATCACAATCAAGTGAACTAAATATTTGGGTCGGGCCATTTCAAGAGTTAGAATAATGGAAGAGCATGGATTAGACCAATGTGATCGCAGCAAGGAATGCAGGCAAAGACTGAGTTGCCTGTCTGCCTGCCCCAGTGAGGAAACGGGATGATAGTTAGTTAATTAGTTAGGTTATAATGTATAATTTACCTGCGGTAGGTTTGATCACGCTGCTGGGCCTGTACTGAGTTGAGGTTGCTTCTCCATCTCCCAGCAGGTTGAGGTAAGTCCTCTTGCCGTCGATAGACACGAACCCCTGGTCGCCTGAAGCGGACACAATGATGTCTCCGGGCTGGCCGGTTAACGGGTTCACATTCTCGATATGGACTGTAAAACAAAATATAATTCAATGGTTGGAGTTAGGCCAAATGTATACATTTTAATTAGCAAAATATATCATTAATTTTATTCAACCATTCATTTGGCAATCAATATCTCTACCATAGGTCACCCTAAGTAGTAAGCCGCGTTTGGAGATCTTGCAGAGGTGTCTGGGGTCTCAGGGTGAGGTTTGTCTGTCTTGGCAGTGGAGGCATCTGCTCGTCTACTTCGTGGAGAGTCCCGTTGAGGGAACTCTTTGATTTCTCTAGCCAGGCTCTCTCAGCCTTGCACCGCAATGGAAGGGATAAATTCATAAGTATATCACCCCTCCTAAACCAAGGGCGGATCCAGGGGGGGTCATGGGGGTCATGACCCCCCCCCTGGGCTGGGTCCAGGACCTAGGTGGACCTACTTTTTACTTGAATCTATTATTATCAAAATTAAATTATAACTTCTTGTGACTTGACCACAACTATGTGACCCCCCCCTGGCCCCAAAGCTGGATCTGCCCTTGTCCTAAACACATTGACCCTCAGATACATACCCACCCCTTTACATCATACAGTTTTCCTACCCAAAACTTCCTCTCTTTCCTTTCCATAAAAACCCTCCATACAGCATCCCCAGAGAAGGCATGAACCCAGAAGGAAATGATTTTCCTATTTTTCTATTTTTTTTACATTAGCTCCACACAGGAGGCCCTGCGGAAAACAATTTCTCTGGAGGCCTATGTCATCTTTGGGGATACTGTGTGGAGGGTCTTTAGGGAAAGGAAGGATGGGTAGTTAAACTTATCATCTGGGAAGGAAAAGATATGAGGGGTCCATCCCTACCACTGCGGTACAAGGCGATGGGTTGAGAGAGTCCGGCTGGAGAGGTAAAAAGGTCTCCCTCAACCAATCTCTCCCGATCCGGCTGTCACGCAGTAGGTTGATAAACGCGTATGCCGTTAAGACCTCGATAAACCTCACCCCATGAGCCTGGACATCCCTGCAAAGTCACAAAATAATAATAATAATTGGAAGACTTCTATAGCGCCATTTTCGTGAGAAAATCATCTCAAGTGCGCTTAAAAACATGGCAAACATCTTGGGGTGACCTATGGCAACCCCTTAAATTGAAAAGACACCCAATTCATGATAGTTGTAAATTTGGTCTGAAAGAGTGCACTCATCCCTCCTGAAAAACCTCAGATATATATTTTTAAATATGTATACCAGTTGCAGATCCTCCACCGCCCCCCGGTCCCTGTATGGCTGACACCGTCACATCGAATATCTCCCCCTTTCCGGGCATGGGGCGAGCCTGCGGGCGAGACTGCTGAGGGCGGGGGCGGTAGGGTGGGTGGTTGGCGGTGGTGCCGTTGGGGCGCCCCCCTGGCCCGCCGCCACCGGGGCGGAACTCCAGGTCATCCAGAACAATGCCAGGCCGGGGGCGGTAGGACTGTGGTACGCCTGGTTTGCCGGCTAGAAAAACGAAACGGAAAATTAGAATATCAAGGTATATTTTGTTATATGGTTTATATTACAGCACTTGATACAATCCAAATTACTTGTAAATAGACCAGGCCCCCTGGCATGGTCGATCGATATAGGTTTTATCGAAAATGTCGGTAACTTGCGATCGCTCCAGAGCACGACTGCAGGCCGCTAACGAATAAACAACAGTTTACGTCAAATATATTAGGAACCCCTAGTCATTGTGAACTATTGTTTGTTTGTTAGCGGTCTGCAGTCGTGCTCGGGAGCGATGGCAAGTTACCGACATTTTCGATAAAACCTATATAGATCGACCATGCTAGGACCCCTGATTCTATACGAACTAGTCAACTAACTCAACAGTGGTGGGACTACTAAAGGGACACTGCCACCTCCGGAGTTACACCCAGCTGTTGGGGGTGGAAAACACCAATATATGCAGGAAAAACACCAACATATATTTCCATTTGGAATCCGTATTACAGCGTACATGAAAATTCCCTTGAGCGTGTCCAACATAAATTCTTACGTCACACAAATTTTAAACTGAGAATATTCATTGAAAACATTAATCACTTCTCTTTGTTACAACTACCGGGACTCGATACATTAAAAGAGATAAGAATTTGTTCTGACTTATTTTATTTATTTAAAATCTATCTATCTATCTATCTATCTATCTTCTATCTTCTATCTTCTATCTTCTATCTTCTATCTTCTATCTTCTATCTTCTATCTTCTATCTTCTATCTTCTATCTTCTATCTTCTATCTTCTATCTTCTATCTTCTATCTTCTATCTTCTATCTTCTATCTTCTATCTTCTATCTTCTATCTTCTATCTTCTATCTTCTATCTTCTATCTTCTATCTTCTATCTTCTATCTTCTATCTTCTATCTTCTATCTTCTATCTTCTATCTTCTATCTTCTATCTTCTATTCTATCTTCTAGTAGATCAGTTTGTTACAAATTACCTTACTATTGTAACAATACAGGATCAAATGATGAATTATATTCCATAATAAATCGCCTGTTTATGCTTGGTAATAAATATGTTGTTGATGATGTGATAAATATTGAAAGAATATCAACATAAAACATTTGACTAAAGCTGTTTGTCAGCGCTCCACAGCTTAATATAATCTTCTGTTATTTTAACATATTACAATATTCTATTCCTAAATATTTCACTTTTTTTTCTTAGTTATAACACATGTTTGTATCATTTACCTATATACTCGCTTTTGCCTTATACATCATATTATTTTATGTGAGGTCTTATATAAACCTAGTATAAAAAATGTTAAATGGAAAGATCATATCAATCTCACTGTGGAAAGAATAAGAAAACTTATCTATGTTTTCTATAACATATGAAATATTTTAAACATGAAAACTATCAAAATTGTCTAGTATGCATTAATTCAGTCCTTATAGTACGACATTATTGGGTGGGGAGGGGCCTTTAAGGCTTCCTTACAGCCCATAATTATAATTCAAAGAATAATTATAAAAATCATCCTTGGGAAACCATACGACTAGAGATATTTCGGGAATTTAATGTACCATCTATCACAGAATTGTATAGAAACGCTTTATGTCAAATTTACAAACAATATTTTATTCAAGAATTCACCCCTCAGATAGCATAAGCAATAGATTTAAAACGAATGTCTTAATAGCCATCGCTATGCTTAGAACGACCACGGCTCAGCACCACTATTTGAATTTATATTATTATCCAAACAATACAATACAATATATTATTATCCAAAAACAAAAATAGTATAACAGAAACACTGAAATATGAATTATTCAAAAAACAAATTAAGTCCCTGAAATTGGATAATGACATATTGTACCCTCAATGTAATATACCCTTAATGTAATTAATTAATTAATTTACCCTTACTTAAACTGCAATATTTTATATTAAAAAAAAATATATGTATTCTTATTGTCCTTATACAGGGTGTTAAGGGACGTACTTGACTTACTCTAACCAGTGATTCCTGACATTATTTGGAGTAAAAAATGTAAATGAAGTTTTGGTCTCCGGTGACTTTTTTGATGTTTTTTTTTTTTTTTTTTTTCTACAAAAACATAAAAAAATGGTAATTGTTGAACAGTTGGAGGCGGGGTAGGGGGTTTGTCGGACATCCAACTGAGTGACCAGTGACGACATGAGGAAGAAATTTTTTTTTGTTTGATTTTGAAGAAAAAATTTAAAAAAAAAAAAAAAAATCGTCAAAAAAAGTCACCGGAGACCAAAATTTCATTTACATTTTTTACTCTAAATAATGTCAGGAATCACTGGTTAAAGTAAGTCAAGTACGTCCCTTAACACCCTGTATAACTATTTTTGTCTAAATTGTGTACCTATCTAAGATATTTATTTCATAAGTTCTTTGAAAATTGTTTACACAATGAACATTATTATTATTTTTTGCATGTAAATACTCCTCCCGTAAACACGAGCTCCTAGAGCTCAACTTATGGAGTAGTAGAATAAAATATGAATCATTTTATAACCTTGGATTTATTATCATTTGTAATGTAGAAACAATAATCTTGAAATAAATAAATAAATATTCTTTAAATATTGTTTAACTAAGTACTTTATTTTTGTTATTGTTATAAAACTGATACCACTGTATCAAATATCACTTGAATGTAAAAGCCATTTTAAGGCATTCTAATAAAAATTCACCTACGATGCCAATATACCGCTCTGATGCGAACATAGCTCAGATACCTGGGAAGACATGTTGTAGAACCAGGATTCATTTTAAAATGCCAAGCCAAAAATGTTAGTAAACTGTCAAACTACAAATTAAGTAGACTTTGTTACTAGAGTCCTAGAAGATTGCCAGCCTTCACTGGATTATCTCTAATTTTTGGATAATGAAATATAATCAAATTTCCTTATTTTCATTATGAGTATACTAGATATAATTAAAATTTTACTTTATTACTCACTTGTTGCTGGTGGTATTGAAGAGCTCTTAGTTGGAGTAACCGAAATCACACTCGTGGTAGAACTGGTCGAAGAATTGGCAGAAGAGACAGTAACACTAGGCAGTTGCTCCGTTGGAGTGGATGAAGTAACCGGTTTGGACGAACTGTTCACTGCAGAACTTGAGAAATCCACTTTAGACGATTCCAGAACTGGAGTATGCTGGAACTCT
The DNA here is from genome assembly GCA_929108145.2 of Limnephilus rhombicus. NCBI lineage: Eukaryota > Metazoa > Arthropoda > Insecta > Trichoptera > Limnephilidae > Limnephilus > Limnephilus rhombicus. The sequence goes on from OV815296.1 coordinate 4,334,889, forward strand.
TGGCTGTTGTTATTTACGTCTTTGATTGCGTCTTCTGCACTCAATCTTATGGTATTCTTAATGCTCTGTTCTGCTTCTTTTACTTTGTCTTCCTGCTTTTTGTTGCTTGGTTTTTCTTTTTCCACTTTGATCATGGTCTGTTTCTTTTTGTCTGAAATCTCTCCGTCTTTCATGACTTGCTGTTTTGTCGGTTCTACAACTACTGCGGGGGCTTCTGATGTGGTTTGAACGTCCTTTTCTTCGATGTTCACAACGTTTGAAGGAGTTGGGAAATCTGTGGAAGCTGGAGGATCCCTATCTCTAACAAAGCTTATATCTTCTTCATCAGCTGTTTCATATTCGGTTTCTTTGTGTGTGAAAGTATCGTTGATCGTTGCATTATCGTCATCTTTGTGCTCTGTATCTCCCATAGTAAACTTATCATCATCATTTGGCTGCAAATGTTCATTTTCTTTTTCGTTGTCCTGCGGCTGCGTTATTTCTGGTTTGGTATAAACTTCGTGGTAAGGTTTGGGTTTCAGTACTGGCTCTTCCATCGAAGCGGAAGTAGCACTCTCTTCGGAATTCATGTAAATTTGTGGTGGTGGTTCCATGTTGTTTGTCGGCTGAGGGTTGTACATTGGTAGATTAGGATTTGGTCTTCTATTCGGCATCTGGGGTCTCGGACGAGGCCTCTGCCACGGCGGAATATTCTGGGGCCTTCCATTATTGATAAATCCATTATTATTATTTGGCCTGTAGTTTTGGTTATTATTATTCATAATTGGCACAATTTGCTCCGGTAAAGGAATTCCGTTTAGGAACGGTCTGATCGGTGGCATCTCTGGACCTTTAGGTGGGGGTCTATCAAATGGATACGGTGGAGGTATTTTTGTAGATGTTTGTGGGGGAACTGGTGGCATCATCTGTCCCGGTCCAGCATTTCCAGGAGTATCAAAATCTGGAGGCAAAGGAGGCACATCAGAGATCCTTGGGGGACCCCTGTTGTTGATCCTTGTGTTTGGCGGTCTTCCCGGTCTTGAATTTGCCGGCTGAGTGTTGGCTTGTACATTAACGTTTCCGTTTAATAATTTGACAATACCAGTAATGATGTCTTGAATGTCTGGATTAGCTTGTCTTCCAACTGAATCAAATCTAACGGAGGAGGCAAAATCCCTCTGAGCATTCGTGGTGGGTTGGGGCCCCTTGGGAGACAGAGCTCTGCCCCTCGGGACCCCTTTGGCTTCCCCCTGGTGCTGGTTATCCTTCCCCGTCTCCATGATAGAAGACACCATCGCGTGGACCCCAGTTGCCTGGGGCTGCGTTTTCGTCGGCATGATTTGATCGTAATACCTCGGGCCTTGATGGACCTCTACGTCATTGGTCTCAAAAGATTCTTCTACATTTTTAGAAGAGCCTAAATGATCATTGTATGTGTTTTTAGATCTTCTTTGAACATTGTGCATGATGGGATCTGCTGATCGCACCACTATAACATGAGGAGGGTCATTTCCATTATCTGAAGAATCTTTCTGAATTTCTCCACTATTTTCATTATAATCTCCACTATATTCAGTGTTCAGACTTGGTTCTTCGATGTATTTTGTATTTAAGTTTGGTTCTTCGCCATGGTGGTTTGAGAGAACCGCGATAGAAGGCAACAGGTTGATGACTTCACTAGTTTCCAGTATTAAGGAATCCTGATCCAACTGAGAGTTATAGGCAGAGTTTGGTGATATCAGAGACACGTGAGGATCGTCGAACGCTGAAACAAAGAGAAAGATACCATTAGTATATAATTATATTACCTATTGTTTGTAAAAAATAATCGGACCTGGGGTCCTAGCATAGTCGATCGATATATGTTTTATCGAAAATGTCGGTAACTTGTCATCGCTCCCGAGCACGACTGCAGGCCGCTAACGAACAAAAAACAGTTCACAGCGACTAAGGGTTCCTGATTTATTTGACGTGAACTGTTATTTCTTCGTCAGCGTTCTCGGGAGCGATTACAAGTTACCGACATTTTCGATAAAACCTATATCGGTCGACTATGCTAGGGGGGCTGATCGACACTAAAACATTTGGTGTCAATGAACCTTTAAAAAAAACTTTTATATTTAACTAATCTAGTTGAATAGAAAGATAGTTTAGTGGGTGTTCATTAACGTCCCACAACGAAATCCAAACAAACAATTTTTTCTCTTAGACTACTCGCCTGATTTACTATTGTCCGTGTGCGTTGAGCTAATTTCTAAAATTATTAAAATATTGCGATCCAGTAGTAAAAATTATTTCAGCCCAATAAATGTTTTAATTGATCACAAAATGTCACGTCCTTAAAAAACTCGTTCTATCTCCTTTTCTATTATGAAATTAAAATATTAGAAATTTAAAATAAACAGATTTAGAAAGAGAGAACCAAGAGGAAAGCTGATCGCCGAGAAATATGAACAATAGGTATTTTATCAAACTATTTATTTATTTACGCCCTAGTGGGCTTTTACAAAGATAGATAATAATAGTTAGGCAGGTACGTAGTACACAATTATAATGATTAAATTAATAGTAAAAAATAAAATTAATTAAAATTAAAATCATACATTTCATTAAAGTAATTATAATATTATTATTAATTATTGCCCACACTGATGGTCTTACTCCTCCGAATATCGAGCGAGAGGGACAACTGCGCCTCAGGCTGAAAATGCCTAAATAAAGTCATCAAAATCAGGTTTTGTATTCCCCATTTTTCTACTCCAAAACTGGACCGATTTAAAAGTTTTTTTTACTAACTGTATTAGAAAAAAAAAACTCTACGTCTGTAAGTTTTGCTTTTTAAAAAAATGCATGGTCTAGTTTGTATACTGAACGTCTGTCGATGGCGCTAAAACGAGGCAATTTTAACGATTTTTGGAAAGTCCTAAGTCCTAACAGAAGTTACTTATCAAAAAAACCAAAACGTACCGACATGCTGGTGGTCGATGTAAACAGAAAATTAAAAAAATATTTGCAGTTGTGTCAAAATCCAGAGAGGAAATTTGGGGAACACGTTTGCATGGACAAAACGCCGCAAAATCGCCAAACAGTTCACCCGGTCAAGTTTTGCCAATTTTTTTAAATAAATATTTTTATATCAAACGAAAAAAAATAGTCACAATAACCTTCATAAAATGTTTAACTAATTAAATATATTTTTAGTTTCGTATAAAGTGGTAAATACAGCTCACAAAAAACAACAGCAAGCGATTTAAAAAAAAAATTGGCGATGTTTGCGTTCAAAACTTTCATATTTTAATTGCGCAAGTCTATTTGTAAAATCAAATCCCGAAAGAGTCTTACATCTGCTTTCAAAAACTGTATTTCTTTTGCAGAAACGTTCAAAAACGATGAATCTATTTGAAATTGAATATCATTTGATTACGTGACAATATTATTTTGTAAAAAGTTTTATATATTATTTTCTCTCCGTAACTTTGCTTGGCAGACTATTATTGACATCGAATGCATTTTCATATATTGATAACGGTACTGCAATCAAACAACACATCAATAAATATAGGCTTACGAGTATTACCTACTAACCAATTTGTAAGTATGCATTTCCAACGGTACGATGCTAATTGTCTCTTATTTTAAACGCAACATTGTGTTGTTTTTTTTTTTTTTTTTTTTTTTTTGCCGGCAACCCGGTCGTTTATTGTAATAATAATCATATACACACAAGTTAGTAGCCCGCCTCACTAGACTAAGTCTGTTCCGAGGCGGGTACATATATATATATATACATAAACTTAGACACATATACATTTACATATATATACATGCATATACACAATTATGTTCATACACACATACACGCATATGCGCACATACTTACACACAGGTATTCGCATGCGTGTACATAATCAAACTCATAGATACAAATTAAAACCTAAATACATATAATCAAATAAGAATTATTGGGAGTTGAAATACAGTTATCAAGGAATTGACAAATTTCCATAAAACCAAAAATTCATCAAGTACACATAGTAATGCTAGCGTCTAAATCTAGAAATCTAAATGTTATTTGTATTTTTGTTATAAACTGATTGTTATAAACTGCACCTCCACTTATAAGTAGGTATTTCCAATAGTATGGTGCTGATTGTCTTTTATTTAAAAAGCAACATTGTTTTGTTATTTGTATTTTTGTTATAAACTGCACCTCCACTTAATATGCATTCCCAATAGTATCTACAATGACTGTCTCTTATACATGGCATTGTGTTGTTATTTGTGTTTTTGTTGTAAACTGCACCTCTACTTATAAGTTATTCATTTCAAATAGTACGACAACCGATTGCCTTTTATATTAAACATAACATTTGTATTTTTTTAAACTGTGCCTCCATTTATAAGTACACATTTTCAATAGCATGATGCTAATTGTCTTTTATTTTAAATGCAACATTGTCTCATTATTTGTATATTTGTTATAAACTAATTATGTTATAAACTGCGCCTCAACTTATAAGTATGCATTTCCAATGGCACGATGCTGATTGTATTTTATTTTAAACGCAATATTGTGTTGTTATTTGCATTTTTGTTATAAACTGCGCCTCACCTTATAAATATGCGTGTCCAATGGTACGATACTGATTGTCTTTTATTTTAAACGTAACATTTTTTGTAATTTTGTTATAAACTGCGCCTCCACTTATAATTTGTCATTTCCAATGGCACGGTGCTGATCGTCTTTTATTTTTTATTTATTTATTTATTTACATATGCATATATATTACAATACATTACAATGTGATACTTTGTCTGTCCAACTGGGCAGAATACCCGTTTCAAGACAGCCAAATTGTATATTTAGTTCATAATATTCTTAACAAAGGAATGGTTTCGTTCAAGATATCACGGGAATTTGCTTCCGTCAAGACAACTTTTGAGAAAATTAAGAATTGCATATAATTAAGGGATGGTTTCTTTATGTCTTTAAAAGAATCGCAAAGATGTGATTTTTTTCAACGTCAATTTGGAGTTTTGGATTTGTTTTCTTTAGTGAGATCACAAGTAGGAGATTCTTTCCAGGCCATTTAAGAGAACATTTACAATTGCATAGTCAGAATTTACACATTTATAAAGCAATATTTGACATATGAATTCCCAATGTATTTATAACTATTTAATTTTAATAAAGTACTATAATTTTTAGAATTTCTTAAATAGTAGAAATTACACAATTATAATCCAACTATATGACAAATGATTTTTTATAATAAATTAAAAAATACACTTTGTAAAGCACCACTTTTTATCAGAATTGATATTAAACAGCCAACCAGGTTTCGCTCATCTCGAGCTTCATCAGGGCTTATTATAACAACTAAAGATAATTATCTACAGACATACATATATAAAAGAAGAAGAATTATTTCTTTTATATATGTATGTCTGTAGATAATTATCTTTAGTTGTTATAATAAGCCCTGATGAAGCTCGAGATGAGCGAAACCTGGTTGGCTGTTTAATATCAATTCTGATAAAAAGTGGTGCTTTACAAAGTGTATTTTTTAATTTATTATATAATGTCACACCACAAAGTATTTGCTTCCTTCGATAATAATGATTTTTTAAGCTCGTTTTGGAGAACATTAATTTATTTAGTTGTTTATTTATTTATTTTATTTTATGCCCAGATGGCTTTTATATAAATAATAAGGCAGTACCTCCATCTTTTACATGAGAAAACAAATAGTTTAGATAAAGTTACGATGGGAATAAAAAGTATATAAATTAAATAAAAATATAGGCAACAAAAATTTAGTACAGTGAGATATATAATATCAATATGTTACGATTAAAAAAATACGTACATAATATAAAAATCCAACCAACATATTTAAAAGTACGTGATCCAAGGTTTGCAAAATTGCAACATTAACCGTGTCTTTTACACCTATAAGTATGTTTTAAACGTAACATTATGTTTTTATTCGTACCTTTGTTATAAGTACGCATTTCTAACGTATGATGCTGATTGTCTTTTATTTTAAACGTAACATCGTGTTGTTTTTTGTATTTTTGTTATAAACTGCACCTGCTCTCAACACAAGAGTTTCTAGTGAGACAGGCACAGCCCATCACGAATTGTAATGGAGTTTTTTTTAAAGTTACCTTCACTTAGACAGTCCAATGTTCGGTGTGTATTAAGTACTCGTATATTGAATTATGGAGTTGAATTGAATTGTTGCAATAGTATTATGTTTGTGGCTGGCAGCCAGTGAAAGTTGTGCGGGGAAATTACAATGAGTCAACACAACACAAGTCCGGAAAGATTACTCCTACCAAACTGAGTTACTCAGACGGATACGACATCGTCAATAATTTTGTCACTGCCACCTCTACAAGGAGAAGCTAACAATATAGAGCCGAGTCCCGGGAACTTAAAAAAATTTGACCGCCTCCGAATCGAGGGTAAATCTCTCTACTAGCATTCCCGAGATTGGGGATTCAAATCCCGTGTTGTTGCATAACAATACATTATTTTTTTAAATATATACATAAGCGTCAATTACATCGAGCGAGTTTACAAGCGGGTAAATCGGCGAGTGAGATTGTCATGATGACACACAAAACTGTCCACTCGCTCAGTAGCGTAGGAAACTGAGCTTGCAGGTCGCCAGTAGCGAGAATAACGACGCCTGCATGAACTAATTCTGTCAGACGTTTGACAGTTAAAATCAGCTGTTTATTGGCAGCCATATTGAAAATATAAATAAACCAATCACGAGTAAGCGTGTGGCGACCTTTCAACTTTTTTCGTAGATAGTCAACAATCTGCTAGTTAGCAAGTAAAGCTTCGATGACACAGGGCGAGTTTATAAGCTACCATCTACTAAGTTTAAAAGAGCGGGTAAATCGGCGAGTGAGATTGTCATGATGACACACAAATCTGTCCACTCGCTCAGAAGCGTAGGAAACTGAGCTTGCAGGTCGCCAGTAGCGAGAATAACGACGCCTGCGTGAACTAATTCTTCAGATGTTTGACAGTCGAAATCAGCTGTTTATCGGAAGCCATGTTGGAAACATAAATAAACCAATCACGAGCAAGCGTGTAGGCGAGTAAAGTTAACGACCTTTCAACTTTTTTTCGTAGATTGTCAACAATCTGCTAGTTAGCAAGTAACACGATTGTCAATCTGGGCGAGTTTACTAACAGATAGTGAATTTCCCAGATAGTAGCTTGTAAACTCGCTCAGTGTCATCGACGCTGTAGTTATTTGCGACAGTTGACCCCCCGAAATGATATTTACTGTAAAATTATATTTTTGTGTACATTATTTACCAATTTTAAATGTAAAATCGACTTTAAAATATCTTTAAAATAAGATTTTTTGTTTTTTTTTTAATTAAATGAAGACAATATAAGCGAAACTCAATCGAAAATCTGAAAACAGAAAAATCAGAAAAAGATATTGACACATCTGGGACTCGAACCCAGGACCTCTCGCTTACCGGGCGAACGCGCTAACCACTGCGCCACCGTGTCGATATCCAATTCGGTCACTTTTAACTGTATCATACTTCGACTAAGAACCACCCACACTATCTTCATTTTTCTTAACGCATATACTATTGGCTGCTATCTTTATGTATGATTGCAAGATTCAAACCCGAACTAAATGCTCTCGATATAAATGATATCGACACGGTGGCGCAGTGGTTAGCGCGTTCGCCCGGTAAGCGAGAGGTCCTGGGTTCGAGTCCCAGATGTGTCAATATCTTTTTCTGATTTTTCTGTTTTCAGATTTTCGATTGAGTTTCGCTTATATTGTCTTCATTTAATTAAATATTACAATTTGAGGTTTTACTCATAAAGTTAAAATAAAAATAAAAATAAAAAGATTTTTTGTACTTAAGCGCTTGGTATACACAGTATATAGAGAAGCAGATTTTTCCTTGATGTATTTGAATGAAAATACGTTTTAAACATTTGTTATTCGGCGTTACATCCTCTCTGCACATCCCTTCGGGGTCACTTAGTTATATTTTGTGTAATTAGGTATACCATATCTTCCCTAAACCGACTGCACATTGTATATAAGTACGACAGTCGCTTCTGTGACAACAGATTTTTTCGCTCCCGAACCGCTCTGTCTGGCTCGTGTTTACACGGCCAGACACCTGCTAACTTGGTAGCCGGCCGGACCCCGTCCGGCTCACTGCCTAGGCCACCGCGCCGCCAACTGCCTTTCTCAAGGCAAAGAAGAAGAAGAAGAAGAAGGACGACCTGGCCCCACCGAGAGAGGAAGAACACAAGACCCCAACAATTATCAAGAGAAAATACAGGACACCTGCCGTGCGGATGATCCCCGCGCGGCTCTTCGATCAATACCGGACCAAAACTGGGACCATCAAGGTCCCAGCCTCCCAACCAGAACAGCCACTGCTACCCCACACAGCTGACCCGAGGACGAAGCCGGCAGCCATCCCCCTACCGCCCCCCAAGATGCCTGAGACCGCCCCTGCAGCCGGGTCCAGCCGCCCCCCAATAGGCCCAGCTTCGGGCTATGTGCCGCCCCCCAGATTCCAGCAGCCCGCCCAAGAGATGGAGATGACCCGCCAGGAAGAAGGATGGACTAGGCCGACCAACACAGTGAAGAGGCCCCTTTCACCGCAGCAATCGAAACCGGTTGTAATCGGCAACCGGTTTGGTAACTTAACTGAAGTAACAGAAGGCGGCGGCGCGTCGCAACCAAAGCGCCAAAATATTAATAACTTTTCTCACTCTTCCACAGGTACCACGAGCGCCGCCAGGAAGGACCGTGTTCCCCCGGTCGTGATGACCCTGGGGACACTCTCACACGGGCAGGTCACCACAGCGGTGCAGGGCCACATCGGGCACTCTAAATTTAAAGTGCAGTACAGATCGGGCGGAAAAGTGAACATCATCGTTCACAGCATGACGGACCACCGTGCCCTTACCAACGGGCTGCGTGCGGAGGCGCGTGGCTTCCACACCTACACAGCGGAGGCGGAAAAGCTCAAAAAGGCGGTCATCAAGGGCCTGCCAAACATCGAGACGGAGGAGATCGCAGCGGATCTTACTGAACAAGGCTTCCCCCCGGTGAAAGTCGTCAGGATGACGACCGCCGCAGCAGAATATCCGATATACCTGGCCACCTTCAATAAGGAAGTGAACATGGGCCAGCTGAGGGCGGCTGTCAAATACTTATGCCACTGCAGGATCCGCCTGCAAAAACACCGAAGCAACCACCTGCAGCACGGGACACAGTGCTACCGCTGCCAGGACTTCGGGCACGGGTCCCGCAACTGCTCACACACCGCGAGGTGTGTGAAATGTCTAGTGGAGCACGCCTCCGCCGAGTGCCCCAAGACCACCAGGGACGAGCCCGCCGCGTGCTGCAACTGCGGAGGCCCCCATCCCGCCAACTACAGGGGCTGCCCGAAGAGGATAGCCTACGTCGCTTCGCTACAGCAGCACCAGCGACAGAACCGGCGCCAAGCACCAGGAACCAGCGGGCCACATGCCCAGCAGACCTCGAGGACCGACGGACGCAGCTGGGCCAACGTGGCCCGCGGAAACACGGCCTCCCAACAGCGCGAGGAGCAGCGTGAGGAGCAGCACGAGGAGCAGCCCCGCTCGCAGCCCCATACGCAGTCCCGCACGCAGAAGCCCGCAGGAGAGGCATACACCGGCGCAGGAGACGCACAACTGATGATGGCCCTGCTCCAGGGATTGAGACGGGTGCAACCGCAGTTGGCCGCAGCTGGCTCCAACGAGTTGGAGAGGGCATGGATCCTGATGGATCTCATCACGTCCACCATCAATGTCTGATCCCCAGATGGTGAATGTCCTCCTGTGGAATGCCCACAGCATCCGTTTCAAAATTGACGAATTGCTCGCTCTGGCAAACAATACTAACATTGACATTTTTCTCATTACAGAAACTCATCTCAAACCCGACATTCCCCTGAGAGTGCCCGGCTTCGAAGTACACCGAGACGACCGACAAGAGGGCGCAGGCGGAGGCACCGCCATATTCGTTCGTCAAACCATTACATCTACAAGAATCCCTACTCCGAAGTTGAAGCATACTGAAGCCACGATTATCGAAGTCACCATAGAGGATAGAGCGCATACTATCATCGCCGCCTACTGCAACCATCCCAACCTACTGGTTAGAGAAGATCTCGATAAATTACTTAATTTGCGCCCTATTGTCATTCTAGGAGGAGATCTGAACGCCAAGCACAATTATTGGAACAACTACAGAGGCAACGCGAATGGGAAAACGCTCTTTTCACATATGCAGACGCACAACTACACGATAATGGCGCCGGACAAACCGACTTACCACTCAGCACACGCAATGTACCCAAGTACTCTGGATATAGTACTTGAGAAGAACGCCAAGACCATCTCGCCATTGCGCACGCTGGACGAACTGTCGTCGGACCACCTGCCCGTGAGCTTCAGTATAGGAGGAACGACTTCAAGGAGCCCCAGAAAGCGGCGAAACTACAAGGACGCCGACTGGGAAGGATTCAAAAAAGAGATTAACGAACGGATACATCTCACGTCGGCAACTCTGCGCTCAAAGGAAGAGATCGACGAAGCCGCAAGCACTCTGACCGAAATCATCCAAATTGCACAAGACACTTTCATCCCCCTCAAAGACGAACAGACATTCACGATCAAGCTTCCCGAGCACGTCTTATCGCTCATTAAGGAGAAAAATCGCCTGCGACGCATCTACCATCACACGCGCGACGGCTACTTCAAAACGGCCTACAACTCTCTACAGCGGGAAATCAAGCAGGAGATCACCGACCTCAGACGCGAACTTTGGACGAAGAAAGTTACGTCACTCACGCCAAAGGACAACAGCCTATGGAAAATGGCAAAAGCGCTGAGACACGAGGATCACGCGATTCCCCCGCTAGAGAAGCTAGACGGATCAGGGTTGGCACTTTCACTCGAAGAAAAAGCAAACGCGCTCGCCGATGGATTCGAGAGAGCCTACGCAGCCACGGACGGCCTATCGGACCCGGAAACGGATCGACTAGTAGAAGAGTCTCTAAGAAACCTCGAACAAGCCGAGCAGACGAACGCCGCCGATATTCACTTCAGCACACCGAGCGAAGTAGCCGTCATTATCAGGCGATTGAAGACAAATAAGGCGCCGGGAAGCGATCAAATACATAACATCCTACTGAAACATCTACCTCAGAAAGCCATCATCTTCATCACCAAGCTGTTCAATGCCTGCCTCACCATCGGACATTTCCCCGAGATCTGGAAAACGGCGACCGTGCTGCCCTTTTCCAAGCCAAATAAGGACAAGAAGCAGCCGACAAACTATCGGCCGATTAGCCTACTCTCCACGCTGAGCAAGGTATTTGAACAGGTGATTCTCAACAGACTTCTGCCACACCACGAAGACACTTTGCCAGACGAACAATTCGGATTTAGGAAAAGGCATTCCACCACCCATCAGCTATCCAGAGTAGCGGAATTCATCGCGAGAAGATTCAACGAAAATCGCTACACCGCCGCTGCATTGCTAGACTTGGAAAAGGCATTTGACACCGTTTGGATAAAAGGGCTCCTGCACAAACTACACAGACTGAACACGCCCATATACCTAACGAGAGTGATACAAGAATACCTCAAGAACAGATCCTTCCAAGTCTTCATCAGGAACGCGCTGTCGACACTACGTGAGATTCCAAAAGGCGTGCCACAGGGTAGCCTACTGGGACCTCACCTCTTCAACATCTTCACGCACGACATCCCCCATGACGAGAGATGCAACCTTTCCATCTATGCAGACGACGTCAAACTTTACGTTTCCTCGACGCAAGCAGACATGGCAGCCATATACCTACAGAGGGCGCTCAACGCACTCGTAGAGTTCTACAAAAAATGGCGACTCAAACTGAACGAGGCGAAGACCGAAGTCATAATGTACTCGAGGAAAAATAAAATAAGAACACCAGACGTCAACATCGAAATGGGAGGACACGTCCTAGAATGGAAAGATGAGGTCGTCTACCTGGGCCTCACAATGGACTCACGTCTCAACTGGAAGTCTCACGTAGCCAAGATGCACGTGAAAGCCAGAAAGGCAGTCGGCGCGATGAAGCCAATCTTCAACAGAAGAAGTCCGCTACTTCCTAGAACCAAACTCCTGATCTACTATTCGCTCATTCGACCGGTACTGACTCATGCTATCCCCGTGTGGGGCAGCATCTCCCACTCTGACCACACAAAACTACAGACCTTACAAAATCTCTGCATTAAAATCACGTACAACACAAGACTCAGAACAAACTTGAAAAGACTACATGCAAGAGAAGAAATACCGACCTTATTTGAATACACACACAGACTGACCGACCGATTTTACAAGTCACTTCAACATAGTAAAAATAAACTCATCAGAGAAATCGGTCAATACAATGCACCTAGCGATCTTCCTTTCAGGTACAAACACAGACTACCCAAACATATTCTGATGGACCTTAATCACATTTGGCACAATCCCGAATCAGACGCGGATGACTGAGCGATCGGTAGGTATTCCCAATCACCAGACCCCTCCCCACAACTTATGTCTATATATCTATGTATATATTTATATAATAATATTTATTTTATCTATATGTATGTAAGTTTATCCTAAAAATTCCCATAAAGTATATATCACATAAAAACAGACACCCACACCCATCACCACAAAATGCAGGATTTCATCTACTGAAATCACTGAAGGCCGCACAGTTTCATGTTGACTGTCGGCCGACTCCTCCCGGATAAGGTTTTTCATGGTTTCCTTATTCCCAAAGGCAAATGCGGAAGAGCTCCAAATAAAAGGACATGACCGACTCCTTCCCACTCCCAACATAACACAAACACACACGTATGTATATATTTCCCTTGCTTGATGCCGGTTGCTTTGTTGAGCTATGCAAAACATGCAATTTTAGTAGGGTTTTTACATAACAACTTTTCCCTACCGACAAAATACATGACCTCTAAGTCTATAATAGCCAGGTACTATTTTTAAATACCCACATGAGGTAAAAATTGCAAGGCGCATATGACGCCGTTCTATTTGTATAAAGAACATTAACTTTAAATTCAGTAAATTTAAATGATTCATCTCCTCAAGATACATAAGAATCTAGTAAATGAAAAAAAAAAAAAAAAAAATTTTCGGCGGATCAACTGTCATGGAACCATTTTCGGTACGTTTCAGAGTGGAAGATACTCTCAGATACCCTCACCCATGTGAAAGACCACTATTCAGAAGATGAAAAGTTGCTTAAAATAGCTTCAGCCGTATTTGACTAGACCTATTCCCCACCTTCCTTTATCCCATCTCCTTCCCTCCCCACTACCTACCTCCCCTCACAATATTGGGGATGCCATATAGTCTCATTGTCTCCAGACGTTTGAGGGCAGTTGAGGGTCTTATGCTGTTTTCACATAAAAAAATTAAAAAAAATAAATGTGACTTGACTTACATAAGTACTTAATGTAACATTTTATCATTAAAAATGTTTGTCTGTGATTCCAGTTCAATGAACTCAAAAACTTAAATTTAAGTGTCATTATCAAAATTGGAACTGAGTGTGGAAACAATTCAGGCAAGCGATAAAGTGGGTACCAAAATTATTTATCAAAGTGAAATTACTTTAATAGCACCGTTGTTATTTGAAACTCGATGAAACGGAAACGACACTAAAAAGAGACAAACACGATGTGAGTGAGATAGAATGAAACCTTACCGCTTTGATTATGAGCTCACTTTTCAACACTCCTGGTGAAGGGTGAAGGTTACATTTCTACTGCACTCGATTTAAAAAAAAAAAAGATTAATTAATAATTCTGTTTTTGACAGGTGTGTTTATTTTGTTTAAATTTTTGATAGATGCGTTTCTAAAAATGACAACTTTTTTTTTAAAGGTAATGATTCTGAGACAAATGCATATTTTTTATTTTATTTTTTATTTTAACTTTATGAGTAAAACCTCAAATTGTAATATTTAAATAAATGAAGACAATATAAGCGAAACTCAATCGAAAATCTGGAAACAGAAAAATCAGAAAAACATTATTGACACCTCTGGGACTCGAACCCAGCAAGAGGTCCTGGGTTCGAGTCCCAGAGGTATCAATATGTTTTTCTGATTTTTCTGTTTCCAGATTTTCGATTGAGTTTCGCTTATATTGTCTTCATTTATTTAAAGTATATATTTTAATTCTTTCAGCTTTTACAATTAAAATAACCCGTGATTTTTTACGACTCTGCACTGGTATTATATAAAATACACTCTAATACCAACTAATGCTTCTCTGTTCTCTCCTATACCCAATATATATTGGGTGAAAGTAGTTGACGTGTTCCTGGCATCCGCTTTGCATTGGTGAAGCAATGCCGAAATGGTTTCACATCATATTTCGCAACTTGTGTGTGAGCAATATGACGTACTTGTCATTATTATTCATAATACACATTGGTCTCATAACCTCACACCTCAAACCTCACACTAATACCTCATCAGGAGGCTTATCAAATTTCTACTGTCGTTTTCCGAATTAAATTACGAAATATTATGTTGTGCGTCTTTTATAAATACACAGATCCGATTAGGTTTGCAAATAAACGAATTCCTTCTTCTGTCGTGCGCTTCTATAATTACCGTGACAATTCACGGTTACGGTACCTGACGGCAAAAAAAACGATAAAAATATGTTCTTTATCGATAAAATGCTGTAGCTCTTTCTAACAGATTAAATAATGGTGAGACACATAAAATACGTGTGACTGTTTCCTCCAAAGTGCTACTTTTTTGGGACCGGAATGCGTTTCGCTTTATACGTGTGAGGAAGATGTATGAAAATGATTGTATGTTTACTTTGGGGGGGTGCAGACATACGTTCACCGTTTGTTAGATTTTCGACTGTTGTTATTTAGTATGTATGAAGGAGCGGCAGACAAAGTCAGCAAATGACCTTTCAGCGCCATTTTGTTATTTTTTGACTTATTGAATATATTTGTTTTATTTATGTTTTTACATTGGCCCCACACAGGAGGTCTTGAGAAAAATTACTACTCTCAGGGCCTAGGGGCCATCCATAAATTACGTCACACCTTAAGGGAAGGGGGGGGGTCAAAATTGCAAAATATGTGACGTCAAATGGGGTCTCACAATGGTTGATGACGATGTTTGACAGGGACGGGGAGGGGGGTCAAAAATCATGAAATTCGTGTGACGTAATTTATGGATGGCCCCCTATTTCATCTTTGGGATGCTGTGTGTAGGGTATTTTTAGGGAAAGGAGGGATAGGAAGTAGTGGGAAGGAAAATGGAATGAGGAGTGAGTAGGAATCTGGGTATCAGTGTCCAGGAGTGACGGACGTATGAATCTATGCCTCCCACTGCGGTGCAAGGCGATGTTCCAAGAGAGTATGACTGAAATGTCAAAGGGACTTCCTGAACCACTCTCACTCGATCAGGCCTGCCATGCAGCTGGTGGGCAGACCCATCCGCAGCCAAGAACCTGACAAAGCTCACCGCACCAACCCGGGCATCCCTACTAAGTCACCAAATGTAGCGATACACTTGGGGTGACCTATGGCAAAGGTGTTGGTTATCCAATAAATGGTTCCCGGGGCGGCGGTACCCATACGCGCCTCCCAAATAGATTGATTGTACATATGTTGTGGTCCACTCTACGCTTCGGCGAAAAGGCACGACGGTTAATTTGTTGATTTTCCGAAAGACAGAAATTCTTCCTTACATAACCAGATTACATAACCAGAGGCGTAGAGTAAATCCGCCTATGAAATGAACCCCATATTTTATGTTTTTCATGCCCGCAGGTAGAAGACGAAATAACACCAGACCACAGCAGAGGACACGGACAAGCAATGAAATATTTACATTCAGTAAATTAAAAAGTAAAATTGAGTAAAAAGTTCAGAACTTAATATTTTTCCTTTTCTTTGAATTTGTATGAGGTTTTTTATCCAGTTAAGAATTTTTCCTCATAAAGCACAATAATGTAACGTAAACTCAGTCAATTAAATACAACCATCAGATGGTAATAGTAATAAGGCCAAATGAGCCGCAGTACTAGTCAGCTAGAAACATGAAGGGTATTGCAAAGCCCTAGCTAGTTAGAGGATTACGAAAGAATCCATAAAATCAAAAAAATCAGAAATTCTTGTTATTTTCCAAATTACGAAATAATCTGCGTCATCAACAAATATTTATGAATTTAAGTAGGTTTCTTTACGATTGAAATCCGGCTGTGTTTGTAACTAAATACGCCGATTTAAACCCAGCATTCCGTTTTTCTACCGAACCGTAAGTTATTTTTTAAGATAATCTCTGTACAGTTCATCACCATATTTGGACAAAGTTCCAACTGATTTTTTTTTTTAAACTGACCTTTGAATGCAAAACCATTTCTTTTGCTCATTCAATATTTTTTAGAGTAGGTACGTAATCTTTTATTTACATTAGCTCCTCGCAGGAGGCTCCGAGGAAAATAATTTTCCTCCGGGCTTATATCATCTTTGAGGATGATGTATGGAGGGTCTTTTTAGGGAAAGAAAGGAGATGACGTTCTGGGAAGGAAAAAGGTATGAGGGGTGGGTAGGAATCTGGGGATCAATGTGTCTAGGAGTGACGGACGTACGAATCCATTCCTCCAACTGCGGTGCAAGGCGATGTGTTGAGAGAGACCAGCTGGAGAGATATAGGTTAGGTCTCCCTCAACCAATCTCTCTCGATCGGGCCCGCCATGCAGTAGGTGGACAAATGCATTGGCCACCAAGACCTAGACAAACCTCACCCCATGAACACGGACACCGCTGCTAAGGCACCAAACTTAGCGAACCACTTGGGACCACCCATGGCAGTGGTGTTGGTTATCCAATAAATGGTTGCCGGAGCTTCGGTACCCATACCCGCCTCCCTAATTGAATCTGTGTTGTATTTCCGTAGATACTTGCATGACGAAGTTCTAAAATCAAATTTTTTAAAGCTTCCATTTATTTTACAAGGTTCTAACTTCACATTGAACTTTTAGCTATTGCCATTTTATATTTATTTATTTAACATTACAATGATAAGATTATAAGTTACAGTGGCACAAATGAGGGTATCAGTAGTATTAACGACAAAGTAAGAATGAATGAGAAAAAAATAAATTATAAGGGGGCATACATTAATTACGTGAGCTCAAAAGGGGGGGAGGGGGGGTTCCAGAAAAAATCTCACGTTACTTGAAAAGAATTTACGAAGTGGCCCAAATTTATCTCACCAAGGGGGGGGGGTCTAGATTGGAAGAAAAACAGCTCTCGTAATTAATGTATGCCCCCTAAGAGATACAGTTGTTTATTTTTTGGTTTTTCACAAAAATAAATTGAGAAGAAATATGAAAGAAACGTGTACTTATGTAATAGTTATAATAACAGAGAACATTCAACGTAATGATAATATGTTAAGAAATTTTATGTGACTCTTCTTCTTCCTCTTGTGCCCTGTCCGTTCAACGGACGTTGGCTATCATGTTGGCTATGCGGACTTTATTTACTGCGCCCCGTAGACTGACCAAACCACTGTCTCAGCTTTTTCCGCCATGATGTTCTCCTTCTTCCAGCCCGCCTTCCGGCAATATTTCCCTGCATTATGAGATGCAAGATCTTGTACGTCTCAGGAAGTCTCATCACATGTTCTGGATATTGAGGTTTTCGGATTTTTATAGTTTTAATTACTTCCTTTTCTTTATTCATCCGAACCATAACATCTTCTGTAGATCCACATCTCGAATGCCTCAAGTCGCCTGTGACAGCTTCTAACTTCGCCTTACCATGTTCTTGGGTGTCAAAGTTTGCAAAGACGATTTATCTCAATCTATTTACCGATTTCCGATTTTGAGGTTCAATTTTGTGTAACATATTTTGAAGGAAAATAGTACATGTATTTAGAACGTGGCCCTATCTTGGAATGGCATTAGAGAAATATAGTTAAAACCTTATGCAAATAATTATCGTGCCCTAGTTCAGGACTTACCAACCGGGGGGGCAAGCCCCCCTAGGGGGGGTAGGGGGGGGGGTAGGGGGGGGGGGGGGGTAGAGAAATGTCAGGGGGGGGCGTAATAGGTACGTTTGCATTTTCGAAAAAAAAATCTATTCAAAGCAAACCTCTAGCAAAGACCATAATCGACCAGCTGGTACAGAACATGCAAGCTCATCTCATTAGTACTTTAAAAGTTTTTTTTTATTTGTTCTAAAATTACTTTGAAAGTTGTTAGACATTATCTAATTATAAAAATATAAGTTAAATAAATAAAAATAATGATAGAATAATATGTATAATTAAAAGACCACTAAGAAATGTAAATGTAAAAGTAATTAATGTTTGTAAGCGTACCGACTCTTCTATTAAAGATCCATAATAAATAAATATATTGTATCTGTATTGTGTCTATTTGAAATTCAAATAAATAAAAAAACTTAATTAAGTCGCAGTAGCGTAGCGAAGGGGGGAGGGGGGCGGATAGCCCCGGGTGACACTACACCCGACGGGAGGTGACACCCGATTGTTAAAAAAATTCGTAGGATATTGTCGCAAAAATATTGAATACGGTTTTATTTATATTTGGAACGTCCCGAAACGGGAAGAATTTTGTGCCTGACGGTCTTTTATTGACGAAAAAGTCTATTTCTGAAATGAAATTCTCTAGCCACCCTCCCCCCCCATGCCCATGATAGCTACGCCTCTGAAAGGGGGGCTTGAAAATTTTTTTTTCGGTTCGGGGAGGCTCGGCGAAATAAAGGTTGAGAAACCCTGCCCTAGTTGGTTGCGTGTGGTTCTATCTGAATTGATAAAAATACAAGCAATAAAATAGCTAGGAATAATTATTGATCAAAACTTAAATTGGAACTCCCAAATAAGAAACGTTTTAGATGAAGAACAACTAATTAAAATTTATTAGCCCGATCTCAACTACAATGGTCTTATCGGATGGGGAAGCTCATGCGATTCCACTATAAAACCAGTCCTCATAGTACGAAGAGCATATTTTAAAAATTATGCTTAGAGACCCCATCAGAACTCCCAAAGACCATGTTTTTAAAGCCCTGAATTTAATGTCACTAAAACAATTGTATACAAAAGATATTCTAATGTACGCATTAAAAAACCAGGATACCGTATAAATATATATCGTATAAATCGTATCAAACCAGGATAACTTTACACAGACAAACTCGGGCCGATTCACAAGATCCACACTACAACATATATTCTACCA
Organism: Limnephilus rhombicus; assembly: GCA_929108145.2. Taxonomy (NCBI): domain Eukaryota; kingdom Metazoa; phylum Arthropoda; class Insecta; order Trichoptera; family Limnephilidae; genus Limnephilus; species Limnephilus rhombicus. Next base: position 4,354,225 of record OV815296.1, read on the forward strand.
ACCTACAACTAAAACGACTTTTGGACAAAGAGACATGCAATACTAATATACTCCCTCTTGCAATAAAAACCATTAAAAAATAACCGACTTCAAAAGAAGCATTAAGATTTGGATTATGGACATGGGAAGGAAGAATATAGATACAATTTCCAACTTAACAAAGATTAATAATGCTTGTATTGTGCTTTCTTCTAGATATAACTTAATGATTTTCCTCTTGTAATATTTTGTCATAGGTGCTGTACTAGACGTTTGTACATAAACTAAATATAATAGGGAGCTGGCCACAATGACACGCCAATGGAGTTTGGTACGCCAGTGGATTTTGGAATGCCACTGGTCTTTTAAATGAATTTACTACTTTGACAAAAAATGCTTCTAGGTATAATGGCAAAACTGATTTGAGTACTGGATTAAAATAAATATTTTTCACTTTGGAGACTGTGGGAGACTGGGGTTTTTAGGATTTTAGGTTACTGGGATACTGGGAGAGGTAAACTGAATCTAAGACTGATTAAAACACTTGAAAAGAGGTTTGAACTTGGAGACTGTTGGTATCTTGAGTAGGTATTGTTTCTTCTTGGCTGATAGTTTTGAACTGACTTCCTACCGGTTTGACTTCTATTTTTATAGGACAAACTCAGGTCGGACTTTTGGGGGACAGAACCTCCTTAATTTTTCTAAGGTACTTGTTTTAGGTAATTTCCCTGGTCGCTACGATTGGAAGTCAGCTGTGTTAAAATTATGTGTGATAGTTTTTGCCAAGATTTTACCAACTCAGGATCCCAAAGCTTCACATCATTTTTATTGTGTTTACAAGAAAAGGTACAAGTATACATATGTGATATAAGGTACAATTTTAAACAGTAAATATTTTTCTTAAAGTGCAACAATCACTGATAGACGTCAGTTTTTGGGTTGTTTTTGTAGTACATACTCATTTTTAGGTGATGATGTTTATTTCTTGATCCAAATTATTCCCAATTTCTCGAAATTGAGCTCCAAATTTTTCGGAAGATGAATTCGCTGTCGTAAATATTTACGATTCAGATTTTTCCTTTGTTCAGAATTGACCAATAGTGGCTCGGCTGGTCGCATGGTGGGGGTGACGTAAATAGTCAGCCATTTCCTTGGCGTTGATCATTGCTGTCTGGAGTCCCTTGTGGAAGCATTAGGTGGTTATTCAGATGTGTTTTCCAGTCCAATGAGGCTGCTGCATGTATTCATTATCAATTTCATTTATGTTTTCAATTGATTAGTTAGTTAAAGGACATAATAGCGTTGTAGACAAGTCATTTGGAAGGGGCACCACATGCACATAATTCCGCTAGCCAATAGCAGCTCTCAGATTGTCGTGCTGGCGGCATGGTACTCTGTGGGAGCGTAAATTCCATTCTTGAATTTCCATGGTTGTCAAAAGCTTTCGCGCACTCGTTAGATGCACACGGATTCCTACGACACGTTCCATACACTCCCCTCAGTGCAGTCTCGACTGTGCTCAGCTACTTCGTCGGGCGTGTCCTTTTCCGATGTCTGAGTTTTGAGTCGGGTGTCTTCGCAGAGTGTACAGTTTCATCAGTTGCTGGCGTGGCAGGCAGAATGACGGCGATTTTGACTGCCGGCCTTACGTATATCCCAGTGCTGGTTTGGATCCGGGCAGTTCTGACTTGTCCATCAGCTGCAGGTATTGCTTCGATGATACGGCCACGTGGCCAACTGTTTCGAGGCAGTGCTGGGTCCATGATGATCACTAGGTCATCCTTCTTAATTGGTGTAGTTGGATGGTGCCATTTTTGCCGGACAGCCATGGTAGGTAGGTATTCCCGCAGCCATCGCCTCCAGAAGGTGTCTGCAAGTTGTTGTCCGATGCGCCACTGGCGGCGTAGGCATGTTTCCTCTTCTTTTTTGTCGTAGAAGGATAATTGAGGGCGCTTCCCGGCTGACCCTAGCAAAAAGTGGTTGGGTGTTAGAGGTTCTTCATCACGTGGGTCAACTGAAATGTGGGTGAGTGGACGATTATTTACCACAAACTCAGCTTCTGCAAGTGCGGTGCGTAGCGTTTCTTCTTTTGGTGCTCTTTCCTTTAGTGTAGCGCTTAGGGCTTTCTTTACTGATCGTACTAATCTTTCCCAAGCTCCCCCCATGTGCGGACTTAGTGGTGGTATGAAGTGCCACTCGATGCCCTGGGTAGCTATTGCGTCAATCATTCTGGCGTCTTGACTTATTGACAGCAGGGCGTCCCTCATCTCGGTGTCAGCTCCGTGAAAGTTTGTCCCGTTGTCCGAGTACATGGCTGCTGGTTGTCCTCTGCGGGCGGTCATTCTTTGCAGGGCCATGATGGCCGAGTCAGCAGTCAGTGAAGCGGCTAGTTCTAGGTGAATGGCGCGTGTCGAGAGGCAGGTGAAGATGGCTCCATATCGTTTTCCTCGATGCCTACCGACCGTGATAGCCATAGGGCCGAAATAGTCAAGCCCACAGTGTGTGAATGGGCGGACGTGATGCATCAGGCGGGGTGGTGGTAATGCGCCCATCAGAGGTGGAGTCGGTTTGCTGCGTCGTATGAAGCAAGTGGGGCAGGCGTGCGTTATCTTCCTGCTTGTTGTGCGTAGTCGTATTATGAAGAAATGATTGCGTATTTCTGCTACTGTTTTCTCAGTACTAGGATGATCCGCCTCTTTGTGGTAGTGACTGATAAGAAGTCGAGTGTAGGGTTCGTCGCCGTCCAGTATTATGGGAGTTCGGGCCACACTCTTTGTTCTTTCCAAGGCTTGTAGTCGGGTCCCCATTCGTAGTAGGTCATCTGGTCCAAAGAATGGGTTCAGGGAGTTGAGGCGGCTGCCAGCAGGCAGTTTTTGACCTTGTCGGATGATGTGTAGATCAGTTGTGAAAGCGTCTTCCTGGGACCTTTTGATCCATCTGTGTTCTGCTGCTTTTATCTCATCGGCTAGTAGTGGGCCTTCTACTGGTTTATTGGGCCCCATCTTGCATCGTCTGATAAATCGGAGGATCCAAGCTGTGGAGCGAATCAGCCGGTGCCATGAGGAGAACCGCTCTACTGATGGGAGTGCTTCGCCCCTGGTGGACACAAGGCCAACGTAGTGAGGTTTGACTTCTAGTGTCAGGTCGTCAGGCCTGTGGGCGGGTGCCCGTTCTTTTGGCCACGCACCCTCCGGGGAAGTGAGAAAGGCTGGGCCAGTAAACCATCTTCCTTCTGGTGTTAAGTCTGGTACCTCTAAGTCTCGTGTTCCTATGTCAGCGGGATTGAGTTTTGTGGGTACCCATTTCCAGTCGGGTATGTTGGTTAGTTCGTCTATTTCCCCCAATCGGTTTGCCACAAAGGTTGAGTAGGCGCGTGGGTCGGTGCGTAACCAGCATAGTACAGTTGTGGAGTCTGTCCAGAAGCAGGTGCGGGATATCAGGGCTTTGCTTTCTTTTTGGATCGTCTGGGCTAGTCTCGCTGCTATGAGGGCGGCTTGAAGCTCGAGGCGTGGAATGGAGAGAGGCTTCAGTGGCGCTACCTTGCATTTACTTGCAAGGAATGTTACTCGTAAGGATCCATCTATTTTTTCGGTGAAGTAGGCCACGGCACAGCAAGCTTGCTCGGATGCATCGCAGAAAAGGTGTAGTGTTACGTTGTTTAGTTTGTTGTAGAGGCAACGTCTCGGGATTGAGATGCTGTTCGTGTGCAACAGATTTAGCCAGTCTGTCCATCTCTGGGCGTGTTCAGGGGCAATGGGTTCATCCCAGCCGACGCTTGAGCGCCACACTGCTTGCAGTAGCATCTTAGATCTGATGGTAAGGCAGGCAACGAAGCCGACTGGGTCGAAGATCTTCATTACTATAGATAATAGTTGCCGCTTGGTAGGTTGTGTGGCCGTGTCGTGGGAGATTGCCTCACGAAATGAGTACAGGAAGCGGTCTGTGGTGGGGTCCCAGATTAAACCAAGCACTCGCTCTGTTTCCGGACCTCCGCTGCTGATTTGTATCGTGGAGCTGGCACGGTCTTCTATAGGTACGCTAGCTAGGGCCGCCGGGCTGTTGGACGCCCAATTTGTCAAGTGGAACCCTCCTTTCGCGAGCAGGGCACTTACACTTTGGGCGAGTGCAGCAGCTTCATTGGGTGTGTCTGCTGCATCTAGGTAATCGTCCATGTAGAACTTGGTGCGTACGGCTTTTGCGGCGGCCGGGTACTCGTGCTCGTATGTTTCAGCCACTTTATTTCGGACGAATTGGGCACTGCTTGGGGAACAGGTGGCTCCGAACATCATCGATGACATTTGATAGGTGTCTGGTTCGTGATGGGGTGATGTCCTCCACAGGAATAGCTGGGACGACTGATCTTCTCGCCTTATTTTTATTTGCAGGAACATTTCTTTGATGTCTGCAGCAATAGCGATGTTTCCTTCCCGGAAACGTATTATATTCCCCAGGAGGGAGGACAGCAGGTCAGGACCAGTAAGCAGCTGGTCGTTGAGGGAGGTTCCTCGGCATCGGCTTGCGGCATCGAACACCACTCTGATTTTTCCTGGCTTATTTGGGTTGATTACTGCAAAGTGGGGCAGGTACCATTTGCGAGGTGTGGTGGTGGAAGCTTCATGGCTTGATAACTTCTTGGCATAGCCTTTGTTGATAAGTTGATTTATTTTGTCGTTGTAGGCCACTGCTAGATTTTTGTCTTTTTCTAGCTTTTTCTCCAGGGACAGAAGTCGTTTCAGCGCACACTGCCGATTGTCAGGTAACGTGGCTTCTGGTTTGCGCCATAGTAGACCGGTTTCCCACCTTCCTACAGGAAGAGGACGGGTAGTTGCATTCATAAGTGCAATTGCCTGTTGTTCGCTTGCATTGACTCTGGTGGCTGATGTTACTCCGAGGGAGTCGATGGCGAAGTTGGTTTTTACTAGCTCCCTCAACTGTATGTCTGCGGCCGTTTCTGGTTGTAGTGCCAAAGTGGTGGTCGTGTTATTATCTCTGGGGTTGACTCCCCCATGAGCGATCCATCCTAGTGCGGTGCGTGATGCTATTCGCGTAGTATCATTGCATTCACGAACTTCCCTTGACACGATCAGGTGAGCGTTATCTTGGCCTATTAGCAGCTTCGGGACGACCGACCTTCCTTGGGTCTGTTGCTCCGGCAGGTTGAGGTTGCTTATTGTGCTGGCAGATATGTGGAATGTATTACTGTTGCCTGCACCTCGTATTCTTAGTCTCACTCGTTGGGAGAGATTGTCGGAGGTGCACATTCCTTTCGCGCCGTGGATTCGCAGTCCGTGAACTGGGCCGTTTGCTCCGACTTGTATTGCGGTGTCAGCGTCGACAAGTGTTACTGTGGATCCTTCATCCAGGAGAGCGAACACTGACACTTCTTCTTTGTTTGGAGCGCTTAATATGACTGGCGCAATTTTTAATAGTACTCTCTGTCCGGAGTCCTGGCGTCACAAATTGACATTTTCCACGGCGCTTTTTCGTACGAACTCGGGATTATGTAGCAGGGGGTGGTGTGGGGATCTGCAATCTCCTACTTTGCACCATTGGTTTATTTTGCAGCTTCGTGAGTGGTGTTTTTCTAAGCACTTGCGGCATAATCTTCCCGTGCGTACAGTTTCCCATCGGAGTTCAACATCTTTGGCTGCGAATTCTTTGCATTCGCGGGTTTTATGATCGCCGCCACATTGGGCGCAGCTTTCATCAGCAGTTTTTCTTTTTCGGCTTGGTCCAGGGTAAGTATGTTCCTCGTTTACTTTGCGTTTTATGGGGGCAATCTTTTCTTTTGGGCCATCCCTGATTTCTTCTTGATGTCCGGCATGTATTTGCTCATGGCTCGGTAGAAGTCGCATGCGATCACTCTCTTCTTCCTCCTGGTACCCGGCATGTATTTGTTCACGGCGTGGTCGAGATCGTATGTGGTCCACCATCCCACTGTTTGGAATTGCGTTTGACACCTCTTTCAGAAAGGCAGCGAGCTGGGTTATGGTGGCCGGAGCGTGTTGTTTGCGGATCTCGATTAGCCATGCCAGACGCAGGGAACTTGGCATTTTGTCAGTGACGTCATTCATTAATGCAGGATTGGTGAGATAACCTTCGGTTTTCAGGATCCGGAGAGATGCCACCAGGTTTTGTACCGTTCCGGAGAAATCTGCCAGGTCCTCGAGTGATACCTCGGTCGTGAGGTAAGGTAGTTTTTTAACCTTGTCTAGCATAAATTTTGCTATGGAGTTAGCGCTGCCGTATCGCTGCTCGAGGACGCTGATGATCTCTGGGACTTGCGCAGGATCCATTAGTAGGGGACCCACGGTATCTCGTGCCTTGCCTTTGAGGGCGCGCTGCAGCCGAATGAGATTTTCGCTTGGAGTCATTTGGCAGGTGGCGGTGGATTGAGCGTACTGCGCCTTCCAGGTGGGCCACTCCAGGGGGTCTCCGGAGAAGGTAGGCAAATCTTTTGCTGTGGATTGCCTGGCAATGAGGGCAGCCATTCTTGAATCATCTTCTAATGTGCGGGGGCTATCTTGCGTTCTGGAAGAGCGAAGGGCCTCTGCCATCACAGAGGCGATCTGGGCCAGTGGGTCGTTGCCATGCTGCAACCATTCTCGGGTGTGCCGTGCTGTCTGATTGGCTGTGTGCGGTGGTGTAAATAATGGGGAATCCTGGCCGGAGGAGGCTGGCTGATGCTGGTACCCTGCTGTGTTGTAAAGTGGGCGCTCGGGTCCGATATGGCTGTATTCGGCCGTAGGGATGTTCTTCGCAGGGCCCGTCAGTAGTGTGTACTCTTGGGTGGCGGCGGCGGCGTATCCGGTTGGATCGGTTACAGCAAATTAATTGGTAGGCTGACCGGCTGGTGTGTCCATTTGAGTAGTTGCATATCTCGTTGCAAACTCTTCGGCCGGCTTGTGAACTTGAGTGGCATATCTCGTTGCAAACTCATTAGTAGAAGGGCCGGTTGGTGCATGCACTTGAGTAGTTGCATATCTCGTTGCAAACTCTTCGGCTGGCTTGTGTACTTGAGTGGCATATCTCGTTGCGAACTCATTAGTAGAAGAGCCGGTTGGTGCGTGCACTTGAGTTGTTGCATATCTCGTTGCAAACTCTCCGGTAGACGGGCCGTCTGACGTGTGTACTCGAGTGGCATATCTCGTTGCGAACTCGTTCGTAGACGGGCCGGTTGGTGCCTGGGTTTGAATTACTGCCTGACCGAGGTTGGCTCGCAGGGTCGGGCTGGTTGGTGCGGGCTCCTGGGTAGGTTGGCTGACTGCTTGGCGTGTTGCAGCGTTCAGGGCTGCGAGCAGATTGGTTGTCTGCTTGGCGTGACGTCTGTCCCGGATGCGCATCTCTCGGCGCAGCAATCGCAGGGAGTCTTCAGTTGATTCAGAAGTTGTTTCGCTGCTTTTACTGTTGGATCCGTGAAGGCTCTTGGCGACACATTCTGGAGCAGGTTGGTCAAGAGTGATGAGGTCAGGGTTCCTGGCAGGGTTCGCACCAGATAGATCGTGGCGGGTTCCGCTGGATGGCGTCTCATCGATGTCTACGGTGCGTGGGCCCGGGGTCCGACGGGGTGCCACTGGCATGTTTCGGCTTGTTCCCGGGGCGTTAGGTTTAGACAGCGATGTTTCGGAAGATGTCGGGGTCTTACGGCCACTGCGAAGAGACGGCATTTCCACTGGGTAAGACTGAAGGCGTGTTATGTGTGGATCCGGCTCGAAGGACCAAATGTACTAGACGTTTGTACATAAACTAAATATAATAGGGAGCTGGCCACAATGACACGCCAATGGAGTTTGGTACGCCAGTGGATTTTGGAATGCCACTGGTCTTTTAAATGAATTTACTACTTTGACAAAAAATGCTTCTAGGTATAATGGCAAAACTGATTTGAGTACTGGATTAAAATAAATATTTTTCACTTTGGAGACTGTGGGAGACTGGGGTTTTTAGGATTTTAGGTTACTGGGATACTGGGAGAGGTAAACTGAATCTAAGACTGATTAAAACACTTGAAAAGAGGTTTGAACTTGGAGACTGTTGGTATCTTGAGTAGGTATTGTTTCTTCTTGGCTGATAGTTTTGAACTGACTTCCTACCGGTTTGACTTCTATTTTTATAGGACAAACTCAGGTCGGACTTTTGGGGGACAGAACCTCCTTAATTTTTCTAAGGTACTTGTTTTAGGTAATTTCCCTGGTCGCTACGATTGGAAGTCAGCTGTGTTAAAATTATGTGTGATAGTTTTTGCCAAGATTTTACCAACTCAGGATCCCAAAGCTTCACATCATTTTTATTGTGTTTACAAGAAAAGGTACAAGTATACATATGTGATATAAGGTACAATTTTAAACAGTAAATATTTTTCTTAAAGTGCAACAATCACTGATAGACGTCAGTTTTTGGGTTGTTTTTGTAGTACATACTCATTTTTAGGTGATGATGTTTATTTCTTGATCCAAATTATTCCCAATTTCTCGAAATTGAGCTCCAAATTTTTCGGAAGACGAATTCGCTGTCGTAAATATTTACGATTCAGATTTTTCCTTTGTTCAGAATTGACCAATAGTGGCTCGGCTGGTCGCATGGTGGGGGTGACGTAAATAGTCAGCCATTTCCTTGGCGTTGATCATTGCTGTCTGGAGTCCCTTGTGGAAGCATTAGGTGGTTATTCAGATGTGTTTTCCAGTCCAATGAGGCTGCTGCATGTATTCATTATCAATTTCATTTATGTTTTCAATTGATTAGTTAGTTAAAGGACATAATAGCGTTGTAGACAAGTCATTTGGAAGGGGCACCACATGCACATAATTCCGCTAGCCAATAGCAGCTCTCAGATTGTCGTGCTGGCGGCATGGTACTCTGTGGGAGCGTAAATTCCATTCTTGAATTTCCATGGTTGTCAATCTTCCATACCTACACGGCGGAGGCAGACAAAATGAAGAAGGCAGTGATAAAAGGCCTGCCTAACGTGGCCACGGAAGAAATAGCCGAAGACCTTACGAACCAAGGCTTCGCCCCCGTCAAGGTCACCAAGATGACGACCACCACGGCCGAGTACCCAATGTACTTGGTACACTTCAACAAGGAAGTTAACATGGGCCAGCTGAGGGCGGCCGTCAAATACCTATGCCACTGCAGGATCCGCCTGCAAAAACACCGCAGCAACCACTTGCAGCACGGGACACAGTGCTACCGCTGCCAGAACTTCGGGCACGGGTCCCGCAACTGCTCACACACCGCGAGGTGTGTGAAATGCCTAGTGGAGCACGCCTCCGCCGAGTGCCCCAAGACCACCAGGGATGAGCCCGCCGCGTGCTGCAACTGCGGAGGCCCCCATCCCGCCAACTATAGGGGCTGCCCGAAGAGGGTGGCATACGTCGCCTCACTGCAACAACATCAGCGACAGCTCCGCCGGGAGGCGCCAGGAGGCAGGACAGAGGCGCCAGGAAGCAGGACACATCCTCATGCGCATCAGACGACGAGGAATGATGGACGCACCTGGGCCCAAGTAGCCGGAGGAGCCTCAGGCCCCCAACAGCGCGAGGAGCAGCCCCGCTCGCAGCCCCGCACGCAGCCCCGCACGCAGCAGCCCGCAGGAGAGGCATACACCGGCGCAGGAGACGCACAACTGATGATGGCCCTGCTACAGGGATTGAGACGGGTGCAACCGCAGTTGGCCGCAGCTGGATCCAACGAGTTGGAGAGGGCATGGATCCTGATGGATCTCATCACGTCCACCATCAATGTCTAATCCCCAGATGGTGAACGTCCTCCTGTGGAATGCCCACAGCATCCGTTATAAAATTGACGAATTGCTCGCTCTGGCAAACAATACTAACATTGACATTTTTCTCATTACAGAAACTCATCTCAAACCCGACATTCCCCTGAGAGTGCCCGGCTTCGAAGTACACCGAGACGACCGACTAGAGGGCGCAGGCGGAGGCACCGCCATATTCGTTCGTCAAACCATTACATCTACAAGAATCCCTACTCCGAAGTTGAAGCATACCGAAGCCACGATTATCGAAGTCACCATAGAGGATAGAGCGCATACCATCATCGCCGCCTACTGCAACCATCCCAACCTACTGGTTAGAGAAGATCTCGATAAATTACTTAATTTGCGCCCTATTGTCATTCTAGGAGGAGATCTGAACGCCAAGCACAATTATTGGAACAACTACAGAGGCAACGCGAATGGGAAAACGCTCTTTTCACATATGCAGACGCACAACTACACGATAATGGCGCCGGACAAACCGACTTACCACTCAGCACACGCAATTTACCCAAGTACTCTGGATATAGTACTTGAGAAGAACGCCAAGACCATCTCGCCATTGCGCACGCTGGACGAACTGTCGTCGGACCACCTGCCCGTGAGCTTCAGTATAGGAGGAACGACTTCAAGGAGCCCCAGAAAGCGGCGAAACTACAAGGACGCCGACTGGGAAGGATTCAAAAAAGAGATTAACGAACGGATACATCTCACGTCGGCAACTCTGCGCTCAAAGGAAGAGATCGACGAAGCCGCAAGCACTCTGACCGAAATCATCCAAATTGCACAAGACACTTTCATCCCCCTCAAAGACGAACAGACATTCACGATCAAGCTTCCCGAGCACGTCTTATCGCTCATTAAGGAGAAAAATCGCCTGCGACGCATCTACCATCACACGCGCGACGGCTACTTCAAAACGGCCTACAACACTCTACAGCGGGAAATCAAGCAGGAGATCACCGACCTCAGACGCGAACTTTGGACGAAGAAAGTTACGTCACTCACGCCAAAGGACAACAGCCTATGGAAAATGGCAAAAGCGCTGAGACACGAGGATCACGCGATTCCCCCGCTAGAGAAGCTAGACGGATCAGGGTTGGCACTTTCACTCGAAGAAAAAGCAAACGCGCTCGCCGATGGATTCGAGAGAGCCTACGCAGCCACGGACGGCCTATCGGACCCGGAAACGGATCGACTAGTAGAAGAGTCTCTAAGAAACCTCGAACAAGCCGAGCAGACGAACGCCGCCGATATTCACTTCAGCACACCGAGCGAAGTAGCCGTCATTATCAGGCGATTGAAGACAAATAAGGCGCCGGGAAGCGATCAAATACATAACATCCTACTGAAACATCTACCTCAGAAAGCCATCATCTTCATCACCAAACTGTTCAATGCCTGCCTCACCATCGGACATTTCCCAGAGATCTGGAAAACGGCGACCGTGCTGCCTTTTTCCAAGCCAAACAAGGACAAGAAGCAGCCGACAAACTATCGGCCGATTAGCCTACTCTCCACGCTGAGCAAGGTATTTGAACAGGTGATTCTCAACAGACTTCTACCACACCACGAAGACACTTTACCAGACGAACAATTCGGATTTAGGAAAAGGCATTCCACCACCCATCAGCTATCCAGAGTAGCGGAATTCATCGCGAGAAGATTCAACGAAAATCGCTACACCGCCGCTGCATTGCTAGACTTGGAAAAGGCATTTGACACCGTTTGGATAAAAGGGCTCCTGCACAAACTACACAGACTGAACACGCCCATATACCTAACGAGAGTGATACAAGAATACCTCAAGAACAGATCCTTCCAAGTCTTCATCAGGAATGCGCTGTCGACACTACGTGAGATTCCAAAAGGCGTGCCTCAGGGAAGTCTACTGGGACCTCACCTCTTCAACATCTTCACGCACGACATCCCCCATGACGAGAGATGCAACCTTTCCATCTATGCAGACGACGTCAAACTTTACGTTTCCTCGACGCAAGCAGACATGGCAGCCATATACCTACAGAGGGCGCTCGACGCACTCGTAGAGTTCTACAAAAAATGGCGACTCAAACTGAACGAGGCGAAGACCGAAGTCATAATGTACTCGAGGAAAAATAAAATAAGAACACCAGACGTCAACATCGAAATGGGAGGACACGTCCTAGAATGGAAAGATGAGGTCGTCTACCTGGGCCTCACAATGGACTCACGTCTCAACTGGAAGTCTCACGTAGCCAAGATGCACGTGAAAGCCAGAAAGGCAGTCGGCGCGATGAAGCCAATCTTCAACAGAAGAAGTCCGCTACTTCCTAGAACCAAACTCCTGATCTACTATTCGCTCATTCGACCGGTACTGACTCATGCTATCCCCGTGTGGGGCAGCATCTCCCACTCTGACCACACAAAACTACAGACCTTACAAAATCTCTGCATTAAAATCACGTACAACACAAGACTCAGAACAAACTTGAAAAGACTACATGCAAGAGAAGAAATACCGACCTTATTTGAATACACACACAGACTGACCGACCGATTTTACAAGTCACTTCAACATAGTAAAAATAAACTCATCAGAGAAATCGGTCAATACAATGCACCTAGCGATCTCCCTTTCAGGTACAAACACAGACTACCCAAACATATTCTGATGGACCTTAATCACATTTGGCACAATCCCGAATCAGACGCGGATGACTGAGCGATCGGTAGGTATTCCCAATCACCAGACCCCTCCCCACAACTTATGTCTATATATCTATGTATATATTTATATAATAATATTTATTTTATCTATATGTATGTAAGTTTATCCTAAAAATTCCCATAAAGTATATATCACATAAAAACAGACACCCACACCCATCACCACAAAATGCAGGATTTCATCTACTGAAATCACTGAAGGCCGCACAGTTTCATGTTGACTGACGGCCGACTCCTCCCGGATAAGGTTTTTCATGGTTTCCTTATTCCCAAAGGCAAATGCGGAAGAGCTCCAAATAAAAGGACATGACCGACTCCTTCCCACTCCCAACATAACACAAACACACACGTATGTATATATTTCCCCTTGCTTGATGCCGGTTGCTTTGTTGAGCTATGCAAAACATGCAATTTTAGTAGGGTTTTTACATAACAATTTTTCCCTACCGACAAAATACATGACCTCTAAGTCTATAATAGCCAGGTACTATTTTCAAATACCCACATGAGGTAAAAATTGCAAGGCGCATATGACGCCGTTCTATTTGTATAAAGAACATTAACTTTAAATTCAGTAAATTTAAATGATTCATCTCCTCAAGATACATAAGAATCTAGTAAATGAAAAAAAAAAAAAAAAAAAAACCATGGTTGTCAAAAGCTTTCGCGCACTCGTTAGATGCACACGGATTCCTACGACACGTTCCATACAGGTGCTTACTTATAACCACGATGTCTATGCTTATAACTCAAACACGTGAACATATAAACATGTACAATGTGACCTTAGGACGGGGTACCCCAGTAAGGACACATTCTTTTCTAAAAAATGTTAAGTATACGTCCCATTTAAATATTTATATGAGAAATCGTCTTTGCAAACTTTGACACATCTGAGTACAAGAGAAAGTCGAGATAGAATTAAAAAAAAAATATTTATATGAAATTCCTTCGATAGAACAAAAACTACAAAGTATGCTTCGAAAATTATCTAGTTATATTATTTACTAGCTTTTTCCCGCGGCTTCGCTCGCATGGTGTAAGGGGGGTTCCCACTCCGCCTCCTCCACCCCCCCCCTCCCCCATCTCTCCCTCCCTCCTGCTTTCCATATATTCAATCCCAGTACATTCAGCTTTTAAGCAGCCCGCGTGCCACCTTTTACAATTTTTATTCAAATTTCCATTTTTCATGTATATTAAATTTGGTACCTTACATAGGTACCTATTTAAAATATCTAAAATTCTTGATTCGATTCAAACTATTAGGGGAGTACCTACTTTAAATAAATTTATCAACTTAAATATTTTCAAAAATAGAATCCTGATTAAAAATGTCTTTCTCAAACACGTGCGATAGTCGTTAGGTTTTCTGAAATTATCCAATTTTCTTAATTTTTCTCTCCGTAAGAACCATCCTCGTACTTCAAGGAATATTCTAAAAAAAGAATTAGCGAAATCGGTGCAGCTGCGCTCGAGATTTGCGCTTAGCATGACATTTAGCGATTCATTTTATAAGATTTCATAGGTACAGACAAAATCACGGTGTTTCTTCAAATGCTACTTGAGACATCGTTGAAAGGTTTTTGCTCTTTCATGTCAAGTCAGGTTTTATAAAATATTTTCACAATAGTTGCTAACGCGTATTACTCTAAACCTTCTTAATATCGGCTTCAGATTACAGGAATCTGGCTAAAAAACTTTCTCCTGCGAAGAACGAATTGCTCTGCGGTCAGATGTTCTGGTCTACTGATCTCGAGGTCAGGGTTTCAAATCCGACAAGGTGAATTAACTAAATAACAATGCATCAAAACAGTTCGCCGCAAGACTTGTAGGTGATGAATGAACTTTTTGCTTCATTAAACTCGTTTTTTTTACAATAACCATCACAGTTTCTTGGGGAATTTCAGAATCTTCGGGGAGTTGGGATACCCTTATCCATTTGGGGGCACTCACCGTAATTCGATTTTTTGTATGTGATCACAGCACAAGAGTCCCAACTGCTCCCAACAGTCTGGAGTCAGTGAGACTTTGGCATCTCCGGTTGGGATATTTTGTTAGGCTGAAGGCGGTGGGGAGGTACCTGGCTATTCAGATCTGGTCACCAAACACGGCAAAAGCCATTTAAAGTAAAGTTTCAATTCAGAAAATGGCTTTAGCCGGGTTTCGGGTTTGATCACCAGATCTGAATTTCTTAACCTTCCTGTTCTCCCTCTCCTTCCCATCCTCACTACCTTCAGCCTCGCAACATACCCCACTCGGGGAGTGCCATAGTCTCACTGGCTCCAGGCGGTCGGAAGTAGTGTGGTAGTGAAAAATAAGCCGACGGTAGGAATCCGACATAAACGTGAACATAAACGGGCGGTCCGTTTGATAGATCACCGTGCCAAAGGGTCGGGAAACACGCCAAACGCGCGTCCAACACAAGTACAAGGCTAACATTTGTCACATTTGGGTGGGACTGTGCTTCCTGGTGTCGCTGATATTGTTAACCAATTAACGAAAAAACTAAATGAACGAATAATTAACGAATAAACTAAACGAGCGTTAAACTAAATGAATAAATTCTTTCCGTATTCAAACTATATTGTTAACCAATACTACATACTGCACACCTTCAAAAAAATCAATTAAACGAACAAATTCTTTCCGTAAGCAAACTACTCCTTTTAGGTATTAGTCATGGCATATCTAATCTTTGAATTTCAATATCTTTGGTCACATGAGAACGTGTATAGCTTCTTCGAATCGTTCTTGTGTTCAACAGCTCGGCTGTGGAACTATTTTGCCAGCCTTTAAGTCGCCTCCTTCCTACAACATGGGTCTCTTCAAGACCAATATTCACTCCTTCCTCTCCTCAAAAAGACCATCTCCGATGACATACGCCTTGAGGGGAATTATTTTCCTTAGGGCATCATGTGTGGAACTGATGTAAAAAAAACTCATAACAATGGAAGGCAAGTTGGGAAGATTACCTACGTTGAAGGAGACTAGATTGTCATTGCGATCCCTTTTAGACGTAATCTGACATGATGGCGTCTTTGAAACATTAAAGATGGCGGAATCTATCGATTGATTGAACTCTCATTGAGAATGACCACGAGCAGACACTGTGTCCAGTGTTGTTGCGTGGTTTCTGTAAGACAAGACACGGCAAGCAGAGTACAGTGCTCGTCAGGCCTGCTGGTCTGGGACAATGCCCGAGAAAGTTGGCTATGGTCCCTCGTCTCTACAATAGAATGAACGGAATTCATACATGCAGAGATAGGAAACCAATGAGATCGATAAAAACAAAATAATAATCAAGTTTTTATAAGAACAACTATCTTTTTATAACTTTTGAAGGTTATTCCGTTCAATGTAATATATCATTGAAGAAGAAGAAAACACTAATAATCTAAACGAAAATATGAAAGAGAACAAGATACATTGGAGGGGACCCCACCACTTTTCCAACGGCATTATAAGGAAACGTATGGTTTCCTCCTTCACCGCACACGTCAAGAATCTATTTTATTGAACGAAGCTACATTTATTTGAACGACTCTAGACCCTCCAATGTCCATGCACACGGGGTTAGAAAGCAGTATGCAAGTACTTACATTAACATAATACAAAAGAATAATAAATCTGGCAGCCCGTAGAATAATTCTTCTGAAATCTATAGAGAAAAATATATACAGATAGAGGTGTTAGTAAATAAAAAGAAAAATAAGAACTGCGCCCGGTGGAGGAAACCTGGATAAGAGAAATAACGAAAAAGTAACAGTGATAATATAATGCAAGTATTTACAATGATAACTGAGAGAAGATAAAATGCATAAAAAGAAAATATACAGAGAAGGTATTCCACAAACCACCAGGCAGTCCCAATGACAATGTGCATGGCTATCGGCCCAACCGCAGACGAAACCCGGAGTCCGCGCCCTTTAGCCGACTCCCCGATTTTGCCACGAAGAAATATATGTGGGAACAAGATACACTGGAGGTTGCCCACCACTTTCCCACGGCGTTCTAAGGAAACAGATGGTTTCCTCCTTCACCGTACTCGTCAGGACTCATAATTTATTTTATTTATAAAGAAGCTACTTTTTATTTAAAATGACTCTAGACCCCCAATGTCCGGGCATACATTGTTAGCAGGCAGTATGCGAGTGCGTACATGTTGTTAGTTATTTATTTCACAGTATCACGTCTCATCTCCGCCACCTGATGTAGCTGAAATAAAAGTTTGTTAATATGCAGAATAAAAAAAAAATATATTATGATGAGATTGTTTAACTTAACCAAAGCAGCTGAGCTACAGTCACCCGGCAGTCCCGCCGAGAATAAGCGGAGCCATCAGTCCAGTCGCAAGCGAGACTCGGTGTCCGCGCCCCTAAGCCGGCTTCCCGCTAGGCCCTCGAAGAAAATGTTGGGATTAAGGGCAGAAAGACCTGAAGACACTAGGGATAAAAGAGAGCATCGGGACACCGGAGGCAGAGCGGAAGGGCACCGGTCCACTACGGTTGGTCTTCTGGCCCGCTCATGGCGACGGGGGAGGCGCGGGCGGGTTTTGCAGCGGCTACCTTGGGAGTCATCTTCTCGGTTGTTGCACGGACATAGATCTAGTCCACCCCCTTGATGGGGTGTAGGACAATACAAAAATGAGATGGTAGTTCAGTTCCGGCTCCAAACGGCTCGGGAACAAGATACAGTGGAGGTAATCCACCTCTTACCCGCCCTGGTATAAGTAACTGATGGTTACTCCTTCAAGGCTCTCGCAAGATTCTAATTTTTTGATTAAACGAAGCTACATTTATTTATTTTGAACGAATTTAGACCTCCAGTGTCCATGCATACGTTGTTAGTAAGCAGTATGCAAGTGCTTAACAGGAAAAACAAAATGCAAAAAAATAGGTTAGGAACAAGATACAGAAAAATAGAAAAAGATAATGCTCGCAACTGTGACTCGAACCCAGAACCTCTCGTCTAACCGGAACCTGCGCTTTTATCAATTCAGCCATTGCCACCTTCCATCAAACCATCATAATTATCAATTTCATTTTTTTAAATTTTAGAATTTACAATTTAATCTATTTTTCCATATCATAGGCAACCACCTTTTTCATCCATACTTTCAAAATTATCATCACGGCAGGTAGTATTGGTAGGGGTGTCCGGAGACGTCACAGTGCGTTGTGTGAGAGAGATGCAAGAAAATGATGACTTTTTTTCCTTTGGAGAGAACAGACCTAGGTAGGTAGGTACTTACTTTTATATCTCATCTTTTGAAAGACCTGCAACAATATTGTGATAAGGGACGTATGTGTAGTGTCTTTTATACCGTCACGGTTTAATCGTCACGTAATTTACCATGAATTGTTTTGTCGCAGTTTTGCCATGGTACCGCGATAGCTACATATATTGCCGATGGTTTCCCACGGCTGATCTGGTTACCATAATATCTACCTTAAGTACAATTCTACCATCTAATTACCGCCGCACGACACATGTTTGCACGTGAGGCAGCGACCTTACCTCACAGTTACTAATGACTAGTTTTTTTTTTACAACTACAATTACGATTCATGTCATTTTTGAAGATGATGTGTGGAGAAATCTTTAGGGGAGAGGAAGGAGCGAATATGGATCTTGAAGAGACTCATGTTATAGAAGGGAGGAAAACGGAGACCGGCAAATCGTTCCACAGCTGATCAAGAACGAATCATAAAAGCGACCAATGTCAAACGTGTACAAATTTACAATGTTGGGCATGCTTTTGGCGTGAATCCCAATTATGCACTGGTATCGAAGGGATCAATGACGACGGTAGTTTATCTAATGAAGTACCCGTAGAACAAGGTCAGCATTCCTACGTGGCGCTTGTGCTCTAAAGATTTCAATACGTTTGCTAAGAAGAATCTATGAAATGGATCACCCTTTTAAGCACAGAGTCAAGTATTTCACCAAAAAATGTAGACATAATTTGTCTCCACGCCACCTAGCGAGAGATTTAGCACTAACAATGCCTCTCTCACAAAAATAAAGTTGGTAGTTTTCCGGTGGAAAAATGTAATTGAATTATTTGGCGGGTATTAGATAAGCAGACATCGCTCAGTGGTAGAACACCTGACCGGCAATCAGAAGGACACGGGTTCAAGTCCCGTTGGCGGCATGTATCTTTTCTCGGAAGATTATTTCAATATAGATGGTAATTATTGCTTATAATAACAGAGTCAAGGGATTTTTTCAAAGATTTTGGGGGTCGTTTTTTTTTAAATGTTTACTTCAATTAGTTATATTTTTTTTTTATTTTATATCTGATATATTATATTCTAAAACTTCTAATCCATACGTAATAAATTTTGGACTTCACAACATTAAGACATAATCCGCGAAAAACTGCAACTTCAGCCTCCTTTTAGATCTAAACGAGTCCTAGCATGGTCGATCGATTGATAGAATAACTTTCGGTAACTTCTCATCGTTCCCTAGGACAACTGCAGATCGGTAACGTACAAACAACAGTTGACGTCAAATATATTATGAACACTTAGTCATTATGAACTGTTACTAATTCGTTAGCGATTTGCAATCATGCTAGGGAACGATGAAAGTTACCTAAAGTTATCTTATCAATCCTTATCGATCTAGGCTGCCAAATTCAACAGTGGACGAACTTGTGACCCATATCTGCAGGCCCTGATCAATACACCCAGCTTTTGAAAGGTTAACCTAACTCTGGCTTCGATGGAGCCTCCATACCTAATAGTTGCCAGCAGAGACGGAGTTGGAGATGGAAGAACCTACTCCTTGACCAGCTCCAGTCCAATTCTCACGGGCTCTATTAAGAATTGGTTACTTACATTACAAAGAACTCGACCTAAAAGGCTGCCCAAACAAAGAAAGAACTCATTATAATTTGTCATCAGAAATAGATTATAACTGCGTAGGTACAAATAATAATGGAACGTCGTGTTTAAAAGATTTAAGCATAGATAAAAGAAGTAGGGAAGATGGGGCATGAAACGATAATGATATAAAACTGCACGCACAACGCGTGTCGCCAATATCGTTCAACCTAAAGCTTTAATATTAATGTGAATACCGCGCAAGAATCCCAATTGTTCCCGTCTGGAGCCAGTGAGAATATGGCATCCATAATTGGGGTATGTTGTCAGGCTGAAGATAGCGGGGAGGGGAAGGAAATGGGGAAGAAGGTGGGGAAGTACCTGGTTATTCAGATCTGCTCACCAAACACGGCTAGAGCCATTTGTAGCAACGTTTTAATTCTGAATGGTGGTCTTACACCAGCGATACTAATGGTATCTCCCACTCTGGAACGTGCCGCAAATATACTAGGTACATATATTATATTTTATAATGTTAAAATTTTGAAAGCCAACATAATTTTTTATTAAAAATGGCTCACCTTGCGTTTTTTCTAACTAAAATTACTGATAATAAAAAAACACAAATGCACATATTTTATTAGCCAAATGTATTATAAAAGTTATCGTCAATTCACTTTTTTGTCGTTTCATGTAAAAATAATGAATAAAAAATTGCCAAAATGTGTTATTTTTTTTTCAAATTGCGGTCGGAAACTTTGGATTCATAAAGGTTATTTTGCGTTTAACTTTTGAATTTGAATATAAAGCGTGATGTTTTTTCTTTCTAACACGGTTTCGATCATATTTCTAATTATGATAGTAAGTGAGAGAGGGGTTATTTGTCGAAAGAGGTCGCCTGTCAATAGCGGTACCTATATTCTTATTATTTATTATTTTTATTCAGTCTTGTTTTTGTGTCCTCATTTGTCCTCGTTGCAAAATACACGAGCATTGTTACATACATTCCATGTTGCAATAAAAAACAGACTGTAAAACTGCACACTTTGTTTACAAACATACAGGTATGTAGAATTCCACGACAAGGCATATTAAAATAAATAATTACACAACTCTCTTCTACCTAGTCCTATTCACATATCTCTACATTTCCCAATGAAAGTTACCAACAGGATAACAGTTATGTTGTAGATAACGTAGACATGCAGTGGCGCTTCGTGGTCTAAATCATTGGGAGTCTAAAACAGTATCTGTACACCTTTTCTTCTTTATTGAATACACAGGGTGTTAAGAGACGTACTTGACTTATTTTTTTTTTCTTGATATATAATTTTTTTAATTTTTTTATTGGCAATGTTTATTAAAAATACATATGAAGTTACAACAGTTACATAGTTACATAAGGTTAACAAAAAATAAAAAAAAATTGCCTTTCCTCACCATAAAGAGACAATGCTCTTGTGTTTGGTGAGGGAGTTCTAGCTCAATTAGTAAATTAATGATCGTGTAATTCCTGACTTGGAGTAAAAAATGTTTGGTCTCTGGAGATATTTTTATTTTAATTCTTTGAAAATCGAACGTATTATATCAGAAGGTAAAAATATTTCCGCTTTGCAATAAAACCCAAAATTAATGGAATATTAGTGTATGTATCCAAAAACTAAAAACTGCTTTTGAAAGGTGATAAAATACGCTTTCGAATGTTGTTATTAGAAATAACCATGTAATTTTAAAAATATTAATTTAAATTTTTTAAACTTTATGAGTCAAATCTCAAATTATAGACACTATCTAAATAGCATTTAGTTCGAGTTGAATCTTGCAATCATTTATAAAGATAGCAGCCAATAATATGTGCCTTAAGAAAATGAAGAAAATGTTGGTAGTTCTTAGTCGAAGTATGATACAGTTAAAAGTTATCGAATTTGATATGGGTTCCGTAGCTCAATCGGTAGAACACTTGCCATGTAAGCAAAGGGTCCTGGGTTCGTGTCCCAGCGGAGCCAATATCTTTTTCTGATTTTTCTGCATCCAGATTTTTGATTGAGTTTCGCTAATATTGTCTTCATTTAATTAAATATTTAAAATATTAAATTTTTAATACAAACTTTTTTTTAATGGCTCACCTTACGTTTTTTCTAACTAAAATTACTAATAATGAAAGAAAATAAAACACGTATTTTACTAGAAAATTGTATTACAAACGTTATTGTCATCTCGCTTTTTGTTGGTTCAAGTAAAATTAATACTAAATTCTAATTATTTTATTTTTCAAATTGAGGTCGGTAATTCTGATTCCACAAAAATGTACATTTTAATTATTTCGTGGTTATTTTTTAGATTTTTATATATAGCTTGTTGTTTTCTCTTTCCAATACCGTTTAGATTATATTTCTCACTATTATGATAGTAAGGGAGACACAACGATTTCTACGAAACCTCTGTGAACTGGGAAAAATTTGGGATAAATTAAACGGGTTAACTTAATGAGTCAAACCTCAAATTGTAATATTTAATCACCGAAGACAATATTAGCGACTCTCAATCGAAAATTTGAAACAGAAAAATCAGAAAAAGATATGGTCACATCTAGGAGTTGAACCCATGACCTTGGGCTAAGCTTCAGTGATAAAAAATATTATTATTTGGGTTTTACTCGTTTTTCTTTGGGAGATCACTGCACAATCGCTCATTAGAGAAAACGCCACTGTACACTTGTATAACATATCTGTACATACGTTGTACTGTATAGTATAATATGTATACGCGATGCACTATTACTCAGTAGAAAGATTGGCACATCAAATACGTGTGTAGACAGCATTATAAATCTCTACGTGGGAATGAATTTGTCTAGGTCATTTTTATTTTTTTGTTTATTTATTTTCTCTTTTGCCCGTGTAAAAGCCAATGTTTACAATTTTTCAATTCATTATGTAGATTAAAAGTTTGTTATTTTTTACACAAGCTAGGGCGTAGCTATAGCATTCACATGGGGGCGGGGCAACAGCCTACTATTTACAACGCATTGATAAAAGAAACGGTTTAATAATATGGTTGTATCTTCCAGGAATGTAATCTACGAGTACTAATCTCTTTTTTCCTAGGTAATACTGATGGGGGTGGGGTTGAAGCCCTTAAACCATGCAGAAAGTATTCTATGTATTGTATTTTATATTAATTAACCGTGAAATAACATATATTTATTCGAACTCTCGACGTTTGGATTCGCAATCGAGTATCTTAAGGCCCCAGGATACCGTAAAAATTTCATTTCCTGAATTACGCATTTGTTGAGATTGCTCTCACCAAATCGTCGTTTTAGTTCTTAATTGTCCAGACGACCATTAGAAAATTTTACAGGAGGAGAAGGTTTTCTTTCATTATTTCAATGAAACATTATGATAGGTGTTTATTAAGATAAAGCTATTTCTGTAGGTAAAGGTCTCGTTAATATAATTCTTAGTAAAATTATTTACTATCATTTTTCTACTTAATTTTAATTTTCAAGTGGAGATTGAACAAAAACTAAAATGGTCGTTTGTACAATTAAAAACTCAGGCGACAAAATATTTTAAAGAAATTCGTAAAATTGCATTTTATGTGAAACCGTTTGAAACATTCGTGTGTTGAATTATTCTTTAACGTAACATTGAACGGGTTTTTGTCGAAACTACATTTTTAAATCTAGTTGAACATATTAAAAAAACTAAACCCTATGGCACCATGTAGGGGAATTTCAATACAAAAAAAAGGCGGACGCGCGAATTTTATTTCTGATTTTCATGGAAAATTTTTATCGTTCATAAAAAAATAGAAGGCGGCTCTTTATAAAAAAAAAATCCCTGCGTAGTGCCAGAGAGACTAGATTTTCAAACAGTTAAACTGTTTAAGACTTGTTGCAAGCAAATCGGATGTATATTTTTTTTATATGTTGTCAACCAGGTTGAACAACGTAGTTTCAAGAAAAACACGTTCAAAGTTTTGCTGAAGGATAGTTCAACACAAAAAATGTTTTAAACGGTATCACATAAAATGCTGTATCTCCGTCAAATTTACGAATTTCTTTTAAAAAAATTGGTGAGAGCATTTTTAAGAAATGCATCTTTTAGCGAATGAAATATATATATTTTTTTACAGTGTTCTGGGGCCTTAAGGGGCCGACTATTATTGTTATCTTTTTTTTATTTATTAAACATAATAATACGTTAAAATATTTACATATTTATGATACATAATTATTGAAACGTTGGACGCCACTGAAACGTATCATGTTCGTATAAAATGTAACCTTGCGGCAGAGCAGAGACCAGGGCTCAGGATAGTGGGCCAAGTAGTTATCTGTCATGTAGGTAGGGTTTTCAGTCAAATAAAAGAAGAGGAACTTTATAAAAATGTATTGAATCCAAACCAAAAAGCAACAAGGAAGTGTACAAACTTCATACCAAGGTAACAAAAGGAAATATAAAAAATACACATACCAGATGGACTCCTAATGGACACGCTAAACTAACTATACGGAAATAACCCCGGTAGACGAACGCGATCTTGCTTCGCAGTGAGAAAACACGAGACGGGACGGGAACTCCAGTCTTCCCATATGGGAACGGCGCGGAATCCAGAGCACCAAGGTCGTCCTTCTAATTGGGCAGGAGGCCGCTATACCTCCAAGGAGCGCATTCAGCCACGGGCCATCTCGACGAACTCCAATCAAAAGGCACGTGGCCCCCAACAGTATCCAAGTCTGGCGTATTACGGTTAGCAGACCGTGACTTTGCGACGCGGGGTCGTGAAGGCATATTATAGTAGCCAACACCAGGAGCAATTCACTTCACGATTCCTTTTCCAGAAATAATTTCACAAAACGGCCAACCAGCCACATCGGAAAAAAGTGGGACTTTCACGTCATCCACTATAAATAACTCGTACACGAACCTCGCGTGTTACGTAAAAAACACCCCGCGTTCTTTTAGGTTTAAAATCGACTTAGATTCTCATGATTAAACGTAAATTTAAACACCAGGATGGTGAGTGACCAATTTCCGACCCAACTGCCCAAGTTGATCGGAAGGAAGTGTCCATAAACAAAAAGGAACTCTCTCTTTTCCAAAAATTACCAGTGTCCAAAAAAAACACCATAGACAAAATAACCACCTAAGCAAGAACTGCATTAGTCACATAATTATTTATGTGACGATTCCCCCCTTCCCACGAAAATGTTTGCCCTCAAACATGAACAACTAAGTCCACAAACTAACTAAACTATGAGTCCATCAGGTATCTAGAAAAATGATAACAAAAACATTAATTAGTAATTAAAATAACAACTTAGAACTAAATTTCTTAAAAGTAAATTTCTTAAAAGTAAATTTCTTAAAAAACAAAATTTCTTAATAATAAAGAACAAATAAGAAAAGAAAGGCACGAAAACAAGGAGTCAACCATCATCTACTAAATTAAACAAAGTTTTGAATTTACTTTAAAAAAAAAAGGAGAACTGTTGTTTTCGTGTCAATTTAACAAGATTTATACTTATAAAATACTCAACATTTTATATTTTAAGAAAAAACACAACCAAATAAATTGTAGAAAAGAAAAAAAAATTTGATCACTTTTCCTTATACAGGAAATAAAGGCCAATTTGGCTTCACTTTTTAGGGTTAAACAGCCCTCACTCGCACTGAATTTACGCTTTATTTGAATAGCAAAAAAAAGTAACCTATCTAACTAAGTCCATCCGTTTTAACATTCTTAAGATAAAACTTAAAAATAAACAAATACTTAAAATTAAAGAAGCCTAAATTATGAAAATAACTATATAGATATAGATTTTTCAATCAGAACAATGGAGTTCAATGTTGGCAAAACTAGGACACAAGAAAATACTTATCTGTGTTATAAGTAATATAGAATCAGTATACAAACTGTCTATCAGACGTGGGCAGAGTAGGGATCTTACATTGGATCATCTAACTGTCATTATTGAACCAGGATTTACAATTCCGAAGAAATACCTATATGTAAAAAGGTCGTCAAACTAGAATAATATTTAAATTATCCAATTTTCAAAAATCAAATCAGGTCAGGTTTTATAAAACAATAAATACCTGCCAATCAAGGTGGTCAGATTAGGATTTACATAACACAATACCTATCTATCAGATCATGACAAAAGTCAATTGGTACTTAACAGCAAAACAGAAAGTTAAGCTCGCAGCTTAGGATATCCAAAAATCCATTAAACAACCTGCATCAAAAACTCAAAAGAGTGACATTGTTTGTAAAAAAAATGAGATCACGGTAATACCCAAGCTGGCATCCCTTGAAAAAAAAACACTCCACGAGTGCACAAAAGTCAGCATTTCTTGTACAAACAAAACAAAATGTGTGATCAACTATGGCTTTCAGTGAGTTGACACTATTCGAGGAGTGATCAATTCAAAATTTTAATGAATGACACTAGTAATACTTAATTTAAAGTTTAATAATGATACTAACAGTAAGATATTAATGTTTATATTATTTAGAGTTAAAACTATACAGAACAGACTTAGACTTAAAAAACTATACAGAACACACTTTCCTGTATTAGAGGCAAAGCGATAATTCCAAAGGAATTAATTATTAGTTAAGCACGCCGAAGCAGTACTAACTTTGTTAGAGACAAAACAACTTTCTTATGAACTAAGATTTATATAAAGAACTTTTAGGAAAGCTATACCATACTTAAACTTATGAAATACAAAATATCAATTAACAGAACTTTTGTGCATCAGAAAGGTGCTCAAGTCTCTGAAACACAAAATTCCAAAATATTCCTTCTCAAGTTCTCTGGAGGTTCCATGGGCAATGGGCAATAAAAGAGCCTCCAGTGGACTAAAGAAAGAAGGGCATAAACTTAAAAATAATAGCATTACAACTTAATCCGTTATACAGATGGAACATAGTATAAAAAGAAGAAAAAAAATCAGTGTGTGTATACGTACGTGAATCAGTATGTTATTACCAAAATATTCATACTTTTAATAATGCAAAAAGCTCGAAACTAGTATATGTTATTATTAACAGAGAAGGTAAAGTAACGAAGGAAAGAAAGACTTAACTAACAAAATTTGGGCGCCAGTGACCACAAGGATCACATTCCAGTTTACCGAGGGTAAATAAACGGTTTATCGTCAATGAACTAGAATTAAGTGTCTGTACTGAGCACAAGATTTGGAGGTACCAAACTCCAAATCATGAGACCAGAACAATCACAAAAGAAACAAATGTAATAAAATGAAGCAGTATGAAGGTTTGGTATTCCCTCATGCCACCGCATAAAAAAGAAAATATTTAAAAAAACTTAATAGTTTTTAACATATCTAATTATATGAAGGTAGTATTATTCTTATACTAATATATGCATAGTATTAATTATAAAGATAAGTATACCTATAAATAAATATAGCTAACTATGTATAAACGACTACTTATAAATACCTATAAATAAACTAGGATTTTAATCAAAATATACTTATGAGGTCTAAAATCCTCGCCAAAATTTGACATCAAAATATATGCGTCCATATTGTGTAACTGACGACGACCTTCTGTCATCCTTGTGCACAGAACGCAAAAGATCGTCGGTTATTTATGATAAATGTCTAACCATGTAAATAAATTTTTTAATTTAATTTATAATTAAATTATTATTCTCAAATAATTATATGAAAATAAATGTAATAATAGGATTAACCAAACTGTTATAATTAATTATTTATTTGTAACACGTCAATTACCAAACACCCTGTACGTATGAACTCGAAAAATAGTCATTGATTTTCAATAACGACAAAGCCATTTATAATTTATTTAAAATCACCTTAGAATGCAGTAAATATTTAAAATAATAATTATTTTTTACAACATACGTTCCACGAACTCCCTTTATATGTATGAAGGTATAAACGGACACAAATGCGAACAAGAATAGTGCCGTTACTATATTCTCCCAATATTTTAGTAACCGCAAGCTTATAATAAACAATTATTTATGATAAATGTCTGTCACAAGTCGTCCTATGTTTAAAAAACAAAAATAATGTATTTAATAATGAACTTTCGCGGCTTTGTAAGTAAACAATGCACATAACCTGACAAATGTCAACAAGAATTGACAGCTCGTCTCCGATAAAGCATTACATAGATGAAAAATAGACAGCTGACAGTAAAAATAAAATTGCCAGTAAACTGAAAAAATATTCCCAACAACAATTCGGCTATCACCTCTAGAGATATTATGAATTAATTTTCTGTTTAACATTATTTTAATGGCAACACTTAAAATTGCTGTCAAAGTAACCTGAAGTCTCACAAATCGGTAAACAAACAAAAATATTCAACAGAAACAGAACATAACTTAATGAAATGTAATTTCAGAATTTAATTCTCTTAATAGCAATTAAGTGACACACAGTATCTCTGCAGAACGGTTAATGTCATTTGACGGTAATAATAATAGTTAATAACAATAATACGACACACAGTGTCTCTGCAGACCGGTTAATGTCATTTGACGGGATGAAGAAGCGATAAGTTAATCAGGCTCTATATCAACAAGATAGATATATAACCAAATATATGCACACACACCGATTCATTTCTGATTCACTAAAATTATCAGCAAAAGAACTGAAAATCTACCCCACATGACAGAAAAGTACGTTTCGGGCACCGAAAATAACTGATTTTACACGTTGGAAGCGCCACTGAAACGTATCATGTTCGTATAAAATGTAACCTTGCGGCAGAGCAGAGACCAGGGCTCAGGATAGTGGGCCAAGTAGTTATCTGTCATGTAGGTAGGGTTTTCAGTCAAATAAAAGAAGAGGAACTTTATAAAAATGTATTGAATCCAAACCAAAAAGCAACAAGGAAGTGTACAAACTTCATACCAAGGTAACAAAAGGAAATATAAAAAATACACATACCAGATGGACTCCTAATGGACACGCTAAACTAACTATACGGAAATAACCCCGGTAGACGAACGCGATCTTGCTTCGCAGTGAGAAAACACGAGACGGGACGGGAACTCCAGTCTTCCCATATGGGAACGGCGCGGAATCCAGAGCACCAAGGTCGTCCTTCTAATTGGGCAGGAGGCCGCTATACCTCCAAGGAGCGCATTCAGCCACGGGCCATCTCGACGAACTCCAATCAAAAGGCACGTGGCCCCCAACAGTATCCAAGTCTGGCGTATTACGGTTAGCAGACCGTGACTTTGCGACGCGGGGTCGTGAAGGCATATTATAGTAGCCAACACCAGGAGCAATTCACTTCACGATTCCTTTTCCAGAAATAATTCCACAAAACGGCCAACCAGCCACATCGGAAAAAAGTGGGACTTTCACGTCATCCACTATAAATAACTCGTACACGAACCTCGCGTGTTACGTAAAAAACACCCCGCGTTCTTTTAGGTTTAAAATCGACATAGATTCTCATGATTAAACGTAAATTTAAACACCAGGATGGTGAGTGACCAATTTCCGACCCAACTGCCCAAGTTGATCGGAAGGAAGTGTCCATAAACAAAAAGGAACTCTCTCTTTTCCAAAAATTACCAGTGTCCAAAAAAAACACCATAGACAAAATAACCACCTAAGCAAGAACTGCATTAGTCACATAATTATTTATGTGACATTATATTATCACCATTCTGGGAGGCTGCCTGTTTCATGGTGACCAATGAAATATAGTTAATTTATGAAGTCTAGTGTAAACTAAACATACGCATTAAATACATACACATGCTAATAAAATTGGTCCTGTATATTTTCAGGCTGTACAGCATATTTTTACGCAGCATCGCATTCATTGGTCAAATCATTGTACATATAGTTTTGTATCAGTGATCGATGAACCGGTGGACGCAATTTTTAGCCTTAAGTTTTTTTTTCCACTAACTCCACACAGGAGGCCTTGAGGAAAATAATTTCTCTCAGGGCCTATGTCATCTGGGATGCTGTGTAGAGGGTCTTTTTTAGTAGAGGAAGGAATGAACATTGGTTTTGAAGAGACCATGTTGTAGGAAGGAGGAAACACAGAGGCCGGCAAATCATTCCACAGCCGAGCTGTTGAACACAAGAACGAGTCGGAGAAGCGACCTGTTCTCACGTGACAATTGTCAACCGTGTACAAATGTTGGGCACGTGTTTGGCGTGTTTCTCGACTATGCACCGGTGCCGAAGGGATCAATGACGGTAATTCCTCGGAGCATCTTCCATTGTAATACCGGTAGAACAAGGATAGCATTCCCACCCGACGCCTGTGCTCTAAAGATTGCAATCCGTCTGTTAAGATGGGAGAATCTATCAAACGGACCGCCCGTTTCTGCACAGAGTCGAGGGTATTTTTCAGGTATTTTGGAGCTCCAGACCAGAGGTGGCTGCCAAATTCAACCATGGGGCGCACAGGATTAGCAGTTGTTTACTATTAAAGTATCTGCGGGCCCGGTATAGTACGCCCAGTTTTTGGGAGGCTAACTTAACTCTGGCTTCGATGGAGCCCCCATATCTAAGCTGGTCACTTAGGGTTACACCAAGCATATCACTGGAGGGCCTGTTCGGAAAATTGCTTCCGTTGAAGGAGAGGAGATAGGTAGTTGATATAATGGTTTGTCTAGTTTGTAGTTAGAAGTAAGATTGTATAAATATATTATACGTTTGTACATCGCCCTTGAGGTGATTTTTCAAAAACGGTGCTATACAAACCATCCAAATATTATTATTATTGTTATTATTAAGATATTATAACAACAACAAAAATGTGTAAAGAGAAAAAAAACGTAATAACCCGCCTTGAAAGATAATGAAAATATGCGAAATTTCATAACTAAAGAATTAGTCACAATAGAATGTGTCATTCAACGTATTGAGTATTCAACCAACACTTCCTCGCCTAAACACATAACTGTAAATAAATTAATAATGGTAGGCAATGTTGGGTCACATCACATCACCTCGGTCAGGGACGCCCAAATATGCCAATAATGGCCGCACCTCCTAACGGGACACCCTGCTGAATATGCGTATGGATGTAAAACCACTCTACTCGACGTGATAAACTTGTATAAATTGATATGTGTTTTCATCTATGTATATCTAGAGTAGAAATATTACCATCTGGTATCAGATGAATGGAGAATAGGTAGATTATGTGATATAATCCATTCAGCATATTTATTTTTATTGTGCGTACTTTGTCAATTTACGTTTATGACGTCTGCAAGAAACGAGTTACAAATTCACGAGTACGCCAGTTCTAGGCTCAAATTTAAAGAGTTTGTATTTCGTACTCTTCTCAATTCTTAATACCTACTAGTGTGGTAAGGAATGTCATTTTTTGAGCGTTCGCGAATGCGAATATCTGCTACCGACATTCGCGAATGCGAATGCGAACACGAATATTGATTTTTTTATTTTTTATTTGGCGCCAATGGCTTAGCGGCTCACGTTTGCATTTCATTCCAAGAATTTCCGAGTTGATCCGAAAAAAACCGATCGGTTGTTTTATTTCATTTGTCGTCTGCTTGTAAACAAAAACAAGTGAATTTTAAGGTTAGAGTGTGATTGATTGGTGATTAACAGGAGTAAATCAAATTCTAATCAAAACTTTGCAACGATGAACGAGCTAAATGCAAGCTGTGTAACAAGGAATATTCTAGAAAAGGGAAGAACTAAAACGGCTGTGAGAAATAATTTGAAGGCAATGCATCAAACAAAGTTTTCCGAATTAGAAAAGTGTGAAAAACGAAAACAGGACGCATCTAAAACACTTGAAGTGGCATCATCTTCCCATCAAAGTACCAAATCCGGTAAGAAACAGATATCGCGTAAATATCGCTTATCCTGTCGATAAAACGAAACAGTGGGATAATAAATCTATGAAGTCATTGGCTGTTCATAATTCAATAAGTGAAATGGTTGCCTTGGAAGACTTGTCATTTAGTTTCGTGGAAAGTGTTGGATTCGTAAGACTTATCTTATGAAGCATTGTCCATACTACAATTTAAAGTCTAGTCTCTTTTTTCTGGTGTTCATATTCGGAAAACATTCGCTCGAACTTTGCGAATGCGAATATGCAAAAATATGCGAATGCGAATATTCGTTACATCACTAATACCTGCGCACAAACTATCTTCGTTTCAATTTAATTTTACAAGAATCCATAAGTCATCTTGATAGGTAGGTACTTCAATATGTCTTAACCATATTGGAATAAATAGGAGGGTCTTTTTGAGGAGAGGAACGATTGAATACGGGTCTTGAAGAGACCCATCTTAAAGGAAGGAGGAACACAGAGGCCGGTCAAAACCCGTTCTCATGTGACAAATTTCAACCGTTTACATATGTTGGGCGCGCGTTTGGCTCATTATTATAAAATAAGATAGAATATGCTGAAGTAAACATTTTCGTTGATAATTTATACGTAGTCAGAAAAAATCTTCTTTTACTCAAAAATTAAAGTGTTATATTATGCATCACTTGTGTCTTTTGTCTCTCTTTGTATTATTTGTTGTTTGAGTGAGCTTTTATGTATTTTTATACAGATATTATGTAGGTATCCTTACTGACTGAGTATGGTTTTTGTAATAGTGTGTAACTATTTTTATAAATGGACTGCTGGAGAATATCTGTAAAATCCAATATATATAAAGAAATAAATAATAAAAATAAAATTATTTACGTCGGGGGAGATGGTAAAAGATTTATGGATATAATTTGCCTCCGTAATGTGGCATTCTAAATGCATTTTGTTTTTTTCCAGGACTTCAAGAACAAATCCAAACTAATGGCCCTTTTCAATTAAGTGCTCGGCAATTATTGCCGATTTGTCAAGACGGCCGAGTTTGCACGCTCGAATGTGTTCTGATATCCTTTTGGGAAATATTTTTTGATACTATTACGCTAACAATGATAATCGACGATACGACGCTTTGACCCAAATTCGCTAATTCGACTATAATAAAGAAACGTATGAAAAAGAAAAAAGTTGGTAAAATTAGTACCTACTCTCATCGTTGTGTAAACATCACGTACTTGTGTGTTTAATGTACAGTTCATCGCTAGGAATATATTTTTACGGTGAGTTTACAAATCTATCTGGCGTCCAAAATAGTCACCGTTTTAACAATATTTAATAGTAACGTCCAAAAAGTAATATTGTTTTGTCACGTCCAAAGTACTTGACTGGTAATGTGTCACCAAACACTGCAAAAACTATTTTAAGCAACCAACGTTTCATTTCTGAATAATGGTGATACAGAGAGTGTCTTCCAGCCTAGAACGTGCTGCAAATACTAGGATATCTACACGTTAGGAAACTACTGGTACAAGTACAAGCGGGAAACTACTGGTACAAGTAGGTACAAGCGGTAATGTACTGGTACACATACAAGCGGGAAACTACTGGTACAAGTACAAGCGGGAAACTACTGGTACAAGTAGGTACAAGCGGTAATGTACTGGTACACATACAAGCGGGAAACTACTGGTACAAGTACAAGCGGGAAACCATTGGTACAAGTAGGTACAAGCGGAAATGTACTGGTGCAAATATAAGCGGGAAACTGCTGGTACAAATACAAGCGGGAAACCACTGGTACAAGTAGGTACAAGCGGAAATGTACTGGTGCAAATATAAGCGGGAAACTGCTGGTTCAAATACAAGCGGGAAACTACTGGTACAAGTACAAGCGGGAAACTACTGGTACAAGTAGGTACAAGTGGAAATGTACTGGTGCAAATGTAAGCGGAAAACTACTGGTGGAAGTACCAGCGGGAAATTACTGGTACAAATACAAGCTGGAATTTGGGGAATGTTTTCCTTTTTAAGATTTTGTTTGTTTCGTTACTTTTTCTTTTTTTCTGCAACTAAAGGTTTACTTAAGGTCTACTCTTCGACGCATTTTAAAATACAACAAAGAACTGAACGTAACCGAGTGATTTTTTTAAAATTTGACCAAAAAAATTCCAACCACGGACTCAATTTACTCGAATACGAATCCTCTAATGAAAAAAAATGTCACCACAAAATCCACTCAAAATATGATGTAGATTCACCAATTTGCCGCTTAATAGTACGAGTTTCCGGACACCATGTTTTAAAATATTTCTTTAAATTTGGCTAACTAACTAACTAGCCATCACATGAACACTGTTTCCTGGCAGGGGCAGGCAGAGAGGAAAGACCGCCACACAACTCTGTCTCAGCACACACTCCTTTCTCCATTCATATTCAAACATTGTCTCATAGACAGTGTTATTCTTACGATTAACATGACCCGTCTCAAGTATTTGATATAAACTGATCAATTAAAATTTACTTACAAAATTACTCCTAAAGATAGTTTGTACTTCTAAACATTATTTCTGTTTTTTTTTTAGATAATGGTTGCCTAGTATGTAGATAGGTAGTTAATTTGAATATTGAATGTATTTTGTTTTGTTATTCGTTTTCTAAAGTAGGTCCTGTGGACCTACTTTAGAAAAAACGGATACGAAAGGACATGACATTTAAAATTTTGAGCGTGGGATTTTTCAAATTTCTGCAGTAACAAAAACTCTAGCGTCATTATTTTTTTTACATTAGCTCCACGCAAGAGGCCCCAAGGAAAATAATTCCCCTCGGGGCCTATGTCATCTTTGGGGATGTGTCGAGGGTCTTTTTAGGAAAGAAATGAGAGGAAGTTCTGAGAAGGAAAAGGGTATTATTTATTATCATTAGGAATCTGGAGGTCATCGTGTCCAGGAATGACGGACGTAAAAAATGCATCCCTCCCACTGCGGTGCAATACGATGTTCTTAGAAAGTACGTGTATTAGGAGTGGGTAGGAATCTGGGGGTCAATGTGTCCAGAAGTGATAGACGTATGAATCCATCCCTCCCACTGCGATGCAAGATGTTCCGAGAGAATACGGCTGGAGAAGTCAAGGAGACTCCCTCAACCATTCTCTCCCGATCTGGCCGACTGTGCAGCTGGTGAGCAGACGCATTCGCCACCAAGACCCGGAAAAAACTCACCTCTTAAACCTAGGCACCCCTGCTAAGTCACCAAACGTAGCGATCCTTTTGGGGTGACCTATGGCAGAGGTGTTGGTTATTCACCATACCCGCCTCTCAAAGTATATAAATTAGCACATTACGTCTGTAATGTCTAGACTAACGAAACTATTTTCAGCTCGCAACGTCGTAAAGCCAGGTAATTACTAGTACCTAATTAAATTTGTGAATAACAAATACATAAAAAAATGGTAACCGACGAGTTCATCAAAAATCAATTCATCGAAAGCAAATTTATCGAAAACGAGTTCATCGAAAATCAATTCATCGAAAGCAAATTTATCGAAAAAGAGTTCATCGAAAATCAATTCATCGAATGATCAATTAATTGATCATTAATGACCATTAATTTGTGTTATTTCACAATTATTCATTTAAAAAATAATATAGTATATTTGCTGCACGTTCCAGAGTGGAAGATACTCTCAGTATCGCCCTGGTGTGAGACCACCATTCAGAATTGAAACGTTGCTTGAAATGGCTTTAGCCGTGTTTGGTGACCAGATCTGAATAGCCAGGTACTTCCTCACCTACCTCTTCCCTATCTCCTTCCCCTCCTCACTACCATCAGCCTCACAACATACTTCAATTGGGGATGCCATAGTCCCACTGGCTCCAGACGGGAGCAGTTGGGACTCTTGTGCGGTATTCATGTAAAAAAAAAAATCGAATCGTCAATTCATTGAAAAACATTTTTTTTGTAGATATTAGAACTGTCAAAATTAAATACCCAAAAATGTCTGTTTAACTGAGTTAAATGTGTTTAGCAACTGTCAGTTTCGTAGTGACAATGTAAAATTTATAGGTTATCTCTTCGATTTCCGATTGTCTGATACTGCAAAAAAGGGATATCTAAGGAACAGTGACCAGACAACTCATAATGAAACCAACTCATAAACAACTCAGAAAGGTCATTAAGAGTGATGATAAAATAATATTTAAAAATTGGTTAAATAGGTTAAGTTAGGTTAGGTTAGGTTAGGTTAGTTTAGGTTGACCAATGCTTTTTTAACTTCTCGGCCCGCTCGGCATTTCTCTCAAATATCAACAAAATATATTTTTTCGATGAATTGGCGATTCGATGAATTGATCATTCGATGAATTGGTTTTCGAAGAATTGATTTTCGATGAATTGGTTTTCGATGCACTCGTTTTCGATGAATTTGCTTTCGATGAATTGATTTTCTATGAATTCGTTTTCGATGAACTCGTCGTGAACCAAAAAAATAAAATCACAGAAAAAATATTTGCTCTTGTCCGCGCGTTGAATTCTTTTCCATGCTAAATTATAAATGCGTATTAAAATTTATTTTTTTACTATAGTTAATAGGTACATCTATTTTTTTATTATGTAGGGAAACAGTTTCGACTTTCCGCCACGGTCCTACGCGTAGAACGGCACGACCTAGTAGCGCCATCTGTTGGGTCAGCTAGTAGCCAATTTCAGAGAAATACGTGTGTTTGCGCGTGTGTGTGTGTGTGTGTGAGAGAGAGGGTGTGAGAGAGGGTGTATGTGTGAGTGTCACCAGTGATAGACAGTGATAGGATGCATTGTCATTGATAACGAGTCGGGAAGGATTCATGCATTCGAGAAAACGAAATCGAAAATCGATTAGAATTTTAATTTTTTTTTACTAGCTTAAGTCCCCGGCGATGCCCGGGCTTTACACAGAGTTTTCGAAATCAAATATAGACAAAATTTCATCAACCTCTGCATAAAACTGTAGATTTGCATACAAATCAAATCCATACCGCCCGCTTGCCAGCCCGCTCGATCACCACATACAGACATTCTCCTTTACATATTATGTATTTCAACCAATTTACAAAAAAGCTTGACAAATTATATACTTAAACCTTCCCCGTGAATCACTCTACTATCGATTGACGAAAATCGCATGAAAATCCGTTCAGTAATTTTTGAGTTATCGCGGACAGACAGACATACGGTCGCGGCGGACGACTTTAATTTATAATAATTGATGACAGAATAATAATTTTAAAATAATTCATTAAACTTTTTATCTTTATATGTATAAAAGATTTATTGAATAATCATTATAAACATTCTTATATATTTTTAAAGAAAGACAAACATTCCCGGATTACGAACATGATATTATTTGAAAATACACAGGCAAATCGAGAAGCTCATATTTGAATGTATTTGTGCTATTGTATAATAAAGAACTATCTACCGCAGGACTAGGCACTCTAAGCAGAGGGGATTGAACGCCAACCCTTGGCTTCAATTTAGGAGGCACCGCTGCCCCGGGAACCATTTATTGGATAACCAACACCTCTTCCATAGATCACCCCAAGTAGTTCGTAACGTCTGTCTGGTGAATTAGCAGGGGTGCCCGGGTTCATGGGGTGAGGTTTTGGCAGATGCGTCTGCCCACCAACTGCTTGTCAGGCCAGAGCGGGAGAGAATGGTTGAGGAAGTCCCTTTGACTTAACAGCTGTACTACCTCGGAACATCACCTTGCACCGTAGTGGGAGGGATGGATTCATACGTCCGTCACTCCTGGACACATATACCACCAAATTCCTACCCACCTCCAATACTCTTTTCCTTCCCATAACTTCCTCTCCTTCTTTTCCTAAAAAGAAGCTCCACACAGCATCCCCGAAGATGACATAGGCCCTGAGTGGAATTATATTTCTCGGGGCCTTCTGTGTAGAACTAATAAAAAAATACAACACGGTATTATAACCCAAAAATTAAGCTCGAAAATACTTCCAGTGTGTTAATTAAATTGACCATCCCACGATTGTCTCAAATTATAAATAAATACAAGCATAAATAGGAAGTATATTGTATTTACATATAAATACTAGAGAGTATGTATCGACGTACGCGTTACCAAATACTACAAGATTCGTACCACTGTTGAAGTACAGTTAGGTCGCATTCCTCCACTGTCTGGTGATAGGTAGCCGTGAGCTGTTGGCAGTGTGTGTTGCGTGTTGGCCGACTAGATCTGTGTAGGTGGGTTTCACCTTACTACTAGTTCTCCTGCCGCACACCTGACATTGTGAGAGTGCCGAGTGCGGTGCGTTCGACAGAATCGAACTGGGTAAAGCGTAACACTGCTCGACCAATATAAACTAACGTAACCTAAACTAACCATACCAAAACTTACCTAACCTAAGCTAACCTAACCTGAGTTAACCTAACCTAAAACTAACCTTACTTAACTAAAGTAATACAACCTTACCTAATTTAATCACGTTGAGTCTATGTTTTTTTTCTACCGTAAATAAAAAAAAAATGTTGTTTTTGAAGATAATATCTAAATATTTGCTACGCCGAAACGGTAATTATATGAAATTCCCTAGATAGAAAAAAATTGCAAAATATGCTCTGAAAATTTCAATAAACACATTTTATTCTGTTATTTTTCAAGTTACACGTATGAAAAAATTCACAGTTATTCTTTAAATGATAAAATTTATTGAGAGCCATTAACCAGCGACCGAGAATTTAAATGTCGTCGAACGATGATCTTACGATCGTACCCTTGCAACTGTACAGGGCGGTTCAGATGAGAAAGATTAATTATTCTCCATACCAGAAATTTAACATAATAACTCAAAATCCATTTTATTTGATTTGATAAATACCTATATTAAAAAATGCTCAAAATCGTGACGATAAAACTATTAAAATTATGTACTATTTTGTAATTATTTTTTATTGATAAATATTTTTTATCATACCTCCTCCCTTACAAGCATTCTCTTATTATGGGAGAACATTAAAAAATAATTAATAATAATAAAAAAAATAGTTAATAGACTAACTACCCCAGTTAGACTCGAGAATAATTCTCCACTAACCGGGAATGAAATTAGTTCATTAAGATTGTGTTATTTTATTATATTATTTATTATTATACAAATTAAAATTAAATCAATACTGTCTAAGTAAAATAAGAATGCAACTTTTTTTTTTAAATACAATAGTTTGTAAGATCGTAAATAAATAGACAAACTGAAGTATTTTCGTCACAAAACAAGATCGCGGATAATTTTTTGATTTATTTTACTGCATGATTATATGATATGAAATGTATATTGTATAATAAATTTTTTTTTTTCAAAATTTAACAAATCTTCCAACGACCTACGGTAAAACCTATTGTACTAAAAATAAACATATTTTCCCAAAATTTAAAACAGCTTTACTACATAGATAAAAGAACGGTCTTTAGAAATATATTATAATAAAACCAATATAAAACTTTATTCCACTTAATTTTATTGGACCGTAACCGGTTTCAGCTCGTCAAAGCCATCTTCAGACTGGTACAAATATTTCCTAGTCTACGGTTTATATACACAAAATATTGGGGAGGGGGAGAGGGGTGGTCTACAAGGATTTTAATCAATTACAATAATTATACTTGTTGCTAAGTCATTTTAGACTATCGAATTTCTAAATATTTTGGTTATTCCAGTAAGCTAATTACATTGGGTTTGCAGCTCACTTCAATGATGATTAGGGAAAAACCTTACAAGTAATATGAGTTACTAATGACCTAATTTTATTGTCAAATCGTTATTATATTTATGAAGTTTGGTATTTTTTATTGCTTTTTGAAGGGATACGTGTTTACATTGGAGTTGAAATGGTCTAAACTAATTACATATTTTAATATTGTCATATTTTAATATCGTATTTTAATATAGTCTTTAGAAATCAATTTATAATTTTTTGTGGAAAAGAGTCAATGCGGCTAAAATTTGATTTAAAAATGACATATTTCCAGTTTTGTCTGGTTATTCCCTCTTAAGATATTTAAAAAATTTCCCACGAGATTTTGGCTCTATTTTATATGAGTCGTATTTTATTAAACATTTTCACAATTTTCTCTTAAATATTATCATTTTTAATATTAGCGCGCTCCCTCTAACATTAGTATTCATGTACCTCCCCTTCTTCTTCTTTTTGGGCGCTTACTACCGGGCCTTAATCAAATATATTATAATTGTCATTCACGTTTTAGTTATTAAATAATTGCACGTTTCACAGCCGTGTTTGGGCCCTGCCGGCAATTCATCGGGGTACCTCACGCGTACACTTGTGGTTTTATAACAGTGAAGTGCTGAGTAGAGCGATGTGTGTGTAAGTGTGGTTGCATAAGCACCTTTATTTGGGGCACATTTCTTCCTCTTATTCATTATACCTAATATTATGTACGCAACGCTATCTGCCGGACGCTGCGCTACGGTCAGTGAGCATAGCGCTATTTATAATATAT
This sequence comes from Limnephilus rhombicus, assembly GCA_929108145.2. NCBI lineage: Eukaryota > Metazoa > Arthropoda > Insecta > Trichoptera > Limnephilidae > Limnephilus > Limnephilus rhombicus. The sequence continues at coordinate 4,393,895 of OV815296.1, forward strand.
ACCATACCACAAGCATGGTGGTCGAAAAATCCACAAATTATGTAACCATCAAAGCAATAAATAAAGAAAAAAATATTTCTATGCAAGGTATAACAGCACGTACCCGAAGGATTTTAACTTTTAATTCTTGCATATATTTGGAGTAAAAAAAATTTATTTGCTGTCCGATATTTTTTCGATTAAGAATCAAAATATATTTTTCCATTACACGTCGCGTCGCAACTGAGGTGTCGGCATTGACGTATGATATCTTGGTCGAAGGGTGTCGAGAATAGCCTAGCGGGACACGTGATAGGCACTCCGTCTCTTTTCAGTAGCACGGTAACACACGAAAGGGCGGATAGGAGCGTGATCAGTGGCGATCATATGATTGAAACATATAAATATATACTCTCTGTATATAATATAATTATCATATTGCTCTTTTAGATATTATCTGTTTAGGTAAACGTACCCATACTACGTGACCTGTTGAGGTCTTCAAAATACCACGCTTTGTACAAATGAGCGGCGGCGGCCTTAGGTTTTTGGTCACATATCATATTTAGGGATACTGTTTTTTTACGAAAAGAAAGGAGAGGAAGTTCTGGGAGGGAAAAATGTATGGAGGGTGGGTAGGAATCTGGGATTCAGTGTGTCCAAAAGTGACGGACATATGAATCCATCGCACCCATCGACGAGTCGAGATAGTCCTACTGGAGAGGTCAAAGGGTTTCCCTCAACCAGTGTCTCCCGACGCAGATGCGTCCGGCGCCAAGATCTAGACAATCCTCACCCCATGAACCATTTGTCATATTAAACAATTATATTTTTTTACGTGAAAGGATATATATATTAAGCCTAAGATTACCGAAACCCTAATAGGCCACTTCCATCACAATTTTTTTCATTTTTTTCCGGTTTTATTCTAAGACATTCCGTTTTTTTTTCGGAAAGGCGGGACATACTTTTACGGGTGCGCAAAACCAATAATTACACAGCCGAAAATCATTTTTAAAATAAGAACGTTTTCCAGACGAATGGCACAGGAGAATAACGAGACATACCAAAAATATTACATCTCATAAATACTTTTTTCCTTGATCCATCTTATTGATCATAAATCATTATAATGTTCAACGACTATATTACTAAATCCAATGTGATAGACATGTACTAGTAAATTATAATAATAATAAGAGTATTATAAAATTTGATTTTGTTAAAATCAGCATCACTAACATTATACCTCTAAAACACGAACGGACAGCGTAAAATGTACGGGGTTCTCTATACAACATCTGTCAAAAAGTCAAACCATATGATAAGTTCGCAGAGAACAAACAATAAATCTAGTGAACTTTAAATGTCAAATTCAAAAATTCGTATGAAATTAAAGTGTTGCCATATTACAAAAATAAATCAGTGTGGAATTTTACAAAATTAATAGGAACATTTTCGGAGGCGGGACATTTCATTATAGTGACGTCACGAGCCCAAATAATGAATTTATTTATTAAAAAAAAAACTGTACATTTCTAAAAACCTTTACCAACATTTTCGTAATCTTAGTAAAAAATCTATCCACACGATTTTTTCCAAGTCGTTATGAAATTCATGCAAGTGGCCTATTGTATTTTTTTACTAAGATTACGGAAACTTGAAGAAGTAGGGAGGGGAAGGAGATAGGAAAAAGGAAATTTGATAAGTGCCTGATTATTCAAGTCTGATCACTAAAAACAGTAACAGCTATTTCAAGAAATATTTCACTTCCAAATGGTGGTGTGGGTGTTTACGTTGTAAGATATGAGTTGTGCATCACATGTAATTATAGTTAAAAAGCTATTAGTGATAAGTTTATCATGTATTAATTAACGAATCTGAACTAATCATTAGGTTAATAATTACACCTTGTTATGAAGGTTAGATAAAAGTCATTAGCCATAAGTAATTATTAGTCTGTAATTTAGTAAATAGATAATTTATTTATTTTGGATTTTTTTAAAGTTAATTATTTATTTCAGACATCAGCTGTCCTTTAAGGTGATTTTTCACTAACACTTCGAAAATATGAATAAAAAATTATTTTCTATGTCCTCATTCACTTTTAATTAAATATATGAAGACCTTACAAAACATAAAAATATATTTTTTTTATGAATACCGCCCAAGAGTCCCAACTGCTCCCGTCTGAAGCCAGTGAGACTATGGCATCCCCAATTGGGGTGTGTTGTGAGGCTGAAGGTAGTGCGGAGGGGAAGGAGATAGGGAAGAGGAAGGTGGGGAAGTACCTGGCTATTCAGATCTGGTCACCAAACACGGCTAATGCCATTTCAAGCAACGTTTCAATTCTGAATGGTGGTCTTACACCAGGGCGATACTGAGAGAATCTTCCACTCTGGAACGTGCCGTAAATATACTATATATTATTTTAAATGAATAAATTGTGAAATAACACAAATTAATCAAATAAAATTTATTTACCACGCCGGATTCGATCCCGTGACCTGAGGTGTGCGAGTCAAGAGCCTTACCGCTGGACTACGCCGACCGTCAATAGATCTATTTACATCGGCAAATTTGTCTCGTTCTCGATTAAAAAATCTCTCGCGATCGACCGCTTGAGCACCCCTGTCCTAATAATTCATAAATAATACTTTCAAGTGATAATTAGGTATACCTACATGATATTTTCTTTAATTGATGTATTTTTTGTGAATATTCTATGCAGAACATGGTCCATTTTCATACTAATACGTCATTTACCTCTCGGAACCACTGTCGTTTTAAAATGACGTTGAATATTTCCTAAACTATCAGTAAAAAAAAAAAAAACTTAAAAAAAAATCTACTATTTCAAGTACACATAATCATAAATGTTATTTATTTTTTATTTCTGAAGGAATTAATTTGGATGAGAAAGGGATAACCAACGATTCTATACTATGCTATTATTATAAACTAACTTTGGTTGATGCGTCCGAAGAATAAATAGGACAAACTTTGGCCTCCTTCAACCCAAGAAGGTATGATTAACATATAAGTAGGACTGGGCGGTTCCAGCCGACTAGTGATTGACCGGATAGTTGTATCTACTGCAGCAAAGGTCACTAACAGAAGTGGATATTATGTATAGTATATGAATATTGACAGTTAGTAGAGGAGGCACACACCTGCGAGCTCTCTTCGGTACATTCCTTGAATTCATGGCATTGTGGACACATGCGCTAGTATGAGTGGGACTCTGGTAGATATCGACGATGTTAGCCAATGTTGGGGAATGTTCAATGAATATCCTATTATCCTATTTAATTTAGGCGAAAGTTTGTATGGACATATATTTGTTACTCTTTCACGCAAAAACTACTGAATGGATTTTAATGAAACCTTACATTAATATAGCTCATACATCAGAATAAGATATAGGCTATAGTTCAGAGCTCTGGCATTATGAAATTTGTATTTAAAAAATTGCAATAGGTGGCACGATTAGAAAGATATCTATAATTCTTTATTGATACGAGGAGAGCGGAGGGTGGGATGGGTTGGAGGGGGGGAGAGGGGGTGGGGGTAGGGGTGATGGGAGAGGGGGAAGGAGGGGGAGGAAGGGGCGGAAGGGTGGGAGAGGTGGAGGAAGGCGAGGGGGAGGGGGGAGGGGAGGGGGGGAGGGGGGGGGGGGGGAGGTGGAGGAGGCGGAGTGGGAACCCCCCTAATACCATGCGAGCGAAGCCGCGGGAAAAAGCTAGTTTTAAATAATACGCTCGATAATAACGGCGATATCTGATAGAATTATTAACCTCTTTTGCCGTACATACAGCAAACTACAAGCATAAGTGGTGCCATCTATAATTTTAAAAGAGAACTGTTGTAGTTTTCATAAAATATTATAAGAAATGCTTCATCAATCAGTATCAATAGGTTAAAGACTCTACTGTTGAAATTTAAGAATCAGGCTAAGAATGCAACTCTGACGCCGCGCCTTACCAAAATCGTTTTTGTACGTGGAGTTTGTATACAAATCTACTTTTGTAATAAAGCAATACCAAAAGAAGGCGCCACTTACGTTAACAGCCTGCATTATTAGCATCCCCTGGCAGGCGTAAATACTACTGGATTTAATTTCGTGTATCTCTCCGGATATAGAGAGATTGACGATAATATGATTATATGATTAACCTACAGACAAGCTGTCATATGATAGCTTTGTGGGACTACATAAAACTTGTTTTAAAAATTTATTTTCTTTTATTAAATACATAATTTTTTTTTTTTGTAACTGGCAGTTGTGAATAATAATACAACGCGGCTATATATTATATATGACGTCATTGCCTGTCGCGGTTGCTTGTGAATCCGAGGAAGCGGCTATTTTTGGAACCATTTCCTATCAGATTTATAAAATGGTCACCAACACTCAAGCTGGGCGAAGCTGAACCAAAAGCCGCCCGGAGGGCCTAGCAGCAAAAACTTGCGGGGCGGGTTTTTAACTGCTAGCATTATTGTTCCACGTAGGCATTGTTTTCCTTTTTTGGTATCTGTCTGATTACTTTCATTTTGTTTCAAATTTTGGTAGAGGGGAGGTTAGGTTCTTAGGTTAGGAAATTCTAGAGTTCTCAAACGATTTCGTTCAATTTTTTTGTAGTAGAGATTAGGGAGGAGATAAAATCGAATTTTATGTCAAAATGCACAATTTTAAAAGTAAAGGATTGCCGTAGAAAGAGAAAGCCTGTTTCAGCGGGACGTTCGTGTAGCTATTTCGTTCGTACACACATATTCTTTGAATGGCTTTCCTTTTTATAAGCGGTGCTACATTATTTGTATAAAGTCATTAATAATGGGATCAGTAGGATTTATAGGTCCAATTAGAAGTTCTACCGAGCCGAACCCTCTGATTTGAAAATATCTGGAGTCGGTGAATTATTTTTCCATTTGGTCTCTGGTAGGTTGACATGTTGTTCTTGTATTGTTTTGTATTTATTATACTTATATAGTACAATTGCATAGGTTTGACTAGATGATAATTTGTGGAAAAGTGTGCGAAAGGGTTTTAGTTTTTCCTGTAGGGAAGATTTAACCCGGACATAAAATCTGAAGTTTATTCCAGAATGTATGCAGTGGAAGTGCAATGCAATATATTCCATATTTTGAAATAACAAAAGAAATACAAATAATTAGATGAGGTAAAAAGTAAATAACACCACATAAATTAAATAAAAACAAATAAGCATGAGAAATGAAACTGAAACAAATGTATTTATGTATATATTAATATATGTCATAATTTTTCAAATTTACTTAAGGCTCTGCAACGGGGCCCTAAAAGAAGAAGATGGAGAGATACGAAATTACGAATGTTAGAGGAGAGCGCTAACATTTACAGCGACAAAATCGATGCGAAAATTGCGAAAATGTTTAATAAAACACGACTCGTTTAAAATAGAGCAAAAATCTCGCGGGCGTTATCTTAAACAGCATTTAAAGAAACACTGTGAATTTTTTTATACATATAACTTGTAAAATAACTGAAACAAACGTGTTAATAATAATTTTTGGAGCATACTAAGCGATTTTTTTCTGTCGAGGGAATTTTATATAATTTGCGTTTCGGCGCGGGAAAAGTCTAGATATTATCTTCAAGAATAACATATATTTTTTTAAGAGCTTTAAAACTTACCGTGTTTACGAGAAATATGTAATAAATCGGTACAAATCCGGGTTACGGGCCCTTAATTCGAAACGTGAATTTCTTATTTTGAAGGAATATGATCCTGGGGCAAATAAATGTTTTAAAACGTTTTTCAGTTTCACTAATCCTACAATTATATCCTTCGATCAATAATGTCCTACGTCAATGAATAATATTTCGTAATTTTTCATGGTCTGCTCTAGTCCAACAATATCAATGAACGACTCTTTTCTGTACTCTACAATTATAACGCCTAGCGTTCCGTAGCACTTAAACCGTCCATTCATTGAAGCAACCTACCTTTTTACCGACGAGTTTTTCTTAGTAGATAATGTTGTCCTATGCTACTTATAAAGCGTTTAATGGATCGTTCCCTTTTAATCTTCTCTAACTTTTTTAAACTTCTCCGTGCTGCAATCTAAGCCGGTGTTGTGTTAACTGTTATTCGTTATGGCCGGGGGAAGAAAGACATTACCACTATTGTAGGTCCTCGTTAACAGCACTTAAAAACATAGAAATTATATTTTTTTGGAAATCATGGAACAGAAATACACGCGAATGGGAAGTGTTACCTTTTTTAGGTTTTTAATTTTTAGAAAAATGTGCATAGTTACTAGTTTCCTTAACCCTAGAAAGATAATCTTATTTTAACCTACGTTAAAGATACGTTTCGGAGACGTACTGAAGTTTTAAAGCGTGTATTTGACATATTATCATACTTACACAGTTTAAAGGTAATTGAATAATTAGTTTAGGGTATTGTACTTTAGGTAAAACCAAAATAATTATACAAAATATATTGTAATTAAAAAAAAATAACTAATTTCTGTAAACCTCTTACTAAAATCAACTACAAAATATTAAGTCTTTTTTAAAAAAAAAGTTGCATTTTATGTCTAAATCGTATTTTCATATGCTATAAACTTAAAAATATTTAAATAAATGAAGGCAATATAAGCGAAACTCAATCGAAAATCTGGAAACATAAAAATCAGAAAAACATATTGACACCTCTGGGACACTCAAAAATATTAAAAAAAATTTTTTTTCGCTGAATCACATTTATACAAACAAGAATGAAAGTTACACAAAAGGTAATCGTAAGTCTTTCGGACGTATGGTTTATGTATTTCACCTTAATTGTTGCACTTACCGTGTCTATAGAGCTGCCCCGCGCAAGCTCTGCTCGGCAACTGAGCTAACTGAAAAGACAGCGCGCTACGTTGCGAAATAAAAAAAAAACGCAGCAATTCTTGTGTATCGCTTACGTCTCGAAGACGTAGATTTATCTTTCTAGGGTTAATAAACCGCATCCTATGGAGCCACTGCCAGCCATTTTTTAAATGTGAGTAGTACACAAAAGTCCCAACTTCTCCCGTCTGCAGCCAGACTATGACATCCCCAATTGGGAAATGTTGTGAGGCTGAAGGTATTGGGGACGGGATCAAATACTGCTAAAGCCAGTTCAAGCAACGTTTCAATTCTGAATGGTAGTTCTGCACCAGGGCGATTCTGAGAGTATTTTCTACTCTTTAAAGTGCCGACAATATGCTATATGTACTTTAAATTAATGAAATTGTGAAATAACAAAAAATGAACCCCGGGATTTGAAACTACGTCCTCCGGATTGCTAGTCGAGAGCCTTACCTCTAGAGGTCGTTGTGCATATTTAAAACACAAAGAGGGCATGAATAATCCGGAATTGTGTTAATGTGAATGTAGGTATAAATTAAAGCAAATTTGGAATGAAATAAAATCGATATTGAGTTATAATTTTAAAAAGCTGGTACGGAGAATAATTAATCTTTCTCGCTGGAACCGCCCTGTACGATCGTAAGAACGTCTTTCGACGAAATGTGGATTTTCAGCCGCTGGCTGGTTAAACGCCTTTAAAGAAAACATGTTTTATACTTTAGTTAATCGGCGGTACATCCTCTCTGCGCACCCCTTTGGAGACACTTAGTTATATTTTGCTTAAGTAGGTATACCGTATTTTCCCTAAACGGTTGCGTATTGTATACAGGGTGTTAAGGGACGTACTTGACTTAATTTAACCAGTGATTCCTGTCATTATTTGGAGTAAAAAAATGAAATAAAATTTTGGTTTCTGGTGACATTTATGATGTTTTTTTTTTCTACAAAAAAAATAGTAGATTATAGACATTTGGGGTCGGGTGCAGATTGGGTTACTCGGCTGAGTGACCAGTGACGACATGTGTCAAGATTTTTTTTTTTTGATTTTGAAGAAAAAATTTTTGGAAAAAAAAAATCACAAGGGACCAAAATTTCATTTACTTTTTTTACTCCAAATAATGTCAGGAATCACTGGTTAAATGGATATTATGGATTATATGGCTCAATCGTCTTGCAATCAGTTGATTTGTAGTTTTTAACATTTATCTTTTTAGTATCATCCCTGTTTTATCGAAACTAAGAACTAAAGTATGTAGTTGATGTTGGCTGGTTACTTGTACTGGCTAACTAACGGGTGTATTTAACGGAGAAATTGCTGAACCACAATAACCACTTGTAGCCAGCACTACCGGGAGCAAATCTCCCGACAACTGTGTACTATCTACCAACTTACACAGTACACTCGATACAGTCACTAGTCACTAGTCTGGTATGGTACCTACAGCATATCTGTTGGACGACTTCTACATTGCAATGCGTAGAAGGCAATACGCATCCGAGGCAACACGAAATGACTCCAGATACTAATATCTACAGCCTGTATGTCAGACGAATATCTACAGCTCATATTTTGGACTAATATCTATGAAATTCAGAGTGAGGACTAATATCTACAGAGCTAAGGTCGGGCGAATATCTATGACGGTCCCAGTGGTGACTAATATCTATGGAGCGTAGGTTGGACTAACATCTACAGAGGACAGCTGAGCAAGAGGTTGTACGGAAAAGCATAAATTACTTCAATTACGTAATTACGAAGCTTAAACGTTTAAAGTGAAGTTACATGAAGTTTTTGCATAATATTACGTATTTTGCTGTTTACGGGGACAATAATTTATTGAAAAAACAGGGAGGTCATAATACAAAGATATTTATTTATTTCGAAGTACACAGCACTACAACCTAACCTAACCTAACTGACATAGAAATGGTCATGGTAACAGACTAAATAATTTAGAAGCATTCGAAATAAAGAAAGCTGTTAAAACAAAAACCCAAATCCTTAATTGGACTGGTCAGTGGTTGAGTGGGCATAGCGCTTGGGTCCCACCCGAGCGTCGCGTGTTCGATTCCTCGGCTGGCTAAATCCTCCATCACAACACAAGCAACATTTTCGGCTTTCTGTGGTGGTAGTAGGAGATTTTCAAACATTGTTGGGTTATTCGTAACCCGGGAATGTTTGTCTTTCTTTTTAAATAAAATAAAAAAAAATTTCTTTTTAAATAAAAAAAAAAAAATTAATAATCAGCTAAATGTGTCCAATAGTCCGATATTAGGGATTTTTACATTTAAATTAAGTTTTTTAAACTGCATACGCAATTTTACGTTATTCCAATATGCTATACGTAATTGCAAATCTAACCTCTGCCAGTGCTGTAGATATTCGTCCACACTTTGGTTCTCATAGATATTAATCAGCAGTTTGAGGTGTAGATATTCGTCCTCACTTTGGTTCTCATAGATATTAGTCAGCAGTTTGAGCTGTAGATATTCGTCCTCACTTTGGTTCTCATAGATATTAGTCCGATTTGTTCAGTTTTTGAAATTTCTGTAGATACTAGTAGACGCCTCCCACGAAATCGCTCGACTATCAAAAAAAGCTTTCAAAACAAGCCTAATAACAACATTTTTTTTCAACTACGAGGGTTGTCCAGAAGTTAAAAAGACCTTTACTTATTTTCGGCGTCGCGGACAATAAAATGAGTGGTGATCCTGCTTGGTTGCTGCTTCAGTGCGATTTTTGCGTCCTTTTGAGTACAGTATAGTCGATGCAGTCGGTAGTCACTAGTACATATGTTATGGTACTGTACTACGAATCTGTATTTTTACTGTAAACATTCTTACACTGGCAGCACTGCGCAGATTAATGCGCAGAGGATCAAAAAAGCGTATCGCTTTCAAAAGAAAGTTTCCAGATTATTCTGTACTCGGCTGCCTACCTCGCCTCTTGCAAAGTTTCGTAGATTTCGTAATTTGTGAATTAACTTAACTCAAATAAAAAGATCAATTATAAAAACCAGTGTTCTAATTTAATAAATCCGCGACCTATGGAAAAGATGATTGCGATCGTTAAGCGTAAATCATATTCCCCATAGTACCTTCAGTCTATTTTTTCGACCACTTCTACATTGCAATGCGTAGAAGGAAATACACATCCGAGGCGACACAAAATCGCTTGAATCTAAAAAAAGCGTTAAATACAAGCCTAATAACAATTTTTTTCAACAACGAAGGTTGGCCAAGAATTAAAGACCTTTTCTAATTTGAAAAATTAATAACAATAAATAAAAAAAATCCTATAACATTTTAGGTAGGTACGTAACCCTACTATTTTTTTTTACATATTCCTGTACTTGGTGAGCCGTGGCACAAGGTTCTTGCTTTCTTGTCGTAGAACTCCGCCGTCTAAAAATGCTCCCACCTCTTCCACCGAGTCCTAGTCGGTCACCAAAGGTTTTCCAGCCAAATGTTGCTCCAGGTGAAGAAAAATCCAAATCATATCATTTGGTTTTCATGAAATCATGCCCTTTTGATTCCGGGGTTAGGGTAGGTTAGGTTAGCGGTTAGGTGGTTAACCCATCTTTCAACCCAAAAAAACCTCGCTTGGTTGAAAAACGGTTCAAAGAGACCCGAGCGCTTTCCACACGATTTTGCTCTTCAGCATGTTGGGAATCCAACGAGCACGCACTTTGCATAAGCCATTAAAAGAGCTGCAACAATATTCTAATAAATATAATACTGAATAGTGAGTGAATTCCAAAAATTAAAAAATGTCAAATGTCAACGCGTTGATTGTTTTGCTTTTGTTCTTAAGGTTAAACGTCACGTACGTTATAATCTACGCATTCATAGATGGCGCCAATTAAATTATTTTAGGTTTTTAATACTTTTTGCACGTTTTGCTTTAAAATATTGAGGTTAATTAATTGTTTGCGCCTATACATACTTAATATGAATAAAAATAAATAGTTTTGTCCATAAATAAACCCAAATTTTTCAAGAGAGGCTGAAAAATTCAATTTTGTATCAGTGTCTCGATCTAATATTGTAATTTTCAGCCTTTCTTGAAAGATTTGGGTTTGTTTATGGACAAAACTATTTATTTTTATTCATATTAAGTATGTACAGGCGCAAACAATTAATTCACCTCAATATTTTAAAGCAAAACGTGCCAAAAGTATTAAAAACCTAAAATAATTTAATTGGTGCCATCTGTGATTGCGTAGATTATAACGTACGTGACGTTTAACCTTGAGCGTTTAACCAGCCAGCGGACGAAAATCCACATTTCGTCGAAAGTTATTCTTACGATCGTGCAGGGCGGTTATAATGATAAAAATTAATTATTCTCCGTACCAGCTTTTTAAAATTATAACTCAATATCGATTATATTTCATTCCAAATTTGCGTTAATTTATACTTACATCCAAAAATGCTGAAATGCGGGATGATAAAACTGTTAAAATAATGTACTTTTTGTAATTATTTTTTAGTTATAAGTATTTATCATTTTTCAATGATGTCTAAGTTAAATAAGAATGTTGAAAAAATCTGAAATGATTAGTTTGTAAGTGCGCAAATGAATACACAAACGGACCAATTTTCGTCAAGAAACACATGTACGTATTTATTTTTTAATGATTTTATTTATACTAAAATTAAAATTCTAATACACGCGATACCTAGATAACGTATTGATTTATTTTACTGCATGATTACATGATTTGAAATGGGTGTGGTATAATACAAAAACTTTTTTGAAAATTTAACAAATCTGCCATTGACCTTATAAAAATAAACTTTTTTTTTCTCAAAATTTAAAACATGTAAACGCTATATGAAAGAACAATCTTTCGAAATCCATTTATAATTTTTTGTGGAAAAGAGTCAATACGTCTAAAATCTGATTTAAATATGACATATTTCTGTTATTCTTTGGTAATACCCTCTTAAACAAAATATTTATTTAATACAAACGGCATAAGTATGCCATAAACATTAATTACATGTCACAAATAAGAAAGAAAGAAAGAGCGGCAGCAATATGTTATATTGCTGCCGCTCTTTCTTACACAATAAATATAATAGTCGAAAATATATTAACGTATGTCTGCACCCCTCCAAAGGCAAAATACAATAATTATAATAAATCTCCCTCATACGTATAAAGAAAATGAAACGCAATTCCCGTAAGTAATTGGAAAAGTAAGAAAATCACAAAAAATATAAATCTGTACACAACGCCATCTCTGACACTGACAAAAACAAAACACGGACAGTTGCGCATCGATAATTGCTTCATTGTATAATTTTTAACTTAATAAAAAAACTTAATTAAATTCAGCTAATAGGCCACTTGCATGGACTTCATAACGACTTGGAAAAAATCGTGTGGATAGATTTTTTTACTAGGATTACGAAAATGTTAGTAAAAAATTTTAGAAATGCACAGATTTTTTTTATTTTTAAATAAATAAATCCATTATTTGGGCTTGTGACGTCACTACATGAAAATGTCCCATCGCCAAGAAAATGTTCCTATTATTTTTATAAAATTCCACACTGATTTATTTTTTTTATATGGCATCACTTTGATTTTAGGCGAATTTTTGAATTTGACATTTAACGTTCACTAGATTTATTGTTTGTTCTCTGCGAACGTATCATTTGGTTTGATTTTTTGACAGATGTTATGACTAGAACCCCGTACAATTTACGTTGTCCGTACGTGTTTTAGAGATATAATGATAAGGTGCGGATTTTAACAAAATCAAATTTTATAATATTCTTATTATTATTATAGTTTACAAGTACAAGTATATTACATTTGATTAGTAATATAGACGTTGAACATTATAATGATTTATGATCAATAAGATGGATCAAGGAAAAAAATATTTATGAGATTTTATATTTTTGGTATGCCTCGTTATTCGCCTGTGTAATTCGTGTGGAACACGTTCTTTTTTTAAAAAATGATTTTCGGCTATGTAATTATCGTTTTTTCGCACCTATAAAATTATGTCCCGTCTTTCCGGTTTATAAAAAATTTTCTGATTTTTCTGATTTAAATTTTCAAAAAATCGCCAGGGTTTCAAAAAAACGATTAAAAAAAATAAAAATACGGAATGTCTTAGAATATTTGCCTAAACCGGAAAAAAAAATTAAAAAATGTGATGCAAGTGGCCTATTAGTTAACACAACAAAAGTTCAGCTAGTTATAAATAAATATAAACTGAAATTAATTGAATAGGGAAATGGTATCCATAATTATTAGATGGAACAGCACTCTTGAATGATTTCTGATTAGGAAGGGATGATGAAAAATAAAGTTAAAAGTCTTATTTTTTTCGATTTCCCTCTCGATTGTTGAAAGAGTCTCGTCTCATTGACCTGATTTCCATCACTGCTTGTTTTTTTTTTTTTTAATTGGTAAATCTTTGTAATCTTGCATCTTTTCATAGTATTTCTTAATTGCATTAAGAGGGTATTTTTTTTAATTGATTTCGGAAGATGGTTCTTTTATCTAGTAAACTTATGTTTTAAATATTGTGAAAAAAAATGTTTATTTTTAGTATAATAAGGTTATGCCATAGGTCGTTGGCAGATTTGTTAAATTTTCGAAAAAGATTTTGTATTATACAACACCCATTTCAAATCATACAATCATGCAGTAAAATAAACCAATATCTACATTATCTGGTAAATATATGTTTCAGAATTTTAACTTTAATTAAAATAAAATCATTAAAAAATATAATTCTTACATGTGTTTCTTGACGAAAATTGGTCCGTTTGTGTATTTATTGCGCACTTACCAACTAATATATTTCAGATTTTTTTACATTCTTATTTTGCTTAGACATTATTGAAAAATTATAAATATTTATGATAAAAAAATAATAATTATGATATTCAGTTATAATTTAAAAAAGCTGGTACGTAGAATAATTAATCTTTCTCATTGTAACCGCCCTGTACGACCGTAAGAACATCTTTCGACGAAATGTGGATTTTCGGCCGCTGGCTGGCTAAACGCCCTTAACCTTTATAGGGTTTGCTTTATATTTAGCCTCTGTAGGGGCTAACTCACATAGGTCTCAAAGAAATGATCTCCATTACTATCATAGTAACAAATATGATATACGGTGTTAGAAAGAGAAAAGACCATGCTTTATATTCGAATACAAAAACTAACCACAAAAGAAGTAAAATGTACGCTTTTATGGAAACAAAATTTTTGAAATCGCATTTTTAAATAAATTTATGAAATTTTGGGATTTTTTTATAAATTATTTTCTCATGGAACGACAAAAAAGTGAGATAATAATAACGTTTATAATACATTTGTGTAATAAAATATGTATGCGTTTTAATTTTATTTTTGTTATCAGTAGTTTTAGTCAGAAAAAACGTAAAGAGAGCCATTTTTAAAACTGTTTTTGTGTTTGCTTGCAAAATTTTTATATTTAAAAAATGACGTATGTATTTTAATTTAAGGAATTTGATTGCTTATTTTATCACCTTTCTAAAACAGTTTTTAGTTTTCGAATACGTTTAGAAATGTTCCATTTATTTAGATTTTATTGTAAAGCGGAATTATTTTGACCCTCTGAAATAATCCGGTCGAGGCATTATTTATTGGTTTGTAATGTATTTATGAGAATTTGTAAATCATGTGAATTCAGCGATGAAATTCCTTAGCAACCAAGTACTCTGCATATCCCTGCGGGGAGACACTCCGATGTTTTGACTACATCACTTTAATAGGTTTGACTCTGACCTAACATTCTTGGCCATTTTTTTCCGTAATACCAAAACCAGTTTCGGAATGTACAGTTAGAGTAATGGCTAAACTTGAAATATTATTATGGTCGCGGTAGTTGGCACTAGACACTAGGCACTAGGGAATAGGTGCCAGGCAACCACTATTCGGGCCACATGTTCAACTAGCTGCTATATACGGAGAAATAATATAATCGGTGGCGCAAAAAATTAATTAATCAACGATTGTAAAAAATTAATTACATAAAAAACTTAATTCAATATTAAATATATTATGTAGCCACCTGGGCGACTTGAGGTATTCGAGACGTTAATCTACAGAAGAATACTCAAATTAAGCTGGATGGACAAAGTTAGGTTACGAATGAAGATGTTGTAGTTCGGATGAATAAATGAATTCGGATGAATGGATTAATAAATCTTGGACATGTGAAGAGACATTCTGAAAGTATGAGATCTTGCATCTCATAATGCAGGGAAAGATTGCCAGAAGACGGGGCCCTGGAAGAAGCAGAACATCATGGCTGAAAAACCTGAGACAGTGGTTTGGCCAGTCTACTGTAGAGATGTTCCGGGCCGCAGTAAATAAAGTCCGCAAAGCCAACATGATTTCCCATTTACTTTTCTTTAAGGCACCACCGAGGGGCCGGCTAAGGGGCGCGGAAGCGGAGTGTAGTTAACGGCTAGATCGAACGTCATGCGCATTCTTACTGGGACTGCCAATCGATTGGAGAGGAATCCCACATGTTTTTCAGCGCTATACTTTTATTATTTATGTACTGTGTCTTCCTCCCTACAGGTGCTTGCGGGATACGCTGGATACAATCACCCGGCGCTTGCCTCCTCGTGGGCTATCACCAATCTTGTCTATAGTCATACTAACACTTATTGTTTCTTGATTTCCCGCTAAGCACTTGCATACTGCTTACTAAGAACGTATGCAGGGATAATGGAGGTCTAGATTCGTTCAAAATTAAATGTAGATTCGTTCATTCAGAAAAATTAGAGTCCTTGCGAGAGCCTTGAAGGAGTAACCATCTGTTACTTATACCAGGGTGGGTAAGTGGTGGATAACCTCCAATGTCTGTTGAATGGACAGGGCACGAGAAGAAGAAGGCTCTTTTAAATGTGACTACATTGACGTTCTTCTTAATTTCGTACTGCATTATAGTTTCAAATTCATGATATTCTAGTGAATTTACGAATTTGTTGTGTTCCACTATTATAGGATACTAGCCGAAAAGTCCCGGAGTTTCTCGAACTTTATTTTTTCCAAATCAGATAAAGACGGCAATTTTCCTCTTATCGCCCAGTATTCGGTATTATCGGTATATTACAATGGAAGATGCTCCGAGGAACTACGGTCATTGATCCCCTCGACACCGGTGCATAGTCGGGAAACACGCCAAACACGCGTCCAACATTTGTACACGGTTGACATCAGTCACACGAGAACGCGTCGTTTCTACGACTCGATTTGCCGGCCTCTGTGTTTCCTCCCTCCTACAACATGGGTCTCTTCAAGACCCATATTCACTCCTTCCTTTCCTCAAAAAGACCCTCCACACAGCATCCTCAAAAATGACATAGGCCCTGAAGGAAATTATTTTCCTCAGGGCCTCCTGTGTGGATTTAATGTTAAAAAAAATCAAAATTGTATAAAGCAGTATCAAAATTCTGCTTTGAGGTGTGGGAAAATGAGATAGGGGTCACTGTCTGGATGAGCTTTACGAAAATTCATGTAAACAGTGACCTTTTTCTTTTTTTTATAAGGTCAAGTGTGCAAAATTTTAACAGTTTAGGAATACAACTGTAGATTTACATAAAAATGAAATCCACGCCACCCGCCACAGATATTCTTCTTTCTTCAAATAGATGTTGTGATATTGACAGTGGTTGTTTTCAAAGATCGAAAATTTTTAAAAATTTATTATGAAAAAAATTCCTTGTTATTCAGATTAAAATCACAATCTCAACACTCTGATAATTAAGGGAACAATGAAAAAGAAACAACGACGGGGATGATCAGCTCGTGGAATACGTGTTACCGCACGGCTTTAAAGTTTGTCCGACATATGTCAAAGCCTGCAGGGTAAAACACCCTAAGTATATTAAAAAAATTGAATATTGGACTTTAAAATGTATCAATCACATGTTTATATTAAGAGGATAAGACAGCGCAAGATAATCACTGAATTGTGAAGATTTGATATATTTTATTGAAAATTTTATTAATACTTGCACGTAAGTAGAATTTACTTCAGGCTACTAATGAGCTAATCCTAGAATTATCCTAGTGTTAGCGTATAATATCATCTGAGTAATCAAAATAATGTTGTTATTTAAAACAGGCACCGAATGAAATCCTTGAGGTACGCTAAAAAACAATAATATTTTGATCTCGGTTTAGAATTTGAATGTAATCTGCTGTACAACAAAATTTATTATATTTTAGGCCACCCAGTACTAAATACGTTAACCTACACGATGTACCAGTTCTCAACTAAATCACACAGCCAGATTACATAAGTCCGATTAGCATATCCATTCTCGCTGCTTGCCCAGCCACTGTCATCGAACTTGAATTATCATTATTTTAGACACACTGTACTTTACAGTTAGCTTTCAAATGATATGATAAAGATAATAATTAGTTTTTACAGTCGCGTTTATTTGTTGCTGAACGCCGACGCCTGTAAATGACCGGAGAATTTTCGAACATGCGAAAGTGTAACAATATGGTCGGTTTGGTAGATTACCTTATTTTTACGATCTGATTTGCAGTGTTTAAAGCACATATTTCAGGTGGAAGATGCTCCGATGTAAATGTAAATCAGAAATATAATTTAAAGTTAACGTAAAAAAAACACCTATGACAAGTTCTTCTAAATCAGTGATGAACAACCCGCGGCTCAGGAACCTCGTTCGTGTGGCTCTCGAGTTTACTGCCATCTACGGTTTCTGTTCTGTTTGGCAAGATAGTTTTTCTTCAAATTTTTGAATCAGCCGTACAAAATAATTATATTTTTCTTACATATTCTTAAAAAGACAAAATTTCAGTCTCACAGCACAGCTTTTTTTGTTGAGATCTACGATAAGGTTTCCGAATTATAAAATATCAAAATATTCCGAACGATAAAAATCAACAGTCGCTGAAAATAGCAACTCGGTTTTTTTTTTAATTTTCCATAATATTTCATGTAGTGAACGTACGTTTTAAGGTATGAAAGACACTTGCGTGTATGAGCGAGACAACATGAGTAACGCAAAAAAGGGTGTGTATGTTGTCAATTCGTCCTCTTTATCAAGCTTTTAAAAGCTTCCTAGAAGAACAATATTGTCTTATTACTGTATCTCTACATCAAAGAAATCTTGGTATCTGTAAAAGATAGATCATCACATTTCTGAATGATAAAAATCGACAGCATTTATTGATTTTGCCTTAGAGACGTTAAATTTTCGCCGGCGGCGCTTTCTTCTTACGTATTGCGATATTTCTTTACTACAAAGTAACGGTTTTCGAAAATAAAAATGGTTTTGCGTCACCACTGACTGCAAATTTATCAATATCAAACAAATTGAAATTGGATGGTCATCACTGTTCTAAATGTACCTAAATTAAATAAATAAAATAAATAAATAAATAAATAAATAAATAAAATAAATAAATAAATTAGGGAAACTGTTGGTAATTGTTGGATTAGGTTATGTTAGGTTATTGGTAGGTACTTGTGTAGGGATTTTAGGTTAGGTTGGGCCACATCTAATATTGTACGTGTTCCATGATTTATGAAATTTACTGTAAGCAAGCAAGACTGAGTGTTCAGTGTTTTTTTCTGGATTATATTTAATTAAAGTATTATTTTAATAGCTTAGCGTCGCTCTACCAAGACATGATTTTGTGTGGTTATTGTTCCACGTACTACTCTTTGTTCTGACTCTGCAATTAAATAAAATTGCTGGAGGCGAATTATCTCAGATGTTTTGTTGTTTGTATTGTTTTTATTTTATAAGTTTTAAGAAACCAATTAATGTGTAAGTTAGAAAATATAAAGGCAGTATATTTATTTATGTATTTATAATATTAACGCCTTACGGCTTTTACATAATATAACATAGTGTATAGCAACAACATGAAAAATACAGCTCTATTGAGTTTGTAAAAGAGAAAGAAATAGTTGAGAAAGACATATGTAGATATTTGGATAACAAAACGAAAATAAATGCTACGATTTTTAAATATTACAATATCGTAA
This sequence comes from Limnephilus rhombicus, assembly GCA_929108145.2. Lineage (NCBI taxonomy): Eukaryota > Metazoa > Arthropoda > Insecta > Trichoptera > Limnephilidae > Limnephilus > Limnephilus rhombicus. The sequence goes on from OV815296.1 coordinate 4,412,795, forward strand.
CATTGAAAAAATACATTTATATATAATACATGCAAATACCTTATCTTAAAGAGGATAAATGATTTATTATTTCATACTTATATTTTATCAGCGACACATTCCGTACATAGATGTGCGAAAACATATTGCCTAAGTTTTGTATTCTGTGAAGTGGTATATTGAAATGGGACATGGTCGTAGTATTGCCACAATAAAACGGTAGTACTGACCTTGTGTTTCTGACTGGCACATTAAAATTTATGAGCGCCAAGATATTATTATATTATTATTTTTTTATATGAAAAGGTCTAGAGTCGCTTTTACACAAATGTGGACTGTTTTATGAGTTGTTTTTGACAAATGTGAATGTTTTACACAAAGGAGGCACTGCTGAAAACCAGCTTGCATTCCGGGAGAAAATCTGAATGTATGGTTGAGTGACCCATATGTGAAAAGAATCAATGTTATAAAAAAAGATCTATAATTTTTTAACAATTTAATGAAAAATAAATGTTTTAATTGTTACTTTTACTCTTAAGGCGCGGTTTACCCGCTCAAAAAGAAGAAGATGGCGAGAGATGTAATTACGAATGTTAGAGAGAGCGCGCTAATATTAAAAACGAAAAAATTGTGAAAATGTTTAATAAAACACGACTCGTTTAAAATAGAGCAAAAATCTCGTGAGTAACATCTAAAATAGCATTTAAAGAAACATTGTGAATTTTTTCATATATATAACTTCTAAAATAAGTGAAAAAAACGTGTTTATAATAATTTACGGAGCATAATTTGCAATTTTTTTTCTATCGAAGGAATTTCATATAATTTGCATTTCGGCATGGGGAACGTCTAAATATTATCTTCAAAAATAACATATTTTTTAAAGAGCTTTAAAACTTAAAGTTTTTAAGTAAAATATGTAATAAATCGGTAGAAAAGCGGGGTGCAGCGGCTTAAATGTAATTTCGTTTAATTTTAAAACAATTAGAGTCCTTGCAGTGCACCTTGGGGAAGTACCCCTTTTTTATTGTCATGTAAAGAATATGAGTTACATTTATACATATATATTTTATGGAATATTATATTTAAGGTCATCAATGGTCAAGTTGTATACTTTATCAAAAAAAAAAACTATTTATTGTAAGGGGGAAAGCGGTTGGTCCCCTCAAATGTAAATAACTTTGATACGGTCGATTAAATGAAAATATTTTTAGTAATTTTTTTCTTTCGTCGTATCTTAATTATCATTTATTTAAATATCGCAGGCTAATTAATTGTTTCAAAATTCTAGAAAATACAGTAAGAACACTTTTCGTATGACGTAGGGCACGTCGTTATGTTCTTATCCTAATTGGATCCAAAAATGATGGGATTCTTACAACATAATACTTAAGAAAAAAAAACGTTATTTTAGAGTTACGTGTCCATCGTCCAAGTATTATCTAAATATGACGAATGAACCTTAAAATTAACACCGAAACCAAACATATTGGTTTAAGAAAACATTTATCAAAAATAAAGTGCATTATCTCACAGTCGAAAGATCGCAAGAGGCACAGCTTTTTACCTTTTGTTTTTCTGCCCGGAGCAAATTTGTTTTCCAACAAGTTTGTCCTAGCGCTCAATAATAATTATTCAAACACGAATTTTAGGCAGTTGAAATATTTTCCGAATGTGCTTTCGCGAACTTTATAATTAAAAATTTAATCAGCAATATAAATATTTAAAATATATATACACCTAATAATGCCTAATAAAAAATCTTAAGAGACGAGTCTGGTCCAGCCGATCCCAAAAATCGACTTTGTTGCCTAAAAATATTCCTGTATGTGTGGAGAATATATTGCCTAAGTTATAGCATCAAATTCGATCTTGAAATATAGTTAGAAGCAGTGCGCGCCAAGCAGATAGAACGGAAAACGGCGCGGCCTGGTTGGTTACAAGCGAAAATTTTAAACGCGTTTTTCTCAAAATCGCGTTCTTCAAGTTGGGTGGAATCATAGCTCACGATTCGCTTCATTCAAAGTTTAAATTAAAGAAAATTAAATTTATATGCGGACGAATCTCAACTTATGAAAAATTATTATTATAGGACAAAGTTATTGCAAAATTAAGGCCGATTTTTTTTATCGACTTTCATTTTATATCCGCCATCTATGCAATCAACAACTTTTTTTGCAAATTTTGCTTCATGCGCATTCTACATTCATACTATAAGAATTTTTTTTACTTTCACGTTTCAGATAATTTCCAAGTCCAGTCAAGTTAAACACGAAAAGGGAGTTGTGCAAATGGTCCAGTCATTCTGAATTTTTTTATATGTTGTTAGGACCTAAACCAATATTTAAAAAACAGTTTTCCAATTTGCAAAGTTCTGTGCGAGCGGCGGTGGACCCAAAAAACTAAGAAATTTTCGGACTCTTTTCAGTTTTTGCTCAATATCTCAATATCAGTGAAGGAAGGGTCTGATCGGTATAGTCAGTATACGTACTTTTAAAGTAAACTAAATTTTCTACAATTTAAAATCAAAATGAGTTAAAAGCCATTGATCTTCGAAAATAGGCCATTTTTTCCAAAAAGTGAAATTTTTTCGAAATGATCACTTATTTTGTGAAATATTTTCTAAAATACGCATCCCACGTATGAAAAAAAGTTGTAGTAAATTTAATTAGCTTTCATTTGAGACCAGGTTGACCGGTCTGTAGACCTAGCGGTTAAGGTATCCGGGATTCCAGCCGATTTGGTTGGACCCTCCAATTGCAGCCGTTATATCTGTACCTATATAAAGATATTCAAATCAAATTTTCAATATGTACCTTCACATATAACAAAAGTTTCGTGGACAAAAATAAATTTTATTTTATTTAAAAAATCACTCGGATGGACCAGACTCCCCCCTTAAATACATTTCTAGCAAAACAACTCGAAACTATGTCACGAAATAAATTACGACAACACTTTTGCCACAAAATGAATTACTATTAGGTAGGGTTATTTTTAGATTGAATTTAGATATTAGAGAGCTAATCTATTGTAATTGGTTATTATATATCGATGGTTTACTAATGACACGTTGAACACTAGTTTAAATTGGACAGAATATTCCCTTTTTGCAATCTTAACAAATAGCTAGATGTTACCTATGTAACACATATAATTACGCTGTTAGTAAATATATAATTATTCAATTTCACCTCCATCATAGGACAGCTGGTTTTTAATAATAATAATTTGAAAGTCATCGTGTTGGTGGTTTCAATATTATGTTGTGATAATCAAACAGCTACTAACAAAGTAAAAAGCTGTTTGTGGAAATCAATGAAAGCTGAAAAAGAAAGTTGAGATAAGACATTAATGACTTAGCATGTTGAAAAGTGGATCATCAAGATGTCTGTGTAACAAGTAATGAGTTAATTATAATCTTATTTCTTAAATTCTATTCAAGAATTTATTGTAAGTAATTTTTTTTTTTGGAACAATGTAATGAGTCCCTTTGATAGATTCTCCCATCTTAACAGACGGATTGCAATCTTTAGAGCAGACGCGACGGATGGGAATGCTATCCTTGTTCTACCGGTATTACATTGAGGAACAAGCGTCATTGATCCCTTCGTGCTTAGTCCGGAAACACGCCAAAACGCGTGCCCAACATATGTACACGGTTGACATTTGTCACATGAGAACGGGTCGCTTCTTAGACTCGTTCTTGTGTTCAACAGCTCGGCTGTGGAACGATTTGCCGGCCTCCGTGTTTCCTCCTTCCTACAACATGGGTCTCTTCAAGACCAATGTTCATTCCTTCCTCTCCTCAAAAAGACCCTCCATACAGCATCTCAGATGACATAGGCCCTGAGGGAAATTATTTTCTTTAGGGCTTCCTGTGTAGAGTTAATGTAAAAAAAAAAATTAGTAAAATCTCAAAATGTAATATTTAATCATCGTCTTAGTACATGTCCAAGCCACCTCAGTTGCGATTTTTTTATGAAGACTAGCAGTGGTTCAATGTTTAGATCATCTCGTCGAGTTTCTTATATGATCCCATTTCTTAACCCTTGCCACTCCTCCCAAGTACTTTATTTCGGCAGATAGGAGCAGAGAGGAAGATACTGAGTGCGATTCCAGATAGTAGAGATCCAGTGGGCCGCCCCGGACACAGTTGGGCGAGGCAACTTCAGAAACTGTGTGAGGAGAGAATGGGACTGCCATGGACGGAGGCCGAACAAACAGCGTAAGACAGGGACGCCTGGAGCCTTGTCGATGCAAATGGGTGGCCGACCCGAATAGGACAAGGCGAAGAAGATGATGATGATGATGCAACATCGACTGTCAAACGAAAAGTTGAAATGGTCACATCTAGGAATTGAACCCAGAATCTTAGGCTTGGCGGGGCTTTGCTCTGAACTAATCGACCCTATCCCCTTCGGACATATTTAATTGCGTCATATACTTTGTATGCGTAAGATGGTTTTTTTTTTTTTTTTACAATAATAATGTTACATTATCAGTTTTATGGTACATTATCAGTTTTTATGGTTACCCAATCAGTAGAGAAATATTCTCGGGTCTAATTGGGGAGCTAGTCTATGTACTTATAATTTGTTACAAAAATGAAAATAAAATACTGTAAGATATTACAAAAAATTGTAAAATTAGAAAAATACATATTATTCTAGAAATATAATATCAGCAAAATATTGGAAACAGATTGTATCTGAAAATCATCGATACAAATAAGATAATCTGTTGCTTATCTGTATAAATACAACGCGAGTTTTTTTTTAAATTTAAGATAGTTTTTCTCACTTTTTATTGCATTGGGTAATTCGTTATATAGCTTTGGGCCTACGTATTCATAATGGTGTTGTGCAGCTGGTGTAAGAATATGAGTAGTAGACAAAGAGTGTGTGCCAAGACTGAGTTGTTTGATGGTCCGTCCTCTCTGCCTAACCCCGCGGGGAAACGGCATGATGGTTAGTTAGTTAATTACATACTTTTACTTTTTTTAAGTGAATACCTCACAAGAGTCCCGTCTGAAGCCAGGGAAGCTATGGCATCCCCAATTGAGATGTGTAGTGATGCTGAAGGTAGTGGTGTCTTTTATTTTAAACATTATATTGTGTTTTTACTTGTATTTTGAAATGAAAACTTCTTTAGCACCCTTGCGATTTGAAACTCAATGAAACGAAAAAAAATCACAACAATTCTCGCGCGGTAAAAGAGAAACCTTCAGAAAACTAAAATAGACATGAGTGGGGGAGCTACGAAGCACCGCACAGAGATGAGACCGATCATACCATCTAATTCTCTCGCAGGCTAAAGCCTATAGCTGTATGTGTTTGTCTCTTTTCAATGTCGCTATTTTTCGTTTCATCGAGTTTCAAATCAAGAGAAAGAAGATTTTACTTCAAAATCAACATTAAAAAGAGATAAACACATACATCTATAGAATTTAGCATTCAATTGATATCCTCTTTGTGCGGTACTTCGTAGCCTCCCCACTCTTGCCTACTTTAGTTTTCTGAAGGTTTCGCTTCTATTGCATGTTAACTGTACCCTTGTATTTTTTTTTGTAAACTGCTATGTTATAAATTGCACCTGCTCTCAACACAGTAGTTCCTAGTAAAACAGACATCACTTGACATCACAAACTCGTAGAAAATCATGATGGAAAAAAAAATAATAACCGGGAACCTTTCAACTGCTAAAAAAAACAAAATGGCGCTGAATGGCCATTTGATAAGTTTACTCTTTTTTTCCTTTTTTAAATAATGGGATATGGAGCTCCGGGCCAAAAAGGCCCCTTTCTTTTTCATAATGAGTTTATAATAAATGGTTGTTGAAAAAAAATGTTTATTTTATTGGTTGTGAAAAAAGTGGACAAGGCTGCAATATTGGGAAGTTATTCTTTGCGCAGGATTTGTTTAGAGTTTGGGTTTTTTATGTGTGGTACGTACTTTTTGGTCGTAGGTACCGGGCGAGGCAGTTTATGGACGCGTTTTCATGGGTGGGAATTCCCGCATAAAATGTTTCCGCGAGACTTAAGATGAGTTTTTTTAATAAGGGGATTTCAGAGTATTTGTGGAGTTGGGTTACCCGTATCCATTTAGGGGCCCCAGGGCTATGCCTATGGCTTTATTCTGAAATGTTTGAAGTTTTTTTAAATGAAACTGAAGCGTGGGCCCAGATGGGGCTGATAATTATAAACAACTGGGCTTAGGATATGGGGTGGTATTTACCTGCTGTGGTGACCGCCAGTAGCAGCGCCAGGAGCGCGCCCCGCCACTCCATGCTGTGTGCGCTAGAGCTGCGCCCCGCCCATAGGAGGCCCCGACTGGCCCCGACTTTACCAACGAACTGCTCCCCTGCCCCTGGGGACCCTGAAACAACACACAATCATTCATGAATTAAAATCTTAGATAAATATAGAATAACATTGGGAGAGGTGTTAGAAGGCGGAGGAGAGGTGGAACAAACCCAAATCGGCAGAAGAATTGGTAATGGTGTAGAACACATAGGGGTAGGGGGATTTAGTTATGGAATTGTCAACGACTTAAATATAATTGTAAATGTAACAATTTTTTATTGAAACATTTATTGGATATCCAACACGTCTGCCATAGGTCCCCCAAAGTGGTTCGCTTCGTTTACTGTTGGTGATTTAGCAGCGTTTGTCAAGATCTTGGCGGCGGATATGTCTGCCCACCTACTGCATGGCGTGTTGGATCTAAGAGACTGGTGAGGCCTTCTGACCTGTTCAGCGGGACTCTCTCGACGCACCGCCTTGCAACGCACTTAGAGGGATAAATTCATACATCCGTCACTCCTGGACACATACATATTATAAATTAAAGTTCTCTGCCGCTCTGTTCTCCGCTCTGTTCTCCGCTCTGTTCTCTGCCGCGTCTGTCTGTCTATCTGTTCGCGATAAACTCAAAAACTACCGCACGGATTTTCATGCGGTTTTCACTATTAGATAGAGTGGTTCATGATGAAGGATTAGGTATATATTTTGTCAAGGTTTTATGTAAATTGGTTGAAATATATAATACATAAAGATAATGTCTATAAGTGGTGGACAAGCGGACTGGCAAGCGGGCAGTGTGGATTTGATTTGTATGCAAATCTACAGTTTTATTTCGAGTTTGATGAAATTTTGCATACGTAACCTTCAAAACAAGACTGTCTACATTTTATTTCAAAAACTCTGTATAAAGCCCGGGCATCGCCGGGGACTTCAGCTAGTATTATTATACATGGAACATATTACGATAATAAAAAAATAGCAATTTGTAAAAATTATAATTTAATAATTATTATAATTTCGGGGGGCCAACTGTCGGGGAATCAATATAGGGTCACCGAATTTAAAAGTTGGGTTAACAACAAGATCAATTTTTCACTTCCAAAGTTTGTTATTGAGTTCACCACGACTACTGTTCAATAGAATGTCGTGACTGAAACAGACTTTCACCTTCAGTTCAAAAGGGTTTCCTAGAAGTGAGGCGGTCATCTTCAAATGGAATGCAATTAATAAATATCAAATATGGTATAATAGGATGGGGGGGCGCTTATAAAACCCACACACTATCTCTCTACGTTGTTCAAAAAAATTTTAAATAATATTTAAAAAATCATTTTTGTATCCTTCTGAACTTATATTTAAAGAATTTAAGTGCAGTAACTTAAATACTCTGTTCCTGTATCACTCAACTTTAAAAGTGCTAAAGAAGATATTTTAAACAAAGCAGTACCGAAACAAAGCAAATCTCAGGCAAAAATACGTGTTACAGGTTCCGATATGCAAGAAAACTTGGGGTCAACAAAACTACAAACTCCTAGAAACAAATTTCTTCAATAAATTGCCAAAAAATATAATGTCACTTAAAAATAGCCTCAAAGAATTCAATACAAATTTTAAAAATATACTGAAAACTTCAACTAAAAAATAATAATAATTATAAAATAAAATAAATTTCAAAAAAACTTTTTATTAAAATTAAAACTATATACCTAATAAAAACAACAATAGTAACGAAAATTTTAATTTAAGAGCGTTTAACCAGCCAGCGGCCGAAAATCCACATTTCGTCGAAAGTTCTTGTTCTTACGATCGTTACAATGAGAAAGATTAATTATTCTCCGTACCAGCTTTTTAAAATTGTAACTCAATATCGATTTTATTCTATTCCAAATTTGCTTTAATTTATATCTACATCCAAAAAAGCGTGACGATAAAACTATTCAAATAGTGTACTTTTTGTAATTATTTTTTGATTATAAGTATTTATCATTTTTCAATAATGTCTAAGTTAAATAAGAATGTTAAAAAAATCTGAAATATATTAGTTATTCAAACGGACCAATTTTCTTATTTAAACTAAAATTAAAATTCTAAAATATGCGATACCCAGATAATGTATTGATTTGTTTTACTGCTTGACTATATGATTGGAAATGAGTGTGGTATAATACAAAATCTTTTTTGAAAATTTAACAAATTTTCCAACGACCTATGGTATAACCTTATTATACTAAAAATAAACATTTTTTCTCAAAATTTGCAACTTGCGGATGCTAGATAAAAGAACAATCTTTCGAAATCCATTTATAATTTTTTTGTGGAAAAGAGTCAATGCGTCTAAAATCTGATTTAAAAAGGACATATTTCTGGTTTTCTCTGGTAATAAACACCTTCCTCCTGTACGCACAAGCATTTCTTTTTTTGGAAGTACATCTTTTTTAAATATTTATTTAGATACAAAATCAGGAAGATGAAATGTTCACTAAAATACTTGTAATCATTATTCTGTCATCAATTATGTTTATATTTTGTGGAAATAAGTAAATGTGTTTTATAAAAAAATTGAAAAATCAGAGTGTGTAATTACACGCGATAGACATGAAACCTTCAGAAAACTAAAGTAGACAAGAGTGGGGAGACTACGAAGCATTTTTTTATAAATGTGAAGGATGATTTTTTCCGTATTTTTGTCGTCAAATTCCAGTACCTTTTCCTATAAATTTGGTTATCTTATTAGTGTTTGTGTTTTCTTCTTCGGAGTCGCTAGCTATCATTTTCCTTTGCCTGTACATTTTGGAGTGGATTGAATATTGGATTTTTATTTTACAAAAATAAAGATATTTAATTTATTTTGGATTTCGTAGGATTTCAAACCTTGGTCCGCCGAAAGGCGCAAGGAGGCTTGCATGGGGCCGTGGATTTATCCTATTATATAACCCAGTACCCGTGAAATAAATAAGCATTTTGTTGCTTTCTCATTCTCTCACGAGCTAAATCCTATACATGTATGCGTTTGTCTCTTTTTAGTGTCGCTCGCTTCCGTTTCATCGAGTTTCAAATCACAACGATGCTAAAGAAGTTCACTTCTCTACATCTCTACATATTATAAATTAAAGTCCGCCGCGTCGTCTGTCTGTCTGTTCGCGATAAACTCGAACACTACTGAACGAATTCTCATGCGGTTTTCACAAATAGATAGAGTGTTTCGTAAGAAAGGTTTACGTATGTAATTTATCAAGGATTTGTGTAAATTGGTTGAAAAATAACGATAATTGTTAGAAGTGTCGGAAAAAGTCAAGCCGCCTGGTAGCTTTCATCGAAAACGCTGCCTAATCCTTTGGGGATATAACAAAACAATGCATGGTAAGATATTCCTCTTTTATAGATCTACATAAAAGTCCGCGAAGCCATATATCTATCTTTTACGGATAGCTTACTATACCCACTCTATCTTCTAATAAAATGGTCACGTACTAAAATGGTCACGTAAATAAAATGGTCACGTAATAAAATGGTTACTATACCCACTCTATCTTCTAATAAAATGGTCACGTAATTGAAAAGTTATTTAGACGGATACAATATTAATGATTATTAACTTAAATAGTTATAAATTAAAGTCCTTCGCGGCATATGTCTGTCTCTTCGCGATAAACTCAAAAACGTCGGTGGTTATAAAGGTTGGATAACCATCCAGTAGATGACGTTGTGTTTTATTAGCCACAGCAACGCGTGGCCGGGTCAGATAGTTAAAAATAAACAACAACAAAAAAATTACCGTGACGCAATTTGTAACAAGGAGTAGTTTGAAAGAGTAGTAAAATAATAATAACAGGCATAACATTCGAACATATCTTTGTACATATCAAACTTGCTATCAAGCGTTGCTATTAGAAATCAACCAACTACACCAGAGTCTACTGTCTACTGTCTAGTCATTGGAGAAATTACCATAATATGACTATAAAAAAATTTAGAACATAACTATTTTCTCCGATAATATGTTGCTATAAAAATCTAATCATTGAATCCGCGAGGCACTTGAACAAAATGTTAAAAGACATCGGTCATAAAGACATTAAAGAGATTGATTGGATTAAATTTTTCTAAGAGGTGGCGTAGTTTTGCTGGTTTTTATGTCTAATGGAAATGCAATTAATTTACACGAGTCGATGCATATATGTACATTCATTGTTGCAATAAGCATTCACTGTTATTAGTTGTAAAAAACATCAAATATCGTTGAAAATTAATGGTGTGTAACGTAACGCATTGCTTTCTCTCTAAGAAAATTTGATGACTTTTCCCCTGATATCGATATTTTCGAAACGATTAAAAACATTTTCTTTATTTTTTTTTTACATTAACTCCACACAGGTGGCCCTGAGGAAAATAATTTCCCTCGGGGCCTATGTCATCTGGGTTGCTGTGTGGAGGATCTTTTTGAGGAGATGAAGGAATGAATATTGGTCTTGAGGACGTCATGCGCATTCTTGCTGGGACTACCAATCGATTGGAGAGGACTCCCAACCGTTTGCCATGCCCTTATTACTTATCTACTGTGTCTTCCTCCCAAACAGGTGCTTGTAGGATACGCTGGATACAATCACCCAGCGCTTGCCACCTCGTGGACTTTCACCAACCTGTCCCATTGTCTTGTCTATTTTTGTTATACTAACACATATTGTATCAGTATTTCCCGCTAAGCACTTGCATACTGCTTGCTAACAACGTATGCAAGGACATTGGAGGTCTAGTTTCGTTATCAAATGTAGAGTCGTTTTTACCAAAAAATTAGAGTCCTTGCAAGAGCCTTGAAGGGGTAACCATCTGTTACCTATACCAGGGGGGGTATGTGGTGGGTCCTCCAATGGTCTTGAGGAGACCCATGTTGTAGGAAGGAGGAAACACAGAGGCCGGCAAATCATTCCACAGCCGAGCTGTTGAATACAAGAACGAGTCGAAGAAGCGACCCGTTCTCATGTGACAAATGTCAACCGACTGTGCACCGGTGACGAAGGGCTCAGTGACGCTAATGAACACGGATAGCATTCCCACCCGACGCCTGTGCTCTAAAGATTGCAACAGACGGATTGCAGATGGGAGAATCTATCAAATGTAATATTTAATTGGTGACATAATGAAAATATTATGAAAGAGATCTTTTTTTACAATAGCACCACACAGGAGGTCGTGAGGAAATTAATTGCCCTTAGGGCCAATGTCATCTACGGGTATGTTCTAGCAAAGGAAGGAGAGGAAGTTCTAGGAATGTAAAAGATATGATGGGTGGTTAGAAATCTGGGGGCAATGGGTGCAGAAGTGCCGGACACACGAATCTACCTCTCTCATTACGGTGCAAAGCGATAAGTCGTGAGAGTCCGGCTGGAGAGGTCTAGGTAAGGTCTCCCTCAGCCAGCCTCTCCCAAATCTGGCCAGCCACACAGTAGGTGGGCAAACGCATTCGTCCCCAAGACCTAGACAAACCTCATCCCATAAACCGGGCACCCCTGATAAGATCACCAAACGTAGCGAACCACTGGGAAGAAGTGGTGGTTATCCAAAAAATGGTTCCCAGGGCAGCGATACCGAGACTGAGACGAGAGACCAGCGAAATTAAGAGAAGAAATAAACACACATAAAAAATAAAAAGGTTTCAGTCGCAACTGGGACTCAATCCCATATCTTCCAGTCTTACCAGAACTGGCGTTCCTACCAATTGAGCTATTACCACCTAATTATATAACGTCATTTTTTATCAATTTCATAATCAATCACACAAAAAAGATAGCAGCCAAAAATATAGGAAATAATTGAAGATAATGGTAGTAATTCAAAAATTAAGTACCTTTTATAAGGATGTATAATACAAGCCTTCGTATAAAATACTCTGCACCTGCCGTTATAAATATGCACTTATGGCGTCATATCTGACTAAAGCACTAAACTGAAAACATCTGACGCTGTGTATGGCTTCACGCAGCGTGGGAATGAAACATCTGTGCTAAACATCACTAAAACTAGAACACAAAGACGGACAACTGAAAGATCCCTCGTCAACTCTTTTTCATCAATGTGACGCGTGTATCAGATGCATAGATAATAGAAACAACTTTAGATATGGCATAGAAGCGTGCCGACCATCTTTATGTGAACACCGCACAAGAGTTACAACTGCTCCCAGCCAGTGAGATTGAGAATAAGCTCCTTCCCAATATTAATCCATTTAAAATTAATATATAGGTATTACCGTAGTTCTAGAGACAATCAGTGACGTATCTAGGGGAGGGCAGCGGGGGCGGCCGACCGTGAAAAAAACTTACGAAGGTAGAATATTGCCACAAAAATATTTTTCGCATGAACACTGACTGTTATTTATATTTTCGTAGCTCATTGGCTCGGTCGGTAGGGGATTCCCCAAAAATTCTTATTTTCTTTCCTAGCTCTAACTCGGTTATTGCACGGTTGGGGATTCCCCTAAAATAATCCTTGCTTGTCACCTGCGTCATTCTCATTTCATTCGTACATTGTGATTGGCGTGAGCTCGTAAAGTTAATTGTTACCTATTGATTGAACGTGAATTAGTTAAAAGTTGTTATTCTGTTTATTTTCTATAAGCGTTGAAAGCATCCTTCAAAAAAAGGTAAGGGTGAATTTAATACTTCGTTAATTTTTTTGTAATAATATGGCAAGGTACTGTTTAATGTACAATTTATTTTATGTACTGGCAATTTTGAATGCTGGTCACACCGGAAAGACTAGATGTAGTTCCACATGCTACCGCAAAATCATTCCGTCCCGAATTGTCCTGGTGTGTACAGCTATCAGATTTAGCCCCGCAACTTTCTGATATTAATATTGTGTCGCGATTGTGTTTGACTATTACAATAAAAAGAGAATCTATCAAAACCTTCTAATCATTTATTTAACTCCCGTGACACATATGATTTGGTAAGATTAACACCTTCCATATTGGTGACCCTCGACGCTGAACTCCATGAAACCCGTTTTCCTTCCCGCTGAAATTGAGGTACCTATCTCCACATCTGTCGCAAAACCTCCACCTGTACCTGTAAGAATGACTACAACTAGGTCTGGTCGGACAGTTCGTTTCACAGACAGATACCAGTCTGCATAGACATAGAGAATCAATGGCATATATTTTTTAAAATATAAACGCCAATCATAATACCCGAAATATTTTATTTAATATTAGTTAAGGACATTATCCAAAATACAGTTTGAGGATTATTATATTAGTATTATTATTATATTAGTGATATGTTCACGTTCATTTTTGAGGTGACACCAAGTTCATTCTTGAGTGACACCACATTCATTCTTGAGGTGACACCACGTTCATTCTCGGGGTGACACCACGTTCATTCTTGGTTGAGATGACACCACGCCACTGGAGACAGTGTCTTCATGTATTGAGTAGGTATATAGTGTTTATATGCAGTTCCAATATTTACAGATTGGCGCAAAATTAATCATTCAATTATGTTTTTGAATAACTTTTTCACTAAATATGGCAAATGGCATCATGGATGTTGTCGTATGCAAAAAAAATTTTTTTTTTCAAAAATAGGTGTTTTGTACGAAGATTTTTCAGGAAATCGATGCGGCGCACCGCCAATCTGAAACTTCCTGAAATTTTTTATACAAAAAACTGATTTTGAAAAAAAAAAATTTTTCGGCTACAACAATCAATAATGCCAATTTTTAAATATTAGAACTCTAGCACACCCAAAAGTCACAAGCCACCACTGCTTGGAATATACTACACGTGATCACCGGGGGGAGGGAGGGGGTTAAAAATTGCAAAAAGTGGGTCACGTAGTATGGGTACGTTCCCCAAGTGGAAAAGATGACATCCGTCAAGTGGCTGCCCCCAGTGTTGATACACATTTGTGCCCATTTTATCGCATTTTCCAAGTCTTTCCGCAAGATTTCCGGTCAAATATTCTCCCTAAGGGCTGCGATTGTCTGAGGCTTGTTGGCATAAACCCGCGATTTCAAGTAGCCCCAAAGAAAGAAGTCTGGGTTGGTTAAATCGAGCGATCTTGCTGGCCATGCCAAATCGCCAAAACGGGAGATTACGCGACCAGCTTACCAACCGCTTCCTTCAAAATATCCATTGTGGCTCATGCTGTGTGTGCGGTTGCACCGTCTTGTTGAAACCACATGTTCACCAAGCCCCGCTCATCCAATTTCGGCAGTAAGAAGTCATTTATCATGGCCCTGTAGCGTTCACTAGTAACAGTGATCGTAATGCCAATGGTGTCCTAAAAAATACGGCCAAATCACTCCTCCCGCGTGATCGCCGCACCACACAGTAGTTTTGAGTGGATGTAATGGCTCTTCATGCATCACACGCGGATTTTCAGTGCCCCAGAAACAAAGATTTTGCTTATTGACGTAACCGCTTAAGTGGAAATGCGCCTCGTCGCTTATGATGACTTTTGACACAAAATCGCTAAAAGCGTTAAAGCTAAAATCGACTCAATTATTCCACGCTTTTGCGGAGTATAGCGCTTCATTGCTTGTCTATTTGTATACTGCAGCTATCTACAAATGTCAAATATGATTAACATAGCATAACATAACAAAAATCCAAAATTTCGGTCCAAAAGCTAAACTTAAGTTTTAGCTTTTGGACCGAACAGACATGCGAAAGCTATCAGTTTGAGACAAAAACTCAAGACATAAGGCCTCTGAAGATGGACAGTGTGATCTGTCCGAAACGTCAGGAGTTAAAAAGTCCTTTTAAGGACTACGTTACGCGGGTAAACCGAGAAAACTGTTCTACATCTTACACCCGTGAAAACCTTAATCATAACATATATATATATATATATATAGAAATCTTAGCGAGCGCGTGCACAACAAATCATCAAAGTTTTATCGCAATCGGATAAATGTTACAGTACCTAAATAATTTCATAACGCCAGAGCTCACCATTATACAGGGTGAGGGACGTACTTGATTTATTTTAACCAGTGATTCCTGACATTATTTGGAATAAAAAATTTAAATAAAATTTTTGTCTCCGGTGACACTTTTGATGTTTTTTTTTCTACAAAAACATAAAATGGTATGTGTTAGAAGGTTGGAGGAGGGGTTAGGCGTTGGTCGTTTAGTCGGCTGAGTGGCCAGTGACAAAATACGAAAGATATTTATTTTTTTTTATTTTGAAGAATTTTTGATGGAGGTGTTTAAAACGGTATACCGCCCGACGCTTAATTACGGCCACCAGATATGGATGCTAAACGAGTCCAAGCTGTCGAAATGAGGTACTTGAGAGGAGTGGCAGGGGTTACGAAATGGGATCATATAAGAAACTCGACGATCCGAGATTATCTAAACATTGAACCACTGCTACTCTACATAGAAAAATCGCAACTGAGGTGGCTTGGGCATGTACTAAGAATGTCTGACGACCGAATTCCGAGGAAGATACTGAGTGCGATTCCAGAGGGCAGACGCCCAGGGGGCCGCCCCAGACACAGTTGGGCGAGGCAACTTCAGAAACTGTGTGAGGAGAGGATGGGACTGCCGTGGACGGAGGCCGAACAATCAGCGCAAGACATGGACGTATGGAGGAGCCTTGTCGATGCAATGGGTCCCCCACCCGAATAGGACAAGGGGAAGAAGATTATGATGACTTTTGAAGAACAAAAATTGAAAAAAAAAAAAACTTACACCTGGAGGAACGTGCCGAAAATATGGTATATATTATATTAAATTAATAAAATGGTGAAATAATACAAATTAATCAAATAAAATTTAATTAAATGAAGACAATATTAGCGAAACTCAATCGAAAATCTGGAGACAGAAAAATCAGAAAGAGATGTTGGCACCTCTGGGACTCAACCCTAAGAAAATTAAGATAATGTTGGTAGTTCTTAGTCGAAGTACGATACAGTTATAGGTTGAGATATAGACACTACTGTTTCGCTAATATTGCCTTCATTTAATTAACTATAAAAATTTAGGTTTTACTCATAAAGTTAAAAATTAAATTTAATTGAGCACGCCGGATTTGAACCGGATTGCTAGTCGAGAGCCTTTCCCTCGACCACGGAGGGCATCGTATAGAATAGAAGTCTGTTTGAAAGTATACGAACAAAAAAATCTAAAGCATAGCCTTCTGATGTCAGGTAGAAAGAAGTCTGCATTGAATATTGTATTCGCGCAGTGAAATTTTCCTATCATACAACATAGAACATTGGTACAGTAGTACTTCGAGTCGCTTTATAAATTAATAATAGGTAATATGGTAATTACAATTCACCTGTCACTTCTCTATACATGTTCATTCTTATTGATAACTCACTTCTTCCATACTTTCTCTGGTCTCAATCTGAGTTCTGGACCAGATATTATAACATTATCATATATTTCACACAACGGAATACGGACTATTACACAGGTCCGCCGTAATTGGTCGCGCAGTGTGAACCGCACGCGGGCGGCACGTTCAGGGGGGCCAAATACGGTAATTCGCGTTTTCCAATCATATTTTTATTTATTTATTTATTACATGTTACATAATTAGTATATTTGCTTGGGAAGATACATTAGGTCACCATACTAGGCAGCTGCCTGTATCATGGTGACCAATGGAGGATAGTTATTTCGAAGTGAAGTCTAGTTAAGTGTTAACATATTTAAGTAAAATTATTTAAAAAAATTATAAATTAATATCATTCATTTCTTATGACAAAAATCTTTTTTGAAAAAAAAAAAACAATATTTCTTTAAGTACGAACTAAATGTAACCTAAGTAAATATAAAGAGAGTATGTGAGTTTGAATTGTGATAAATAGACGAGAACTAGGTAAGTACTGGAGCAAACTGAATGCAATAAATATTTTAAAACAAGAACAATCATTACAATATTATGATAAAAACTGACTTGAGAATTTGCAGTACTTATATTTTTTCCAAGTTTTATTATTATTGTGATATATATTACTGTAAATGTTGTTGCTAGTAGATAGTATATGCGTGTGTGGTATAATTGATTCCTGTTTACAATCTGAGAAAATTGGGCAATATTATAAGAAATAACACATTTTATAACACATTTTAACACATTTTATCGTAAAATATCTGTAAAATATCATGGTGGTGGTGTGACTAATGAGACAAAAACAAAAAACAATCGATCTAAATAATAATAATAAGAAGGAGGATAGTACATTATTTTGAGTATGTGTTATCTTGTCGAAAATCGTGGTATGAATCATGAAAAAACCAGGGAAAAAAGTTATGATTATAGAATTAACAATATTAAAGTATATTAAAACAATATAATGCATAATAGCAAGGTAAGTATATCTGTTGGGAATAGTTTGGTGAGATAAATAAGTTAACATAAGGATGGAACTAGATTAATAAGCGAAACATACCATAATGCGAACGGAAAGGTGAAAATGATTTTGTAGTGAGTTTGTTTATCAGATTTAAGTAGTACACATTGAGTATAATAGAATAACGGATAAAAGCATATAATGCAGACATTAGTATCCAGTATAGTGGAGTGATGTAGCTGCACAGTACTTTGTATCGTCAGTCACTAAATTAATTAAGTAATTGACGTTTTTCACGGACCAGGTCAGCAATATTATTTATTGAAATTATCTTGGAGGTATCAGTTTGTCTCAAAAAAAAGATTTGGAATGGTCCAATATTCCAGAATATTACACAACATTCGAGAGTGTTCTGGAATGTTCCACAATGATCTAGAGTGTTCCCGAATGTTCCACACTATTCCCGAACATTCAACAAAATTTCAGAATTTTCAGGGATGTCCTGGAATGTTGTGGAATGCTCTCGAATACTCTCGAATACTCTCGAATGTTCTGGACAATTCTAAAAATTTCTAGAATGTGAAACTTCCAGCCCTTATATCTTCAAAAGCGCGCCCTTCAGTTAAAAAGGAAACCTTCTTCATGGATGGGGGATAGAGGGCTACCACACCGTACAACCCCCTTGATCGTACCGGGACTCGTTTCTGAGTTTTAGCGGCACGCACATTGTAGTACACATTCTTTTATAATATATTGATTATATATAAACAGGCTGGAACCCAACCATAATACTCGTTTTTACTTTAATGAGGAACTTATTGGTTTTTTTTTTTACATTCACATTGTAATTTAAGAACTTATGATAGAATACAGCATTTAAAAAATGTACGCTACTCTTCCAGACACAAGCTAATGCTTCCATGGAAGAGTGGTATTAATTAAGATATTTGAACATGAATGTACGCAAATTATTACATAATCTAAATGTACATTATATTTTATATGCTAAAATAAAAAATAAAAAATAATAATAAAAATAATAATTGTACCTAAGCATACAAATAAATATGGACAAAGAACGTTAAATTTCATGATTCCCAGTTGTTTAAATATGTTAATGCTGAAATTAAAAACTGTGCCAAAAAAAAAACAATTGGTGAATTTACTGAAGACTTGGCTTACTGAAAGAATTAATTTGTATTAGCTTACAATGACATATTATTCCAAAGACTTTAAAATTGTTATTTATGTTTTCATAATTTTTCTTTTCTCTATATTTCTGTAAAAATTTTTATTTTTATTTTATAAAATTGTAACTATGAACTCACTATAATAAGATATTTAATGTAAAGAACCCGTTAGACAAACTTCGAAAAAGTAGTTTATCGGTACTTTTTTGTCTTATATTTGTAAAGTGTGTAAAATAAATAATTAAAAAAATATATATAAAAAAAATCATTAATGGAAAAATCGTAAACATAGAAAGTGCCTAAGGAAGGGAGTAGGGGCAGCTTTTTTATTATTGAAAGAATAGATAATACATCAACATAGATAATAATCAACAAACAAGTCCTGCTGAGCCAATTGAATTGGCTTGTCCCTTGCTTTAGTTTCATATACATTTTTAAAATTTAAAATTTCCATCTTATATTTTCAGATTCAACTTTTTTTTCCGATAGCCAATTTTTCATCATATATTTAACCATATTCATAGAATAACATTGCTTTATAATGTCAGGTAATAAATTAAATATCTTCGGTTGATGTAAAAATGATGGTTGTTAAATTTCGGAACTATTAACCCGTCGCGACGGGTCATTGCGCGTGAATCTAGCGCTGTATTTATGTTATAATTTCTCTTTACTTACGCTTGGCATCAAGATACAGTCGGTTTTGCACGCGGGCGTTCAGACAGCTAGCGGCGGCCCTGTTAACACAGATGGTTGCAGGTAGAAAGAGTTTATATTTATGTTATTTATCTCCGAGTTTAAACACCAATTAACTACTCTCAGTGGCCATGCTAGTTTGCCGTTATTACGTTGATAACCGATATGATATTTTATGTTGGCGAGCAACGTGTCCAAATTCAAAATATCTTAAAATATTTACCTAATCATTTAAGACAATATTAGCGACTGTCAATCGCAAATTTGAAACAGAAAAAATAGAAATAAATACAGTCGCTTCTAGGAATTGAACCCAGGACCTTAATCTTACCGGGGCTCTGCTCTACCACTGAGCTAATTAGACCGTAATGCAGTTAAACATGATACTTTAACTGCATGGTACTTTAAATTAGAACAATTTGGGAGTTTGGGTACCGCCGCCCCGGCAACCATTTATTGGATAACCAACACCATTGCCATAGGTCACCCCAAGTGGTTCGCTATGCTTGGTGATTTAGCAGGGGTGCCCGGGTTCACGGGATGAGGTTTGTCTGGATCTTGACGATAGATGCGTGGCAGATCGGATCGTGAGAGACTGGTGAACGGAGACCTTTTGACCTCTCCACAGCACTATCTTGCACTGCAGTGGGAGGGATGGATTCATACATCCGTCACTCCTGGACATATTGACCCAGATTCCTACTCGACCTCACACCTTTTTCCTTCCCAAAACTTCCTTTCCTAAAAAGACCCTCACACAGCATCCCCAAAGATGACAAAGGCCCCTGAGAGGAATTATTTTCTTCGGGGCCTCCTGTGTGGAGCTAATGTAAAAAAAATCTAGTGCAGTTTACACGCGGTAGAAGCGAAACTTTACCAAAACAATCTCAACCAATACTTGAAAAGTGAGGTCATAATCAAAGCGACCAATGAGCGCAGCGCCTCTTTTAATTTCGGTTTTATATCTCAACCAATAGGAGAATTTAAAAGTGACATCATTATCAAAATGCCGATGAGCGCAGTTGATGTGTCGCAGGTGCACTAATCGTCATTTCAGTTTCATTTTCGCTTCAAAAAAGAACGATCAATATAATCTTCAATTTATAGTAGTCTTGTTACTCGCAAAGTTTATTGGCTTGCTCTTTATGCACGATTGCAAAATTCTTCCCGAACTAAATGCAATCTAGATAGGGTCTTGGATAAATATATCAAATTTTATTTAAAGTGCGACCTCTATTGACTTTTCTACCTCAACTCAAAGGGGGATAGGGTCGAAATATGTCAGTGGTAGGCCAGAGTCCCGGCAGTCCTAGGATCAATTCCAGGTTTTTCTGTTTCAAAATTTCGATTGATTGTCGCTAATATATTATCTTCAATGATTAAATATTTTAGATATTTTGGATGCGTTGCTCGTCAACCTGAGGACTCTAACTTTCAGAAACGCACAAACTCGAAGAAAAAGAGGAAGGTCACCATTTCACCAATGCGCTGGAGTTACCAAGTATTTTTTTTTTTTTTCATAAGTTTTTATTCCAGTAAAAAAGAAAATAACATTTTCACTTACTTAACTGGAATATTGAATTATGTACTTTTTACATTATATTATATAGTTTTTACATTACATAGTTTTTACATTTCATAACCTTAGATTGGTGTGATTACATTATATACTAACATTTACATGATATTATATTACCATATGATATTATTCACTATCACTACTTTGTTTTTTGTGAATAAACATGAACAATTTTTTTTTTAATTTGCACACACTTTTTCGTTTTTGATATCATCTGGAAGGCAATTATATAAATTGCCCCCCTCGTAACTAATTGATTGTTTACCGTAGTTAGTATGAATGGTGTTTAAACGTATGTTATCGTGTTTGTGTACTTGGAATGTTTTAATGAATTCTGTGTTTGTATGTATAATAATAATAATATTTGGATGATTTATATAGCGCCGTTTTTGTGAAAAATCACCTCAAGGGCGCTGTACAAACTTATAATACATTTCTAAAATCTAAAAAACTACAAGCTAGGCAAACAATTATAAACAACTTATGGCTAAAAATTGCATACATCGGTTCATTGATCACCGATACGAAAATATGTGTACAATATTTTGACCAATGACCGCGATGCTACCTAAAATTTAATGAAAACAGGACCATACTTACCTGGGAGGTCGCTTGAAATTAACACCGTATATTGTCCATTTAAAGAAATTTATGAGTTTATTATTTATTTTGTATATAAGGACACATATATTGTACTCGTATAGTTTTCTTAATGTTAGCAGTTTTGTTTCCAAATATAATTTTTTTGTGGATGTTTTGGATTCGTAGTGAAATAGTTTTTTGATTATCTTATTTTGAATTACCTGTAATTCATTGATGTATGTTTCATACGCATTTCCCCAGATTTCAATCAGGTAATTTAGGTGAGAGTGTACGAGATTATAGTATAAACTTTTTTTTAATCTAATTGGTAATAGATATGATAACCGGCAAAAAACGCTAATTAAGGGTGTGATTTTATCTTTTACATTTTGAATGTGTTGTTTAAAAGTTAAATGCTTATCGATGCACAGCCCAAGATATTTTTCCTGTATGTATCATCCCGTAAGTCGGTGTCTTTGGCTTTTCACTCGGCACAGAACCGCATAGGTGAGCCTTGTCCGTCATAAAACTGGAGTAAAGGTCACAAACCTCAGCAAAGGGTATAACCAGAGAAAATCGGAAATGTGTCATTTTTAAATCAAATTTTAGACGTAATGACTCTTTTCCACAAAAAATATATATATTGATTTCGAAAGATTGTTCTTTTATCTACTAAACGCATTATTAAAATTTTGAGAAAAAATGTTTATTTTTAGTGTAATAAGGTTATAAGGTTATACCATAGGTCGTTGGCAGATTTGTTAAATTTTCAAACGTAAAATCTTATTTTATAAGACATATTTCATAGCATGTAATCGTACATTATTGTAAATCAATACGCTTTCTAGTAAACGCATGTTTCAAAATTTTAATTTTAGTTCAAATAAAATCATTAAAAAAAATTCTTTATTTTCTCTATTTATTTACGGTCTTACAAATTAATATATTTAAGATTTTTTTTTACATTCTTAATGCTTTAACATTATTGAAAAATGATAAATACTTATAATCAAAAAATAACTATAAAAAGTACATAATTTTAATAGTTTTATCATCAGGCCTTTCAGCATTTTTTGATGTAGGTATAATTTAAAGCAAATTTGAAATGAAATAAAATCGATATTGAGTTATAATTTTTAAAAGCTGGTAAGGAGAATAATTAATCTTTCTCATTGGAACCGCCCTGTAGAAGAAGAAGAAGTAAGAAAAAATATTTAAACGAAGGAATGCTGACGTGCAAATATTCCGAGGAAACGTTTTCTACGCGTTCAAGAAAATATAGTAGAAATGAGACAATGCAAGAAGAGTAGAGCATGTATTTCTAAGTCAGCGTGTGCCGTACAGTACACAGACTACAGTAGTGTACAGTGGTGTGTGGTGTCTCGCTCTGGTTCCCGGCTGGGGCGATTCTTGAATAATCTAATCATTACTTTTTCACCGTTGTCCATTTTCACCTCACACGTCCAAACGTATTCGTATTGTTGTATTAGTAGGTATTCCTTACAACAGCTGCTATAAAACGACCGTTTAGTAGTAAAGTGAACAAATGCGCCGGGCGTCGTGAGTACAATTTGTCTGCTAGCCAAGTCCTCAATCATTGCGCTAGCTACATTTCCCACCTTACAGGGTGTTAAGGGAAGTACTTGACTTACTTTAACCAGTGATTCCGGACATTATTTGAAGTAAAACATTTAATGAAATTTTGACCTCCGGTGACTTTTTTTATGACATTTTTTTTCATTTTTATTCTTTCACATGTTGTCACTAGTCACTCAGCCGAGTAACCAGCAACCCCTCACAGTCCAGCAACCCTTCACCCAGACCCAAGTGTCCAATGCATACTGAATTTTTATGATATACGTTATAAAAACATCAAAAAAGTCACCGAAGACCAAAATTTCATTTACATTTTTTACTCTAAATAATGTCAGGAATCACTGGTTAAAGTAAGTCAATGTCCCTTAAAGCTCTGCAACCGGGCCCGAAAAGAAGAAGATGGAGAGATACGAAATTACGAATGTTAGAGGAGAGCGCTAACATTTACAGCGACAAAATCGATGCGAAAATAGCGAAAATGTTTAATAAAACACGACTCGTTTAAAATAGGGCAAAAATCTCGCGGGCATTATCTTAAACAGCATTTAAAGAAACACTGTGAATTTTTTCATACATATAACTTGTAAAATAACTGAAACAAATTTTTGGAGCATATTTTGCGATTTTTTTTTCTATCGAGGGAATTTTATATAATTTGCGTTTCGACGCGGGCAAATTCTAGATATTATCTTAAAGAATAACATATTTTTTTAAGAGCTTTAAAACTTACCGTGTTTAAGGGAAATATGTAATAAATCGGTACAAATCCGGTTTGCGGGCCCTTAAGAGGAACGTTTGCGCGGCTCGTTTCGGCCGGTTTCATACAAATCTTAATTTTGGATTTGAGATCAAACTACTTAACCAAACTGAAAAATCATTTTTGTAACCAGTAGGTATATCCAATATCTAGTACGGATGTGAGCTCCTTTATTTATTTTCGCTTTAAATTATAAGATATTCGCCATTAAAAATTTGTGTGTTTCATGATTTTAGAAGCAACTTGGACAATTATTTCACCTCATGACCTCATGAAACACTAAAATCTTTAATTTAATCTTTATAATTTAAAGCAAACATAAACAGATAGGTATTTGATTTACATTTTGATTATAAAAATAATTTAACACCCTGTGTAATATGAATGGTAGATGCTTTCAGTAACGCTCTGGTGAAAGACAATCGTTGCTTCAAATCGATTTACCAGTGTTTGGTGACTAGATATGAATAGCGAGTTACTTTTCCACCTTCCTCACCCCGCCTCATCTCCCTCACCATTATGTGCAGCCTCACATCTTACTCCAATTTGGGATGCCGTATTCTTACTGGCTCCAGACGGTCGGGATCAACTGGTAGGTACTCTTGTGCGGTATTCACATGAACTTTTGTAGGGTGACCCAATAGTTGACCCCCTGATAATTGGCCCCCGAAGCTATAATTATTATAATCTTATATTTTTGTGCTATAACTTATATCTTTATAACTTATATCTTACCACAAACTCCTCTCCTTTCTTTCCTTAAATCCTCAAAATTCAGGCGTTTTTGTCAGTAGGTAAAAATATTTCCGCTTTGCAATAAAATCCAATGGGATGGTGCAATGCTCTGTAGGGGAACCCACCAATAATTACCATCTTTGGGGATGCTGATTATGGAAGTTTTTTTAAGGAAAGAAAGGGGAGGAGAGTTCTGGGAAGGAAAAGGGTTTAAGGGATGGGTTGGAATCTGGGGTTCAGTGTGTCCTGGTCATCCGCCTCCAAGACCTAGACAAACCTCACCCCATGAACCCGGGCACCCCTGCTAAATCACCAAACGTAGCGAACCACTTGGGGTGACCTATGGCAGAGATGTTGGTTATCCAATAAAGGTTCCCGGGGCGGCGGTACCCATTCCCGCCTCCCAAATGATAAAAATAATTCTTAAAAAATTAACAAAGTTTCATTTTTTTGTTTTTTTTTTCAAACTTTGGTTTCATAAAGGTGTACATTTTAATTATTTTGTGGTTAGCTTTTAGATTTTAATATAAAGCGTGCAGTGGTGGTCCGCGAGTTTTCAGTGAGCTATAGTGCTACAATTGAAAAATACGACGTTGTTATTGATGTTGTTGTGGCTGAAAATATTTTTTATTTCAAAATTTCAACATTTTGTTCAGTATACCTATCTTCATACAAAAAGTTGAAATTTTGAAAAAAAAAATTCGTTTTCAGCTACATCAACATCAATAACGTAGTATTTTTGAATCTTAGCACTCTAGCTCACTGAAAACTTACTTACCGCCATTGAAAGCGTGTTGTTTTCTCTTTACAATACCGTTTAAATCATATTTCTCACTTTGATAGGGAAACAGAACGATTTCTATGAGACTTGTGAGCTGGGACAAATACGGTCTATTAATCGGTTAAAAAACCCCATATGACATCCCCAAAGATGACATGGCCACTGATGGAAATTATTTTCCTCTGGAGCCAATGGAAAAAAATGTGACGTGTCTTTTGAGGCAACCTAGCTCGTTATTTGTCTTCCACTGTCTGGAAATATTATCTGCAATCCAAGCAGACCGTCTAATCAAGAATTCACCTCCGTGGTAAGTGTTGTGAATTAACTAAGGTGGCTGTCGTGTTAGAAGCTAGAAGTAAGAGCACGTCATCGCGAAAGTTAAGCCAATTAAAAGATGCGGGACGTACAAAACTAGCTCGGAGTATCACTTCGTAACATCGTCTTACCGAAGAATCTAAAACGTCAGCTTTCTGTTTACTTTGACGATGGATAGTGTATTAGTATTTGGTACAAGTTGGTGCTGATAGGTGAAAAAAATTGGAGGCGGGTACGGGTACCGCCGCCCTAGGAAATATTTATTTGATAACCAACACCCTGCCATAGGTCCCCTCAAGTGATTCGCTACGTTTGGCGACTTACTGTGGGGTGCCCGGATTCATGTGGTGAGGTTTGTCTAGGTCTTGGCGTCGGATGGCTGGATGGGAGAGACTGGTTGAGGGAGACCTTTCGATCTCTCCAGCCGGACTCTCTCGATCCATCGCATTGCACCGCAGTGGGATAGTGGATTCGTAAGTCCGTCACTCTTGGATACTTAGAACTCAAGGTTTTTACCCACCATTCATATACTTTCCCGAAACTTTCTTTACATAAAAAGCGCTCCACACAGCATCTCCAAAAAATATGCCCTGAGGGATTTTTTTCAGGGCCTCCAAAAGAAAAATCGAGAAAAAACTGATTAACACCCACTTACCCAACATTAATGTTTTTTTTATCAATTGTGCAAAATTTAAACCACATTTATTTCACTTAATCGATATAAATAACATATATTGTATATTTGCGGCACGCTCCGGAGTGGTAGATATTCTCACTATCGCCCAAGTACAATACCAAATGACTTTAGCCGTTTTTAGGTCACCAGATCTGAATTTCCCGGTGCTTCCTGTCATGTTAAAATATCTATGTGTGAATTTTGGTCAACATGTCAACAAGTTACATTCCTAAATAAATGTTATTTAAAATAACCAAGTGTTTTATTTTTTTTTGTTATTTATTTTTGGGGTGTTATGCCATGTTGCGCTACCTCCTCCTTTAACCAACGTTTCGGACAGCGTTACAGTGTCCATCATCAGGGCAGATGTGTGATTATAACAAAAATACTTTTGGCCGTGAAAATCTAAAAGTGTTTTAAAGTTCATGACAAACATTATACAGGGTGCGGCAAAACAGACAGTTCAGTTTTGAAGGGCAAATAAAAACATGACGCAACTTACAGAAATCTGGTATATTTTATTTTATTCGATATATCATGCCGTTTTATGCATCAAGTCCTGAAGATGAAATCAGAAAGATGATGGCCCCCGCTGCGATACATTGATGAAGGCGATTTCTGAAGTTTTCGGATGCATTTTGGCACATCTCGAGTTCTTTCAAGGTGTGAGGCCGATGTTTAAAAACTTTTTCCTGCAGATAGCCTTACAGTTATAAGTCGCAAATGCTTAAATTAGGTGAGCACGCAGGCTACCCCTTGAGAGACGAGGCGCGCAGGGAATATCTGTGGCAGTTTTGTCAATGAAACTCTAGCAGTATAGACCGTAGCACCGTCCTGTTGAAACCAGATGTCTCCCAGATCTATTTCCTCCATTAATTCTTCTAATTGAAGTGCAAAAAAAATTCGTTGAGCGTTGACAGTTACGGTTCGTCTTGTCTTATAAAAATACGATCCAATCACCACAAATTTGGAAATTGCACACCACACGGTCACTTCTGAGGAGTGAAGACGTCTCTCGTGAAATTGCCTTGGGTTATTTCCAGCCCAGTACCGAAAATTTTGTTTATTCGTAATGTCCATCGAGATGTGCCAAAGTGTAGCCGAAAACAAATGCCTTCATCAATGTATCGCTGCTGATGGCCTTCATCTTTTTGATTTCATCTTCAGGACTTGATGCATAAAACGGCATGATGTACCGGATGAAATGAAATTAACCCCATTTCTGTAAGTTACGCCGTTTTTATTTTTAATTGCCTTTCAAAACGCACTGTTTGTTTTGCCGCACCTTGTACTTCCCATCTCTTCTTTTTCCCTACCTCCTTCCCCACCCCATTTCTTACAGCCTCATTGGCTCCGGCCGGTATATATCATTTGACACCAACGGCGGACGACCCTTAAGTTCATATGATCTTTGACCTACCGAAAATATTATTAATTAATAAAATAAATGTTATGTCGTGCACAAATAATTTTTTTTTTACTGCAATAACGCATGAAGAATATAACTTGCGCTCCTGCGCTATTGCAGCGTTTCGTCGATTTTTTCATGGCAATTTCACTCGAATAATGAGTATCCTTCAAAGATGATTTCACCCTTTCATTCATGCCAGCGTTGCTCATTGAGATATATCTCAAATGCATTATTTTCATACCACAAAGACACCATTGTTCATCGAAACAATGTTCAAAAATAATTTACCGACCTCGGCTAATACAAGTTCTTACCACAGTAATGACGATTATTATTTAATATGCCGTACAAGTGAAAACATTGTCGACATCGGTTTCGTGACGTTTTAACCCGCAACAAAATATCCCCGACAAAATATCCTCCGGACAAAACATCATTCAACAAAATATCTTCTAAAACCTAACCTAACCTAACCTAACAAAGAAATGAGACGAAAATAATACAGACATCTTATAAAGACAATAAATTATTGTTAAGAAATAGTAAAATGTAAAAAAAGTGTAGGTTAGGTTAGGTTAGGTTTAAGTAGATATTTTGTTGGAGGATGTTTTGTCCGTAGGATATTTTGTCGCGGGATCAAAACGCGCAGTACCGTCGACATCTTTATTGGATACTAGCTGGTACCCGGCATGCGTTGCTATAAAGGAATTCTTTCTCCCTCCCTGCGTGTCTTTTCCCATTCGTCCTGTTCACCTTCCTCATCCTCATCCCCTCCGCGTCCCCTTCCCCTCTCGCGTTCCCACTCCTCCTCCCCCACCTTCCCTCTCCTCACTCTTCTCCCCCCCTTCCCCGTCCCGCGACCCCCCTCTCGAGTTCTCCTCCCCCTCCAGTATTCACGTCCCCTTTCCCGAGTTCCCCTCCCGAGTTACCCTCCCCTCCCATCCCTCATCCTTCACCCCTCTCCCATCCACCTCCCCCTCCCGCATTCCATACATTCAGTCCCGGTTCGTTCAGTTTTCAAACAGTTCGCGTGGCATTAATTGCAATTTTTTATACAAATTTCATTATGCCAGAGCTCACCATTATATATAGAAACCTTCGCGGGCGTGCTCACAACAACTCACTAAAGTTTCATCGCAATCGGATGAACGGTTAGCAATATATCATAAAAACCATGGCTCACATCAAATCCCCCAACCCCAAAGTTTATATGGGAAAATGAAATTGTTGTTTTTACTATCTTCCTCGCAACTTTTACATGTTTTCTCACCGTTTAAACCTTCCCTGGACTACGACAAACATTTCAAATCCAAAATCAGCTAAATCGGCCCAGCCGTTCTCGAGTTTTAGCGAGACAAACGAACAGCAATAGATATATAGATATAGATAGATAATAATATAATGTTATTTTTAGGGGATATTTCACCGGCCTCTTGATAGCTTATCCATAGAATAACGAATGTTAATAAATAAATATTCGCAATAGAGGGAAAACTCTGCTAACTTATCCGATATATAGCCTACATGGGTTCTACATTCATGGGTTCAAGTACCGAATAGTAAGCTATTTATTCATATTTATTTTCAAAAAGGCTTACGACGTGCCATATTACCCGAAATTACTCTAGATAAAATTTCGAAATAGACGTTATCTCGTGGATAAGCTATCATAGCTTATCCACAGGGTAAGTTTATCTTCAATTTGATAAACTACGATAGCTTGTCTGTAGGATAGCCTATATTTTCGATTCACAATTTATTTATTATTATTTATAAAGTCCGTGTTTATAATTCGGTACTCTAACCTATGAATAGTGATTGTAAGTCAGATAAGTTAGTCGAGTGTTCTATCTAATGAAGAATATGTATTTGTTTATTTATTATTATACATTATATAATGAAATACCACCCCTTGGGGGTATTGCACTATCGTCCTCATGTACTATCCGTACGATAACGTACATTTTTGATTAATTAAGGTCTGAGTTTACTATTCGGTACTCTAATCTACGAGTAGTGGATATATTTCAGATAAGTTAGCCGAGTTTTCTACCTAATGGAGAATTTATTTATTAATTTACGTTATCCAATGGATAAGCTATCACAAATGTTGGAGTGTTATATTTTTCATGTGACATTAATTCTTCATATTTTTTATTAATGCTTCTAATTTTTAAGTTCATAATGATTACTGGCGAGTATGCAAAGTTTTTAAATGTCAAATTTGACAATCGGTTGTCAAGAATATTATTCATGACTATTTCGCCTGAAAATGAAAACATTGGCAACATCTTCGTTGTATAATATTATTATTTTCCTTGTAATATTTTCAATGTGCAGGAATAGTACCTAAAATATCTCTAGGTATGTACCTAAAGATCTAATCTGATATTTCTGAGATTAACAACAGTTAGCAATTTGAAAAGCGCATTATAAACTATTGTAAAGAATTTCTTTTTTTATTATTATATCATCACTCAAGGATGGCGCTGAACGCCACTTTCCAAAATTTTAACAAAAGCAATAATACTACAAACGATTTTTTTTCTGTGATTTCTCTACTGGTAACCAAGAAAATGTCTGAGGCATCCAGTAAATAAAATTCAACTGTAATCTTTTAAATTCTATTGATTACTCCAAGCATTTCAGTGGAGTCTTTATCGAAGAGACATTCATTGATTTTATTTGACGGCCGGCATAGGCATACGGCATACGGCCGGCATACGGCAGTCCAGCGGTAAGGCTCTTGACTAGCACTCCGAAGGTCGCGGGATCGAATCCCGGCGTGTCAAATAATTTTTTTTTGATTAATTTGTGTTATTTCACAATTTATTAATTTAAAATAATACATAGTATATTTGCGGTACGTTCCAGAGTGGAAGATACTCTCAGTATCGCCCTGGTGTAAGACCACCATTCAGAATTGAAACGTTGCTTGAAATGGCTTTAGCCGTGTTTGGTGACCAGATATGAATAGCCAGGTACTATCCTCACCTTCCTCTTCCCTATCTCCTTCCCATCCCCACTACTTTCAGCCTCACAACATACCCCAATTGGGGATGCCATAGTCCCACTGACTCCAGACGGGAGCAGTTGGGACTCTTGTGCGGTATTTATGTTAAAAAAAAATTAAGGTGGTTTTCTCTAAAATGGAAGATGCTCTGAGAAATATTCGAGTGTCACCAATTTCTTGGCGGCGGATATGTCTGCCCACCAGCTGCCGGGTCGGGAGAGACTGGTTGACCTTATGAACTCTCAGGCAGAACTATTTTGAAACATCGCATTGCACCGCAGTGGGAGGGATGGATCATGGACCCAGATTCCTACCCACCCCTCATACCCATTTCCTTCCCAGAACTTCCTATCCTTTCTTTCCTTAAAAAAAACCTCCAAACAGCATCCCCTTAGGTGACGCAGGCACAATTATTTTCCTCAGGGCCTCCTGTGTGGAGTGTGGAGCTTACGTAAAAAAAACGTAATACAAGTATATATATAAAACGGTGACCGGACAACTCAGAACGAAATCAACTTAGAACCTCCTTTGAAAAGTCATTAAAAGTGAAGAAAAAAAATGGTTAAATAAGTTACGGATATGGGCTATTTTAAAATACTTTTTTTCATAGACTTTTCAAAGAGGCGATGAGTTGACTTGATTTTGAGTTGGCATGGAACCATTTAAGTCTAGTGCATTTTTCAGTTACGATTTATTATTTACCTTTTTCTTTTACAATTTGTGCAATCGAATTTTTCAATTAATAATTTTTCAATTAATAATTTTTCAAATAATAATTTTTCAATTGACAATTATTCAATTAATTTTTCAATTAATAATTTTTTAAATGTAGGAACTTTGAATTCGTCGAATACGCATGTTACGTTTTCATATAGATTTTTTGTTTGTACTTACAATAACACTAGCTGACCCGGAAAACATTTTTCTGCCATTTAAATGAAAGATCGATGAGGCGAACGTAGCGCCATCTGTCATTCAACAACATAAATAATTTCGTTCTGTTTGAAATAGGAACGACGCGCTACGCGACGCATGGTTAAATTTGTTCATACAAAAATTCTAAAATCGCGATGCAAAAATGAGAGGGTCGCGATTAAAAAATGGGAGGGTGGGGGTAGGAGAGTGAACATTTGGGGTTCTAGGTATGTTAGAACATTTGGGGTTCTAGGTGTGTTAGAACATTTGGGGTTCTAGGTATGTTAGAACATTTGGGGTTCTAAGTATGTTAGAACATTTGGGGTTCTAGGTATGTTAGAACATTTGGGGTTCTAGGTATGTTAGAACATTTGGGGTTCTAGGTGTGTTAGAACATTTGGGGTTCTAGGTATGTTAGAACATTTGGGGTTCTAGGTATGTTAGAACATTTGGGGTTCTAGGTATGTTAGAACATTTGGGGTTCTAGGTATGTTAGAACATTTGGGGTTCTAGGTATGTTAGAACATTTGGGGTTATAGGTATGTTAGATGCCAAAAATAGTCAAAAAAAATTCTGGATAGGCACACCCTAATCACCTAGCGGTATGAAATATACTTTACGACCTCGTACCTAGCAAATATACAAAAAAGGTCCTTAAAAATCAGTCGTGCCGTTTCGGAGGAGCGCGACCACAAACATACGAGATTTTATATATAATATAGAAGAAGATACATTCTACAGTATTATTATTTCCTACACTGGCATAATATCTAATACAGATAATCTCCTATGTACACCGTACACTTGTGATTTCATGTATCACTGTTACACAAAAACCTTTTTAGGCATATAAATAAATAATAAAATAAAAGAATACAAATTTCGATTTACGGCATTAGGCGAAAGCCTATCATCACCTGCATGGTGGAATTTCCCAAGATCGCTGACGAGACTCTTTGTTCTACATTTCCAGTCTTGATAGACCACGCGTTGAAATCTTTTCCTGCACAAACGGAATCATCATAAAAAATTATCATGAGTAGATAGACAGTTATTACGAAATGTTAGGAATACCCACGATGCGATATGATGAATTTTAAATAATGGTTTTAGCAACAAATTTTTTGACGGTTTTGTACCATTGGAGGGGACCCACCACTTTCCCAACGGCGTTATAAGGAAACATATGGTTTCCTCCTTCACCGCACACGTCAAGACTCTACTTTTTTTTTAACGAAGCTACATTTATTTGAACGACTCTAGACCCTCCAATGTCCATGCATACGGGGTTAGTAAGCAGTATGCAAGTACTTACATTAACATTATACAAAAGATAAATAGAAGTAGCAGCCCGTGGAATAATTCTTCTGAAATAGGTAACATCAAAAAGAGATAATAGTGTTAGTAAAAGAAAAAGAAAAATAAAAATAACGGCTATGACCAGTCGAAGAAACCTTCTGTGAATAAAATAAGTAATGAGGAAAAAACAGTTATATGATTATGTTATAATGTAAGTAATTACTATAGTAGCGGAAATAAAATAAAATATATTAAAAAAAAAAAAAAAAAGCCAGAGAAAGTATTCCATAGACCACCGGGCAGTCCCAATGAGAATGCGTATAGCTATCGGCCCAACCGCAGACGATGCTCGAAGTCCGCGTCCTTTAGCCGGTTCCCCGATTTTGCCTCGAAGAAATGTACTTGGGAGAGAAGGGGAAGTTTTTGAAGACCTTGAGGAAAGATGAGCGTCGGGTTACCGGAGGGGGGACGGAAGGACATCGAGACCGCACGGTTACGCCTCAGGCCAACGCATGTCGATGGGGCAGGCGCGGGCGGATCGCGGGAAGACCGCTCTGTTGTATGTTCGCCTGGCAATGTGCATGGACAGGGTCTATCCCACCCCCTTTCTATGGGGGAATGACGATACATAACATGCACAGTTCAGTTGCGCCACCAAAGAATGGAAACCAAAACTAATCAAGAAAAATAGAAAATAATAAGAGCATTTATACATGTAAAACATAATTTCAGAATCAGTACAGAGTGATAATGTATCAAGCGATACTGTCATCACTACCATCGCTCACCAAGATGACCTATCGAGGTAAAAACATAAATCATTGTTAGCAGAGACCAGAGAAGAAAAAAAAAATAGTCAAACATAATCAGCAATTTATAGGTCACATAAGTTATATTAAAGATAGTTCAAATCATATTCACTAAATAAAGAGTAATAGAGGAGGACCGAAGAAGACGGGAGCAATACGTGTAGCACCTGAAACAAAGATGAATTTAGTCTAGGTCGGCGACTCTAAGTACAGGCCATCTCTCTACCCAGGACTTGACAAACTTTTTCAAGCATTCGAAATTCTCTTTGTACCAAATAAAAATTTATTTGTAAGAGACAAACAGCTTATAGACATACGTAAATATAGACATACATATATACAAAGTTAAATTAAGTCAAGCCAAAAAGGTCTCCTATGCTTAAGTTACTTGGAGAAGGAATTTTAATTATATCATAAAATTAATTTTTTGGTGAGGAGGAGAAGAAGAGGAAAATAGGATAAGGATAGGAGATGCTCCCGATACATTCCACACTCTTGTATTAATTTTCTATCGTACGCGTTACTTCTATTCGGTATTTCTGAAGGGTATTGCTAAAAATGTCTATATTGTAAAATTTTGTATTATATTGCGCACATTTATTATTTTTGGTGACGAAAATCTATAAATAATAGATTTTGCCTTTAATTCGTAGAACTCTATTTTTTTCTTAAATGTAACTTAATCAAATGTATAATGTGTAAATATTATTAAGTTTCGCAAATGTTTTAGTTTTTTTTTTATTATTGTGCGAGATATTATAAGTTGTGGTTAGGTTTTATACTGTGGTTAGGACTTCAGTCTATAGACCAATTTAAATTCTGAATACAATTATTATAATTATTATAAAAATAATTTTTATTTTATTTTATTTTTATTTTTTATTTTTATTTTAAATACATAAACGGCTATACTGCCTTTTATAAATAAACATATAATAGAGTACAAAATAATATATAATAGAGTAAGAAAAATAATATCATTACATAATAGTAGTTTTAAACTTTAAAATAACATACAATTATTTTGTGTATCACAACAAAAAAGAACAATGAGAAATATCACATTTCATTTCAACATGTCCATATTGCGTATATAAAGTTACATTATGGAAAAATAATTTTTGAGTGCATGTTTATATTGCGCTAATTTTAAGAAATAAATGTCCGATAACCGAATTCCTAGGAAAATACTGAGTGCGATTCCACATGGTAGACGTCCAGTGGGCCGCCCCTGACACAGTTGGGAGAGACAACTTCAGAAACTGTGTGAGGAGAGGATGGGACTGCCATGGACGGAGGCCGAACAATCAGCTCAAGACAGGGACGTATGGAGTATGGAGGAGCCTTGTCGATGCAGTGGGTCCCCGACGAAGAAGTAGATAATGATGATAAAAATAATCTTGTTTTAATATACTTTTAAAATTTTACTTAACGTTTTGGTTATTTTATTGAAATTGTGGAAATAGGAAAAATATCCTAAAACTAAATGCAGAGATTGCTGAAGGAGTAAGTAGGGCCGTTTTCGGTAATTTATATTTGAGTGTGGAATATGAATTATGTGTGGTTAGGCCATGTGGGAAGACTTTTTTATAGGATTCTATTTACTCCCGCCTAATTTCAATTTGTATGGCACCTAAAATGATTTTTTTTCCGGCTAAACAAATTAACTGAGAAAATAATTGTGACAATAGATTCTCTATTCAGTGGGATACTTTGAAATCTGTTTTCCATACATTAAAAAGCAATATTTTCTTAATTGTTCAGTAATGACGTGACCTTTCATTAATTCTTAGGTCTAACACAAATGATGTATTTTCATGGTATAGAGTCACATTACAGAAGTACACACTCGTCTGTCTGTTTTTTCTTTTAATGTGAGGACCACATAAGAGTCCCAACTACTCCCAACCGTCTGGAGAAATAGAGACTACGGCATCCCGAATTTGTTAAGGCGGAGTTTATTTGCGAAAATCCAGAAAATTTGTAATCTCTGACACATATGTTATCAATTTTGAAGGCTGGTTTGGGTACCGCCGCAACCATTTATTGGATAACCAACAGCTCTGGTCACCTCACAGGTCACCTCAAGTGGTTTGCTACGTTTGGTGACTTAGCAGGGGTGCCCGGGTTCATGGGGTGAGTTTTTTTTTTACGTGAGCACCACACAGGAGGCTCTGAGGAAAATGATTTCCGTCAAGGCCTATGTCATCCTTGGGAATGCTGTGTGGAGGTTTTTTTAAGGGAAGGAGAGGAGAGTTCTGGGAAGCAAAAAGATTTAAGGGATGAGTAGGAATCTGGGGTTCAGTGTGTCCTGGTCATCCGCCTCGAAGACGTAGACAAACCTCACTCCATGAACCCGGGCACTTGGTCCGGGTATTGGCGGCGGATGCGTCTGCCCATCAGCTACATGGCAGGCTGGATCTGGAGAGAACGATTGAGAGAGTCCCTTTGACTTTTCTTTTTCCTGTCTTGGAACATCGCCTTGCACAGCAGTGGGAGAGATGGATTCATACGTCCGTCATTCCTGAGCACACTGACCCCCAGATACCCACCCTAATACCCCTTTCCTTCCCAGAACTTCATCTCCTTCCTTTCCTAAAAAGAGCCTCAATACCTCATCCTCAAAGATGACTTAGGCTCTGAAGGAAATTATTTTTCTCAGAGCCTCATGTGTGGAACTAATGTAAAAATAAATTAAAAAAAAACATATATAAGTTTATAGATCTCTACAGAAAAATATTAAGATTGTTAAATGCATTACCTTGACAAATCGTAGAAGTTTTGAAGTCCAATTGATTGAAAAACTTCAGACACTGTTCACCGGTACTTTATGCTTTACACAACACTTTTAATTTACACTGAAAAGTTTTAGGAATGAACAAGAAACACTGTGAACTTTAGTTTAATGTTGAATTAAATCTGCGAAAAACACTAGAAAATGTAAAAAAATGCACCGGAAATTATGTAGTTATTGGTATATATAACATAATATAATGACGCCATTTTAAAGGTGACCGGATAAAAACAAGCAGTGAAAAAAAAACTTGGTAATATTGTGGTTTGGTTAAGCAAGGTTAGGTTTGTTTGTGTGTTCTTTTTCGTCACTGTTCTTCTTGCCACTGTTTTGTTTTGTCATGAAGGGTAAACTTGAAATACCAAATTTCAATAAACTTGAAATAACTTGAAATACCAAATTCATAATCTGCTCGTTCGTAGATGGCAGTAATTTAATTGCTTTAGGTAAAAACCCTTTTTATACCCTAGCTCCACACTAGAGGAAAATAATTCCCCTCGGAGCCTATGTCTTCTTAGGGGATGCTGTTTCGAGGGTTTTTTAATGAAAGAAACTTCTGGGAAGGATGTAGGTATGAGGGGTGGGTAGGAATCTATGGTTCAGTGTGTTCATGAGTGACGGACGTATGCATCCATCCCTCCAACTGCGGTGCAAGGTGATGGATCGAGGGATTCTGGCTGGAGAGGTCAAAAGACTTCCTCAACCAGTCACGCATCGGCCGCCAAGACCTGAATAAACCTCACCCCATAAAACCCCGTCACCAAACGTAGCAAACCACTTGGAGTGACCTATGGCAGAGGTGTTGGATATGCAACAAATGGTTTTCGGGGCGGCGGTACCCATATCCACCTCCCAAATTGTTTGCGTCCAAATGAATATGAATAAATACACGAAAACGTATAAAAACCCAATTCCTTCAAGGAACGCGTACAATTATAATATTGTATCGGTAATTGAATCCAATATTGTATTTGTCTGCCTTTCTTGGAAGAATTGAATTTTTATACTGAAAAAAGTATGTATTCATATTTACGTGTGCAACTAAACATATCTTAATATTTTACAGCATTCATTTCTTGAAAAAGTGTTTTATTTTAAGGCAATTTAATTACAGCCATCTATGAACAAGCAGATTATGAATTATATTAAGTTGACTTTTAACAAACTTTTAAATAATGAAGGAGATAACACAGTTACGAAGATTTTATTATTATTATTATTATTCTAGTTTATTATCTCTTCTGAGTTGCTTTTAGGTCGGGTAGTCTCAAAACCCGTTAAATATTATAATTTGTACGAATGCGAATTGTCTGGTTAAAGAACACACGCATAACTGTCCTAAAACACATTTTGACTACAACCACATTCAAGCATACTTACTTACCTGAAGAAAACAACACGACTACTAAACAAAATATCAACACTTATCTGCAGATCTATCAATATGGCTAACTATTGAATCAATACCAACTAATGTTACCTTGTGAACTTTTCAAGCAATATATTGAACTTATCAGCAGATATATCAATATGGCTAACTATTGAATCAATACCAACTAATGTTACCTTGTGAACTTTTCAAGCAATATATTGAACTTATCAGCAGATATATCAATATGGCTAACTATTGAACCAATACCAACTAATGTTACCTTGTGAACTTTTCAAACAATATATTGAACTTATCAGCAGATCTATATGGCTAAACATTGAATCAATGCCAACTAATTTTACCTTGAGAACTTTTCAAATAATATATAGAACTTATCAGTAGATCGATCAATCAATATGGCTAAATATGGAATCAATACCAATTAATGTTACCTTTAGAACTTTTCAAACAATATATTGAATTTATCAGCAGATCGATCAATCAATATGACTAAATATGGAACCAATACCAACTAATGTTACCTTGTAAATTTTTCAAGCAAATTATTGAACTTATCAGCAGGTATATCAATACGGCTAAATATGGAATTAATACCAACTTATGTTACCTTGTAACCTTTTTTTACTTCAACCCCACATAGGAGGTCCCTGAGGAAATAATATCCCTCAAGGCCTATGTCATTTGAGATGATTTGTGAGGAGGATTTTTGGAAGGAAAGGGACGAGAGAAAGTTCTTGGAAGGAATAAGATATAAGATATTACGGGAGGGTAGGAATCTAGGGGTCAGTGTGTCCAGGAGTGAAGGACGTTGGTAACTATGAATCTATCCCCCCACAGCGGTGCAAGACGATGGATCGAGAGAAACCAACTGGAGAGGTCCAAGGGTGGTGTCCCCAAACCAGCCATTCTCGATCCGGCCCACCACGCAGCTTGGGCAGGCGCATCCGCCACCAAGACCTGAATACAGCTCACCCGATGAACCCGGGCACCCCTGCTAATCACCAAATATAGCGAAACAATACATTTGGTGAGTGACGGGTGATGTTGGTTAACCAATAAGTTTAAGTGGTACTCATATCCGCCTCCCTTAACTTAAATTAAATTAACTAACGACTAACCAACTAACATCACACCGGTTCCCCGCAGGGGTGAGCAGAGAAGATGCACCGCCACGCAACTCTGTCTTGAACACACCCCTTACATCATTCACATTCATAAATCAACACTTACATTCTCCTCTGTTAGTCTTGACATGTTCCGACTCAAGTATTTTATCCACGTGATCGTGTAATGCCTTCTTCGGGCGTCCCCGACTTCTTCTATCATTAACTTTTGCGTATATATACCGACTCTAATTACACTCCTTCCTTCGTCAATTGCTCTCCGTGTCCAAGACATCTAAACGTACATTCCTTTACAATTTTACTTTAATATCTTTCATTGCGGTTAGATCACAGTTGTATAATCTCCTGAACACCACTTTTGCTTGCAACACGGCCTAAAATGGTTTTACCACACGTACACCTCGGGGATCTCTGCAATCTACCAATTCCATGCCTCACCTGTGATTGGTATCTATCTTGTTGGTGTTTGGTAATTTTTATTATAAAACAATAAATAAATTACTCTCAATGAATACCCAGTCAAATTAGATACAATTTCTAAACAGGGTATAGAAATTTACGTATTCGAATAGAAAGCAAAGCAAAACGCTGAATCTACCAACTGACGTGTAGCTTAAATTGGGAAAGTGCATGATACATGAAAGTTGAAGAAACAAATATTATTTGTGTCAAAACAACGAACGGAGAAATGGTGCGAATGTGATCGTTAAATGTAGATTATAATATCTACTTACTTATATCAAATATAATAAATATATTACATTTTACTCTTTCATTAATTTAGCTACTCTCAGAATTAAAACGTTACTTGATATGGCTTTAGCCGATGTGTTATTTTTTTAAACGTTTACACTACACACAGGAGGCCCTAAGGAAAATAATTTTCCTATGTCATCTTTGAAGATGCTGTGTGGAGGGTCTTTTTGACGCTAGGAAGGAGTGTACACGGGTCTCGAAGAGACCCTTCAGTATCGAAGAGATACCCTTCAAAACATGCTGTAGGAGGGAGGAAACACAGAGGCTGGTAAATCGTTCCACATTGGAGGGGACCCACCACTTTCCCAACGGCGTTATAAGGAAACATATGGTTTCCTCCTTCACCGCACACGTCAAGACTCTACTTTTTTATTGAACGAAACTACTTTTATTTGAACGACTCTAGACCCTCCAATGTCCATGCATACGGGGTTAGTAAGCAGTATGCAAGTACTTACATTAACATTTATAAAATCGTTCCACAGCCGAGCTGTTGAACTCAAGAACGAATCGTATAAACGACCTGTTCCCACGTACAAACCTGAACCGTCTTCAAAGGTTTGTAGACAGCCAAATGAACACTTTATTTCCCCATCTACCATTAATATAAGAATATCCTAATTGGGGACGCCATAGTCTCACTGTTTTCAGACGGTTGGGAGCAGTTGGGACTCTTATGCGAAATTCGCAAAAAAATAAATAAATCAAATAATATAAGTGTATTTGATTAACATGTTAGATTACAGGCGTGTACCTAACTGGCAGAGAAAAACTAAAATTAGAGTGAATGCTGTAGAGATGAGATCCCTGAGGCGTATGTGTGATATAAAACCACTTATTAGTAATACAATACTAACTCGATGAATAATATTAACATAGGGACGTGGGCATGTAGAACGAACGGACGGGAAAAAACAGTGTCAGGAGAATATTTTATATTAAAACGACTATAACATGTTAATTAATGGAAGAAGAACTCCAGGACGCTTCATGAAGACATTGCACTACTAAGTAAATCTAATACTTTAATCGGGTCATGCTAAGATTCGGAAAAAACAGAAAATATTGTTATAAATATCAGTATTGTGCAAAGACAGAGTTGTCTGATGGTTCACCCTCTCTGCTTCACACTGCGGGAAATGGAGTGATAGTTGCATACCTAGTCAAATACTAACTGTCTAATTAGATTCCAATATGAGTATAGATTATAAAAGAAAGTACAGAAGATAAGAGATACATTGTAAACTTATCACATTTTTACACTGCTTACATCGCCTTCATACATTGCAACTACCGTTACACACTTAAAACTGCCACAAAACTGACACGCTTAACTTACGCTTTAAACACTCACTTAACCCTAAAAAAACACACTTAAACAACAAACTAACATAAACACACACTCAAAAATGTTTAAAAAACAAATAAAACTAAACAAATTTGCAACAAACATCATCCCGG
The DNA here is from genome assembly GCA_929108145.2 of Limnephilus rhombicus. NCBI lineage: Eukaryota > Metazoa > Arthropoda > Insecta > Trichoptera > Limnephilidae > Limnephilus > Limnephilus rhombicus. The sequence continues at coordinate 4,454,279 of OV815296.1, forward strand.
AACCAGGAATATAGTTCAATCACAGAATTAATTTATATAAAAACTTTGTTTTAACGCATGATTTTCACGTTTTAATAACACAAATTTAAACCTTTTTCGATGGAGGACTTTGCGAAGTTGTTCACTATTGTTTTACGATCAGTTTGGTTTTAGAACTTTGGTGAAATTGAAAAGGTTTAGCGTGTTTTGTCGGGGGAATTTCGAAAGGTATTCGCGGTACGAGACACGGACTTGGTGTGGCGATTATAGCGCTGCCAGTGGGTGAGTAAAAGTTGAATGTCGCGGGCTGGAGTGTTCAAGAATTTAAAGAATTTCGCCGGTGAATATTACAGCCATGCGGAAAGGTTTCAAAACAAACAAATAAAATAAAATAATAATTTTAATCTTAATATATAAAACAAAGTCGGATTAGTTACACCATTTATAACTCAAGAAAGGCTGGACCTATTTTTATGATCTTTGATTTGTTGGATTTGTCTCCGCCCCGAATGGCAGAATATATTAAAACATCGGAAAAATTCACGAAATAAAAAATTATGAAGAAAATTCTTTTCCTCGTACATTTTGTATGGAACGAATGCTCATCTTTTGAAAGAGCTGCAGCAATATTGGATAAATATAATATTGAATAGCGTGTGAATTCCAAAAATTCAAAAACGTCAAATGTCAATGCGCTGATTGTTTTGCTTTTGTTCTTAAAAATTTAATGCTGCACCTCTTTCTTACACACTAAATGTCCATAGTCGAAAATGAGACAAACGGTGAGTGCATGTCTGCACCCCTCCAAAGGAAAAATAGAATAATTATAATAAATCTCCATGTATAAATAAAATGAAACGCAATTCCCGTAAGTAAGTGGAAAAGTAAGAAAATCACAAAAAAATATACATACAAGTTGCGCATCGATAATTGCTTCGTTATGTAATCTTTAACTTAATGAAAAAAAAAATTAATTCAGCTAATAAGTTAAGACAACAGTTATTGATTCTGAGGCGGCACGAAGTTCGCCAGGTCAGCTGGTGTTATATATTTTCAGGGTAGAGAAATAGGAATAATAGTAAATTTATATTATAAAGAAGGGTACCTATGGCGCGTTGATTTGATTTTTACACAAATCTGCAGTTTTATTCTGAAGTTGATGAAATTTTGCACAGTTGACCTTGAAATCAAGAGCCAGCTTTTAGAAAAGAATGTGTCCTTACAAGGGTACCCCATTCTAAGTTCACATTGCACATGGTTACGTGTTTGATTCTATTAAAGTACTATATTAAAATATTGCGAGAGGAAAATTTAAAAGTAATATCTGGGAGAAAACACAATACAAGCATTAATCTTTGTTAGGTTGCAAAATTGTATTAGAAATTCTTCCTTCCCATGTCCATAATCCGTAACTTAAGGGGGTATTACCAGAGAAAACCAGAAATATATCATTTTTAAATCAGATTTTAGACGTATTGACTCTTTTCCACAAAACATTATAAATGGATTTCGAAAGATTGTTCTTTTATCTAGCATTCGCATGTTTTAAATTTTGAGAAAAAATGTTTATTTTTAGTATAATAAGGTTATTATACCCTTTGATTATATAAATGTCGTTATGCCATAGGTCGTTGGCAGATTTGTTAAATTTTCAAAAAAGATTTTGTATTATACCACACCCATTTCAAATCATATAATCATGCAGTAAAATAAATCAATACATTATCTGGGTATCGCATGTTTTAGAATTTTAATTTTAGTTTAAATAAAATCATTAAAAAAATATATACCTACGTACACGTGTTTCTTGACGAAAATTGGTCCGTTTGTGTATTTTTTGCGTACTTACAAACTAATATATTTCAGATTTTTTAAACATTTTTATTTAACTTAGACATTATTGAAAAATTATAAATACTTATAATTAAAAAAATAATTACAAAAAGTACATTATTTTAATACTTTTATCATCACGCCTTTCAGCATTTTTTGATGTAGGTATAAATTAAAGCAAATTTGGAATGAAATAAAATCGATATTGAGTTATAATTAAAAAAAAGCTGGTACGGAGAATAATTAATCTTTCTCATTGTAACCGCCCTGCACGATCGTAAGACAACGTAAGACGATCAACTTTCGACGAAATGAGGATTTTAGGTCGCTGGCTGGTTAAACGCTATTAATGCTTCTTTTCAAGTCGGTTATTTTTTAATGGTTTTTATGCAAGAGGGATTATATTCAATTAATTTTATAGAGAAATATTGCATATTTCTTCGTCCAAAAATTTTTGTTGAATTTTCAATAAATTTTAGTTTTAGTTGTAGGTTTTAATGTGGAACTTGTGAATCGACCCGAGTTTGTCCGTTGACAGTTATCCTAGTTTTTTAATTCGTAAATTAGTCTCTACATATTATAAATTAAAATCCTCCGCCGCTTCTGTCTGTTCGGGATAAACTCAAAAACTACTAAACGGATTTTCATGCGGTTTTCACCAATGGATTGATTTAATCATGAGGAAGGTTTAGGTAAATAATTTGTCAAGGTTTTGTGTAAATTGGTTGAAATATATAATATATAAAGGAGAATGTCTGTATGTGGTGGATGAGCGGGCTGGCAAGCGGGCGATGTGGATTTGATTTGTATGCAAATGATGACGTTGGTTATAAAACTTGGATAATCATCCAGTAAATGGCGTTGTGTTTCGCTAGCCACAACAACGCGTGGCCGGGTCAGCTAGTTAAAAATAATTGTTTCAGTGACATTAAATTCAGGGCTTTAAAGACATAACTTACTAATCATTAAACGTACTAATTTCGTTTGTCTGTGATGTGTGTTATTTCCGAGTGAAATTATTCACTTTAGTGAACTCAAATTTACTTTGAATGTAAGTGTTTTTTTTTTCATGTACCTAACCATAATTAAAAAAAAAATATTTCAATTAATTTATTAATAATTCAGAATTATTTGAAATGTGTCTTTTTTTAAATTTTGATAGAGATGTCGTAATTATTCAAGTTTACTAAAAATTTTAAAGGTAAATTTCTGATTTTATTTTTAAAAGGCAATGAATTATCCTGAGGTAAATATTTTTTTGAAGTGAAAACTTCTTTAGCACCGTTGTGATTTGAAATTACACATAGATACTCCATAGGATTCAGCCTGCGAGAGAATGAGATAGAATAATCGGTATCCTCTTTGTGCGGTGCTTCGTAGCCTCCCCACTCTTGTCTACTTTAGTTCTCTGAAGGTTTCGTTTCTACCGCGTGTAAATTGCAAACTCTTTTTTTTTTTTTATAAATACTTTCACTTTTTACAAATCCTTCTAATGAAATAATATCCCGTGATTGTACACGGGTCTACGCTTTTAAAATCTATTTATTTATCTATGTTCTAAATAAATGTTGTTTTTTTAATTAAAATAAGCTATACATTTAATAAATTGTTTCCTTTCTACTACGAGTACTTTTTACTGTTTTGTGAGCTCTTCGCGTCGAGACGAGGATATAGCGGTATTTTTCTACCTGGATCACACCAATACTTATTGGATCCATTCTCGACACCACCTCACAATAAACACATCGCGTTTTCGACACTAAAACATCAACAACACACAATTTCTACCTCCCTTTTGACATAGTGTACACTTCGAGAAAGGTATAAATTGACGTTGGTATTTCGGTCGAAAGTAAACACCAGCCTGTAAAAAGGAATAACTTATTATAACTAATTAGATTTTTTTATTAGAACGGAGAGTAGACCTTTTTAACTTTTTTTTTTAATAGTGGTGTTCATTTCATTCAGTAAACAATATAAGTACATACTTACTTACCACGACTATTATCATAGAATCTGTTAGGTTAGGTTAGGTTAAGGGTGGGCAGAGAGGAATAAATGTCAGCTACTCTCAGTGTCGCCCTGGTGGAAGATCACCATTCAGAATCGAAACGTTGCTTGAAATGGCTTTAGCCAAGTTTGGTGATCTGAATAGCCAGGTTCTTCCCCACCTTCTCCTCCCCACTGCCTTCGGCTTCACAACATACTCCTTACTTTTTTTATATTAGCTCCTCACAGGAAGGAGGCCCTGAGAAAAATAATGTTCCTCGAGCCAATGACATCATTGGATGTGCTGTGTGGAGGGTATTTTTAAGGAAAGGAAGTTCTGGGAAGAAAAATGTATGAGAGAGGTGGGTAGGTTAGGGTCAATGTGTCCAGTAGTGATGAACGTATGAATCCATCCCTCCCACTGCGGTGCAAGGTGATGGGTCGAGAGAGTCCAGCTGGAGAGGTCTTGGTTAGGTCTCCCTCAACCAGTCTCACCCGATCCGGCCAGCCCCGCAAAAGGTGGACAAACGCATTCACCAAGACCTAGAAAAACCTAGGCACGTGGCGAACCACCCATACCATACCCATGCCGGCCTGCCAAATTGTGATTGTTGACTGGGATGCCACTTTCACTATTCATTGCGTTGTATCTAAACTTACTAAACTAAACTTCGCTGTCTTCGTGTTGTATCACTTCACTGACTAAACAAAACATCACTTCGCTGTCCATTGTGTTGTATCACGTCCCTGACTAAATTAAACTTCACTTCGCTGTCCATCGTGTTGTATCACCTCACTGACTAAACTAAACATGACATCACTGTCCATTGTGTTGTATCATCTCACTGACTAAACTAAACATGACATCGCTGTCTATCATGTTGTATCACCTCACTGACTAAACTAAACATGACATCGCTGTCCATGGTGTTGTATCACCTCACTGACTAAACTTCACTTCACTGTCCATTGTGTTGTATCACGTCCCTGACTAAACTTAACTTCACTTCGCTGTCCATTGTGTTGTATCACGTCCCTGACTAAACTAAACATGACATCGCTGTCCATCGTGTTGTATCACCTCACTGACTAAACTAAACATGACATCGCTGTCCATTGTGTTGTATCACCTCACTGACTAAACTAAACATGACATCGCTGTCCATCGTGTTGTATCACCTCACTGACGAAACTAAACTTGACATCGCTGTCCCTTGTATTGTATCACGTCCCTGACTAAACTAAACTTCACTTCGCTGTCCATTGTGTAGTATCACGTCCCTGATTAAACTAAACTTCACTTCGCTGTCCATTGTGTTGTATCACGTCCCTGACTAAACTAAACTTCACTTCGCTGTCAATCGTGTTGTATCACCTCACTGACTAAACTAAACTTCACTTCGCTGACCATCGTGTTGTATCACCTCACTGACTAAACTAAACATGACATCGCTGTCCATCGTGTTGTATCACCTCACTGACTAAACTAAACATGACATCACTGTCCATCGTGTTGTACCACCTCACTGACTAAACTAAACTTGACATCACTGTCCATCGTGTTGTACCACCCCACTGACTAAACTAAACTTGACATTGCTGTCCATTGTGTTGTATCACGTCCCTGACTAAACTAAACTTCACTTCGCCGTCCATCGTGTTGTATCACCTCACTGACTAAACTAAACATGACATCGCTGTCCATCGTGTTGTATCACCTCACTGACGAAACTAAACTTGACATCGCTGTCCCTTGTATTGTATCACGTCCCTGACTAAACTAAACTTCACTTCGCTGTCCATTGTGTAGTATCACGTCCCTGATTAAACTAAACTTCACTTCGCTGTCCATTGTGTTGTATCACGTCCCTGACTAAACTAAACTTCACTTCGCTGTCAATCGTGTTGTATCACCTCACTGACTAAACTAAACTTCACTTCGCTGACCATCGTGTTGTATCACCTCACTGACTAAACTAAACATGACATCGCTGTCCATCGTGTTGTATCACCTCACTGACTAAACTAAACATGACATCACTGTCCATCGTGTTGTACCACCTCACTGACTAAACTAAACTTGACATCGCTGTCCATTGTGTTGTATCACGTCCCTGACTAAACTAAACTTCACTTCACTGTCCATTGTGTTGTATCACGTCCCTGACTAAACTAAACTTCACTTCGCCGTCCATCGTGTTGTATCACCTCACTGACTAAACTAAACTTGACATCGCTGTCCTTTGTGTTGTATCACATCCCTGACTAAAACTAAACCAAACTAAAATGTTGGTACAAAATTAGTTCAGATGTGAAGGATAATTTTTTAGCTTAACAATTCGGAGGCCTATGGATTAATTCAATATTATTTTCCATAGGTCCAGAGACAAGGAGCTTACCACTCTCCAACAAATATCATCAAAAACTTGGGATATTTCCTATTGCTTAATCTTCATTATTGCTAACCCATCTCTTAATTTGTTTATAATGTATTATTTTGTGTTCCTCGCATTTTTGTAATTTTTTTTTTATGTAGGTTTGTGACTTTTTGAATGTAGGATTTTATTTAATTTTTTTTACTTATAAAATACATAAACCTTTTAAACGTGTGATGTTTCGATGCAACGTGCCCTGCTTGCAGCACTTGTTTTCATTTATACACATATGTGTCCTCAAGACACCTGTTGTGACATCTCCATACGGTGCACGGCCGCTCTCAACCGAACTGTCATAATGTCTGCATACAATGAGGTAACAGTCAAGTCAATTTATTTGGTTTTCGGAACAACTCCCTCACTATCAAGGTTACAAATATGATCCTAACGGTCAGAGAAATAGAAAATATCACAATTTATATTCAAATCTTAAAGTCAACCGCAAAATAATTTCAATGTACATCTTTTTGAATTCCAAGTTTCCGACCGCAATTTGAAAAAAAAAATTATGAAACTTTGAGAATTTATTTTTAATTATTTTTACTTGAAACTATAAAAAGTGAGTTGACAATAATGTCTTTAATATATTTGCCTAATTAATTATGTAGGTATGTGATTTTTTTTTCTTTATCAGATTTAAATGTCCGGGTTAAATTTTCCCCACAGGAAAAACTAAACCCTTTCACACACTTCCTCAAATGATCATCTAGTCAATCCACGCTACGCAATTGCACTATATAAGTATTATAAATACAAAACAATACAAGAACAACATGTCAACCTTCCAGAGACCAAATGGGAAAATAATTCACCGACTCCAGATATTTTCATATCAGAGGGTTCGGCTCTGTGGAACTCCTAATTGGACCTATAAATCCTACTGATCCCTCAATATAAATATTTAAAAAATCTTTTGTAATCCTACATGCATCTACACGTATTTAAAATGACTGATTTTTGCATTTTTATATATAAATTCTTTGACAAATCTAATATGCGTAAATTTTGAATGAGAGAGCTAGGTATAATGCCAGTAGCCGAAATAACAAATGGTAATATTTTTATACTCTGAGAATGCCAAATTCTTTTAATCTCATTTCCTAAATCTGTATATTTTCTTATTTTTTCAGAAACAGATTTTTGAATATTACAGGAATTTGGAATAGCGACATCAATGATTTAAGTTCTTTTTTAAAAATTTTGTTATGTAAAACTATATCAGGTCTATTATGACTAATTGTTCTGTCTGTTAGTATAGTTTTATCATAATATATTTTATAAAATTCATTTTCTAAAAATGATTGTGCCTAAATGTATACTCGGGTGGCGCTAATACAGAACATCCCGATTATAGTATGTTCTATAGTTTCCGGAAAAGCCAAACATTTTCTATATAAATCATCAATTTGATTTATATTTTTGATTATATGCTTCCTATAATTTTTAGTAATGAATCTATCTTGAATGGCAAGCATAAATCCTTCTATTTCTGCGCTCAACTCTCCATACTCAACGTTTGTCAACACCAGTGGTTGAGATAATTGAAGTGTTTTGCGTGAATAACTTTATTTGACCAGGAATCTCATAATTTAGTATTTATAAGAATGTTTGCATTCTCGTCATATAAGTTTAAAGGTGTAGTGTTTCTATCTGCCTTGCAAATTATTTTGTGCATTTCTGAATTATTATCAGTATTATTTAGAAAAAACGAAAGGAGAACCATTTTTAAAACTAAAAATTTTTATATTTCTAAAATTATATGTTAATTTCTAATTACAAAATTAGATAGGGTATTTTATCACCTTATCAAAAAAATTATTAGTTTACGGATATATTCAGAAATATCCCATTTATTTGAATTTTGTTGGAAAACGGAAATATTTTGACCCACTGACAAAATACGGTCGAGGCCTGGGGGGTTAAATAAATAATTGAAAGATAGCAATGTTCCAGGGAGAGTGTATTAACTAAAGAATACGAAAAGGAAGATGGTTTCAACGTGTGGAATGAACAGTAGAAGAAGTCGGGGACGCCCAAGGAAGACATGCCAAGACTAAATGAATTAAATACTTGAGTCAGGTCATGTCAAGAGTCAACAGAATAACAGAAGAGTGCCTATCGGATGCGTGAATGTGAATGAAACGAGTGAGTTAAATAAATAAAATACCATCAATATCGTCAGATCGGCTGTACCCATCACTTTTGAATGAAGACTTCTTCAAAAACTTGGTAAAATAAAACACAATTTATAACAGAAAAATTTATTGTTATTATAATAAAATGTGCTCCATACAAAATAGATAGTTAAAAATAAATACATAATTTACATTTGCTATTTACAAAAACAGTCTTAACTTCTTAAGCACAACTTTTTTCTCTGTACAGAATCTCTGTTGAAGTTTACAAATTTCCAAATAAAAAACATTTTTGTTCTACAATTAAATTGCATTTCTGAAAAATAAATGTATTTCTATTTGCTTCGATGGCATTTTTCATTTTTAATGGCCTTGCGCAATAATAAAAACTAGGTAATCCTTTGCTTAACATAATTAATTATTTAACTTAGCGTTCGCAGTTTTAATTAGTGAAAGCGTTGTTATTTATGAAACAGCTTTTCTTTGACAGATGGGATAAAAATTGGCTGGCCCATATAATTTAATTTCAATTCAATTTGGGGGACGGGTATGGGTACCGCCGCCGTGGGAATTTATTGGATAACCAACACCTCTGCCGTAGGTCACCCCAAGTGGTTGCTATGTATGGTGATTTAGCAGGGGTGCCCGGGTTCATGGGGCGAGATTTACCCAGGTGTTGGCGGTGGATGCATCCGCCCACCAGCTGCATGGCAGGCCAGATCGGGAGAGACTGTTTGAGGGAGACCTTTTGTCCTCTCCAGCAGGACTCTCTCGGAACATCGCCTTGCACTGCAGTGGGAGGGATGGATTCATACGTCCGTCACTCCTGGAGGCACTGACCACCAGATTCCTACCTACCCCTCATACCATTTTCCTTATCAGAACTTCATCTCCTTTCTTTCCTCAAAAGATCCTCCACACAGCATCCCTAAAGATGACATAGACCCTGGATAAATTATTTTCCCCCAAATTATTTTCCTCAGAGCCTCCTGTGTGGAACTAATGTTAAAAAAAATCCAAAATAGTATAATAGTTGTGAGGCTGAAGGCAGTGGGGAGAGGAAGGAGATTGGGAAGAGAAAGGTGGGAATGAACATGTTTATTCAGATCTTGTCACCAAACATGGCTAAAGCCATTTCAAGCAACGTTTCGATTATGAATGATGATCTTTCATTAGGGCGACACTGGTAGTATCTGGCATTTATTATTAAATTGAGGAAATTACACAAAACTAAATGTAGATAAATAATATAGCAACTTCTGGAAAGTGTATTGTCTAATATTAAAACATGTGCCAAGTATAAATAGAGAAACATCAGAGCTAAAGATTACTTCTTATGTTGGAGCTCACTTGGATATGGGAGATATTTCCAAATTGGGTACATGTGATGCAGATTTAGACGAATAATCCAGGCGCTATACAAGAATGAGGCCGCTATAATAAGATGTGACAATGATACAAAAGAAGCCAGTATAAGACAAGGGGTGAGACAGGGATGCCCTCTGTCACCTGTTCTTTTTAACGCTTATATACAAAGTGCGATTGATGACTTGAGGGAGAGAATGAGTCACAGAAAAGGTGTAAAGATACACGGGCAAAAGGTGGATATGATAAGGTTTGCTGACGATATTGCTATGGTTGCTAAAAGCGAAGAAGAACTGCAAGAGGCCTTAACAACCATGCAAAGCATTATTCAAAACAACTACAACATGAAAATAAATAAAGACAAAACAAAGCTGCTGACTGTAGGCCGAATGCAACATCAGATGAGAGCAGAGATGTCAGGAGTTCCACTAAAGAACACCAAGGAGTTTGTCTACCTCGGGAGCAAAATAACATGGGACGGTCGGTCTAAGAGCGAGGTCGACAGCCGTATACACCAGGCTAGGCTTGCATTCAATAAAAGGTCGAAAATAATAGAATCGAATAACATAGACCTAAAACTGAGAATACTCCTCATCAAGACCTATGTATGGAGTATCTTGATGTATGGCTGCGAAACATGGTGCCTATCCGAAAGAGATAAACGGAGATTAGAGGCTTTTGAGATGTGGTCCTATAGAAGACTATTAGGAATTTCCTGGAGAGACCACATTACAAATGAGGAGGTTCTCCAAAGAATCGAAGGAGGAAGGCACCTGCTCAGGACCTTGTCTGAAAGGCGTGCAAGATGGATCGGCCATGTAATAAGACAAGAAGGCCTCTTGCACGCCATAATGGAGGGTATGACCGAGGGGACAAATTCTAGGGGACGCCCACGCCGAGAGTACCTGTAGGACCTGCTGGTAGATGTGCGCTGCTCATCATATATATGCAGACTTCAAAAGAGCCGCACAAGCCTGGAAGAGTGGAAGAGACGAATAGATGAAATTGCTGCAAACCAATCCCAGGATTGAAACCAGAGAGAGAGAAATGCAGATTTACCAGTTTCCTGCTTGTATCACGAGTTTCTGGACACCATGTATATTATATAAACAGATTGAATGTTTGTTTCACCTTTATTAGAAACATTTGTAAACAAACAAATACAAGTAATGGAACTTGCACAATAAACTTATGTATACATAGTAAGCTCCAAACTTTAATGCCGACCTGAGGTTGATACAGAAATCGTCGCAATAGGCGAGTTTATGGTCTGAAAAGCAGAATGCGGTGTGCGTGGGAGGGGAGAAAGGCGATCCCATCTCGCCGCCCATGCCTTTCTCTGTCGCACATATTTTTTAAGCATCTTTCTCTTTCGCTTACAGTCAGTAAACCGCACGAGAATGGATCGTATCAAATTCCGGTCAGCATTTAGTTTGGCACAAATTATAACTACTTGGGGGGCATACATTATTTACGTGAGCTCAAAAGGGGGGGGGGGGGGTCCAGCAAAATCTCACGTTACTTGAAAAGAATGTACGAAGTGGCCCAAATTTATCTCACCAAGGGGGGGAGGGGTGTAGATTGGAAGAAAAACTGCTCACGTAATTAATGTATGCCCCCTTATTAAAAGTATTTTATTTTTAACTTAATGTATAATATTTTATTTAAATGAAAACAATATTAGCAAAACTCAATCGAAAGTCTGAAAACAGAAAAAGATACGGTCACATCTAGGGCACTATCTAGATAGCATTTGGTTTGGGTTTGAATATTGCAATCATACATAAATATAGCAGCCAATAAAAATTTGCATTAAGAAAATGAAGATAATGTTGGCAGTTCTTAGTCAAAATATAATATAGTTAAATATGACCAAATCGGATAGGGACACAATAGCTCAGTTAATAGAGCTCCACCCCGGCACGACCTAAATACTGGGTTCGTGTCCTAGATGTGACTGTATCTTTTTCTGATTTTCTTTTTTTAGATTTTCGATTGAGTTTCGCTAATATTGTCTTCATTATTCACAGTAAAATTCTTAATTCTTTATAATGCACTTAAACCTGATTCTATTTTATTACTTTGTTAATGGGAGAGGTGCACAAATAAAAATTTTATAACAGCCTGATTTGCCAACTCCATTCCAGCCTGCCTTTTGCCCCAAAAACAGTGTAAAAATAGAAAATTATTTTTTTCATACAAAAATAATAATCAATCATTGAAACAAACCAATGATAAAACTTTTTTTTACATACCTGAGTCTTAAAGAGACCAATAAAATAAAATCAGGTTTTGATGAGTGAAAAAAATATATTTGCAAACTTTATAATGGCAAAATTTTTGGCTTAGATTAAAAAATAATCTCATTTTAGGTTCACATTTCACATAGGTAATTTTTTTTTTACTTAACCCCTCAGGCAAATTTGTTTGCTTTTCTGAACAACTCATATAGGTTTCGCAGAAATCATTGTGTATACCTTACCATCATGAAATATGATCTAAACGGTGATAGAAAGAGAAAACACCATGCTTTATATTCAAATCTAAAAATTAACAACAACATAATTAAAATGTACAACTTAATGAAACCAAAGTTTCCAAGCGCAATTTGAAAAAAATTATAAAACTTTGCAAATTTTTTATTAATTTTTTTTACATGAAATGACAAAAAGGTGAGTTGACGATAACGTTTATAATTTTTTTTTTTTTGTTATCAGTAATTTTGGTTAGGAAAAAAGTAAGGTGAGCCATTTTTAAAACCTTTTTAGTTTGCATTAAAAAATTTTACATTTAAAAAAGGTGTATTTCATTGTCTTTCAAAAACAGTTTTTAGTTTTCAGATGCATTCAGAAATATTCCATTTATTTTGATTTTATTGCGAAGAGGAAATATTTTGACCGTCCAACAAAATAGGCCCGAGGCTTGAGGGGTTAAGAAAATTCACTAATTTAAAAACTTTACGACTTTTTTTTCAACATAAGTAAAATAGTATAAATAATAATTTTTATGATAATTTCAACTCCAAACCTAGATAAGTACTTGAAAATGTTTTTTTATATAACTTTTCATCTTGTAACTTCTCACTGTACTAAATCAGGAAAATATTCACAAACAGCAGAAAATAATTTTAAAAAATTCTATATACAATATTCAACATAAATTAATAAAACAATAAAAATGCCCCGAAGGTAAAATGACAAAATAACAAATAAATTAGTGAAGTTTTTTTTTGCTTCGGAAATAAGTTAACAGATCTGTAGTTCCTCGCATTTAAATGCAAAATAAAAAGATTTAACAAACCACTAAGGTCCTTCTTCCTCAGGGATATGCAAGTATTCGATACTCACTTTGTGAACTCAAGTTGTAAAATACTTGTCGCACATAGTCACAAGACCCACGCCGCCGCCAATCATTGTTGAACTCTCGAAACATCAAAACTAGAACGCTTTCTTAACCTCATTCACAACATAACAGTTGCTGGAGCTGTCATTTTTTGTTGACTGTTTTGCTCCTGTCATTGATCTAAAGCAGTATCGGTCAACGTTTGATAATTTTACCGCGACCGCTGATGGGGTGGGGGAAACGGGAATAAATTCACCAATACAATCAAAAACGTGTTAGTATGTCGCGTATTCTCAATAAAATGATTCCACTTGCATTTGGGCAAGCAGAATATAAGAGTGGTGACTCACGCCGTTGCGTCTCACTCGAGTTCTTTAAGTTATATATGCGAGTGCGCAAGATGGAAGCCCAGTCTTGTTTTTTACTTTGAAAGTATTGTGTCGGCAGTAACTTAACGTGAAGGTTTCTCAACAGAATAATTATTTTTTGTCGATAATAATTTAATTTTTTTTATGTAATTTTGATTTTTAAGCAGGACCTTGGGCGGCCCGGTGTCGTTTGATCAACGGACCGGTACCGGTCCGCGGCCTAGGGGTTGGGGACCACTGATCTAAAGCACAAGTACTGTTACAAAATGCTTAACACAAGTGATGCCATGTTTAAAGTATCGAAGTAACAACCTCTCCCGGCTGGTCATAGGAGGCTGGCGTCACCGACAAGTTTACAAAATGTTGGCAACGTGTGCCTATATATTAACCTTCGCACTTATGCTTATCAGATGTGTGATGATGGTCGCCTAGATGCTTGAATGATGTCGAGTATCGGATAATTGCATTGCCCTACAAGATGAAAGAGTGTTGGCAGACCTAAACATCGGTGGATAGACAGTGTGGAAGTGAACACCGCAACCTTGGCCGTAAGAAATGGAGGAAGACATCAGAAAACTGGCAGGAGCAGGGGAGTTGCTTAAAGAGGACCAAAAGGGTGATTCTGTATCTTTTGTTTTAAATCAGCATAAAGGCGAAATCGGCCGAAGGCGTCCGTCGTACATTATCGGCTTTCGAATTCCTGTGATTTTCTAAGGCTTTCAATGGCTTTTCTATGCCTGTCGTATATTGATGTCAGTTGGATTAATTACCTACTTAAAAACACAAATTATTATTTATTAGTTATTATAACTTCTTACATATAAGCCTAACAGGCTTTCATAAATGATAATCCATTTGCCATATTATTTTGATGTTTGGACGCTATGACATTTGATTTGCAAATTTTCCCTCGACCGACATCTCTTAACCTGTAATCGGCCGGAGACGCGCGAATGCTCGCAGCTTGCGCAAAAAAAATATTTCGAAAAAAATATGATTGTCTGCGATTTTGACCCTTCTATGTACAGAATTTGTATAAAAAACAAGGTCAGAATTTTATTTGTCAAAGTCTATGCGTGTTTCTCGACAAAAACATCTTAAAACCTATCAATTTACGTAATTATCGCAAGTAATGTTGTTTTGGTACATAGTTTATTGTTCTAGGAATATGTTTCAGTCAATAAAATATACGATAACTCAAAATTAATCCACAAAACATTCAATTCAAAACCCAAAGTCGTGCTTTGTTAGGGATTTTCCGTGTTTTTCTTGGCTTGTCACAGGTTAACGAGGATTATGCGGCAAATTCATCTCTGGCATTAGCGTGACTACTTTTAAGAGTTAACCTTAACACATTGGCATTAGCGTGACTACTTTTAAGAGTTAACCTTAACACATTGGCATTAGCGTGACTACTTTTAAGAGTTAACCTTAACACAAGCGCAGTATTTAACCCGTTAGCGCCTTACAGAATACCGCATTTAAGAAAACTATCAAAATGTGTCGTATACCGCCGTTTTAACACGCATTAGGTTGTGGCAAAAGATACAGAATCACACTCAGTTTTTTAGGGTGATAATGATGAAACCTCTGAACACAAGAACGAGACAAATGTCAACCATGTAGAAAAGTTGGGCACACTTTTGACATGTTCGTCCATTGAATTACCGGTAGAACAACCATTTCTGCATAGAGTCAAATGCGTTCTTCAGGTATTTTAGGGTTCTAGATCAAAGGTTCCTGCCAAATTCTCACTGGGGTTTTGTACAGGGTCAGCAGTTGTGTACCATTAAAGTATCTGTGGGCCCTGTACATTTTCCCATTCAGAATTGCAAAAACAAAAATACATATTGTACTTGCAACATTCAGATGAGAGTGCTAAAACATTTAATTTATTTAAGGTCAAAAATCAAATCAAAACTATGTAGTTGATATTTCATCAGGAATCGGACCAACAGACTTCAGATCCTAAGCCAGCGCTTTAACGATCACACCCCGAAGACAGCGAAGTTAAAGCGCACTAAGATATACGTAGCATTCACAACACCCAGATCTGTACACAATGGTAAAATCAGAGACTTGAGGCGGGGTACCAGGTAGCAGATACCAGGGTAACATAAGGAGCTGCGGATGAAGCCATGTCCTTCACTCGTTCCTGATGATTGTGACAGTTCTAAGGGAGTCTTGCGGGTAAACGGCGAGGGTTGCTTCTGTCCCATCGTTAAAAGGGAATGACACTCCTCCATCGATGACTAGACCTGAAAAAAATATAGATTATTATATACTGTTAACCACGCCGACCCGTAAGCGTGTTTACACGACAATATAACAATGGCAGTCAAGTACAATAAGCGTGTTTTCATGCTAACGCGTGTGTTCATCGTTATAACTCTGTTATTGTTCCAGTGACAACCCTAAAACAAAAGTAGAAGACCCATATTGAATCAAGCTTCACATCTCTATTCAAAGTTGCCCATAGAAGTACATAAAAAAGACTTATTTTGTAGAAAAATTTCTCACCCGCCAAATGGCCTAGTTAGACATTGTTAATTTTTTATTAAATATTTATTTATTTATTTCAATGCCATAAAATGGCTATTACAATCCGGTGATACATGATTCACAGTGGTATACAGGAGGGTAATTACAATGATAATAATGTACATTAAACAAAGTACATATGTATGATATCAACTAGTATTTAGTTATAGGATACAAATATGTTTATAACAAACAAAAAAGAATATGAGCTCATACAAAATACACATTTTTATGCAGAATAAACATAAGTAAATAAAGGTGAATTCTTAGAAAAATTCTCAACATCAAGTATAATATACCTACTTTACTTTTATTTGTACATATTGTTGGATTCTAGGAATTGGCTAAAATGGACTAACTTAGTAATGATATTATTGTTACCTTCAATTGAAATGACTGAAGTTTGAAATGACTACAGGTACTGCTAATTAGTTCAGCTTTTCAGGGCTGCCAGTTAGAGAATCAATAATAAATCTTTGGTTTAAAAATAATAATTTTGAAAAAAAATTATATATTTTTTTTTTTTTTTTTTATAATCTTATTTATTTATTTATTTATTTATATTTATATACATTTTTTTACAGTTTTTTAGAGAAAATGTGTCCTAACTGGGGTACCCCGTTCTAAGGACACATTGTACAAGTTTTATTATTTTTATTATAAGTAAATACCTAATCTATGTTAGAATATTGCCAAGGGAAATTATTAAGTTATATCTAAAAGAAAGTACAAAACAAAGCATTATTCTTTGTTGGGTTGCAAAATTGAACATTATTAGCTATCACTTAACTAGTCTATCTGATAGTTAATATGTATAAATGAAGCAAGCAGTTTGGAATCTATATCAGAGTATGATATAGACGCCGTGCAGACGAACACTATTATACCTAACATTAATTATTGTCATTGAGGTATGATATTATAGCCTTCTTATAACTATATTCGGTGCAGTTGAACACATCTACTACTTCTGAGAAAGCATTGCCAACAGCATGCAATCTAGGTATAAGCGAGTATCTAAATGACTCAGTCCTGATATTTTTGTTGCAATTAAAAAGAATTTTGGATCGAGTAGTCCTAGTAGGTATGTGGAAGGCAATTAGGTTTAATAAATCAGGACTGTCTATAATACCATTAACAATTTTAAAAATAAACGTCAAGTCGGAAATAAGTCTTCTATCTGAAAGTTTGAGTAAGTTTAATTCTTTCGTTAAGTGATTGTAATTTATTGATTCTATTGGTAGACCAAGTTTATAGTTAATGAATCTAGTTTAGAGTTTATTATTGTATGAAAAGGTAAAACAGTGAGGTGACAAAATTGTTTATTATACATTTATACAGTAGAATAAGTGTTTTTTTACATAATCCGTGATTTTAGTACCTTTTCACATAAAGTGAAAGTGAGTCATTTTTACAATTTTTTATTTACAAATGTTAATATTTATTTGTAATATAACAATTAGAAAGCTTATTTTATAGGCTACGTTCAGAAATGTTTCATTTATAGAGTTTTGATTGCAAAGCGGAAATAACACAAATTTTTTGCAAATATGACAATTTGTTTAAGACAAAAAACTTGCATAATCACAAAATACCTGAAAGGTTAAATAAAACGACAGTACAATTTATTTTTGGAATATTGTGCCGTTTTGCACTACCTCCTTCTTTAGCCAACGTTTCGGACAGCATTATAGTGTCCATCATCACGGCAGAAGTGTAATGATGTTGGCTAAAGAAGGAGGAACCGCAACACGACATATTATCACAAAAATAAATCACAATAATACTTTTGGCGGAGAAAAACTCAAATCATATCAAAAGGACAGTTTGTATCAAAAGGACTTTTTCATCCAATTAACTCCTATTTTATTTAGGTTATTTTTGAAGAAAATAAGAACCTATATTGTAGGAGGGAGGAAACACAGAGGCAGGCATATCATTCCACAGCCAAGATGTTGAAGACAAAAACGAGTGGTAGAATTGATCCATTCTAAGTGACAAATGTCAACCGTGTACAAATGCAACTGGCTTGTTTCTCGAAGCAATCAAAGCATCTTCTATTGAAATATCCATAGAAAGCAACACTGCAATCCATTTATTAAGATTGGGGAATCTATAAAAAGATTCGCCTGTTTTTGCACACAGTCGAGGGTTTTTGTTTTTTCAAAATTCAAAATTCTACAATGGGGCGCACTTTTGATTTGTCCAGGGTCAGCAGTTGTGTACTATCTCAGTACATGCATGCAACATACAATGTGCCCAGCTTCTGAAAGGCTAACTTGACTCTGTATTTGATGGAGCTCCCGTGCCTGAGCTGGTCACTAAGGGCCTTCGCTCACGGAGAAACCGAAAACTGGTTGGCAACTCAATTCACGACGCAACTCAACTTTACGATTTCAATAATTATATCAGCTTGTTTAACAAAAATATAATTTATCAATTATCAATCTTAATATACAAAGCTTAAAGTTTAAAGCTTAACCCCTCCGCAACGTAAGCAGATATAAGCGTTAGAAATAGGACAGCAGTCAAGTACAATAAGCGTGTTTATACGTCAGCGCGTGTGTTTCCATAGAAATCGTTCTAACTCCGTTATTGTTTTAGTTACATCCCTAAACCAAAAAGTAAAAGGTCGATAGTAGATCAACATGTACATCCCTATCAAGTTGTCTATAGAAATACATAACAGGAATCAGCTGTAAGTCGCGTAGTTGACAAAAATATTTACCTGCCCAAATTTACTACCGGCGGCTCATCCGTGCTAGACATTTTTAATTTTTATTAAATATTTTTACATGAAATGATAAAAAAGTGAGGTGACAAAAGTATTTATTACACATATATACAATAGAATAAGTATTGTTGTTTACATAATCTGTGATTTTAGTACCGATTTCACATAAAAACATCACGTGAGTCATTTTTACCTATTTTTAATTTTTGCATTCTAAATTTTAATATTTACAAATGCTAATATTTATTTGTAATACAATGATTTGAAAGCTTATTTTGTAACCTTTCTAAAACAGTTTTTACTATTCGGCTACGTTCAGAAATGTTTCATTTATAGAGCTTTAATTGTGAAGCGGTAATAACAAAAAGTTTTCGTAAAATGTCATTTCGTTTGAGACAGTTTAAGGGCTTAAATGGCGAATTTCGGAGGGGTTAAAGTTCAAAGCTGGTAGTATAAAGTTCGAAGCCTAAAGCCTATACCTGATGATGGACACTGAAACGCTGTCCAAAACGTTGGCTAACGGAGGTAGCGCAACACTGCATAACACCCCAAAAACAAATAACGATTACAATTTGCAGTATAAAATCATGTCCATGTCATACTGATCTTGAAATATAAACCCTAACCCATTGAACTTTATAACATAGTTTGATCAAAGAATGAACCTGAAAGGAAATTAAAACTTTCCCCACAATCTAGTAGAAACTCATGCTCTAAACATGGTGATTTGTGGTCTGATTCTCTTCAGAGACGGCATTTCATGGTTAATTCGTTTCCCATGGACCGACGGATTGGAAATGGAAAAGTCTTTCCACAAAGCCGTCTTCGAGAGAGATAGGTTTCACATCTGACAAATTACACATAACATTATTTAAATGTCAACTCAAAGAAACCCCGTATCAAACCATCTCCGCAAAGGAAAAAATATATATATTACTGCATACCTTCAAAAAATCGACTAAATGAATGTATATATTACCGGCATCCACACAGCGGCTTTTCACGTGAACGTTGGTCGTGAATCCGCGGGACTTGAGGCCTTTTGGAGACGGCCACACGTCGGCGGAGATCAGCTCGCGGACACTGTACACCAATCGAGGGTCATCTGGAAACAAATTATTCTTAATTATTAAAAATAATATCCATAATTCTCAATGAAAATGTGGAACAGAAGAAGATAGGAAATAAAAAGAAAAGGTCGAAACTGAGGTAGGTGGTGATGGTCTACTTACCTAAACCACCACTCTATAAAAGGTCGAGAGAATTTAAGGAATAATACACTTTTGATGTATGCTGGTTATTTTTATTTAAATATCACAAAATTATTTCTACCGCGAACTCTAATCGGAAGGTTCGAGAATTTAAGACAAAGCGGACGGTCGGCTCAGGTATCGGAACGGCAATGACGCTGGCTGCCAGTTTCCTAGACGTGTTGGTGTTGCCAGCATGTACACAATAATGATTCTAGTGTATAAAATCGCCATACGTGCAAATAGGCACTGCTGAAAACTAGCTGCATTCTAGGAGAAATCCTGAATTGTAGCTGAGCAGTGACCTTTTCATCAATAGAATCAATGAAAAAAGAACAAAATACGTAAAATTGTAAAAATATCTCATGATGAATAAACGTTTTATTATTATTAAATATGCAAATCGAAATGTAATATGTGCAATCATATTCGAGTAGAACTTTGCACTATCGTACAGAGATGGCAGCCAATATAATATGGGAAATAATTTTAAAATAATATAAATATATCAATTTGAGAGGCGGGTATGGGAGGAACCATTTATTGGATAACCGACACGCCTGCCATAGATCACCCCGAGTGTTAGCTATCTTTGGTGACTTAGCACGAGTACTCGGGTTCAATGGGTGAGGTTTGTCTAGGTCTTGGTTAGTGTAGTGTTCTGTAATTTGATAGACACACTAACAGATTCTCCAACACACTTTGAAAGGACATTACTTCTTGGGAATAAATAGATTCTTGATCTTATCTGGTTTTATTAAATACTTTGCGTATACAATATTGACCTAGTTAGTCGACCTAACTAGGAGCTGGCTAAATTGTTTCTGATGAGAGCGTTTTTACTTCAACACCCTCTCTGAGCTCCCCAACCCTCTGTTGATCATCTTAGGTACTAAGCTACCTGCCATCTAGGGGAATCTAAGGGCAGTTCTTGTCACTGCCATCTATGTCTAAAAGCCGGAAGCTTTTTGGATACACTATAGTTAGGTTATAGTAAGGCCATGCTTACTGCGTGGCGGGCCGGATCGAGGATGGTTGAGGGAGACCTTTTGACCTCTCCAGCCTGACTGTCTCGACCCTTCGCCTTGCACCGCAGGGGGAGGGATGGATTCATATGTTCGTCAGTCCTGAACACTTAAACCTCAGATTCCTACCCACCCCTCATACCTTTTCCTTCCCAGAACTTCCTATCCTTCCTTTCCCTAAAAAGACCCTCCATACAGCATCCCTAAATATGACGTGCCTGAGGGAAATTTTTTCCTCCTGTGTGTAGTGAATGTAACAAAAAAATTAAAACCTTACTTCAAACAGCTTTAGCCGTGTGTTTTATAACGCTGATGGATTTCATTCGTTTTGTGCTCCGATTGGCATACAGGATCGGAGGAATCCAGATTTTTGGAATTCCGCACATTAAGGGTGCCTACCTACACAGTAGTCAGGTGTCAAGTACCGCAATATCGCCAGTCCGTTGCTAACCATCATCGTATCGTGACATTTCGCTCTCCGTTGAAGTGTAATTTATCTTATCGTAACATAAAGTACAAACCCTATCTATTTTATCGTATGCTTGTGTGAACTTCTTATGTGAATCGACTCGTGACTCAGATTTCTATCGTGGATTATAAAATAACCCCAATTATCGAGCTCTTATGGACACATCTGTGACTGTCACCAAATGGAAACCAAGCCAGTAGACAATACCAGTGGGTACCACTTAATTGCGAATTACCTATCTTGTTTGGTGGTCGGGCACATGGGCGTAGCCAGGGGGGGGGGTTTTGGGGGTTCAAACCCCCCCCGAAAAGTTAAGATATCAACATCAATAATATTAAAAATAAGGAGATGCGAGCGGCATAACTTATTTTATTACTAATAATGTATTTTGGATTTGCCCTCTGTATCGATTATCCGATGGTAACCTTTGTACCTATATTTTCGTACCGTTTAGGGAAATTTGACTAGATCTAGGGGAGAAAAATATTTTTTAGGAAAAAGGGAAATCAGCACTAAATCTACGGAAATTTCGACCTGGTAAATTTTTTATTGCATATGACAATATTACTGGTATTATATACCCATATGTTTTTTGAAATTCCGACGAATCTTAAATATTGTTGATGTACTTACAACCTATTTTTTCAAGAAATGCTATTTTTAACACCGATAACTCAAAATGATATTATGTATCTAAAAAGATAAATGGGGACCTCTGAAAGAAAAAATAATTTAACTTGCAAGTTCCGTTTTTTCGGTGATTGCGGTTGATTTTTATTTGGATTTTTGTTTTCAACATAAAATGTCCACAAATGGTTATTAGTTAATCCTCAAGAAATACAAAGTCGTCGTCCCCCCCCCTCCCCCGAAACGAGTTTTGATTTTTAAACCCCCCCCGATACTAAAACCTGGCTACGCCCGTGGTCGGGCATAACTCGTATCGAATTCCATAAGCGTTGGTAAATAGCAAAGAGTGGCCGCAAGGTTATTCTTACCCCCGTGCATCGTCACGAAACACCGTGTTTGGTAATCAGATCTGAATAGTCAGGTACTTCCTCTTCCCTATCTCCTACCCCTTTCCGTTACCTTTAGCCTCAAGACATATCACAATTGGGGATGCCATAGTCTCACTGGCTCCAGATGTGAGCAGTTGGAACTTTTGTGAGATATTCACAAAAAAAAATATATTAAAAAAAGTGCGACCACTGCGCCGAACAATGGTCTTTTGTTTTTGATTGTAGTATAATATATATATTTTTTACATGAGCTCCACACAGGAGTCCCTGAGGAAAATAATTTCCCTCAGGGCCTATGTCAGCTATGGGGATGCTGTGTGGGGGTTTTTTTAAGGAAAGGAAAGAGAGAAGAGGATAGTTCTGGGAAGCAAAGGGGTTTAAGTGGTGGGTATGAATCTGGGGTTCGGTGTGTCCTGGTCATCCACCTCCAAGACCTAGACAAACCTCACCCCATGAACCCGGGCACCCCTGCTAAATCACCAAACATAGCGAACCACTTGGGGTGACCTATGGCAGAGGTGTTGGTTATCTAATTAAGGTTCCAGAGGCGGCGGTACCCATTCCCGCCTCACAAATTCTTGAAAATTCTATCATAAAAATAATTGCTTACCTGGTGGAAAAATAAGGCTATTATTATAGTGAGCGGCAAGCTCCTTGGCCTCCTCCTTGGTAGGGGGGGGACCCTCCACTCCCCCTGACTCCCCGGCCTTCTTCTCCTGCCATAGTCGCAGCAACTCTTGGACGGTGCAGCTTCTCAGACTGTTGATGCTGAAATGGGAACTGACATTAAGTGCGGTGCCAATCATAGCACCATTGTTGGAACAAGCTGATGTTGGAACTAATTAATCAATATGTGATGCTGTGATAGGAACTGTGATCAACAATATCGATTTGAAAGAAAACTGATGTCGCTAATTTAGATATATATGAGTCCTACAATTAAAATACCCGCGATATCCGATTTTTTGACAAAATGATCTGAGTATAACATCTTGTTCACATTTTTCAGAGGAACAAGAAGAACCTAAAATTGAGTTTCAAAACCTCCCTTATCACGACCAAAAACCATGTTAAAACTTCAATTGAGAAACAAAACCTGATAAATTCAAGAAGTTACTGTCAAAATCCCTATATCAGAATTCAAACAATCACGAGCAGTTATTTAGCCAAGATGGCGGGTTTAGAAACTCGGGCGTCAGATCAGTTGAGTTTCAAAAGCCTCTATAACGTGAATAAATCACGAAGGGAGCATCAAAATCCGATATATTAATTTTATTTATCGAAAATACTTAAATTATGCTAGACATAAGTACAAAAGAAAATTAACACGTTTCGAAATTATTTTACTCCATTTCATTATTCAAAAAAAAATTGAAAAGCAATTATTTATTTACGCTAGAGATGTGACAGTTTTTTTGCAGTTTTCTCCAAATCAACGAAAGTTGATATAGCGGATATAGAAATTAAATTAAACGACTCATTTATAAATCTTTCGACTTCAAGACTCCAATCCTACCAATGAAATTGATTATCTGTTCAAGAAAGAATTTCGATATTTGAACATGTTCTGACAGAAAAAATATAGATCCCAAAGAGCGCTTTTATAATTACCGTGACGATACACGGTTACGGTACAAATAAAGGCAATCAACATATGTTCCTTATTGCTATAATGCTGCTGCTCTTTCTTACACATTAAATAATGGCACACGTATTTTGTGTGTCTCACCATTGTTTTAAACTAACTGACTCACCAATTGATCATATCCCTTTCAGACCCGAGCCTAATTTACAAATAATTTTTAGTTTTTCGTTGTAGTAATGTGATTATGGGAAACAAAATAAGAAAAAAAAAATTTTTTAATATTTTTTATTAATCAATTTTCCTTGGAAAAGCTATACTCACAATTGTGAGTACTGGTTCTCAACCATTTCCAAAAAGAGATACTGGTATAACAAAATATTCATAGGAAGTTATCAAAAATCATTGATTATTTGCGATGAAACTTTAAGAAACAGTTGACATCTTTTGATAGGCATAAGTAGACATCACATTTTAGGCATTTGGTGCGAGATCGCTTTGAACATCCCTCCAGTCTGCAACACCTTGGAGCTTTGAGAGATTCGACAATGGGCCAGTGCTCATACCCATCGTACCTCTTGTCTTCAAATGGAATTGCAGCTGGTTGGTATCTTTTTGAAGGTGGCTGTATTGTTTGGGTGCTCGTTTCAGCATCTGCATCAAACATTCGTTTGGGTGGCAGTCCTCCAAGCAAATACTCTCCAATCGTCAGCCTAAAATCCAGCAGGTCCATTATATCTTTTTTTCTGTAATTATTTTCATTGCAAACTCTTCTGTACTCATTCCAGCTATTTACTATAGCTAGGTCAAACATATGAATAATTACTTTTAGTGTCCATTTCTTTGTCTTGACCCAAGTCCTGTAACATTCCAGACTTTGATCACAACTATCGACTCCACCCATTTTTTCATTGTATAGTTTTACTACAGCTGGGCACTGAACTGGTATGTGTTTTTTTTCAGTTTTATCCCATCTTTCAACGTAAGTACTAGGCATACTACCTACAAATGAAGATGCCATTAAAATAGATTTGTTGTCTTTCCATTTTACAATAGAAACAGCATCATCTGATCGGCATACTTCTTCAAAATCCCCTCTCTTCATTTGTTTATCTGGGGTAAACTTGAAGCCTTTAAATCTGTTAGGCATAATGGTGCCTGTGCCATAAATTTTTTTCTCCTTGAGTTTATCAAACAAAGGCATTGTTGTGAAATAACGATCGAAGAAGACAGAGCTTTCTTCTGGCAGAGTTGAAATAAGTCGCAAAATTACTGCAGGACCTAGACCTAATGTTCGATCGGGTAATGGTGTATTTGCACCTTGGTATATCTCGAAATCCAACACTGTTCCATTGGAACTAGTCATTACGAAATTTTTCAGTCCGGTTGGACGAGGTTTGTTTCTTACAAATTGGCGAACGGCACATCTTCCTAGAAATGGTATCATTTGCTCGTCAATTGAGTAACATCCAAAGTCTCTCTTAATAGAAAGACATCTATCTCTCACTGCTTTTATCACTGGATCAATTTTCCAAAAAGTATTATTAGCATGGTCTGCATTTTCACCAAATGTGTCAACGAAGTGTAAATTCACGCGGAACATAAAAAATCTGTCACGACTCATAACTGATGCAATCGGATCAAATCGAAATCGAGCATGCCAGTAAAGCTTGATCCTCGGAAATTTAATACAGCCAATTAGGGCATTTATACCAAAAAACTTTTTTATTTCAGAAGCAGAAGTTTTCAGTATGTTTCCAGTTTTACTTAAATAATATTGTGCAGTGTGTTTCGCTCCCAGCTCAAAAAGCTCCTGCGTAAAATACCTCTCAAAGAATGCGACTGGTGATATTACTTGAGATGGTACTTGAAATATTGGTGTTGTTGTCTTTCTCACAAAAGATCTTTTCCTCCACTGGTAGTTTCTTTGTGCAGGTGGTGGATTATCCGGTTCTTCGTCTGGCTCAGAATCAGATGAACTGCTTGCGGTTCTATTTTGTGGGGTCCATTCATCTTCGTCATCATCATCGCCAAATAACTCAATGTCTGATTCATTTCCGTTCATAAGCAAGTCAACAATGGCATCTGGATCATTTATAAGATTCTCCATGGTGTGTAAATAAAATACAAATCATAAAAACACAGTAAAAACGAAGGCATTTTAATTAAATAACACAAATATGATATTCCATACATTACTTACATTGGCAGGGTTGAGAACCAGAACTCACAAACGTGAGTTGTAAAATTCAAATGTCTCTAATCAATACAAAATACACTTTTAACTTGTAATAGCGCAACACTATCGTTTATTACACTCTTTACCAACAATAACTTTAATAACAATTGGAAGAAGTTAAATAAAAGCAAAGATATGTGCAAAAACAGAGAGACTGACAAGACTTTGATGAACTGTCATAAAAGTGCAACAAAATAATCCTAATGTTGCCACCGCATAAATATTTTACCCCGTAAAAAAATATTTTTCAAGTACCTAGACATGCTCACAAACGATCGAGACCGGTCACACACCCATAGAAGCATTGCACCGTCAGAAATTAAATGAGGAACTTACCCTCACAAAAGTGAGTACAGGGTCTGAAAGGGATATTGCCGTTGCATGAGTAAACAGAACCATTTAAAAAACTAATAACTACTGGAGCGATTTTTGCCATATATTCCCACCATTTTAAATGTCTCCGATTGCTTTTCGGATAAAAAACGGCAATTATCTCCTTGATTTGGCATTTTTTTAAAAATATTTGTAACTCCCACGTTTGTTATTTTGGTCTTAAAATGAAGCCATTGAAATGCTTTATTTATTTTGACCATAGATGTCTCAAATCCGAACTTCATAGACTATTTTATAACAATGTTAAAAATAATTTTTTAAAATATGTTTTTCACACAGAATTACTGATCAGCTGTTTACAGTTAAAATTAAGTCTTTTTCTTTAGATATGCACCTTTCATTATCAAGTATACTACAGACAATATACAGAAATTGAAAATATATTATGTTGACTCGAATAAGTATCTCTCACGGCAGTTTCAAAGGAAAAAAACAAGCAGGATTCGCGTGGTTATAAACTTTACGATTTTTTTTATAAATCCTACAAATATGAGATAAGCGGTAAAATACCGGTAAATTCATTGGCTATATAGCACTATTATAAGTTTTTATGTCTCCATGTTAAAATTCGAAGGTATGATTTTTTTAATGTTAGTGAAAAAATTTAAAAATGATCTTTTGAAAATGTCGAGCAAACGGAGAAAAAAGTTTTAAAATGCACTGTCGCTCTAGTGGTTAGGAGTGCCAATCAGTGGCAGTCCTTCCCTCAGGACAATTGGTCAAAAACCTCCCAAAATTATAAGATGACAGTGAAACATAATATGATTATGAAATATTTAGAAAATCAAAACAACTGGTATTATTCTAACGTAAATGAAATGCACCGCGAGAGATAGCCGGCAGCGGCGAGCAGTGACATCTAACATCTTAAATGGAAGCTTTCTTTCCCACGCACTACGATTGGCTGGGTCAAATTATGAAATGCCCTGATATCATATCTTCTATCTCTTTACGCACTACACAATAAACGAGATGGCACTAGTAAAAACATGGTCCCTTAGTAAAAAGTTTTCGGATTCTGAAGATGGTTTGGGTCAGAGCCGTGAGGGAGAGAGAGCATGCTGAATATCGTTCGTCTGAAAGAGATGGTTTGATAAACATAGGTTGATTTCGCATATTTTACACTTGTCGCATGAAATAATTTACTATAACGTAATTTGACGTACGTGGGTGAATTTGACTCTCAAACTCGTGAGGTTCCTACAAATGAATATTATTATATTTAATTTGATATTGTATCATAGGTAATATAATTTTTTTAAACGACCTTCCACTTCTGGACCCCTAGAGCCGCCTCTGGTGCCTATGATCATAACTTATCTGAAGCGTACATAAGGGACCGTGTACCTTTTGTGAAGAACCGTGCTATTTGGTTTGGTTTAATCGAAAAGGCTCGGTTTTTAATTGTTCAGATTATAGGGACTATACTGTATTGATATTAATGTGTAATAATATTTATGTTCCTTAAATAAATAAAATATATAATTTTCACCTGAGCTGCCAGGAGGTGGAGCCTGTGCCGGTGCAAACGCACAGTCCGGAACACTTGGTCCTGGTGGGGCGCAGGTCCCCGTCCATCTTCACCTGAAGATGGGAGACTCGCGCCGAAACGTTCTCTCCTATGAACACCTAAAACATGCAACAAATTAATAATAATAATATACGTAAATGAGTATCGGAGTACATGCACTATTGCTACATTTATAAGGAGCTCTACCGAATGCATCAAATTCAAGAAGCCAGTGTGTCTATCTATGTGCTGATTTATGGAATTCACTGGGCGATAACCATACCACCTGGATAGAGGAATTTCCATTGTGAGTCGAGTTCAACAGAGGGCGATACAGTTTGGACTAGCGATGTGTCGGTTCAGTTGGAATGGGCTCTTGAACTCGGGTTCTTTGCGGGAAGCAGATTTTACTCCTACTCCTTTTTCAAATCGACTGCTCCCAGAGAACCAGATCCAGGGCTCGGACCCAAAACCGAAACTCGGAGCCGGAACTCGAATGCCTCCACCAGAGTCTGTGAATTCGTGGTCCGAGCCACTCGCAACACTCGGGTTCTTGTCCGGATTCGACGAGTTCTTGTGCGAGTTCCGGCTCCGTGGTCCGGCTTCGGCTGAACCCGTGCGTCCCGGTAGCTGCAACAGCACCCAGTACTCAGTCCGCACCAAAGAACTCGGACCCGGAACCTGCTCCTAGAACTCAAGTACTTTTAAAAGGAAGCACGCCTCAGAGGCCTCAGGCAAAATGCAGAACTTACCGATCGCTAGGTTGGACTAAATTCTATGATACAATATTCAATGGGGGACAACACAGTGGTAAATTTGAAGTCATGTAATTCAGTAGTAAACTATTATTACAGCAATTCAGCAGCAAACCTCAAAAACCTTATGCGCAAACTACGTAATATTTCTATCTAGTTTATGCTAAATTTATAGACTGAAGAGGAATTATTGACAAAATGTGCAAAAAGTAGTATCTGTGAAAAATCATCATTCGTACGGGGAGAAATGCAAGGCAGAGGGGTCGAATTTTGAAAGCCGTTTTCTCGGGTTCTGTGATGCCAAACCGACTGAAATTTTGGATTCTTACTAAAAATTATGGACTGAAGAGAAATCATTGTCGAAATTTGCAAAAAAGAAGCATCTGTGAAAAATCATCATTATCTTGGAGAAATGCAAAACTTGCGGTCGAATTTTGAAAGCCGTTTCTTAGGATCAAGATCATCATTCGTACAGAGAGAAATGCGAGGCTTGCGGTCGAATTTTGAAAACCGTTTCTCAAGCTCTATGGTGTCAAATCGGCTGAAATTTTGGATTCTTAGTAAAAATTATGGTCTGAACATATGTGGAAAAATCATCGTTTTTAAGAGTCGAACTTTGAAAACAATTTTCTCAGCCTGTATGTTTGAAATTGGTGAACGTTTTATCAAAAAATAAATTAAAATAAGTTAAATTACTAATATTGGTACATATTTACTGGAAAACCTTATATGATTTTATTATTATTTAGAAAGATAAATATTATTTTCCTATTCAAAAAGTGAAGAATGGTTACATTGTACATATTATGCTGTTTTTCTCACCTCGTTAAGTGCTAGGTACGGCAGGACGCGCTTGACCATCCCCGGAGGATTGTTGCGGTCCATATCGTGATCCTTGTTCATCTTCCACATCTCATTGTCCTGCTCCATGCCGTAGGACGTGGTGGCTATGTCATCCCCACCCGCCCCATCCGTTACGTTGTACCTGAACAACATTCACGTTCATTGTTAGGTTGGGAGAATAAAAGTAGAATGTAAAGTAGGATGAAATTAGGACAAAAGTAAACCGTAAAATTGGACAAAACAAGGATGTAAAAAAAGACAGTAGTAGGACGTAAAGTAGGATAAAATTAGGATATAAGTTTCGGATAAAAGGATAAAATAGAATTTAAAAGAGAATAAAAGTACAATGTAAGTAGAATGTAAAGCAGGATAAAAATAATGTAAAGTATGATAAAAGTAGAATGTAAAGTAATATAAGATATAAAGTAATATAAGAAGATGAAATTAGGACACAAGTAAACCCTGAAGTAGTGCAAAAGAAGGATGTAAAAGAAGACAATAGCAGGATGAAATTTGGATATAAGTGGGATAAAAGTAGAATGTAAAGTAGGATGAAAGCAAATTTTCAAGTATAATGAAGTTAGGACAGAAGTAGACCATAAAGCAGGACACAAGATGGATAGAGGACAATAGTAGGACGTAAAGTAGGACAAAATTAGGACATACATAAGTGGGAAACGGTAGATTTAAAAGATGATAAAAGTAGAATGTAAAGTAGGATGAAATTAGAACACAAGTAGAATGTAAAGAAGAGCAAAAGAAAGATGTAAAAGTCAACATTAGGACGTAAAATAGGATAAAATTAGGACATAAGTGGGATAAGAGTAGAATTTGAAAGAGAATAAGAGTAGAATGTAAAGTAGGATGAAATTAAGTCACAAGGTAAAGAAGGATGCAAAGTAGGACAAAAGTAGAATGCAAGAGGAAAAAAAGGACAAAATTAGGTCATAAGTAAGATAAAAGGAGAATTTTAAAGAAATAAAAGTAGTATAAAATTAGGATAGGTACAACTAGAATGTAAATTAGGAAAAAATAAGGATGTAAAAGAGAATAAAAATAGAATGTAAAAGAGGACTTAAGTAGGATAAAGTTGAACGTAAAGTTGGATGTAAAGAGAAATAATGCATAAATGACGTATGATTGTAAGAGAATCAAGAAAAGTTTCTATCATTGCATTTTATGACAGCTGTACAGCGAATTTAGCTAGGTCCATCGAAACCAACAATCTATATACGTACATCACAACACCCAGAACAACAGTATCCATATCTTTGTGATATGAACGCATCTTAGCCAGCTTTGAAGTTCTATTTGCGTAGTTTGTAGTTTTGGTGGGGAATGCGTATGGTGATGATGTGACAGTGTATGTTGGCTAGGGTGGACCTACCTGGCGGGGACTGACCTGGGCAGGATGGGCTTGTGCAGGTCGAGGGGGGCGCCGGTCACCGCGGACCGGAGCTTCTCGTCGCTGGCCAGGGTGGTGCGGATCCGGCTGCGGTGGAGCCAGCGGAACCTGCCCTGAACACCGCAAACAAACAAACATAATTTATACTTTCATGCTTTCCAATCTTCAACTCCTTCCCTTCCTCACTTCCCTCAGCCTATCTGTAGCCTATCCGGAGGCTGACGGTTGGGAGCAGTTGAGATTCTTGTGCTTTATTCACATAACCACTCGAGCGAAGGAGATTTCCGGGTGTTCGGTTTTTCAATTAAATTAATATAGAAACATACAAACTGCTTTACTGAATCCTCCCAGATTTCACCATTTATCTCATGTTTTAAAGTTTTAATGTAAAAAAAAATAAATTGTAAAATTTATAATTCATAAAAATCATCTATCCACCCAAATTTGGGTAGATTTCGCTCGAGTGGATAAAAATAAAAATTGGCCAAGAAACTTTTTTTACATTTTATTGTAAGTAACAAGAGTCCCAACTGCACCCAATCGTCTGGAGCCAGTAAGATTATTACATCCCCAATCGGGGTGAAGCTGAAAGTAGTAGAGAGGAAGAATATGGGTAATGGGTAATATAGGAAGGTGGGGAAGTACCTGGCTATTCAGATCTGGTCACCAAACACGGTTAAAGCCATTGAAAGCAAAGTTTCGATTGTGAATGGTTGTCTTTCAACAGTGCGAGACTGTTTATGTACTTGCGTCGGTTCATGACTTTTCAGTGAGCTAGAGTGGTGAGACTGAAAAAATATGACATTATTGATGTTTTGTAGATGAAAATATATATATTTTTAATTTTAATTTGAAAATTCATTTTTTTATTAATTAATTTAAATTGAACTTAACTGGTTTATATTATATTCACTATTAAATGTAATATGATTTTTTATATATAACTGTATGTTTCCTAAATTAACTTAAATAAAGAAATATAAATGAATGCAAATCTTGGAAGTGGAAATTAACCCACTTCCCGACAACCGATCTAGCTGAAACTCAGCCGATAGACTTGTTGTTGATGACAATGCATTTTATCAAATTTTGGTGCACACACACAAATGCATTTATCTGAAGTTGGCTACCAGCCGGCCCACTACATAATAAAAAGAGATATTTTAATGAATAAATTATAAAGAACACAAATTCATTAAATAAAATTTACTTGCACACGCCAGGATTTGAATCTGTTACCTCAGGATTCGTAGCCAAGGATGGTAACCGCTAAACCATAAGACTAGTGCATCAAAAAAACTCTTACTTCTCTGATCTCTGTGAGGGCCCCCCTGATGTCCCTGGAGCACCACTTGGGCAGGCAGAGGCGCCCCTCGCTCCGGCTGGGGTCGCTGTTGAACCCTATCACAGGCTTTCTGGAAAAAAACCCAAATTTTAGTTGGATAAAATGTAAGCAAAAAACAAGAAAAAATAAAGAGAAAGAATCACTAAAACATCTCATGAGACAATACATCCGGTAGGAATGGATTTGTTCCTAAAGTCTTGGGCAGACCCAAAACGCAACGAGCATTTTAATTACGTTGACAATTATTGAAATCAACAAAAATCCTCTTAATAGAGGCGATGGGACTAAACTTAACAGTTCTTGGTATCTAAATTTTTTTTTTAATTAGCTCCACAAGGGAAACAAACTTTTTTACATTACCCTGAGGAAAATAATTCCCCTCAGGGCCTGTGTCATCTTTGGGGATGCTGGAGGGTGAGTGGAAGGTCTTTTAGATGAAAGGAAGAAGAGGAAATTATGAGAAGGAAAAGTGTAGGTAGGAATCTGGGGGTCAATATGTCTAGGAGTGCCGAACGTATGAATCCATCCCTCCCACTGCGGTGCAAGGCGATGGGTAGTCTGGCTGGAGAAGTATAGGTTAGGTCTCTCTCAACCAGTCTCTCTCGATCCGGCCTGCCACGCAGTAGGTGGGCAAACACAAAAACAGAGTGACAGAGAGCGACAGGGTGTGGGAAGGGGGAGGGTGGAGGTGGTGAGGGGAGAGTGGAAAGGGTTGGGGGAGGGAAAGGGGGGAGGGGGAAGGGGAAAAGGGGAACTCGGAAGGGTGCGGAGGGGAGGGGGAAAAGGGGAACTCGGAAGGGTGCGGAGGGGAGGGGTAGAAGGGGAACTTGGGAGTGGGGAGAGGAAGTAAAAGCCGCCCGCAAGGCCTAGCAGCAAAAACCTGCGGAGCGGGTTTTTAACTGCTAGTTACAAATAAATATTAAAATTTAGAATGCAAACATAAAAACATTTTAAAAATGACTCCCGTGATGTTTTATATGAAAATGGTACTCAAATCACGGATTATGTAAAAAAAAAAATACTTATTCTATTGTATAAATGTATAATAAACAATTTTGTCACCTCACTTTTTCACCATTTCATACAAGAATATTTAATAAAAAATGAACAATGTCTAACGGCGCATAGGCGATTTGGCGGATGAAAACTGTTTCCACAAAATAAGTCTTTTTTTTGTACTATGGATAACTTTGAATAGAAATGTGAAGCTTGATTCGAAATGGATCTTCTATTTTTTGTTTTAGGGTTGTTACAAGAAGAATAACAGAGCTATAACGATTTCTGTGGGACGCGATAGCGTGAAAACATGCTTATTGTACTTGACTGCTTTTGTTATATTGTCGTGTACACACGCTTACAGGTCAGAGTGGTTAGATAACGATAATTCAATTGTTTTGCCTAATGAGCGGCTCTGGAATTTTCGTTTTGCCACCGCCAGCCGGATACTTAAAGACGTATGAGGCGTACCCGAGTTATTAAATAATCCACACTAGAATTTTAAATGATTACAGTCTGATTTTTATATTTGACTGATGGAAGTTATCTTGGGGCATATGAGAATTATTTAATTTAGTATAGAGTCTTGTCAATAAATTTTAATAATTAATTTCTGTAAATTCAATACATTCAATAAATATGTCATGTTATTACAGAACGTGATTTATTTATATTGATTGACACTTATTATCATGTTCTAGTTTTCATTTTACACACCATTTATTCATTACACACTGTACGAGACGGGCACTGTAGACGCCAGCCGCACAGACGATGAAGTGGGGGGGAGATCGGCGCTGGCCGTTTCGACGCCTAGGGATAAAGGGAGAAGTGGGGAGAAGGCGAGGGAAAATGGGGAGAAAATGTGGGGAAAGGGAGAAAGGGATCGAAGGCGAGAGGAGGAAGGGAAGTGGCGGGAAGTAGAGGGGGAACCTGCACCTTTAAAAAGGCGATCGAGTAATTGTATTGGTCTTCAGGGGTGAACAAGTCAGCCAGGGCAAGAAGAAAAAAGTCCAATTTGCAGTTCGATCGGAGAGAGCAGGGCAGGCGAAGATGTTAACGAGATGACGCATGCTGGGACTCTACTGGTCCAGAGCTTTCAGGGCTCTATTTAAAGGGGAAACAGCAGGTCTAGCCTTTTGTCTCCCCGTAATTCCAGGAACTAAGATCCTAGAATCAGACCGGGCAAAGTGTATGAGCGCGACGGCGGTCACCGTGGGCCTTATCGTGTCGTCGCATCTCCCTGACATGCTACGCTCCCCTGATATTTATTTTGTTTGTGAGTATGCACGTAGACATGGTAGATTTTTATGAAAATAACAAATTCAAGTGTGTAGGTATGTACATAGATCATGAGATTTTGCACAAAAATAGAAGGAAGAGGTTACATAGAGCCAATTTGATAAATTTTAGCCCGGCCTCCATAGTAGGTTTCAGTTATCTGTCAATGTACACATTTATTTGGATAATATCAGTCATTATGCAAAATTACTGGTTTATTAATGTATGGAGTTCAACTAAAGAAGCTCTTAGAATTGAAAGAATTTGTATATGCATTCATAGACTTAAATAATTTAACTAAGATGCTACCATTTTATTCTGTTCGATCTTTGAGAAACTAAAGTGGTTGAAATATGACTAAAGATCTTGTTAACTAACTAACTCCCGTTTGGTGTCAAAAAGTAAATGCGGACTGCCAATGCATATTTAGATTAGTATTTCAATTCAGCATTGTACATTTATTAATATTTTTAGAAAATTGTTTGACGTTTGACATTGTACACCGATTTTTTATTTATTCCCTGTCAATATCGGTTCGGCTGTCAACGACAAAACCGTGCTCGGGACATGAATATAAAAGCATCGGAAGTTAAGCCTATCGATCTGATATTGTAAAGTTATGGATTTCACTGTGCTAGAGCTCCAGAAGACACATAGCCACATATCCAATGACAACCCTGGTGAAATTCATAAAAGGGACTGACTTACTGTTAAAGGATGAGGTAAAATAAGAGATAGCATACTGGGCCTATGGCCAAAAGACCCGTTTGCACTAGGCAAGTAGTTTAGTTTATATTAGTAACTAAACACGTCCGAACACCACAACTTTAGTAGAGTAGTTTAGTCAGCTCTTTAGTTCGCAATGGGCAAGTAGTGTAGTTGAGTAGCGAGTAACTCGCTACTTGATTGGCCGAAAAGCATTCACATTAGTCAAGTAGAGCACATTATTGAGCGGAGTATTGCAAAATGACAGGCTGCTATGCAACAAAGTAAATGCGCTAATTAAGCTGATTGTAATGCTTATTTTTGAAGACGTGGAAGAATAAATTAGTGAGATGAAAATAAATAAACTATGGACACGAAAAGAGTTTAACAGCAGCAAAAATAAAGAATTTTAGAGTAGTCGCTCCAAAGGCACAACATATCTGCGTCTACTAATGAACTCTACTAAAACGACGGGTTCGTGCATGTCAGTGAGCGAGACGGGTGTTGGGGGGCGCCACTTGAGTTATTACACGCCCTGCGATGATATATTCTTAGTTATTACATTGCATTTTTTTTAAATTTTATCCCTCTGTCTGTTGTGTACATCATAAATATATTTAAAAAAACGAGACTTTTCCAAATTACTCAATATTTTTCACAAAAAATTAAAAGTTTTACCTGGAGTCCCTTATTCTGGAGGCAGCCAGCAGAAAGGTACCATCACCCCCGCAGGGAATCACAACATCGCACCAGCTGATGAGCGACGGGCTGTATGCCAATCTGCAATGGAAAATATTAATATATTGAAATAACTGAACGCATTCTCCCACCAGTTTTTATGTAAATTCGCTCGCTTCTTGTGGAACAAGCTACCGGCAGTTGTTTGTCTTCTTTCTTAATATCCTGGCCTCTTCAAGACCCACATTAATAAATCCCTTCCTACAGCCCTTCCTTAATCACCTCACAACTCTGCCCAACTAGGTGGCGATTACTTACTTAGATACTTCTTAAAAATGTATTTTGTAATTTATATTTCAAATACTTATGGCTTCAAAATACATTTTCAAATACATTTAGCGATCTTAATAATGATAATGAAAAATATACTGACATAGATAATACATAGACTAAAAACGCTAGAATCCAGAGCAATTTATTATTATGTTAATATTTAGAGTTGGCAACACTGTAGGTACGTCAAAGCAAATATTCATGAAGACGTGAGTTAATTGATAATTGATAATGGATAATCAAATTCCGTCATTGCTTTGAATTGTACATTTTTGTGTCCTAGTATTAGATCAAGCACTGTAGGAATAATTAGACAGAATACTAGATTATTTTTAAGTTAATTACAGTAGAGCGCACTTGAAGTGAAATAACACAAAATTGCGCTATACAAATGTCATGTTATTATAATAATTATTATTATTATCTAACACCTGGGTCCTATACCACAAAACTTTATAAGTGGAGCGGAGATGAGATGTGTCTTCTGAGCAATATGATTGGTCAATTTTTGCACGTCTCTGTTTTACTCTACTCAGCTTTGCTTCTGTGGAAACGCACCCTTAGATAAGAGCACTTACGACAATTTATTGCAACCAAAGGTTCTACCAAAACCAAATATATTTTGTATTTTAAATACACGACTTGAAAGTATTTTGTATTTTAAATACATGCGAAAAAGTATTTAGTAATTTGTATTTTAACTACAGCAAAGCATGTATTTTGCCCAGCCCTGGGAATGGCCTTACATAAATTTGAATTTGTACAAAGGTAAAAGGGTTGTAGGCAGGCGCGGCTGGCGCTAACGTGCAATGGGGCGCTGAACCGCCAAAAAAATTCAACATCATTTTACAACTCATCGTATTTCTACGTAATGTGTTTATTTATTAAATTGATAAAATTGAGCACAATCTTTAAATTTAATTATAATTATTTATCAATCTAACAATTAACAATGTATTACGGCCAAATAAACGCATTGTTCCCACCCGCCAGTTACGGCGGCTATCCGCTAGGAGCGAGGAACCGAGGTAGGTACAATGCCAAACCGCGCGCCAGAGCTAAGCGCCCCGTAATTTGAATGATCCTCGTAGTAAAAAATCCCAAAACGTCAGAAACATGTCATACTAAAAATCGGCTGACCGTGCACTGCACGGCCGACCCGAAGAGCTTCGGCATTCTTCGGAAATATTCCGAAGCTTTGGTTCCAGCGGTAGTAAGGTTTGAACAAGATAATATTAAGTAATAATATTTCTCTTCTAAAATGTAACCATTAGTCAAAGGGTCAGCTATGCGTCTCGTGTGACATTATCTTGTTCGAGCCCTTGGGATGTACCTTTTTGACATTATTATTTGTTTGTCACCCATTGATCGAAGTTGTCACGACAGTAAATGGCGATATTGGCGATCCACGCCGCAGAGTCTTGTGTGTTAATTATTATTCGTTTCGTATAACGTTTCTTGTGTGTTAATTATTATTATTGGATTATTGCGTTATTATTATTATTTTTGGAAGGTTGAGTATTTTTAAATGGATATCACACCCACCCTTTCCACTAATCTTCTAATAGATATAATATCAATAGTAATGGAGTGTAAAATGCTTCTAAAAATATTGATACCAGAATAATTCCATAATAATTGGATAATTACTAGAGTGCCGTTTTAGTTATGTTGCGTTGTACAATTTATTATGAGTTCCTAGGCTATATGTATTTTTATTATTTGAATTTACAAACAGATACATAAAACATACCTACTTACCTGGCAGGTCAATTCACTATATTAAACTCTAGACATCAGCATGTTTTTACATCGCACGATATTTTTACTATTACAGTTACATGATATTTTTAGATACTTAGCAAATAATGTAAAATTATGCATGATGTCTAGATTTTTTTTAAAATATAATATCAACCTTTCGTTTTTTATGAATGGCTTGGTGAACCACCTATAATTTGAGGCACCGGCCGCGCCTGGTTGTAGGTATGTACAACAGATCAAGAAGGCTTTGCACAAGTCGCAATTATATGCAAAGTAATAAAATAAGTAATGTGTAGGTATGTACACAGAGGGGGGAAGGAGTCAAGCTTTGTTTTTATCCCTTTGGAATTGCTTGACCCCGGCAGTCGATTTATTATTATCATTAATTATACAGAAATTATTATTTTAAATACAATTATTTAAAGTCTAAATTACGTCCGGTACAGGTGTCATATAAAAAAATTTAAAATGACTCCTTAAATAATCTGAAAACTTTTTTGTATGTATATCTTCCCAAATGTTAAGAATGTTAAAATAAGGAATCTTCTACTGTAAATTACAGATTCTGCATTTTGCCGGAGTCCTCAGAGACGTGCCTGCTTTTAAAAGAATTCGAGTTCTAAGAGCAGGTCTCGGATCCGAGTTCTTGGGTGTGGACTGGATACTAAGTGCTGTTGCAGCAACCAGGACGCACGGAGCCGGAATCCTCAAAAGAGCTCAAACCCGGGACTTGCTCCCGACTCGCGAGTGGGACGCCAGTGGAAGCATTCGGGTTCCGTATGACCCTCAAAGCATTGCAAGGAATGGCGCCAGCCTATATATCGGAACTATGTGTCCGACAAAACTTAAGCGATAGACAGCTTACTCTAAGGTCTTTAATCGAACTTTCTAGGTCAAATCGAGCCGTTTACTATGATTGATCTTTTCGTGTAACTGGCCCGCTCATTTGGAACAAACTTCCCTCAGCTCTTACTAATATCCAGAACTTGGCTGAATTCAAAAGGGCTTTAAAAATAAACTTATTTAAAAAATCATACCTTTCATGAATTTTAACTCCTTTTCAATATACCTACCCTAATAAGCCATGTTCCTCAAGTTTCCGGTAATTGTTTGGTTTCGATTACCTCCCTACTATACTTTTATGTGCACTCCGAATTTGTATTATCTCTAAACGTCAACTGCCTCCTGTCCTACATTATATTTTAGTTTTAATGAGTCTTGTTTAATGCTACCGTTATTGTTTATCATATCCTGTGCCAAAACAGCACTTTTTTTTTTTTTTTTACATTAACTCCACACAGGAGGCCCTGAGGAAAATAATTTCCCTCAGGGCCTATGTCATCTGGGATGCTGTGTGGAGGGTCTTTCTGAGGAGAGGAAGGAATGAACATTGGTCTTGAAGAGGCCCATGTTGTAGGAAAGAGGAAACACAGAGGCCGGCAAATCATTCCACAGCTGGGCTGTTGAACACAAGAACGAGTCGAAGAAACGACCCGACAAATGTCAACCGTGTACAAATGTTGGGCACGTGTTTGGTGTGTTTCCCGACTATGCACCGGTGCCGAAGGGATCAATGATGCTAGTTCCTCGGAGCATCTTCCATTGTAATACAGGCACTGCTCTTGTTAATGTTCTTTTGGCATTGCTTTGTATATACTGTATATTCTTTGTTTCACATTATTTAATCAATTTTTGTAAGGACTCATAAGGAACACTATAGAATTACTTTTAAGTTTATTATAATTAAGCGCACTTGAAGTGAAATATCACAAAACTGCACTATATAAATACTACGTTATTATTATTTCGGCTCTGAGATCTGGGTTTGAGTCTGAGTCCTGCCCCCCTAGCATGGTCGATCGATATAGGTTTTATCGAAAATGTCGGTAACTTGAAAACGCTTCCGAGCACGACTGCCGGCCACTAACGAAGAAATAACAGTTCACGTAAAATAAATTAGGAACTCTTAGTCGTTGAGAACTATTGTTTGTTCATTAGCGGCCTGCAGTCGCGCTCGGGAGCGATGACAAGTTACCGACATTTTCGATAAAACCTATATCGATCGACCATGCTAGGACCCCTGGACTGGGTTCTCTGAGAGCAGTCTATTTGAAAAAGGAGTAGGAGTAGGATTTGCTTCCCGCAAAGAACCCGAGTTCAAGAACCCACTCCAGCTGAACCTACACATTGCTACTGTAAATGGATTATTAATCTCTGTCACACAATAAATAAAAAAATTAAAAATAATAGTGTTAAATACAGTATATTGAATTCCATCATCCCAATATCACAGAAAAACCTCAAAGGAAATGTCCATTATACAAAAAGCAGACATAACATTGATTTAATCAAATTTATTTATGCGATCAGAGATTCGAACCCGCGACCCTTGGAATCTCAGTCAACAACCTTTGATACTGATACTGACTCAATTCTAGTAACTGCATTATCTATCAAGGTCGTATGATTCTCAATTCAATCACTCAGATCTAATCTAGCAGATCATTATCACATTGCAATGCAATTAAATTCACAGAGAAAGATCAAAAACTATATTTTGTAACAAACCATCTAATTGTTACCGAGCGTATATGCTACGTGCTCATTAGTAGCAAAAGAGCACGCTACTAATGACATTGCTAGTATTGAGTTCAAATGAGTACGCTCACAAATCAACAGTCGTTTAATTTGTTAGCATGCTCATTCGCGGATGGAAGGGGAAGCCTCTAACTACTGGAGCGATTTTGGTCGAAAAATGGACCATTTTTATTTTTCTGCAATTGATTTCTGTCCAAAAATGGACCACATTTTCCTACCATCCGTAAAACATTTATTGTAATTATTTGTAACATTTCCTTGACCAGCCATTTATTTTAAAGCGAAGCTATTGAAATGCTTTATCTATTAAGATTATAGACGTTGCAAATCTGAACTTCGTAGACTGTTTTAGAATGATGTTAGAAATAAATTTTTAAAATATTTTTTTCCCGCCGAATTTTTGATCAGCTGTTTAATGATAAAATTAAGTCATTTTTCCATAGATATGCACCTTTCATTATCAAGTATACCATAGACAACATACAGAAATCGAAAATATTCTATGTTGACTGGAATAAGTATCCCTCACGGCACTTTCAAGTAAAAAGCATACAGGATACGCGCATTTATAAACTATACGATTTTTTCATATTTTTTTAATAAATCCTACAAATATTAGATAAACGGTTAAATACAGGTTAATTCATTGGCTATGTAGCACTATAAGTTTTTGTGTCTCCATGTTAAAATTCGAAGGTATGATTTTTTTAATGTTGGAGAAAAATTTCAAAAATGATCTTCTCGGAAACCTCGAGCAATCGAGGCATATTTATTTATTTCGTGTGTACGCAGTGGCTAAGCACGTGTGAACAGGCTATCAACAGACAATCTCAGTTCGCGCCTGCGCTTTCTTTGCAAAAATATCAAAAATGGCCCGCTGGGGAGACGAAAAAATCTTGCTTTTCGTGATTTATTATGGGAATCATGAATGTATTTTTTTTCTGTTTTACAATTTTTTAGAGAAAAATGTGTCCTTACTGGGGTACCCCGTTCTAAGGTCACATTGTACAAGTTTTCGTGTTTGAAATATAAGTAAATACCTATGTTAAAATATTACAAGGGGAAAATTATAAAGTTATGTCTAAAAGAAAGTACAATACAAGCATTAATCTTTGTTAGGTTGCAAAATTGTATCTATATTCTTCCTTCCCATGTCCATAATCCATATCTTTATGCTTCTTTTGAAGTCGGTTATTTTTTTAATGGTTTTTATTGCAAGAGGGAGTAAATTAAATAATTTTATAGAGAAGTATTGCAGGAAAGTTGACAGGAAAAAGCTATGGAAGCAGTGGCGACTGGTGCTCATAAAAATAGGTGGTGCAGTAAAAATCTTGGACTCTACTCTAATTAAAATAAATTTAATTATGAAAATCTTACTTATTTGTAGATAATGTCGATCCTCCGTTGTCTCTGGATGCATGCAATGCATTGAGTCTGAATTAATTGTATTTCTTAATAAAAATTCTTTTTAAGGTTGAAAAACACGGCTCCATCTAAACCGATGTCACAGGGATTGTAAAGACACTTTTTAACAGCACTCTAAAAAATCCAATCCCATATTCCACAATTGTACAAGAGTTAAAATAAATATTGACCCATCAGCATTTGTAAAGTCACCGCAATTGTAAATTCAAATTCAACCAACGGTTCGTTACTTAATTTAAATTTATCCAGAAAATTGTATGTAGATTGGTACGAAATCGAGTTAAAAAAAAAGTTCAGTTTGTCACACATCCAAACGTCTTCCCGAACTTCCCGACGCATCCGAAACTCAAACGAAATATACCTACACATACTGTCATAACATGTCCGTCATAAAATGTTGTTGTGCTGTCGTTAGTCAATGTTGAAAAAGAGTAGATGTTAAAATAAAGACAATCTCGATAATAATATGACACAAACGCGTCCCGTTTAACATGCTGTAGAACAAACCGTTCCTTTTGATGTGGTGGAAATTTTTCGAACGCCGTCCGCAGTGTTGTCCAAGTATGGAGTGAATACGAAGCTCATACAGGCAATTGCTTCTCTATATAAGGGAAGCGTTGCATGTATTATGGTGAATGGCGATTTTACGGGGTGGTTTGACATTACAAAAGGTGTTAAACAAGGCTGCGTAATGTCACCGTGGTTATTCAATCTATACATGGATAATTGTATGCAAGAATTCAAAGAGATGGGATTGGGCGCGAAATTGAGTAATCTGAAAGTATGTTGCCTATCGTATGCTGATGACGTGGTACTGATATCTAACAGTATGGAAGATCTGCAGTCTCTCGTGTCTAGGATGAACGAAGTATGTATGAAGAATGAGTTAATGATGAATGTAAGTAAGTCTAAAGTCATGGTATTTGAAAGAGAGAGTACGAAAACAATGTGCAACAAGTTGTGAATAATGAATGAGCAGGTGGATGAGTTTGTTTATTTGGGAAGTATGTTTACGAGAGATGGGAAGGCTGATAGCGATATTGGGAGAAGGGTGAATGCAGGTAACTCTATTAATGAAGGACTGTTGGCACCAACAAAAAACTGTCCAAAGAAGCGAAGCTAGCCGTCCATAATGGAGTACTGGTACCTACGGTGATGTATGGCAGTGAGGAATGGAACTGGCAGAGGAAGGATGAAAGTAGACTGAATGCTGTAGAAATGAGATCCCTGAGGCGAATGTGTGGTAAAACCATGTACGATCGTATGAGAAACGTGGAGATCTGCAAAGAATGCAAGGCGTTATGTGTAAGATTAAGAAAAGGACGCTCCGATGGTTTGGTCATGTAGAGCGAATGAACGAGGAAAAGAGTGTAAGGAGAATATATGACGCAAATGTGAATGGTAGAAGAAGTTGAGGACGCCCAAGAAAGTCATGGCACGACCAAGTGAATCAGATAATCGAGTCGGGCCATGTCAAAAGTCAGAATAATAGAAGAGCATGTATGAGCATTTGTATGAATGTAAACGAGGCAAGGAATGTGTGCCAAGACCGAGTTGTTTGGCGTTCCGTCCTCTCTGCCTACTCCTGCGGTAAAAACGGTGTGATGGTTAGTTAAATATTGCATATTTCTTTGTCTAAAAGCCGTTTTAGTTGTAGGTTGGTGGAATGTATGTTGTAATATAGATCTTGTGAATCGGCCCGAGTTTGTCTGTGTAAAGTTATCCTGGTATATGAAAGCGTACATTAGAATATCTTTTGTATATAATT
Organism: Limnephilus rhombicus; assembly: GCA_929108145.2. Taxonomy (NCBI): domain Eukaryota; kingdom Metazoa; phylum Arthropoda; class Insecta; order Trichoptera; family Limnephilidae; genus Limnephilus; species Limnephilus rhombicus. The sequence continues at coordinate 4,498,380 of OV815296.1, forward strand.
GTTTCAGTGGCTTTAAATTCAGTGCTTTAAAAACATAGTCTGTAGGAATTCTGATGGGGACTCTCCTAGTGGTAAATTAGAAAGAGGAAGAGGAAGGTTATTCGCCATAGCTATAACAAAAATAATTTTCAAAATTGCCCTTTGTGCTATGAGGACTGGTTTTATAGTGGAATTGCATGAGCTTCCCCATCAGATAAAACCATATATATATATTTTTTTTTACATTAACTCCACATAGGAGGCCTTGAGGAAAATAATTTCCCTCAGGGCCTATGTCATCTGGGATGCTGTGTGGAGGGTCTTTTGGCGGGGATGGGTACCGCCGCCCTGGGAACCATTTATTGGATAACCAACACCCCTGCCATAGGTCACCTCAAGTGGTTCGGTTTGTTTGGTGACTTAGCAGGGGTGTCCGGGTTCAAGGGGTGAGCTTTTTCTGGGTCTTGGTGGCATTTGCCTTTGCCCACCAGCTGCATGGTAGGTCGGATCGGAAGAGAATGGTTGAGGAAGTCCCTTTGACTTTGACTCTCTCGGAACATCGCCATGCACCACAGTGGGAGGGATGAATTCATACGTTCGTCACTCCTGGACACACTGACCCCCAAATTCCTACCCACCCCTCGTATCCTTTTCTGTCCCAGAACTTCCTCTTCTTCCTTTCCTAAAAAGACCCTCCACACAGCACCCCCAAAGATGACAAAGGCCCATAAGGGAATTATTTTCCTCAGGGCCTCCTGTGTGGAGCTAATATTAAAAAAAAATATATAAAAAAAAACGATTTTCAAATAAATAAATAATATGGAATTGTTAATAATTACAGATTTTTAAAATGTTTTGGTAGCTCAATTGATAGAGATGTTACTAACAGAATTAGCAAAGGTTCCGAGATTGAGTCACAATCGTGAACTAATATTTTTAATTTATGTGTTTTCTTCTATTTCATATATCATTGAAATTTACGTAATGATATAATTTTCAATAATTGATAGGTATCTAGTTAACCCTTCAAGCTTCAGAGTGACAATACTAGACACAAATATCATATTCCATTAGAACCTCTGAAAGAGATATCTGACCCAGGCATCCATTATAAAAGTATTATCTTTTTTTTCTATTATAATGCGGAGATATGTAATTCGTTCATCGTTATTATTCTTCTTAGTTATAATTCAATATTTATACTCGATCCACAGATAAAATCCAAAAAAAGAAGTGTATTATTACAAATTGGGGGGATTTTTTCATTTAATATTAAATTGTCAAAGTGTATGATTAGAAATTGAAGTGATTTTTTCGTTGACTATTAAATTGTCAAATGTGTGATTACAAACTCTAGGAATTTTTTCGTTGCCTATTATATTGTTAAAAGTCTCGCTGACTATTAAATTGTCAAAGTGTATGATTACAAATTGGAGGGATTTTTTCGCTGACTATTAAAAAGCCAAAGTTTATAATTACAAAATGAAATGAACTTGTTACCTATTAAATTTTCAAATGTGTGATTACAAACTGGAGGGATTTTTTCGTTGATTATTAAATTGTTAAATGTCTCGCTGACCATTAAATTGTCAAAGTGTATGTATGATTACAAATTGGAAGAATTTTTTTACTGTCTATTAAATTGTCAAAGTATATGATTACAAACTGGAGGAATTTTTTCATTGACAAAAAATGTTAAAAGTCTCACCGACTATTAAAAAGTCAAAGTTTATAATTACAAATTGAAGGGATTTTTTCGTTAACTATTAAATTGTCAAATGTGTGATTACAAACTGGAGGGATTTTCTCGTTGACTATTAAATTGTTAAAAGTCTCGCTGACTATTAAATTGTCAAAGTGTACGATTACATTTTTTTTTTTTTTTTTTTTAAATATTTTTAGCATGTAATTATTAACCCCACTATGGTTCGCCTGTATCGGGGTTAATAATTTCACAATTTAATAAAAATAACACACGCAAGTATCGGTCATGCGAAACAGTTAAGTAAAAGCAAAATAATAAAATTTAAAAATAAAATGATAAACAGAGAAAATAATAAGTGATAAAAATATATGAATTAATAACAAAGTGTTGAGAGATCAGACAAAATGTTCTCATTCATTATATCATTAGTTCATACAATTTTCAACAATAGATAAAATGAAAAAAATATATGTCCTTAGGTTTTTTTTTTTTTTTAAGTATGTGTAAAAAATAAAAAATGAAAAAAAAAACAATGATTTATAAGCGATTATATTAGAGTGAATCTTTCTTATGCAATATTAAAGTGACTATCAAATAATTATGAAATAAATATGAAAGAAACCGTTTTGATCACAACATTATTGTTTTCATTCCATTTAAGTGACCGTTTTCATTAAAATATGATTGTATTTTATAGTGTAAGTGACACCTTAGAAATGCCATCCGTGTGATCTTTTAGTTTTGACAAAGTTATGGGATACGATATCTATTTATTTATTGTTTCTTTACCTTTTTAATTTAGGTGTTATTGTTTAAATTGAAATTTTGAACTTAATTTTGGCTTGAGATTAACAATTTTATAGAGTACACAAAATAATGTGTTGAAAAACAATATTGTTACAATAATATTTCTCAATTGGAGGGATCTTTTCATTAACTATTAGAGATTTTTTCGCTGACCATGAAATTGTCAAAGAGTACGATTTTTTAATTATTTTTTATGTGAATACCTCACAAGAGTCCCAGCTGCTCCCGTCTGGAGCCAGTGAGGCTATGGCATCCCCAATTGGGAGGGGAAGAAGAAGGAGAAGAGGAAGGTGGAGAAGTAACTGGCTATTCAGATCTGGTCACCAAACACGGCTAAAGCCATTTCAAGCAATGTTTAAATTCTGAATGGTTGTCTTAGACCATGGCGATACGGAGAGTATCTTCCACTCTGCAACGTGCCGCAAATATACTATATATTTTTTTAAATGAATTAATTGTGAAATAACACAAATTAATCAAATAAAATTTATTTGCGCACGCCGGGATTCGATCCCATGACCTTCGGATTGTGAGTCAAGGGCCTTACCCTTCGACCACTTGTAGATTACAAATTGTTTTTGAAGGGATTTTTTTGTTGACTGTTTGAAAGTTAAGAAATTATTTAATTTTTTATTGATATGACAATTTTTTTACTAATTCGCTTACAAAATTATTGACATTTCCAGTAAAAAAAAATTACGTACATTTTCATGTAAAAAAATGTGTTTCGGTGTAAAAAAAATATTACTTAGAAATATTAACATTTTCTAAAATGATATTTGTTTTTATGATAACTTTAAAAATAAGAAATATATAGCACATTTAAAATTCCTCTGAATCATTCCGAGATTCCATGAGCAGTGTCGTCATCGTTGGAACTTGTAAATAAAAAAATTTAAAGACCTGATGGGTTAAATTGTTATTTCTGTTTTCACCTTGCCTCTTTATGTACACAATGTCATAAATCCTACAAAGTAACTACATAGATTATCTAAATAAATGTTATGATATACAATGTTGTGTAATAAGTAGGCCAATAGCGAATAAACACTGATAGACGATTTCCAAATGCGCTGCTGGAGAAAGTGCCCAGGATTCCATGGACATCTTGGTGCACCAACATAACCTTTCTGGAAGAGCTGTGCGTCCACAATGGGCTATCCTATAACATATCCCAAGATATTTTGGATACTAAACTGAGAACTCAAACCTAGCGAAACTCATGGTCACTGGCAAAGTGGAGGACGGGAGAAACAGAGGAAGATCATTGATACGTTGGAACACCGCCATCTTTATTTATAAGCCGTGCTGTAGGAAATGCACTGACACTTAACCTCTCAGGCCAAATATTTCTCAATACAATAAAATCCATATAAATGGAACATTTCGGAACATATTCGAAAAATAAAAACTGTTTTTGACAGAGGATAATTTTTTTTTTTTAAAGCGGAGACGGTTTACCATTAGTTCCCGTGAATACTTAGGCCTTGGACCCATTGTACTTTCTCCCATTTTACCTCAAACCTTTAACAATAACCCAGTCCCTTTAATAAAGTTCACCAGAGTTGTCATTGGATATGTGGATAAGTCTTCTGATTCTACAATGTGTCTCCCCAGGTATCTGAGCCTAGTTCCCACCAGGGCAGGACATTGGCACCATAAGTGAATTGGAATCTCTTCATCCTCTTCACATTTTCTACATCTATTGGTGCTTTCCACTCCCAATAGCTGCATGTGTCTCCTGAGATGGCAGTGTCGCCTCAGTCCATCATCCAGTATTGATGCACACTGGAGAAAAATACTGGCTCCTTACGTGCTCACAGAATCCTGAAAGCTTAATATTATTATTTCTTTTGTTTTTCCTTTTTACTACTATTAGCTTATTATCTTTTTTTGTTTCGTGTACATTCATATCCATCTTCTTTTTCTTTTTTTCTTTTCAAATACTTTGTACATGTATGTGTATATTACCCTTATGGAATGTGTGGGATTGCACTCTCCTCCCCACATACTGGAATAAACACTTATTTATTTATTTATTTATTTTATTTATTAGTAGGCCTACCAGTTCCCTCAGTGAGTTTCTGTCCATATCGAGTAGTTTCCCGGTCCGTCTGGGGTCGGGTCCGTTTATGAGTACTTTGGATTGCCTTATTCCGGGTGCCCTCTCCCATTCCTTCCAGTGCTGGGATTTGACCCACCTCTCGATATGTAATTTGATGTGTCAAGCTGCTACGCCTACGGCCGGCTCGGATCCCGCAAGTGATGCTTTCACCCCTTTCCTTGCTAGTTCGTCAGCCCGCTCGTTGCCCTCAATACCCTTATGTCCTGGTACCCATATCAGGGTTATTTTATTGATGGTAGCGAGTTCCGTAAGAACAGTCCTGCATTCCATCGCGAGTCACATCGGTTATAAAATATGCTATCAAATTTTATAAATCGAAATAAACATATAATTTAAAAAAAAAATAAAAAAGTTTTAAAAATGGCTCACCTTACGTTTTTTCTTAGATAAATGTTATTGTCACTTCACTTTTTTGTTGTTCCATGTAAAAATAATTAATTAATAAAAAAATTACCCAGTTTCATAAAATTTTTTCAAATTGCGATCTGAAACTTTCGTATTAAAAAGATGTTGGCAATTTGGGAGGCGGGAATGGGTACCGCCGCCCCGGGAACCTTTATTGGATAACCAACACCTCTGCCATAGGTCACCCCAAGTGGTTCGCTACGTTTGGTGATTTAGCAGGGGTGCCCGGGTTCATGGGGTGAGGTTTGTCTAGGTCTTGGAGGCGGATGACCAGGACATACTGAACCCCAGATTCCTACCCACCCCTTAAACCCTTTTCCTTCCCAGAACTCTCCTCTCCTTCCTTTCCTTAAAAAAACCCTCCACACAGCATCCTCAAAGATGACATAGGCCCTAAGGGAAATTATTTTCCTCAGGGCCTCCTGTGTGGAGCTCATGCAAAAAAAAAAAAGATGTCCATTTCACCAACCATTTATTTTATGTTTTTCATTCCGTATTATTACAATGATATAAAAACATTTAGGTGAGATATTTACGATTAAATAATGTTTATCTGTCAATAAAAGTTTTTTCATAATGTCATGCAATATGGTGTGATTAAATTATAATAAAAAAATTGTTTTATGTATTATTTAATATAATCTATATAATTGTTCACATAGATAGAGAGAGCTAAGAATTGACAAAACAAAATTTCTTGCATGTTCTCATGTGTTCTGTGTCTCTTTTTTCACGTTATTCGCGAAGTAGCTGTTCTTGTAATATTATTTGATTTCGTTTTTAAAATATTCAAGGTGAATGTTATTTTCAGATGCCTTGTAAGTGCTATCTTCCCTGAATGTAATACAATTACCTGAATAAAGAAAGTGTCATTTTATCATTTTTTCAAATTTATCATTTATTTATACAGGTTCTCCTAGTATAGAGGTGTTCATGAAAAATACAAAATTACACACCCATAGTTTCACCTTCTCAAACCTGCCTTACACCCAACATAATAAAAGTTCAAAATATATTATGTAAAAATGTTAACAATTAGATAAACACTATGATGTATAGAAATAAATTAATAAAACAGCTTTACATTTCGAATGAAAGAAAAGAAGAAAGATTCAAGAATGAAAGATTCTAGGTTGGATACAGAATATATAGTTGGATATAGAATATTATTATAAATTTATTATGTACAGTAGAGTGTCGATTATCCGAACTAATTGGGGGACATGGGTGTTCGGAAAACCGGTATTTTCGGATAATCGATCCATACATACTTACAAGTGAATGAAAACCATATTTATATTTATGAATTTACAATGAAAAATAGGAATTAAGTAAACAAAAAAAAATGCAGAATTAACGCTTAAAAAAATCTTCAATTGTACTATCTGTTGGATGTTGTGTGTTGTGATTGTCCTATTTTATATTTAAATTCATTTAGCACTGAACACTTTTACTTATCATTTATTCTAATCTCGATGTGTATAGCCTCTTACCTTAAACTATCGTGTCTATGCCACCTCTTACTAAAATATTGCTATGAATTGTCTGTCTATAATCTATTTTGTCTGTGGCCGCGTAAACTTTCTTTTTCAATGTTTATAAAATGGCTTGATGTCATTTCGCTTGTGATTCTTTTTCCTAAACTCTTGTTTCCCTTGAAATCAAGTCGTCTTTCGCTTCTGCTAAACTTTAATTAGTCTAAATTATTGTCGCCAGCCAAGTGCTCAGACCAGAATCTCTCTGTAAAATTATTCAACAGAATAAACAGTTACAAATATCCAGTACAAAACACAAGTGTTTTTACTACACAAAGGATAACCTCAAACCACCTCAAACTCTCTCATCTCTCTGTACGGTTTCTCGGTGCGGAACAGAAGGAAGTCTATAAGGCAGCTCAGCTTACACCCTGACTGCAGACTATCTGGAGACCTTATCCTGGACCCTGCGCACTATCCACCCAAGCACTCTTTTGACTTTTGAGAAGTGTAAACGATAGGAATCGCAGACATATTAACGTGTTTGAAACTATGTGGTTTCTTGCTTTTACCAATTACAAGCATAGGCAATCGGTGGCTGCCAGTAGCAATAGCGCATCAGTGATACGATCCTTGCTTATTTTAGGACGAGGTGCTGCTAATTCACGATGTGAAGCAGGAGTTTTTCGTGCAAAGCTTTCCAATTGAGCCCGGTTTCGTCTGCATTGTAAACATTTTCGAGAATGTAATTTTCTTCCTTCCATATATCCCTTAGTTTGATTTTGAATGAATCAGCTGCTGATGAATCAGCAGATTGTTTTTCTCCTTGTATTTGAAGCTCAAGAATACCATGTCTTGACTTAAGATGAAGTTATACGTGAAATCCTATTTAGAAACTATTTTGATTAATAGAAAAATGAAACAATACAACTTTGTAAAAACCACTTATACAATGTGCAAATCTGACCGGTTTCGGAACAAACGTTCCTTCGTCAGGGAAAGCTTATACTAATTTGACAGTTTCGAACAATGTTTTATTATGGTAGGGGGTGGAGCCGTTGTTAGTTAATAATGTAGATTGGGTGGGTAGGTATTAGTGTAGAGTGGGTGGGTAGGGGAACAAATACATGATTGGATTTGTCAAGCTGTCAAATTAGTATAAGCTTTCCCTGACGAAGGAACGTTTGTTCCGAAACCGGTCGGATTTGCACATTAGGTAAGTGGTTTTTACAAAGTTGTATTGTTTCATTTTTCTATAATGGATAACCACAAAGTAATAGCTACATTCAAAAATATTTTGATTAATCTTTATGACGAATCGGATTACAGTATGAACATCAAAATATATTAATGCAATAATTAAAAACACTTTGTTTTTACCACAATAAACTTTATTAAAAAGTCGACATGTTTCAAGAAGGATGTTCTCTTCATCAGGACATATAATGTACTAACTAATGTACATTATATGTCCTGATGAAGAGAACATCGTTCTTGAAACATGTCTTAGTAAAGTTTATTGTGGTAAAAACAAAGTGTTTTTAATTATTGCATTAATAAAATGGTGCCACAAAGTGAATTTGCAAAATTTGATGAAATCAAAATATATGCTTTGAATAAATCGAAGCTTTTACTGGCTTTTCTATATGTTTGAATTACAATAAAAATATTATTTACATAACAAAAAAATATAAGCGTAAACCACCAAAAAAAAAGTTTTTTCATGACTTAACTATGAAGTGATACAAGAAACAATTTTTAAAAAATACCCCTTTATGGCTAAGACTATTTTTGAGGTTTTGAATGTTCTAACTTTTTTTCGTTCTTATAAAATTATGCACAAAATAAATAAAAACCACTTTTTCGCTTACTTGCCTCGTGCAAATAAGACGCTCGATTTTAAAATTTTGCAGGCATGAGATTCGAAATATTTCTAGCGTTTAATATTCCTCTTAAATCATGGATCCGTCAGAAGAATCAAGCTCGGATATAAAGTTACTTATGCTCGTCTTTTGTTTTATTTTTTATATCCGTAATGGTAGACTTATTAACTTAGTATTCATTGGATAACTTGGTTGCGGATTCGCCTTCCTCTAACCGTTTATAATCTCGTATTTATCTTTCATAGAAAGGACAACACGTTTACGTTTAGGCATTTTAAATCGAGAGTTTACTTTCACGTGGCAAAAATTAGTTTATCGACTAGCGGCGGCAAGGGCCGTACAGTAATTAACAAGTCACGCGTAGTAGTTCGGATAAGCGGTCTTTCCGTTGATCGACGTTCGGATAATCGACGCTCCATTGCACTAGCTTTTTCCCGTGACTTCGCTCCCATGGTATTGGTTCCCACTCCGCCCAGTTCCCACTCCGCCTCCTCCACTTTCCCCCCCTCACCATCCCCCTTCCCACACCCCTCCAAATACCCTCCACTTCCCCGCCCTTCTCCAGCATTCCATATATTAATTCCCAGTACATTCAGTTTTCAAACTGCTCATGTGCCACTTATTGCATTTTTTTTTTTACACAAATTTCATAATGCCAGAGCTCACCAGTAGTTTTATACAAAAAAAGAATTATCCAATTTGGCGCAATCGTTCGGAAGTTATGTGCATACATACATTTCGGTGAAACATTTTTAGAGATAGATATTAACTACGACGCCGACATCGTTTCCACGGCAACCGTTTGTTTGCTTTTCTTCTGACATTTGCAATAACTCGATTTTGTTTGAGACAGAAAACGTATGATAAATAATTTCATAACGCCGGAGCTTACCAATATATACAGCCTATAATATTCGCAAATAATGTAGCTTTCTATTAGTGAAAGAATTTTTCTATTAGTGAAAGAGGTCCATTCAGTATTTTCTGCGTGAAAGAGTAACAAACATACATACATCCATACAAACTTTATGATATTAGTTGGATAATATGAAATAAAACCATGACTTCTAATTTTTAAATTCCAGATCATTTTAGATGTTTCACTTCTTTTCTTTATTTTTGTGAAATAATGTAGTAAAATATCTACTTTCACAAATAATTATCTTTCATTTATCTATAATATGAAGATTAGGCAATTACATAATATAATTAATGTTTATACAGGGTGTAACAGCACGTACCCGCCACACGTCTCCACTGATCACACTCCTACCGTTACAACAGACTAAAAATATTGCACAATACTGACCATACACAATGCAATGGAAAAATATGGTAGAATAAAAATTAAACTCTCTCAAATTGTTGTTCAATCATTGCGCAATCTTCAATATTAACCCTAAACGGTCAATAATATTGCATAATTCGCAATATAATTGATCGTCTAGGGGCGGCCTAACATTAATTGGAGAAACATTTAAATTACTTGATTGCATATGAAACATACAAAAATGGGTAAAGTATGGACAAGCCGCCACATGCCGATACACTTTAAATAGGCATAAAATTTGAAAAGAAACTACTTTTAAACTTAATTACCACAAGAACCATCGGTTTCAGTCGGGATAGACGGAAAAATATGAATTAATTCGATTTTCATTAAAAGTTTAAAAATCACCATCTCCATTACGGCCATGTTTTTTTGTATGGATTTGACATTTGCGAAGTTTCATTTCAAACTAAAAACGCATGAAATAATTAATTTACCTAAACTAAGAACCTAATAACCTATTTTGTGTTTGTAAATAGTTGTTTCTTGTAATAATTGTTGAAATTAAGTATAATTTATTGTTGAAATTAAGTATAATTTCCATAATCTGTGCATAAAAATGCGGCGGCTTATCCATTAATTAATCATAAATGAATTACAGGTAATTCAGAATAAGGTAATAAAAAAAAACTATTTCACTACAGATCCAAAACATCCACAAAATGTATATATGGAACAAAACTGTTAATCACCCAGATATTTTGCCATTGTGCACTTTTTTTGTCTTAGACGAACTGTCAGATTTATAAAAACTTTGTGTTATTTACGCTTCACAAATAAAGCTCTATAAATGAAATATTTTTGAAAGTAGCAGAATACTAAAAACTGATTTTGAAAGGTTATGAAATAAGCTTTCTAAATATATTATTAGAAATCATAGACATATGAATATTAGTAGACCAGAACATAAAAGTGAGGGGTAAACAACAACTACAGCGGGGCGCAGAGCGGAAAGATGACTTTGGAGATATGTGATTCGTCGATAACTCAATATGACAGTACATAGGCATCTCACATTATAATATCACCATTTAGTTCTTAAAAGTAAATTCTGCTTTTGAATGAATAGACCTTTTTACATGGGAGCGCGAATTGCTCGCCGCGTAATGAACAAATTTGCGAAGTCTATGTACGACAAAGTAAAGTTTGCTTATTTTTAGACTCCAATATTTTGTTGCCGTATTTAGTTAGGACACTTTTACAAATGTTTCATAATTTACTTACCCCGTAAACATCAACGAGCATACGCCATGTATCTCGAGTGATAGTATATATTTACATGTTTTCAAAACACAAACCAGGTTTTTTGCGGTGTTATTTCATTTATACCATTTTGTACAAGAATATTTAATAAAAAATTAATAATGTACTTTTATTCCATTTCATACAAGAATATTTAATAAAAAATTAACAATGTCTAACGGCACATAGGCGATTTGGCAGGTGAAAACTGTTTCTACAAAATAAGTATTTTTTATGTACTTTGAATATAAATGTGAAGCTTGATTCAATATGGATCTTCTACTTTTTGTTTTAGGGTTGTCACTAGAACAATAACATAGATATAATGAGAAATGAAAACGCGCTTATTGACGTGAAAACGCACTTATTAACGTGAAAACGCGCTTATTGTACTTGACTGCTATTGTTATATTGTCGTGTAAACACGCTTACGGGTCGGAGCGGTTAAGAAAACTATATGAATACAATACATGCCTCTTTATATACAAAATAAATAATAAACTCACATGTACAAAACACAAAATTCATTAAAAGTAACGAGAAGTGAGTATATAATGAAGTTACCTATTAACCACGTGCACCTTGGCACCCATCTCCTTGAGGGCGGCGGTGACCTGGACCTCGAAGTCCTTCTGCAGCCGGTGGTAGTGGAGCAAGGCATCGAAGTCGGAGCCCCGACTGCGAATCACCTGCTCCAGTTGACTGGCTGTAGCCCCTCGATGTCTGTTCCTGTAATACACAAATATTCTATTACAACTTTTTCATACAATATTTATTTATTTACCAGCTGTATTTTACACCTCTCAGGTCACCCCAAGTGGTTAGCTGCGTTTGGTGACTTCGCAGGGGTGTCCAGGTTCATGGGCTAAGATTTGTCCATGTCTTAGCAACAGATGCGTTTGCCCACCTACTGCGTGGAGGTATGAATCGGGAGAGATTGGTTGAGGGAGACCTTTTGACCTTTCCAACTGGACTCTCTCAACCCATACAGTGGAATGGATTCACGCGTCCATCATTCCTGGACACATTGAACCCCAGATTCCTGCCCACCCCACATACCTTATTCCTTCCCAGAACTTTTCCTCTCCTTCTAGTTAATGTAAAAAAAAAAAAAGCTTTGGTAAGTACCCGGTATTTTTACTTTTACATTAATATTCAATTAGCTGGGGTACCGGCTTCGCTCAGAGAGTTGATATGAGATTGAAATGACGTTCGAACCCACAAAGGATCTTGCCTTATATACCCCTACCAATGGATAGCCCCACCCATGCAAAAAAGGCTTCCAATGGTCCACAATGTTCCACAATAATCTGAGATGTTCCCGAACATTCCAGACCATTCCCGAACATTCCACAATATCCCTGGAATGTTGTGGAATGCTCTCGAATACTCTTGAATGTTCTGGACTGTTCTAGAAATTTCTAGAGGGCGAAACTTCCAGCCCTTATATCTTCAAAAACACGCCCTTCAGATAAAAACGGGAACCTTCTTCACGGGAACCTCTATCCCAGAGGGCTACCACACCATATAACTCCCTTAATCGGGACTCGTTTCTGAGTTTTAACGGCATGCACATTGTACATTTTCTTTTATAATATATATTGACTTAAATGAAACAATTTAACTTTGTTTAAACCACTTTTATATTTGAGTAAATCCGACCGGTTTCAGAACGACCGTTCCTTCTTCAGGGCAAATGTATACTGATTTGACAGTTTTGAAATATGGATGGGAACAATTTATCATTATGGTAGGGGTGGAAAAAAAATTAAAAATAAAGAATCTATTATCAACAAACAAAAAATATTGTCTTATAGCCCAATCATGGATATGTTCCCCTACCCACCCACTCTTCATTAATACCTAGCAACGACTCCACCCCTACCATAATAATACATTGTTCCCATCCATATTTCAAAACTGTCAAATCAGTATACATTTGCCCTGAAGAAGGAACGGTCGTTCTAAAACCGGTCGGATTTACTCAAATATAAAAGTGGTTCAAACAAACTAACATTGTTTCATTTATCTATAATGGAAAACCACAAAGTTATAGCTACATTCAAAAGTATATATATTGATTTATTTATATATACACAAACATCACATTAGTTACAATGATGATACAAAATACAGATATTAAGTAATAATTAATTCATGGTGGGTACTTATGATATGTTTCTTTGTAGTGTCTTATTTGTGATAAGTATATTTAGTATTAACCGGGTGATATGCGTAGTGTGTAGGCGTGTGTATGTTTGTAGGTGTGAGAGGTGGTGATCAGTGAGGGGATATATATGCCCATTGAACAGTTTTTATATTGACATGATGCTCTTTTTAAATTTGGGCAGTGAATCGGAGAAAATGTGTATGTTAGAGTTTAGGCAAATATTATTGAGAGCATGGTTAATTGGCGAATTAGTTAATATGTGTTATATGGCGTGTACGTCTTAAGGGTATGTAAAATTAATTAGGGAAAGAAATTCAGTACAGTCGATTTTATTATTTAAAATTCTGTGAATGAATGTTAAATCAGCTAATATCCGCCTTTGTTGCAAAGTTTGAAATGTGCATTCAAAGTTATTGTTGAATTTGAGAAGGTAAGATATTTTATAAATTTATTTTGAATATGTTCTATGCTGTCTATATATATACTACGTACTGCGGGTTCCAAATTAGCGAGGCATATTTCAGTGTACTTCTGACTAATGCAAAATATAATACCAATACGTATTATGTATTTATCCTAGGGTTATTGCTGTATGTCTTTATTGTTTGTATGATAATAAATGGGATCGAAATGACAATCTGGTCTCCTTCAACTGATGCAACCAGAACATTCTGAAATATTGTGGAATGTTTGGGAATAGTCTGGAAAGTTCATGAACATCTCGGAACATTTCAGATCATTGTGGAATGTTCCAGAACACTCTCGAATGTTGCGTAATGATTGTGCACCATTTTTGTATGGGCTACTTATTGGTAGGGGTATATAAAGCAAGATCCGTAGTGGGTTGGAACGTCAGTTCAATCTCATATCAACTCCCTGAGCGAAGCCAGATACCCCAGCTAGTTGAATATAAATGTAAAAGTAAAAAAACTAAGTTTTTATTAAAAGTCGATTTTTTATAAATATATAGACATATTACCAGTTAAGACGGTACAATTGACCAAAACATAAATTTGAAAAAAAAAAAGAAGTAAGACGAAAATAGAATCAGAGCTGCAAGGCTAAATTTTTGCACCGCACACCAATACTTAAAAGCGATTAACTGAAGAAAGTAAATATTTAATTAACGTTTTTCCCCGAAAATGTGATATCACGATTTATCGTTGTTTACTGTTTTATCTTCCTTTATTCTTTTTTTTTTAACAGTGTTTATTTTTAATCCAATATTTATAAGTTGAAAACAGGAATATTATTGACAAAAAGATCATTACATATTATTTATCAGAAACACAAACAACATTTTTAAAAGAAAATAAAACTACAAACCTATTGTGTTGATATAACGAAATATAAATAAAACATTGTAAAAATAAATAAGTTTTTTGGGTCGAAATTTTAGTTTATATTTTGTAATTTAAATTTAAGCCCATTAATCATATTTACGTCAGGCGAAAAAAAAAATTTAACCCCTCAGGCTACTTTGTTCGCTTTTCAAAATAACTCATACAGGTCTCACAGAAATCATTGTGTCTTCCTTACTACCGTAATGAGAAATATGATATAAACGGCGTTGAAAAGAGAAAACACCACGCTTCAAATTCAAATCTAAAAGTAAAGCACAAAAGAAGTAAAATGTGCACCTTTATGTAACAAAAGTTTCGATAATATGAAACTTTGGGAATTTTTATTAATTATTTTTACATGGAACGACAAAAAGGTGAATAATCAATATATGCATATATATATATTTTTTTTTACATGAATACCGCCCAAGAGTCCTAACTGCTCCCGTCTGGAGCCAGTGGGACTATGGCATCCCCAAATTCGGGTATGTTGTGAGGCTGAAGGTAGTGGGGAGGGGGAAGGAGATAGGGAAGAGGAAGGTGGGGAAGTACCTGGCTATTCAGATCTGGTCACCAAACACGGCTAAAGCCATGTCAATCAATGTTTCAATTCTGAATGGTGGTCTTACACTAGGGCGATACTGAGAGTATCTTCCACTCTGGAACGTGCCGCAAATATACTATATATTATTTTAAATTAATAAATTATGAAATAACACAAATTAATCAAATAAAATTTATTTGCCATGCCGGGATTCTATCCCGCGACCTTCGGAGTGCTAGTCAAGAGCCTTACCGCTTGACTATGCCGGCCATCGAATTATAATTATAAAAGAAAGTCCAAAAAACGTGCGTCATGCAAAAACTCAGAAACGAGTCCCAAGATGATCAAGGGAGTTATATGGTGTGGTAGATCTCTATCCCCCTCCAGGATGATGCTTTCCGTTTTTACCTAAAGGGCGTGCTTTCGAAGATACAAGGGCTGGAAGTTTCGTCCTCTTGAAATTTCTAGAACAGTCTTCTGGAAATTTATAGAAGTTCGATAGAGCTCTAGAAAGTTCTTGAAGGAGTGGCGGAGTATGTCGTGGAATGTTCGGGAATAGGGAATCGGGATTATATTGCGGAACATTCCAGAACACTCTCGAATGTTGTCCTGAGCGAAGCCGGGTAACCCAGCTAGTAAAAAATAAATACTAATTTCAACAGAATGCGGTTTCATTTTAGAGGTAGGGGAACTTTGTGGGGAATTTGGAAATCTATCGTGGATATTTTAGAGACCTTGTGTTCCAAATACATTCGTGATTCCCATAATAAATCACGAAAAACAAGGATTTTTCATCTCTTCTTCTTCTTCTTCAATGGCGCTACAGCCCATTTCGAGCCTTGGCCTTCTTCAAAATAAGCCTCCACCGCCCTCTGTCCTCGGCCGTCGTCTTCCAATCTGCAACATGGAGTAATCCTCTTGCATCCTTCCTGACATCATCCTCCCATCTCAGTCTAGGTCTGCCCGCCTTTCGTTTACCTCCCGGGTGTCCTGTCAGAACCTTATTCGGTGCACATGTCCGGCCCATCTTAATCTTTGAAGTCTTAAATGGGTGGAGAGTCTGGGAGCTTGGTAAATATCATAGAGCTCATTATTGTGGCGGATTCTCCATGCCTCTCCCTCTCGCACCGCTCCTAAGATTCTTCGAAGTACCTTTTCATCTCTCCAGTGGGCCATTTTTGATAATTTAGCAAAGAATGTGAGATCGGATCGAAATGAGCATGCTCATAAGCTAGCCTGTTCGCACATGCTCAGAGGCTTTCCCTTCCACTCCATAATCCAATGAGCATGCTAATACTAGCAACGTCACTGACACACATGCTACTAGGTAGCAATTGCTCATTAGTAGCATACTCTTTGGCTTCTAATGAGCATATGTATCCGTAGCATAAAAGATTTAATTGTTTTTTTTTGGGTGTTGATTTTTCCACATTTTTATATAGTGTGGAAACATGGACACTTACAGCCAGTGTAAGAAAGCGGATAGACGCCCTCGAAATGTGATGCTTGAGAAAATTGGTCAGGATTCCATCAACGCATAAATGTGTCCATTCTGGAAAAGCTAGGCATCCACAATAGGCTATCCAACTACAATGTATTTTAAGATACTGTGGACACGTTACTCGCCAAACTGAGGACTCCAACATAGAGAAACTCATAGTCACTGGCAAAGTGGAAGGCAGAAGAAGCAGAGGAAGGTCACCAACGTACTGTGCGTTCTCCGCGCAGTGCAGAACCGCAAGGAGTGGAGGAGCCTTATCCACCAGGGAAATTGGAGTAGGAATCACCACCCTCAGTAATGAGGAACCGACTTAACCTCTCATCTGTGGTTCGACCACCGGCGGGCACAAAAAAAAATTATTCGCATTTTTTTTTAAATGCGATTTTAACCCTTAAGTATAAAGAAACTGTATGAAGGACAAGCTCAGAATCGCTTGCGCCAATATCAATCTGGGAAATATGTTCTATTGATTATAGTAACTACTTGAACGACTTTAAAAGAATTTTCTATGAAATTTGTGGGTGACTTTCGGCAGCTGTCAACAGTGGAAATATCGACATTTTACATTTTCAAATGAGTGTCAAGACATTATTTCTTTGAAAACTCCTTTGAATTGTGTTTTTTCATGTTGGGTATGAATTCAGGTTTGTGTAGAAATAATAAAATCAGTTTATATTTGTATGAATTTATTTTTTGGCAATTATTTCCAAAATGAGAAATTTTTTAATCTTTTTTTTAGTTAGTTAGCTATTCTGGATAATAATTATTCTGAATAAACTTATTACGATATTATCATGTAAAATACATGAATAATAATATACAGGGTGTTAAAGGACGCACTTGACTTACTTTAACCAGTGATTCCTGACATCATTTGGAGAAAAAAATATAAATAAAATTTTGGTTTCCGGTGACATTTTTGGTGCTTTTTTTTTTTTTCTACAAAAACATAAAAAAATGGTAGGTGTTGGACAGTTGGAGGCGGGGTTATAGGTAGGTCGGTTACTCGGCTGAGTGACCAGTGACGACATGCAGAAGAAAATTTTTTTTGTTTGATTTTGAAGAAAAACATTTGAATTAAAAAAAAAAAAAAAAGTCATCCAAAAAGTCAGCGGAGACGAAAATTTCATCAATATTTTTTTCTCCAAATAATGTCAGGAATCACTGGTTAAAGTAAGTCAAGTACGTCCCTTAACACCTGTATATTATCTGGTAAAAAGAAAACAATCGCTTTGATTTTATATCAATATTTGACCAGAACTCATCAAGGTAATTTTCACCCGGTTTTCGAAAAATTATCCCACGTTCAACAGGTTAAGAAGAAGATTATTATTATTATTATTCTGTTCACGCTCGTGTACTAATCTACACGTCCACATGTAACTTTGTGACGAACAACTGTGTGATTTCCGTCATTTTCACAATCTTTGAACTGTCTTAAAACAATAAAAAAATAAACAGCATCGGTATCTAAGATTTCTCTCTATATCAAGAAAAATATTAACATGAGAACTTTATTTAGGTGAAAATCGTATGATACGCACAAATTTAACTGCTTAAATCTTACCAAATATTATGCATGAATTCTGATGACGTGTAAGCTGCTGATAAGGAGTGGTATTTTCCTTGGAAAACATTGAGATATATTACACGTTGTTTCGAGGAAAAGATAGTTTATCAATATATTTGGTCATGAATTTAATATTATGAAATATATGTATTTACCACCACTAAAAACATAATCCCTAGAAATAAAATCTATTCGGTTACGAGAAGAGTGGGCATGTCCCAGAGTGATAGATATTCTCAGTATCGCACGGGTGAAAGACCACCATTCAGTATCGAAACATTGTTTGAAAAGGCTCTATTCGGTGATCTGAATAGCCAGTTTTGGTTCTCTTCAACCTTCCTCTTTCCCATCTCGCAACATTCTCCAATTGGGGTTCTCTCAAACCTTCCTCTTTCCCATCTTGTTCACATCCACTTTTGTCAGCCTCACAACATTCTCCAATTGGTTCTCTCCAACCTTCCTCTTTCCCACTTTTGTCAGCCTCACGTCTTGTTCACTTCCATTTTTATCAGCCTCACAACATTCTCCAATTGGTTCTCTCCAACCTTCCTCTTTCCCATCTAGTTCACATACACTTTTATCAGCCTCACAACATTCTCCAATTGGTTCTCTCCAACCTTCCTATTTCCCATCTTGTTCACATACACTTTTATCAGCCTCACAACATTCTTCAATTGGTTCTCTCCAACCTTCCTATTTCCCATCTTGTTCACATACACTTTTATCAGCCTCACAACATTCTTCAATTGGTTCTCTCCAATCTTCCTCTTTCCCATCTTGTTCACATACACCTTTATCAGCCTCACAACATTCTTCAATTGGTTCTCTCCAACCTTCCTCTTTCCCATCTTGTTCACATACACTTTTATCAGCCTCACAACTTTCTTCAATTGGTTCTCTCCAATCTTCCTCTTTCCCATCTTGTTCACATCCACTTTTGTCAGCCTCACAACATTCTCCAATTGGTTCTCTCCAACCTTCCTCTTTCCCACTTTTGTCAGCCTCACAGCATTGTCTCACAGCCTCACGTCTTGTTCACTTCCATTTTTATCACCCTCACAACATTCTCCAATTGGTTCTCTCCAACCTTCCTCTTTCCCATCTTGTTCACATACACTTTTATCAGCCTCACAACATTCTCCAATTGGTTCTCTCCAATCTTCCTCTTTCCCATCTTGTTCACATACACCTTTATCAGCCTCACAACATTCTTCAATTGGTTCTCTCCAACCTTCCTCTTTCCCATCTTGTTCACATACACTTTTATCAGCCTCACAACATTCTTCAATTGGTTCTCTCCAATCTTCCTCTTTCCCATCTTGTTCACATCCACTTTGGTCAGCCTCACAACATTCTCCAATTGGGGTTCTCTCCAAGCTTCCTCTTTCCCATCTTGTTCACATCCACTTTTGTCAGCCTCACAACTTTCTCCAATTGGGGTTCTCTCCAAGCTTCCTCTTTCCCATCTTGTTCACATCCACTTTTGTCAGCCTCACAACATTCTCCAATTGGGGTTCTCTCCAAGCTTCCTCTTTCCCATCTTGTTCACATCCACTTTTGTCAGCCTCACAACATTCTCCAATTGGGGTTCTCTCCAAGCTTCCTCTTTCCCATCTTGTTCACATCCACTTTTGTCAGCCTCACAACATTCTCCAATTGGGGTTCTCTCCAAGCTTCCTCTTTCCCATCTTGTTCACATCCACTTTTGTCAGCCTCACAACATTCTCCAATTGGGGTTCTCTCCAAGCTTCCTCTTTCCCATCTTGTTCACATCCACTTTTGTCAGCCTCACAACATTCTCCAATTGGGGTTCTCTCCAAGCTTCCTCTTTCCCATCTTGTTCACATCCACTTTTGTCAGCCTCACAACATTCTCCAATTGGGGTTCTCTCCAAGCTTCCTCTTTCCCATCTTGTTCACATCCACTTTTGTCAGCCTCACAACATTCTCCAATTGGGGTTCTCTCCAAGCTTCCTCTTTCCCATCTTGTTCACATCCACTTTTGTCAGCCTCACAACATTCTCCAATTGGGGTTCTCTCCAAGCTTCCTCTTTCCCATCTTGTTCACATCCACTTTTGTCAGCCTCACAACATTCTCCAATTGGGGTTCTCTCCAAGCTTCCTCTTTCCCATCTTGTTCACATCCACTTTTGTCAGCCTCACAACATTCTCCAATTGGGGTTCTCTCCAAGCTTCCTCTTTCCCATCTTGTTCACATCCACTTTTGTCAGCCTCACAACATTCTCCAATTGGGGATGCCAATGTCTAACTGACTGTTCTGCACTGCATGGACAGCTGCAGACACCGACCTACCGGATGCCAGTGAATACTTGGTCACTCCAAGGCATTGGTGACCTTCCTCTGCTTCTTCTGCCTTCCACTTTGCCAATTCTTCTTCTTTCATATGGTGGGGGGTCAGAGGGGGACATCTAGGTCTGCGAGCCAGTCTAGGGCTTCAGGCGTTGCCCTGTGGACCTCATCAACCACACCGGGGAATGAATGGAGCGGGCATTCGTTGACCACATGTTCGATGGTCTGCACCGCACCGCATCACATAAGACACACACATGCCAACTATTGCAATTTTTTATACAAATTTTATAATGCCAGAGCTCAACAGTAGTTTTATACAAAATAAAGAACAAAAAAAAAGAATTATCCATTCGGCGATTCATTTTTAGAGATAGATATTAACTACGATGCCAACAAAGCACTCTTTTTATGGTGAATTGCCTAATTAAAATAAAACATCATTTCCAAGGCAACAATGTGTTTGCTTTTCTTCCGAAGTTTGCAATAACTCGATTTTGTTAGAGGGACAGAAAACATATGATAAATTATTTCATAACGCCAGAGCTTACCAATATATATAGCCTATATTACTCGCAAATAATGTAGCTTTCTATTTGTGAAACAATTTTTAAATTCCATTCAGTACATTTTGCGTGAAAGAGTAACAAACATACATACATCCATACAAACTTTCGCCTTTATAATATTAGTAGGATGTAATTTGGTCGTACATTCCTCAGTGAAAAGTCCATAAGAGAATCCAAGGATAAAAAACAAAACGTTTTAGCCATGAAAGCTAATTATTTGATAAGCATAGATGGGTTACATCATGTACTGACTTCTGAAGTTACGTCTGTCAAGGTTACATGAGAGATAAGATTGCCATTCAAATTTATGATTTGTTCCTAAAAAAAAACTGACTTAGAATATTTAAATGATATAATGATTCAATGTTACAATATTTCCCCATGTATAATGTAACTAGCGCAGACAGCGAAAAATCACTGGATAGTCTGAATTATTGACACAATCCGTTCCAATTATGAAAATGACACTTAAATTCAAAACACCGTATATAATAAGAGTTCATTGAACCAGAGTTACATCATTACACGAAATTAGTATTTTTAACTAGCGCAAAAATCACTGGATAGTCTGAATTCTTGACACGTCGCTTCCAAATTTAAAATGACAGATGAAATAATTTTCTGTTAAAATATTATATTACATATAGGTGGGTACTTTATCGCTTGTGGAATTCTTCATACAATTACTTACAATTTTGAAAATGACACTTCAATTAAAACACATCAGAGTTCATTAAACCATAGTTACATCACATACCCACAATCGAAATTAGTATTTTTAACAAACGCAGACCCATGAAAAATCACTGGATAGTCAGAATTCTTTACAAATCAGTTTCAACTTTGAAAATTTCAAAATAATTTTCTGTTAAAATATTATTTTATACATAATCAGTTACAATTTTGAAAATGACACATACATTCTAAACAAATCCGATTTCATTTTAAAAATGGCACTTAAATTCTAAACAAATACAAGTTCATTTTGAAAACGAATTTGTGCTACGAAATCGATGGCTCGAAGAATTCTTGGACTCAATTGTGACTGGGGACGAGACCCGGATACACTAAATGAGCCCAGAGACAAAGGAACAATCCCAGTGGCGTCATTCAGATTCGCCGAAGCGAAGTTTAAAGACGAATTACAGAGCGTAACTCACGCCTGTCAGCCATGCAGAGACTAAGCGTCATAGAGGGTGCAACGTGGTGGGGATTTGTCAAGGGGAAACCAGGCTACACGCCAGTATTGTATCATTCCTCGCGACCGCAACGCCTTGGAGACCTTATATTACAGACAGCTTTCGTAATTACAAATGATGGTGTTACTTTTAATGCCTATAGTAAATACTAATGTAAATAACACAGTAAATAATTTTATTTCCAAATTACTGTAATATTCAAAAAACTGTTTCTGAAAAAATTAGAAAATACACAGATTTAGGAAATGAGATTAAAAGAATTTGGCATTCTCGGACTCTAAAAATATTACCATTTGTTATTTCGGCTACTGGCATTATACCTAGGTCTCTGATTCAAAATTTAGGCGTATTAGATTTGTCAAAGAATTTATATATAAAAATGCAAAAATCGGTAATTTTAAATACATGTAGGATTACAAAAGATTTTTTAAATATTTATATTGAGGGATCAGTAGGATTTATAGGTTCAATTAGGAATTCCACAGAGCCGAACCCTCTGATATGAAAATATCTGGAGTCGGTGAATTATTTTCCCATCTGGTCTCTGGTAGGTTGACATGTTGCAAATCTATAAAAGTAATAAATGAAATTTTTCAAGGATTTACATTTAAATTTTGATGGATATCAATAATATCTTTCAGGAAGTGATTTTATTTGAATTCGAACTGCTAAAAGTAGGAGAGAAAATGTGGTGATACTAAAAATAAAAAAAAAGAAATACAGAAATCAATGAAATATTAAGTTATTAGTTAAACATGTGGCATTCAATAGTGTTATTTTTTATGCATGCTGTGAATTTATCAAGGTTTGTGTTAAACACATCGATATTTGGGCATAATCTGTTAAATGTGCTACAGCTTCTTATAAATACATTTTCAAGATAATTTGTCTTAGGGATATAAAAGGTATCCGGAGATCGAGTAACTCTTAATGGACATCTGAAATTAATATTTTGTAGTAAGTATGAGCTATCAATGAAGTTATGAATAATTTTATAGAGCATTAATAGGTTTACGGGGACATAGTTTTCATCATTTCGCACGCGATAAGAGACATATTTTATAAACTTTTTCTGAACTCTTTCTATATTTGCTTTATATGTAGAACAATGAGGGTTCCACACTGTAGAAGCATACTCCAGGTGACTTCTAACATAGGATTTGTAGAGAGTCTTAAATGTTTGTGGACTTTTGAAAACTGAAATTACTCTAAGAATAAATCCCAACATTTTCAAAGCCTTCGACGTGATATGCTCGATGTGAGATTGAAAAAAAAGCTTACTAACTTATAGAACTCCAAGATCTCTTATTACATTTACTCTGTTTAAAATATTGTTCTTAATAATGTAGGGATATAATATAATTTCTTCAGTGATATTGGTCCTAGATTCGCAAAACAATTGTACAGTGCAAATAAAACTACCGAAATGTGTCTTGTTAACAATTTTAAACCTTGTACTCAATTTTCAGGAGATATCTTTGAATTTAAAACTACTAGCATTTATGAAGTTTCAAAAGTGATAACTGAATTAAAAATGTCTTTTTCATATGTTGTTGATGGCTTAAGTATCATGGTGTACAAACAGCATGTTTCTGTGTTGGCTGATCCCATATCTCATATTGTTAACCTTAGTTTTAAGAGCGGCATATTTCCTTCTCATTGTAAGAATGCTAAGGTTGTACCTCTTTTCAAAGGTGGGGATCACCTAGATGTTAACAATTACAGACCCATATCTTTGCTCAATACTCTCTCAAAATTAATAGAAAGATTGGCCAAGTCAAGATTAGTTTCATTCTTAGAAAAATACAAAATACTCTCCGACAATCAATTCGGTTTCAGAGCAAATAAAAGTACAAGTGATGCTGTTTTAAAGGTATTGACCAAAGTTACAAGCGCGCTGGACCAAGGCAACAAAGCCATAGCGGTGTTCTTGGACTTATTAAAAGCATTTGATACTGTTTCCCACGAATTGCTCCTTAAAAAATTATCGTCTTTAGGCATTAATAATATAGCAATGGGCTGGTTCAGATCTTACCTTAGTGACAGCACACAACAAGTGGAAATAAATAAAATGTTAAGCAAGGGTAAATCAATCTCCTTTGGAGTCCCGCAAGGGAGTGTGCTTGGGCCAATATTGTTTCTTATTTATACAAATGATTTATGTAGTCTGAATATTCCTGGTAGCATTGTTAGTTTTGCAGATGACACTGCCTTAATATTTGAGGGTAAAACTTGGAATGAAACTTTCAACAAAATTAATATAGGTTTAAGAGTGGTAAACAGTTGGTTAAACAATAATATATTAACTTTGAATGCACAAAAAACCAAATTTATCACTTTTAGCATGTCAAGTAAAGGTCAGCCTTCTGAAACTCACAACTTGATTATTCACAATTGTTTGCAAACATGTAACTGCAACCCTTTAGAAAATGTAGTCAGCATCAAATAAATACCTTGGTGTAAAAATAGATAAATTTTTGAGATGGAATGATTATGTCAATATGTTAGTAAATAATACAAGGAGACTTACCTATATCTAAGAACTGAGACATATACTAGACAAAGAAAAATTAAAAACTGTTTATTTTGCAATAATCCAGTCATTGCTTTCTTACAATATAGTGTGCTGGGGATCCTGTCCAAAGGCTTATATAGAACCACTTAATATTGCCCAAAAAATGATTCTTAAAGTTATGTTCAAGAAAAAAATTAAATATCCAACTCATTTACTTTTTAAAGAATGTAATGTAATGAATGTAAAACAGTTATATATTACACAAATGTAGATTTTTTAATAATATAAATATTGCAGAAAGAACACAGCAAATTCGTACTACGAGAATTGGCTCTGGTCTGAACTTTATGGCAATTCAAACTAAATCTTCTTTTGGTCAAAGAAATTATTTTTAACAGGCTCCACTCATATTTAATAGCCTTCCAGAACATATAAAGTCATCTAATTCCTTGTACACTTTAAAAAGAATCTTAAATTATTTGTGTTAGTTGAGGATTGCCAATTGATTTTCTCTAGTCCTTTCTAAATTATTAGCTAAATGATTGTGTCTATAATAATTAGCTAAATTAATTTTATTTTTGGTTAAACCGTTTTTTTTCCATCTTCCTCCTGCCAAATTTAAAGCATATTATCTTATATAAATTTATTTATTATTTACAACTTAAAGCTTTTTAAAATCAGATCACTAAACTATGGTCACCCTAAAAGTCTACAGGTTTACATTAATGTACTACCTAGCGCCATCAGTTTAGTAGGTACCCATAATCTCAACCTGTAAGAAATACAACAATATTGTTCTTTCAATATCTGTATAATTTTGTGTTATTTTGTTAATTTGTATAATTGTTAACCTCAACACAGGCTTGTCCTAGTGAGGTGACAAATTGTATTGTAAACATTTTTACCTGCAGTGTAAAGAAAACATTTATCTGCATTCAAAAGAATTTTCTAGACAATATACATTAACCAGAGAGTCAAGGTCATTCTGGAGCTCTAGACAATCCCATCTTAGACTTAATGATTTTGACAATCTTTTTGTCATCCGCATATAGGTACACTTGAGAGTTACGAGTTATCAACATTAATATTATTCAAGTTTATGCACCAACAGCGGAAGTGAGATATGATGGTGATGTGGAATCTTTTTATGACTCACTAGCCAGTACATTGCAAAGTTTGAAAGGAGGAGAAGTCAATTTTGTCATTGGAGATTTAAATGCCAAAATTGGTGAAGGTCGCCACTCTCATATAGTTGGTGAATATGGCTTAGGCATAAGCAATCAAAGAGGTGATAGACTATATGAATTCTGCCAGGATAAAAATATGGTTGTATTAAATACCTGGTTTAAACTCCCGAAAAGAAGGCTTTATACAAGGAGATCACCTCAGGATGGAACAATCTATGATATTGTCAGGAACCAAATAGACTATGTGTTAGTAGACCATAGATTCAGGAACTCTGTAAAGAGAGTCACCACGTACCCTGGTGCGGACATTGGTTCTGACCATGTTTTGTTAACTGCCGATATTGTTTTACGCTTAAAACAAATAAAAAAGCCCAAAAACAAAATTAAAATGGATATCTCGAAACTCAACGAAGAAGTGGTCAGAAATAAGGTATCTCAGACTTTGAACGATAATATTAAGCTACTCCCTTGTGATCCATCGATAGAAATACAAACACAATGGGATAACCTTAAGTCAGTTATATGTGAAACCTGTGATACAAATTTGAAGCTGATAAGCAAATTAGAAAAAAGAATTGGATGACTGACCACATCTTAAACTTAATGGATGAGAGACGTAAACACAAACATAATGAGACACAATATAAAAACTTACAAAGAACGATTAGACGTGAAATTAAAAAAGCCAAAGAAGAATGGATGTAGTCACAGTGTGAAGAACTAGAGTCGTACAGTCGTAGTCACAATGCATTCAAACTTCACAAAAAATTGAAGGAAATTACGGGCACTTCCAGAAGAATTACTCCATCATGTTTAGTTGACGATTCCAATAAATTAATATTGGATGAAAAAGATATTTTACAAACATGGGAAAAGTATATTCATGATACATTCAAAGATATTAGACCTGATATTAATATTCCTAATGATCAATTGCATGGACCATCGATTTTAAAATCAGAATAAAGACTTCAGACAACAGAAAAGCGTGCGGACCAGACGATATTCCAGTTGAGGTGTTGAAGCTCTTTAATGATGAAAATGTTGACTACCTGTTGAGGTTATTTAACTATATAGGGTGTTAAGGGACGTACTTGACTAACTTTAACCAGTGATTCCTGACATTATTTGGAGTAAAAAATGTAAATGAAATTTTGGTCTCCGGTGACATTTTTGATGTTTTTTTTTTTTTTTTCTACAAAAGCATTAAAAAATGGTAGTTGTTGAACAGTTGGAGGCGGGGTAAGAGGTTCGTCGGACACTCGGCTAAGTGACCAGTGACGACATGCGGAAGAAATTTTTTTTGTTTGATTTTGAAGACAAAAATTTTGAAAAAAAAAAAAAAAGTCATCAAAAAAAGTCATCGGAGACCAAAATTTCATTTACATTTTTTACTCCAAATTATGTCAGGAATCACTAGTTAAAGTAAGTCAAGTACGTCCCTTAACACCCTGTATATGACACAGGGAATATACCCCAAGATTGGCTAAAATCCACCTTCGTGACATTGCCTAAAAAACAATACCCTAAGAAGTGCAGTGACTATCGATTAATAAGCCTGATGAGTCATGTCCTTAAAATAATACATGCCAGGATACGCAATAAGTGCGAGCAGGACTTGGATGACACTCAGTTTGGCTTCAGAAATGCGTTGGGGACGCGTGAAGCATTATTGTCTATCGACGTACTATTGCAAAAGTGTCGTGACCAAAGAAAGGAAGTCTTTGCCTGTTTTATTGACTACGAAAAGGCATTTGACAGGGTAAAACATGCTGACCTAATGAAAATGATTGCGGATTGTAACGTTGACACCAAAGACCAGAATTTCATTAAAAACCTAAATGTATTGGTTCCAAACAGCAGAAATAAGACATGGGAATGAGAGATCTAATGCAATTGCCATTCAGCGTGGAGTACGACAAAGCTGTATCCTGTCGCCACTATTGTTTAATCTCTATTCCAACTATGTCTTTAAAAGAGCCCTAAGTAATACTGAGAAGGGTCTGAAGATCAACGGAGTTGTCATTAATAACATAAGATACGCAATGATACTGTATTACTAGCTGACTGTATCGATGACCTCCAAGACCTATTAAATCTTGTTAATAATGGTGGTGAGCAACTGGGCCTAACAATCAACGTCAATAAAACTAAATGGATGACATTTGGACGACTAGATCACTCTGAATCAGTGATACAGTTAAATGGTTGCAATGTCGAACAGGTGGAAAGATTTAGATACCTCGGCAGTATTCTCACGGAGACTCTTGACCCAGATGTGGAGGTTAGATGCAGAATTGAAGCAGCAAGAACTGCGTTCATTAAAATGAAATCCCTCTTCTGCAGTGACAATATCAGCTTAAAACTAAGGCAGAGAATGCTAAAATGTTATGTGTGGTCGGTCTTGCTCTATGGATGTGAAACATGGACCTTGAAAGTAAATACCATGAATAGGTTAGAGGCTTTTGAAATGTGGCTTCACAGGAGAATGCTCAAGGTCTCATGGACCGACATGATCACCAACACAGAAATTCGCAGGCAGGCTAGAGCAGATAGAGAACTGCTTATATTAATAAAAATCAGGAAAATTTCATATCTGGGTCATATACTTCGAGGAGAGAAGTATCACTTGCTCCATTTGATATTGAAAGGCAAGATAGAGGGTCGCCGAGGGCCTGGTAGGAGACAAATGTCTTGGCTGCGTAATATACGAGAGTGAACCGGCATTAGAAGTGTGGAGGAGCTATTCCGGGCAGCGCAAGACAGAGAGACATTCTCAAGAGTGATCGCCAACGTCGGGGGGACCTGATACGGCACACAAAGAAGAAGAGAGTTACGGATAGTTTTGTTAACGTCATTCAAAAAAATATTGAATAAGAGGGGGCCAAGGTGAGATCCTTGAATAACTCCATTTATTTATTTTTTAAATTTATTAATGTTATTATTAAGTTCTGTAACACAAAATACTTGCACAATTTAATAATAACATTGTTAAATTTAGCTTAAATTAAATGAATAATAATACGGTTTGTAGTGTACAATACTATGGTTTAATAATTGTAAAAGTAACAGCGTGAAGTTTGTGCCAAAAAACAGGGTTGCATGGCAGTCTAACCTTTCTGCCTACTCCTCTGGGAAACGGCGTAATGGTTAGTTTAGACAGTTTAGCAGTAGCGTTGTTACGTAGCATAGACATTCTAGAGGCTAGACTTGAGTCTGAATTTATGACATAGAAATTATAATTACAAATATCATCATGTTATCAGTCTCAGAGTCTGCGAGGGCCCCGATTAAATTGTACATTGTACATTCAACACTATAAGCACAATTTTATTTTATTTGCTTCTTAAATATTAAGACTATATTAAGTAATTAATTAAATCATATCTTGAAGAATATGCAAATCATCGAGAAAGTAATTAGATAATAAACTTATAATTATAAATATCTGTTCTTAAAATATTACCTACACTGTTCATGTGTATTTTTTTTCTGTTCTCTACTTTTTATACTTATAAGTGTTGCAAATTTCTTTCAATAAAGATTTCAATCATCAAACTCGTTCGGGACGTTC
Source organism: Limnephilus rhombicus (assembly GCA_929108145.2). NCBI lineage: Eukaryota > Metazoa > Arthropoda > Insecta > Trichoptera > Limnephilidae > Limnephilus > Limnephilus rhombicus. The sequence continues at coordinate 4,527,812 of OV815296.1, forward strand.
GGGACATCCAAAATGAACGTTCAGGACATCCAAAAACTGCAACTACTGACGATAACATTGCTAAACTTCACCAAATAGTGTTAGACGACTTGAAGTGAGATAGACCACCCTCGTACTACATACACCTACGTCAAATGTCGAAACGTAGCGGCACATCTATCCATCGCATTTTTTCTATGTGTAATTACCCAATCGTTTCACCAGCGGGTCGTAATCTACCCAGGTCTTGTAAAATGATTGATCGACCGAGGATAGTATAAAAAATTACTGATAAACAGAAATAATAAATGATATTATAGTAACTTACTGTTCGAATTCGTATCTGGTCACCTTGGAGACAACGAGGCATTTCTGAAAGGGAACGGCATCGGGAGTCTCGGTGCTGAGGCCTCTACAGGACAGGCCCACATCTGGAAGGAAGTTAACAAACATGAAGAGTTCAATAAACTATAATCTTATACATAAAAATCTCATTTCACAGTGTTTTTGGTCAGGGCCTCCCGTGTGGAGCTAAGTTAAAAAAAAAGACTGTGAGAATTTTTTTTTTTTTACATTAGCTCCACACACGAGGCACTGAGGAAAACAATTTCCCTAGGGGCCTATGTCATCTTTGAGGATGCTGTGTGGAGGGTTTTTTAAGAGAAAGGAAGGAGAAGAAGATATATGGGAAGGAAAAGGGTATGAGGGGTGGGTAGAAATCTGGGGATCGGTGTGACCAGGAGTGACGGACGTATGAATCTATTCCTGAGCGGTGCAAGGCGAAGGGTCGGGAGAATCCGGCTGGAGAGGTCAAAAGGCCTCCCTCAATCAGTCTTCTCCGATCCAGCCCGCCACGCAGTGGTTGGGCAAACGTATCTGCCACCAAGACATAAACAAACCTCATCCCATGAACCCGGGCACCCCTGCTAAGTGACCAAACGTAGCGAACCACTTGAGGTGTCCTGTGGCAGGGCTGTTGGTTGTCCAATTAATGGTTCCCGGGGCAGCGGTACCCAGACCCGCCTCCCAAATTGTTTAACGAAATTGTTAAATTTATAGAAATAATTTAACAATTTAGTCATAACTTTTTGTTTACGTGTTACTGTTTGTATATGAGTTATCTCCTCAAAAAAAAAACACGTGGAAAGATGTGTATGATTAATTTTAAAAAAAATTTAAAATATACTTAAATCATTCATAATAAAACCACTGATTCACAACAAGATATCAAGAAAAAATTCCCATAACCTTTAACAAACATTACAAACCCTGGCAATTTTCCAACATGTCATAATAACACTAGTGATAATAAAGTGTTTTTAAAAATTCTTTTGGAGCAAGTTGTGACGTTTTCTCATCGGCAAATAAATAATAAGCTGTGAATGTGCGCACTGTCGGTACATTACACAAAACAAAAATAGATCTCAAATCTCAACACGTTTGTGTGTTGTTATCTAAGAATTTTAGAAAGCTGTGGAAAACACACGACTATTTTTAATCAGTATGCAATAATTAGTTATTATAGAAAAGCACACAATGAAATGGTGCTGTTTATACCACGAGGGCTGTCTGTAAAACAAGGTCTCCAAAGTTTTGCAGTCGCGAGGACCAGTTTTGCGCGCAATCCGGCAACACTGGCGTGTGGCCTGGTTCCTCCACGCCAAATGCCCACCACGCTACACTCTCTGTGACACTTAGTCTCGGCGTGGCTGCCATTCGCGATGAAGTTTATTATAATAATATTTAAATAGATAATGAAACAATTTAACTTTGTTTGAACCACTTTTATATTTGAGTAAATCCGACCAGTTTCAGAACGAACGTTCCTTCTTCAGGGCAAATATATACTGATTTGACAGTTTTAAAATATGGATGGGAACAATGTATTATTATGGTAGGGGTGGAAAAAAAATTAAAAAACAATGAATCTATTATCAACAAATAAAAAATATTGTCTTATAGCCCAATCATGGATATGTTCCCCTACCCACCCACTCTTCATTAACCTCTTGTTTTCCGGGGTAGGCCAGCAAAAAGCTCCACCAATTACGACGCGGCACCCGACGGCAGAAATGACACTTCGTTTCCAGCGATTCTGACACTGTCCTTTACAAATTCGTAGGGTCAAAGGGTCAAAATCGTAGATAAACATATTTTTCCCGCGCATGCGCAAGAACTGCGCACATTCCCGCGCTCCGGTAAATTATTAATATAAATTATTTGGAGTGACCAGGCGCATTGCAGGTTTCGCTATGGTAAAGGGCGATAATAGAGCAAGCGATTCTGACCGTGTTCTTCATACACTTTCTTTATACATAAGGGTCAAAATCGCGTGTAAAATCTCATGACACACCGGTGCACAAGCGGCAAACAAGGTGTTAATACCTAGCAACGACTCCACCCCTACCATAATAATACATTGTTCCCATCCATATTTAAAAACTGTCAAATCAGTATACATTTGCCCTGGAGAAGGAACGGTCGTTCTGAAACCGGTCAGATTTACTCAAATGTAAAAGTGGTTCAAACAAAGTAAAATTGTTTCATTTATCTATAATGGCGAAATTACACACGTCAACCACATTGATGCGATTTGGTTGAACGGCGTATAATTGAAAGGGTGTGATGTTTAGACGTACTTGACAGAAGTGGACCATACAATCACATTGCTGTCATAGAGTTTAGAATGTCTTCGAAACAGGTCGTGCGCGCGGGAATTATATCCCTCTGATTTAATGTTCCACAGGCTTGGATAGTTCTTAAAGTGCTCTAAGAACAGAGGCGTATGCTCTTCCCTCCATTTAAAAACCATTTTCTATGTTGACAACTCACTACAAAATAAACAGTCACAGTTTGACAATTCAATACACGCGCACAGTGCTGCGCGCGCATGCAACGCCGCATTCGCGCATGCGCACGTAGGACAACAGAACCAATCGCATTGAAAATATTAAACAAGTTGAATATTTTCAATGCGGTGGAAAGATGACGCGCAATGACATGGAAACATGCAATGTCTTGTTTACACGGTGCAATTTGGTATCTACAACCTAATTGCGCAGCAGAATTGAAAGGTCTAATATGCCCATAATGGAAAACCACAATAGCTACATTCAAAAGTATAATATTTTTTTATTAATTTCTTACACCTTACAAATTTGAATTTATTACATATAAGAAATAAAGCCAAACAAATATTTTACAAAAAATTGTTTATAAATATTTATACATAAAATAAATTTTAAGAAGCATAGCAATTTCAAAAAATATAAGGAAGTGGTGAAGATTTGGTCAATGTGGAGAGACTTTTTCAAGAGTAGAAAGATTTTCCCTTTTGAATCTCTCCTCACCGACGCCAAATATATCAATCTCGGAGGAGATTTTGGTTCAGGAGCAATATACTCCTCCCTACCAGGAGAACCATTGGCAGGTTAGTCCTACAGGCAGGAAGATAGAATAATCTATGATGTCTGAATAAGTGGGTGGTGGCATACCCCTCTCTTCTGAGCTGCAGGGAGTGAAGTCCCAGCATGCCCAGAAGAAAGTTCGTCAAGTAGAGCAATGGATAGTGGCCATACTCCCTCATGTTTCCGCTCGCCGCACCCGCCAGGTTTGAATAACGATCTGTAATTCGTTTTTTGCAGTTCTGTGATATGATCATATCAGTAAGACCACTATTGACAAAATTTTGACAGAAAATTTGAGATACCACAAGGTCTGCGCAAGGTAGGTCCCAAAAATGCTCACCAAAGATCACAAATAGCAATGGGTTGAAGGAGCCCGAATTCTTTGAGTGCTACGACATCGATTGCGAGGAATTCTTTGACTCAATTGTGACTTCTAAACCAATCTTTCGCGCTCATACACTGTTTTCTGTACACTTTACGCAGCTGAAAATGAATGTCTACCAGGGTAATATTCTTTGCACTCAAAAAACGAATTACAGAGCAAGCTCCATCGCAAACGGCTACCACGCCGAGACTAATCATCACAGAGAGTGCAGTGTGGTGGGCATTTGGCAAGGGGGAACCAGGCTACACGCCAATGTTGCCTAATCGCGGTATATTATGATTTATGTGTTATATTTTACATTTGCGTTATATTATTTTGTTCACTATGTTTTTTAAAAAAATGTATATAATTGCCTTGCGATTTGTTTTGTTAATAATTACTATACTACCTGTTAATTTATGCCATGTTCCTTGTTTTGTTTTGTTTGTCTTTAACTGTTTCAATGTTTTACTGAATGAACTGAACTCTAATATTTTTTTTTCCCCTATCCCCATACGGGGGTGTGCTGGACCTCGTCCCTGCTTCATCTTTAGTTACATTACTAATTTTGCAGATCCTTCTCAAATCTATCTGAGCCTCCCCCAATGACATGTGCAGGCTTGAGGCTTGATCAGACGACCTTGACTATGCTTTGTCCTGCCTCTGACTACCCAACGCTGAATTTTCTTTTAGTCTTCGGGTATTTTACCCCAAATATTCAGTTAACATTCTTTGAGGCTTCACTGAATGGTTGGCTAAGGGACACGGAAGCTAAGTGTAGTTTATGGTCAGACCGAAAGCCATTCACATTTTTTGTTGGTACTTGCCAATTGATTTGCGATTTATTGTATTACTTATGTTCTCTATTTTATGCAGGTGCTTGCGGGTTTTTACAGATGCAATGCCGCCTCATGGAGCCTCATGAATGAGTTTTTCTTTTGCCCTGTTTAATTTATCTTTGTCTTACTAACCTATTTTTTGCATTTTGTTTTTCCAGTTAAGCACTTGCATACTGCTTACTAACAACGTATGCAAGGACACTGGAGGTCTAGATTCGTTCAAAATAAATAAATGTAGCTTCGTTTAACAAAAAAAATTTGAATCTTGCGAGAGCTTTGAAGGAGTAACCATCAGTTACTTATACCAGGGCGGGTAAGAGGTGGATTACCTCCACTGATCGTGCGTAAAATCGTTCCTCGCAACCGCATCCCCTTGGTGATCTTATTTTACGGACACCCTCGTATTACTCACGCTATCACCCAATGTGCACGGAAATAGTATAGAATGCCATGAAGACTTCCGTGGCACACAAATTCGCATCAGATATTAACAAGTTATGGAAAGAATGCCAGATGGACGCAACTGATCTTCTTCTTCCTTGCAATGTCCCAACTCATTGCCTAGGTAGGCTGTTGGGGTCAGCTCTTCTCGTTCCCGGGCTATAACTTCTTTGGTTCTGGGTATCGCTTTCATCCAGGTCATTTCTCTGTAATATTTTGGAGCATTGAGTCATCCAGGTGTTCTTTGGTCTTCCTCTGGATGACTGTCGCATTTAGCTCCATAGACATTGCTTGCTTCACTGAGTGGTCTGGTGGTCTCCGTCTTATGTGCCCATACCATCTCAACTATCGTTCCTCCAGCTTACTGTTTATGTCCGTGACAAGCAGGCTACCACGAATGCGTGAACTTTTAATCTTATCTTTTAGTGATACTCCTGCCGACCATCTAAGGATTCGCATTTCTGCTGTTTCGAGTTGCCCAGAATAGGAGTTGTACATAGTCCAGCATTCGGAGCCATACATTAATCACGGGTATATCTTTCCTTTAAGTTTTGTAGACATTTTTGTGTCACACAAAATTCCTGTTTCAGATCTAAATTTCATCCAACCCACACCTATTCTATGGTCGACATCCGCTGCACATCCTCGGTCTCTGTAAATGAGTGAGCCCAGATATTTAAATGAGTCACAGTTGGCTAATGTTACTCCATCAATGCAGGACCGAGTAAAAATCGCAAGTGCACCCCACTATCGAATTTGGTAACTTCTGGTCTGGAGCTCCAAATTACTAACTAACTTGCACATCATGCCGTCTATCTGCAGGGGTAGGCAGAGAGGATGGACTGCCAGAAAACTCAGTCTTTGCACACACTCTTTGCCTCATTCACATTCATACATCGTCTCATAGATAATCTTCTATTATTCTGACTCTTGGCCCGACTCAAGTATCTGATTCACTTGATCATGCCATGTCTTCCTCGGGCGTCCGCGACTTCTTCTACCATTCACATTTGCTTCATATATTCTTCTTACACTACTTTCTTCGTTCATTGGCTCTACATGCCCAAACCATCCGAGGGTCCCTTTCTTAATCTTACTCATTACGCTTAAATCAGCCTTGCATTCTTTGTGGATCTCTGCATTTCTCATACGATCATACATGGTTTTACCACACATACGCCTCAGGGATCTCATTTCAACAGCATTCAGTCTACTTGAATCCTTCCTCTGCCAATTCCATGCCTCACTGCCATACATCAGGATAGGTACCAACACTTCACTTAAAGAAAACCTTTGACTCTATGCAGAAACGGGCGGTCCATTTGATATATTCCTCCATCTTAACAAACGGATGGCAATCTTCAGGGCACAGGCGTCGGGTGGGAATGCTGTCTTTGTTCTACCGATATTTCATTGGTAGATGCTCCGAGGAACTAACGTCATTCATCCCTTCGGTACCGGTGCGTAGTCGGGAAACACGTCAAACGCGCGCCCAACATTTGTATACAGTTGACATTTGTCACATGGGAACGGTTTGTTTTTACGACTCATTCTCGAGTTCAACAGCTCGACTGTGGAACGATTAGCGGCCTCTATGTTTCCCCCCCTCTACAACACTGATCTCTTCAAGACCCATTTTCATTACTTCCTTTCCTCAAAAAGACCCTCCACACAGCATCCCCAAAGATGACATAGGCCGTGAGGAAAATTATTTTCCTAAAAGGCCTCCTGTGTGGAGAACAGCCAGGATTTGTACAGGATCAGCGATTGTGTGTACTATTAGGAAGCGGGGCTAACAGCCCACAATGAAGTTCTGATACGAACCCTGATAAATGGCAGTGAGGCAAGGAGCAGCGAGAGGAAGTATGAAAGTAGACTGAATGCTGCAGAAATGAGACCCCTACATACTAAAACCATTTATGACCATATTATGAATGAGGAAGTTGGAAAAGAATTATTTACGCACCAGATTTAAATGTCCGGGTTAAATTTTCCCCACAGGAAAAACTAAACCCTTTCACACACTTCCCCAAATGATCATCTAGTCAATCCACGCTATGCAATTGCACTATATAAGTATTATAAATAGAAAACAATACAAGAACAACATGTCAACCTACCAGAGACCAAATGGGAAAATAATTCACCGACTCCAGATATTTTCGTAAATATTTATTATTATTATGTGCATCTGTATTAGAGTGATGTAACGAATGTCATTTTTCGCGAATGTGAATATCTGCTACCGACATTCGCGAATGCGAATATTGAGGTTTTTTTTAATTTGGCGCCAATTATGCATGGCTTAGCGGCTCAAGCTTGCATCTTGTTCCGAGAATTTCCGAGTTGATCCAAAAAAAGCCGATCGGTTGTTTTATTTCATTTGTCGTCTGCTCGTAAACAAAAACATGTGAATTTAAAGGTTAGAGTGCGATTGATTAGTGATTAACATGAGTAAAGCAAATTCTAGTGAAATTTGGACTTATTTTACACTTTGCGACGCTGAACGAGCTAAATAGCAAGCTATGTAACAAGGAATATTCTAGAAAAGGAAGAACTACAACGGCTGTGAGAAATCATTTGAAGGCAATGCATAAAACAAAGTTTTTCGAATTAGAAAAGTGTGAAAAACGAAAACAGGATCCATCTAAAATACTTGAAGTGGCATCATCTTCCCATCAAAGTACCAAATCCTATATGAAGCAGATATCGCTTCAAGAATGTGTCGATAAAACGAATCAGTGGGATAATAAATCAATGAAGTCATTGGCCATTGATAATTCAATAAGTGAAATGGTTGCCTTGAAAGACTTGCCACGTTTCGTGGAAAGTGTTGGATTCGTTAGACTTATCTTATGAAGCATTGTCCATCCTATAATTTAAAGTCTCGTCTCTTATTTCCGATGTTCATATTCGCAAAATATTCGCTCGAACTTTGCGAATGCGAATATGCAAAAATATGCGAATATTCGTTACATCACTAATCTGTATAAAAAGGTTTACATATATTTTTTGGCCTTGCCTGTCCCACTAGGAAATCCTGTGTCGAGACAGACTAGTTTACAAATATTTTATAAATATTAAATAAAGTACCTTTTTCAATAAAAAGCAAAAATATTTGACAAAAATTTTCAGGTTGGTAGGTAGTGGTAACAATAATGAGACAGAGAATTATATTTGGGTGAGGTGACTAATTATTGCATGACCTTTTTCGATGATTGTTTGATCAGGATTTTGTATTTGATCAATGCAAGATCAATGTATAATACTTAAGAAGTTCTCTCAGAAGTTTCGTGGCTTAAGAAGTTTGGTTCTTTCGGTCCCACGGAACAATTTTTCATACATATTAGGTCTTCCTACTTAAGAAGTTTATTTTCCCGGTCCTTTGGAAAACTTCTTAAGAGGGTTTCACTGTATTATAAGAACTAGATTAAGGAACGCTAAGATGGCTTGAAAAATCATTGCACATTGCTCTACTTCAAATTGGAATTTTTACATAAGAATTTATTTCAAAAACCTTTGTGGCAAACCTCAATTAAGTAATTTATAGATATCTTTGGATAATCAAAAAGATAATCTTACACACTATCACATAATTAATCAATATTGTTATATAAGAATTCAATATCATTGATCAAACTAGACTAGGTTAGAGAACCACTTTTTAAAATAAACTCAACACAGAAGGTTTTGAGGAAAATAATTTCCCTCATTTCCCGACGTGATGTGACGTGACATGTATCCCGACGTGATACTCACAACAATTCTCTACACATGCTGATATTTATTTCAACTTTGATTTCACGTTTCTACCTACCTTTACCCAGTAGAAAAAAAAATTCCCTCAATGCCTGTGTTATCTTGGGAATGCTGTATAGGGTATTTTTAAGTAAAGGAAGGACAGAAAGTTCTGGGAAAGAAAAAGGCTTGTGGGTAGGAATTTGGGGATCTCTGAGTCCAGAAGTGACGTATGAATCCACAACAGTTCAAAGCATTGGGTCGAGAGAGTCCAACTTGAGTGTTGTGTAGTCATATGTTTAATATTTAACTTCATTTCTTACTTATCATTTCAAATTGAATTCATTTTTTCTAACTTCCGTCCTTAGACTCCTTTACTTTAAATTTAATGTCTGTGTCACCTTTCGTCTGACTTTTCTACATAACTTTTGTCTATTATATCATTTCTCTATGCTCTTTATGTCAGCTCTCTCTTGTATTATTGTGATCTTTACGTTATAAATTCTTGCTTCATTTCACATTCTAGCAACTTGAATCAACTCACTAAAATTGCAATTCATCCGAACTATTGTACCTATGCAATTTACAACAATAAGTACTAAAACATAAGTGTTTTTATAATAAATGTTTAATCTCTCAAACCTCAAAATCTCTGTGCGCATCCCCTTGGATTGGAAAACGAAGGAAGTCAAGCAATGAAGCTCAATTTATGACTGACGGTAGACTATCCAGAGACCACCAAGGGACCGTATAGTTGGAAGGTCTCCCTAAACCAGCCTCTCCCTATGCGGCCTGCCATGCATCTGCAGACAACTTCACACCATGAACCCAGGCACCCCTGCCAAGTCACCGGCCATACGCTGTGTGCTGACGTCACAACAGTTGGGTCGCAAGCCGCTATGCCCTGTACGCGGACATCACAACAGTTGGGTCGCAAGCCGCCATGCCCTGTCGCGGATATCACAACAGCTGTCTTGTAAACAATTATCAATGTAAAACTGCCACTTACAGGGTACCTAGCATTGAAACGTAACGCATTTAAACAGTTAAAAATAGCAAAAGAATCATTATATTATGTTCCCTTTAATTTGGCTTCATTATACACCTAATCCTGTTTTTACACGGTGGATACAAATGACTCCATTCAAAAAGTTAGGTACCTACTGGAAAAAACATATACGACTCCGTTTTAAGCGACCAACTGCTTAAAGCTATTGGTAAATATGCAGTTAGTCCACCTCACGGATAATACGGAACGTTCGTGTTGTCGAAGTTTGATGCACGGATAATACGGAATGTTCCTTTTTTAACTAATAGACAATCAAATATGACGTTTTTCGGAAGTACCAATCTTATAAAATAAATTCTCTAAAATAAACTCGCTTTTCATCATACTTTTAAAAAACATCCCAGGTTTTGAATGGTTTGTTTGGCTACGCAGGGTTTGTCTAGCGGGTTTGTGTAATTATTTTAATACATTTCTTTCCATGCTCTACTGTTATAAATACATGATGCATTCACTTTGTTTTACGCAAAAATATTTTTCTATGATTGGCAGCATTGATGAAATGTTAAAATAAAAATGATGAATAAACATGGCGTTACCGTGCGAGTGAATTAATTTTAACAAAATTAAAATGTTAAATGCATATTTTTTGCATGTTTTTTGGTCTCCCCTGACATAAATACTCACTTTTCGTAATAATAAAGCTAAATAGAACTGTTTGGATAAAAAGTTTTCCGTATTAACGAGTAAGCGATTTAATGCATAAATAATAAGCTATTTTACCTATTATAAAGATAAATCGTCCAGTTAGAACGACGCGCAGTGTTTTGTTTACAAAACCTACGCACCAATACCTCACCACCCCGCACGCTAACACCTACCTTTATTAGCATGCGTAAATCACAGTCAGTGTTTATCATCTGTTGTGACTAGGTTAAAAGCTCGACACAATGAGTTCCGTGAAGCGAAAGTGTTTTTCAATATTGAAGAAAAAGTTCTATATTACACCGCTTAGAAGCCGGTGAATCAAATGTGACCCTCGCGAAGGAGTTCATGCGTGTCTCATGTAAAAACAAGCTTAAATTATTCGGTCGTCCGGTTAGAACGACAAAGTGTCCCCGGCCCCTTGAGGGTCGTCATATCCGGATTCTACTGTAGTTTTAGCAAGAATTCAATTTCATAAACAAATATAATAACACAAGTTCCTACCGGGTCAATTGCCTATCCAAAACACTACATACTTAAAATAATATTTTTTTTAAATCATTCATTAATTAATCATTCGTTAATTACTCGTTAATATGGAAAACTTTTTATCCAAACAGTTAGATTTAGCTTTATTACGAAAAGTGAGTATTTATGCCGGGGGAGAACAAAAAACATGCAAAAAATATGCATTTAACATTTTAATTTTGTTAAAATTAATTGACTAGCGCGGTAAAGCCATGTTTATTCATTGTTTTTATTTTAAAATTTCATCAATGCTGCCAATCATAGAAAAAATATTTTTGCGTAAAACAAAGTGAATGCATCATTGACAAGTTTGTAACCAGTATTTATAACAGTAGAACATGGAAAGAAATGTATTAAAATAATTACACAAACCCGCTAGACAAACCCTGCGTAGCCAAACAAACCATTCAAAACCTGAGATGTTTTTTAAAAGTATGATGAAAAGCGAGTTTATTTTAGAGAATTTATTTTATAAGATTGGCACTTCCGACAAATGTCATATTTGATTGTCTATTAGTTAAAAAAGGAACATTCCGTATTATCCGTGCATCAAACTTAGACAACATAAACGTTCCATGTTATCCGTGAGGTGGACTAACTGCATATTTACCAATCATTCTTAGAAAATCATGTTTTGCATTCATAAATAAATAACATTTGTATTGGATAATCTGTAATAATGATTAATATTATGGAGAAAATCACTTTCATAACAATATTTATATTTATCGAAGTAATCCACTTATATATTATCTTTCCACAAGAAACAAAACCAGTAACACAAGATAGAAAAAGAAACTTTTAAATTAATGTGGATCCCTATTTTATAATTTTGTAGTTATTTAAATAAATATTAAGTTAAAAGTATCTCTAACATGTTGAAAATGTGAAGCATAGCCTTCAATAAACATTAATACATGTGTTAACTAACCGAACAGCTGCCAACTTTTTTGCAATCAAAAAAGTTCACCATAAATTTAGTATGACAGAACGCCGGTCGTTCGCCTCAAAAAGGAATTAACATTATTATAAAACAAAAACGCGTATAAAAAGCTTCACTCACCCTTCGAGATTCTTCTCAGGAGATTGCTTAACTTCATCGAACACTTTTTTTCCACATTCACGTTGTTTTAACACAGAAACTCAACTATTTATAAAAAAAATTATAACCTACAATAGTCACCTGATAAAACTTATGTTAATTGATTATTATTTGCTAAAACCAAACTTATTTACAATTATTATTAGTTTAATAATGACGAAACGACTGGTATCATAATCATATTAGATAAGCGAATTATTTAAGTAAATATAACTATGTAACCGAGCGGGGCGAACGAACTGCGAAAATTAACTAAATAAAATTAGAGAAATAAAAAATAAACCTGATTGTTGGTTGCATGACGTCTGTCAGGCGCGGGTATTGGAAAAATCTTCCTTACCGACATACCAACATTATTTGCTAGAAACGTCAAAATCTGGCGGGCTCTTTAAATAAGTACTATTTAATACTACTCATTTCTGATTCATTTGGTTATTATGACTTCATATATTATTTTCGTAAAATTATTTTGAAACGATGTGATTTGCCCTCATACCAATTTTTTTATATCGATAGCCTTTTTCTGATGTTTATGTTGATAAATAAAAATAATCACTTTCACTTCCAAAAAGAAAACAATCATTTTGTTAATATTTTAATGTGATAATATCTCTAAAAAGTCCCAACTATCCGGAGCCAGTATGGCTATGATCTGCCCATTTGAGGTCCTGTGTCATCTTCGGGGAAACTGTGTGGAGGGTCTTTTTAATGAACCTGAGCAGGAGAAAGTTATGAGGGCTGGGTAGGAATCTGGGAGTCAATATAATACGTCCATGAGTGACGGATGTATGGATCCATCCTTCCCACTGCGGTGCAAGACGATGGGTCGAGAGAGTCCAGCTGGAGAGGTCAAAGGGTCTATTCCAACCAGCCCACCACGCAGTTTGTGGGCAGATGCATCCGCCGCTACGATCTGTGCAAACTTCATCCTACACCCTTGCCAAGGGCGGATTTAGGGGGGGGGGGGGGGCACGGGGGCACGTGGAGATTCCATCACAGTATACATACCTACTTAGAAGCAAAAACTGACTTTATTAAACATTTAATTTTTCTATTGTTTTGACACTTTCATAAACCTGCATATGCATTGAACTTGTAGAAATAAACTTGAAGTATGATATTTCAAGTTTATTTCTAACAGCAATTATTGATTTTTTTTGCCTGTCCGCCCCTTGTGTCCCCCCCCCCCAGAAAAAAATCCTGGATCCGCCCTTGACCCTTGCTAAGTCACCAAACGTAGCTTGACACTTGAGGTGACCTATTTCAGAGGGGTTGGTTATCCAATTAATGTGTCCCGGGGCAGCGGTACTCATAACCACCTCCCAAAATGAGAATCTATTTGCTATTTTGCTATTTCTAGCATAACAACTATCTTCTAGAACACATTAATTTCCACTGTCCAATAAGAAACACAAGGTCAAACCAACTATTCCACATCCCACACTCAAAAACAAATTACACACATCATTCATTTCTCCGAAGGACGTGCACAAAATACAATGATATCTTTTACGACGCTGATATTTTCCATTTGTCCTCAGGCCAAATTATTAATTCCATTATAGAAAAAATTAAAACAAATTGTTAATTACGAACTCTCCACCCCTGCTGCATGTTATTTTTTTCATTCTCATTATGTTGGTTTTCCTTCTTTTTATTATAATAATAATATTTGGATGATTTATATATCCCATATGCTTTAATTTGTGTTTGTGTTTTTTTTCTTTCATTTCTGTTGTATATATATATATTATTTCTTTTTTTTCTACCACTTTATGTTTTCTTCAATGTTTTAATCCATGTTTATATATTATAAATTGTAGCGGAAACTTCGCTGGTTAATGCAATCATGTAATATGTTACTTTCTTATTAAAATATGTATAACTGTTTGTTTCCTAAATAAACTAAAATAAAAAAATAAAAATAAAAATAAAATAGTGTAAATTCTGGGTGTTGATATTTCACGCCACCGATTCTGGGAGCACCTTTATTTGACCTTAAAAAAATAGTTCTTATCCATCTCATTTTGTCTCCTTTTTTCTTTATGAATATTATGATTAGTTATGATTTTAGATTTTCATGGCCAAAAACATAATCGTTATTTATTTTTGGGGTGTTATGCTGTGTTGCGCTGCCTCCTTCTTTAGCCAACGTTTCGGACAGCGGTACAGTGTCCTTCATTCCATATCTGACCTCATGATGGACATCGTAACGCTGTCCGAAAAGTTGACTCAAGGAGGTTGCGCAACGCGGCATAACACCTCAAAAATAAATACAGACTATAATTATATGTACCTTCTTTAAATTGACATAGCATGTCGCTTATGACTTATAAAGTGCCTATTGCACAATCTCCGCGGAGGTAAAAACTGGTTTCATATCTATTAAATTTGTCTATAAATAGGTTTGAAACTAATCTGGTGTCTGAAGCAATAGCAATGCCCTTCGACAATAAAATGTGTTAATTAACTCAAATTAAAATAAAATAAGATTTAAAAAAACGAGTGTGCTTTAGACCACACGACTGAACTAAAACTTCACTAACTTATATCTCCCTCTAAACTTCCGTTCGCCTCGCCCGACCGTTCGCTTTGCCCGATCACACTTTTCGTAACACTCTCGTCACACATTCACCAGCTTACTCCCCAAGTCAAGTGTGCGTAAAGAAGTTTTACTTCAAAAATAACTTTGGAATGTTAAATATTCTCATGTTTCAGATCATCTCAAAAATCTTTGGCTCAAATGTCCTGAAAGAACCAAGTTTAAGGTTTTCTGGGTAGTATATAAATCAATTAACGGAATGGCCCCGACTTACTTATCAGAACTGTACATTGCAGAAATTTATAATTCTCGACAGTCAATTTTTAGGTCAGCAGCATCATCGGCTATCTGATGGTCGAAGGAACCAAAGCGCTTAAGGCTCCGCAACCGGACTCGAAAAGAAGAAGATGGAGGGATACGAAATTACGAATGTCAGAGGAGCGCACTAACATTTACGGCTACAAAATCGATGCGAAAATTGCGAAAATGTTTAATTAAACACGACTCGTTAAAAATAGAGCAAAAATCTCGCGGGGAGCATCTTAAGTATCATTTAAAGAAACATTTTGAATTTTTTCACAAATATAATTTATAAGATAATAGAAACAGACTTGTTTTTAACAATTTTTGGAGCATACTTTGCGTTTTTTTTCTATCGAGGGAATTTCATATAATTTGCGTTTCGGCGCGGGCAGCATTTAGAAATTATCTTAAAAAAATAACATATATTTTTTTAAGAGCTTAAAAACCTCAAATGTTTAAGGGAAATATGTAAGAAATCGGTAGAATTTCGGGTTGCGGGCCCTTAACGGAAACTAAGTTAGATGAGCGTGCTTTGGGAGTGTCGGGACTTAAAAGATGCTTTTTTAATTACCGCGACGATTCACGGTAACGGTACCGTGATGGCATAAAAAGGCACGTTCCTTAAAATAATAATGGTGCGGCTCTTTTAAAAGATGAGATACACAATGTACGTTGGTCTGTTTACTCCAAAGGAAAAAAGTGCTAATTTTCTTGCATCTCTCTCACACACCCCACCGTGACGTCTCCGTAGACCCTACAATTCTACTTGCCGTAACGATAATTTTGAAAGTATGGATTGTAGTTACAATGATAATATTGAAGTGTTAGTGAATTCCAAAAAAATCGAAAATGTCAAATGTCAATGCGCAGATGGTTTTGCTTTTATTCTTAAACATGTAATGCTGCAGCTCTTTCTTACACGCTAAATAACAACACTCGAAAATGAGACAAACGGTGTACATATGTCTGCACCCCCCAAAGGAAACATACAATCATTATCATACATTTCGCTCATACGTGTTAAGAAAACGAAACACAATTCCGTAATAAGATATATCTGTTTGCTGTTGGAAAAAGTAGTAGTACTTTGAAAGAAACCGACACAAGTATCTTTGAATCACCATTTTTTTATGTGTAAGAAAGAGATGCATCATTATAATGGCAAGGAACGTATGTTTTACCTTCATGGTACCATAACTGTGAATCGTCTTGGAATTATAAAGCTGGAATAAACAGACACCCGATTTAAGAATGATTGATGGTGATGGTTGATG
Source organism: Limnephilus rhombicus (assembly GCA_929108145.2). Classification (NCBI taxonomy): domain Eukaryota; kingdom Metazoa; phylum Arthropoda; class Insecta; order Trichoptera; family Limnephilidae; genus Limnephilus; species Limnephilus rhombicus. The sequence continues at coordinate 4,544,040 of OV815296.1, forward strand.
ATGAAAGACTCGTAAAAATTCAGAGAGAATTTAAAAAAAAAATTCAAATTTGGACAGGTTGACGACATTCCTCGGCGACTGAGTTTCGGGCAGAAGGAATTTGCAAATTGGTAAAATGCTACGACAAGTGCTTGAATTAAAATGAAGACTCCGTTGAAAGATAGTCGAAAGCCGTAATTTTTAACAGCACGTAAAAAAAATATTTGCTTCTGTGCAGGTTTTTTTATTTACTTGTGGCCAAAAAGCAGTTATGTAGATTACAAACAGTCCTCACATTTGGAAATTGGTGACCAGCATTTCATTACATCGCCCTTTGAAAAGCTAACTTACTGCATCTGGTTTCGAATAAACGGTTGTATAATGTATTTACGGTTCCATGCCAACTCGGAAAGAAACCAACTCAGAAACACCTCAGAAAGGTCATTAAAAGCTATGAAAAAAATATTTTAAATTAGCCGGTAACCCTAACCTAACTTAACCTATTTAACCAATTTTTAAAAAAGAATTTATAATCACTCTTGAAGAACTTTCTGAGTTGGTTTCATTCTGAGTTGTCTGGTCACCGTATTTACAATGTTTTTTTTTTTTCATTAACTCCACACAGGAGGCCCTGAGGAAAATAATTTCCCTCAGGGCCTATGTCATCTGGGATGCTGTGTGGAGGGTCTTTTTGAGGAGAGGAAGGAATGAACATTGGTCTTGAAGAGATCCATGTTGTAGGAAGGAGGAAACACAGAGGCCGGAAAATCATTCCACAGCCGAGCTGTTGAACACAAGAACGAGTCAATTAACTCTGTTAAAAAATGGCTAGACATTAATTCTCTTGCACTAAATACTACCAAAACAAAATACATTACTTCTAGTATAAATATTGTTGGCCAACCTAATCAAGATGTTGAAATAAAAGTACATGAATGTTCTTGCATTCTGTCAATGTCCTTGCCTAGATCGAACGGACCATATCAAATACCTTGGTCTAACATTTGATCAATATCTTAAGTGGAATACACTTCGAATAAACTAAGAAAACATATTTATTTCTTCAAAAACATTAGAAACATACTAGATTCCAAATCTATGAAAATTGTTTATTACTCTCTTTGTCAATCAATCATTGAATATGGAATAATCGCATGGGGAGGTGCAACACTATCAGCTATAGATTCATTATCGAAGGCACAAAAATTAATTATGAAAGTCATTCTTAAAGTTCCCATAATAACAAGTACTGTAGATATATTCAAAAAATTCCCTGTATTAGATATTCGACAAATTTACACAAAAACAATCTTAACTCATCTGTTTAAAAATAAAACACGTACATTTTATGAAAATACCCAAAATATTGTAAACACACGGCCCAAAACCAAAGAACTCATACAAACACATAAAACAAACACAACATTTGGTCAAAGAAATTTCAAATACATTGCGCCTAAAATATACAATAACCTACCTGACAAAACAAGACAATAGAATAATATTAACAAATACAAAATCCTGATCAAACAATGGATCATCGAAAAAGGTCGTGCAATAATTAGTCACCTCACCCAAATATAATCCTCTATCTCATTAATGACTCCAGATACTAATATCTACAGCTTGTATGTCGGACGAATATCTACAGCTCATATGTTGGACTAATATCTACTAACTTCAGAGTGTTGACTAATATCAACAGGTCGGACGAATATCTATGACGGTCCCAGTGTTGACTAATATCTACAGAGCGTAGGTTAAACTAATATCGACAGAGCGTTTGTTGGACTAATCAGCTAAATGTGTCCAATAGTCCGATATTAGGGATTTTTACATACATAATTACATAAATTAAGTTTTTTAAACTGCATACGCAATATTACGTTATAATAATAATAATAATATCTTTATTTGGAAAACAAACAGCTTTACAAAGATACATAAAAAAGAGTGCTAAAATAAAACAGTAAGCCTAAAAACATGTTTTCGCTGATAATTTTTTTTTTTCAACACTGGGACCGTCATAGATATTCGTCCGACCTGTAGATATTAGTCAACACTCTGAAGTTCGTAGATATTAGTCCAACATATGAGCTGTAGATATTCGTCCGATATACAAGCTGTAGATATTAGTATCTGGAGTAATTTTTCACTATGATAGTAAGTGAGAAATAATGATTTCTATGTGACCTGTTTGAGTTATCACGAAAAGCGAACAAATTTTGCAAACACCATTTTGACCTTTTCGAAAGTTATTTCGAAAAACAAAGAAATAGCCTTACGTAAGTATTTTGACGTCTCGCGCTGTTTCGCGCGCTTCGTCAAGACGACCTCCTAGTACAAAATGCCCGGCCGACTGATTCACGGACAGTGTTACCGAAACCAAAACTTCAAAATCGGGAGAATTTTTGCCTAAAAATCGGGAGAAAACGGGAGAATTTTGAAGAAATCGGGAGATGACTAGAATTATTTTAATGAAATTTCTCTCTTGTCAATAATTCGAATCCCTTTTATTATTGCGAAGCAGAACCTTAACAACAAACGAAAACCCATAAGCAGCGCCGTCAAAACGATTATTGTAGATGTTGCCCGTGGAATAAAGCAATTTTCCCTAACGTTCAACGGAGACTTATTTTACGTCTGGCAACTTAGCACAAATTTTTGTGAAACTTCGACCTTGGGCTGTCACCCGTACCTTAACGAGACGCCAAATTCATTTAATACCTACTTACTTTTAAAAGTGAACGATATTCATATAAGTAACAATCTTTTAATCAATAAGTAAGAATTTTATTAAGGAACCAATAAACCACCTCATGGGCTTTTTCAAAACACCTCTCACCTGGCGACAGATACTCGATAACGATACACTGTTTATTAATCCTTTATTGAAATACCTACTTATATCTCAGTCTAATCATCAAAAACAAAAAGAAAGTGCATGGACCATATTAAAATTGTTAATGAAATTATGGAAATTATTACTGTTACGAAATACTTACGAGTTATATTAGATTAAAATTTAACCATTAAACATTTTCATGTTTCGACTGCAACTATTCTTTTTCTTAAAGGGAACATTTAAAAGTCCACAAGCCGTGTCACAGTGGAGAAAAACCCTTTTCATGTTCTGACTGCAAATATTAATGTTCTTGAAAGTCACAATTTTACATCCACAGGCAGATTCACTATGGAGAAAAACCTTTTTTATGTTCCGACTGCAGCTATTCATGTCCTTGAAAGCGACAATTTTAAATCAACAAGCCGTCTCGCAGTGGAGAAAAACCTTTTGTATGTTCCGATTGCAATTATTTATGTTCTAAAAAGGAGAATTTAAAAACTCACAAGTCAACTCATAGTATAGAAAAACTATTTTCATGTTCCAACTGCAACTATTCACGTTCTCAAAAGGAATATTTAAAAGTCCAAAAGCCGTCTCATAGTGGAGAAAACCTTTTACATGTTCCGACTGCAACTATTCATGTTCTCGAAAGTGACAATTTAAAATCCACATGCTGACTCACTATGGAGAAAAACCTTTTTTATGTTCCGACTGCAACTATTCATCTTCTCATAAGGAACATTTAAAAGTCCACAAGCTGTGTCACAGTGGAAATAAACCTTTTTCATATTCCGACTGCAATTATTCATGTTCTCAAACGGAACATTTAAAAGTCCGCAAGACGTCTCACAGTAGAAAAAAACCTTTTTTTAAGAAAGTTTGAAGCTTAATCCTTGCCAAAATGTTAACCTAAAAAAAAATAGCTTTAAATGTGTTGTTAATATATATCCAAATATAAGTAAGTATACAGCACTTACTCTGTGTGTGTCCGGTAGTAACTATTTAAGCGAGCGGATTTTTCCCCTTTTAAAAAAAAATAAGAACAAACATCGCTCAAGGTTTACGGATGAACATCTCCGATCGATTCTTAAAATAACTACTTACCACGAATATGACACCCGACTTCAATGAGCTTATCAAAAATAAGAGAAAAAATAAGAAAAATAAGATAATTTACCATTTTACCCTCCTTTTTAACTTAAATGAAAATTTATAATAACTAGGTACTTACATATTATGTAACTAAATAAAGATTTAAACAATTGAGCGTGGGTTTTAATTTTGATTCTGGCCCGCTTACACACGCAAAATCTTGTAAATGGCCCTTAATAAAATCCAGTTTGACGTTACGTAATTAATTATAATTTCCAGTTAATTCATAATGACCGGTTTGTATGGGTCTAATGTAGAAATATGCTTAGATTGCAGAATTTTGTAATTATTCTGGTCAATTCCCGAATCGGGGGAATATTTTTTTTTTGCCATAGACAAAGAATTGACGAGAAACGATCAATCGTTGAGAACTTCGAAAGATTTTGATGCATTCCGGTAGATCGGGAGATGAAGTGAAAAATCGGGAGCTTCGGTAACACTGTTCACGGAAAGAAACCCTATTCACACAGTTCATTCGCGTCACGACGTCGTATCGTGACGTCATTCAAGTTGCGAATGAAGACCGATATATAACATTGTTGGAATGGTTCATTCGGCTCTGTCACTCAACACTTTCGTTTCATCGCATGTTCAGACGGGTCATTCCGAGGGAAAGAGGCGGAATGACGTCACAAAACGAGTGAATGATGAACCGTCTGATATTACCATAATCAGACAGTGGCGAGTAAAAATACAAAAAAAATCAATTTCAGAGTGTGCAATTAATACGCGATAGAAGTGAGACCTTCAAAAATCTAAAGTAGACAAAAGTAGGGAGGCTACGAAGAAGAGCACAAAGAGGAGACCGATTATTTTATCTCATTCTCTTGCAGGCTAAATTCTATATGTATGTGTTTGTCTCTTTTTAGTGTCGCTATTTTTCGTTTTATCGAGTTTCAAAATCACAAAGAGTCTTAAAGAAGTTTTCACTTCTACGTCAGCGTATTTAAAAAAATACCTACAATTTTAACAATTTTGTAACATCAAAAGATATTATGCAGCAGAACGCAGAGTTTATTCATAATACCGTCATTTTTAAACGACTCCACTCGTATCGCTATTGCCAGTGGCGTAGCGTGGGGGGGCGGGGGGGGGGGGGGCGGCCCGCTCCGGGCGGCACTTTTAAGGGGGGAGGCACTTTTGAGGGGGGCGGCAAATATTCACAATAAATAATAACATTATCTTGGAAAAATTTAAACCATTTCAAATCATTATTTGAACATGTTCTACGATCGTTTCGTTTACGAATCCAACTCTTTTGTTAATTCATTAAAAATATCGATAACTAATTTTTTTTAAGCTGCGAATTTCGCAATTCGTAGGAAAACCGTACGCATATTATGAGAGTAATACTAATGAAAGCTGATAACTCGCAAACAGATTCCCTCTTAATTAAAATCAGAATTGTGTTCAGAATGTATTAACGACTAAATTTCAGTTGTGTATTCATCTGCTGATACATTTCGAAAGAGACCATTATTTTATTCGAAGTGCAGTTATAAAATTCTAGTTGTAGATTATGACGACCTCCGTAGTACAGTGGGTAAGACTCTTGACTCACAATCCGGAGGTCGCGGGTTCGAACCCGGCATGTGCAAATAAATTTTATTTGATTAATTTGTGTTATTTCACAATTAATTCATTTAAAATAATATATAGTATATTTGCGGCATGTTCCAGAGTGGAAGATACTATCAGTATCGCCCTGGTGTAAGACCACCATTCAGAATTGAAACGTTGCTTGAAAATGGCCTTAGCCGTGTTTAGTGACCAGATCTGAATAGCCAGGTACTTCCCAACCTTCCTCTTCCCCACCTCCTTCCCCTCCCCACTATCTTCAGCCTCACAACATACCCCAATTGGGGATGCCATAGTCTCACTGGCTCCAGACGGGAGCAGTTGAGATTCTTGTGCGGTATTCACTGTAAAAAAAAAAAAAAAAAAAAAAAAAAAAAAAAAAAAAAAAAAAAAAAAAAAAAAAAAAAAAAAAAAAAAAAAAAAAAAAAAAAAAAAAAAAAAAAAAAAAAAAAATGTATGTGCTGCCAGAATCAAAGAGAAACCATTTCCATTTTCTGGGTGTAGTTTTAATTCGGCAAATACAGATTTAATTTGACCCGTCTAATCACAGGAGACACAAATTATCCCACACATTTAATTTTAAAATAAAATTGTGAAATTATGTCCCACACATTTAATTTTAAATAAATTTGTGATTGCAATAAAAAGTTAAGATACAGTTTTATAACATTTTTTAAGAAAAGGAATCTGTATTTAAAATTTGAAGTTTATTCTATTTTATGTACTTTAATTCGAATATTCGCAGGCGTGTATTTTTGAGCCAATTCACAATTCCAATATGAAAATTTTAATGTTTGGAAACAATAATGTTCTAATAAGCACGTCGAAAAAATTACTTTATCTAGATTTTAGAACAGTTTTGTTTTAATAAAAAGGAACATTGCATGGGAAGATCCGGAAATTTTGTGCGCAAACATTGACAGGCAAAAGTTTATAGATAATTTTTTCTTATTATTCGAAGGGTTAAACCAGTTTTCAGGATTTAAAATTCCATTTGAGAATTCATCTGCCGACACAATTCAAAGGAAAACATTATTTTATTCGAAGTTCAGTTATTAAATTCTAGTTGCAGACTCTGTATGTGCTGCCAGAATCAAAGAAAAACAATATTCGTGTTCTGAATGTACTTTTAATTCGCCGCATACAGACTTAATTCAAACCAACTTTGTGTTGAGAATGTAAATTTCCAGTTGTGGATTCATCTGTTGACTCATTTCGATGGAAAACATCCTCTTATTCGAAGTTCAGTTATAATATTCTATTTGCAGACTGTGTATGTGCTGCCAGAATCAAAGAAAAACCATTTTAATGTTCTGAGTGTAGTTTTAATTCACCGAATACAAACTGGTTTTGTGTTCAGAATACAACGATAAATTAAAAAAACGAGTTGCAGATTCATCCTGCATCGAGTGAAGCTTTACATTTGAGTTAGATCTCTCGCTCTGGTTTCAATCCTGGGATTGGTTTGCAGCAATGTCATCTATTCGTTTCTTCCACTCTTCCCTGTCTTGTGCGGCTCTTTTGAATATGCTGAATATGCTCTCTGCATATGATGAGCAGCGCACGTCCACCAGCAGGTCCTCCAGGTACTCTCGGCGTGGGCGTCCCCCAGCGTTTGTCCCCTCGGTCATACCCTCCATAATGGCATGCAAGAGGCCTTCTTGTCTTATTACATGACCAATTCATCTTGCGCGCCATCTCGGACAAGGTCCTGAGCAGGTGCTTTCCTCCTTCGATTCTTTGGAGAACCTCTTCATTTGTAATGTGGTCTCTCCAGGAAATTCCTAAAGAGATGTCAGGAGTTCCACTAAAGAACACCAAGGAGTTTGTCTACCTCGGGAGCAAAATAACATGTGACGGTCGGTCTAAGAGCGAGGTCAACAGCCGTATACACCAGGCTAGGCTTGCATTCAATAAAAGGTCGAAAATAATAGAATCGAATAATATAGACCTGAAACTGAGAATACTCCTCATCAAGACCTATGTATGGAGTATCTTGATGTACGGCTGCGAAATATGGTGCCTATCCGAAAGAGATAAACGAAGACTAGAGGCTTTTGAGATGTGGTCCTATAGAAGACTATTAGGAATTTCCTGGAGTTAGATAATTCTGAAAAATTCTGAGAAATTGATGGTTGCGTTTGTAACTATTGTTTGGGGACTCTAACGCAGTATCAATCAATCAACTTTGGAGTAGAATTTATAAACATGATTTTCGTTGAAAGAATACTCGTCAAATGTGATTATAAATAGGTCGTAATAAAAAAATAGGATTTCCATACTCAGCCCCCCCACCGATTGAAGTCCCAAATAAGGAGGCGGCGAAATTTTCCTCCGCCCCGATGTTCTGAGTGTAGGTTTAATTCACCACAAACAGATTTAATTAAAACCATTCGATTTATATATTAGGCATGACCAATTACCACTCCCTAGAGACACGTAGAGCTATTGCTTTGCTTAAATATTTTTTTCAACTAATACACGGTCACTTATCTAATAACGAGAATCTGGCCCATTAGTTTTTTTTTTGTACCAGAGTCTCATTCTCTATGACGTCATCATAACCTCCTATATAGTAGAGCAAGCGGCACTAATTTATTTATGAACTCACCTGAGCGGAGAGCTACGTGCTTTTTGAATGCGGTGGATAAAAAAAATAGATTTATTTTTGGTGTCCTATAGCGCATTTGTAAGATTTTTGGCATTGCATGTACACTGCATAAATGGTACAGTTATAACGTCTTAGGCTATATTGCCTGTAATTGTTATAAATAAATGTACAAATTATATATAAATAAATAAAGTATCTATACGTATAAGTAAGTATACAGTAAATTACGAATTGATACTTTGTCTGTCCAACCGAGAAGGATATCCGTTTCAGGACAGCCAAATTGTATATTTAGTTCATAATATTGTTAACAAAGGAATGGTTTCGTTCAAGAAATCACAGGAATGAGCTTCTGTCAAGACAACTTTTGAGAACATTAATAATTGTATTCTGAACGAAGGGATGGTTTCTTTATGTCTTTAAAAGAATCACAAAGATGTGATTTTTTTTTCAAGTTCATTTTGGAGAACATTAATTATTGCATTCAGAGTGAATGAGTGATTTCTATAGTGAGATAGTGACACAAGTAGGAGATTCTTTCCAGGCCATTTTAGAGAACATTTACAATGGTCTAATTAGAATTTACACATTTTTAAACCAATATATGACATATGAATTCCCAATATATTTATGACTATTTAATTTTAATAAAGTATGTTCTATAATTTTTAGAATTTCTTAAGTCGTAGAAATTACACATATATAAGCCAAATATATGACATATGAATTTTTTTCAAACTCGTTTTGGAGAACATTAATTTATTTAGTTGTTTATTTATTAATATATATTACTATTGACTCAAGTAATATATATATATATATATATATATATAGGTTAGGTTATATATATATATATATATATACATTCCTCACTCCGAAACGCAAATTATGTGGAAATTCCCTTGATAGAAAAAAATCGCAAAGTATGCTCCGAAAATTATTATAAACACGTTTGTTTCAGTTATTTTACAAGTTGTATGTATGAAAAAAAAAATCACAGTGTTTCTTTAAATGCTGTTTTGAACAACTCCCAAAAGATTTTTGCCGTATTTTAATCGAGTCGTGTGTTATTAAACATTTTCATAATTTTCGCTTCAATTTTATCGTTTTAAATATTAGCGCGCTCTCTCCAACGTTCGTAATTACATATCCTTCCATCTTCTTATTTTTGAGCGGGGATACGGCGCCTTAATTAATTTAACATATTTATTTTCCAAGTCTCATCTTTTTTGTCAAAAAATCATTTGGCCGAGAGACGCAGTTTCAAATAATATACATGGTTCTAGGATAAAATAATGGAAGTATGGCTACATTTATCCTAGAAACATACCAATAGCCACCCGGCTTGTTTGTGGATATGCTAAATAAATGTTTTCGTATCTCGCAAGATGTCGCCATACGAAGCTAACCACCAAGACAATTTTATTTCTGCAACCGGGCCCGAAAAGAAGAAGATGGAAAGATACGAAATTACGAATGTTAGAGGAGAGCGCTAACATTTACAGCGATAAAATCGATGTGAAAATTGCGGAAATGTTTAAAATAGAGCACAAATCTCGCGGGCATTATCAACAGCATTTAAAGAAACACTGGAATTTTTTATACATATAACTTGTAAAATAACTTAAACAACATTATTTAAGGAAACACCGTGAATTTTTTCATACATATTAACTTGTAAAATAACTGAAAAATTTTTGGGGCATACTTTGCGATTTTTTTCTATCGAGGGAATTTTATATAATTTGCGTTTCGGCGCGGGCAAAGTCTAGATATTATCTTCAAGAATAACATATATTTTTTTAAGAGCTTTAAAACTTACCGTGTTTAAGTGAAATATGAATTGTAATAAATCTAGAAACATAATGTGTATGTCATACCAATAGCCACCGGGCTTGTTTGTGGATATACAAAATAAATGTTTTCGTATCTCGCAAGATGTCGCCATACGACACTAACCACCAAGACAATTTTATTTAAATGTTTTTAGGTAGGTACCTCGTGCTTGCAATTTAATGTAATTTTGCATAGGAGTGTGACAATAAAAAATGTATCTGATGAGTGTCATTTTCAGGATTTTTTAAATCTAGAAAGCGATAAAGTGCCAGGTACTTTTTTTTATTTTTATTTTTATTTTAGCGACTATATAAAAAAAAATTACATACAAATGTAATGGTGAAATTAAGTATAAAGAATTGTATTTCTTAGTCCTCCTCACTAGGAGGTCCTGTGCCGAGGCGGACTAATGTTATTTAAATATAGTTCATTTGTCTTCTATTTCGTTTTTAACGTACTTATTTCAACAAATCATTTTGAAGAGCGCGCGTTCGAACGCGCTCATCAATAATAATATTATGTAGTTGGGAACATCAGCCCGCAGTCCCCTCTTTCCCTACACAATGGTTATATAAGAGGGGTTGGGAGGGAGGTTGGGAAGGTGTTCACCCACTCCCCATCGGCCACAGTATTGTGTAGGAAAAAAGAGAATATCTATTTCTCGTTGATTACATTCAATAAATAATAAGTTTTGGTAAGTAGAGGTTAAAAACCTTTCTAATAAGTTTTCAACCCCCTCCTTTTTATACCTTGTCCCCTTCCCCCCAGGATCGAACCCACCTTGTGAATGCTATAGCCTATAGCCTATGCCCTTGGTCCTACGATATAGTACACCACTACACAAGCAAGAATCTCTACTTTTTTTTACATTAGCTCCACACAGGAGGCACCGAGGAAAACCATTTCCTTGGGGGCCTATGTCATCTTTATGAAGAAGATATATGTGTATCATGTTTGTCTCTAATTATGTCTCTTATCTTGCCTCTCTTTAATTGTTATTTGAGTAAACTTTGATTTTTTTGTTAAATTCTATATGTAACTTTTTTTTTTTTTTATCTAATTTTTATTTAATCTGTTCCAAAATTATTATTTTATTATTTGGTTAATTGATTGTGTATAAATTGTTACTTTATCTATTTGTATAATTAACTGAGTTTTTATAACTGGGTTGTTCTCACATGTGTGTGAACAACCTGTAAAAACGCAGTATAAATAAATAAATAAATAAAAAAAAGGTGTGAGAAGTGTGTAGGAACTGGGGGTCAGTGTGGCCAGGAGTGACGGACGTATGAATCCATTCCTCACACTGCGGTGCAAGGCAAAGGGTCGCGAGAATCCGGCTGGAGAGGTCAAAAGGCCCCCCTCAATCAGTCTCCTCCGATCCAGCCCGCCACGCAGTGGTTGGGCAAACGTATCCGCCACCAAGACCTAGACAAACCTCATCCCATGAACCCGGGCACCCCTGCTGAACCACTTGGGGTGACCTGTGGCAGGGGTGTTGATTGTCCAATAAATGGTTCCCGGGGCGGCGGTACCCATACCCGCCTCCCAAATTTTATCTTCTGCACCTACCTATACATTTCGTTTACGAGAAACACACGACATTAAAACTGAACATTTAACGCAACATGAACGATTTATTTAAATTATTTTGAGCTGTGCCCCCTTTTATGGAATAAGGGGTAGTACCTTCCAGTACCTACTCAGTGTTTTACCGCGCTTTTAAAAATGGTGTCCATGTTTCAACGTGTAATATCCTGGCGGGAGCTCCGGACGCGCGGGAAACAATTTCGAAAACGTTCCATATCTGTAATGGTCGGCGTTTTATTTCCGTTTCCTCAGGCGGAATTTTTTGACTAAATAATAATAGATAAATGTATGTTTGTTTTAGCTTGGGGTTCCCAATCCTTTAGTCACGGAATATTGAATGGTCACACAATTACAGCTTAACGAATGACACATGCTCAGGATTGTGAAATCGACAAAAAAAAGTTTTCTTTTCAAAATGTCATACGTAATGCATCTCGGTGTTATTTCATTGCATATTTAGTATGTAAAACACAGACACTTGTAAATCATATTTGATTTATGGTAAGAATTTTATATTGATTTCCTCATTATCTCAAAACTTTGTACTTGGAGATGTTTGACTAATCAACTGATCGATCGATATCGCCATCTCATTTGAATTTCATAATCATGGTGAAACACAGTTTTGTATGGACATATGGAGTGACTAAACCACACAGTGAAGGGAGAACACAAAGATGAAAAAAGTACATATAGAAGACACTACAAGTCAAAGCATGAAGAAGCATTTAAATATTGCGTATCGACTGCCGAAAGTCATTTAGTTTTACACCAAAAAAATCAATGCTTTGACTTGCGTTGACAAGTCTCGACATTCTGGATAAGGGAGAATGGTATCCATAATTAGTAGAATGTTGATTGAGGACCAGCAATTCATTATTTCGGAGACTACGGGAAGGGATGTTGAACTGGATGAGTTGTAACAATGCAAGTGTATCAGTAATTCTGTTGATAATTTTAAATATGCAAATTAGAGTTCTTTATTCAATTTCATCATATGAGTATTCGCTTCTTTCAAGACCCAACCTCCAAGCAATTCTTCTTTTAGGAAACGATGTTGTACGGATTCGATGTGACAAATGTGGACAGCATAGAAAGGAGACCAAATGACATTAGCATATTCAAGGTGAGGGCAAACCAGGGAACAGTAAAGAGTTTTAAGTGTACTTATGTGTTTGAAGTAAGAGGTAATTCTATGAATGAAGCCGAGTAGTTTAAGTGACTTATTTACGATATTATTAATGTGATCATATGGAATCCTCAAAGAAAGGTTAGGAAGAATTAAAAAAGGTTTTGAAACACTTAGCCTTTAAATCCTTCCGAACATCAGAAAATCTAAAAGACTCGTTAACATTACATAATTTATCAACTTTTATCAGACCAGAATGTTTTATTTAAAATCATCAACAACATTTTTGACAACAACTATCTTCTAGAAAACATTAATTTCCACTGTTCATTTTTTCATTACGAAATACGAGGTCAAACCAACTATTCCACATCCCACAATCAAAAACAAATTACACACATCGTTCATTTCTCAGAAGGACGTTTACAAAATACAATAATATATTTTCAGACGCTGATAGTTTCCATTTGTCCTCGGGTAAATTTACTAAATGCATAATATAAAAATAAAAAATATATTTTTTACATTAATTTCACACAGGAGGCCCTGGGGAAAATAATTTCTCTCAAGGGATATGTCGTCTGAGATGCTGTGTAGAGGGACTTTTTGAGGAGAGGAAGGAATGAACATTGGTCTTAAAGAGACCCATGTTGTAGGAAGGAAGAAACACAAAGGCCGGCAAATCGTTCCACAGCCGAGCTGTTGAATACAAGAACGAGTCGAAGAAGCGACCCGTTCTCATGTGACAAGTGTCAACGGTGCCGAAGGGATCAATGACGCTAGTTCCTCGGAGCATCTTCCATTGAAATACCGGTAGAACAAGGATAGCATTCCCACCCGAGAGCCGACGCCTGTGCTCTAAAGATCGCAATCCGTCTGTAAAATTAGGAGAATCTATTAGACGGACCGTCCGTTTCTGCAGAGTCGCGGGTTTTTTCAGGTATTTTGGGGCTCCAGACCAGAGGTGGCTGCCAAATTCAACGTGCACTACTGTGGGCCCTGTACAGTACGCCCAGTTATTGAGAGGCTAACTTTACTCTGGTTTCGATGGAGCAAGTTGTTCATTACGAACCTTCTACCCCTGTTGTGTGTTATTTTCTCATTCTCATTATGTTTTTTCTATTTTTTTTTTTTCTTAAATGATTTAACGATTTTTTTTTCTTTGTCACATTTTTTTTTTCTTCTTTTTCTTTCAATTTCACTTCGCTGTCACACAACTATGTAATTTGTAATTACTTTAATAAAATATGTATAACTGTTTGTTCCCCAAACAACAAAAAAATAATAATAGAAATAGGCCTATAATTGGATCATGAAAGACGCCCATAAGGCAATTTCCGTTTTATTCTTGACTAGCTGACCCGACCACACGTTGCTGTGGCTAACCAAACACAACGCCATTACCCAAAATCCACACCACCCACTTGCCAGCTGCCCGCTGCCTTTAACATGAGCTCCACACAGGAGGCCCTGAGGAAAATAATTTCCCACAGGGCCTATGACATGATGAGGGGGGAGGGGGGAGGGGGGAGGGGGGAGGGGGGAGGGGGGAGGGGGGAGGGGGGAGGGGAGGGGGGAGGTGGGAGGGGGGGGGGGTCAGGGGAGGGGGGTGGGTGGAGGGGGGAGTGGGGAGGGGGGAGGGGGGAGGGGAGAGGGAAGGTTGAGGAGGCGGAGTGGAAATGCGAGAGGGGAAGGGGATGCGGGAGAGGAATGGGAGGCGGAAGGGGAACGGGAAGAATGGGAAAGGAAACGCAGGGAGAAACAATTTCTTTATTAAATGGCGTAGCAACGCATGCCGGGTACCAGCTAGTGAAACAATAAAATTAAGAAAATCTGTGAACAACGTAATAAGAATAACCACTTTTGTAGGTTGGTTAAATTATTTGCCCAAATTTGAAACGATGAAAATTTTTTTTTTTTAAATAACTAAATAATATTACAGGTTGTAATGGTTCATAAGGTGCTCCCATAGCCGTTGTGCTCACATGATGCATAGATGGGGCCTTAAAGAGTCAGCGATGTGTGAATGCGGTGCGGTGCAGACCACCGAACATGTTGTTAACGAATGCCCGCTCCATTAATTCCCCGGTGGGATTGATGAGATCCACAGGGCAACGCCTGAGGCCCTACACTGGCTCGCAGACCCACATGTCCCACTCTAACCCCCACCATACGAAAGAAGAAAAATGATTCATAATATTTCTACGAATCATACATTTAAATGCATCAATACATAACATATGCATTTACGACATACCTCAAGTAATATGGCTGCCATATTCCTACTATTACTGACTTTAATTTACATTAAAAATGTGGCAAAAAATTACGAAATAAAATTGTATTATTGCGTAACATTTTCCTAAACAAAAGCGTTAAATTTTTCAATCCTCAAACAGACAATTAAGCACATTTTCATATTTTTCCACCGTTGTTTTATTTTTTATTTTAATTAATGATTATTCGGAACAATGGGTAACCGAACACAAAACACTTCCCCTTTTTCTTAGTACCAGTTGCTTCGTTTGTCTCATTGTGGGCGCGTTAGCGAAGGGGGGGGGGAAACAATGAGACGAGGGATTTTTAATTAAACGAGGCAATTATCGCAGCCCCTCAAGAAGTCTTCTGGTCGCGGTGAATGGAAACAGAACTCTTGTGTGTGGAAATTGGAACCGTTCTGGTCACAATGGGATGTTTTAAATAAACTAGCTGCACAGTTGGACGGCGACAACGGAATGGCGGAGTGAGGATGTCCAGGCAGGGGTGGATTGGTTCTGTAGGATCGAGGACATCCACCACTCTTCTTAGCTGTTTGGGGCAAGGCGCCTAGCATGCCCATTTCGATAACGAAGCAATATCGCTAGGATAAATGTAATTTTTATTTTTTAATTTTTACTTTAACCTATTCAGTTTGATTATAAATTAAATAATGTTTTTATCTCTACTGTCACATCTGGTCACTCTAGACTGCAAACTTTCTTTCCGTGATCACGTTAATAACATCGTAAACAAATCACAGTTTCATTCATAGAATTACCTCTGTCTTCAAACATATAAGTACACTTAAAACTCTTTACTGTTCGCTGGTTCGCCCTCACCTTGAATATGCTTTTGTCATTTGGTCTCCTTTCTATGTTGTCCACATTTGTCACATCGAATCTGTACAACATCGCTTCCTACGAGGAATTGCTTGGAGGTTAGTTCTCAAAAGAGGCGAGTACTCGTATGATGAAATTGAACAAACTTTAAACATTTCTTCTTTAGAAAAACATAGAACAGACTCTGATATAATATGCATTTTCAAAATTATCAACAGTATTACTGACACGCCTGCTTTATTACAACTCATCCAGTTCAACATCCCTTCCCGTAGACTCCGAAATAATGAATTGCTGTTCCTCGATCAACATTCTACTAATTATGAATATCATTCTCTTTTATCCAGAATGTCGAGACTTCTCAACGCAAATCAAAGCATTGAATTTTTTGGTGTAAGCCTAAATGACTTTCGGCAGTCGATACGCAGTGTGATTTTTTGATGTCTTCTAAATCCATCTTCAAGCTACTTGTAGTTATCTTCTATATGTACTTTTATATTATATGTATTTTGTCAATGCTCTTCATCTATATGTACTCTCCTTTCTTTGTCATCTCTCTCTTTTTTCTTCGTGTTATTGTTATATTGATAATGGACTATTTGTCCGTAAATAAATAAATAAATTAGCTCTACGCGGGAGAATAATTCCCCTCAGGGCCTATGTCATCTTTGGGGATGCTGTGAAAGGAAGAAAAGGAAGTTCTGGTGAGGAAAGGGGTATTAGGGATGGGTAGAAATTTTGGGGTCAGTGTGTCTAGGAGTAACGGATGCAAAAATCCATCCCTCCCATCGTGGTTTAAGGCGATGTTCCGAAAGAGTACGGCTAGAGAAGTCAAAGGGACTCCCTTAACCATTCTCTCCAGATACGGCCTGCCATGCAGCTAAAAGCTTACCCGAATCTATTACACAGCATAAAGTAAAGTCGCCCTCGCTGTCTTTCCGCTTAGATCTTTTAAACCACGCAACGGATTTTCATTAGGTTTTCACCAATAGATAGAGTGATTCATGAGGAAGGTTTAGATGTATAATTTGTCAAGGTTTTGTGTAAATTAGTTGAAATATATAATATACTAGCTGACCCGGCCACGGGTTGCTGTGGCTAATAAAACACAACGTCATCTGCAGGATGGTTATCCAACCTTTATAACCACCGCCGTCTTTGAGTATATCGCGAAGAGACAGATAGACGCCGCGGAGGACTTTAATTTATAATACGTAGAGATGGTGCGAACGATTATAATAATGTGCATGAAATGCTTGGGGTAACTAACGTATTTAAGTTAATAAGGATTAATACTGTATCCGTCTAAATAACTTTTCGCGGACTTTTTTGTAGATCTATAAAAGAGGAATATCCCACCACGCATTGTTTTGTTATATCTCAAAAGGATTAGGCAGTGTTTTCGATGAAAGCTACCAGGCGGCTTGACTTTTTCCGACACTTAGTTATGTTTCAACCAATTTACACAAATCCTTGACAAATTACATACCTAAACCTTTCTCACGAAACACCCTCTCTAGGTGAAAACCGCATGAAAATCCGTTCAGTAGTTTTCGAGTTTATCGCGAACAGACAGACAGACGCGCGGAAGACTTTAATTTATAATATGTAGAGATAAAAGGAGCGGGCTGGCTAGCGGGCGGTGTGGATTTGATATTTACTCAAATTAACAGGTGGCGTTGGTTGTAAAGGTTGGGTAATGGCGTTGTCAGTAGATGGCGTTGTGTTTCGTTAGCCACAGCAACGTGTGGCTAGGTCTGCTTGTTTGGAATAAAACAAGTTATAATTATGACCACCTGTACTTTTCACCAAAATTCATACATTTAAATGGGATACCTATTTTCGATAAACTCCCATGCCTCATTGTAAAACCAGTACGCTCCTGTTGAATTGCGAAATAATTAATACAGAGATTCGTTTGCTTGAAATCACAAAAAAGTATTTACTGTTTAGAGCAGTGGCAGAGTTTTGCATCTCAAGTTTATGTAAACTCGATTCCGTCCGACCGCCTGAAAGAGAGAAGAATAATATAATATTGAAATAAACGACAGTTGATCTCCCAACAGTTGGCCCGCCGAAATTAAAATAATAATATCTTTATTTGGAAAACAAACAGCTTTACAAAAATACATAAAACAGAGTGCTAAAATAAAACAGGAAGCCTAAAAACATGTTTTCGCTAATAAATATATTTTTTTTTGTAGCTAGACAAGAAAAACATAAAGAAACACTAAGAAAAAAATAGTTAAGAGAAGCTAAATACTTAAATATGCATCACAAGAGTATAGAAAAACACAATAAAGGGTAAGCTTTAGATCTTATAGGAGTATAATGATGATATGTAGGTATGTAATTACGGAATATAAATATATATAAGATAGTTGCCAATATAATATGCGTTAAAAGAAAATGAAGATAATGTAGGTGGTTCTTAGTTGAAGTATGGTACAGTTAAACATGACCGAATTTCATATCGACACCGTGGCGCAGTGGTTAGCGCGTTTGCCCGGAAAGCAAGAGGTCCTGGGTTCGAGTCCCAGAGGTGTCAATATGTTTTTCTGATTTTTGTGTTTCCAGATTTTCGATTGAGTTTCGCTTATATTGTCTTCGTTTATTTAAATATATTGCAAATTAGGAAAAGAAATCTGATAAATAATACAATAAATAAAAAAATATGGATGTTAAGTGGTGTGTTGTGATGCATTACATTTATCTAATAGTTTTGCTTTGAATTTGTTGAAAGTTATATTGAAGATGTCTGTATAATATATATGTGAGGTGTGTGTGTGTGTTATGATAGTAGCAGGCTCGATGTATGAATTCATTTTGTAAGTAGTTGGTGTTGGAGCGGCTGTTATAAAAAATCAATCTATTTATTTATTTATAAGTACATGTTACATAATTAATACATTTACTTGAGAAGATACATTAGATCACCATAATAGGCAGCTGCCTGTTTCATGGTGACCAACAAAGAATAGTTATTTTGAAATGAGTCTAGAAAGTGTAAACATATTTAAGAAAAATTATTAAAAAAATTAGAAATGTTTCCGATAACTCACAGCCACTTGCCAAAGTTGCCTCGAAAATAAACACAAATAAATTAGGTAGTTAGCTGTTATGTATGTACATAAATTCACATACATACATACATGCAGACATACATACGTATTTATACTTACATAAACATATATTTATGCATACACACACATACATGTATATTCATATATATACACATACACATACATACATACACTTAAATACATACACACATACATGTACAGTACACCTATACACATATATACATACACATGGATAATTTTATGCAAGAATTGAAAGAGATGGGATTGGGTGTGAAATTGAGTAATCTGAAAGTATGTTGGGTGTTGTATGCTGATGATGCGATGCTGATTTCTAACAGTATACTACAGCGTCTCGTGCCTAGGATGAACGATACATTTATGAAGAATTAGTTAATGATGAATGTAAGTCTAATGTCGTGGTATTTGAAAGAGAGGGTACGAAAACGATACCCCCCTCCCCTTTCATATGTTGTAAAAAAAATAATTTAATATAAGAAAACACCCTTACAATGTCACACTTTATTATTCATTCACTATCATAAGTGGAAAGTTCATAATTGGCACAATTAACTATCTTACTATTGTTTTATTGTGTAATCTCAGATTTGCTGTCAACTTTCCCTAAAATAAAAATGAAACAATGTGCAACATAATTGTGTTTGATGAATTCTTGGAGCAGGTGGACGAGTTTGTGTATTTGAGAAGTATGTTTACGAAAGATGGGAAGGCTGATAAAGATATTGAAAGGAGGATAAATGAAGGTAACTCCAGTAATGGAGGGCTGCAAAAAACTGTACAAAGAAGCGAAGCTAGCCGTCCATTATTGAAGTAGAGTGCTGGTACCTACCCTGGCACCTACCCTGGCACCTACCCTGGCAGTGAGGCATGGAAATGGCAGATGAAGTAGACTGGTAGAACTAAAGAAAAACCATGCACGATCGTTTGAGAAACGTGGAGATCCGCAAGGAATGCAAGGTTGATGTAAGCGTAATGAGTAAGATTAAGAAAGGGACGCTTAGATGGTTTGGGCATGTATAGTGAATGGACGAGGAAAGGAGTGTGAGGAGAATGTATGACGCAAATGTGAATGGTAAAATAAGTCTGGGGCACGACCAAGTGAATCAGATACTTGAGTCGGGCCATGTCAAGAGTTAGAATAATAGAAGAGCATTTATGAGACGATCTATGAATGTGGACGAGGCAAGGGGTGTGTGCCAAGATCGAGTTTGGCGATCTGTCCTCTCTGCCTACCGCTGCGGGGAACCGGAGGGATGGTTTGTTAGTTAATTAATTTTGAATTTATATTTTTTTTGTGCATTATTTACCATTTCAAACCCGAAATCGACTTCCAAAATACCTTTTATAATAAGTTGGTTGACATTTGGCTAGAAATACCAGAGTTAGGAAAATAAATCCACGAGAGCGATAAAACACGTGTTGTCAGAATGAACTGAACGCTGTTTTCTCTTTATCCTTGATGCATTTAAATAAAATCATGTTTTATTATTTTGTTATTCGGATGTACATGCTCTCTGCACACCCCTTCGGAGAAACTTAGTTATATTTTGTGTAAACTGGTATACCTTATTTTCCCTAAACCGACAAAATGGTGATTCAAAATCCTTCTTTAGTTTTATTTTAATTTCTTATTTAAACGATAGAGAAATTAATATCGAAAAAATATCTCAATATTATGACAATTCTATTCAGAAAGGAAAAAAAATATGATGTGATTTCTTTATATATTACTGCACTTCTGCTATAAAAAAGTTATAATATAAATAAAATAAATATTCGATATAAATTACTGTAATTAGAGTAATACTAATTAAAGCTGTGGACTGGCGTGCAGATGCACTCTTAATTTAAAACCAGTTTTTTGTGTAACGATCAAATTCCAGTTGTGGATTCATCTGCTGACACATTTTGAAGAAAACCATTCTGTTATTCGAAATGCAGTTATTAAATTCTACTTGCAGACTATGTTTGTGCTGCCAGAATCAAAGAAAAACCATTTTCATGTTTTGAGTGTAGTTTTATTTCACCGCAAACAGATTTTATTTAAACCAGTTTTGTGTTCAGAATATAACGATAAATTAAATAACAAGTTGCTGATTCATGTAAGGAAGCCATTCTCATATACCTAGTGAAGTTTTACATTTGAGTTGCCCACCGTATGCTGCAAAATTCTGAGAAATTGACCGTTCCGTGTATAACTATTATTTAAGCTTGTGGTCTCTTACGTGGAATTAACCGTAAGTTAAAACCTGCCTGGTGTCGCAAGAGATACCATTCACGATTTCTAAGAGCAGTTATAAATTTGTTGCAGACTTTATGTAGGTGGTTTTTTATTGGAAGTACGTATATACTCGTCACATGTGATATAAAAAACGAAATAAAATGAGGTCATAATTTAAAAAAAACTATGATTTCTACCCTCCCCCAAAGAGATACAAGAGACACGAGAGACACAAGATACACAAGATATACGAGAGACACGAGAGACACGAGAGACACGAGAGACACGAGAGACACGAGAGACACGAGAGACACGAGAGACACAAGAGACACAAGAGACACGAGAGACATGAGAGACACGAGGGACACGAGACACACGAGACACACAAGAGACACAAGATACACAAGAGACACAAGGGACACAAGAGGTACAAAAGATACAACATACACGAGAGACATAATTGTTGTATATCATTGAAGAATAAGATAATAATAATAATAATAATAAGCAATAATTGTCAGTCTGAAACACTCATTTACATTGAAAAATCTTCCGAGAAAAGATACTTGCCGCCAACGGGACTTGAACCCGTATCCTTCTGATTGCCGGTCGGATGCTCTGACCACTGAGCTATGGCGGCTTATCTAATACCCGCCAAATAATTCAATATACACTGGTGTTTCATTCAACAATTACTGATTATTATATTTTTCCACCTGAAAACCCATTATAAAACCCATTAGAAAACCCATATAAATTGTTACCCTTTGTGCTATGCATAAAAATCTTGTCTTAAACCTTAGTTTATAAATTAAAAATAATAATCTAAACTAAAATATGAAAGAGAACAAGACACAGAAAACGAAAAAAAGACAATGGCCGCAACTGGGACCCGAACCCAGACCTCTCGTCTAACCGGGACGTGCGCGCTAACCAATTTCGCTATTGCCACCTTCTATCAAGCCGTCATAATAGTCAATCTCATATTTCAAATTTTAGAATTAGGTAACAATATTATCTACAACTACTTATTTTTCCATAGGTATAATGTATCCGAATTTATTAATATGGAACTATTGACTTTTTATAAAAGTCTAAATGAATATTCAATTTTTTATAAGAAAAACTGTCTTTTATAACTTTGAAGGTTATTTCCATCAACGTAATATATCATTGAAGAAGAAGATGACAAAAATAATCTAAACGAAAATATGAACGAACAAAACACAGAAAACAGAAAAAAGAAAATGGTCGCAACAAGGACTCGAACCCAGCATAATTGTTAATTTGTAAATATTTGTAATTGTTTATTTATAAATTGTTAATTTTTAAATATTATTAAACTTAACTGGATCAAGTTAAGATACTGTAGCAAATATTTATTGTCACATAAATAATTATGTGACTAATGCAGTTCTTGCTTAGGTGGTTATTTTGTCTATGGTGTTTTTTTTGGACACTGGTAATTTTTGGAAAAGAGAGAGCTTCCTTTTTGTTGATGGTCTCTTCCTTCCGATCAACTTGGGCAGTTGGGTCGGAAATTGGTCACTCACTGGAAAAGTGTTTTATTGGATTTTATCATGAGAATCTAAGTCGATTTTTAAACCTAAAAGAACGCGGGGTGTTTTTACGTAACACGCGAGGTTCGTGTACGAGTTATTTATAGTGGATGACGTGAAAGTCCCACTTTTTTCCGATGTGGCTGGTTGGCCGTTTTGTGGAATTATTTCTGGAAAAGGAATCGTGAAGTGAATTGGTCCTGGTGTTGGCTACTATAATATGCCTTCACGACCCCGCGTCGCAAAGTCACGGTCTGCTAACCGTAATACGCCAGACTTGGATACTGTTGGGGGCCACGTGCCTTTTGATTGGAGTTCGTCTAGATGGCCCGTGGCTGAATGCGCTCCTTGGAGGTATAGCGGCCTCCTGCCCAATTAGAAGGACGACCTTGGTGCTCTGGATTCCGCGCCGTTCCCATATGGGAAGACTGGAGTTCCCGTCCCGTCTCGTGTTCTCTCATTGCGAAGCAAGATCGCGTTCGTCTACCGGGGTTATTTCCGTATAGTTAGTTTAGCGTGTCCATTAGGAGTCCATCTGGTATGTGTATTTTTTTATATTTCCTTTTGTTACCTTGGTATGAAGTTTGTACACTTCCATGTTGCTTTTTGGTTTGGAATTCAATACATTTTTATAAAGTTCATCTTCTTTTATTTGACTGAAAACCCTACCTACATGACAGATAACTACTTGGCCCACTATCCTGAGCCCTGGTCTCTGCTCTGCCGCAAAGTTACATTTTATACGAACATGACACGTTTCATTATATTAAAAAATCTGCGAACACATAACGGCCCACCGCGAAATAACAACCCTTTCAGTGCCTAGTTTTGGGTGCGTTCTGATTCGGGAAATGCGATGCTCAGGGGTGATCATATCTAAAAGGCACTTAAAGGTTAAATGATGAAGACCCGAACCTCGTGAACACCTGAACACAGTGAACATGGGGTCACGGGTCACGGGGCTTACACTAATCACCAATGGGGGGATTACCCTACTACCAATGTACTTCATGTTACGGTTAAACTAAGAGCAGCGTTGATGCTAGATTCAGTGGTAAATGAAAACAAACAATTACTATTATCCACATTTATTTTTGGAATTGAAATCAGTAAAACCTCTCAAACGAAAATTTGGAACAGAAAATCAAAAATAAGATGCGATTGCATTTAGTTTGGGCAGAATCTTGTAATCATCCTATTAATATTATAAATACGAAAGTTTGTATGGATGTATGTTTGTTATTATTTCACGCAAAAACTCCTGAATGCGCTTTAAAAATTCTTTCACTACTAGAAAGCTACATTATTTGCGAGTAATACAGGCTGTACAACGTACATATTGGTAAGCTCTTGCGTTATGAATAAGCTCTGGCGTTATGAATTTATTTATCATACGTTTTCTATCCCTAACAAAATCTTGTTATTGCAAACGTCAAAAGAAGGGCAAAACAAACGGTTGTAATTAAGGTAAAAATTACACAATGAAGCAAGTGTCGATGCGCAACTTTCCATGCTTTGTTTTTGTCAGTATCAGAGATGGCGTTATGTACGGATTTATAATTTTTGTGATTTTCTTACTTTTCCACTTTTTCTATTGTGTTTCATTTTCTTTTTACGTGTGAGGGAGATTTTGTTATAATTATTGTATTTTTGCTTTGGAGAGGTGCAGACATACGTTCACCGTTTGTCCCATTTTCGACTGTTGACATTTAGTGTGTAAGAAAGAGAGGTAGCATTATATGGTTACGAACAAATGTAAAAAAAATCAGCGCATTGAAATTTGACGTTTTTTAATTTTCGGAATTCACTCACTACTCAATATTAATTACACTTATCACAATATTCCTTCAGTTGAGAATTCGTTCCATACAAAATATATGAGGAAAAGAGTATTCTTTATAAATTTTTTTTCGTGATTTTTTCCGATGTTTTAATAGCTATTCGGCTATTCGGGGCGGAGACAAATCCAACAAATCAAAGATCATAAAAATCGGTCCAGCCGTTCTAGGTAAATAAATGGTGTAACTAACCCGACTTTGTTTTATATATTAATAACTAAGATAAGATATTTTGTAATTATAATTGTGATTTAAATATCACCACGTATATTTTTCTATCTGTTTTTCTGTAATGTATTTAGTTGGTGACAATATTACGAAAAATTAGAATGTATCATTCAGCATCCGCAGGTTTATACCATTACTTTAATACAAACTTTTATGTACTAAGTACTTAAAGAGGTTATTTAAAATGTAAAACTAATTTGAAAATAAAACAAGTGCGATACAAACAATGTTTTGATTTATAACTCCTTAAAAAAATCTAGTTTGATCCTAAAATCTAAGAGTGGTAAGTACTCTTAATATCGCCCTGGTGAAAGACCACCATTCAGAATCAAAATATAGCCTGAAATGGCTTTAGTTGTGTTTAGCGACCAGTTCTGATTAGCCAGGTACTTCCCAACCTTCCACATCCCCATCTCCCACACTTCCTCATTTGCTTCAGACTTACAACATACTGGATTCGGTCGCTTGGGTCTGTTGTGTACAATTTTTAAATAAGAAGAACGGTGGTAAACTTCTCCATATGAAGTATGGAAATAATACTAAAGGAAACACATTTTTGAATGGATTTATTATGCAACACATTTCTGTGGACAAGAAAAGTTATTTCAGATGGCTAAATGTTTTATGTAACAATTATTATAAGTAATAATTATTAGCCTGAAACACTCATTTACATTGAAAAAATCTCCCTAGAAAAGATACATGCCGTCGACAGGACTCGAACCCGCGTCCTTCTGATTTCCGGTCAACTGCTCTGTCCACTGAGCTACGTCGGCTTATCTCCTACCCGCCAAATAATTTATCAAGTTATTGTTTTATTTTACAAAAGTTTTTGTTTATATTTAAGAAAAAAAAAATTTAAAAAAAGTGTCCGTGAAAGTAACCGGAGATGAAAAATTGATTTACATTTTTTACTCCAAATAATGTCAGAAACCACTGGTTTAAATAAGTCAAGCAAGTCCTATACGTAGATAGTACGTAAGTATACCCTGTATATCTTTGAATTAACTATTTTTTGTCAGTTTCTATGTTAGTAAGGTTTTCACATACACGGTTGTACATGTTCATCAATTGTATTAAATGTACTCTATCTATATTTTTTAGTGAGGCTTCTAATGTGAAAAATATGTACAAAAATATGCGCCCTCCATTTTCACGTTTTGGTGGTTTTTTGTACTTACGATTAACGCAACCCTTTTTACATATACAGATCTGTCGTTTTCTCTATTAAAACCGTTAAAATCCTGTGTTCTTCAATGTTGTTTATTTGTCCTGTGTTCTTATTTGTCAAGTAATTTAACAGCATAATATTCGATCATTGTACACAACAAATGCATCGTCAAATCATATCCTTACAAAACGCCCTAATCTACGAAAAACATCTACGGTTCACTGAATGCAAGCATTCAACAAAAAAGAAAAAGAAAACTAAAGAATCCATAATGAAAAACACTGAAAAAATGCGTCCCCAAAAATGTAAACCTTCTACCAAATAATAAATCACGCACCAAAAAATAATCTTAACAGTTTGCTAACAAAAATAACAAAGAAACAATAAGTTAGTCTTTCTACTTGAACACCTTGTTTTATTTGCAAAACTCACAGCTAGAGGCGCTGCGCTATACATGTAAAAGATTTTTCTAAAATGTTTGCAGGCGAGTAAAAAGGCTATGCTTCCAATATTGAAGTGATATTTCTTAGGGTTGAGGTAGTTTGACCTTTTGCTTAATGTGCGGTATTTTGTTTGAGGTTTCTGCCGCCAGGGGCAGCGTGTTTGGAAACAAAGCCCGCCAAAATGGAAAGAAATGGCCGATTAGAAATCGCATGATTTGTCAAACCTCGGCTCAGTACACAACTAATGGGGTAGGATTGCTGGCGAAAGAAAATGGAAGGCTGCTATAATGCCTGCCGGTCGTGGCTTTGACATTTTTCTTTATAAATAATCGGCGTTCGAATTCGTTGGTTTTTGCACAAGTTTTAGATCGATACTTCGCCCTTTGGAGACAGGTAGGTACTTACAGGCAAAACATTTTAAATAAGACACGTTTAAATGACGCTATAATATATGTGCACATCGATAATATCGAAAGCATCAAAAATGCTTTGAAGTGAAATAGTCCTGCTGCGATTTGATTTCGGATAAAACGGAAATTACGATTACTGCACCTGCGACGCATCGACTGCGCTCATTGGTCGTTTTGATTATGATGCCACTTTAAAAGGCTCCTATTGGTTGAGATATGAAACGGAAATTACGCTAGGTCTGCGCTCATTGATCGCTTTGATTATGACCTCACATTTCAAGTATTGGATGAGATTGTTTTGGTAAAGTTTCGCTTCTACCGTGTGTAAACCGCACTCGAATTTTTTTCGATGTGTGTGGTTTGAACGTTTCAGTGGGTTTTAAATTGTTTTTTAAAGAAAAACTTATACTAAACTAAAACAATTTTGGAGACGTGTATAGGTACCGCCTCCCCGGGACTCATTTATTGGATTTCCAATACCTCCGCCATAGGCCACCCCATGTGGTTCGCTACGTTTGGTGACTTAGCAGGGGAGCCCGGGTTCATGGGGTGATGTTTGTCCGGATTCTGGCGGTGGATGCGTCATCTCACCAACAGCGTAGCAGGAAGGATCAGGCCTTGTATTATTGCTCTCCTAAAAAGTAGCAAAATGTCTCTAACGCCATTTTCAAATATCAAGTGAATTTAGTTTGATAGTAGTACAGTCATGCTTTGGTTCTTTTTTCTCTTCAATTTTCACTTGGCGTTTGTTTTCCATGGATATCTTCACTTACGATCTGAAATTGGTTTCCCTGAAAAATGATATAGTGTTAAAAATATTATTTCTTAATACAGCGGGAGGATTTCCCAATACCTCTAGCGATTTTCTTTGGTTTGATCTCAATTGTGGACCAGTGTCCCCATCACAAACAATAATATAATACAAATAAATTTACAGAATGAAACAAGTTATTTATGTAAAACCACTTTATTTTGATTTACATTCGTCGACCAGTTTCGGTTGAACACACACCTTCTTCAGAACAATAAACATACACATCAACTAAATTACAGGACAGATTTAAGATTATGAGGTCCAGACAGATTTCCAGGTCCAGTTAGTTAGATAGAAGATTATGAGGTTCACAGGAGTCCAAATAACACATATTAATAAAATAGGAATACTCCTTAATAATTTAGAAGCATTAGAAATATCACAATAATTCATTGAAGAAGAAGATAATAATAATAATATAAACGAAAATATGAAAGAAAATAGACCCAGAAAAACAGAAAAAGATAATGGTCGCAACTGGGACTCGAACCCTGAACCTCTCGTCCTAATTCCGCCATTGCGCCCAACTGCCAAACCGGCATAATAGCCAATATCATATTTCAAATTTTAGAATTAACAATATTATCTTCTAATAATTTATTTTCCATATCATAGGCAATCACCCTTTTCTATTGGAAACAATCATTCTAAGAATTGGTTTGTAACAAAGATATTCAAATACAGAATAGATATGCTATGGTGTCCGCGCAACTGTCGCCGGACTACGCGCTAATTAGCGTAGTTTTCATACAAAAAGAATTTGTTCATTTCGTTGATTTTTTGAAAATGTGCATTAATATTGGTTAACAATATATTTTGAATAAGGAAAGATTTCGTTCATTTAGTTTAACGTTCGTTTGGTTTATTCGTTAATTATTTGTTCTTTTAGTTTATTTGTTAATTGGTAAACAATATCGGCGACACCCGGAAGCGCAGACCCACGTAGTAAAAACAACAGATAGCACATCTACTTATATTTCAATATCTTTGGTTTGTAACCTGGGTAGCGTCACGAATAAATATATCCGATATTATTTATTTGGAACTATTGACTTTTTATAAAAGTGTAAGTGAATATTAAATTTTTATAAGAAAAACTCTCTTTTTATAATTTTGAAGGTTATTCCCATCAATGTAATATATCATTGAAGAAGAAGATAATAACAAAAAAAAAAAT
This sequence comes from Limnephilus rhombicus, assembly GCA_929108145.2. NCBI lineage: Eukaryota > Metazoa > Arthropoda > Insecta > Trichoptera > Limnephilidae > Limnephilus > Limnephilus rhombicus. Next base: position 4,572,820 of record OV815296.1, read on the forward strand.
TGAAAGAAGTTACTATCAGCTTGCATTGTCTTTTCAAAAGTATCGAAGTGTAGGCAGACCCGATTCCAAAAGTTATTTAATTCCTTTAGTTGCGAAAAATTTTAAGTTTAAAAATTTTAAAAGTTTTTTTTTCGGTTCTCCTGGTGATGCCCTGTTTCCCAGATTTCCTAGATTTCGGACACCGTGTACAGTATGACTTTATAACTGCTACGATTTTATGAATAAAGCAAAGTAGGGTAAATGCAGGTAACTCCATTAATTGAGGACTGAATGCCGTTGACGCTAATAAAAATAAAAATAAAAACTGTCAAAAGAAACGAAGCTAGCAGTCTACAATGGAGTGCTGGTACCTACCCGGATGAATGGCAGTGAAGCGTGGAACAGGAAGAGGAAGGATGAAAGTAGACTGAATGCTATTGAATGGGCTGGGCGTATGTGTGGTAAAACCATGTGTGATCGTGTGAGAAATGTGGAGATCCGCAAATAATGCAGGGCAGATATAAGCGTGATGAATTAGATTAAGAAAGGGACCATCAGATGATTTGGGCATGTAGAGCGAATGAACGAAAAAAGTAGTGTTAGAAGAATATATGACGCATATGTGAATGATGGAAAAAGTCGGGGGTGACAAGTAAATCATATACTTGAGTCGGGTCATGTCAAGAGTCAGAATAATAGAGGAGTATATACGAGACGATCTATGAATGTGAATGAGGCAATGAGTGTGTGCCAAGATCAAGTTGTTTGGCGGTAAGTTCTCTCTGTCTATCCCTGTGAGTATCCCACACATTCTGTTAAATTCATATAGTAGACCTAATCGCTTCATTTGTATGTTCTGCGTCGAAGTTTTGAGATGTTTGACTTTTTAAAAATAAAAATTACAAAAATATACTAACCCATGCAAGATTGGGCACAAGCTTCCTGAGATGCATAGTTATTCTTGTTCCCCCCGCAACCCGTGTAGGAAAATGGAATGCAGCTTTCTGCATTGGGGTCAAACACGAATCTGGAAACAATATAAAGTTACACAAGATTTACAGAAAACCTTATAATATCCAAAGAAAACTCAAAAAAACTTTCGACAAAGAATAGTTTTCTATTTTACTGTGTTTTTTTTTAATTTTTGTTGTCGTTATCAATACCGATGGTCCAGTTGATTGGTCAGATATCTACAAATAAAAAGTTTTTAGATAATGTTGTGTTCACAGAAACAGTTCTCCAACTCGTCTTGGGAGGAGATTACTTCTTTGGAAAGAATAGAGTTCTTTTAAGTTAATCTGGGATTTATTTAATACTTCGCGTATTACAAGTGGTGACTACGGTAGTCGGCCTAACTAGAAGCTGGCTGAATGAGATCTGAATTGAGTGAGTTCCCGCAGACGGCACCCCGGCCCTTGGCTCCCCTGGTGTCCAAAGTCCGAACTAAACTAACTGCCATCTAGCGGACTTTCGGGACAGATCTTAGCACTGCCCTCTATGTGACAAGCTCTGAAGCTATAAGATATACCACATATAATGAGGAAAGCAATATTCGAATGCTCACCATAATAAATCAAATATCATTTGACCGCGTCGAAAATAACACCGCGAGGCATAACGGTCCGGTACATTAGTGCGACATTTTGAAATATCCTACTAGCCTCAGAAAACATCAATATATATATATATATATATATATATATATATATATATATATATATATATTTTTATGTGAATACCTCACAAGAGTCCCGCTGTTCCCGTCTGGAGCTAGTGAGACTATGGCATCCCCATTTGGGGTATGTTGTGAAGCTGAAGGTAGTGGGGAGGGGAAAGAGTTGGGGAAGAGGAAGGTGGGAAGTACCTTCTATTCAGATTTGGTCACCAAACACGGCTAAAGCCATTTCATGCAACGTTTCAATTCTCAATGGTGGTCTTACACCAGGGCGATACTGAGAGTATATTCTACTCATTCCCACAACATCGATCGTCCAGTTAATAAGTCAAAAATATCCAAATATTAAGTTTTGATATAATGAGGAGAGCAATATTCGAATGCTCATCATAAATCAAATATTATTTACACGCGTCTTTGCAAATATACTATAAAATGACACCGGGAGGCATAACGGTCCGGGACATTAATATGAAATTTTGAAATATCCTACTAGTGACCCAGAAAATATCAATATTTCGTTTAATTCTATATAATTAATTTGGCGGTGTTTATGAATAATCCGAGTATTGTACCAGATAGAGAACACACTTTTACTTATAATTGCATATTCAACTCAAATTTAGATTTTTCGGAGATGTCTGAATAATCAACTGGACGATCGATATGTTGTTATCTTATATAATCTAGCACGGTAAAATTGACAACTTAACAATATTGAACCGATAGGCTTAACAGGCGATGATTTTATATCGATTTCAATGCTATGCAAAAGGGTGACCCGACAAATCAGAATGAAATCAACTCAGAAGCACCTCAGAAAGGTCATTAAGAGTGATGGTTAAAAAAAATTAAAAAAAATGGCTAAATAGGTTAAGTTAGGTTAGGGTTACCGGCTATTTTAAAATTATTTTTTCATAGCTTTGAATGACCTTGTTGAGTTGGTTTCATTTTGAGTTGGCATGGAACCATGCAAAACTATCAATTAAAAATAAACTCCTAATTTACAAATCAACGATAAGGCCAAAACTAACTTATGCAAGCCCCGTCTGGGCCCACGCTATGTCTCATTTGAAAAACTTCAAACATTCCAGAATAAAGCCATACACGTAGCCCTGGGTGCCCCCATTTGGATAAGGGTAACCCAATTCCACAAAGATTCTGAAATCCCCTTACGAAAAAAACATAATATCTTAAATCTCGCGGAAACATTTAAGGGTCCGCAACCCGAATTTCTACCGATTTCTTACATATCTCCCTTAATTAAACACGTTAAGTTTTAACCCGTCTGCTTGTTTAGGAATAAATACATCCCAAAACACGTAATTGCGTTATACTTTCATAAGACCAAAAACGTCCCGAGCGACCTTACATTTTAAAAGCTATATATCTCTCTTCCTCTCATGCAAACATATGTATTTTTCTTTTAACCAGAAAGAGAACGAAATAATGCTTCTTATTGTCTTTGAAATATGAAAGCTATTTTGCATAGATATTTTAAAATCTCGATCCAAAGTGACGGTTTCAGAATTTACGCGCGAAACCGAGGCTTCCGGATTGTGAAGTGCGAATGTATTGAACCAAGCAGACGGGTTAAAGCACTTTAAAAAATATATGTTATTTTTGAAGATAACATCTAGACATTGCCTGCGCCGAAATGCAAATTATATAAAATTCCCTCGGTAGAAAAAATCGAAAGTATGCTCCAAAAATTATTATAAACACGTTTGTTTCAGTTATTTTATAAGTTATACGTATGAAAAAATTCACAGTGTTTCTTTCAATGCTGTTTAAGTTGAGTCGTGTTTTATTAACCGTTTTCGTATCGATTTTGTCGCTGTAAATGTTAGCGCTCTCCTCTAACATTCGTAATTTCGTATCTCTCCGTCTTCTTCTTTTCGAGCCCGGTTGCGGAGCCATAATGCGGTAATTCCCACCCATTATAACGCATCCATAAACTGCTTCGCCCGGTAAATATTAAAAAAAAAAAACAAAAAAATCCTCCATAAAGATTAAACTCCCCATATGACAGCCATGTCCCCTTGCAAATATTTTTTAACAAACAACAACAAATTAAACAATTTTTTATCAACCATATATTATAAACTCATGATGAAAAAGAAAGGGGCCTTTTTGGCCCGGAGCTCTGTACGCCATTACATCAAAAGTAAAAAGCTACTCTTAACCTGATTATATCGCCTTCGCATTCTCCCTCGTCCTGCGGTTGAGAACACGGGTTGACACCACCAATAAATTCAATCTCATCATCAATGGAACCTGAAAGATTATTTCGACATTTATTCGTGTTATTTATAAACACGAATCTATTAAATTAAAACGATTACACAGGGAGGAGAAAGTTAGGGAGGTAAACCTATATCACCAAGAATAATAAAACAAAATATAAACAAGTAAAGTAAATACCAAATAAGTAGGATAAAAAAAAACGACAAAACAAAAATTAATCTTTTAAAATAAATACCGCACACTGCTGTGTTTAGAATCACGGATAAAAACAAAAAAGAAAATAAAAACACAATGCACTTTAACAACATTTTTGAAAAAGACGTGTTGTTCGTGATTCAGTTTTAAAGAACAATAAATACCACGCCGATAATCCATTACAACAAGCGACATCTTGATAAAAATAAAACATTTTTCGAGATCTTTATCAGCATAGCTAATGTTAGAAAAATCAGAATTTAATGGTTCTCTATGAAATTAACCACAATAATAATTTTTTTACTGCTTTATCGATTTTATTAACATTTTTTCCGCATTGATTGGTTTGAACCACCGATATAATTTTGTATTTGTACGCCTTTCTTGAAAGAATTGAGTTTGTTGAGAATTGAGAATTTCAGAACCCAGCTACTCGGACGCCACCCATACGCGCCGCGCCACAAATAACATCTATGTACGTGGAATTTCACACAAAGCTACTGTTATAATTTGGTTTTAAATTCAAAAATTCGACACCAGATGTAACTACTTCCGTCAGCAGCAACTTAATATAAGCAAAACAAAATATATCACATTTTCAATGAACTCAGGGGGACAACCAATAAAATCAAATTACATGAATGCCATGGAAATAATATACAATATTAACTGCCCCGTCATCGAAAAAACACAAAACATAAAATATCTTGGAGTAATAATTGACGAAAATCTTAGATGGGACCTACACATCACAAGTATTATGGAAAAACTCACAAACCTTATATATTTCTTTAAAAATCTAAGAAACGTGGTAAATAAAAAGGATATGAAAAAGGTCTACTACGCGTTATGTCATTCTCGAATTGAATATTTATTTATTTATTTATTATTAGTTTCAATAGCAAGGTTTGTACATGTATGTATAATGTATAGTATAAGTATAGATTCTTTTTTTTTTCACAGACCTCCTCACTAGGATTTCCTGTTCTGAGGTGGCCTGTAGTTTTTTTTAAATATTTGTATTTGGTTATGGATTGTCTTTATATCGTCTTCATGATGTTTGTAATTTTATTATCACTTTGATCTCTCAGCCATGTTTTTACTTTTGTTTTAAATATATTCATTTCCTTTATATTTTTGATTTGATCTGGTAGAGCATTGTATAATTCCATAGCATGGAATTTATTATTTCTCTGTCCAAAAGATGTGTTCAAACTGGGAGTAACCAGGATGTTATTGCTTACTGCCCTGGAGCGCGATTCCCGTTCTTTTTGCGTTAACCTTAACGCTAGCATTCGCCAACAATGTAAGGTTGCGCATTTTGCGCCGCATTACAAGCAAGCGATTCCCGTTCTCCCACATTTGAGCGCTATCCTCACATAATCGTGTTAAGGAGAGAGACCTAGTAAAAAATCCCAAAACATTGGGTTAGAGATTTTTTGAAAACACTGATAAATGAAATACAATCTAATAACGCAAGGTTGTCAACCAAAACTTTTAAAACAATGATTTAACATTGTATTGCATTTTAATCACATATTATTTTATTTTAAAATAACGTATGAAGCCGTTTATCGAAGATTTTCGTTTCGTAAAAAGGTACCTACCTCGCTAGATAGTAATCACTTTGTTATTCCTTCACCACTTCTAAAAGTGACAGATGAATACAGAATGCCGCCCAAGATGGCTGTCAAGATTTCAGTATATTGAGGGGATTGGTTTATTTATGATATTGAGTATATCAGTCATGTCGGTTCGCTTATTTAACTATATTTTGCTGCACAAAGCAATAATGAGGTAAGTAAATGCTATGTAATGTATCTAAAAGCATATAAATGTACTCATATTTGACTCTAACCCAATTGTCAACAAGATTATGTCTGAAGTTCGACATTTGAGATAACCCTTTTCAAGTAAAAATCGAGACAGTTCATTTAATATTTTACAGAATAATATTATTTTACTGTATTATTTTGATAAGAAACATAAGAAAAATATATGTAATTAAGTAATGTGACGTTAATTGGCGTAAAATTATTTTTCAGCGTTTTGATCATCAAACTGTTTATTCCATATATATGCTCCTGGCGGATGGAACGTGTATGAAATGGAGAACACAGGCAGTTGAAGGAATCAAGCCCGAATACCTTCCCAATGATGTATGTAACGCTGTCCACATTTGTCACATCGAATCCGTACAACATCGTTTCCTAAGAGGAATTGCTTGGAGGTTGGGTCTTGAAAGAGGCAAGTACTCATATGATGAAATTGAACACATTTTAAACATGTCTTCTTTAGAAAAACGTCGAAAGGACTGATCTAATTTGCATATTTAAAATTATCAACAGTATTACTGATACACCTGCATTGTTACAACTCATCCAGTTTAACATCCCTTCCCGTAGGCTTCGAAATAATAGATTGCTGTTCCTCAATCAACATTCTACTAATTACGGATACCATTCTCCCTTATCCAGTATATCGAGACTTGTCAATGTAAGTCAAAGCATTGATTTTTTTTGGTGTAAAACTAAATGACTTTCGGCAGTCGATATGCAATATTTAAATGCTTCTTTATGCTTTGGACTTGTAGGGTCTCTATATGTACTTTTTATATTTTATATTGTCATTGCTATTAATTTTTATGTGCTCTCCCTTCACTGTCATCTCTGTTTTTTTATTTGTGTTATTATTATGTTTTTAATGGACTGTTGTCTCTAAATTAATAAAAAATAAATGTATTTTTATATTTGTATGGTGCTGTATAATTCAACATGTGTTGAACTGTTTTTTTTGGTTAAAAGCAGCACAGCCTATGCCACCTTCTGCAGACAGAATATGCAGTCAAAATACCAGATTCTGAGAAACAGAAATTTATTTGCTAGCTAAAATAATATGTGTTATTTTAAATATTATGCAATTGAATGATACAATTTGTTGTTTATTTCTTTTACAGACACTGATGCGAGTGGCAGTAGAATTCGCTGTAGCTGATGAGTGATGATTGAAGTTTGACCGCCCGCAAATTGACAGCACGAGGACAATTATCTGGACGTCAACTAGGATAATTCTTTCATGAACAGAATCAGTCGAATGGCAAATGTGCTGGAAGACCTTCCCAATGATGAAGTATGTATTTTGATAAAAAAAAAACTATGGTATATTGTGTTTCGTAGTGAAATATATCAACTGATATTGATCATTAATTGTTTTTGGTTAAGGTTTAATGGAACCTACGTTAAAATCTACGCATTCACAGATGGCGCCAATTTGATTATTTTAGGTTAAAACACTTATTGCAAGTTTTGCTTTAAAATACTAAGATAGTTTAATTTTTTGCGCTCGCATTAATTCAATATGAATATGAATACATAGTTTTGTACATAAACAATCGTTCAAGGAAGGCTTACAAGTCCACTTTTGTATCGGTCACTCAATCCAATATTGTATTTGTTAGCCTTTATGGAAAGATTTGAGTTTGTTTTTAGACGAAACTATTTATTCATATTCATACTGAATACATAGAGCTCAAACTATTAATTTACCTTAATATTTTAAAGAGTAACTTGCAAAAAGTATTTTAATTAACCTAAAATAAATAAATTGGCGCCGTCTGTGAATGCTTAGATTATAACATTTCCATGTTCCGTTTAACCTTAAACGCAGTATATTAAAGCGTATGTCACCTGTGAATGTAGAAGTAGAAGTCGAAGACGCCCAAGAATGACATGGCATGACCAAGTGAATCAGATACTTTAGTTGGGCCATGTTTGACATGGCCCGAGTCAGAATAATAGAAGAGCATGTATGAGACGATGTATGAATGTAAACAAGGCAAGGAAGGTATGCCAGTCTTGAGTTGTTTGGCAGTCCGTCCTCTCTGCCTACCCCTGCGGCAAACAGCGTGACGGTTAGATATTTAGTTAAATTTCATGTGATTCAATTTGATACTTTTATTTCTTTTTCAGAGATTTCTTCTGACTGATGGAAAAGGGCAGTGGTCAATGTATGGTACTGTTGCTGATGACTGCTCTAGAGTTATGAAGAAATGCTGGTGACTGAGGCGATGATATCATTGGGATCTCCTCTGCTGAGGATTTCATTTGCATTTTAATATTTAAAATTATATAAATAATATGAAGTTTCTGAAAGAATTATAAATATATTTTGTGATGTTTTTTTTAGCTCGGTCGAGTGTTTGTACAGGAGTTTGGTTAGGAGTAGACTTGAGAGTGGGTCGGTGGTTTGGAGCCCACACCAAGTGAAGAATTCCCTCATGTTGGAGAAGGTTCAGAAGAAATTTCTGAGATTTCTTTACCTGAGGGAATATGGCTACTACCCGTGGCTCTACCCTACCAACTTTCTCCGTCACCGACAGCATAGACTGTTTTATCTCCCGGCTTGCAGAACTAATTTGCGAATGGTTATGCCAGTCGGGAGAGCTGTCTGGTTGTTAAATGAAATCACTTCGAATATCGATATGTTTAACATCAATGAAGCACAATTCAAACGACAAGCTTTGTTGCTGTCAGTCTAAATCTGTTTATCTTAATATCTGTAAATATTTTCTCTTTTAAAAACACTTTGAAATTGTAATATTTTAAAATGAATAAATAAAATTGAATTGAATTGTATGTTTTGAATCCACCTTTTTATTTGAGTTTTTAGTTATAATGTTGCTGTTGATAGTTAAATGAAAGTAGGGTTTATTATAGTAGTATTGCTTCACAGTAGAATTGTTTAATTAAGATTATTGATACGTCAAGATTATTAATTGATTATTGACGGCGCTAATCTTTTTAAGATCTTTTAATATAATTTTCATGACAATTTTTTGGGCATTAATTAGTGAATTTATTGATTAGAATATTATAATTACAAACGATAATATAAAAGTTCAGGATTCCCCAATTTTTTTTTGTATTTTCTCAACAGGTTGAACAAAAAAACCTTTCCGGGAAGTACAAAATTACAAGTAAACACAAGAAAGGCTTAAGTTTATGTAGGGAAACCTAAGACAAAATAAAGTTTTGAGTAATTATTTGATTTATTATCCTTATGTGTTTTGCAATTTATGAGTTTTTTTAATAAAATATATGTTTCACTTCATGCCATTTTAATTATTTTTACCTATGAACCATGTTTTCCTATATACTTCAGCCAGATATATCACACATACTTTAAACATGTAGTTTATTGTAAAGTAAATGACTCTAATCAGACATTTTGCAAGTTATGTACTTTAAAACCCCTCAGGCTAATTTATTTGGTTTTCGGAACAACTCACACAGGTCTCATAAAAATCGTTGTATCTCCCTTACCATCATGGTTAGAAATATGATCTAAACGGTGTTGGAAAGATAAAATATCTCGCTTTTTATTTAAATCTAAAAGTTAACCACAAAATAGTTAAAATGATCACCTTTATGAAACAAAAGTTGCCAGTGGCGATTTGAAAGAAAAAACAAGAAACTTGTGAATTTAAAAAATATTATTTTACAAGAAACGACAAAAAGTGAGGTGGTGATAATGTTTATAATACATTTGTCTAATAAAAAATGTGTGTGTGTGTGTGTTTTTTTTCAGTTCCAGTAATATACATATATGTTTTTTTTTCAGTTTAAATAAAATATTTTTTGAATAAAGTTTCTGTACATTGAAGACTTGAAAGCTATTAAATATTTCTTCCGTCGGAGTTCTAAGCGGAACTTTCAGTATTGTCTTTAGTACTCCTTTTTGGGCTATATTGAGTCGCTCTGTGTGAGTGGTCAAGGCAGACCCCCATCCAGTTATACCGTACTCTATTTGTGATTGACACAAAGCATAGTATACTTTTTTAATATCGTTTATGTTGAGGATATTACGAATGTTTCTAAAGAACTATATGTACCTGGTTAGTTTTTTGTAATTACGTCAATTTGTGAGTTCCATCGGAGATTATCATCAATTTCAATTCCAAGATATTTGATGCTTTTGGAGTGTGCTATAGTGGGACAGAGGCATGATAAGCCTAGATTTTGTTGATAAATTCCTTGGCATGTGTGTAATTTGAGATTTAAGTCCTCCGACGGCTGCCCTCTGGCTGTTATAGAAAATGTAAGATATTTTGTTTTATTAACATTAAGCGTGAGGGAATTTCTTTTAAGCCAGGTTTGCAGGAGACTAAGCCCGTGTTCCGCTTCTTTGTAAGTATTTATCCAATCTTTTTCGTTAAATAAAATTACTGTGTCATCAGCAAAACTAATAATTTTTCCTCTTGTTTCTAGGTTACAGATATCATTGATGTATATCAAAAACAATATTGGTCCTAGTACGCTTCCTTGCGGTACGCCATGGTTGATTAGGAGAGGTTCGCTTTTTCTCTTATTAATTTGAACGCTCTGTGTACGCTCCATCATATAGCTTTTTAGCAAGTTTAGTGTTGTATTTGTCATACCAATTTTTGTAAGTTTAGCAAAAAGTATTTTGTGGTCTATTGTATCAAAAGCCTTTTGTAAGTCTATGAAGATTGCCAAAGTTTTTTCTCCACTGTCTAAACTTTTAGTGAACATATCTGTAATTTTTTCTATGGCATCACTAGTACTTAAGTTCTCCATAAAACCATACTGTGTTTCCGATAATATTTTATTGTCTTCTAAGTAGGATAAGAGTTGTTTTTTTAATATTCTCTCCAATATTTTTGAAAATGTGTTGGGTAGGCTTATTGGTCGGTAATTGTTTATGTCATTTTTACATCCTTGTTTAAAAATTGGTATAACAGTAGCTTTTTTGAGAGCCGTAGGGAATATGCTTTCAGTTATAGACAGGTTGATTAAGTATGTTAGAGGTATGATAAGTTCTTTACAGAGATATTTTATTGCATTGGTTGTGATTAAGTCCTCCCCCGAAGAAACATTTGATTTTAGAGAAGAAATTGTGTTTTTGATATCATCAGCTGTAATTTGCTTAAACTCGAGTTTTTTTCCTTGTTCAGGGGGTTCATTTATTAGTATAGCGTCATTACATTGTGTAGCTTGCTTTGCTAGATTTGATCCTATATTTATGAAAAATTTATTGACGTATTCAAGAATTTGGTCAGGATTATCAGCGTATGTCCTTGGGACATTGTTTATATTCAGCACGTCAATTGATGTCATGGTAGCAGATTAAGAACTGGTTATTTCATTAATTATTTGACACATTTAATCATAGGATGAATCATAGGAATCATAGGATGATGATCTGCTACAAATACGTACCTACACTACCTACACAACCTGAATACGATTCAAAAAGAAATCATAAAGATCTATTGAAAGTACCAATTAGAACGCCTTCAATTGAAATTTTCAATAACTTTGACTTACCAAATGTACAGTAAATATATGCTAAAAAAATATTATTGAAGCTCTTCACAAATTATTAATCCTCTACCAGACCGTGTAAGAATAACACTAGATCGAATAAAAATGATATAAAAAATATTCCAAGTTATAAAACCACATTTGGACTAAGAAACTATACATACTTTGCAACAAAACTCCATAACATCCTTCCCCAAATCATTAAACTAATAAATAATCCTAATGAATACAAATAAAGAATAAAAATATGGCTGAAAGAGGTCAACAATAAAACCCCAATGAAGACACTAAAAACGACATAGAAGACAAATAAACTATATTAAAATAATAAAATGAAACAATGCAACTTTGTATAAACCACTTATAAAATGTGCAAATCCGACCGGTTTCGGAACAAACGTTCCTTCGTCAGGGAAAGCTTATACTAATTTGACATTTTAGAACAATGTTTTATTAGGGTAGGGGTGGAGCCGTTGTTAGTTAATAATGTAGATTGGGTGGGTAGGTATTAGTGTAGAGTGGGTGGGTAGGGGAACAAATCCATGATTGGGCTATATGACAATATTTTTTGTTTGTTGATAATAGATTCATTATTTTTAAGGGATTTTTTAATTTCCAAAGCTTCTAAGTTATCTAAACGTTTTCCTTTATGATTAATATGAAGAATATTTATCCCTGTGTTTTTTTCAAAACTATGGTTATTTTCAATGATATGGTTAGCGAGCTCAGAAAAATTATTATTATTAAGACACCTTAAATGTTCTTTGATTCTGATTTCAAAATTACGAGTTGTTTTTCCAATATAAAATGAGGGACAATCATTGCATTTGAGTTCATATATTCCGGAATTAGTCAATTTATGGTCTTTATCTTTAGTATTTCTCAAAAAATTACCGATATTATTTCTTGTATAAAACGCTGGTTTAATATTAGAAGGGAAATTTTTGCAACATTGAACTGAAAAATTATTAATATACAAAATTTTACGCCATTCTTTATCAATAATATTATTAGAATTGTATAGATATTTATTTTTGAAATTTTGCTAAGTTTTTTATTTAAGATGTTATCAATTAATTTTGGTTCATATCCGTTATTTATAGCAATTTGTTTTATTATAGAAAGTTCAGAAAGGAAATTATTATTAGACATTGGGACATTTACTAAGCGGTGTATCATGGAATGGAAGGTGGAGTGTTTTTGTGAGACAGGGTGGTTGGAGGTAAAAATTTTGTACTTCCCATTAATGCCAAACTTGTGTCTTTTGATGTCATTAATCTATTTCCTAATGTGCCTATTACTGAAAGTAAAGCAATTATTTCCAAATTATTGAAAGATTCTAAATTACCTACAGATCTGTCCAGTGACCTAACTCGTTTATTTAACTTAGTTTTAAATCAAAACTATTTTCGATACAATAATGTCATATACCAACAAAAAGAAGGCCTTCCAATGGGAGCCCCCACCCGCCCTCTTATTGCTGATATATTTATGAATGATTTGGAAACAACTGTTTTTAATTCAAAATCAACCCTTTTAAACAATGTTTTACTATGGAAGAGATATGTGGATGATATCTTTGTCATTTGGACAGGATCCGAACGTCAACTCAACAACTTTCTTAACCTTTTTCTTTTTAAAATTCCTTTCATAATCAAATAAAATTTACGATAGAAATAGGCAATGAAAAATTAAACTTTTTGGATTTAACTTTATCTATTATAAATAATAAAATCGATTTTAGTATATATCGCAAGCCAACATACACTGACATAGTAATTCATAAGACCTCCAACCACCCTGTCTCACAAAAACACTCCACCTTCCATTCCATGATACACCGCTTAGTAAATGTCCCAATGTCTAATAATAATTTCCTTTCTGAACTTTCTATAATAAAACAAATTGCTATAAATAACGGATATGAACCAAAAATAATTGATAACATCTTAAATAAAAAACTTAGCAAAATTTCAAAAAATAAATATCTATACAATTCTAATAATATTATTGATAAAGAATGGCGTAAAATTTTGTATATTAATAATTTTTCAGTTCAATGTTGCAAAAATTTCCCTTCTAATATTAAACCAGCGTTTTATACAAGAAATAATATCGGTAATTTTTTGAGAAATACTAAAGATAAAGACCATAAATTGACTAATTCCGGAATATATAAACTCAAATGCAATGATTGTCCCTCATTTTATATTGGAAAAACAACTCGTAATTTTGAAATCAGAATCAAAGCACATTTAAGGTGTCTTAATAATAATAATTTTTCTGAGTTCGCTAACCATATCATTGAAAATAACCATAGTTTTGAAAAAAACACAGGGATAAATATTCTTCATATTAATCATAAAGGAAAACGTTTAGATAACTTAGAAGCTTTTGGAAATTAAAAAATCCCTTAAAAATAATGAATCTATTATCAACAAACAAAAAATATTGTCATATAGCCCAATCATGGATTTGTTCCCCTACCCACCCACTCTACACTAATACCTACCCACCCAATCTACATTATTAACTAACAACGGCTCCACCCCTACCCTAATAAAACATTGTTCTAAACTGTCAAATTAGTATAAGCTTTCCCTGACGAAGGAACGTTTGTTCCGAAACCGGTCGGATTTGCACATTTTATAAGTGGTTTATACAAAGTTGCATTGTTTCATTTTATTATAATGGATAACCACAAAGTAATAGCTACATTCAAAAATATATATTAAAATAACTTTAGTCCGCCTCCACACAGGACCCCCTAGCGAGGAGGACTAATAAATACAATATTTTATACTTAATTTCACCATTACATTTTGTATGTACAATTACTATATAGTCGCTAAAATAAAAAAAAAATAAAAACTTTGTCGCTGTTAGGGGCCATCCATAAATTACGTCACACGAATTTCAAAATTTTTGACCCCCCCCCGTCCCTGTCACACATTGTCACCATTGTGATACCCCCGTTGACGTCACATATTTTGCAATTTCGACCCCCCCCCCCCTTATGGTGTGACGTAATGTATAGATGGCCCCTTACTTTGTCTCGGTGAGCCGCAAACGGTGATTAGCTGTCAATGGATCACAGTGGATCCGAGGAACTGGCTATTTTAGGAACCAGTTCCTATCGGATTTATAAAATGTTCACAAACACTCAAACCGGGCGAAGCCGAAGTAAAAGCCGCCCGCAGGGCCTATCTAGCAGCAGAAACCTGCAGAGCGGGTTTTTAACTGCTAGTAAATAATTCATTTTTATATTTAAAAAAACAAAATTTTCAAAAAATGTTATTTTCCTAAAATAATTAAATTAGCGCCCTCTCTAGAGGAGATTATTTTTATGTTATCGCCTGAAATTTGAATTCGAGGCCAAACTTAATATTTAAAAAATCCAACAAATGTTAATATTAAAAAAAAAAACGCAAATGCTTTGTGCAGCATTTTATTATCTTTGAGTAAGTAGCTTAGTAGGTCTTCTGCAAGACCTGTTGGCCTGCACAAAAATATAACTATGTTCTTATAACTATATACCCGGCATGCGTTGCTATGTCATTTAATAAAGCTCCCTGTGTGTCCTTCCCATTCGTCCCGTTCCCCTGTGCAGTTAAACGTATCTGCTACTTCCGAGAAAGTATTGCCAACTGCAGGCAATCTAGGTACACGTGAGTATCCAAATGACTCAGTCCTGATATCAGTCCTCAGTCCCTTGCACGATGATGTCGTTTCTCACCCGGCATGCCGCTTAAAGTCTCGAAAACCCTTCTGGACGGAAGGAGAAAGACTCCTTCGAACACCTCCCACCCCAGAAGATAGGTGGAAGCTTGAGTGGCAATCAGCCAACGTCAAAAACGCACATCTCTTGCAAGACCCCACTGAGAGACAGCCTGGGTTCTCATTGCCTCGCAAACTCTGGACTGCCATCAATAGGATAAGGTCCTCCCATAGCCGTTGTGCTCACATGATGCATAGATGGGGCCTTAAAGAGTCGGCGACGTGTGAATGCGGTGCGGTGCAGACCACCGAACATGTGGTCAACGAATGCCCGCTCCATTCATTCCCCGGCGGGATTGATGAGGTCCACAGGGCAACGCCTGAGGCCCTAGACTGGCTCGCAGACCTAGATGTCCCCCTCTGACCCCCCACCATACGAAAGAAGAAGAAGAAGAAGTCCTGATGTTTTTGGTAACACTTAAAAATAATTTTAGATCGAGTAGTTCGTGTTTGTATATGGAAAGTAATTCGTAATTAGGCTTAGTAAATTATAAAATAACGCCGCCCCTGGAACTATTCATCACCTCTGCCTTAGGTAACTCCAAGCGATTTGCTACGTTTGGTGACTTTGCAGGGGTTCCAGGGTTCATAGGGTAAGATTCGTCCGAGTCTTGGCGGTGGATGCATCTGTCCACCAGCTCCGCGATAGGCCAGATCTGGAGACGCTGGTTGAGAGAGACCTTTTGATCTCTCCAGGAGGACATTCTCGGAATATCGCCTTCCATCGAATTGGGAGGGATGAATTCCTGCATCCGATCAGTCCTGGCCGAATTGACCCCAGATTCCTACCCACCTCTCATATCCTTTTCCTTCCCAAAACTTCCTCTCCTATCCTTTCCCTAAAAATACCCTCCTCACAGCATCCCCAAAGATGACATAGGCCCTGAGGGAATTATTTTTCCTCATGGCCTCCTGTGTGGAGCTAATGTTAAAAAAAAGTTTTTTTTTTTTTTAATTTTCTTTATTCATTGCATATTATGGTTACATTATTTGTGGGTTTTTCGACCGCCATGCTAGGCTGATGCCCGTGTTACGGTGGTCGAATTGTTAAGAGAATACGAAAAGATAATTTTGTAGTCTTAATTTTTTTTTTTTAAATAATATTTGAACGTGGTTTTCATCCGAGCAACCGTCTAAGTTACAAATAAATTCTTTAGAACTTTGTTATCATTTATAAAGATAGCTGCCAAAAATGTGGGAAAAATTAGTTGAGGATAATATTTGTTAATTATGAATTTGACATTTTTTTTTTGTTTTTTTTTTTTATTATTTATTAAATTGAATATAATTACATCTAATACAATATAAGATATGGGTAGTCCCACAAAACTGTGACAGATCGGCTTGTCTGTAGGTTCTACCAAAATATAATAGGTCCAATAGTCCCAATTACCGAGTTGGTTAAGGCGCTGTACCGGTAAGACAAGAGATCCTGGGTTCGATTCCCAGTAGCGACCATTAGCTTTTTATTTTTCTGTTACTTTATTTATTTTTATAATTATTCCAATTACACTACAATTTACTTACCATATCACCATTTAGGCAGGTGACTCTTCAATAATAGAGAAGCACAGCAGCCAACGAAACATACTTCTCTTTGCTTTCAGTGTTTAAGTCGCGTAGCTTCCACAGGAAAACCAAAATAACCACATAAAAAGACCAGTGTTAGAACTGTATTGACATATGGATGTGAGGCGCTGACACTGACGGTGAAGATGGTTGAAATGCTGGATACTTTTGAAAAAAAAAGTTCTGAGAAGAATATGTGGACCCGTGAAAGAGGGCGAACAGTGGCGCATCCGGCATAACAAAGAACTGTATGTTATATGTCAGGCCCCTAGCATCTCAGGCTAAATGAGACTCCTCAGGTTGAGATGGGCTGGGCATGTACAGATAATGCTGGATACACGTGTCCCAAAAAGAATTTTTCCTGGACTCCCAGATGGAAGAGAAAATTGGAAAGACCCAGACTGAGGTGGGAAGAAGAGGTAAGAACCCAGAGCTCGATATGGGCTGTAGCGCCATCGGAGAGAGAGAGAGACTCTTCAATAATAGTTTTAAGGCGTATAAAGAACAGTCTAACTAACTAACTAACCATCACGCCATTTCCCCGCAGGGGTAGGCAGAGAGGGCGGACCGCCAAATATCCCGGTCTTGGCACACATTCCTTGCCTTGTTTACATTCATACAACGTCTCATACATGATTTTCCATTATTCTTACTCTTGAAATGGCCCGACTCTAGTATCTGATTCACTTGGTCGTGCCATGTCTTTCTTGGGCGTCTTCTACCATTCACGTTTGCGTCATATATTCTCCTTACACTCCTTTCCTCGTTCATTCGCTCTACATGCCCAAACCATCGCAGAGTCCCTTTCTTAATCTTACACATCACGCTTACATCAGCCTTGCATTCTTTGCGGATCTCCACGATTTTCACACGATCGTACATGGTTTTACCACATATTCGTCTCACGGATCTCATTTCTACAGCATTCAGTCTACTTTCATCCTTCCTTTGCCAGTTCCATGCCTCACTGCCATACATCAGGGTAGGTACCAGCACTCCATTATGGACGACTAGCTTCACTTCTTTGGACAGTTTTTTGTTGGTGCCAACGGCGTACAGTCCTCCATCAATAGAATTACCTGAATTCACCCTTCTTTCAAAATCTCTATCAGCCTTCCCATCTCTCTTAAATATACTTCCCAAATAAACAAACTCATCCACACTTACATCCAAATGGTTTGCAAGTAAATTTAACAGCCCCACTCTCCTCGTCATGCTATGCTTTTCCAGGACGTCTGTTCTGCCGTTCGGTACTTTAAAAAAATCATGATGTCGACTCCGACTGTAATGTTCTGGTACATATAAATCATAGCATCCCGAAAGAAATGGGCTATCGATGAAATTGTTCTAAATTTTGAAAGACAGAATGGCAAGATTTGCTTTCCGTCTAGTTTCTAGACTCACAGAATCAGTTTCTTCTTGTAAATCAATATGGAGCATGAACCTTGGATAGGTTCTTGGCCGTTAGACTTGTTCTGTTTGAAGCTTTGTTAAGATTTATTTGTACTTTCTTCTTCTTCAATGATCTATTACATTGAAATATATAACCTTCAAAGTTATTGCAATAAAATTTAATATTCATTTAGACCTTTAGAAAAAGGCAATAGGTGTCCATACAAGTAAAATTTATCCTAGATACTGTTTGGTTACAAATAAATTCGAAATAACTTTGTGATCGTTTATTAATATTTGAATTACTTTATTGGTAAACAATATAATTTTGTAAAATTGGTGAATCCATAGGCATTTGGAGCAAATCTTTTTCCAGATATGTCTTCCTTGGTGTCTGAAATTGGTCAGGCCTGGACTGAAAAAGAATATAAAACATTAATAAAATTTTCAGATAATTCAATTTTTTATTATTAGTCCAGTCTGGTTCAGCACCTGTTAAAAATATATTTTTATCTTTGAACACTTTATACATGTTATTAAATTAATTAACGAGATATACTCGATCGGCCACTCCTAATCCCAGAAAAGCAATGCCCGTTTATTCAAACTCGTGCACACACATTTTTTCATTCTTGCAATTCTATCTCATTCATCCAAACTCACGTACAGCACACTTATTATAATATTATATCCATTCTGGAATATTAAAAATTTAAGTGAGTTAGGCATCCACCGTGATATTATGTTATGGAATGGAAGCATGAACGCTTATATTGAAGAACTGACAATGCAACTTGAAGCATTCGAGACGTGGATCTACAGAAGAATACTAAAAATGAGCTGGATGGACAGAGTTGCGAATGAAGATTTTATGAACAAAGAAAACAAAGTTATTAAAACAATAAAAATCCGTTAACTTCAATATCTAGGACATGTGATTAGACATCCAGAGAAGTGCGAGATCTTCCATCTCATAATGCAGGGAAAGATTGCCGGAAGACGGGACCCTGGAAGAAGGAGAACCTCATGGCTGAAGAACCTCTAATTTCCTGTCGCTCGGCGGGCACCCTCTCCCTTCAGCTGGCATTATTGAATGGTAGCGGCATTTTTTTTTTTTTTTCATTTACTAGATTCTTATGTATCTTGAGGAGATGAATCATTTAAATTTACTGAATTTAAAGTTAATGTTCTTTATACAAATAGAACGGCGTCATATGCGCCTTGCAATTTTTACCTCATGTGGGTATTTAAAAATAGTACCTGGCTATTATAGACTTAGAGGTCATGTATTTTGTCGGTAGGGAAAAATTGTTATGTAAAAACCCTACTAAAATTGCATGTTTTGCATAGCTCAACAAAGCAACCGGCATCAAGCAAGGGGAAATATATACATACGTGTGTGTTTGTGTTATGTTGGGAGTGGGAAGGAGTCGGTCATGTCCTTTTATTTGGAGCTCTTCCGCATTTGCCTTTGGGAATAAGGAAACCATGAAAAACCTTATCCGGGAGGAGTCGGCCGACAGTCAACGTGAAACTGTGCGGCCTTCAGTGATTTCAGTAGATAAAATCCTGCATTTTGTGGTGATGGGTGTGGGTGTCTGTTTTAATGTGATATATACTTTATGGGAATTTTTAGGATAAACTTACATACATATAGATAAAATAAATATTATTATATAAATATATACATAGATATATAGACATAAGTTGTGGGGAGGGGTCTGGTGGTTGGGAATACCTACCGATCGCTCAGTCATCCGCGTCTGATTCAGGATTGTGCCAAATGTGATTAAGGTCCATCAGAATATGTTTGGGTAGTCTGTGTTTGTACCTGAAAGGGAGATCGCTAGGTGCATTGTATTGACCGATTTCTCTGATGAGTTTATTTTTACTATGTTGAAGTGACTTGTAAAATCGGTCGGTCAGTCTGTGTGTGTATTCAAATAAGGTCGGTATTTCTTCTCTTGCATGTAGTTTTTTCAAGTTTGTTCTGAGTCTTGTGTTGTACGTGATTTTAATGCAGAGATTTTGTAAAGTCTGTAGTTTTGTGTGGTCAGAGTGGGAGATGCTGCCCCACACGGGGATAGCATGAGTCAGTACCGGTCGAATGAGCGAGTAGTAGATCAGGAGTTTGGTTTTGGGAAGTAGCGGACTTCTTCTGTTGAAGATTGGCTTCATCGCGCCGACTGCCTTTCTGGCTTTTACGTGCATCTTGGCTACGTGAGATTTCCAGTTGAGACGTGAGTCCATTGTGAGGCCCAGGTAGACGACCTCGTCTTTCCATTCTAGGACGTGTCCTCCCATTTCGATGTTGACGTCTGGTGTTCTTATTTTATTTTTCCTCGAGTACATAATGACTTCGGTCTTCGCCTCGTTTAGTTTGAGGCGCCATTTTCTGTAGAACTCTACGAGTGTGTCGAGCGCCCTCTGTAGGTATATGGCTGCCATGTCTGCTTGCGTCGAGGAAACGTAAAGTTTGACGTCGTCTGCATAGATGGAAAGGTTGCATCTCTCGTCATGGGGGATGTCGTGCGTGAAGATGTTGAAGAGGTGAGGTCCCAGTAGACTTCCCTGAGGCACGCCTTTTGGAATCTCACGTAGTGTCGACAGCGCGTTCCTGATGAAGACTTGGAAGGATCTGTTCTTGAGGTATTCTTTTATCACTCTCGTTAGGTATATGGGCGTGTTCAGTCTGTGAAGTTTGTGCAGAAGCCCTTTTATCCAGACGGTGTCAAATGCCTTTTGCAAGTCTAGCAATGCAGCGGCGGTGTAGCGATTTTCGTTGAATCTTCTCGCGATGAATTCCGCTACTCTGGATAGCTGATGGGTGGTGGAATGCCTTTTCCTGAATCCGAATTGTTCGTCTGGCAAAGTGTCTTCGTGGTGTGGTAGGAGTCTGTTGAGAATCACCTGTTCAAATACCTTGCTCAGGGTGGAGAGTAGGCTAATCGGCCGATAGTTTGTCGGCTGCTTCTTGTCCTTATTTGGCTTGGAGAAGGGCAGCACGGTCGCCGTTTTCCAGATCTCAGGGAAATGTCCAATGGTAAGGCAGGCATTGAACAGTTTGGTGATGAAGATGATGGCTTTCTGGGGTAGATGTTTCAGTAGGATGTTATGTATTTGATCGCTTCCCGGCGCCTTATTTGTTTTCAATCGCCTGATAATGACGGCTACTTCGCTCGGTGTGCTGAAGTGGATGTCGGCGGCGTTCGTCTGCTCGGCTTGTTCGAGGTTTCGTAGAGACTCTTCTACTAGTCGATCCGTTTCCGGGTCGGATAGGCCGTCCGTGGCTGCGTAGGCTCTCTCGAATCCATCGGCGAGCGCGTTTGCTTTTTCTTCGAGTGAAAGTGCCAGCCCTGATCCGTCTAGCTTCTCTAGCGGGGGAATCGCGTGATCCTCGTGTCTCAGCGCTTTTGCCATTTTCCATAGGCTGTTGTCCTTTGGCGTGAGTGACGTAACTTTCTTCGTCCAAATTTCGCGTCTGAGGTCGGTGATCTCTTGCTTGATTTCCCGCTGTAGTGTGTTGTAGGCCGTTTTGAAGTAGCCGTCGCGCGTGTGATGGTAGATGCGTCGCAGGCGATTTTTCTCCTTAATGAGCGATAAGACGTACTCGGGAAGCTTGATCGTGTATGTCTGTTCGTCTTTGAGGGGGATGAAGGTGTCTTGTGCTAATTGGATGATCTCGGTCAGAGTGCTTGCGGCTTCGTCGATCTCTTCCTTTGAGCGCAGGGTTGCCGATGTTAGATGTATTCGTTCGTTAATTTCTTTTTTGAATCCTTCCCAGTCGGCGTCCTTGTAGTTTCGCCGCTTTCTGGGGCTCCTTGAAGTCGTTCCTCCTATACTGAAGCTCACGGGCAGGTGGTCCGACGACAGTTCGTCCAGCGTGCGCAATGGCGAGATGGTCTTGGCGTTCTTCTCAAGTACGATATCCAGAGTACTTGGGAAAGTTGGTTTGTCCGGCGCCATTATCGTGTAGTTGTGCGTCTGCATATGTGAAAAGAGCGTTTTCCCATTCGCGTTGCCTCTGTAGTTGTTCCAATAATTGTGCTTGGCGTTCAGATCTCCTCCTAAGATGACAATAGGGCGCAAATTAAGTAATTTATCGAGATCTTCTCTTACCAGTAGGTTGGGATGGTTGCAGTAGGCGGCGATGATGGTATGCGCTCTATACTCTATGGTGACTTCGATAATCGTGGCTTCAGTATGCTTCAACTTCGGAGTAGGGATTCTTGTAGATGAGATGGTCTGACGAACGAATATGGCGGTGCCTCCGCCTGCGCCCTCCGGTCGGTCGTTTCGGTGTACTTCGAAGCCGGGCACTCTTAGGGGAATGTCGGGTTTGAGATGAGTTTCTGTAATGAGAAAAATGTCAATGTTAGTATTGTTTGCCAGAGCGAGCAATTCGTCAATTTTAAAACGGATGCTGTGGGCATTCCACAGGAGGACGTTCACCATCTGGGGATCAGACATTGATGGTGGACGTGATAATATTCATGAGAATCACAGCCTTCTCAAGCTCGTTGTTGCAAACGGCCAGTTGGGGTCGCACGCGGATCAGTCCCTGGAGCAGGGCCATCATTAGTGCGGCGTCATCATCTGCGGCGGTTGCCTCTCTTGCGGGCTGCTGTGTTTGGGGCTGCGAGCGGGGCTGCGAGCGGGGCTGCGATCGGGGCTGCTCTTGGTGCTGCTCTTGGTGCTGCTCTTGGTGCTGCTCCTCGTGATGTTGGGGGCCTGAGGATCCTCCGGCTACATGGGCCCAGGTGCGTCCATCATTCCTCGTCGTCTGATGCGCATGAGGATGTGTCCGGCTTCCTGGCGCCTCTCGCCGGGGTTGTCGCTGGTGTTGTTGGATCGCGGCAACGTATGCCACCCTCTTTGGGCAACCCCTGTAGTTGGCGGGATGGGGGCCCCCGCAGTTGCAGCACGCGGCGGGCTCGTCCCTGGTGGTCTTGGGGCACTCGGCAGAGGCGTGCTCCACTAGGCATTTCACACACCTCGCGGTGTGTGAGCAGTTGCGGGACCCGTGCCCGAAGTTCTGGCAGCGGTAGCACTGTGTCCCGTGCTGCAGGTGGTTGCTGCGGTGTTTTTGCAGGCGGATCCTGCAGTGGCAGAGGTACTTTACTGCCGCCCTCATCTGGCCCATGTTCACTTCCTTATTGAAGGTGGCCAGGTACATCGGGTACTCTGCTGCGGCGGTCGTCATCCTGGCGACCTTCACCGGGGGGAAACCTTGTTCCGTGAGGTCCGCCGCAATCTCCTCCGTCTCGATGTTTGGCAGGCCCTTGATGACCGCCTTTTTCAGTTTTTCCGCCTCTGCCGTGTACGTGTGAAAGCCGCGTGCTTCCGCTCGCAGCCCGTTGGTGAGGGCGCGGTGGTCCGCCATGCTCTGTAGGAGGATGTTTACCTTCCCGCCTGGTCGATATTGGATTTTAAAATTTTGGTTCCCGATGTGGCCCTGCACCGCTGTGGTGACCTGCCCGTGTGAGAGTGTCCCCAGGGTCATCACTACCGGGGGAACACGGTCCTTCCTGGCGGCGCTCGTGGTACCTGTGGAAGAGTAAGAAAAGTTATTAATATTTTGGCGCTTTGGTTGCGACGCGCCGCCGCCTTCTGTTACTTCAGGTAAGTTACCAAACCGGTTGCCGATTACAACCGGTTTCGATTGCTGCGGTGAAAGGGGCCTCTTCACTGTGTTGGTCGGCCTAGTCCATCCTTCTTCCTGGCGGGTCGTCTCCATCTCCTGGGCGGGATGCTGGAATCTGGGGGGGGGGGACGTAGCCCGAGGCTGGGCCTACTGGGGGGCGGCTTGGTCCGGCTGCTGGGGGGGCGGTCTCGGGCATCTTAGGGGGCGGTAGGGGGATGGCTGCCGGCTTTGTCCTCGGGTCAGCGGGATGGGGCTGCAGTGGCTGTTCTGGCTGGGGATTGGGGACTTTGATTGTCCCAGTCTTGGTCCGGTATTGTCGGGTGGAGTCCTCTGGGTAGGTGGAAAAGAGCCGCGCGGGAAACATTCGCGCGGCAGGCGTCCGGTATTTCCTTTTTAAAATGGTGGGGGTTGTCTTGTAGTCGTCGGGTCTCGGTGGTGCCAGGTCGTCCTTCTTCTTCTTGTGCCTTAAGAAAGGCAGTTGGCGGCGCGAGCGCCTAGGTGAGTAGCTGGTGTCTGGCCGTGTGAACACAAGCCAGACAGAGCGGTTCGGGAGCGAAAAAGGGTGTTGTCTCAAAAGCGACTGTCGCGGGCGGCAGTCACTCCAGTCCTTCAATGGTAGCGGCAGCGGGCGAGGCCCTAGCTATATACGTAGACTGCCGTACCGTTTCCCCCTCCGCTCCCCGCTTCATGCCGCGGACGGGCGCCCTACCACACAGCCGACCAATCCGAACACAGATAATCATTTGGTCGGTAGTGTGGTAACTTATGTTTTGATAATTGTATGTGTAATGTTTATGTTTTGATTTACAGGAGTTTGGCATATAATTTGGCTTAATAAATGATAATGAAAAGCACGCCGAACTCCACTTTGCATTATTAGAAATTATGAAATATTGTAAATCTAGTTATAAGTTACATATGTTGAAATCCCCTAAAAATTGTAGGGCCGGAGACCCACGGAAATTTTTGTATTTGTATTTCTTGATTTTAATAAACATGCTAGAAAGAGATGGTTTTGGTCAGCAGAGAGAACACAGATAAAAAGGTGGCCCCAAAGGTCAAAACGCCCGCCACGAGAATTGTGGCGGGCGTTATTACGACCTACAAAACATTACATTGAACGAATAGGGCCGAACCGAATCCTCCACTCGGTCGAGGAGGATTTTGGAATAAATAGCGGTGCATCCCCGGAACCAGGGCACTCTAGTATTCATTCGCTCGCCGACACTGCTACCAGCAACACCTACAGCCCACTCGCTCTCCTGACCAGTGAAATACCCAGTGTTTTGTGCTTAGCAACAGTTCGCAGAATTCATCGCTAGTGCCCGCTACTAACCCGGACGGCCGGATTCTCGGAATTCCCCATCATTAAGTGTTTAAACTTCGCTCAGTGCATTCTTGCATTTAAAACATTTTTAACTAATAACCGATCACAGACAATTTAAGTGTTTAGTTTTATTGACTATTTATTCAGTGACTTTGAACTTTCGTGCCGTGACCCCAGTGTTTGTTACCAGAGTGCGTTCCGCTCGAAAGAAGAGTACAGCCATCACTCGCCACCAGACACCTGCGTCCCATGAAACCAGCGCTGAAAAATTTCACCACCCGACCAGCAACGCACCCCAAAACTGTAAGTTCTTTTGACTTTTTGTTGAATTGGCATACAGATTCCTCCAAGTGTTAAAATCATTTATTCAATTTTATCCTCCAATCATTTACCACCGTCTTTTTTCTAAATTATCATACCTTCTTTCTTATTTCATTTAAATTTTATTTTTCAACCTTTGAACAACTCTCTCTCCTACCCGTCTTAAATACTAAATCATGGCCAGCCCCAACCCCATCGAAGAAACCGAATTGTTAGATCTAGAACTTCTTACCTCGCAGTACGTCCTGTACTTGCCGATATGTCTGTAGAATCATCAAAAGGGATCACGTCAACGGAACTAGGATTTACGGGATCCCCGCAAAATGTCTACATAGGTGACCATCTCACGAGTATGAATAAACATCTATTCTACCGCGCAAGGCTTCTCGCCAAAGAAAAAGGTTATAGATTCGTCTGGACAAAAAACTGCCTAATTTACGCTCGACGAAATACGACGACAGCACCCATCATTATCTCAAAGGAAGCAGATTTGAAGAAAATGGACCGCGAGCCTCCAGCCACAGGACCCAACAGAGTAGATGCAGAAAGTTCTCAGCTGAGCCAAGCCTCCAGATAAGGCCTTTTAAAATTACTACATTTCTTTATACTTATTTCATTTTAATTATTTTTATATTTTCATCTCACTTAGAATGTACCCTTCCCTCCCTTATCCCCCACGCCTACCCTATGGATCTATTCACTCTAATACATTTCTTAGTTCCATTCATTCTAACACACTTTTTAGCTTTTGTACAATTTTCTAGCATTTTTTGTAAAATTCTTTGGGAATTTCATAAAAATAAACACAAATCCGTCAATAATAAAATTCGAACATCGACACAAATTCACTTCAATTCCGCACTTAATCATAGATTCGCACGGTTTAACCAATGTCTTTAAATATCTATTACCAAAATGTGAGAGGGTTACGCACTAAAACTGACAAGTTATTGGTGGCTGTTCGGTCCAACGAATATGATGTTATCGCTCTGTCTGAATCATGGCTCGTTGATGGCATCCGCAACGAAGAGCTATTTGATGATCGCTACGATGTACACCGCCGAGATCGGGACTACACTCGCACGGGCCAACGCTTGAGCGGGGGTGTCTTAGTCGCTGTTCGTCGTGAGCTGGTACCTCGCGAGCGTCCAGGGTGGCACTCACAAGCTGAGGACGTCTGGATAACATTAGAATCCAGGGGATCCAAACACACAAATCTCCACATATGTTGTGTTTACCTCCCTAAAGGACCAACATATCGTGAAAATATGGAAAGCTTCCTCACACAAATTTCTGCACTTACGTTGCAATTCCCCACAGACAAATTCATTATCCTAGGTGACTTTAACCTCACTGACATTTCATGGAATAAGTCTCTCAATAATACGTCATTTATACCCAGTGATCGCTTATCGCCTGTTAGTACATCATTTATTGACTGCATGCATTTTTCGGGATTGTATCAATGTAATGGAATTCCAAATACCAACGGTCACTTTCTTGACCTCGTTCTATGTAATGACCTGGTACCGGTCTCTGCTTGTGATGAACCATTAATTTTAGAAGACCCTCATCACACCTCCTTAATAATGGAAGTTTTATTCTCTGAACCCGCTCCACTAGTGGAAGAGCCTAGAAGGTCTTACATCTATAAGCGCGGTGATTACGACCAAATTAACACATCTCTCGACCAGGTAAACTGGCACGAGCTACTTTCGTTTGGTGACGTGAACGCAGCATTAAATAAATTCTACTCACAATTAAATCATCTTATAGACGCCCATATTCCTATGAAATTATGTAGGAATTCGAAATACCCGCCATGGTATAACTCTGCCCTTATCAAATTAACAACAGAAAAATATAAATACTTTAAAAAGTTCAAGACATATAAAAACCCTTCTGACTATGCCACTTTCTCTCTACTAAGATCACGTCACAAAAAACTTAACTGGGAATGCCATAATAAATACTTACTTAAAATAGAACATGACATATCCTCCGACCCAAAAAAAATATGGAATTACATTAAGTCAAACTCCAAATCCCATGGCGTTCCGAATACCATGATGTTCAAAGACGTAAAAGCTGAAAATGGATCTGATATCTGCAACTTATTCTCTAAATATTTCACTTCAGTCTACAATAATAATGCTCGGATTAACCAGATCCTGCCAGACTACACCAGTGAGCCCTGTATTGCTAGCATTCATAATATTGA
Organism: Limnephilus rhombicus; assembly: GCA_929108145.2. Classification (NCBI taxonomy): domain Eukaryota; kingdom Metazoa; phylum Arthropoda; class Insecta; order Trichoptera; family Limnephilidae; genus Limnephilus; species Limnephilus rhombicus. The sequence goes on from OV815296.1 coordinate 4,600,510, forward strand.
AATCAACCAGCATCACATACAGAAACAACTTGAAAATTTAGATCCCAATAAAAGCGCAGGCCCAGATACAATTCCCCCTTTCTTCATAATCAAATGTGCGCGCAGCCTTTCTAAACCGTTATTCATAATTTTTAGTCGCTCCCTTAATGAGGGAATCGTGCCAAACACTTGGAAAACTGCATTTGTAACTCCCGTTTTCAAGAACGGCCAAAAATCTGACGTTGAAAATTATAGGCCCATATCAAAGCTCTGCATTTTCAGTAAGGTTTTCGAAAAAATTGTGTACGACCAGATGTTTACAGCCTTGAGATCGTCACTTAACAACAATCAGCATGGATTTATGAAAGGAAAATCTACTACCACTAACCTAACGGCATTTGTCGAAATCTTACAAGACAATATGGACCAACGCGTACAGGTAGATGCAATATATACAGATTATAGCAAAGCCTTTGATTTAGTAATCCATGATGTTTTGTTGACTAAACTTTCACTAATCGGCGTACACGGAGATCTCCTCAGATGGTTCTCGTCGTATTTGAAAAATCGCAGCCAAGCAGTAGTCGTCGGTGGCTATAAATCGAATTGGGTAACCGTACCGTCAGGAGTACCCCAAGGGTCATTATTGGGACCATTGCTCTTCAATATATACATTAATGACATTGGAAAATGTTTTCTCCACTCCAGAACGTTACTATACGCAGACGACATGAAAATATTCTCTCCTGTTACAAGTATCAATGACTGTACTCGCGTACAAGAAGATTTAAATCGCCTAAATAGCTACTGCACACAACACAACCTTCAAATAAATGTTAAAAAATGCGGCGTCATCAGCTTTACCCGAAACAAAAATCCCATTTCGTTTGATTATTCCCTTAACGGCACAATACTTAGAAAAATGGTGGAGGCCAAAGATCTGGGAGTAGTGCTAGACCCAAAATTACTTTTTGACCGACACATCGAATCCATAGTTGCAAAAGCTTCCAAGGTACTTGGCTTCATACTCAGAATCTGCAAACACTTTAAAAAGGTAATCACTATGAAAATGCTGTACTTTGCGTATGTACGCAGTTCTCTGGAGTACGCCTCTCAAGTCTGGAATCCCAGGTACACAACATACATAGAAAGGATTGAGAAAATACAAAATCGTTTTCTACGATACCTTGATTTTCGGGGATATCGTCCTCATCTAAGTTATGTGGAGTCAGCCACGTTTTTCAAAATCTCGTCACTAGAAAATCGTAGAAATTCTGCAGACGTAATATTCTTGCAAAAGATAGCCACCTCTGCGATAGATTGCCCGGAATTACTTGAAAGAATTCAATTAAGAGTGCCCACCAGACAAACTAGACTAAATCACACACTTAACACACCTCGATGCAATACTAACTCTAAACAAAACACATTCATTAACCGCGTTTCACACTTTTTTAACAATTCATACAATGAATTCGACTTATTCAACACAGCACCCCAAATTCTAAAAAAAATAAACAATAAATAACTTCTAAACATATACAAACTATTATACTCCTATACAAATAACTTATTCACTCCTAGATTAGATCCGTCCCCTTCCCCTCCCGCCCACCATCCCATCCCAATAAGCTATTACAACTATTATAACTTTTATAACTTTTTAATCTCTCTAATTAATACACACCAGTGAAAACCTATTATTGGTTCAATAACATATACATATGTAAATACACCTAAGTAAATAATGTAACTGTTGGTTTTCCAAATAAAATAAAATAAAATAAAATAGAAGAAAAAATTCACGTGTGTAATTTGACACATCGTCAATTTTCAAATGCACGCAATTCTCCTCCCGCTCAAACCTCCCCTAGTAACTCGCCGCAACCAGGCAACGTCACCCCCACCAACTGCGTCATTCCCCCACCCCACCCAATCTTTACCACACCCTCAACCTCTGGCAGACCTCAAGTTTCCCCCATTAATAGCGGCCGCAAGAGACTCACTTCCTTCTCCTCCCACCCAAGCGACTACTCGGATACTTCGGAGGCCGAGGACTCAAATTCTGAGTACTCGACCTCCGAATCAGCCGCAGAAAGTGCTGAAGATATGGCATGGGAGGATGTGAAAATCTCCCGTAAACGTACCCGTGACAGGAAATCACCAAACTCATCACCGTCAAAAAATCCCGACCCATCTTCCCCCTCCAAAAAAAGACAGACCCTCAGCTTAAATGTTGAGGCTGTCAAAACCACCCCTCCCTCCCCCCAAACTACCAATCCATCAACTCCCCGACCCTCCACCCCTCCCCCGAGCTCTCCCATCCCCCAATCTACGCCCCAAGTAGTTGTCACGACTCACAGAATTCCTCCAGTGGTGCTCCACTCGAAAAACGGATGGGCAGCACTGGACAAAATATTGTCAGACAAGGGGATTGATTACTACGCAAAAAATCAATCCAAATACCTAAATATCCATCCCAAAACTCCCAGAGATCACCACCGCATCACAAATATCCTTAATGAAAAAAATATCAACCATCACTCCTACAAACTCCCCGAGGACAAGCCGCTGAGGGTCGTTCTCAGGGGAATTCCTGAACAAATCACAAGTCAGGAAATAAGCGACGTCCTAGGCCTTTCATACCCCGTCCTTTCAGTCCACCGAATGCGAACGGGCCCAAATCGCCGTGAGATTCCATTAATGCTCGTAAATTTTAAAAAAAACTGAAGAAGCTAAAAAAATATTTACCGAACTTACTCAAATCCTTCATCTTAAAATTACCGTCGAAACCCAACGTAGAAGACTGACAGTAGGACAGTGCCACCGGTGTCAATCCCACGGCCATTCATCATCGTGCTGCAACGCATCTCCGCGCTGCGTCAAATGCGGTGAAAATCACGCGACCAGCACCTGCATAAAAACGCCCAATACCCCAGCCAAATGCGCACTTTGCGCAGGCCCCCACCCGGCAAATTACCAGGGTTGTCCCGAACGCCCAGCCCCCCGTTTTTCAAACCGTTTCAGATTTGTAAATTCCCAATACATCCGCCCCCTGATGCAAAATCCCATTAACAAACCAAACGCCTGGCCTCGCCCCAACTTCACAAACTTTAACTCCCAACAATACCGCCTAGAAAGGCCCATCATCACCCAAACCAACGAACCACAACTCCAAACAAACTCCCCCATCGCCTCAACAGCAGTTCCTACCCCCCCTCCCGTCTCCCACGTCACCTACCCACCTCTACCCCAACCCACTGAAATACCCACAAGGTCACAAAACACCCTCCCACCCCCACCCCCACCCTCGACCCAAACTCTCCCAGTCGAACTTATCTCAGCGCTCAAAAGCGCAGCCGCTCAACTCAAAACAGCTATGAAGATGAACTCCAGACTGCTCACCTACGTCGAGACTCTCCTAAACTCCATCCCCCAATAGATTTAAAACAAAAATTTATGTTTATTAGTCAAATCTTTCCAACAACCTTTAAAATCATTTAAAATGTCCAGAATAACTAGAAAACCAGTAAACCTTCAAGCTGCATACTGGAATGCAGACGGTAAAATAAAAGATTTCCGAGGTGAAATCCATCAATTTCTAATGGATTTTAACCTCGATGTTCTCCTAATTAATGAAACCTGGCTAAAACCCAGCGTAAGTATTAAATTTCCGAACTATATAACTTACCGCACCGACCGCACCCATACCTCTGGCGGTGGCACCGCGATTATCGTAAAATACTCCATAGATCACTGCATTACAAATAGCCCTTCAAATGAAAACATCGAAACTACTTCAATCGTCATAAATACTCTTAATAACGGCCCAATTAAACTCATATCGGCCTGCTCCCCCCCCAAAAGAAAACTTACTGCTCCGGACCTTGATAAACTTTTAGACAGCCCTTTACCAACAATAATTGCAGGCGATTTAAATTCTAAACATGGTTCCTGGTCGTCAAGGAACACTAACATCAAGGGTACGTTCCTTGCAAATTACGTCGCCGAAAAATCTCTAATCGTATCCGCCCCTGATATTCCTACTTTTTTCCCCAAAAACGCAAATCACAACCCCGACGTCTTAGATATAATTATTATGAAAAACTGCCCTCTTCTGTACACCCTCCAAACCGTTAAAAAATTATCATCCGACCACGACCCAGTTCTGTTATTTCTATCCGACGGCTCCCTACCCTCAGTACCATCTCACAGACCCACGCGTAAAAAAATTCAATGGCAAAAGCTCCCCAAACTCTTAGAATCAGTAAGAATCCAAACATCAATTAAAAACGAAGATAGCCTCAATTTAGCAACAAAAAATTTCACCAACGACATTAAATCAGCCGTAGATCTTGCCACCGTCGAGGTCGCGAATGATAAACACAGACCTGACCTTCCCGCAGAATTAAAAGAACTAACAAGAGAGAAAAACTTCGCCCGAAAGGAATGGCAAAGATTCTCAAACCCGATCGATCGTATACGTATGAATCGCCTCTCTCACCAGGTAAAAGTCGAACTCCAAAAATACAGAGATGAGCAGTGGCACGACTTTATCTCCACTCTAGACGACGACAGATCAGCCTTTTGGAAACTCTCTAAAGCCCTTAGAAAACCCCCGACCAAAATAAGTCCCCTTACGGGCCCAAAAGGCACAGTTTATTCCTCTAGAGACAAAGCCGAGACTTTTGCAGACAGTCTCGAAGAACAATTTTCCCCGACCACGACCTACGATGACCCCCAATTCGTTTCAACGGTAGAATCAAAAGTCTCATCCCTTCTGACCGAAATACCAACAGACAATCCAATCCCGTTTACAACCCTCAGGAAATCTCTAAAATCATAAAAACCCTCAAGACAAAAAAATCTCCTGGTCCTGACTTAATCTCAAATAAAATATTAAAATACCTCCCCTCCAAAGCCATCTGCGCTCTTACAGCCATATGTAACGCATCCTTCAGACTTCATTTATTTCCACAAGACTACAAATTAGCAGACGTTATACTCATCCCCAAACCTGGAAAAGACCCCCTTCAGGCCATAAACCACAGACCGATTAGCCTGCTTCCCAGTGCAGGAAAAATACTTGAAAAATTAATCCTCGCCAGACTGAAAAAAATTGTCGACGAACTTAAACTCATTCCCGACTTTCAACACGGCTTTCGATCGGGCCACTCTACTCTCCACCAACTTCTGCGGGTCGTCGATCAAATAACAAACGGTTTCAACCTTCGCCAACACACAGTAGTCCTCTCCCTAGACGTCTGCAAAGCATTCGACAAAGTCTGGCACAGAGGTCTCATTTATAAAATGTTCCTCCTCGGTATCCCCCTATCAATGCTTCAACTTATAGCACACTTTATTAAAAATCGTAAATTCAGAATAAAATTAGATGGAATTTATTCCTCAGTGAGAATGCTAAGAGCAGGTGTCCCTCAAGGCTCAATTCTCTCGCCAGCTCTCTTCAACATTTACCTAAGCGATATCCCCCGTCCTAATACATACAACCATCGCACAAAAAAAACAAAAATAGGAAAATTTGCAGACGATACTGAAGTCATGTCGACTTCAGTAAGTGAAATAACCGCCACACGACGCGTCCAAAGCCACGCCTCAGAAGTAGAATCTTTCTTTAAACAATGGCGAATTAGTGTAAACCCTTCCAAAAGCGCAGCTTGTGTTTTCTCCCGTAGACGCCCCAAAAGACCCCCTAACATCCACCTGTTCGGCGAAAACGTCCCTTGGAAAAAAAAACATTAAATATCTCGGAATAACCCTTGACAGTAGATTAACTTGGAGAAAGCATATCACCGAAGTTCTAAATTCAGCCAACAAAAATCTTGCATCCCTTTATCCCATGATATGCAAAAAAAAATAAAAAACTATCCAAAAAAACAAACTACTAATTTACAAAACAACAATAAGACCTAAACTAACCTACGCAAGCCCTATCTGGGCCCACGCTTCAGAGACCCAAATGAAAAGACTACAAACATTTCAAAATAGAGCCATTCGTATAGCCCTGGGAGCTCCCAAATGGATGAGGGTTAATCAAATTCACCGTGACTCTGAAGTTCCCCTCCTTAAAGACCATATCTTAAGTCTCGCGGAAAAATTCTATGCGGGCATTCCCACCCATGAAAACGCGTCAATCAACTGCCTCACCCAGTATAATGAAAATATTAAAACACTTCATAAAAAACCTAAACAAATCCTTTGTAAGTCATAAACCTCCCCATATTGCAGCCATGTTCCCTTGCAAAAAATTTTTCACAAAAAACTAATTAATCTAACTTTCAACAACCATTATAAAATCATGATGAAAAAGAAAGGGGCCTTATTGGCCCGGAGCTCTGTATGCCATAAATTCAAAGTCAAAAGTCACTCTAGTATTGAACGCGAAAACCATTCTCTCTGCCAACCGGACCATCTCTCGACGGAAATTCACCTATAACTCGACTTTGATTTCACGAGACCCAGCTGCTGCTATAGACTACCCCGCACCCTACTTTCACAGTGTATGTGAGTGGCGAAAACGTCTCATACAGGTAGGCAGAGAATGGAGCGCCGAACAACTCCGTCTTGTGACACAATTATTGCTTCATTTCATTCATATCTCTTCCTTTATTGTGATTTTTGTATATTTGATTGTTGACTCGAACACGGCACTCACGCATGCATTATTTGCATATAATATTTTTTTAAACTTATTATTTAAATACACTCTGAAAGCTTTGAATATTAAAAAATGGCCAACTTTTATTTGCGTTGCCCCTTTGTCGTTAAAAACAATAAATAGGTGTTAGGAAGATATTTTTCAGTGACGTGTCACAAGAAAATCACTACCAGATGTTACCAAAATGAATGCACACAATCCTCTATGAAGGTTTTGGGGCATTAGAATCGAAGGTAGTCTCAGTATCACTCTGATGAGAGAGCACTTGAAATGGCTTAGTAGTGTTTGTAAACCAGATCAGAATGGCCGCTCTTTTCCACCTTTCTATCACTCATATTCTTCTCCTTCTTAGTACCTTCAGCTTCACAACACACCGCAAACAGGGATGCCATAGTCCCATACACATAGTTCCAGGCACCAGACGGTAGAGAGCAGTTTGAACTCTTGTGCGGTATTCATACATATATATGTATTTTTAATCTGATATATTTTTATAATTCAAAGAAACTAACCTTTGCAAAAAGTATTGCATTCATTTTGATTTTCAAAATTATTATCGTTTCCTCCGCAACCGCTGAAGGTGAATTCTTCACAAAATTCCGCAAGCGCGTTGTAATAGTATCTGGAACGAATATAATAACATAAAATACATATGTTTTTTAAATTTTCTAGATTCTTATTTGCCATGAAGTGGGAATAATTTAAATTACTGATTTAAAGCTAACGTTCTTTATACAAATAGAATGGCGTCATAGAGCTTCGCAATTTTCACCTCATGTGGGTATTTAAAAATGTTACCTGGATACTATAGTCCTAAAAGGCCTTGTGTTTTCTCGGTAGGGAAAATTGTTACCTAAAAACTAAAATTGCATGTTTGTACCAGCAGCCAGCAACCATCAAGCATTAACCAGCGGTAGCCTACAGTGGTGTGTAGTAATACGTGTCTGTTTGTGTTATATTGGGAGTGGGAGGAGTCGGTCGTATCCTTTTATTTTGAATTCTTCCGCATTTACCTTTGGGAATAAGAAAACCTACGAAAAACCAGCAATTCAGGAAGAGGCGGCCGGCTGTCAACTTGAAAGAGAGTCGGCCATCAGTGACATCAGTATGAGATGTTCTGCATTGTGAGGTGGGTGTGTCTGTTTTTATGTTAATGGATACCTACGGAAGAATAATGAATAAACGTACAAATAAATACAAACACATGTTATGGGATAAGAATTCGTGAGTTTAGGGAATACTAAGTGCTCGTTGCTTATTTTTCCGCGTCTGAATCTGATTCATTCACGATTTGTCAAGGTCATCAGTATGTGTTTAGATAGGCTGTGTATGTATTATTTCATTATTATTTTTACTATGTCTTAAGTGATTTGTAAAATCGGTCTGTCAGTCTGTGCGTGTATTCAAGTAAGGTCTTCTCTATCGTGCAGTCTTTTAAGTTCGTTCTGAATCTAGTATTGAATGAGATTTTGTGGTGTCTGTAGTCCCATGTGGTCAGAGTGTGAAATGCTGCTCCTCACGGGAATAGCGTATAAGTCGCTACCGGACGAATAAGCTAGTAGTAAGTAGATCCGGAGTTTGGTTCTAGGAAATAGCGGGCTTCTTCTGTTTTTGACTTTATCGGGCCGACCACCTCCATGGCTGCGTGAGAGTCAGACCACATCTCTGATCAGGCGCGGCTCGCCCAAAAGTTCAATAGTTCGCCATTACGTATTTAAATGCATGAATTTTGCAAGAGATAATAATTATTGCAGCCGGCTGGCGTTCTTTCCCGCGCGCTAAGAACTTAGAAGCTAGGTACATACCATTCAACGCGTTTCAGTCAAACGTCCGGTATGGGAATTGTCATTTTGTATGGTGATCCTACAAACATGTCCAGACCGTCAAAAGCACAAAATGTACCAAAAATCCGCTTCTGGCGACGCGGCGCACGGCGCTACGAAGTGCGTCGAAAACATCCGAGGTATTATTCCGAAGGGCTCCAGCAAAATAGTTTTGAACGGGATAGTAATATTTAGCATGCAAAATTCAACCATAAGTCAACGGGTCTTGTTATCCTTAGGATTTAGGGAACCTATTTGACAATGGCATTCGTTTTTCAGTTAAAAAGGACTTTTTATGTGTGTGCGTTTTTAAATGCGCTACACCGAGTACTGGGAAGAAGCTTTCTGAAAACTTTGGTTGAATAATGTCTTCACTCAGCAAAAAGACTGAAGAAGTTTATTTATTTATTCTCTATAAATAGGGTAGTTACGGTAGCTACCTACGTGAATGCTATGTGACCCACCAACAATTAAATTATATTATACGTGTTTGATTTATTGCTACGTGAACCACCAAACATTTTATGCACCAGCCGCGGCTGACTCTGATGTGCCTTTGTCTTGAATTACTATAAATTTAAGTATGCATTTTTTTTCTTTCTTATCAACATTCACGCATGCAGGGACATAGGAGGGTCTAAAATAGTTTTAAACATACATAAATGTAATGTATGCGCGTCCTGACTCCTGACGTGTGCGGCTAAGAAGGTTAAAAATTATTAGTTTCCTGACACAGGCGTTGGGGAAGTGGTGGATCCCCTCAAATGGATTGTCTCTAAGTTGCTTCCACCGGGGCACCTTAGTGATAGTTGATAGCTAATCTTAGATAGTTTGGTTGTTACAGACCTGGATGATTCTGTTCCTTCGGGTTGTCCCGCGTCCTGAATCTTGGAGCAAATGTTTATATATTCCGGATCCTCATTTGACAAGCCTGAATCATTATTGAAAAAGTAATATTTAGTTAATTTAATATTATACCATAAGCTTAAAAATATGAATCATTTCGATGTCTCGAACTGATTTGACAGTTCAAAATCCAAATATGGATTCCCAGCTGCACCGAATCACAGTGGATCGTCTAACACAAGCCAGTTGGATAAAATTATTTTATTTTCTTTTAGTATTACCCTGATTTTTTTTAATGATACATTGCGTTATTTAAGATTTTTAAGGGCGCTGAAATTTGAATGGGAAATTATTATAATTATGTACCTACTTAAAATGGTTTCAAGTTGTACATATATCATATTTGGGTTTGTACCTATATGCAGAGATTGATATTAAAAAATATATAGTTAATCATAGAATAGAATCATAAAATCATAGTATATTTGCGGCATGTTCCAGAGGGGAAGATACTATCAGTATCGCCCTGGTGTAAGACCACCATTCAGAATTAAAACGTTGCTTGAAAATGGCCTTAGCCGTGTTTTGTGACCAGATCTGAATAGCCAGGTACTTCCCAACCTTCCTCTTCCCCACCTACTTCCCCTCCCCACTACCTACAGCCTCACAACATACCCCAATGGGAATGCCATAGTCTCACTGGCTCCAGACGGGATCAGTTGAGATTCTTGTGCGGTATTCACTGTAAAAAAAAAAATTAAATTTAAAAAAAAATTTAAAAAAAAATTAAAAAAAGATGATCATAAAAATGGTAGTTAATCAATAGAATTATTTAAACTAATGAGACCTTTATCTTTACGGAAATAGCTTTATCTTAAACACCTATCTTAATATTTCATTGAAATAATGAAAGAACACCTTCTCCTCCTGTAAAATTTTTTAATGGTGGTTTGGACAATTAAGAACGAAAGCGATGAAATTTTCTTGTCTTGTTCTACACGTTCTTCTGTGCGATTGGCGTTAATTTAAGCAATGCAGCGGAAATTTGGCGTGGTTTAGGCTAAACATAACAGCCTTACTAAAAAACCCAGTGAAAATTTTATTCATTTGACAAACGGCTGCGGATGTGAAAACATTACTAATTAAAAATTTGTTCATTGGAAGTAATACACATTGTTTACACGGCCTGAGAGGGTAGTTTATCTCTGTTTTAACGATTGATGTCCGAACGAAATTTGGAATTTTTCCAAAGTATTTTGAATGTTCTATATATTTATTATTTTTGAAGATGTCGTAAAAACAAATACCATTTATGAGAACTAGATAAAATTACCTTTTAGATTTGTGTATTTGAAATACACTTAAGTTTTCAAAAACTGACATATTTTAAGATTCAAACTCGGAAAAAAATGGAAAAAATATTCTTACCAAAAATTTTTTGACTAAAATGTAGAGAAATTAAAAAAAATTTCAAAAACACAGTCCTTTTATGTAATAAATTTGGAAGGAAACTATTACCTCACTTTTTTCTCGTGCATACAATAAAAAAATAATAAAAAATTTCAAAGTTTTTTTTTTATTGCTAAAAAACTAACTTAACAATGATACCGGCTTTTATAACAGATTTCTTGCATCTCTAAAGACGTTAATTTCTTTGATACATTGAGCACATGTTCACAATAATGTCCTTTGCGCGCGAACTCTATCTAAATTTCTTTAAATGGACAATATACAGTGTTAATTTCAAGCGACCTCCCAGGTAAGTATGGTCCTGTTTTAATTAAATTTTAGGCAGCATCGCGTTCATTGATCAAAATATTGTATACATATTTTCGTATCGGTGATCAATGAACCGATGTATGCAATTTTTAGCCATAAGTTGTTTTTAATTGTTTGCCTAGCTTGTAGTTTTTTAGATTTTAGAAACGTATTATAAGTTTGTACAGCGCCCTTGAGGTGATTTTTCACAAAAACGGCGCTATATAAATCATCCAAATATTATTATTATTATTATTTATGTATTAGATTAATATCTATTAATCTAATACATGTGCTTGATATATATATATTATATTAAATATTATATTTAATATTATATTAATATATAATATTTATAAAAACACCACTTACATGAAATTCTCATAAAATAAAGTCCTTCAAATGTAAATTTGAATTTTCATGTATCATATAAAATAGTTTTTGATATTTCAATTTTCAAAGTACGATTATAGTTATGATAACTTGACTAAAACTTATGAAAAACCACAAAAAACACGGTAAATATATCAATTATATAAATATAAGAGTATATTAGTCATATTAATAGAAATTAACCATCACATTTAAGTAATATTGCACACACATCCGCGAAGCGAAATTTTTTCGCGCTACCAGCGCGAAAGTTCATATAAGGGCGCGAACAACGAATGCGCAGGCGCCGCCATCTAGCGGTTATGAAGGAAAACAAACAATTTAGTACCTACACTATAAAAAATTACATTGTTGCCAGATTTAAAATACATTTTAAGAACAATACATGTTTCGTGTTTTAGTGTATTTTTGTTTTATTCATGTTGCTGCAGCAACACGGATTATCGGACGTGCTGTGGTTGTTTTTAGTAAGGCTGCTAGACTTAATTAACTTTTCAGAAACAACGAGTTGGTCGTTGTGTGTGTAAAGGTAAAACTACAGGTATAGGTACTATTTTATAGCAGCACAATAACCTATTAATAGGGGTTTGCTCAAGGCTTACATTTTAATTAATTCCGACGAATTCGTAACCATGATAACTTTTTTTTCATACCGAAACTTACGGATGTAAGTTATTTATATTTAAGGTCTTCGCTCATGGAAAAACTAAAAAAAACACTTGTTGACGCAATCGCAACCAAACTCCTGAACAAAATCGATATTTTTCTGATCTGGCATGTCAAAACATGACAAAACTTGACACTTGACGCTACCATGGAAACCTGTCAACAATGCAACTGAAACTGTCAAGTTTTTGAATAATCTGCGATATGTCAGATCAGAAAAATATCGATTTTGTTCAGGAGGTTGATTGCAATTACGTCGACAACTGCTTTTTTCAGTTTCGTCATGAGCGAAGGCCCTTAAGACTAATAAAACAGTACCTTACCATTAAAATATTTTACGCAAAACGGTTTGAAATTTTTTTAACTCGTTTTTCAACTTTACTTTACAAATTTTGCGGTTAATACCAGATTTTATTTTTCTAGATGATGAATTAATAACTTTCGGTGATGTTGCATACTTGTACCTACACCCAAATATTTCTCCTGTCCGTCGTACCTACATATCCTTATCTATCCATCTTTCCATTGTCACCGGTTAAAGATTGATTTCTAACCGCGAACCTTCAGTACAATTTCAACACCCGCGCGGTAAGGACAGCCAAGAACTTTGTCTCGTCGCCTTAAATCGAAACCCGGATCCATCATCAGCAAGGTAGGAACATCTTGTATTCGGTTGACATCCTTTTGTTCCTGTTCATACTTTTCGTTCCCATAGTGAAAATTGGTAGAGATTTCAGACTCCGCGGAAGAAATAACATCTTCCAATAGCTATCGAAACAGATGGGATTCGTTTAAAAACATCTGAAATTTTAGTAATACGTTCGTCAGAATTAATTAAAATAAACCTCGCGGAAAGATCAAATTTCCCGGCTTGCTAGGATAGAATTCTACCGTAGGTCTGTTCAGTACACCGAAGGTCGCTCGTCGCATATTTATTTGTGTACATGTCTTCTTCACTTACGTCATTCGAATTAAGCCAGAGCATTCCGAATCCTTACCGTTTTACAACATATTTCTCTCAGATATATAAGAAGAGGGTGACGCTAGTGAGCTAATGTTTACTTCGATATTGTTAAAAAAACTCAGTAAAATAGAAAAAAAGTAGTAAAGAAACAATTAAATCATTACATATACTGTGGATAAAACCGAACAACCAGTAGAAACTGAGAAAATCCGTGATAATACCGTGATTGAGTTTTTTACATCTTCAGTGCATTTTATGCCCACATACTGAAGAAACATACCATACCTAGATACCTAAGCTTAAGGATAAAAAGACAAGTAACAGAAAGGCAAACAGGGAGTAACAACTTATCATAGTGCATTTTGAAATAAGCGTAATTATAACCTAACTTCAAAGCATGATATGCAAGATTACTCTAAGAAACTAATGCCATCTGTTGAATAAATCAGGCAGTACGTCAACAGTACCAAACCATTCGAAATCGAGAAACGGCTACTCAGCCACCACATACGACTTTTTTTGTGAAAATCCACGAGAGGACACCTGTAGTACCAAAACAATAGACTATCTCAACAATCATGAACGAACACGACGCACAGAAAAGTACAATCCTAAAAAGCGGAGAAAAAGTAGCAGAAACAGTAACGCAAAATATTTTTCAAAAATTTGGAATCCCCCAAGTACAGTGCTCGGACCGATCCTATTTACCATATATGTAAATGATATTTTTTTCAACATTTCCATGGTCAAATTACATCATACGCCGACGATACAGTATTAATAATAATTGAAAAGACATGGGAAAATGTAAAATTAAATACCATAGAAGACATCAACACGCTTAAGAATTTTTTCGACACTTATTTACTATCACTAAATAGTGAAAAGACATTTGTAATTCTATTTGCATCATCCTAACGACGTTCTCAAAAATTTTAACATTGACATACACGATAATACTAAAATTCATAGTCAAAATTATTGCAAATCAAACTGTACAATGTTAAAAACAACAAATAAAATTAAACATCTCGGAGTAATTATCGATAAAAATCTATAATGGAAGGAACAAATATGTCAAGTAGTAAACAAAATCAGAAAATTAATATATATATTTTTAAGAATTAGAAATTTTCTGTCGATAAAAAATCTATATTTAATCTACTATGCCTTAGTTCAATCCACTTTATGGAAGGGTAGTAAAAAACCTGAGATGTAAAATTATCATGTAAATACTATATAAAACATATTATTCAAAATAAAAATAAAATATTAAAAAAAAAAAAAATATGTATATATTTATATATTGTATAAAAAGGATACTGGAAGTAAAATTTGGGATGAAAAATAAGAAAACCTCAAAGAAAAGTTATAAAACCAAGAAAAACGAATTTATTTCCTGGAAAAACAGGTACGAAAAAATAAAATCGTCTTTTTCGGCATTGAGGAAACCGAAACCTCATACCAAATATTGTAAAACATTATAATCAACTTTGTAAAGGAATATTTCACTTTAGACCTAGATCACAGAGATATCCAAGAAGCCATGAGAATCGGCAAAAATGGAGAAATGTCTCCACCAATAATTGCTACATTTACCACCTTCGCCAGAGAGAGGGGTTCTTGCTTATGAACAATTTAAGATACTAAATTACATTTTTCATAAAAAGCATTAATCATATTTTTCTTACTTTTTATCTGTGAGATGCTAACTGAGTTGGAGGAAAGGAAATCTAGATCTAAGAACATTATACTATTTAACATCCGCTAGAGCAATTCCCAGTCAACTGCAACGAGAATCACCGAAGATATACAAAAGGTTTCATCTTCCCTGGATGGTTTCGAAAACACCTTTAATCCCAGTGAGATCAAGATCCACCGTTTGGGAATCAAGAAACCTGACCAAACCAGGCCCATCAAGATCGAATTCAAAGATTCAACAACTTCCAAATCCATTCTGATGAACAGAACAAAGTTGAAGAACGGTGTAAAAGCAGCAAATGACCTCACTAGTCTCCAAAGAAATGAATTTGCTCTTTTACGAAGTGAACTAGAATCGAGACTAAAAAACGGCGAAACCAACATTACTATTAAATATGTCAATTCAATACCAAAAATCGTTAAGGCTCAAACAAAAAACTATCAAAATCCAGCACACTGAACCTTTACTATCAAAATGTACGTGGGCTGCGAACAAAACTAGATAATTTCAGAATTTGTATACCATTAGTAATATGTGAAGCCGTGGTACTGGCTGAAACGTGGTAAGATCCATCCATCAACTCTTCCGAACTAGGATTATCCTCATATAATGTTTACAGGGAGGACAGAAATCATGCTACCAGTTCTAAATCAAGAGGAGTTGGTGTCCTCGTCGTAATTAAAAGAAATTTACTTCTAAGAAATTACGTACAAAAAACAGTAACGTTGAACAATTGGTGAAATGTAAAAGTGAGAAAATAATAATTAGTTCTGTATACATAACCCCGCTCGGCCAACAATGATATCTTCAAAAACCATTATGAAGACGTAGAAATAATTAAAGCAAAATATCCAGATGCCAAATTTATAGCAGTAGGTGATTACAATCTTTCAAATGTAAATTGGAATTTGCACGACCCCGAATTGTCGAATACTTGTAATACAACTATCTCGGAAAGTGAAAGAGTAATAATCGACATGTCAATATATTTAAACTTAACTCATCATAATCATCATAATAATCATTGAAAATATCTCAAAGAAGGGTTTAAAAATGTTAGCTGTGGCTAAAGATTTTACCA
Organism: Limnephilus rhombicus; assembly: GCA_929108145.2. Taxonomy (NCBI): domain Eukaryota; kingdom Metazoa; phylum Arthropoda; class Insecta; order Trichoptera; family Limnephilidae; genus Limnephilus; species Limnephilus rhombicus. Next base: position 4,616,398 of record OV815296.1, read on the forward strand.
ACATTAAAACTTCTGTATACATCACTAGTGAGGAGTCAGGTTGAATATAACTCAACTGTATGGTCTCCCCACTATGACGTGCATTCTCAAACAATAAAAAGAGTACAAAAAAAAAATCCTTAGCTTTTTAAATTATAAACTTAAAATACCAAAAGAACAATTAAACTACACTTATCTACTGCGATTATCTAATCTAATAAATTTGAGTGATAGAAGAAATGTTTTCGATCTAGTTTTTTTATTTAAAATCTTGCATAATATAATTGACAGCCCTGAATTCTTGGCCTTCATAAATTTTAATGTGCCGGCGAGAAACACAAGGTCGGTACTACCATTTTACTGTGGTAATACTACGACCAGGGCACAATTCAATATACCACTGCACAGAATCCAACACTTGGGTAATATGTATTCGCACATAGATGTATGGAATATGTCACTAACACAATTTAAATATGAAATAATTAAATCATTTATCTATGATACAAGTACTCACTGAGGAAATTCTTTGATAAAGACTCGTACATCGACAAATTTACTAAACTATCTCTATCTATCTTATTAATGTAATTAAATGTAATATCTTAGTAAATTCATTGAAATATTATAAACCGTCATAACTTGTAGTATTATTAAATTATTAAAAAAAAGCTTTAACTTTCTAATCTAAAATATTCCGGGCGTTTTCCCGGAAAGCAAGAGGTCCTGGGTTCGAGTCCCAGAGGTGTCAATATGTTTTTCTGATTTTTCTGTTTCCAGATTTTCGATTGAGTTTCGCTTGTATTGGCTTCATTTATTTAAAAATTACAATTTGAGGTTTTACTCATAAAGTTAAAACAAAAAATAAAATAAATTTATTTAAAATATTAAAATTCAAATTGGACAGTTGCGAACTCCTGCAACTTGCAGAGGTACTGGAGGTACCATCGATGTAGCGGTTTTCCACTTTGCGAAACTAATACTTAAGTTTTATTAGACACGGTTAATGTTGCAATTTTGTATACCTCTGATCACCTTACTTTAAAAAATTTGTAGTTATTTTTATATTATGTACGTATTTTTTTATCAGAACTTATCGTTATTATATCCCACTGTACTATAAATTTTGTTGCTTATATTTTTATTTACTTTGTGTACTTTTTTATATCTATTGTTATTTTATTTATATTATTTCCTTCTCACGTTAAAGATGTACTGCCTTTATTTATTTATGTGTGTGGCGATGAATTATCTTTTCGCCATCATAAAGAACGTACGAGAAACACATCTAATATTCGCGCGGCACCGGCAACCTACTTGCCTAGGTACCTTCCTACCTATGCCGGCACGATGTACTTTGCTCGCCTGCCGCGGCCGTCTCGATGAATGATAATATCGCCACTGCCTAGAAAGGTCTAGAGTTTACAAGCCGCCTGAATATTCAGCACCGGGTATGTTCGAGTACCTTCTAGTGTACACATTTCCTGCGAATGGAAAATTACTCCACCGGTCGCGCTGGTATATAAAGCGACTCAACTCGGCGCTCGCTCAGTCAGTATCAGTTCAACAGTCGGTCAACATCTCAACATGTAACAGATCGCAGAAGTGCTCCTGCATGGCATCTCTACGCATCCAGGGCAGCTTCCCGAGGTCCATCACCACGTCTCAGCTGTAAGGCCCATCGTGTCTTCAGCTCCTGAGAACAGCTACATCCCGCGACTAACAAGGTTCGACGCCACCTTCAGCCAAGGGATCAGCTCACCCTTTCATGGCACTCCGAAGCCCACCGTGCTTTGCTGCCATGGAAACACGCTCCGCCTCGTCAGAACTACCTGCTGATGGCTCAGCTCACAGAGCCACTCACCGTTTATCTCCGCGACTCAAAGCGTCAATCGCAACGACCTTCACAACACCATCACCTCCGTGCGCCTGCAGCAATCACATCTACGGCACTCCGTATACATCACGTAACCGCTCACCGACCCTCGCTACGTAGCTACAAATAAACGACTGACTCACATCTTTGACTGACCTCTTTCATTTCTGTCTCCCGTCTCTGCCGATCCGGCCCGCTCCCTCATGTGTATTTATCGATGCGAAAATTGTGAAAATGTTTAATAAAACACGACTCGTTTAAAATAGAAAGAGAGCAAAAATCTCCTGGGGAGCACCTTAAGAATCATTTAAAGAAACTATGAAACATTGGGAATTTTTTCACAAATATAATTTATAAGATAATAGAAACAGACTTGTTTTTAATATTTTTTGTAGCATACTTTTCGATTTTTTTCTATCGAGAGAATTTCAAATAATTTGCGTTTCGGCGCTGGCATCTAGACATTATCTTCAAAAATAACATATATTTTTTTAAGAGCTTAAAAACTTCAAATGTTTAAGGGAGATATGTAAGAAATCGGTAGAAATTCGGGTTGCGGGCCCTTAAATGTTATCGTTTAAAATATATGCACGCTCCCTCTAACATTCTTATTCAATAATAATAAAATAATAATAATACTTGGCTAATTATATATAGCGCCGTTTTAGTGAGAAATCACCTCAAGGGCTCTGTAAATATGTACAAGTAAATATGTAATAAAATTGATATTTACATATCTTCCCTTCTTCTTTTTGAGCGCTTACTACCGGGCTTTAAAATTTCCGAATTATTTGAGAGTTTTTGCTCGGGCACGTTCGAGAGTAGGCCCGTCCAATACAACACCGGGGTCGAACGTCGAATATTTCTGTACACGCCTTTTTCGCTTACGTCGTTAAGATTTCGACTATATTTTAGGGTATTGTGTCGCCTAAAAATCTTTTGGTGCGTAAATAAAAAGTACACTCACCGCTGCAGTGGGCTTCGCATTCGTCTAGTTCATTAAAATTGTTCTTGTTTCCTCCGCAACCCGTCCATGTGAATTCTACACACGCTTCTGCATCAGGATCATAGGAGAATCTGGAGTAAACAGAAGATTATACCAGAAACGGCCTGATCGTTAGGTTAGGTTGATTAGGTAATAATGAAAACTACATACTTGACTTTATAAATATAAAAACGTGATGATTTCCTCACTTAGAGCTGTAATATGTTTATGTGTATGTGCGTGTGTTTATGTACATGTATATGCATATATATATGTACGTATGTATGTGTAACGTGTGTACACATATGCATATATTCGTAAAAGTGTGAACATATCCTCGCAGGAATGCAATACTGCTGTAACCGACACTTTTTACGAAAATACTTTTTATATACCATTTTGTAAAGTTTCTTTTTCTGCGTCGATCTATCTGGGTCCCGTGATTCTTAGATAAATAAGAAACTGTACGACGATTACACATTACTGGTCTACGCAGTACGACGAAATGTACGCATTACTGGTCCCTATACAAATCTGAATATTTACTCATATTGTTACCATGGTAACCGGATAACTCGGGGAAGTGACAAATCAGCACACTTTTGAAAAGAGATAAGTCATGACAAGTGATGGAAATAACTAGGTTAAACATAGGTTACGTTAGGTTAGGTTTATAGGTTAGTTTTTTCATCGCTTTTCATTTAAAAAAGTAATTACTTTGTATCACTTTTCAAAGGTGTGTTGATTTTGCCACCTTGTTGAGTGAGTTGAGTTTAATACAAACCTGGTTTCTTCATATGGGGGCCCCCCCTTGTTCAGTGGTTGGGCGCAAGCGGCGATATATTCCAAGCCCTCATACGGCTGCAAATTATGAACCCCTGAAAAGAAAAAAATAGAAAAAGAAAAAGAAAAAGAAAAAGAAAAAGAAAAAGAAAAAGAAAAAGAAAAAGAAAAAGAAAAAGAAAAAGAAAAAGAAAAAGAAAAAGAAAAAGAAAAAGAAAAAGAAAAAGAAAAAGAAAAAGAAAAATTAAAATTAAAAGAAAAAGAAAACGTAAAAGAAGAAAAATCAAAAGAAAAAGTAAAAGAAAAAGAAAAGAAAAAAAATAAAGGGAAAAAAATAAAACAAAAAAAAGAGAAATAAAAAGGAATGAAAAGATAAAAATAAGATATTGAACAAAAGATATTGTTCCAAATTTACAAAATTTTCTATAAAAAAATCATTGAATTTATTTAGATGTTTTGAATAATCTTGCATTTTCTAACTAAGCCCCGAGGGAAAATCGTTAACACATTAAAGCAATGTATTGAAGAATTTAAAGTATTAAAATTTAATGATCTAGTCCGAAAAAATATAATAATTCATATAATAAAAGAAAAACAAAATCATGGTTTTTAACTGAAAGTCGTACTCGTCAAAAACATATATTTCCAACACAAACATGTAACACCTCATTTACACAACATGATTACACATAATATCTAGGGAAAAAATACTTCAATAAATAAGAACAATCGAAGACGATAAATGTACTAAAAGCAATTAAAGAGCAATTCAATGTAAAAATAGCAATTGATGAAATTATCTTCATAACATATATATAACTTTAAAATGTGTCTATTTTTTTTTAAAGTTACTACCATAATTAATTATAAGATACAAAATATATTTTTCATCCCGATACTCGTCCGTCTTCTAATCACAAGCGTCTGGTTCTACAGAAGAGAAATATCATGAATTGAAAAAATCTGTGAAAACTTATTATGGGATTTATTTTGTAGTCAAAATTATTATACTTTGTAAACTGGTTATTTAATAAATAAATTAAAAAATTTAAAAAATATGTAATAAATAAAAGTTTTAAAAAAAATCCTTGTTTTAGTTCAAATTCCTTTTCAACAATATTAATAATTATATATCCGAAAATGTTAATACCGTTAACTGTTGGATTTAAAATGTCAATTAAAAAAAACGAAGAAAATAAAAACACAAAAGACCGTGGCGCCATTTTCATAACAGGACGTCTGGTACTTAATAAGTCTGTTTAAATAATAAATATTTTCCTCAATGTCAAAAGATTTAATTTGGCTCGCAATGTGGACAAAATTAAATATCTATAAAATTAAAATACATAATTTATTATAAACGGCCATAACTATTAGCTTTCCTGATTTTCAACACATTATAAATATTGTTTATGTGAAAATATAAGATCTTAGGATTTCAAGGGAAAATACGGTTATAACGCGAGCTGTAAGATAACGTGGTCTGCTAAATGAAAATTGACGGGGTTCATGTTGTAAGATTCGTCCGGGTCTTGGAGATGGATGCATCTGCCTACCAGTTCCGTGATAGGCCAGATCTGGAGACACTGGTGGAGGGAGACCTTTTGATCTCTCCAGGAGGACACTCGGAATATCGCCTCGGGATGTATTCATGCGTCCGTCACTCCAGCGAATTGACCTCAGATTCCTACGCATCCCTCATAACCTTTTCCTTCCCAAAACTTCCTCTCCTTCCTTTTCCGAAAAATACCTTCCTCACAGCATCCCCAAAGATGACATAGGCCCTGAGGGAATTATTTTCCTCAGGGCATCCTGTGCGGAACAAATGTTAAAAAAGCTATTGCTAAGTGCGAAGAAATTATTTTCTAGTCGTGATTCTATCCCACCTAAAATAATATTTGAAAGTGGTGTTTATCGGAGACACTATCTAAGTTACGAATAAATTCTTTATAATTTTGTTATTTATAGCAGCCAAAAGTGTGGGAAAAATTAGGATAATATTAATAATATTATTAATTATGAATTTGACATATGTATAGGTCCAATAGTCCCAATGACCCAATTTGTTAAGGCGTTGTATTGGTAAGACAAGAGATCCTGGTTTCGATCCAATTTGAGAGGCGGTAATGGGTACCGCCGCCCCGGGAACCTTTATTGGATAACTAACACCTCTGCCATAGGTCACCCAAAGTGGTTCGCTACGTTTGATGATTTTGAAGGGGTGCCCGGGTTCACGGGGTGAGATTTGTCTAGGTCTTGGAGGCGGATGACCAGGACACCAGGACACCAGAATCCCAGATTCCTACCCACCCCTTAAACCCTCTTCCTTTTCAGAACTCTCATCTCCTTCATTTCCTTAAAAACTCCCCACACAGCATCCCCAAAGATGATATAGGCCCTGAGGGAATTATTTTCCTCAGGGCCACCTGTGTGGGGTTCAAAAAAAAAAGTTGCGACCGTTATATTTTTATTTTTCTGTGACATTTTTTTTTGCATTAGCTCCACACAGGAGGCTCTAAGGATAATGATTACAGGGCCTATTTCATCTTTGGGGATGCTGTGTGAGGGGCCTTTTTAGGGGAATGAAGGAGAGGAAATTCTGGTTGGGTAGGAATTTGGGGGTCAGTGTGTCCAGGAGTCACGGACGAATGAATCCATCCTTTCCACTGCGATGCAAGGCAGTGTTCCGAGAGAGTCCTGCTGAAGAGGTCAAACGATCTCCCTCAACCAGTCTCTCCCGATACGGCCTGCCACGCTATTGGTGGCAGACACATCCGCCCCCAAGATCCGGACAAACCTGACCCCTTGAACCCAGGCACCCCTGCTAGGTCACTAAACGTAACGAACCACTTGGGGCAACTTATGGCAAAGGTGTCGGTTATCCAATGAATGGTTCCCGTGGCGGCGGTACCCATACTCGCCCCCCAAATTGATTAACATTACGAGTTATTATTATTATTTTTTAAGTAAAACTTCTTTACGCACGCTAGACTTGGGGAGTAAGCTGGTGAATGCATGACGAGAGCGTTACAAAATGCGAGGCGAATAGTAGTTGAGAGGGAGATATAAGTTAGTGAAGATAGAAAGAGAGGTTACCTTTTGCATATTACTATAGGGGCAAGAGGGAGAGGTGCGAGCACACATTTTCTTTCTCTCATAGCCAGTTACGTTTCGCATATCTAAGACACAGTGCAGGCCTATTGTCTGTATCGCACTGTAGGAGCAAGAGAGAGCAGTGCGCGCGCACATTTTCTTTCTCTCTTCCTATCATATAGATGGAGCTAAAGAAATTTTTCTTCAGTCGTGTGGTCTAAAGTCTAAAGCACACTCGTTTTTTAATTTTTATTATTATTGTACAACAGAATAATTAAAATTGCAGTACAATTTAGTTTCCCTATCAGCATTTAGGCAAGTGACTCTTCAATAATATTTTTAAGGCGTTTAAAGAACAGTCACTTATATCCAAATGGTCTGCAAGTTCATTTAACAGCCCACTCCCCTCGTCGTGCTATGCTTTGCCAAGACGTCCCATGCTTGTTCTGTTTCACGTTTCGTTTAGATTTATTTTTATTTTCTTCTTCTTCAATATTCTATTACTTTGAAAGATATAACCTGCCAAAGTTATTCGAATAAAAATTATTCATTTCGACCTTCAGAAAGAGCCAATAGGTTTTCCATACCATTCCGATAGATGTAGGTAAAATAGGATTTAGGTTACAAATAAATTCGATAGAATTTTGTGAACTAACTTTGTGTTCATAATAATGTTTATATTACTTTATTGGTAAACAAAATAATTTTGTATAATTTGTGAATCCATAGGCATTTGGAGCAAATCATTTCCCAGATATGTCTTCCTTGGTATCGGAAATTGGTCAGGCTCCGACTGAAAAAAAATATAAACGTTAATCACGTTTAAAAAAAAAATTCATTAGTCCAGTCTGGTCCACCACCAGTTTTAAATACATTTTTATCACTTTAAACATATTATTAACTAAATTAACGAGACACACCCGATCTACCACTCGTGATCCCAGAATAGCAATGCTCATTTATTCAAACTCGCGCACACACATTTCATTCTTGCAATCCTTTCTCATTCTCAAGCACACTTACAATATTCTATCCATTCTGGGATATTAAAAGTTTAAGCGAGCTAGGCTTCCACCATGGTATTATTTTATGGAATGGAAGCATGAAGCTTACTGAAGAACTGATAAGGCGACTTGAGGCATTCGAGATGTGGATCTACAGAAGAATACTCAAATAAGCCGGCGGTACAAACAATCATATCTAAAAATCAACACGGCTTTTTCAGAAAACGATCGGTCGAGACAAACCTTCTGGAATACACAGATTTTATTTTAAATTCTATGGGTGGTAAAAATCAAGTAGACTCTATCTATACGGATTTTTCAAAAGCCTTTGATAAAATTAACATTGACCTGCTTCTGAAGAAACTGTTAAAAATCGGGATTAATGGTGACCTTCTCAGATGGATCAAATCATTTGTAACAAACAGAAGTCAAGCAGTTAGAGCTAAGGGTTTCTCCTCGCGTTTTTACAGTATACCTTCAGGAATCCCGCAAGGATCACATCTCGGACCTCTCTTGTTTATTTTATATATCAATGATATAGGTAAATGCTTTAAAAATTCCAAATTCCAAATTTTTGCTGATGACACTAAGATTTACAAAAAAATCACTAATATTAATGACAGCCTAGAATTGCAAGATGATATCAATAGGCTTGGAATATATTGTGCTAACAACCAACTGTTCCTTAATCTGGAAAAATGTAACACAATATCATTCACCAAAAGCATAAACCCCCTAATATTCCCGTACAAAATCAATGACGTAGAGATAAAAAGATGTTGTGAAGTGAGGGACTTAGGAATAATAATGGACTCCGGAATGTCTTTCCGAACACATATAAATTCCATCTGTGACAGGGCGTACAAACTTCTAGGATTCATCATAAGAGTGACCAAACCATTTAGGTCTCCACATGTAATCAAAATACTGTACGTCTCTTTTGTTCGCTCTATATTAGAATTCGGATCAGTCATATGGAATCCCCAATACAAAGTAAATATTGAAAGGTTAGAAAGAATTCAAAAAAAGATATTGAAACACCTAGACTTTAAATCCTTTCGAACTTCAGAAAACCTAAAAGACTCATTAACATTCCATAATTTATCAACTTTAGAAGATAGAAGAAATATATCCGACCAAAAATTTTTATTCAAAATCATTAACAACGTTGTTGACAACAACTATTTTCTAGAACACATTAATTTCCACTGTCCAATAAGAAACACAAGGTCAAACCAACTATTCCACATCCCACACTCAAAAACAAATTACACACAACATTCATTTCTCCGAAGGACGTGCACAAAATACAATGATATCTTTTACGACGCTGATATTTTCCATTTGTCCTCAGGCCAATTTATTAAATCCATAATAGAAAAAATTAAAACAAATTGTTAATTACGAACTCTCCACCCCTGCTGCATGTTATTTTTTTCATTCTCATTATCTTGGTTTTCCTTCTTTTTATTATAATAATAATATTTGGATGATTTATATATCCCATATGCTTTAATTTGTGTGTGTTTTTTTTTCTTTCATTTCTGTTGTATATATATATATTTTTCTTTTTTTTCTACCACTTTATGTTTTCTTCAATGTTTTAATCCATGTTTATATATTATAAATTGTAGCGGAAACTTCGCTGGTTAATGCAATCATGTAATATGTTACTTTCTTATTAAAATACGTATAACTGTTTGTTTCCTAAATAAACTAAAATAAAATAAAAATAAAATAAAATAAAATGGACAGAGTTACGAATGAAGATGTTACGGTTCGGATGAATAAAGAAAAGTTCGTTATTAAAACAATAAGAATCGGTAAACTTCAATATCTAGGACATGTGACGAGACATTCAGAGAAGTACAAGATCTTGCATCTCATAATGCAGGGAAATATTGCCGGAAGATGGGGCCCTGGAAGAAGAAGAACATAATGGCTAGAGCGTGCAATACCGTTTTTTTTTTTTTTACATGAGCTCCACACAGGAGGCCCTGAGGAAAATAATTTCCCTCTGGGCCTTTGTCATCTTTGGGGATGCTGTGTGGAGGGTTTTTTTTAAGGAAAGGAAGGAGAGGAGAGTTCTGGGAAGGAAAGGGGAAACTTTTTTTGTAAAAAATGAATAGTACAATTAATGGTATTGAATTCCAAGACTTCAAAAGTTCTACTATAGTGTGGAAACATTTTTGCGATCCATAAATCGTCAATCAGCGACGTGTAAACTCTGTCCAGTTATTATTAAAACTAGTAGATGATCAACAAGCGGACTACGTAGTTACATACTCATTTACGCACTAAGCACGGAATCGGAGCTAAAAATGTTAACTCCGACGAGATATCAGAAGAGGTTGATTGTCCTAGCGCAACACCAACTACGAGTCGCAGCCAATCTCCCGAGGTAGCAGCTACAACCTCAACCTTAATTGACGAAGATAACCACATCGAAAAACTACAATCACTGGCGAATAAAAGGAAGATATCGCACTATTTCGAAAAAACTGATTCTCTTTCTATGAAAGTGTCCCGTATGGTGGCAAAATATGGATTACCATTTAAAGCTTTCGTAGTTTCAGAAGATATACGGTCTTTGTTACTAATTTCGCAATATCGCAAATTTTGCGGTATTACATGTCACATATCGCAATATCGCGGTATAATCGTGGCTGAAAAACCTGAGACAGTGGTTTGGCCAGTCTACTGAAGAGCTGTTCCGGGCCGCAGTAAACCAAGTCCGCATAGCTAACATGATAGCCAACGTCCGTTGAACAGACAGGGCACGGGAAGAAGAAGGCATCCACCATAGGCTACCAACTATTTTCTTAGATCATAACTATTGGAGCGTTTTGGCCACAATTTGCAAACACCCGCGAGCGTCTGCTAGCCAAAATGTGGCCAATTTGAAAAAACATTTTAAAACATTATTGGAATTATTTCAAAATTTGCCGCACGTTAGAATCTTCGATTAATCACAAAACTAATTTGGTGCTTTCATACTTTAACAAGAGATGACTCGCATCTCTTCTGCATTATTTGTTATTGACATTCGGCGAACCAAAACGATAAAAAAAATATTATAAAATTCATGTTCGAATTTAAATTTATATCTATGATTATCAATTAGGCTGTAGACAGTACACAAAAGTCATAATATTTAATATTACTCTTAGTAGTTAGACAGACAGACAGACAAATAATAAAGGTGCATTCAATGGTACTCTATTATCACTTTAAGCCGGTTATGTGTGTGTTTTTTTTTATTCGGAGGTATAATCTTTAGAAAGGGGCGGGAACTTTCCAAACCTAAAAATATCCGAGCGCTCAAAGCTGAGATACTCGTAGTTTATACAGCGGAACGCTCCAGTGGAAGGTGGTTTGGATACGTTGCTCACCAAACTGACCTTCGAAAACTCTGAACTGTGAACTCAAACCTCGGGAAAACAATAATCTTTGGTAAAGTGTTTGGCAGAAGAAGCAGTCACCGTTACCGTTGGGGAGTGATCAAATACCATATCCTTGGCTCTCCAACTCTCCATGCAGCGAAGGACCACGAGAAGTGAGAGTCACGATCTTCAGTAATGAAGAAACGATGAAAGAAGAAGTTGCTTATAATAAGGCCATTGAAGATATTTTAATCATTCAGATTCCGAGCCTTTTTGACTTTCACGTGCCAGAATTTCACTGTTTTTTATATGTATCTCTTAACTTACTAGCTACCTAACTAACCATCACAACGCAGGGGTAGACAGAGAGAATGGAGCGCCGAACAACTCCGTCTTGTCATACAATTATTGCATAATTTCATTCATGCCTCTTCTGTTATTGCGACTTTTGATTTTCACTTTTGCATATTCGAGTGTTGACTCAAATATGATAATCACACATACGCATTGCTTGCATGGAATATGTTTTTTACTTTTTATTCGAATACCCTGTTAAAATTGAATGCACACAATCATCTATGAAGGTTTTGGGGCATTATAATCGAAGGTAGTCTCAGTATCACTCTGATGAAAGAGCACTTAAAATGGCTTAGTGGTGTTTTTAAACCAGATCTGAATGGCCACGCTCTTTCCCACTTTTCTATCACTCACATTCTTCTCCATCTTACTACCTTCAGCTTCACAACATACCGCAAACAGGGTTGCCATAGTCCCACACATAGTTCCAGGCACCAGACGATAGAGAGCAGTTTGAACTCTTGTGCGGTATTCATACATGTATGTGTATTTTAAATCTTATATATTTTTCTAATTCAAAGAAACTAACCCTTGCAAAAAGTATTGCATTCATTTTGGTCTTCAAAATTATTATCGTTTCCTCCGCAACCGTTGAAGGTGAATTCCTCACAGGATTCCGAAACCACGTTGTAATAGTACCTGGAACGAATATAATAACATAGAATACATATATTTTTTTTAATTTTCTATATTATTATTTGCCATGAACTGGGAATCATTTAAATTACTGATTTAAAGTAATGCTCTTTATACAAATAAAACGGCGTCATAGCGCTTCGCAATTTTCACTTCATGTGGGTATTTAAAAATGTTACCTGGATATATAGACCTAAAAGGCCTTGTGTTTTCTCGGTAGGGAAAATTGTTTCCTAAAAACTCTACTAATATTGCATGTTTGCACCAGCAGTCAGCAACCATCAAGCATCAACCAGCGGCAGCCTACAGCGATGTGTAGTAATACGTGGGAGGGAGTCGGTCATGTCCTTTTGTTTGGAATTCTTCCGCATTTGCATTTGGAAATAAGGAAACCCACGAAAAACTAGGATTCAGGAAGAGGCGGCCGGCTGTCAACTTGAAACAGAGTCGGTCTTCACTAACATCAGTATGAGATGTCTTGCATTGTGAGGTGGATGTGTCTGTTTTTATGTTAATAGATACCTATGGAGTTAACCTCCCTATAAATACAATAACATACATTTAAAACATACGTATTATATTAATGTATAAACATATAGGTAATGTAAAATTATGTTGTGGGATAAGGAGTCGGGAGTTTGGGGAATATCTATTGCTCGTTGCTTATTCTTCCGCGTCTGAATCTGGTTCATGCCAGATTTGGTAAAGGTCCATCAGTATGTGTTTGGGTAAGCTGTGTATGTATTATTTTTACTATATCTGAGTGATTTGTAAAATCGGTCGGTCTGGGCGTGTATTCAAATAAGGTCGGTAATTTTTTTCTGTCATGCAGTATTTGTAAATTCGTTCTGAATCTAGTATTGAATGAGATTTTGGTGCGGAAATTTTGTAGTTTCTGTAGTCCCATGCGGTCAGGGTGTGAAATGCTGCTCCTCTAAATAATAGCGTATAAGTCAGTAACGGAAGAATAAGCTAGTTCGAGTAGATCAGGAGTTTAGTTTCACGAAGTGGCGGGTTTCTTCTGTTGAAGATTGACTTCATCGCGCCGACCGCCTCTTTGTACGCGATGGCTATGTGAGATTTCCTGTTGTGTGCGCCATGGCTATGTAAGATTTCCAGTTGAGCCATGAGTTCATGATCAGGCTCAGGAAAACGACTTCATCCGTCCATTCTACGACGTGTTCTCCCATTTCGATGATTAACTCGGATGTCATTTTTGTACGTTTCCTACGTAAGTTTACATTTCCATGTACGTGTATATTATGGCGTCGGTTTAAGCCTCATTTAGTTTGGGGCGCCATTTCTTGTAATACTCAACCAGAGCGTCGAGCGCTCCCTGTGGGTATTTAGCCACCATGTTTGCGTGAAGAGAGGAAACGTAAAGTTTGACGTCATCTGCATAGATTGATATCTTGCGTCTCTCGCTTTGGGGGATGTCGTTGTAAAAATGTTGAAGAGATGAAGGCCCAGTAGACTTTCTTGTGGCACGCCTTTTAGAATCTCACTTACTGACGATAGCACATTATTTACGAGGGCTTGGAAGGATCTGTTTTTGAGATTTTTTTAATCACTTTTGTTAAGTATGGGCTTGTTATTTCGATGCAAATTGTGCAGGAGCCATCTTATACAAACAGCGTCAAATGCCTTCTTCAAGTATATGAGCGCCGCGACGATGTAGCGGTGTTCGTTGAATGTTGTTGAAATGGGAAGTTGTGTATTTAATCGCTCCCCAGCGCTTTATTTGTTTTTAATCGCTTTATTATTTTATTTTATTTTATTTTAAATACATAAACGGCTATACTGCCTTTTATAAATAAACATATAATAGAGTACAAAATAATATATAATAGAGTAAGAAAAATAATATCATTACATAATAGTAGTTTTAAACTATAAAATAACATACAATTATTTTGTGTATCACAACAAAAAATAACAAAAAAGAACAATGAGAAATATCACATTTCATTTCAACATGTCCATATTGCGTATATAAAGTTACATTATGGAAAAATAATTTTTGAGTGCATGTTTATATTGCGCTAATTTTAAGAAATAAATGTCGCCGATGTTAGCATATTCATTTCCCAAAATGTGTAATCGACTGATTGGTGAGTAATAATGTGATAATGTATGTGTGTTATTATAGTAGAACGGTAGAGTCAGTCTATTGTTAGCGCGACCAGGGCAACTATGACGGCAACTTCGCTCGGCGTGCTGAAATGGATGTCGGCAACGTTCGTCTGTTCCGCTTGATTTAGATCATTAGAGATTCTTCTAGATGGTCCGTTTCCGGATCGCATACGCCGTTCGTGGCTGTGTGGGCTCTCTTGAATCCGTCGGCGATAGCGTTTGCCTTCTCTTTAAGTGACAGCGCCAATCTGAGCCGTCTAACTTCTCAAGCCGGGAAATCGTGTGGTCTTCGTGCCTCAGTACTTTCGCCATTTTCCATAGGCTGTTGTCCTTTGGCGTGAGAGACGTAACTTTCTTCGTCTAAAATTGGCGTCTGAGATCCTCGGTCGCCTGAGGTGATTTCTGGCTAGATTTCCCACTGCAATCAGTTGTAAGCAGTTTGAAAGCAACAACCCCAGATTTTATTTTATATCATAGAATAAAATCTCATAACACCAAACCCAATATAACGCAATACCATTTACATTACAGTATACTTCACATCAATCCTCGTCCACGCAGTTTATCCACCTCTACCCTAGTCTCTGGCAAATGAATTCGTCTTCTGAAATTGAGAAGTGGGAATTGCGGACTCCAGCTCCTCCAAAGTTTGCCTCCGTGGATGTGGTAGATTGACTTTTCTTTTCCTCCCTTTAATTAAAAGCAGAAAGGAAGGGGCGCTTAAAAAAATGAATCACCATAATATGATACAATTGGTGTCCAGTCATGTGGAGCTCAGGGGACGGCCACATAGTCTGGCCCTGTCTCCTCATCCGAACTCATGTGGTGACACTTACTGTGGCATTGTGAGTTGATGAAGGAAGCCAGAGAAGAAGTGTTGAGAGGAATTACAGACTGGCGTGGAATGCCAATCTCGCGTCGATAAGAGAGAATTTTGAATGCTTTAAAAAGTTTGTTAAGTCCTGGGTGGAGAGCTGGTCCATGCATTCGTTACGCAAGCATTATTCTTCCTTTTACTTTTATGGCTATTATGTTTCTTTTTGTGTTTTAGTTCTTTACTACAACGTTTTTCTTTGTCTCTATTATGTTGCATCAATTTGTTATTTGAAATTTGTCCAGGTCTTGGCGGCCAATGCATCTGCCCACCTGTCGCGTGTGTGCAGGATCGAGATAGATTGTTTGAGGGAGATCTTTTATCCTCTCCAGCCGGAATCTCTCGACCCATCGCCTTCCACCGCGGTTGGAGGAATGGATTCATTCGTCCGTCACTCCTGGACACCCTTCACCCGACACAGATTCCGACTCACCCGTCATACCTATTTCCTTCCTAGAACTTCCTAAGGTGACATAGGCCCTGAGGAAAATTAATTACCTCAGTGTCTCCTGTGAGGAGCTAATGGAAAAAAATACTTGCATCTGTAAACATTGATATCTTTCTTCATTATTTCACTTTGCCTGGATGCTGAACCATCAGGCCACATCTCCGATGAGTCATTTTTTAAATTATTTTTGGCAATGCTGATTAAAAATACATATAAAGTTACATCGATTACCTAGTTACATAAGGTTTTAACAAAGAAACAAAAAATTGCCTTTCCTCACCATAAAGAGACAATGCTCTTTTGTTTGGTGAGGGAATTCTAGCTCAATTAGTAAATTAAAAGATCGTGTAAGTTAGTAATAACGTCTATTGTAAATAATAAGTAAGGTTAAAAAATCAAGTATAAATTTAAAAATAAAAATCACCATAAGTTTAAGAATCATAATTTAAATTAAAAAATCATTATAAATTAATGACTCATGTAAGTTAGTTACAAAAGTATTATAAGTAAAGGATATATAAGAAAGAACGTAGGATTTATTCAACAGTAGACTTAAAGATATAGAAACTAAGAAATGAGAGAGAAAGAAGGAATGAACGATTTATAAAATAGCAGACTTTAAGATATAAAAAGTGAACATATTTGGGACTTTTATAGCAGTTTAAGGTAATTTTTTAATTTGGGCCTAAATTCCTGCATATTTTCGATAGTTTTTAATTTTAATGGGAGGTTGTTATAATAGATTAAGCCTAGATAAAGATAGGAATTTTGAATGTGCTTAATATTACATTTTGGGATTTTAATAGTTTTCTGGTATCTTGCTCATGAATTGAATTCTAAGTTACGTGTATTTAACTGTATTTCTTTGTAAATTTGAAGTATTGAATATTTTTTATACATTTTGTCTATTGTAGGCACATTGAATGTTTAAAAAAGGATTTCAGTAGAAAATTTAGACGGTTTTTTCAAGATTACCTTAATTATCAACCTTTGAACTATTTTAAAAGGATTTAAAATATTGTCATATGTTCCTCCCCAGCCAATTAATGCCATATTGTAATATAGATTGAACAGTTGCATGGTACACTCTTTTTAGTATCGTCAGCATAATATATTATTTTTCCGTTTAGTTTTTGTATGAATATGTCATTAACATAGATGATAAACAGTAACGGTCCCAGGACTGTACCTTGAGGTATGCCGAAATGACTCATTTTTGGTGAACTAAGCACACCAGTAATTTTTACAACTTGGGGACGTTTGAAAAGGTAGTTTTTTATCCATTCTAGAGCTGAACCATTTAAGTCAATGTTTCTTAATTTACTTATAAGTTTGTCATGTGATATACTGTCAAATGCTTTTTTGAGATCTATAAACATTCCCAGGCATTTAAATGATTGATCTAATGAACTGTGTACAAGGCTACTTAATTTTGCAATTGCATCCTGTGTGCTTCTACCTTCCATAAAACTAAACTGGTTTTCATTAATTATAACATTGCATTTTATAAATTGGGTCATTCTTTTTTTAACTAGTTTTTATCTTGAATCATCAAACAGTATTAATAGGCTAGGATCTGCGTGGTTGAATTTCAGAACCCGACTTTGATTGCATGTCCGACATCACGCCTTACCCGTCGCACCATGTAAACATTCGTGTACGTAGATTTTTAGACAAAGCTACCATTGTAGTTCGATTTCTAATTCAAGAATTCGTCACAAGACGACGCAACTTTCGTCGGCAAGACGGGAAGGTATAAGTTCTACGAATTTGTGAACCTGGAGTATCTCCCGGATTTCTGAAGATTGACGGTAATTCTCAGTTGTATTCAGTTGTATCAAGCGGCTGTATATTACATATGACGTCATCGTCCATCCCGGTTACTTTTTCGCGGTGACTTGCCATCACTGCCATCACTGGTTGACACGTTGACACTGTTGACAGTGGATACGAGGAACGGGCTAATTTTGAAACCAGTTCCTATTGGATTTACAAAAGCCGCCCGCAGGGCCTAGCAGTAAAAACCTGCTAAGATTGCTAGTTACTATAAATATAAGTTTGTGTACATTCTTCTTTCTTACCAACATTCATGCATGCAGGGACATAGGAGGGCCTAAAATAGTTTTAAACATAAATGTGGTGTACGCGAGTCCTGACGTGTGCGGCTAAGAAGTTATTAAAGAAAATTAGAAGAAAATTATTAAAATTATTAGTTTCTGACACAGGTGTTGGTAAAGTGGTGGTTCCCCTTAAATGGATTGTCTCTTAAATGAGTTTCTTCCACCGGGATATACCTAAGTGATAGGGATATACCTAAGTGATAGGATATAGCTAAGTGATACCTAAGTGATAGGTGATAATAAATTATAATGGAATTCCACCATGAATTGTCAGGTGTAGGAGATATTGATAGGCGATAGTTAATTGAATTGTCAGGTGTAGGAGATATTGATAGGCGATAGTTAATTGAATTGTCAGGTGTAGGAGATATTGATAGGCGATAGTTAATTGAATTGTCAGGTGTAGGAGATATTGATAGGCGATAGTTAATTGAATTGTCAGGTGTAGGAGATATTGATAGGCGATAGTTAATTGAATTGTCAGGTGTAGGAGATATTGATAGGCGATAGTTAATTGAATTGTCAGGTGTAGGAGATATTGATAGGCGATAGTTAATTGAATTGTCAGGTGTAGGAGATATTGATAGGCGATAGTTAATTGAATTGTCAGGTCTAGGAGATATTGATAGGCGATAGTTAATTGAATTATCAGGTGTAGGAGATATTGATAGGCGATAGTTAATCATAGATAGTTTGGTTGTTACAGACCTGGATGATTCTGTTCCTTCAGGTTGTCCCGCGTCCTGAAACTGGGAGCAAATTTTTATATACTCCGGATCCTCATTTGACTTTCCTGAATCATTATCAAAAGAATAATATTTTTTAATTTAACATTATACTATACTCTCAGTATACAGTTCTCTCGGCTAGCCAAATATGAATTCCCAACTGCACCAAATCACAGTGGATCGTCTAGCACAGTGGTTCCCAGAGTGGTCCGTTTGCACCTCCAACAGTCCCCAGGATCATTCAGGGGGTCCGTGGAAAATAAAAAATTGATTTGGGAGTCCCTGAATGACGTCAAGGGGTCCAAGGCAAGGTTTTGACACATTTTTATTCATATGTAAGTTTCGTCGGGGGCGGGGCGTAATGGGATGAGATGGGGCGGGATTTTTAGCCACCCCATCCTAACCCGTTCTACCCCATATCCCATTTAGCCCCCTCCGTTGTGGTAAATTTGCCGTCCCACCCTATCCCATTCCGCCCCCTCCGTTGTGCTATCCGCCGCGGGGTCCGTGGGCCAAAAGAGTTTGAGAACCACTGGTCTAGCACAAGCCAGCTTGACAAAATTATTTTATTTTATAACATATTATATCGTCGTTCACTACGTGTCATCAATAAAAATCATTTACGCTGGTTTTATTAATGATTCATGGCTCTATTTAAGATTTTTGAAGGTACTTAAATTTGAATGGGAAATTATTATAATTATGTAATTGAAATGATTTTAAGTTGTACATTTATCATTTAGATGTTTGTAGATAAAGAATATGTAAACAAATATAGTAAATCACTTAACTAAGAATTATTTAAACTAATGAGACCTTTATCTTTACGGAAATGGATTTATCTTAAACACCTATCTTAATATTTCATTGAAATAATGAAAGAACACCTTCTCCTCCTGTAAAATTTTCTAATGGTCGTTTGAACAATTAAGAACTAAAGAGACAAAATTTTGTCGATATGGCTAGTTCTACACGATCTTCTGTGCGATTGGCGTTAATTTAAGCAATGCTGCGTTGGATACAACCATAGACATCCAAATGACTAGACAAGCAGTTACAGGTGAGGGGTCAAAACCAAACCATGGAGGGCGAAGAGGGGAAAGATGACTGTGATTCGTTATACAATCAATCTGACAGTAAATAGGCATCTCGCATTACAATATCACCATTTAGTTCTTAAAAGCAAAATCTGCTTTGAATGAATAGACCTTTTTACATGGGAGCGCGAATTGCTTGCCACGATAATAACATATTTGCTAAGGCCAAATGCTCGCCCCAAAAACATTCGCCGCAATTCACATAGCAATATTTTGTTGCCGTGTTTGGTTAAGACACTTTTACAAATGTTTCATAATTTACTTACCCCTGTAACCAGCGACGAGGACACTGGAGAACCGCCCACATTCGCTATGTCTATATAATATGTACCTATAATGTATAGCGCAAGCTGCCGTTTTTGGCGTGATATTTCGTAAAACGTATAGACGTTACTTTCGCGCTGGTCACTACAAGAATGATGACGTCACATATTTTAGATTCTCTCCCCTCCCCATGGAGCGAGCTGGCGCCAAGGCGGAGCTTATAGCCGGTTCCATGGGGAGGGGGAAATATTACGTTTTTATCACTTAGGGCAGGTCCAGATATATTCATATGTCCGTGGATACAACGGAATTTGGCTAAACATTAAGAGGCAGACAAAACCGGAAATATGTCATTTTTAAATTAAATTTTGGACGTATTGACCCTTTTCCACAAAAAATTATAAATGAATTTCGTAAGACTGTTCTTTTATCTAGTAAAGCTATG
Organism: Limnephilus rhombicus; assembly: GCA_929108145.2. Lineage (NCBI taxonomy): Eukaryota > Metazoa > Arthropoda > Insecta > Trichoptera > Limnephilidae > Limnephilus > Limnephilus rhombicus. The sequence goes on from OV815296.1 coordinate 4,636,603, forward strand.
TTTTAAATTTTGAGAAAATATGTTTATTTTTAGTACAATAAGGTTTTATTGTAGGTCTTTCTATTGTAGGTTTATTGTTTTATTGTGTATATTTTATTTTTATTGTTGGCAGATTTGTTAAAATTTCAAACGAAATTTTATATTATACAGCACACATTTCAAATCATGTAATCATTTAGTAATATAAATCAATAAATTTTCTGGGAAAGCTACTTTTCAGAATTTTAACTTTAGTTTAAATAAAATCATTAAAAAAAATCCACGCAAAAATCCGTGTTTTGTGACGAAAATACTTTGATAATAAATTTGTCTGTTTATTTACGATTTTCCAAACTAATATATTTAAGATTGATTTACATTCTTATTTTTACATTCTTATTTTGCAAAATTGAAAAATTAAAATACTTATGATCAAAAAATAATTACAAAAAGTACATAATTTTTGAATGTAGGTAAATATTAAAACAAATTTTGAATGAAATAAAATCGATATTGAGTTATTCTTTTAAAAACTGGTACGGAGAATAATTAATCTTTCTTATTCGACCCGCTCTATAGATCGTAAGAACGTCTTTCGACGAAATTTGAATTCTCGGTCGCTGGCTGGTTAATAATAATAATAATAATAATATATCTTTATTGAACAAAAAAAAATGACGATTTATAACTACAAAAACAAAAAGTACATCATAAGTACAGTAAAAGTACAGTTTAAAAGTTGCATATGTACGAAAGTTAATATCAAAAAACAAAATACGTATATACAGTAGGTAATTAAAGAATAGAGATTTATAATTATAAATTTAGGTTTCTCATAACCTGCCTCACTAGGCTAGCCTGTGTTGAGGCAGTAATTTTATGTCAATTTATTTTACTGTGAACATACCTACACTTACATTAGAATAAAATCACACAATAGAATGGTTGCATTAATAATAACAATAACATTGGTACAATAATAACAGCATTGGTTCAATATTAATTTCGAATTTGGGTGAGTGCACCGGTAAATGCTCTATCATTATTTTTTATCCAAATTTTTATGTTTTTTTTGAAATTTTTTTGTGAATCACATTTTTTTATACTAATTGGAAGAATGTTGTAAAGTTTTGTTGCAAGGTATCTGAAGCTTCGTTGACCAAAAGTAGTATGAGTTATGGGAATTTGTAGTAAATATTTGTTATTGTTTCGAGTACAGCGAGTGTTTAATCTTTTTTCATAGTATTTGTGTATATTTGTGTATAGATGAGTGAGGATTGTTTTTGCATATATCTGCCGAACGTCAAACACATTCATAATATTGAAGATTAAGTTGGAGTCTGTAATTAGAGGTAGTCTAAGAATTAATTTTATAATAGTTTTCTGTGCCTTTATGATTGGGTCCAGTGCTGATGCAGTACCGCCTCCCCATGCTATGATACCATACTCAATAATGGATTGACAGACTGCAAAATAAATCATTTTCAAGTGTTTTAAGTCGAGAAAATTTCGTATCGTTCTGAAAAAGTGCATGGTTTTTCTTATTTTGTTAGCAATTATTTGAGTGTGAATATTCCATTTGAGATATGGATCAATTGTGAGGCCGAGATACTTCATCTGTGTAGTGCGCTCAATGTAGGGACACTGACAAGATTCATCGGAATTTAAACATGTGTGTATTCTAATAGAGGCGTCATCACGAGGTTGACCTGTTATATTTATGCTTGATGTGACATATTTAGTTTTCTCGGTGTTCACAATGTGAGCGTATTTGTATCTAACCACTTTTTTATAATGTTTATATCCGTTTCAGCTTTTTTGTAAACAGCTTGCCAAGTGTCAGCTTCAAATAGTAAAACAGTGTCATCGGCAAAACTAACTATTTTTCCCTGAATGTTAAAGTTACATAAGTCGTTGATATATAAAAGGAACAAAGATGGTCCTAATATGCTACCTTGAGGTATCCCATAGTGAGTTGAGCACTGATTGCTAAGTGTGTTCATTATTTTCACTTGTTGCTTGCGGTCATCAAGGTAGCTCTTAAAAAAGTTAAGTTCGTTGCCTGTAATACCGATTATTTGAAGTTTGTTTAATAATTTACTGTGTGATATTGTATCAAAGGCTTTAGAGAGGTCTAAAAATATTGAAATACATTTTTTGCTTTTATCGAGGTTTTTCACAATGAAGTCAGTTACGGCGGCAATAGCGTCAGAAGTACTCTTGTTTTCTTGAAACCCGTATTGATTTTCTGAGAGTACTTTATGGCTCACCAGAAATTTTACCAACTGAGCATTGATAATTTTTTCAAATACTTTGGATAGTGTGGTCAGTATAGTTATTGGTCTGTAATTGTTTATGTCCGTCTTGTTACCTGTTTTATGTATGGGAATAACAATACCTTGTTTCAAGTTTGAGGGGAAGTGTCCTTGACTGATACTAAGGTTAATTAGATATTCTAAAGGTAATGTAATTTCCGTAGCCAGCGTTTTCAAAATCTTGGTTGATATTCCATCAACCCCGGCAGAAGACGTGTTTTTTAGGGAATTAATTATTTTTAGAATCTCTTCCCTTGACACAGTTTGAAAATTGAATCTTCCTTTGGGAAATTGAAGTTCTGCTTCAGCAGGTAGAGCATTCCCACAATTTGGTAGACGAGAAGCAAGATTTGAACCAATATTTGTAAAAAAATTATTGATATAATCCGCAACGAGACCCTTAAGACTTAACTTATGTGGTTTAGGCTAAACATTAAGATTTAACTTTTTGGAAACAACGAATTGGTAGTTGTGTGTGTGAAGGTATATACCATAAAACTACAGGTAGGTATATGTACTATATTATGGCAGCACAATAACCTAATAATAGGAATTTGCTCAAGCCTAACATTTTAATTAATTCCGAGGAATTCGTAACTATGATATATTTTTTTCAAACCGAAACTCACAGATATAAGTTATTCATATTTAAGATTAATAAAACAGTGCCTTACCGTTAAATAGTTTACGTAAAACGATTTGAAAAGTTTATGCCTGTTTTTCAACTTTACTTTACAAATTTAGCGGTAAACACTAGATTGTATTTTTCCTGACTATGAATTAATAACTTTCGGATGGATTCGTTTAGAAACATCTGAAATTTTAGTAATACGTTCATCAGAATTAATTAAAATAAACCTCGCGGAAAGACCATATTTCCCGGCCTTCTAGGATGAATTCGACCGTAGGTCTATCCAATGGTTCCATGCCAACTCAGAATGAAACCAACTCAGAAACACCTCAGAAAGGTCATTAAAAGCAATGAAAAATTAATTTTAAAATAGCTGGTAACTAGGGGAGTGGTAAAATAATCGATTATGAAAAATTAATCGATTAGTCATTAGTCCGGAATCCGGAGCGCTTTTTTTCATTTACTAGATTCTTATATTTCTTGAAGAGATGAACCATTTAAATTTACCGAATTTAATGTTGAATTTAATGAAAGTTAATGTTCCTTATACAAATAGAACGGCGTCATATGCGCCTTGCAATTTTTACCTCATGTGGGTATTTCAAAATAGTACTTGGCTGTTATAGGCTTAGAGGTCTTTTGTTTCGTGTTTTGTCGGTAGGGAAAAATTGTTATGTAAAAACCTTACGAAAATTGCATGTTTTGCATAGCTCAACAAAGCAACTGTCATCAAGCAAGGGAAATATATACATACGTGTGTGTTTGTGTTATGTTGGGAGTGGGGAGGAGTCGGTCATGTCATTTTATTTGGAGCTCTTCCGCCTTTTGGGGATGCGGAAGCCATGAAAAACTCTATGGTGTTTATAAACAAAACACGACTTTACCACCATCTGTGCGTCTACGATGACATTTCTTTTGTGCTTTGATTGCAGTTCAGTTGAAGTTTCTAATCAAATTTGTCACTAGATGAATTCAACAGAGTCAACGAACAATTTGTAATTTATGTTGATTAATTTAAAAAAAACTTATAATTTCTGTTGAATATTTTTTAATTAATAAAACTGTGTTTAAAGTGAACCACTTGAAGTGAAATACCACAAAATTGCGCCTTATAAATACTACGTTATTATTATTATTAATGATATTTTACGCGTTTATTTTAATTTGACAAATTTGGGGAAAAATTGATTATTATAACCAATTTTCAAGAAAAATCGATTTTTTTAAATCGATTTTTCATGCTAAGAAAAAGAATCGATTATTTATGTAAAAGTCACATCCCTACCGGTATCCCTAACCTATCTTGGCCTATTTAGCCAAAGTTTTTTTTTTTTTTATCATCACTCTTAATGACCTTTCTGAGGCGGTTCTGAGTTTGCTTCGTTCTGAGTTGGCCGGTCACCCTGTCCAATATACTGGGGTTGCGCGTCGCGTATTTCCGCACACGCCTTCTTCACTTATGTCGTTGACGTTAGGCCGCGGCATACGAAATCTCCACAGTTTTATAACATATTTCTCTTGAACACTTTAAGTTTTTAAGTTTCTGAAAAAATATATGTTAATACATTTGCCGTGCCGAAACGGTAATTACATGAAATTTCGTCGATAGAAAAAATCGCAAAGAATGCTTCGAAAATTATTGTAAACACGTTTTTCTCTATTATTTTACATGCTATACGAGCCTGTATGATAAAATTCACAGTGTTTCTGTAAATGCTGTTTAAGACATGTTTAACGGATTTTTGCTCTATTTGAAACGAGTCGTGTTTTATTAAACATTTTCACAATTTTCGCTTGAATATTATCGTTTTTAATATAAGCGCGCTCGCTCTAACATTCGTATTTACATATCTCACCTCCTTCTACTTTTTCAGCGCTTACTACCAGGCCTTATGATTCCCGCATTATTTTGAGTATTTGCTAGGGCATGTTCGACAATAGGTCCGGTCCGTCCAATACACCGGGGTCGCGCGTCGAATATTTGTGTACACGCCTTTTTCACTTACGTCCTTAAGATTCCGACTTTACTTTAGGGTATTGTGTCGCCTAAAAATATTTTGGTGCGTAAATAAAAAGTACACTCACCGCTGCAGTGTTTTTCGCATTCGTCTAGTGCAATAAAATTGTTCTTGTTTCCTCCGCAACCCGTCCATGTGAATTCAACACACGCTTCTGCATTACTATCGTAGGAGAATCTGGAGTAAACAGAAGATTATACCATAAACGGCCTGATGGTTAGGTTAGGTTGGATAGGTGGTAATGGAAACTACATAAACGACTTTATAAATATAAGCCTTGATTATTTCCTCACTTAGAGCTATAATATGTGTATAAGTGTATTTGTATGTGCATGTGTGAATGTACATGCATGCATATGTATGTGTAGAGTGTGCATACGGATGCAGGTGCATATATGTATAAGTGTGTACATATATACACGTAAGTATGTATGTATGTATTTTCTAATATTTAATCCTTCTTTTTTTGTGTGCGTACTTATAATACAATTTATTATTATGTATTACAACATATTAAGAATGTTGAGATGAATGGTGTGCTCACCTTTAATTGGAATGGTCACTGTAACATAATGTAATTAATGATAATCGTGTAAAAATTATATGTGATATTTTTTTATTTATTTATTTGTTCACGCCCTTTTCCGGGACTTTTACATTACAAATGAATAGTGAGAAATATAAGGTATTTATTGTACATAACTGAACTGCCTCAGTAACAATATTTTATTCTTATTTAAACATAAATTGAAGATAACATACATAAATTGAAGGTAACATACTCACGTCGCTCACTAACATCAAGACTAGCTGTGTGAATCTTGGTACTTTATAGCGGTGATGATTTATAATAAATAAACAATACTTCACAACTTGTATGACATACGAAATAATGCACCAATTACTTATACCTTTACCAAATATATACTACTTATACCTTTACCAAAGTAGCACCAGTAATTCATAGTTATTGTTTTCGTATTTTAGCAGGAGTACTACAAGACATGAGCGCGGTGTATATTCGTATTGTCGTATAATATAAAATGTACTGAAAACATGTTTTAAAATCAGTAAAGATAATGTCATGTTTGCACATATTAGTTACAGCGCATAAATAAATAATAAAAAAACAACTTAATATATATTATTACATACATAAATTATATCGAAAATTGTAAATTTTTATGTATTTCTCTTATAAGTGAACTATGTATTATAAGTTCACACTTTTAAACACATAACTTCATCTCTCTATATTGTGAATCTTGTTGTAATTCCTCCAACTTGTTATCAAATACTTGGTTTACACTTTTTGACTTTTCAATGCTACTAACTTTATTACCTACTTATCTCATACACTGTAAATCTGAATATATTATATGTTATCAGGTTAATTCGGCAAATCCGAATATACTTTATGCTACCAGGTTCTTTTTCTATTTTTTTTGTTATGTAATTATGTATGGATAATATGAACTAAACCTGTAAATTTGTCTGTCCTGGTACGGGAAACTTTCCTAGTTGGACAGGCAAAGCTTCCTAATATGTTTTTTGTACTTTCTTTTGTGTGTATCTATAGTAAATAAATAAATAAATAAAATAAAATAAATAAATAAAGATGTCCACTGACTTGGTATAATTGTTTCCCTCTATTTGTATTCTGGGCAAAGAGGAATATATTTGGAAGTTAGTCCCAGAATTTCTGCACTGAAATAAATCATGACTTCTAGTATTACGTTGTGAAATCCGGAAGCTTATCAATTCAAGCAATACCGGACTATCCACTAAATCATTTATAATTTTATATAGAAATACCAAGTCAGTGAAAATTCTAATGTCTGACAATTTGAACATATTCATAGCATTTAAAATAGTACTGTAGTTTAACATAATTGCTAGGATCCCCATTTTTAAATTTAGGAAACATAAGAATTTGTTTTCTATTCTTTTAACATCTTGTACATGTATATTATAATGCGGGTTTCAGACGGGAGAATTATACTCAAGTTGACTTCTAACATGGGCAAAATATAACAGTTTAAAACACTTTATATTGTTAAAATTTCTAGTTAACCTGGTTATAAATACCAACATTTTGAAGCCCTTATTAGAGTTTTCTGTTATGTGGTTAACAAATGAAAGATTTGATTGAAAAGTGATGCCTAAGTCTTTAATTTGAGTTAAAGACTCAAGAGCATTTTGTTATCAATGTTGTAATTAAAGATCACTGAAATTGAGAAAATCTAACTTTTTGACATTTTGAGATGTTTAAGCAAAGATTATTTTCATTACACAAAATTAACAATTTTTTGTTAATATTATCTTAGACAATGTTGCAATGGTAAATATTTTGAATAATTCTAAAAAAATTGTGGCCACCAGTGAAAAGTAAGATAGATACATCATGAAATATTTTTGTAAGATCATTTATGAACAAGATAAATAAGATTAGGCCAAGGTGTGAACCTTCTGGAACTCCATTTGTTGCATAATTTTTTTCCGACAGGAAGGATTTTATGTTAACAATTTGTTGTCTTCTAGTAAGATAGCTTTCAAACCGGGCTAATATATTGCCACGTATACCAAGCTTCCCTAATTTCCAAATGAGAATTTTATGAGAAACTGTATCAAAGGCTTTACTAAAATCAGTATAAACAGAGTCTACTTGTTTTTTTTTCTCTAAAAGCAGTGGTTATAAAATTTTCATAAATAATGTGTTGGAAAGAGTACTTCTACCTGGCATACATCCAAACTTCTAATGTGACATTATAGGTTTTATTTGGGTAAAAAGTTTGTCAAGTATTAGGCTTTCAAAGAGTTTCAGTAGGTGGATTGAATGCATATTGGTCTGTAATTATAATAATCGCTTTTATCACCCTTTTCGAAAAATGGAGTCAATCAACAAATTTTCCACTTATCGGGAAAAATTCCACTTGATAAAGATAGATTTAATGAAAGAATTAAAGGAAAAAGTTTGGTTAAGTTTGGTTAAAATGAAGACAATATTAGCGAAACTCAATTGAAAATCTGGAGACAGAAAAATCAAATAAAGATATTGGCTCCACTGGGGCTCATTTAGTTCCTAAAGTTAAAATTTAAAAATACATATTCATCCTAGACTTGCAGAGAAGTCAAAAGATGTCGCGTATTGCAAATAAAATGGATAAAAATTTATCTAGACACTATCCATATAGCATTTAGTTGAATCTTGCAATCATAAATAAAGATAGCAGTCGATGATATGTACGTTAAGAAAATGAAGATAATGTTGGAAGTTCTTATTCGAAGTATGATACAGTTAAAAATGACCGAATTGGATTTATGTTCCGTAGCTAAGTTGGTAGAGCACTTGCCATGTAAGCAAAGGGTCCTGGGTTCGAGTCCCAGTGGAGCCTATACTTTTCTGATTTTTCGGTCTCCAAATTTTCGACTGAGTTTCGCTAATATTGTCTTCATTTAATTAAATATTATAATTTGAGATTTTACTCATCAAAAATTAAAAATAATTATATATCTATATACTAGATGCCAGTCTTTGCTACTAAACTTTACTATCACATAATATTTAAAAAAAAAAAAAACTTATACAAGTCGCTCAAAATGTATGTACGCATTGATCTTTTAAACTACGCAACGGATTTTCATGCGGTTTTCACCAATAGATAAAGTGATTCAAGAATAAGGTTTGTATGTATAATACATGCTTATTATAGTGGATAAAAACCGAGAAATTCAAATATTATGATCTGCTAGTATTTAATAAATTACATTTTTTTTTTTTTACATTAACTCCACACAGGAGGCCCTGAGGAAAATAATTTCCCTCAGGGCCTATGTCATCTGGGATGCTGTGTGGAGGGTCTTTTTGAGGAGAGGAAGGAATGAACATTGGTCTTGAAGAGACCCATGTTGTAGGAAGGAGGAAACACAGAGGCCGGCAAATCATTCCACAGCCGAGCTGTTGAACACAAGAACGAGTCGAAGAAACGACCCGTTCTCATGTGACAAATGTCAACTGTGTACAAATATTGGGCACGCGTTTGGCGTGTTTCCCGACTATGCACCGGTGCCGAAGGTATCAATGATGCTAGTTCCTCGGAGCATCTTCCATTGTAATACCGGTAGAACATGGATAGCATTCCCACCCGACGCCTGTGCTCTAAAGATTGCAATCCGTCTGTTAAGATGGGAGAATCTATCAAACGGACCGCCCGTTTCTGCACAGAGTCGAGGGTATTTTTCAGGTATTTTGGAGCTCCAGACCAGAGGTGGCTGCCAAATTCAACCGTGGGGCGCACTTGCGATTTGTACAGGGTTAGCAGTTGTGTAATATTAAAGTATCTGCGGGCCCTGTACAGTACGCCCAGTTTTTGGGAGGCTAACTTTACTCTGGCTTCGATGGAGCCCCCATACCTGAGCTGGTCACTTAGGGTTACACCAAGCATATCAATGGAGGGCCTGTTCGGAAGATTGCTTCCGTTGAAAGAGACTAGATTTTCATTGCGATCCCTTTTAGACGTAATCAGACAAGATTGGGTCTTTGAAACATTAAATTCAACGAGATTATTTTTACCCCAAGCGAAAACACTCTCGAGGTAACCGTCCATTCTTTGCTTCAAAGCCTTACGAGCTGTTGGAGTTTGTGAGCCCTTTGGGGGCTTGTCAAACAAAAAGCTATCATGAACTGTACTGTCATCCGCGTAACAGTGAATTGGTACATACAATGTTTGCAAAAAAAAGAGGTTTATAAAAAATGTTTAACAATTTTTTTTGTACTTCAGGCAGTGGTGAAGATCGCTTTAACGAGGAGAGTTTCTTTCTAGAATCAGTAGGATGATTAATCTCCCCTCACTGATCCAAAATATACCAATATCGGCAGAAATTTCCGTTAATTAATTGTTGAATTTACAATCCGATATTGTAAAGTTTTCGAATTATCTATGCTTGACCCTCAGAAAGTCGAACCACTCTCCAGGCTATCGCGGACCAAGGACAAAATATAAAAATTTCACAGGACTTCTGTAATATTGGTCCTTACATATGAAATTGGCATTTTGCCGTACTGGCACTTTGATCTCAAATATCTTCTGTTTGGTTAGGAATTCCAAATTCAAATTTATACAGCTATTTACTCATGTATTTGTGTTTCGAAAATTATAATTCATTTGGTTAGTTTTTAAAAGCATTTTCGTTATTTGTTTTTGGGGTGTTGTGGGTAAGACACTTGACTCACAATCCGGAGGTCGCGGGTTCGAACCCGGCATGCGCAAATAAATTTTATTTGATTAATTTGTGTTATTTCACAATTAATTCAATTAAAATAATATATAGTATATTTGCGACATGTTCCAGAGTGGAAGATACTATCAGTATCGCCCTGGTGTAAGACCACCATTCAGAATTGAAACGTTGCTTGAAAATAGCTTTAGCCGTGTTTAGTGACCAGATCTGAATAGCCAGGTGCTTCCCAACCTTCCTCTTTCCCACCTCCTTCCCCTCCCCACTACCTTAAGCCTCACAACATACCCCAATTGGGGATGCCATAGTCTCACTGGCTCCAGACGGGAGCAGTTGAGATTCTTGTGCGGTATTCACTGTAAAAAAAAAAAAAAAAATACCTTGTTGCCCTACCTCCTTCTTTAGCCAACGTTTCGGACATCGTTGAAGTGTCCATCATTAGGGCAGATCCGGCAGATCCGGTAGATTTACACATCTACCAGATTTGCCGGATCTGCCCTGATGATGGACACTGCAACGATGTCCGAAACGTTGGCTAAAGAAGGAGGTAGCGCAACACGGCATAACACCCCAAAAACAAATAACGAAAATATAATTCATTTGTTTTTTCCTTAATTGTTTTTTTCTTTGCGTCACTTAGTTTACAAAATGGAAAACTTGAAATATCGCGTTATTTACTAGTACGAGTTCCACCATGGCACCAGTGCTACGGAAACGGCTCGAAGGATTAATGATGTGTATGGCGACGGTGCCGCAAAAGAAAACACAGTGCGTTTTTGGTTCCAACGTTTTCGCTCTGGAAATTTCGACCTGAAGAACAAGCCCCGTGGGCGGCCGGAGACCAAAGTTGATAATGAAGAATTTAAGGCTATTGTGGACGCGGATCCATCGCAAACCACGTCCGAGTTAGCTGCAGGCTGCGGTGTTAGTGATAAAACTGCTCTAATCCACTTGAAGCAAAATGGGATGGTGAGTACCTCACGAATTGAGTGAAGCAAATCAACAAACGCGCGTTAGAACGCTAGACCACACACTGCACAATCGACGGCTACCAAATTAGAGGAGCTTCAATTGGAATATCTAAGACATCCACCGTACTCTCCGGATCTTGCCCCAACAGATTACCATTTTTTTCGAAATTTGGATAACTTCTTGCAAGGGAAAAAATTCAACTCCGATGGGGCAGTCCAAACCGCCTTCAAAGATTTTATTGATTCCCGTCCGAATGGTTTTTTAGTGAAGGGATCGATGAACTACCTATGAGATGGCAAAAGTGCATAGATAGCGATGGTACATACTTTGATTAAATAAATATATTATATTAAAAAAAAATCGACTTTATGTTCCTCCCATACAAAACGCCAATTTCATATGTAATATTAGTATTACTGGATGTTTCGATAGCTCATCAAAACTTATGGCGATTGTGCGAATTTTGTGTGAAGCTTTGGAAGGAAATAGGGAACGGAACAGGAATTGGGAGAGGATGCCACCAGAATAATGGAAGTTCTACCTTATGAACTCTGGATGTTGCAAAACATCCCTCTGGATGTTGCAAAACGCACGACGCGCGACGTAAAAACTGCTTTTCCCGTTATCGACCATGAAAACCTTGCCGTTGCATATGATCCATAATCGGCAGAACAGCGTAAGCGGCAAAAAGTAAATTGTTCAGGAGAAGGTTTTTTTTAATTAATTTTCTTCATTGATTTCAAAAAGGGTTTTAGTTAATGAGGATTATTAATCTTTGGTTGCTGCCTATATAAAGCTGATAATACAATTATCTAAATGTCTTTACTTCTTGAGATAGTGGCGGTAACGCTGTTTTGCCTATGACCCTGACAGATTTTTTCCCTGCGAAATGTCGCATACGCTGTTCGGAGTACATAATTATTTTTGAAATGTCTATCACGCAATCATGATAGGTAAACAAATAACTAAATAAAATGGTTCCATGACAGTTGATCCTAAAGTTGACTAAATACAATAATTTGCAAGTAAGTATGCAAAGAGGATATACGTCCGTAAAACCAAAGTCGACATACTTGTATCTGCAGGCATCTTGATTGAAAATCCGTTGGTAATGATATTTTTACTAACAATAATTTCGACTCGCAAGTAAGTATGCGGTAATAACAAAATACGACATACTTATATGTGCAGTCGGTTTAGCAAAAAACCGCTATATAACATTTTTATCTGAATACAACACCAGAGGCACCCCTTCTCCCAACTGTCTGGAGCCAGTGAGACCATGGCCTCCCCAATTTCGGTATGTTATGAGGCTGAAGGTAGTGGGGAGGGAAGGAGATGTGGAAAATGAACCTGGCTATACATATCTAGTTACCAAACACGGCTAAAGCAATTTCAAGTAATAAGTCTAATACCTACACACCACACACCAGCGTCCAAATACAAAAAAATATATTTAAAATAACTTTTATATCCGAATACAACGCAAGAGTCCCAACTGGAGCCGAATCCCTAATTTTAGTATGCTCTGAGGCTGAAGGTAGTGGAGAGGGGAAAGAGATGTGGAAAATGTACCAGGATATACAAATCTAGACACCAAATACGGTCAAAGCCATTTGAAGTAATAAGTCTAATAATTATATACACTACACACCAGCGTAAAAATATAAAAAAATCATGTAATGTAACTTTTTTTATCCAAATACAATACAAGAGTCCCAATTGTCTGGAGCCAGTGAGACTATGGCATCCCCATTTTTAGTATGTTATGAAGCTGATGGTAGTGGGGAGGGGAAGGAGATATGGAAAATGTACCTGGTTATTCAGATCTAGTCACCAAATAGGCTAAATACGGTGACTAGATTACGGTGACGGTAAATTTTCCACATCTCCTCCTCCTCATTACCTTCAGCCTCACAACATACTAAAATTGGGGATGCATAGTCTCACTGGCTCCAGACGATTAGGAAAAGTTTGGCCTCTTGTGCCGTATTCGGATAAAAAAGTAATATTATATATTTTTTTGTAATTTTGCGCTGGCGTATAGGTTATAAATAGACTTATTACTTGAAATGGCTTTAGTTGTGTTTCGTGACTAGATCTGAACAGCCAGTTACATTTTCCACATCCCCTTCCCCTCCCCACTACCTTCAGCCTAACAACGAACTAAAATTAGGGATGCCATATTCTCACTGGCTCCATACAAAATTATATAATTTGCATTAATACTTTTTTATTCTAATATTCAAATACAAAATAATAAATTAAGAATTTAAGTACTTAAGAATTTTCGTTTAGTTTCCGATGCTACCAGCCGCCGACACGTCTGCACTAGTCACTGGATGGACGCCAACCGACCAAACTGAAACCTTCTTGACCGACAACGTAAGACAGCGAAAGCTACAACTACTAAAAAAAGTGTCACATATATAAAATAGAGCTGTAATATTTTTGTCATTGATGTATTATGCAGCATTGAACAGTTTTCGCTAAAAACTGTAATTTGACAAAAATATCGTTTACGCTGTTCTGCCAATTATGGGTCGATATGACAATGTACTGCGTCTCGTTGCGTTGTAGAAATTGTACTGAAGGTCGGGACGGATTCTTCTCCCGGTGACAAGGTTAGACAATGGGTAGGTAATATTTTGTAGGTAGTTCAGACAGTATGGGATGTGGGTAATATTAAATAGGATACCATTTATCAGTTATGCCCGAACACTGGACATTTAGAATCAATATATTATTATTATAATAATTAATAGATTATTTCCAGCCCTGTGGGATCCTAGCATGGTCGACCGATAACAATTGATAGGATAACTTTCGGTAACTTCTCATCATTCAACACAACCGCACAACAACCGCAGATCGCTAACGTAAAAACAACAATTGATGTCGAATATATTAAGAACCCTTAGTCATTATAAACTATTACTAATTCGTTGGCGATCTGCAATCATGCTGGAGAACGATGAGAAGTTACCGAAACTTACCCTATCAATCCTTATCGATTGACTGTGCTAAGGGGCCAGAAGAGCTATTCTGTATCTTTTGTGATACCATACGTAATCGCCTGTCAAATTTGTGTGATTGTCTATGGCTTGAAATCGCTGAACCATTGAACTAGTTCAAAACACAAAATGCTGTAAGTATCATCATCATTTATTATCACTATTGGCTCTACAACCCCTGGTGGATCTTGGCCTCCTCAAGAGTCTTCCTCCACTCATCTCGGTTTTGTGCCAGCTCTCTCCAGTTTAGAAGCTCCAAGATAGATATGTATTTGAGGACGTTGTCGCTCCATCTTAATCTTGGTCTTCCCAGGCTCCTTCGCCCTATTGGTCTTGAGTTCGGCAGGGACTTCGGTGCTTGATGCTCGGTCATTCTCTCCACATGACCCAGCCACCGAAGTCTTTCCAGTTTTATAAATTTTGCGACGTTTAGCTCCTTAAACAAAGTATAGCTCATTGTTATAACGTCTGCGCCAAAATCCATTTTCTAGAACCGGTCCGAAGATCCGCCTCAAAATTTTCCTTTCAAAAACGTCCAGTGCTCGCTCATTTCTCTTAGTATCCAAGTCTCAGCTGCGTACGTAAGTACTGGTCTGATAAGTGTTTTTTACACCACTTTTGTAGACGTTTGTATTTCTGGACAGCAGTCTGGATTTTATTTGGTTTTGTACGCGGAAATAACACCGATTTGCGTTCACTATGCGCTTCTGGATATCCTCTGTGGTATTATTGTCGTTTGTTATCAGGGAGCCTAGGTATGTGAATCTTGGTACCGTTTTGAAATTTTGTTTTCCACATGTGAGAGTTTGAATTTGTTGGGTGCATCCTACGGCCATGTATTTGGTCTTCTGCTGGTTTACTACGAGACCCATATTTTTTGCAGAACTTTCAAAATTTATGAAGGCGTTAGGTAAAGTATATGGAGTTTTCGCGATTATGTCGATATCATCAGCGTAACCCAATAGTTGCATAGAATTGTCAAATATCGTTGCTCTTATCGCAATGCGTGAGTCACGAATACTTTTTCTAAGGCTATGTTGAATAAGATGCAGGCCAATCCATCTTGTCTTACCCCGTGGAGCGCTTCAAAGGGCTCGGACAGATCACTGCCAACCCTAACTCTACACGTTACCTGGGACATTGTTAATTTCACCAGATTGATCAGTTTACGCGGTATTACTATCATACGCGGCCTTGATGTCTACAAAGAGATGATGTGTTTCGACATTGTGTTCTAGCGTCTTTTGCTGTAAGTATACATAAGTATTTATTCATTTAATGTACATTTAAAGTTGTATACTATGGATTTGACATTGATTACTAAATACGCATCAATTACTTAGTTTGCCCAAATTAAGAACCTATTTAAGGCAAAGCTATTGAGGCAGTATACACGTACAAAATAATTGAATATTTAGGGACGTAATGTATTCTTTGAAGACTGTATTTTGGAAAGTAAAAGCAACATGTAAAGGTGGGAGTCGCAGTAGTACCTATAAGGATTTGATCTTTCTAAATGTGATTCGTCAAGAGACAGATTGATGTGTAAGGAATCGAGTAATTTTAATTCAGTAAGAAAAGTGTGATTAAGACATATCATAGACAATACAAGTATGATACTCTCAAATAGGTATATTTAAATTACGGGTATGAGAGCCCAAAAAGGAAGGTTTTTAGTTTGGACCTAAACTCTGTTGGGCTTGTTATGCATCTTAATTCCGGAGGGAGTCTATTCCAAGCCTTAGGCCCAGATACTCCGAAAGCATGATCTCCAAACATAGTATTTGGCTTTCGTTTAGGTTCTATTAGTCTGCCTTTAGCAGATGAAGTTGCTGATCTAAGGGTTAATTGTCTCGGACCGGTATTTTCCGGGACGCATAATTCGGAGATGTAAGGTGGGGCCATTTCGTAGATTGATTTAAAAACCATCCAGCACAATTTGTACTGGATTCTCTCAGGGCACTTGAGCCAGTGAAGGTTACGAAGGTGTTCTGAAATATGTGAATATTTAGAAACCCCAGTTATGAGCCTTGCATATATTGAAACGAAACTTCTCAAATGTCAAATCCATTCTGTACAACTTTAAACGTACATTTAATGAATAAATAATCATGTTTACTTACAGCATTTAGTGTTTTAAACTAGTTTCCTGACTGACGGTCGGCGTAGTCCAGCGGTAAGGCCCTTGACTAGATCGAATCGCGGCGTGATTTTAATTTGTGTTATTTCACAATTTATTCATTTAAAATAATGTATAGTATATTTGCGGCACGTTCCAGAGTGGAAGATACTTTCAGTATCACCCTAGTGTAAGACCACCATTCAGAATTGAAACATTGCTTGAAATGGCTTTAGCCGTGTTTAGTGACCAGATCTGAATAGCCAGGTACTTCCCCACCTTCCTCTTCCCTGTATCCTTCCCCTCCCCACTACCTTCAGCCTCATAACATACCCCAATTGGGGATGCCATAGTCCCAGTCCCACTGACTCCAGAGGGGTGCAGTTGGGACTCTTGTGCGGTATTCATATAAAAAAAAAATTAAAAATTCAAAAAGCAATTGCAAGCCATAGACATAGACACAAATGTTAGCCGATTACATATGGATCGATTTTGTTTCCACAAAAGATACAGAATCGCATGGCTAGTCACTCTACAAATCTGAATATTTTGTCATATTGTTATTATTGTAACCGGATAACTCAAGAAAGTGACCAATCAGAACATTTTTGAAAAGAGATTAAAGAATTAAAAGTGAATAACTAGGATAAACATAGGTTACGTTAGGTTAGGTTTGTAGGTTAGTTTTTTCATCGCTTTTAATGACTTTGTATGACTTTTCAAAGGTGTGTTGATTTTGCCATCTTGTTGAGTTGAGTAGAGTTTAATACAAACCTGGTTTCTTCATATGGGAGGCCCCCATTGTTCAGTGGTTGGGCGCAAACGGCGATATATTCGAAGCCCTCATACGGCTGCAAATTATGAGAAAAACCTGAAAAGAAAAAAAAAGAATTAGAAAAAGAAAAAGAAAAAGTAAAAGAAAAAGAAAAAGAAAAAGAAAAAGAAAAAGAAAAAGAAAAAGAAAAAGAAAAAGAAAAAGAAAAAGAAAAAGAAAAAGAAAAAGAAAAAGAAAAAGAAAAAGAAAAAGAAAAAGAAAAAGAAAAAGAAAAAGAAAAAGAAAAATAAAAAGAAAAGGAAAAAGAAAAATAAAAAGAAAAAGATAAAGAAAAAGAAAAGAGAATAAAAATGAAAGAAAAAGAAGACATAAAAAAGAAGAAAAAAAAAAGGAAACAAAAATAAAGAGAAAGAAAAAAGAAATGAAAAGATAAAAATAAGTTATCAACCATAGACATTGTTCCAAATTTACAGAATTTTCTATCAAAAATCATTGAATTTATTTAGATGATTTGAATAATTTTGCATTTTCTAACTAAGCCCCGAGGGAAAATCGTTAACACATTAAAACAATGTATTGAAGAATTTAAAGTTATGTATAATAAAAGAAAAACAAAATCAAAGCTTTTTAACTGAAAGTCGTACTCGTCAAAAACTGTAACACCTTATTTGCACAACATCATTACACATATGTAGGGAAAAAAAGACTTCGATAAATAAGAACAATCGAAGACGATAAATGCCTAGTAAAAGCAATTGAAGAGCAATTCAATGTAAAAATAACAATTAATGAAATTATCTTCATAACTTATATAACTTTTAAATTTTTCTATTTTTTTTAAAGTTCCTACCATAATTAATTATAAGATACAAAACATATTTTTCATCTCGATACTCGTCCGTCTTCTAATCGCAAGCGTCTGATTCTATAGAAGAGAAACACCATAAAATGAAAAAAATCAATGAAAAATTATTACGTAATTTATTTTGTAGTCAAAATTACTACACTTTGTGAACTGATTTTATTTAATAAATAAATAAATAAATAATTTAAATTAAAAAAAAAATTGTTTCCTTATTTTAATTCAATTTGCTTTTAAACAATATTAATAATTATATATCCGAAAACATAAATACCGTAAACTGTTGGATTTAAAACCTCAATTAAAAAAAACGAAGATAATAAAAACACAAAATACTGTGGCGTCATTTTCATAACAGGACGTCTGGTACTTAATAAGTCTATTAAAATAATAAATATTTTCCTCAATATCAAAAGATTTATTAGGCTTGCCAAGTGGATAAAATTAAATATCCATAAAATTGTAATACATTAATTTATTATAAGCGGCCATAAATATTAGCTTTCCTGATTTTCAACACATTAATTATTGTGTATGTGAAAATATAATATCTTACGATTTCAGAGGAAAATACGGTTTTGACGCGAGCTGTAAGTTAACGTGGTCTGATTGTTGCTAACTAAATGAAAATTGCCAGTATTTTAAATCAAATTACTAGTAGTTCCTACAGTTTTTATTTATTTAATAAGATAAAATTTATTGATGTGAAACTTCTCCAGCATCGTTGTGATTTGAAACTCAATGAAACAGAAATGACACTAAAAAGTGATAAACACATACGTCTTTAGGATTTAGCCTGTGAGAGATGAAACCTTACCTACGAAGCGTCAAGCTACACTCATTGGCTGCTTTGATTAGGAACTCACTTTTCAATGCTACTATTGGTTGAGATTGTGTGGACAAAGTTTCACTTCTGCCGCGCGTGAACTGACCTCGATATTTTTACAAGTATTATAATTACAAATCATACACATTCAAATACACACACATATATAAATAATAAACAAATCAAACACAAACAATTTACATATCACAAAAACTAATACTAAAAAAATTTTAAAAAAATCCTACTCATATTCGTCAGAACCAAAGATATTGAAATATAATAGATGTGCTATCTGCAGTTTTTACTAGGTGGGTCTACGCTTCCGGGTGTAGCCGTTATTGTTTACCAATTAACAAATAAACTAAATGAATGAATAATCAACGAATAAACCAAACGAACGTTAAACTAAGTGAACGAATTCTTTCAGTATTCAAACTATATTGTTAACTAATACTAATGCACACCTTAAAAAATGTCAACGAAATGAACAAATTCTTTTCGTATGCAAACTACCCTAATTAGGTCGTAGTCCGCCAACAGTTGCGCGGACATCTTAGAATATCTCTTTTGTATTTGAGTATATTTGGTCAGAACTTTTATTCAAACAATTTAAGGTCGGAAAATTAAGTGCATTACTTATTCTTTTATCATTCAACATTACAAATTTATAAAGATAATATTCAAAATAAAGATGCACCCTTTAAAAATAACAAAAATCTTAGACAAACATCAATACTTCCTACTCCAAAATGTAAAAAAAAACAATAGGACAGTTAAATCATAAATATCTCGGATTTAAATTTTTTAATTCACTACCTGAAAAAATCAGAAATATGAACAGTGATATTAAAAAAATTAAAACTCAGCTTGAAAATTATTCTGAAAAATTGAACTGAATAAAAAAGAAAAAAATATTAAACCAATATAATAACACCCCCCATCCACACAAGTCCAGCTTATTTATGAGGGTAAATCAAATACGTATACTATGTAATTAATAATTATTGTAATTTATGTATCTTTTTCTGAAAAAAAAAAAAAAATTAATTAGCAGTTGAGTTTTTGTTTAGTTGTTGGAGTCGTCCTTCCAAATTAAAAAAAATGCTAACAAAAAACAAGTCAAACACATATTTTAAAATTTTTTTGTGATTCGATTCATTCTAACGAGTTGCGTTTGCACCTTCAAATGAACAAATTTAATTATATAACCGTGACGATTCACGGTTACGGTACCGTGACGACATAAAAAAGGCAATAAACATAATACGTTGTTCTTTATCACGACAATGCTGCAGCTCTTTCAAAAGAAGAGATAAGCTATATACATGGGTCTGTTTTCTCCTCTCATTTTACTTGTATCTCTCTCATACACGGCAACTTGACATCTCCGTAGACGCCTACTAATAGTCGTGACGATAATTTTGAAAGTGTGGAATATAGTTACAAGGATAATTTTAAAGTGTGAGTGAATTCCAAAAATTCAAAACGTCAATTGCAATGCGCTGATGATTTTGCTTTTGTTCTTAAGCCGCCGCACAGTGATTCGTTTCATACAAGCTATACGCTTATAAGTCACTTTTAAAATCCCAAACAATGACGTCATGGCGATATTACCAGATAGACAGGATAATAAATGCATGCTTAATTGGAGGATTAGTGCACGCATTGACTCATACCAGAGGCCTAAAGTCAAATAATGTATTTTGAAATTATCATTTGCATTTATTCGCTCGTTGCAGCTCGAATTTTAAAATTGTGTACTAAGTTTGAAAAGTTTTCACTTATTTTAGAAGTTATGTGTATGAAAAAGTTCACAGTGTGTCTTTAAATGCTATTTTAGATGTTCCCATGAGAGTTTTGCTCTATTTTAAACGAGTCGTGTTTTATTCAACATTTTTACAATTTTCGCTTCAATTTCATGGTTTCAAATATTAGCGCGCTCTCTCCAACATTCGTAATTATATGTCTCTCCTTTCTCTTCTTTTTGCGCAGGGATGCGGCGCCTTAAACATATAAAGCTACAACTCTTTCTTACACACTAAATAACAAACGTTGAAAATGAGTTAAACGGTGAACGTATGTCTGCACCCCCCCAAAGGAAACATACAATCATTTACAAATATCTCCCTTGTACGTACAAAGAAAATGAAACGCAATTCCCGTCGCAAAAAAGTAGTACTTTGGAGGAAACAGTCACACGTATTTTGTGAGTCTCATCGTTGTTTAATATGTAAGAAAGAGCTACAGCATTATACCGATAAGGAACTTATGTTTATGGCGTAATTTACAAAAGCGCACAATGAAGTATCCAACATCTTACCACTACTCTTAACAAATGTATAAGGTGTGGTTTGTTTTTTACGCATAGAGGGGAATGCAGACGTTTGTTCTAGAAAAAAAATCCCTATAGAAATGCATCAGTTGTTTCTTTGTGTGTCATATCTGTCACTCTCCGCCAGACATAATCAGTCAGATTTCACCCTCAACAACTTATTCCCCGTCTTCCTCTTTTCTATCTCCTTCCCCTCCTCACATTCTTCAGTCAAACAACATACCCTAATGTGGAATATCATGATCCCACTGGCTGCAGACGATTGGGAGCAGTTGGGACTCTTGTGCCATATTCACATTAAATGAATTGACATTCATTCCATCAAGTAATGCCCATTGTTCGAATCTGTTTTACAGAAATATCCATTAAACTTGTATTTATTTGAGAAGTTTACAATCAAAGTCACTCCGACTCGCAAAACTTAATTAAACTAAACGATTTGTAGGCGGGCGTGGGTGTCCGGAAATATCACGGTGTAGCCGGGTGCCCATAAACAATGCCAAGGGCGGCAGGTGGTTCGTCCTGTATTCAATTAACTCAGATTATCCAGAGACGCTTAGAAGAAGAAAAAGAAGAATTATTACTTTGTTATTTGTTTTTGTTAAAGTTTTCCAACTAACCTTACTACGCGATGCTTCTCAAAAGTTTTTGTGTTAATACCGCACAACTTCTCCCACCGTCTTAAGTCGGTTGGACTATGGCATCTCCGATAAATTGAGATATGTTGTGATGCTGAAGGTAGTGGGAAGTACTGGACCGTTTAGATCTAGTCATAGAATATTGCTAAAGACATTTCAAATAACGTTTCAACAAATGGTGTTCTTTCATCAGAACTACACCGAGAGTATAAATTGGCTTCAAACAGTTGGACTCTGGTGCAATATTCACATTAAAAAGGCTGTGAGCAGTGACTCTTGCATCTTAAAAAAACGTACAATCAACGAAATAAATTTAAATAGAAAAGTTAAATTTGTCAAATGGACTGTATTTATACGTTATACTCGTAAATGGGTGTTAAGGGACGTACTTGACTTACGTTAATCAGTGATTTCTGATATTATTAGAAGTAAAAAATGTAAACGAACGTTGACATTTTTGATGTTTTTTTTCAACTTAAAACATAAAAAAATCAGTAGGTATTGGATAGTTAGAGTCGGGGTGAGGGGTTTGACGTACACTCGGCTGGGTGACCAGTGATGCCATGTATAAGATTTATGTGTTAAAGAAAAAATCAAAGTCACCGGAGACCAAAATTTCAGTAACATCTTTTACCCCAAACAATATCGAGAATCGCTGGTCAAAGTGAGCGAAGTACATCCCTTAATACCTATGTTAATTTGTTCTGTACATTTTAACATATAGCGAGTTCCCGGCATGCGTTGCAATGCTACTTGATAAATATTTTTTTTCTCCCTGCGTATCCTTTCCCATTCGTCATCGTGGGCATGCGCACAAGTTCCATCGAAATAGAATGGTTTAGGAACAAACATACATACATGCAAACAAGCAAGGAAGCTTTTTATATATAAATACTATGATGTGGTCTAACTTAAGATTAATTAATAAATAAAATAATAACAGCAAAACGGCCGCCATTTTGAGGAGCGTTCGTAAAACTAAAAGAAAGTAAAAGAATCGAACAACACCGATATTTTTCATTTTAAAGCCCAGAAAAATTGCTGTGTCATTTTACCAGACTGGAGGCGTATTCCCGGATTTCTAATAAGGAAAAACAAAGGCGGAGGGACTGATGGTTTCACGTATACAGCTCCCCCGTGGGAATTTTGCCTGCGGCGCTTCGGTCGCACTTATCCCGGCCACGGGCGTGACGGGAAGGCTGATTAGGTCGGGGAAGCCCCGATCAAATGAAATATGGATAACAAAATGTGTGAGATATTGCTTCACTTATCAATTATTATTGTTCTTATAGATTTCGTGCGTGGCTTGGTTTCAGATGGTGCCGTGACCTGGAGTTTTTGTTGGTGGTATAATTTTCTGATAGGGATATAGGAGATGTAAAGTCTAATGGGATATAACGTGATTTTTTCAAAATAGATATCGATATATATAAAAATCAAAATATGCTTGCTTCTACGTAGGTATGTATGTGAGTTGTCTATGCGTTGCTAAACCATTCATCCGATTGAGATGAATCTTTGGGGATTTGATGTGCGCATTCCCGCGGTGGGAGTGGGGAAGGGATCGCGGAAGGGGGAAGGGAAACATTATGTGGAGTAATAAAATAAATTTAAAAAATTCTCCGGCGACCTTTTTGTTGTTTTTTTTTTCAAATAAAAAAAATAAGTAGGTAATGGAAAGTTAAGGGCGGATGAGGGGTTGATTTTTTTATTTTGAAAAAAAAAGTTGAAAAAAAATATATAATGATCATAAATGTATATCTAAAAAGTTACCGGAGATTCAAATTTCATTTGCAATTTTTACTCCAAATACGTACGTTCACCCTGTAGCTACATATTTTAATAACTTAAAATACATATTATAAGGCATTTTAAAATGCTTTTAACTCCTGGATTCCCGTGCGTTTAGACATTGCGTATCTTTTCTAGTTTTTATACTTAACATTTTTTTTTATTATTTATTTCCTGCTGCTCAAGTATCTGTGAGAAATAGTTAGGATACAGACGAATTCTACATAATTTTGTTTTATATTGCATATTAACTTACGGCGAAGCTCTAGGAAGTAATGCAAATCACGTGTTTTCGGTTTGAAAATTTAATCATTTAGATATACTTTAGATGCTTTAATTTAATTCTGCTAGTAGAACACATTTGATCTAATCGAGTATTTTTTTAAATAAATCTTTTTATTAGACCAAAAAAATCAAAAAGTATCAGACCCATAAAAATTGTTTTAATGTTCAAAATTTTCTACTTACGCACCTATTTTCGGTTATGTTTTTTTGTTTAATGCGGCAAATTAAGACCTTTAAAAAATTATCGTAAAACATTAATTTTAATAAATTTTGTTACGTAAAATCTGACTGGAAAACAATTATAAATTTATTCCTTTCTTTATTTAATAATTTCTTATAGTTTTTGCGCATTTCAATACGGATCAGTATGAAAATAGAAGATTATTTACACACATTACAGGGTGTTTGGTAATTCATAACTAACTAACTAACCATCACGCCGTTTCCCCGCAGGGGTAGGCAGAGAGGACGGACCGCCTTGTGTTATATTCATATATAAAATTTATATTATATGCAAGTCGGAATCTTTAGTGTTTTTTTACTAAGCACATATAAGTATATCGTATTTTGTGATTGCCGCATGCTACTTCGGAAAGTCGAAATTATTAGTAAAAATATTTTTAAAGGAAAACAATCACTTTGTTTGTAACCACGATTTATTGATTTAATTTTTATTTACCGACCGGTTTCGCTTAATACATGCATCTTCAGGGTATAAATTAAAACTAATGAAAAAATACATTGTGTGAGCTTATATATTATATATACATACAGACAGAGACAAAACATAATATAAAGTAAGAGTGAGAGAGTGTAATTAACATCCTACATAGTGATAGAGAGAAAGAGACGGGTATATCTAATGAATAATTACATATGTTTTTCCTTTAATTAATATGTCAAACTACAAAGTGACTGCTTTCTACCAAAAAATAAAAAATATTTTTACAGCGGATTTTCACTCAAGATGCCTTCAGATATACTTGAAGAAAACATCTTCTAAACTTTCGGCCCGACCAATTGTCGGGTCACCGTAAAATGATAGGTTACACTTTTCTTCGATGTTCTGTTTTGTCACTGTTCTATTTTGTTATGGAACCGGGTTTTAATTATAATTAACAATATAAAAGAAAGGAAAGAAACAATAGACAGAAAGGAGAATTTTGACGACTTTGCAGAGGAACAAAAGGTGCTAATACGGCTTACAGCAGTGCGATAAGTTTTTCCGTAAAATCTGGAATTATCTGCCTTCTTTATCTCATCTGTACTCAAGATTTCTTTACTCAGGGTTTATTTGAGTGGCAGGTTACTCAGATTACAGGAAGGGTTAAGTTGGACCAGGTTGAGTTAGGTTAGGTTAGGCAAGGTTTACTAAAACGGACGAAACAGCCTGAACTCGTAAACCGGCCTATCTTTTTCGGGAAATTGTTCGTTCTTTTGAACACTGCTGAAGAAATAAAGTGAGTTGTGGAAGTGTCTGTGTGCCCGAAGTTCAATTTTATCTTGCTTAAAATTTTCGAACATTGAAATGCTTTCTTCAACATTTTGATTAATTTTGTTGGTCTTTTTGGAGCCTAGAAGTCTAAAGGTCGTATGTTAATTGGCATTGACATTGATATGGACGTAATATATTTTTTTATTTTTTTTTTTATTCCAGTTAAAAGAAAATAACATTTTCACTCATTTAACTAGAAATAATTATACAAATTAAAATAAAGTAAATATTTCAATACAGCGCTATTCAACATCATTATTTTGTTTTTCAAGAATAAATATTAATAATTTTTTTTTAAATTTACCCAGCTTCTTTTCGTTTTTAATGTCGTTTGGGAGGCAATTATATAAGTTGCCTCCCTCGTAACCAATGGATTGTTTACCATAGTTAGTGTGGATGGTGTTTAAATGTATTTTATCGTGTTGTCTCGTAAAGTGTTTGTGTACTTGGGACGTTTTAATGAATTCTGTGTTTGTGTGTACGAGTTTATTGTTTATTTTGTATATAAGGAGACATGTATTGTATTCATATAGTTTTCTTAATGTTAGTAGTTTTGTTTCCATATATATTTTTTTTGTGGGTGTTCTGGGCTTGTAGTTAAATAGTTTTTTGATTACCTTGTTTTGTATTACCTGTAATTCATTTATGTATGTTTCACATGCGTTTCCCCAGATTTCAATCAAGTAATTTAAATGTGAGTGTACGAGACTATAATATAAACCTTTTTTTAATTTATTTGGCAACAGATATGATATCCGGCTAAATACGCTAATTAAGTGGATGATTTTATCTTTAATACCTTGTATATGTTGTTTAAATGTCAAATGCTTATCAATGCACAGCCCAAGATATTTTTCCTGGATCAGGATTTGAAGTTCATTGTTTTCAATTTTTAAGGGTACATGAGGAGGAACTATTTTACGGGGTGAGTTTAAGATCATGTATCCTGTTTTTTTAACATTCATTGTTAACATATTTGATTGGAGCCAACTGTTGATTTTTTCTAGATCTGTTTGTGCATTTTCTAGTAAAATATCTAAATCTTTACCCAAGTAAAAAATTGCTGTATCATCTGCATATAAAAAGATTTCACCATTTAAAATTAATTGCGAAATATCATTTATGTAAATTTGGAACAGTAGTGGACCTAGTATGGACCCCTGCGGAACTCCATAGTTTATTGGAACGTATTTGCTATTTTGATTGTTAATGCTAACAAATTGCTTTCTATTGCTAAGATATGATTTGAGTAGATTAAGAGCAGGACCAACTACACCAATTTTCTTGAGTTTCTTGAGAAGTATGTCGTGACTAACTGTATCAAAGGCTTTTTGAAGGTCAACTAATATAGATAAAATATAATTTCCACCATCAATGCCGCTTCTAAGTTTACTGATTAAGTCATTTATTGCTCCTAGTGTGTTCGATTTTTTCCTAAAGCCGTATTGTTTTTTATATAAGAATGATTTTTTTAGCAGAAAATTGTTTAATCTTTCGTAAATTACACGTTCAAAATTTTTTGATAAAATTGGTAAGATTGAGATGGGTCTGTAGTTTGAGGTATTTGTTTTGGACCCACCTTTGTGAATTGGTATCACCTTAGCAATTTTACAGCTATCGGGAAAAGTTCCTTCTTTGAAACATTGATTGATTAATTTTGTTATAGTAGGAATCAATTCTGTGGAGATACTTAGCACTGTTTTATATGTGAGTGAATCGTAACCTGCACTTGCATTTGGTTTTAGAGATTTTAATATTTGACTTATTTCTAACTCCGTAGTGGGCTGAAGATATAAAGATTCAATGCTGTCATGCACTAACGTTATTTCATTGGCTGGATTGTGTTTGACTTTACCACGTATATTATCGGCTAGGGAGGAGCCAATGTTGCAAAAGAAATTATTAAATTGGTCGCATATCTCTACATTGTTAGTGATTATTTCATCATTAATGATTAATTTATTACAAACATTTCTTGAGGTGTAAGATTGGTTCTTAAGAATATTATTAATTAAGTTCCAAGATTTTTTACTGTTATTTTCGCATTTTTTAAAGAGATTACTGTATAGTGTGTTTGTTTTAAGTTTCGTTTTTTTGTAGTGATATTATTTCTTTTTTTTTAAAATTCTGCTTTTAGTAATGTGTTATTTGGTTGTTTTTTTAGTTTCAGATGTAATTTATTTCTTTTATTGATTAATTTTATAAGGTCTTTGGTTATCCAGTCTGGGTTATTTATGTTTTTGGTTTTAATTTTTGTGGTACTATTAGAATTAATTTTTGTTGTCAGGTAATTTACAAGATTATCATAATTTAACATCGAGTTGTCATTCAAATTTAAATGAAAAGGATTTTGCATGACATCATTCTTTAGATTATCAAGATTAATATGTG
Organism: Limnephilus rhombicus; assembly: GCA_929108145.2. Lineage (NCBI taxonomy): Eukaryota > Metazoa > Arthropoda > Insecta > Trichoptera > Limnephilidae > Limnephilus > Limnephilus rhombicus. The sequence continues at coordinate 4,664,284 of OV815296.1, forward strand.
TGTATTTTTGGAACGATTTTAAAGATGTGTTTTTAACATATGTGTGAATTACATCAAGGAGTAGTATATTGTGATCAGATATGGAATTATCACAATTCGTAAGTGAATATGATAGTTTTGTATCTGTAATATAATGTGTACGTATGAGTTTTTGTATGTTTCTACATTTCATATTTATATATATATAACAATCTAAAAAACCACATTGCTGTATGTTGTTGTGTTGGTGTTATATCATATTTTTTATGATTTCCTCATCTTCGTGTTTGTTGATTGCCTCATCTTCATGTTTATTTATTTATTTACTTACGCCCTTAGGGCTTTAATTCAATCATATAACAATATATGATTATTTATTTCATCGTCTTCATGTTTGTAGACCTTATCTTAACGTTTATTGATTTCCTAATCTTCGTGATTGTTATTTTCCTTCTATTCACGTTTGTTAATTTCCTCGTCTTCGTATTTGTAGACCGTATCTTCTTGTTTGTCGTTTTCCTAAACTTCATGTTTTTTCACTGTGTTTATTAATTTCTTCATCTCCATGTTTGTTGATTTCCTCATCTTCATGTTTGTAAATCCCATCTTCATGTTCATTGATTTCTTTACATTCATATTTCTTTGCAGCCTGTTTCTAATATCACCTATATTAAATACTTTATTTCTTTTTAAACAAACTACTTTAATAATGTTAATTATTTAAATAAAAGACATCTTCACAACGTCGTTTTTCTAAGCAATACAGTATTTAATGCACCAAAAATAGCATGTTAATAAAATCAAACCTAAGTACGTACTAAACCTGGTTAGATTTAGTGGCACGACGGAAAATGGCAGTCAATTCGTAGCCACTTTTCCGTTATAATTTCCCTTACAAATACGGCTAAATCCCCCAATGTCTTAGTCTTGGACAGAGGCGAATAACCTTTTTCAATAAGGGGAATTGAAATATATTTAAAAATACACATTTTAAAAAAAAAAATTTTTAACTGACAATTCATGGTGGAATCCCATTAAAATAATATAATAAAACAAATTTTAAACTTATTTCCACTTTAATTTATTTGACTGTAACCGGTTTTAGCTTGTTAAAGCCATCTTCAGACTAGTACAAATCATTCTTAACCTAAGGTTTACATACATAACACATGGGGGTGGGGAGAGGGGCGGTCTACAAGGATTTTGTTCAATTATATGCGTTTTCTTCCAATTGTTACTAAGTTGTCTTAGACTGATAAATTTCTAATTATTTTGGTAATTCCCAGTGGGCTTATTTTACCCCGGGTTTGTAGCTTACTTCAATATTATTCGGGGAAAACCTTACAAGTAATATGAATTTTTAATGACCTAATTTTATTGTTTTCAAATCGTTATTATATTATATTTATGATGATAGTGATTTTTGATTGTTGGAATAATCTTATAATGGTCATTATATAAATAGAATTCATATTTCACATTAGAACACATGATACGGTCAAATAAATGAAAGTGGAAATAAGTTTATTATTTGTTTTATTATATTATTAAAAATACATAATTTAGTTAACTGTTTAGTAGCTGAGACGTTTGCGACGGGTTCTTACTAAGTCGTCGCAGGTTCATTCCTCCGCTAGCTAAGACCTCCATCATTGCACAAAAAACATTCTCCGAATATATTGACAGTAGTAGGGTTTCAAATATTGTCAGAATTGGGAGAAGTACTGGGAATGTTATGTTATATGTGCATACAAATATGATAACGAGTTGATTAGGTCAGGTGTCAGAGTGACAGAAACAGTAATAGCTGAGATGGAGATAGGCAAGAAAAAGGATAGTTTATGTATATATCTTATGGGATTCCATGACAGTTGATCCGGTGACATTTGATCCGGCCGACATTTGATCCGGCCGACACTTGATCCGGCGGACAGTTGATCCGGCGACAATTGGTCCGGCCTGATCCTTTAGAAGATTTTTCCTTCAAATAAGTATGTAAAGAGGATATACAGCCGTACAACCAAAGTCGATGTACTTTACTTATATCTGAAGGCATCTTGAGTGAAAATCCGCTGTAAAAATATTTTTACTAACAATAATTTTGACTCTCCGAAGAAGCATGCGGCAATACAAAATACGACATACTTATACGTGCAGTCAGTTTAACAAAAAAACCGTAAAAGATTCCTACTTGCGTATAACTTTTTTATCTGAAAATTATATAGCTATTCAGATCTAGTCACCAAACTCGGCTAAAGTCATTTCAAGTAATCCGACTAAACCTACATACACTAGCATTTTTTCACATCAGCAAAATGTTCCACATCTCCTTCCCCTCCCCATTATCTTCAGCCTCACAACATATCGAAATCGGGAATGACATATTCTCACTGGCTCCAGACGGTTAGAAGTAGTTGGGACTCTTGTGTTATATATAATACTAGCTGGTACCCGGCATGCGTTGCTATGCCATTTACCTAATAAAGAAATTGTTTCTCCCTGCGATATACGACCGTATATCCTCTTTACATACTTACTTGAAGAAAAAATCTTCTAAAGGATCAGGCCGGACCAATTGTCGCCGGATCAACTGTCCGCCGGATCAACTGTCCGCCGGATCAAGTGTCGGCCGGATCAAATGTCGGCCGGATCAAATGTCGCCGGACCAACTGTCGCCGGACCAAATGTCGCCGGATCAAATGTCGGGTCACCATCTTATGGTAACTTTCCAATTTTTTTTAACGATCAGTTCATATCTCAGAAGCTTTACTACCCGATTTTGCCCAAATGCTCAAGTTTAAAATTTTTCTTTTGGGTATATTTGGGCAATTGAAAAATTTGTAGCATGTCTTATTTTTGACAATCACATGAGAATTTCAAAGGACCGTAGTTCATCAGGGAAATGAAGTTGCAAACCGAAAAGTCCAGATCTAAAAAGTTGTGTAATTTTCCTGACGGTAGCTCTCAATTTTGGTTGCCTAAAATATTTTTTAAATTATTTTATAACCTTTTTCCACAATTTGCCGAATGTCACGTATCACACAATTTTCGAAACTTTTAAACATATTTTTTTGTGTGCCAGCGAGCGTTCAAATCTTCCCAATTAAAAAAAAAAACAACACAAATGAGTCATAAGTACATATTACGACTTCGTAAAAAAATTATGATTTTTCCTGAAAAACGCGATTTTTAGGAGAAATGGAATATGAATGGGATTGAGATTTTTAAAATTATTTGTCCTATCATCTGAGCAAACACATGACACTAACCTCCCAAGTAAAGTACAGTCCTGTCTATTTTCTGACCGAACAGAACATAAATAAATAACAAATAAGTTAGTATTTTGCTAGGTTCTCAAGATTCTCCAACCATCTTCACCCGTTTCTCGGCTCGTTTTCCCCAAGTTCCCACCCCTGCAGCGCGCGGCGAGGGTGTTCAGGGTGCTGCAGGGAGCAGATGTTCCTGTTCCAACCCCCGGATAGGAGATGGAAAAGGTGGAGGTTCTCCTTGAATAAGGGAAGGTATTAAGCGAGCAGCCGCGCCTCTGGTGTTTACAGCGCGGTTAGCTATCTAAACTCTTTACAGACTCTTAGGGGCGACTGTAAACCGATTTGGAGGAATGCTGCTCTACGTAAACTAATTATAATCTTATTGACTGAGTCCGATCATTAACTCGACCATTTTACATTTCATCTGTTTGTTAATTTATTGACATTTTTTGCACTTTCTGTTTCCAGTTTCTAAAATCTGCTGCGTACACTTTATTATTCAAGCAAGATTTTATTCTGACAATATGGCTAAATTTGACTAGGTGGCTAACTTTGACTAGGTGACTTATCATATATTTGAGACAGCGTACGAATTTGACTTTAAGTCAGGAGCTTGTTGGCTCGATTCCCACTTCGGAAATTTAATTAACTTATCTTTTCACTGATTTTATTTCTTTTTATATTGTTTATTTTAGATTACACTGATTTGCACCCGGGGATGTGTTATTACGATACCAGTCTATCCTTTTGTTGTATTATATTCTTGGTTTTCCGGTTCCTATTCCAAGGAACTCTATTTTGATCCAACCTTTATTATCTATTTTATTATTGTGTTTGTTTCGTTCTTTTTTTGTTCTCTTTCTTTTCAGTCCAACAGTCTCCACTTTGCTTTGTTCAGAAGTCTGAACTGAACTGAACCTTTTTGTTTAGTAATGTATTTTTCCCCATTTGGGGGTGCGCTAGACCTTGTCCTTGAATTGACAGGAGTCGGACGACGACGGCACGGTGCCCTCTAAAATCATTTGCGCCACCGCAGGCTTGAGGTTTGGTCGGGCGACCTCGACTTTCCTTCGCCCTGCCTCCGGTTTCTCGACGCCGAATTCCTTAGGGTCGTCGGGCATTTCCCCCCAATTTACATTTATTTTTCTTTAAGGCACCACCGAGGAACCGGCTAAGGGGCGCGGAAACGGAGTGTCTTCCTACTATGTCTTCCTCCCTATAGGTGCTTGCAGGATACGCTGGATACAATCACCCAGCGCTTGCCACCTCGTGGACTATCACCAATCTTGTCTATAGTCATACTAACTTATTGTATCTTGATCTCCCGCTAAGCACTTGTATACTGCTTACTAGCAACGTATGCAGGGACACTGGAGGTCTAGATTCGTTCAAAATTAAATGTAAATTTGTTAATTATCTCCAATGCGGAAATTTTGGTGTGAGGAGCTGTATGTTATGATTTAAATTATTCAGCTAGAATTGAAGATTGTTATGAAATTTTGTAAAAATCTATCAGTGATGCACCACGTTGTGGAAAATTCGAGATCTGGCTGCTAACAATAACACTCTTTTTGTAGGTGGTGATAAGGTTTAAATTTCCTAAAATATTTCTAAGCGATTAAATTTTCAAACAAAAAACTCTTGGTTTTTGCATTACTCCGTAGTACTTCATCTTAAAATGCAACGAAAAATAAATACAATATTTAAAATATTTTGAGTAGCATTTTAGTTCGAGTTGCCTGTAATCTCAATAATACCCTACTTAGTGCAAATGCCTCGGTGTACCCGTCATACTGTAATACGCGCCGCCCGCATTAAAAAGATACTCGTTTAGGTATCGGTTCGAGAGACGACTGTCTTACAATCCTATCTATAGATACATCTTTTAAAATATGTTAGTTTTCTTATTAGAGAGAAAGTATTTCGATGCTGAAAATTTTTCAAGATTTACGAATGATTAGTTTTACTACCTGGCTTCGAAGGAGTCTTTTTTCTTATTGAACATTTTTTAAATATGGGTGAATTTATGAGACAGTAAAACGTGCTTGATCCCAAACGAAGCTGAGAAGTGCATAATTTTATTATATCACTTCTTTATTTCGTAATATTTTTCTCTTTAATATGAACGGAATGATGAATAATCGTTTAAATGATCCGTTTTTTAAACAAAATGAAACTTGGTTTCGAAGGACAATAATCCATACTAGCTGTTAAAAACCCGCTTCGCAGGTTTTTACTGCTAGGCCCTGCGCGCGGCTTTTGGTTCGGCTTCGCACAGTTAGTGTTGGTGACCATTTTATAAATCCAATAGGAACTGGCTTCAATAATAGCCCGTCATTCAGTGTAGCTAGTCACCGGGACAAAGTAACCGAGATAGATCAATGACGTCATATGTAATATATAGCCGCTTTATACAACATATATTACCGTGAATCTTTCCATATCCGGAGAGATACCGATAAATTCATAGCAGTTATACCTAGGGGGGAGACGTCCCCATCCGACCTGCTGACGGAAGTACCGACATCTTGTGTCGAATTCTTGAATTCGAAACCGAATGTAACAGTAACTTTTTGTGAAAATCCACGTACACAGATGTTATTTGTGGCGCAGCGCGTATGGCGTGGCGTCAGACATGCACTCGAAGCTGTGTTCCGAAATTCTATCAGGCAGACGTTACCGTATTAATTAATACTGTTCGATATTATGTGTCATAGATTTTTCTCCCTCCGGAAAATATTTTCTCCACAAAAGATGCTTAGCACCTGTTAAAATCGTGAAAATAGTTGGTCAAGTTTCTATCTGACATTATTTTGAAAAATGACCTTTGAATGAAAAATCATTTCTTTTGCTCATTTCTATAAATGTAAAATAATTTTCAGATCCGTCTGTGTTAAATTTCCGTAGATACTTGGACGACGAAGTTCTAGCATCGAGCTTTTAAAGCTTCCATTAATATTACAAGGTTTTACCATCACTTTGAACCTTTTGCAATTGCCATTTTGATTGTATCTGAGATTTGTTAGTTCAGCACTTTAGTTGGATGGGCTTCTGGCTTCGCCTTACCATGTTCTGAGGTGTTAATATTTGCAACAAAGGAATTTCCATAATTTATTTAACAATTTCTGATCTCGAAGTTCAATCTTGTGAAAAGAATTTTAGTTTAACATATTTTAGAGGAAAATATTTAATTATAATATGGCTCTAACTTGGAATGGCATTAGGGAAATGTATTTAGAACCTTATGTAATGAATCTTTATGCTTCGGCGGTTGCAAATAGTTCTATCTGTAAATATTTATATTTGTTAATATTTTCTTTTAAAACCTCTGAAACTAAAATACTGTACACAAGATTCAATCTCAAAATCAGAAATCAGTAAATCGATTATGAGAAATCGTATTTGCAAACTTTGACAATTATTTTTTTTATTAATTATTTAATTAATTATAATGTATTACAAAAATATGGTAACACATTATTCCCAATGAGTTAAGAAACAAACTCATTACGGGAAGGACAGACACATATAAGTACATTTTACATGGATATTACACGTTAAAAAAAAGATACATTGTCAAGAATAGAGATTTTTGAAATACTGAGAGACATCCATACACCATACACATAAAACATAAAAATAAAATAAACGTATGAAGGCGAGCGAATCATTTAAAAACATTTTCAGAAAATATTCTTTAAGCGTTTCAATTAATATTTTTTGTTAGCTACTGGTTGCTTTATTTCGTGAGGTAATGCATTGTATTGTCTATATGCAGTATATTGTAATGAATTAATACCAAATTTAATTGTGTGGGTAGATGATGCTTAATGTATTTGATTTTGAGATCGTGTTTTGTGTTCATATTTATATTTATTAAAGTGAAGTTAGAATCCTGTTTAACCAAAAAGACGATTTTTTCGATTTCTTGATTCAAATACCAACAGTACTAACACGACAAAATACACTATTCTACTGCTGCATTCATAAGCGTAACTACACCGTCCACTTCCGATACAACGATTCACACTACTGAAAAACAGTACTTAGGTGATTTTGACATATTTAATTTAAACTTGGCGAGTTTTGTGGATCAGGTAAAATATTTATTCCTTAACACTATTTCTAAACACATCTTGTAATTTTGTAAACCTGTCTAATCGCTGTATTTTTCAGTTTTTGTTTTTTGTATTTTTATGACTTTTGTGTATTTGTAATGTAATGTAATTTTATTTTTATTATTTCTTTCCCAAGTTTTCTATCATGTTAAAACTGTACTACCAACATGTGAAAACCCTCTGGGCGTTAAATAAATAAATAGATATGTAACACGTCTTCCAATTATACACCGCGTGTCATGTAATGTAACGCGACTTTTACTCTATTTAGAGTAACGTTCGCGGTATTCCACGCTTAACTATGGTAACATACGTGTATTAGAAAGCCGTGTGAAACCAATTCCAAAATTAGCCTATTGTCTCGCGGAAGTTTTATTTATTTTTAAATTTTGAAACATGCATTTTTATACGAATAAAGCCGGGTGGGTTTATTCCTCCCTCCATCTCCAAGTTGGCCGTATTTACTATTTACGTCGGGTTTTTACATTGCTTTGTCTTTAATAACTCACATAAAAATGCAGGCATATTTTCTTTTGTGCTTTTTACGTCTTTTGTTTGTACAGACGTAAAAAACAAAGACTATGACAAAAGTTTGAAACTCATCTGGTACTCAGTTTTAAATGAGGATTTTTGTAAATATATTCATTTATTATTTAGCCATTTAAAATGGATGGGCACTGGTCGAGTGGGTGTCGTTAATTATATATTCATTTGAAAAATATATACATACATTTATGATCATGATATTTTATATTAGGTAATAATTTCCTTATTCCGACTTTGTTGGTCCGAATGTAAGAACGTTTGACCTATTTAGTATTTACTGCTGTTTTATTACAGACTTCTTGTTTATTTAACACAGAGATTGCATTGCAGACTTCTTGTTTATTCAAAGAGATTGTATTGCAGACTTCCTGTTAATCCACAGATATTGTATCGCAGACCTCTTGTTTATTAACAAAGATTGTATTACAGACTTCTTGTTTATTCACAGAGTTTGTATTACAGACTTCTTGTTTATTCACAGAAATTGTATTTGCAGAATTCTTGTTTATTCACAGAGATTGTATTACAGACTTCTTGTTTATTTACAGAGTTTGTATTACTGACTTCTTGTTTATTCACAGAAATTGTATTTGCAGACTTCTTTTTTTCTTTTTTTTAACATTAGCTCCACACAGGAGGCACCGAGGAAAACAATTTCCCTAAGGGCCTATGTCATCTTTGAGGATGCTGTGTGGAGGGTTTTTTAAGGGAAAGGAAGGAGAAGAAGATATGGGAAGGGAAAAATGAGGGGTGGGTAGGAATCTGGGGGTCGGTGTGACCAGGAGTGACGGATGTATGAATCTATACCTCACACTGCGGTGCAAGGCGAAGGGTCGGGAGAATCCGGCTGGAGAGGTCAAAAGGCCTCCCTCAATCAGTCTCCTCCGATCCTGTCCGCCACGCAGTGGTTGGGCAAACGCATCCACCACCAAGACCTAGACAAACCTCATCCCATGAACCCGGGCACCCCCGCTAAGTCACCAAACGTAGCAAACCACTTGGGGTGACCTGTGGTAGGGGTGTTGGTTGTCCAATAAATGGTTCCCGGGGCGGTGGTACCCATATCCGCCTCCCATATTATTCAATTGTCCAACTTCTTGTTTATTCACAAAGTTTGTATTACAGACTTCTTGTTTATTCACAGAAATTGTATTTGCAGACTTCTTGTTTATTCACAGAAATTGTATTTGCAGACTTCTTGTTTATTCACAGAAATTGTATTTGCAGACTTCTTGTTTATTCACAGAGATTGCATTACAGACTTCCTGTTAATCCACAGATATTTTATTGCAGACCTCTTGTTTATTAACAAAGATTGTATTACATACTTCTTGTTTATTCACAGAGTATGTATTACAGACTTCTTGTTTATTCGCAGAGATTGCATTACAGACTTCTTATTTATTCATATAGACTCTATTGCAGCCTTCTTGTTTATTCACATAGATAGCATTGCAGACTTCTTGCTTACATATTGTCCTAGACAGTACAATTATTTAAACACAATTAATATATTTATGGAAATTAAAAATCATAAAATGTATCTACACACTTTGATCCACGCTCGTACTGCGAAACTTCGGAGGTGGTATTCATGATAAACTAAGAAAAAATCTCAGTATAGTTTTTTAAACAAAGCAAATTTAATTACCTACCATCAAAAAAATACCTTGTGTAATCGTAACTGTTCTTATTGTGTAATCGTAACTGTTCTTATTGTGTAATCGTAACTGTTCTTATCGTGTTTGGATAATATCTAAAAGGCGTTAGGTACATTCCTAGTAATAAAGTTTATTTATTTGGAAATATATTCCAATTATATTTTAAAAGATAAATTTTGGAGGTGGGTACGATGAGAGGAATGCCGGGAACCATTTATTGTATAACCAACACCCCTGCCATAGGTCACTATAAGTGATTCGCTACGTTTAGTAACTGATCATTGGGTTTATGGGTTGATGAGTGTCTATCTCTTTGCGGCAAATGCGTTTGCTGACCTACTTCGTTGCGGGTCGGATCGGGAGAGACTGGTCGAGGAAGACCAACCTAGACCTCTCTAGCCGAACTGTCTCGGCCTTGCGCCGCAGCGGAAGGGGTGGATTCATACGGCCAACACTCTTCGACATGTTGACAACCAGTTTCCTTACTGACCCACCTCTCATACCTTTTTGCTTCCAAGAACTTTCTCTCCTTTCCTTCCCTAAAAATACCATCCATACAGCATCCTTAAAGATGAAATACGCCTTGAAGGATTTTTTCTTCAATATAAAAAAGAGTGATAACTCAAAATCCGTGTAATTTATTTTCATCAGAACAGTAAAATTAATTACGATAAAGCCTATTTATACGTACGCTTCGCATAATGCACGAAAACCTCAATATTTTTGGCATTTTTTTCAAAAATCTCGTCAGTTTGTTAGAATAATCAACTCGCCACAAAAAGCTTTGCGGTACGAGAGTGGAAAATTATGTACAAACAATTGAAAATTGATAATATAATAGAACATTTTGGTAACTTGAAAAAGAAATTACATGACGCCTTCTTTTAAAAATGACATATGACAAAAATCTTTACCAATGTGATGCTTTCGCTGAGCATGAATTTTTGTGGGTTTGGCCACTCTTCCGTTGATCGCCTCATTTGTAATTTTTAATTTGTCTTTCTGTTAGAAACAAAGGTAACTGCTCAGAATTCTTGGATATACCTTACGGTTTTTGTTGGATAGCATTTGATAATTCCACATCGTCGGTTTGCCATTCAATCCTTCGAGGGTTGTTTATTAATGTTTTTGAATATCGGATTAGTGGGGATGAGACACAACGGGTTTTCATCCCCTAATCCTGCAAGAGACGCAGATTTGATTAATAATTCCTTAGAGTCCCTCCTTTCTTAATCTTCAACAAATTAGCGCAACAAACTGCAAGACGTTTGTCTCAAAAGGAATTGTTTTCTTTGGATGTTTTTGATCGCAATGGTTTCGTTTAAGATGAAGCCAAAATCACATTTTTTTTAAATTTTGATAGCTTAGAAGTATTATAGATGCTTCAATTAAATAATGTGTATAGAACAGACCTTGGCCCTTAAAAATAAGTCTTTTAAAAAGCCTTAAAAAAAAATAAAGTATAAGGTCTGTAAAAAACACTTTCAAGTCCAAACTCTCCTATTTATAAACCCCCTTTCGGATTTGGTTTTATTGTATAATGTGGCAAATTTAGTTTCTTTTATAATAATCGCTAAAAAAAATGATATTTTCGCCCGAACTTCACAAAATAAAATAAAATATGCATTTTCTCGTTGATATTTTTGACATCAATCAATACGGCCCGCACTCTACGAATTTGGATTCTTGAAGTGACCCTTATGGCATGGGCACAAGAACAGGCACTGGACAACACTTATTTCGCATCAGTCACGCCCGAACCGGCGCGGGAGGCAGTCGTGTTACTCCGCGTCGCTTAGTTTCGTGAAATCAATTTTAAATTTCAGTTTTCTTACGATAAACAATGCGTAAAATAGGAATTAATATTTTTTACAGGCCTTTACGAAATCAACCTGTAAAAAAAAATTCTCAAATACCTTTTCCAATCTTTTCAAAAGCTTTTTCTCAAGTATTTTTAAAATCCTCCCATAAAGGGCGTGAATTCCGATTTCAATTTTTTCCTGAACTAGTAGATCGCCTTAAAGAGATTTAAAATTACGGATATTTTTTTTTGTGAATCCATGTTCATACCAAACTTTCCAAAAATATCCAACCGAACTGAAAAAACGTTTTCAAAATCAAAAGTATGTGCTACTTTATTTATATCGAATTATATTAATACGGTTATGTCTGCATGGTTGAATTTCAGAACCCAGCTTCGAGTGCATATCTGACGCCACCATATATGCTGTGCGCCGCGCCACACATAACATCTGCGTACGTGGAATTTTGGTTATAATTCGGTTTCGAATTCAAGAATCCATCACGAGATGTTGCTACTTCCGCAAGGAGGTGGGATGGGGACGTCTCCCCCCTAGCTAGATATTGCTACGAATTTTTGAATATGAAAGCCTTGTACGCTGACGAGACCGCTATTATGGTTCGATACAGTTCTCCCAGGATGATCACACTTCGCTTACAATACAACATAACATACTCCAAGACTTTTATAACAAATGGCCTAAAGATGTGAACCCATCCAAGAGCGCTGCTATTTTCTTCTCACGAAGAAAGGTTCGCAGCACTCCTAAGGGTCACGTTTCCATATACGCCCAAGCAATACCCTATCAAAACAACGTTAAATAGCTTGGAGTCACACTCGACAAAAAACTCACATGGCGCACAAACACATCAAACATACAATTAAAAAAACAAAAAACGCTGCTGCATCCCTTTACCCGCTTTTACATTATAATAGTCAAACGTCGCTACAGAACAAAATTCTTATTTACAAATCAAAATTACGACCCATTATGACTTACGCCGCCCCAATTTGGGCAACAAGCAATACTAACAGCCTTACTAAAAAACCCAGTGAAAAATTTATTCAATTGACAAACGGCCGCGGATGTGAAAACGCTACTAATTAAAAAATTGTTCATTGAAAGAAATACACATGGTTTACACGGCCTGAAAGGGTAGTTTATCTCTGTTTTAACGATTGATGTCCGAACGAAACTTGGAATTTTTCCAAAGTATTTTGAATGTTCTATACATTTCTTATTTTTGAAGGTGTCGTAAAAACAAATACGATTTATGAAAACTAGATAAAATTAGCTTTTAGATTTGTGTATTTGAAATAAACTTTAGGTTTAAAAAACTGCCATATTTTAAGATTCAAACGCGGAAAAAAATGTAAAAAAAATTCTTACCAAACATTTTTGATGAAAGTGTAGAGAAATTTATAATAAAAACAAAATTTAAAAAATACTGTCCTGTTATATAATGAATTTGAAAGAAAACTGTCACTTTACTTTTTTCTGTTTCATACAATAAAAAAGTGTAAAAAGAAATGTATGTTTGGTTTTAATTCCAAAAAAATAACAATAAAAAAACTGAAATTCTAGTGCAATGCTTGCACATCTTAAGACGTTAATTTCTTTGATACGTTTACCAACACGTGTTTTAGATATTTAAGTTATATCAAAAAACATAACTTTGAATAAACTCTCAAAATATAAATACCACACAATGTAAATTTAATTTTTTAAATAACCTATAAAACAATTTCTTAACAGTTCGACATTCAAAGTACGATTATTTTGCTAATTTGATTAAAACTGATGTAATAATAATAATAATAATAAACCTTTTTATTCTGGACTTCTGTTAGGTATGTATTAGACATGATCTTATTTGTTATAGTCTATCCCGAAGCTCAGTTTGCCTCTTGGCATAGGCCTCCTCTAACATTTTCCATTGGGACCTGTCACGCTCTACTCTTCTCCATTGATGTCCAGCAGTGAGTTTTAGGTCATCTTCCCATCTTATGTGTTGACGTCCTCTACTTCTCTTGCCATCTCTGGGATACCAGTCAGTGACATTTTTGCACCATTTCTCTTGTGGATCGCGTATCATGTGTCCTGTCCATCTCCACTTTTGTTGGTCTATTCGGGTAACTACATCGGCAACTTTAGTTTTCTCCCTTATTGTGCTACCTCTCACTCTGTCCTGTTTCCTTGTTTCTGTCAAACTTCTCTCCATGGCTCTCTGGCAGCGTTCCAACTTTTCTCTGTGGCGTTTGGTGAGTGCCCAAGTTTCACATCCATAGGTGATGACTGGAAGTATACACGTGTTGAAGACTTTCCTTTTTATTTGCATACTTAGCTCCTTAGATTTCAAGACTTCTTTCAAAGACCAGTATTTCTTTCATCCATTTGCTACTCTTCTCTCGATTTCTTTAGTGGTTTGATCTTTGTGAGATATTATCTGTCCTAAATAGATGTAATCTGACACATATTCGAGTGGTTGGTTGTCAATTTTTATAGTTACTGGTTCAGAGTTTGTAAGCAATTTTGTTTTGTCTTTGTTCATGCATAGGCCGATTTTCACACTTTCCTCGTTTAGTGATTCTATCATTCTAATTAGATGCATTGGGTTTTCCTCGAATAGGACTATATCGTCTGCAAATCTTAGGTGGTTAAGTTTTACACCTTGTACGTTGATACCATATTTTTCCCAATCTAGTTTGCGGAAGATACTTTCCAGAACAGCCGAGAACAATTTTGGTGATAGAGGGTCTCCCTGTCTTACTCCTCTCTCGATCTTGAACTTTTTTCTCAAGGTTTCTAGTTGGATCCTCGCTTCGCAATTCAAGTATATGTTTTTTATAATATTGATGTAGTTTAAAGGTATCCCCTGCTGTTCAAGGCTATCCCATATAGCTATGTGTCTTATGCTGTCGAAAGCTTTGGAGTAATCGATGAATGCCATGTATAGTTTCTTATTATACTCATTATATTTTTCTACTATTTGTTTCACCGTGTGTATGTGGTCCAGGGTAGAGTATTTTTGTCTAAAGCCGGCTTGCTCCCGTGGTTGATTTTCGTCTTACTTTTTACTTATTCTTTCCAGGATAACTTTGGAAAATACTTTGTATATATTTGACATCAAACTTATAGGTCTGTAGTTCCCTATATCTTCTTTTTGTCCTTTCTTGAATGTAAGAATAATGTTTGGTGTTTTCCACTGTGTAGGTATTAGACCAGTTGTAAGTATATCATTGAATATTGAAGTTAGTATTGGTAGTAGTTCTTCCATGGTGCCTTTAAGAAGTTCTGTTATGATAAAATATTTGTCAATATATCTCGACTTTTATTTTATCATAGATTTAGGCAAGCAGGTACCTCATTTCAAGAGGTGATTAAATAATATTAAATAAGCTTCTACATAAATTTATTTTTTTAAATTTTGGAAGTAACATCATTCATTTTTTCTTTTTTGAATAGGGTATAAAAATCAAATATTTTGTTTAGAGCCGACTTCTGAGTAATCTTTCTATGGTGGTGGAGGGTTTTACTGACAAGTCGGGCGTGATTCTTATTGATTACGTTAATAATTTTATAAAGTAAAACGATTATTATTTTATCCGAACTGGATCATAATTAACTAGGCCGCGACTATTGTAATCGTGGTGCCGATAAGTGTTGTAAACACACATTTCTGTCTTCGTAATTTTCACCGAATATAACTGATGGTTAATTTTGAATTTACTTGCCAAGTAACAAGCAATTTATTTTAAAACATGGAAGATTTAAAATACAAGAAATTTAATCTGTTAAATAACGAAGGAATAATTATTCTCGCCTGATAATACAAGATTTTCATGGCTGGCTTTTGATTTTGGGAGCAGATACTGTTTTCGGCTGAAATCATTTCCAGGTATTTTGTCCGACCATACTTCAGGAGAAAAACCAGAAGCTCAAGATCGTAATTTAGATAGATAGTTAGAATCATGTAAATTTTTGGTCGATTCAAGGAAGGTGAGTCTTAAGTTCTGTTAATATGTTTATTGGTTCCAGTTTTATTTTATTATGTGATAATAAATCTTTTTATTCATATTTCTTAATAATACTGTCTATTTTATTTTAAAAATCCTTCTAATTTAATCGTATAGTTTTCATACCAAAGACCCTGAGAGAGGATTATTGTTTTACTAACTGCTAGCCTGGTTAATCAACCAGTGGCGCCCTTTTTAAAAATAAAGCTGGCAGATGTTGATGTATATTTCACCATGACAATTTTAAGTCATATTTTTATTATGACAATTTGGCGACCTTAAACGTGTTGGGTTTCGTTTTATACGTTATGATTATTTTACAAGGATTTTTACTAATGAAATGTATTTATTTTGCTTCAGAAATATGTCTGTTTATTGATAACATGTCATTTTTTTTTTTTTCTCTCAAGAGCTTTTGTTATTAACAAGTTTCATTTGTTTTGAAAATATTTCATTTGTTTAAAAACAATAGAATGTTATCAAAGTTGATTATTTTTTTTTTCGGTTAAAATGGTAAAATAGCTTAACTATTTTCAGCTCGTAAAGTCATTTCTAATTTTAATCAAGCAAGATTTAATATCTTTTCTTTGTGTTTGAATTATTACGGCCGCGTACTATTTATTTAAAAGAAAAACAAAGGATATACAATCAAATGTTATTGTTTATTGTTTGTATTTCGGTATAACTATTTTCATTTCGCTACGTCATTTCCAAAATAATATATTACTACGAATTATTTAAATGAATTATTACGGCTGTGATTTTCAAACGAATTGCAAATAGAACAACTTTGAATAATTTTTCCAAAATGTCGACTTCATTCGAGAATATAAATGATAAAACAAAAGAAGATCTATTTAAGCGTCTTATTCAACGACTGCATCGTAAACAAGAATCAATTTTTCCTTTTATAATATTTTAACAAATAAGGTTTTTTTTTTTTTTTCGAAATGCAGATTTTATCATTATTTAAACGTCATTTACAATCTAATAGTAAAGATTTTATTCAAAAAAATATTTCTTTAAATGAATACAAATAACTTGAATGAAGCCACTCGATTTATTCGTATTTCATGCGCACGGAATGCAGATATTTCAGAGTTGCCTTTACTGGTTAGACAGTTTCTTTCTATTTCGTTTTTTGAGGTGGTGGGCCGATCACCCCAGGATTCGAGATAGGATGAAATAGTCGATTGTATTATTAATATGTAACGTCATAGATTGTATACCAATATACATAATTATAAAACTTTTAAAACTATTTATTGTCAATTGTCACACAATCAATTTTGATATTTATTATCAATGTTTACAAAAACGGGCATTATTTTTAATAACAATTCTGAAAAACAGTAATTTTCAACGTTGACATGGAATAATGTGATATTTATTATCATTATTTTAACAAATAAAGGACAATATACACGAAATGTGATAAGACTTAGAGAAATAATCGGACAATGACGCAACGTCATTATTATCATTGGAGGGGAGTTAGCGGAGGTATATCCAGTCTAAACAACTGGGTCCTGGTGTTCAACTTACCATTCCTAATGGTCCAAATAAGTTCCAAAGGTAAGGGTGGGCTTGTACCCCATCCGCAACGTATCGATCCGGCGTCGATAACGTTTACCTTACATGACAGACAGAGGGCGAGAGATGCTTGCTGTCTGCTCATCAAACCCTGAGCTGCTGACTCAGGTACGGAACACAGTGTGCTACATCGTCAGGCGGAAGGCAGTGGATCCGTTGCCTGTAGACGGATAATACCTATAGGTGATGGAAGGACTGCAGTCCACTGGTCCATGTGCATACTCGCAGTACTAGGTGGTGTGAAACTTGTTTTGAGTGGTTCGAGTTGTTCTGGAAGTTTTAATGAGCAATTCTGACACAACATTCTACAAGTAATTCATAAACTCTATTTGAAATCGAGTTGTATGTTAATTTTTTTCACACGGTACTATTGGTAGTGATTTCTGCAAAATCACATCATTATTTTTCTCAAATATATCAAGTCTCAATTAATTTGTGCATGCCTTTATATTGTCTTACGTTATGCTCTACGTCAGAGCCAATAAAATTCAAGCCCATACAATCAGTAATAAATATTGTACACTCGACGTGTAATTTTTTTTGTGTGTCATAATCATGGAGAATCTATCCATTGACTAAAACATGTAAGTTCTGTAAAGCCGAGCTTATATTCCTAAGTTATATGGTGGTTTCCAAGGGTTTGGCCAAAAACATCAGTAGAAATTTATTCAAATTTCGATACATTTCAATCAGGTCTGATCAACCGGGTTGATACATAATTAATATAATTTGAATGCGGAATTCAAATTAATTTTCCTTGAGAAGGAAAATTATTGTTTTTTTAAACTCTATTTTTAGACTCGAGTTCAAATATTTTTAAATATGATTATGAAATAAAGAACATTAATTATGAAATGAATAATTCCAAAATATTGTTTAAACAACAATTTATAACACACGTACAACTCTAGTACTTCGCTCGAGTTCAACCATTATCGTATATTAGTACGAAGTTATTAATAATATAACTTATAAATTGACATGTTATGAACGAACAGACAAACTAAAATAAGAGTTGTCTTGATAGTTGAAAAATATAAAATTTACATAAAATAATGTTTAATTTAAATTTAATTTCATTTCATGTCGCATTTGTTTTTAAATATTTATATATATATATAAAACATATATATATATAGAGATCTAGATGTTGTTAAGTTAGTTTATAATAGAGCATATCTCCTATGCATTCGAGTATGCATTATATATTTTTTATACTAATTGAAGAGATTAGTTTATTTAATTTATAAACTTTTGCTTAAAAAGTGTTTGTTTTCTCTTGGGAAACTGAAATTTGTTTGTTTCAAACAAATTTACTAAACAATTTCGACTCCACAAAGCTGGTTGTCTACCTCAATTATTTGGCACCATTCATTGGCGATGGTTGATGACATTATGACATTTAAATAATTTGATTTTACATAAATGTTGATTGCTATTATATAAATTTCCTTCTTGGATAGACCAAATGACCTTAGTGAGTTAGTCAGGAAACTCCACGGAGTGAACATTCTTGATATCCTAAAGATGGATTTAAATTCAGTGCAAAGTGAGGGTTGATTGATCTCCCTAAAAGTGATGCCTATTGAGGCTTAATATCCTGATTTGGGACAGTGACGCTTTTGAGCATAAAAGTGATATGACGTTTTTGAAGGAGTTATATTTGTAGAATTAATATTTATAATATTTTTTTTCTCTTTCAGTAAGTGTGTTGTTTATTTATCATTTAATGATTGTTGTTCACGTAACATTTAATTATGTCCTGTTTATTTCAGGTATTTTAACTATAATAATCAATAATATTGTATTCTAATTCTAATTCAAATTTAATCAATTTTAAATATTTCAAAGGTTCATACGAATAATTAAATGTTTTATTAATCTTTGAAAAGATTGTTAAATATTACTAATTGCTTTGTTGTTTTTATTTAATAGAAATCCTTGGATCGACAAATGTATCAGATAGAATAGGTTTCTTTTATAATTATGTTTGGGGACAAACATTTGCGTGGTCCGGGAGGTAATGTTATGATAAAATATTTGTCAATATATCTCGACGTTTATTTTATCATAGATTTAGGCAAGCAGGTACCTCATTTCAAGAGGTGATTAAATAATATTAAATAAGCTTCTACATAAATTTATTTTTTTAAATTTTGGAAGTAACATCATTCATTTTTTCTTTTTTGAATAGGGTATAAAAATCAAATATTTTGTTTAGAGCCGACTTCTGAGTAATCTTTCTATGGTGGTGGAGGGTTTTACTGACAAGTCGGGCGTGATTCTTATTGATTACGTTAATAATTTTATAAAGTAAAACGATTATTATTTTATCCGAACTGGATCATAATTAACTAGGCCGCGACTATTGTAATCGTGGTGCCGATAAGTGTTGTAAACACACATTTCTGTCTTCGTAATTTTCACCGAATATAACTGATGGTTAATTTTGAATTTACTTGCCAAGTAACAAGCAATTTATTTTAAAACATGGAAGATTTAAAATACAAGAAATTTAATCTGTTAAATAACGAAGGAATAATTATTCTCGCCTGATAATACAAGATTTTCATGGCTGGCTTTTGATTTTGGGAGCAGATACTGTTTTCGGCTGAAATCAGTTCCAGGTATTTTGTCCGACCATACTTCAGGAGAAAAACCAGAAGCTCAAGATCGTAATTTAGATAGATAGTTAGAATCATGTAAATTTTTGGTCGATTCAAGGAAGGTGAGTCTTAAGTTCTGTTAATATGTTTATTGGTTCCAGTTTTATTTTATTATGTGATGATAAATCTTTTTATTCATATTTCTTAATAATACTGTCTATTTTATTTTAAAAATCCTTCTAATTTAATCGTATAGTTTTCATACCAAAGACCCTGAGAGAGGATTATTGTTTTACTAACTGCTAGCCTGGTTAATCAACCAGTGGCGCCCCTTTTAAAAATAAAGCTGGCAGATGTTGATGTATATTTCACCATGACAATTTTAAGTCATATTTTTATTATGACAGTTCGTTTGTCACTTTGTCTGGACCTGGGCCTTTTTCCATTTTCTGACTGTATATGGCTTTTTCTACTTCTCTGGAAAGTATTTTTGGTTCAGTTACAACGTTTTCCTGATCTTTATTGACGTCTTTCTTCGGATCATGTTTTTGTTTGTCATCTGGGCTTGAGTAGAGGTCCTGGTAAAATTTTGTGGCTATTTCGTTTTTTTTTTCTATTTGAATAAGTATTCCCCCTTTTGTTTAATTTTGGTATCCATTATTTATTTGATTCTCTCAATTTTTTAAGCGCTTTTTTCACTCCCCCTGTTTTCACTATATGCTTTTCTAATGTTTGCAGCCTCTTGGTCTTCCTATCTTTCCTGATGTTCTCTCTGATTTCTTTACTTAATTTTGTTATAGTTTTAATGTTATCTTTTTTAGGATGTTTTGAAAATAGGTGTTTTCTTTCTTCTATAAGTTGCAGCGTTGTGTCACTTAGTTCGTATTTGTTTCTTCTGCTATTCTCAGCTTTTTCTTTAGTTAGTAGATTTTCTAGCTTTCGATATTTCGCACAAACATCAGTGTTACTCAAAGTTAATTCTTCAGCTGATTCAATTAGGGATTGTGTTATTTTTCTTAAGGTTTCATCGCTGTGGTGTTCTGTAGTGTGTGAAGCGAAATGTTTTCTAGATTTATTTGGTGGTTCTATTCTTATATTGCTTCTTACCATACGATGATTTGTATTGAAATTGAATTTAGTTAGGACCGATGTATCCGTGAAGGCTTTTGGATAGTTTGTTGTTATGTAGTCAATTTCGTTTTTGCTTTTGCCATCGGGGGAGATCCATGTCCACTTATTCTTTTGGTTTTTCATGTATAAACTGTTCAAGAGCGTTAGGTTGTGTTGTAATAATAATTCAACCAAAAATTCACCATGTGGACTTCTTCTACCTTGGCCAAACTTTCCCAAGACATATTCTTCATTGCATTGCTTCGTCCCGACTTGAGCATTGAAGTCGCCCATTAGAATAATGTGGTTGTTTTGACACCTTGTTAATATCTTTGTTAATTCTTTATAGAAAAGTTTGATTTCTGTTTTTGTTGCTTGTTCTGTTGGAGAATAAATGTGTATAACTGACCATACTTTTTGGTATCCCGGTATGTCAATGTTAAGAATGGCTATTCGATCAGAGATTACAATTAGGTCTTGTATGTATTGTTTCATTGACCGTTTGATTATGAATCCTACTCCTCTTTGACCGGCTGTTTCGCCTTTGTGGAATAGTATATAGTCAATGCTTTCCTCAATCTTTTCTCCTATTCTTTTCATCTCACTAATGCCCAGGATATCCCATTTTATTTCTTCGAGAGCTTTTTCTAGCTCGTGTAGGCTTTCTTCGATTCTAAGGGTTCTCGTATTTAAAGTTGCAATATTGAGTATTTTTTTTCTTCTTGTTGTTAGAGGGTGGTGGTCTATAACTCCCGCGGGGACCAGACGAATTGGGAGACTTTTTGTTAATTGGTTTTGATTGTTAATTTTTGTTTCTATTAATATTGTTTGTTTCCGATTTTCCGAGTCAGTTATTAGTTTTTTGCAGCATTTAGTTGGGAGTCAGAATTTGCCCGGTTGACATAGTTCAGTATGTTAGGTCTGGTGATCTCTTTTGTGCTAGTTTTGGGTAGAGGTTAAGGAGGATTGCTTAATATTTTGTTTGTATTTAGTTTCTTTTGTGCTGTTGACTTGGGAGAATCCGAAGTTCCTATTTTCCTCTGTTCGTTAATGTTTTCCTTCGGTTTTAACACTATCAGTTTGTGATATTTTATGTAAGCGATATTTTCCTTCTTTTTTTCATCTTCTAGTTGAGGTTGTAGCTGTTTTCGTTTTTCCAGGATTTCCTTCGAGTAATCTTCGTTCACATTAATACCTGACGGGAGGTTTGTCTTGTTCTTGAGTATAAGGTGTTTTTTCCATTGGGTCGTGATAGATGCTATATCCGGACGATTCTGGTTTTCGCTTTGTTTCCCTATCCTATACACGTTGCTAATTTCTTTAGTGTCCAAGTGTACTCCCGTGTCTACTATGAGGTCCGTGATGTAGTCAACTAGGTCTCCTTCAGATTTCCCCTTCTCTTCTATTCCAAAGAACACCAGATTATTTTTACGTTTTTCTCTATCTACCGCTTTAAGTTTTTGTTCTAGTTCTGATACTTTATTTTTAAGTATATTATTTTCCTCAATAATTGTTTTCATCTTCTCATCTAGCGCTTCCATCACATTTCTAGTTACCGAATGAGTTATTATTTCGGCTTGTTTCTCTAGTTTCTCGTCAAGTTTAAATAAAAATAACTCCATGTTTTTGTCCATTTTGTTTGTGTTCTATAAAATTGTTCCGATGAGGTGATTTGATTAATGTATATTTACGCCTGTTGGTGGGCAAAATTTCGGCACTCCTGTAAGAACTTTCCGTACTTACGCCTGTTTGCAGTTTTAATTAATTTTCAGAAAACTGATGTAAAACCACTCAAAAAACACCAAATGTATTAATTACTGGAATATAAAAGTGCATTGGTCATTATTATATAAATAATAATCACATATAAGTAAAATTAAAACACTCATCCGCGGAGCCAAAGTTTTTGGCGGCTTTAATTTTTTCCAGCGCGAAGGAAAAATGCGCATGCGCACTAACCGTCACCACCTAGCGGGGGTGAATGAAAACAAACAATTTCATAAGTAAATTCTAAGAAATTACAACGTTGTCAGATCTAAAATACATTGAATGTATTTTTACAACGTGATCACGCAAGACAGTTATTAGTAATATATCGTGTTTTAGCTTATACGGGGTTTATTTATGTTATTGCAATAACACAGGTTATCGGACGCGCTTTGGTTTTTTTAGTAAGGCTGTAAGAGTCTAGAAACCTTCCAAAATGTCTTACTCAGAAGATTCACCAAAAACCCTTGGTTCGTCCGAAATAGCATCATTAATTCAGGCACGAAAATCCCTCCACTTAAAAAACACATAATAAACCTAGCCAAAACATTTTTCTCCAAACATGCTTCAAATCTGAACCCAAGCATCTCATGTCTCGGACAATCAAGTCCCGATGACAATCTCCTCCACCGCCTGCCCATATCCATCCTTCATCCACCTTGATGCGCGGGCTATGATCAAATTTACCTTTGTTCTCTTGTATAAAAAAAAAAAATATATATATATATATATATATATATATATATATATATATATATATATATATATATATATATATATGTTATGATTAAGGTTTTCACGGGTGTAAGATGTAGAACAATTTTCTTCCCAACACCTGGAAAGTCTTAATCGATGAAAATACCCCAAAAACGGCATTTCCAAAATTACCAGTAGTGTCTCCAATTAGCTTTACCAATCAGGTATCTACTGTCAGCCCCGCCCCCCACCCCCTCCACCATCAATCACCTGCAACCCGGGTACTTCGTTCTAGACATAAGAAGTGACTTGCACTCACTTAAGTTTTAGCTTTTGGACCGAACAGACATGCGAAAGCTATCAATTTGAGACAAAAACTCAAGACATAAGGCCTCTGAAGATGGACAGTGTGATCTGTCCGAAACGTCAGGAGTTAAAAAGTCCTTTTAAGGACTACGTTACGCGGGTAAACCGAGAAAATTGTTCTACATATATATATATATATATATATATTTATATTTTTATAATCTCGTGTCACGGTGTTTGTGGTAGCACTCCTCCGAAACGGCTTGACCGACTTATATGAAATTTTTATGTATATTTGGTAGATATGAGAATAGGTTTTAAAGTATATTTCATACCACTAGGTGATTAGGGTGTCCGTATCCAGAAAAAAATCTGTTTTTTGACAATAATAATTTTTGTGTTTATGTTTTATTTAGCATCAAAAAACACATATAACCCCAAATTTAAATCCACCCTCCCATTTTTTAATCGCAATTTAAGTATTTTCGTACAAACAAATTTAACCGTCTCTCGTATTTCAAACAGAACGAAATTATTTATGTTGTTGAATGACAGATGGCGCTATGTCCGTCTCATCGAACTTTCATCCATACAAACCATCGAACTTGTTTGTGTTAGCTGAAAGACGGACTGACAAAAAAATATCGTACAATCAATTGCTCTTCGAAATTCATATTGATTTTCTTTATTTCATTTTCCTACTTTAGTTGGTGTTTTTTTTTATTTTTATCGGTGGTCATTGTCTACAACGCTCCATTCCGCTTTCTGTCATAGATCCCATCCCCACACACTTACAATACGTTCGTTATTTTTTTATTTAACAACCAAAATATTCACTAGAAATAATTTATATGGCAGAAAAACGTTTGTCGGGTCAGCTAGTAAATTCATAAAACTTTGGGAATTTTTTAAAAATTATTTTTACATGGAACGACACAAGAGTGAGGTGATAATAACATTTACAATACAATATGTTCATATGTCCAATAAAATATGTATGCGTTTACAATTTTTTCGTTATAATATTATTTATATTTTTAAAACTTTTTTATGTCGTGGATAATTTTTATATTTCAAAAAATTTCGATTTATAAAATTTGTAGGCGTAATTTATCAACTTTCTAAGATAGTTTTTAGTTTTCGGATACGTTCAGAAATACTCCATTAATTTGGATTTTATTGTAAAGCGGAAATATTTTGACATTCTGAAATAATACATACTCTATTTGGATAATATTCCATTCTACATTTGAAATCTATTGCTTCAGCCCCATACAACAGTCGGTCCGATGAAACTTCAATCTTCCAACTTGTGGCGTCCGTTCCACCCCCGGCCGCCGGAGAAGTGCGGCGCTGGCGTCGCTATCTCCCGCCGCCATCTTGTTTGTGCCTGACGTCTGGATTTGAATTTGGAACGGCAGCGCACCGTAGGCAGGTGTTTTCCGGTTTTCCGTTCGCTTTAGTTGGGAACATTGTCGCCAGCTTTGTGGACGCGCATTGTCAACTTGGGGAAACTGAGAGTACCTACAACAGAAGCGTCAACTAACTTGCCGATAGACGGAGGAAATCAAAACTATTTTTTTATGTGTACCTCGCCATTTAAAAATCAAACTTTTACATGTGAAAATCATTGGAAAACTTTTTCTAAACATATTTACCATCTAAAATCTATGTAGATACAATGTAAATATGCATAGTTACCCAAAATAATAGTTCGTTTCAACTCCTAGACACTGTAATAATGCATATTATGTTTATTATATACTAGCTTTTTCCCGCGGCTTCGCTCGAATGGTATTAGGGGGCTTCCCACTCCATCTCCCCCCCACTCCTCCCCCTCCCCACCCCCCTCCTCCCCCCATAACCACTCCCTCTACCTCTCCCTCTCCCCTCCACCCAACCCCCTCCCACCACCCGCATTTATTTAAAGTACTCCCCTAATAATTTGAATCAAATTACGAATTATAGATATCCTACTAATCGTGCCACCTATTGCAATTTTTTTATACAAATTTCATAATGCCAGAGCTCTGAGCTATAATGTTATTCTGATGTATGAGCTATATTATTGTAAAGTTTCATTTCAATTTGGGAGGCGGGAATGGGTACCGCCGCCCCGGGAACCTTTATTGGACAACCAACACCTCTGCCATAGGTAACCCCAAGTGGTTCGCTACGTTTGGTGATTTAGCAGGGGTGCCCGGGTTTATGGGGTGAGGTTTGTCTAGGTCTTGGAGGCGGACGACTAGGACACACTGAACCCCAGATTCCTACCCACCCCTTGAACCCTTTTCCTTCCCAGAACTCTCCTCTCCTTCCTTTCCTTAAAATAACCCTCCACACAGCATCCCCAAAGATGACATAGGCCCCGATGGAAATTATTTTCCTCAGGGTCTCCTGTGTGGAGCTCATGTAAAAAAAAATCTATTCAGTGGTTTTTGCGTGAAAGAGTAACAAACATCCATACATCCATACAAACTTTCGCCTTTATAAAATTAGTCGGATTTATTCAAAATAAAATATTGTCATTTTTTTTTATAAATTAATAATTAATATTTTTTTTGACAAATAATTAGAAAGGTGACCATAATTAATTACCTTTCGGTGATTAGTTTATATGTCCTATTGGGTGACCGGACAACTCAGAATGAAACCATCCCAGAAGCACCTCAGAAAGGTCATTAAGAGTGATGATTAAAAAATATTTAAAAAAATTGGTTAAATAGCTTAAGTTAGGTTAGGGTTACCGGCTATTTTAAAATTGTTTTTTCATAGCTTTTAATGACCTTTCTGAGGTATTTCTGAGTTGCTTTCATTCCGAACCGACATGGAACCGTCCTAGTGATGGACACTGTGACGCTGTCCGAAACGTTGTCTGAAGGAAGGAGTATCGCATCACGGCCTTAAAAATAAATTATAAAAAACAGTTTATCAAAAAATAAATCATGAAAAACCAGTTTATCCAAAAATAAATCGTGAAAAAACATTTTACTTAATCACTTTTCTGATATCTTATTTTTATTATCAGTTCCAATTTTTAACATTAAAAATACACATAAATTGAATAATTTAACGCATTACGCTGTAATACCTACAATAAAAATTAAATCACGCATGTACCAATGCACCGACAACCGAAATTGGTATGTTTATTAATCATGACCTTCATTCTCTTATCGCAAATGGATATCATAATTTATTTTGTATTCCTTCACACACCGCTTAAAATATTAATTCTGCTTTAATGAATAATAATATATGATCCAACGTCTTTCTGGAGATGTCTCCTTCCATTTCCTGATAGTGAAAAACAGATGGATTCGTCATTTAAATTATTAGCATCATTTGAAGGTTATTGCTGTTCGATGATTCCACGCCAAACTTCCGTGCTATTGTTTGCAATAATCGCAGGTCAGTCCCCTGTCACTTTTAGGTTCGCATATGTACTGCATCTGCTTACTTAATTTTGATAATCAAAGAACTAAAAATAATGGTTTCATGACACCCCGGCGTACTTATTTATAATGTGCAGTCGGTTTGGGGAAAATACGGTACACCTTCTTCTTCTCTAGTCGGTCTCTCATTGCTGAGGATCCTGTTTACTCGAATTTCCATAGACAAGGCTCTTCCACTCCTCTTGGTTACGGACGCCAGTGATACTTGGTCACTCCAGCAATTGGTGACCATCCTCTGCTTCTTCTAGCATCCATTTTGCCAGTAACTATGAATTTCTGCAAGTTGGAGATCTCAGTTTGGCGAGCAACGCGTCCAAAGTATCTAAAGATACGTTGTGGGCAGATAGTTGAAAGTATAACTAACAAAAAATAACTAAGTGTCCCCGAAGAGGTGTGCAGAGAGTTCCGCCAAATAAAAAAATAAATAAAAAATATATTTTCATTCAAATTCATCACGGAAAAAACTAATTGTCTATATACGGTACATACCAGCTGGTTGGGCGTTTACACAGTACATAGCTACACTTACCTATATACATCTACAAATATCATAGACCCTGTGCTTGTAGCTTGATTATCACATATCCCTTTCCTATCCATCCCTATCATGTTTCTTTTCCTACCTATCCCTACATACCTGTCATTTTAACATTACCATAACAATCGGTCGTCAATCAAAACTCGCCGCGTGAACATCTAATATTCCGCATCCCGCATCAGCAAACTGCAGTAAAGTACCGCGACTGATAGTCATACGAGTTTATCAACAAACCCAGCCGAGATAGAAGAGAAGTGCAGAGCAGTAAGTCCTTTTTTTCTCCCATTCCTTTATTTGTATTCATTTTTACTTGTGCAGTGGTCTTTCATACATTTCAAAACACATAAAAGAACATTCAAGGTCCTTCGACATCCGCATCCACATAAACCACACATCACCAGCATATAAGTAAAAAAAATCGACACTGTAAAAAAATTCGTTTGCTATAAATACCAACTCATTATTAAAGGTAATTTTGAAGTCGATTTAAGGTTTGCAAATTTATTGTTTGAAACATTTGCAGAGTGTTAACAATTATTACAGTTATGAAATTGCCACTGGGATGTCCGTAGATATTAACACTCCAATTAGAAATATTCACTAACTAACTAACAAACCATCACGCCGTTTCCCCGCAGAGGGAACGGACCGCCAAACAACTCGGTCTTGGCACACACTCTTTGCCTCACTCACATTCATACATCGTCTCATACATTCTCTTCTATTATTCTGACTTTTGACATGGCCCGACTCCAGTATCTGGTTCACTTGATCGTGCCATGTCTTCCTCGGGCGACCCCGACTTCTTCTACCATTCACATTCGCGTCGTATATTCTTCTTACACTACTTTCTTCGTTCATTCGCTCTACATGCCCAAACCATCAGAGGGTCCCTTTCTTAATCTTACTCATTATGCTTACATCAGCCTTACATTCTTTTCGGATATCCACATTTCTCACACGATCATACATTGTTTTACTACACATACATCTCAGGGATCTCATTTCAACAGCATTCAGTTTACTTTCATCCTTCCTCTGCCAGTTCCATGCCTCACTGCCATACATCAGGGTAGGTACCAGGACTCCATTATGGACTGCTAACTTCGCTTCTTTGGACAGTTTTTTATTAGCGCCAACGGCATTCAGTCCACCATTAATGGAGTTACCGGAATTCACCCTTCTTTCAATATCTCTATCGGCCTTCCCATCTCTCGTAAACATACTACCCAGATACACAAACTCATCCATCTGCTCCAAGTATTCATCATTCACAACTATGTTGCATACTGTTTTCGTACTCTCTCTTTCAAACACCATGACTTTAGACTTACTTACATTCATCCTTAACTCATTGTTCATATATACTTGGTTCATCCTAGATACGAGAGAATGTAGATTTTCCATAGTATTAGAAATCAGCACCGCATCAGCAACATATATACTTTCAGATTACTCAATTTCGCGCCCAATCTCACCTCTTTCAATTCTTGCATACAATTATCCATGTATAGATTTAACCATGGTGACATTACGCAGCCTTGCTTGACACCTTTTGTGATGTCAAACCACCCCGTAAAACCACCGTTCACCCTAACACACGCAACGCTTCCCTCGTACAGAGACGCAATTCGCAGAAATGTTCACAGCATGCAAAATGAAGGTTTAGTTGTTGTTAATAGGCAGAGATGCTAGTAGTATAATAACAGAAATAATAATAATCAAAATAAAATGAAATAGTAGAAAACATAAAACATAACTTTCAGTGAAAGAGAAGAAAGAAAGAGAGAAAAGACATGATAATAAAGGAATTACATTGCTCTCCATGAAATATCACTGTAGAAGATTGTTAATTTTTATTTTTAACTTTATGAGTAAAACCTCAAATTGTAATATTTAATTAAATGAAGACAATATAAGCGAAACTCAATCGAAAATCTGGAGAAAATCAGAAAAAGATATTGACACCTCTGGGACTCGAACCCAGGGCCTTATGCTTTCATGGCAACAGTTCTACCAACTGAGCTAAGGTGTCTATTTCCAATTCGGTCACGTTTAACTGTATCACACTTCAACTAAGAACTACCAACATTATTACAATATTACAATTTGAGGTTTTACTCATAAAGCTAAAAATAAAAATAAATATTCATCTTGGACTTTGTAACTCTTAAATACACCCAAAGGGCGTCAAATATAGCATTTTGTATTACATAACCTACAAAAAGTAATGCATATAAGATCACCTAATGCCAAATTTCAATTTAATCCTAATATTATATCTCATAATTTTAATTGCATCCATAAAAATATTCCAACTAATTGTAAATGTGAAAGCTTAGAATTAGTTTCGGAATACGTGTATCTTGGTGTTACAGTAGATTGTTTTTTTAAATGGGACAAACATATAAAAAAAACCTGTAAAAGACTCAGATCGATTGCTGGCAGAATGTACACATTAATTTTTTTCCTATCAATTGAAACACTTAAAATAATTTATATGTCACTAGCAGAATCTATTATAAGATATGGATTAACAATATGGGGAAATACTTCTTTAACCAATCTGAAACAAGTGCAAGTTGTACAAAACGCAATTGTACAATTATTGATCGTCCCTAATATTTTCAAACAGAGACAAAATAAACCGTTGCTGTTTCAGAGTGCCAAAATTTTACCTGTTAAGGCAATACTTTGGCACAAAATTATAATTCAGCATATATTTACCCCGCAGCATAAAGAGAAATTAGAACATAAATACAGCACTAGATTCACGCGTAACGACGGGTTAATAGTTCCGAAATTTAACAATAAGTACGAACAGAGAACGTTTGAATATATCATACCGAAGATATTTAATTTATTACCTGACACTATAAAGCAATGTAATTCTATGAATAAGGTTAAATATATGGTGAAAAATTGGCTATCGGAAAAAAAGATTTATATTGATTTTGATATGTATGAAAAAATGTTGTATCCGTAGATATAAGATGTAAATTTTAAATTTTAAAAATGTAAAAATATGGAATTAAAATATAAGCACCTGTTGACAAGCCGATTCAATTGGCTTAGCAGGACTTGTTTGTTGATTATATTATGTATTATTTCAAAAAAAAATAAAAAAAATGTTCGTAAATTTAAGCAGTAGAGCATAATGAGACTTTCAGGATTGTGGGGAATTAGTCCTTCTGTGGAAAGGTTTCTTCTCATGGTTAAAAAATAAAAGAAAAATGTCTAGGTGACAGTTAAATGAATATATTAATTTTACAAAAAGCTTTATAATCATGGAGCAGAAGAGGAAAAAAATATTGCCAAAACAATTTAACAGGCTACCAAGGTGCCAAAATCTTAAACCAAATAAAACATTGTAAAGTACCTGATGGACCTGAGGAATAGCTAAGCTAAAATGCACCTCACAACAAGCTGAGCCGCGTGCAAAATTAATATCCAGCAAACCGAAGCGAGTATTCCGCCATGATGGGATTCGCAACTTCCTTCAAAAAAGAACGGGACATCCTTCAGATTAGGGACCTTCTGCCAAGGTGGGTCACCCTTCAGAATGGGGCATTCTGCAGAGTAGGAACATCCTTCAAAGTATGACTCTGCGTCGACATTGAAATATTGCCTGAAGGCCATGCATGAAAGAACCTTCGTTAAAGTCGCCTCGTGGACTTAATTCTTCAATGAGCGAGAAATATGGTGATCGAAATCTGCCCAATGTCACAAACGGCAACTGCGCGTTCTCCTTTTCAGAAAAACTCCATCCCAAATAGCGGATGGCTTTGATTAGCGCGAAAACACCCAAATCAACGGGCCGCGCGAGAGTTATTCACGCAAGTACAATTATTCGCACTTTTGGTTTTAAAACAATAACGGATTTCCATTTTAGGATCCTGTAACATTAGACTAGGCACACGGCGCTATCCACTATAACTCTCAAGGGTTTAATAACTCCATTATATAAAACAAGGTGACTCAATCGAATGCACGCCAACGTCCATTCAAGAAACCCAAACGACGTCCATTCAAGAAGTGCCCCCCCCCCCGGAAACGAACTCTCCAAGTTGCCAATTGATAAAAACAAAATTAAAGGCGGTTGAATAATTATACACCTAGCCAGCAGGTATCCAATTATTATCGTGACAACTTGCATAAAAGTAAATGGTTGTCGCATATTTTATTTATTTATTTATTTGATGCAATATTATTTACATTTTTTACATAATTCAATGATGTTGGCCTCACTGGGTGGTTTACCCGTGCTGAGGCCTCCATTTCATATACAAAATTATACACAATACATATAAATATATATATACATAATATTGGTGAAAAAAAGGAAAAAAGTAAATAAAAAACATACGATTAAGATAAATTAAACTTAAAAATTAGAGATTTAGAATTAACGTAAAATTAAAAATAAATAATATTATATAATGTTAAAAACGATATTTTTAATACGTGTTGTGTGTTTGTGGGTGATTGTGTTTTATATTGGTTTTGTGTGTTACTTATATGTTTTGTTATTTTATGCTATGATATTTTGGTAGTATTGTCTATTTTGGTCTTTAATCCATTTTGTAATTTTGTGTCGGAATTTATTTTTGTTTTCCTCAATTTTATTTTCAAGTGTTAGACTGTTGAATGCTTTTATAGCGTGATATTGGTAATGTCTTTGTCCAAAGCTTGTATTTACCGTCGGAGTTTTTAAGTTTTCTTTGTATGCTTGTCTAACTGGTCTGTTTGTGATATTTTGTGTTTGTTGAAGGTTGTTTTTTTGTTTTTTTGTATTAAAAATAAAATGGATACAAATTTGTCCAGGTTACTATCTAGATAACATTTAGTTCGGGTTTGAATCTTGCAATCTATACAAATATTATAAAGAGGAAAGATTTGATTGTTTGTTCGTTTGCATTGAATAGGCTCCGAAACTACTGAACCGATTCGAAAAATTCTTTCACTGTTGGGAAGCTACACTATCCCCGGGTGACATAGGCTATAATTTATAAAGCTAGCTAGAAAGGGTATGCGGGAGGGGAAAGGGGACGCACGGGAAATGTGATTCAGGGAGAAACAATGTATTTTGCATTGCAACGCATGAAGAGGACCAGCTAGTCATATATAAAGATAGCAGTCAATAATCTGTGCGTTAAGAAAATGAAGATAATGTTGGCATTTCTGAGTCGAAGTATGTATAATACAGTTAAAGGTGACCGAATTGGATATAGACACCTTAGCTAAGTTGGTAGAGCTGTTGCCATGAAAGCAGAAGGTCCTGGGTTCGAGTCCCAGAGGTGCCAATATCTTTTTCTGATTTTTCTGTCTTCAGATTTTTGGTTGAGTTTCGTATTGTCTTCATTTAATTAGATTGTCAATTTGTTTTTTGAAATATGTGAGACTGCTTGCGTAGATATCTACGTTTATAATTCACGAAAAAATATTTTTTTATAATAATTATGATTTCAGGGGCCAACTGTTGGGGATTAACTGTTGGGTTAACAAAAAAACGAGTAAAAGAGTTGAAGTAAAACTTCACTAACCTATAAAAGAACAAACGACATTATGGTGATATATGACCTTGGGGTGACTTACGACCTTGGGGTGACCTACGACCTTGGGGTGACCTACGACCTTGGGGTGACCTACGACCTTGGGGTGACCTACGACTTGGGGTGACCTATGACATGGCTATTCAATAAATGATTCCTTGTGCTCGCACCTCTCTCTCTCTCTTGCCGCTACAGTAATATACGAAACTCTCTCTTTCTATCTTCACTAACTTATATCTCCCTTGCCCCTACAATAATATACGAAACTCTCTCTTTCTATCTTCACCAACTTATATCTCCCTCTCAACTTCAAGCGTGCGTAAAGGCCAGACCGTTCGCCTCTTTCGATCACCGTTCGCATCGATTACCGTTCGCATCACACTTTTTCGTAACGCATTCACCAGCTTACACCCCGAGTCGAGCGTGCATAAAGAAGTTTTACTTGAAAAAGATATATGTAACTCTATCTATCTACGGCCTAAGCTCTTATTCCTAAGATTATTGATTAGTTTTCGTTAATGTTGGTTGTCACCATTCCTCCGACAAAGCCAATGGCTGCTCCATCCAAGCGAGAATAATCTCTTGTCCTTGCTAATATTGTAATTCTACACAAATACTACAGCGACGTCACAAGACAATGGCTTCGATTGTTTCGAAGAGATGGGATATTATCAAAATTGTTTTTGTTGTTGAATATAGTTTTGTTGAAGGTACATCTTGCACTGAAGGAAAAAGGGAAGCAGTCACAACAAAGGACAAAAATTGTGATATATTTTACGGAATACTTATAGATAAGATTTACAAATAGATATCTCAGCGAATGTTGAAAGTACCAAGTACCAAGTACCAACACAGATGAATTGTTTGTTATTGGACTTAAGGCCGCAACCGGGCTCGAAAAGAAGAAGATGGAGAGATACGAAATTACGAATGTTAGAGGAGAGCGCTAACATTTACAGCGACAAAATCGATGCGAAAGTGACTCGTTTAAAATAGAGCAAAAATCGCGCAGGCATTGTCTTAAACAGCATTTAAAAAAATGTTGTGAATTTTTTCATTGTGAACTTGTAAAATAACTGAAACAAACGTGTTTATAATAATTTTTGGAGCATACTTTGCGTTTTTTTTCTATCCAGGAATTTTATATAATTTGCGTTTGGGCACGGGGAATTTCTAGATATTATCTTCAAGAATAACATATATTTTTTTAAGAGCTTTAAAACTTAAACAGCCTTACTAAAAAAAAAACCACAGCACGGCCGATAACGTGTGTTGCAGCAGAAACATGAATAAAACCAAAATACACGATAACATTACTAATAAGATTTGATCTTAAAATGTATTTTAAGTCTGGCAACAATGCAATTTTTCATACTGTACATAATTTAATTGTTTGTTTTCCTACAGAACCTCTAGATGGCAGCGCCTTCGCATTCGTCATTCGCGTTGCCAAAAAAAACTCACTTTTTTTTCACATTAACTCCACACAGGAGGCCTTGAGGAAAATAATTTCCCTCAGGGCCTATGTCATCTGGGATGCTGTGTGGAGGGTCTTTTTGAGGAGAGGAAGGAATGAACATTGGTCTTGAAGAGGCCTATGTTGTAGGAAGGAGGAAACACAGAGGCCGGCAAATGATTCCACAGCCGAGCTGTTGAACATAAGAACCTACCATACCTGAACAGGTCACTTAGGGTTACACCAAGCATATCAATGGAGGGCCTGTTCGGAAGATTGCTTCCGTTAAAAGAGACTAGATTTTCATTTCGATCCCTTTTAGACGTAATCAGACAATATTGGGTCTTTGAAACATTAAATTCAACGAGATTATTTTTACCCCAAGAGAAAACATTCTCGAGGTAACCGTCCATTCTTTGCTTCAAAGCCCTACGAGCTGTTGGAGTTTGTGAGCCCTTTGGGGGCTTGTCAAACAAAAAGCTATCATGAACTGTACTGTCATCCGTATAACAGTGTGTGAGAAACTTCGCGGATGTGTGAGAAATATTACACAAATCTGATCGTAATATCTATTAATATGACTAATTCATTATTACATTCGCATAATTGATATATTTACCGTGTTTTTGTGGTTTTTAATAAGTTTTAGTCAAGTTATGATAACCATAATCATACTTTGAAAATTGAAATGTCAATAAGTATTTTATGTAAAACATGAAAATTCAAATTATTTGAAGTATTTTATTTTATGTGAATTTCATAAAAGTGGTGTTTATTTTAAATATTAATATCTAATACATGTGTTCCTAAACGTATCAATGAAATTAACGTCTTTAGAGTTGCAAGAAATCTATTATAAAAGTCGGTATTATTTTTTTAGGTTAGTTTTTTGGCAATAAAAAAACTTATGTTTTGGTAAAAAAAAAATCCATTTTTTTTCGCGTTTGAATCTTAATATATGGAAGTTTTTAAAAACTAAAGTGTATTTCAATTACACAAATCTAAAAGGTAATTTTATCTTGTTTTCATAAATAGTTTTTGTTTTTACGACACCTTAAAAAATAAGAAATATATAGAACATTCAAAATACTTTGGAAAAATTTAAAATTTTGTTCAGATATCATTACTAAAACAGAGATAAACTACCCTCTCAGGCCGTAAACCAAGTGTATTATTTTCCATGAACAATTTTTTAATTAGTAATGTTTTCACATCCGCGGCCGTTAGTCAATTGAATAAAATTTTCACTGGGTTTTTTAGTAAGGCTGAACGTGTTTAAGGGAGATATGTAAGAAATCGGCAGAAATTCGGGTTGCGGGCCCTTAAGACGGCCGGTGTGTTCTAACGGTAAGGCTTTTGATTCGCAATCCGAAGGTCGCGAGATCGAATCCCGTCGTGGAAAATAAATTTTATTTGATTGATTTGTCTTTTTTTCACGATTAATTCATTTAAAATAATATATAGTACTTAGGTATATTTGCGGCACGTTCCAGAGTGGAAGATACTCTTAGTATCGCCCTGGTGTAAGACCACCATTCAGAATTGAAACGTTGCTAGAAATGCAAATTTTTCAAAAACACTAAGACTTATCTGATTCTCTACAATTCACATGTTCGTCCTCACCTGGAATACTGTTCACAGGTTTGGAACCCGTGCTATATTGTTTATGTCAACAGGTTAGAAAGAGTTCAGGAGCGATTTCTCAAATTCCTCAATTTTATCGTTATTTGCTAATGGGGTGTTATGCCGTGTTGCGCTACCTCCTTCTTTAGCCAATCGTTGCAGTGTCCATCATCAGGGCAGATCCGGTACACATCTACCGGCCGTGAAAATCTTAAAACTTATCTCCTCAATTTTAAATCATTCAATGTATACAACTCTGACGATGAAATCGAGAACCATTTTCGAATCACGAAACTGCTCAACAGGAGGCTTGTCGCTGATCAGATGCTCCTGTACAAATTTATTAACTCGAAAGTTGACTGCCCGGATTTGCTAAATAAAATAAATTTCCACGCGCCGACTCGATATAGCAGACAAAATACCCTTTTCTACCCTTTTCTACATTGATAGATGCAACACCAATTCCAACCAAAATGAATTTATGCAAAGGACATGTAACTACTATAACATTAAATTTTGCACGTTTAGAAACACTTGCTGAAATATTCACTACTAGTTACTTTCGCTACAGAATTTCATTGTATAACATTCTACATGCGAATAATACATAACACATATTCATGATGATTAAATTAATTGTACCTAATATTTTTAAATTACCTGCTTGGCAACTTTCCCTTATCCCTGTCCTCCCCTTACCCGTCCCAATCCAAATACCTGTTTCGCACCCTATTTTCTTTAAAGTTATAATCGCATTTATTTATTTATTTATTTTCGGGAAATCAACAGTTTACATTTTTCCAGTTTGTACATATTTGTGTAGCCAAAATAAAACCAATTATTGATTTCCTCCATGTGACCTTACCTCTGATTAAACAGCATAATAACAAATTTTAAATAATAAAATTTATAATAAAGGAGTATGAGATCAAAAATTTTATAAAACAAAATATTAAGTATATAAAACTAAAATTTACATAAAAATATCAATACATTGGTAACCATAAGAAGCCAGGTTGTACATATAAATAAAATCATAACCGAATTAAAGTATAAACGATAGAAACATAGACACAACATATTCATGAAACATCAGAGAAATACTCTTTTATGTACCCCTTATATTTGGAAAGTTCAGAATTGAAAATGTCCACCTTGGATAATATGCTATTGTAACTATTGCATAGTCTGTTCAGACAAGAATTTTGCTTACAGTTTGTCTTGCATTGATCAACCCTGAATAGGACAGAAGAGCGTGTTGTACGCGCAGGTACATTAAATTGAATTTTATTTAGCAACTCTGGGCATTGAATATTATTGTTAACTAATTTATACAGGAATATTGCATCCATATGATGCCTTCGTACACTCAATGAATCAATTTTAAAGTATGAAGCTGCCTCTGCATAATTGTTAAATCTTAGATATGACTTGTAACAAAGATATTTGAGAAATTTGTTTTGAATTGCTTCAATTTTGTTTGTATGGATTTTATAAAATGGAGACCAAACAACTGACGCAAACTCCAAATGACTTCGTACATAGGCAAAATAGAGTTGCTTAATGACGTTGATACTATTAAAAAGTTTTGTGTTTCTTGATAAAACCTAACATTTTAGCAGCTTTATTTGTGATAATATCAAATTGTTACGCGAATAAAATAAT
Source organism: Limnephilus rhombicus (assembly GCA_929108145.2). Taxonomy (NCBI): domain Eukaryota; kingdom Metazoa; phylum Arthropoda; class Insecta; order Trichoptera; family Limnephilidae; genus Limnephilus; species Limnephilus rhombicus. The sequence continues at coordinate 4,702,042 of OV815296.1, forward strand.
TAATGGATAGACCAAAATTCATTTAAAATAATTGATTGTATCTAACTATCTATCTTGTAAAGGGGAAATAACATCTGCCAGCTTTATTTTTAAAGGGGCGCCACTGGTTGATTAACCAGGCTAGCAGATGGGTAAGCAATAATCCTCTCTCAGGGCCTTTGGTATACAACTTTAAGTTTAAAATAGAAGGATTTTAAATAAAATAGACAGTATTGATAAGTAACAAGAAATAATCGATTTATTAAAACATAATTGGGACATTAAAACACATTTATAGCTCTCAATCTCACCTCCCTTGGAGCGACCCAAATTCAAGTAACTAACTAACTAAATAACAAATCTTGGTTTTTCTCATGTTGCAAAGTCCGACAAAATACCTTGAACTGTAGTCAGCTGAAAACAGTATTTGCTCCAACATTTCACTCCAGCCATGGAACATTTGTAAATCCAGGCGAGATTATAATTCCTTCGTCATTAGACAGGTTAGTCTCCTTGTGATTTATCAATCCTCCATATTTTTTGATACTTGGCAAGTAAATTCAAATTATATCCTTTGGTTATATTCTGTGGTTATTACGATCTCAGAAATGTGTAAAACACCTTATCGGCACCGCGATTTATATTGGTCGCGGCCTTTTTAATAAAGAACCATTTCGGTTCAATAAACAATCGTTTTACTTTTATAATGTTAACGAAATAACACGTAAATAAGAATCACGTTAGACTTTAGTAAATAATCCACCACGACGGACGAAATACTGAGGAGTATTTAGTTTATTTATTTATTTTATGGTTGTGTTTTTATATTTAGGTTTATCACTTGTTGAATCTTCACTTGCATTTTATTTATTTTTAATTGCAGCTTTGTCATGTTTTTTTTTTCTTTTCTTAAATATTCTAGTTTACATTCTGTTACTTTTATGTTTCTAAATACCTATCTGTGAACATTAATAATTGGTCTGTTTTTTGTAATCTTCTTATGTATATTATGTTATTAAGACTGTTTATGTTCCTTAAATAAATAAATAAAATAAAATAAAAAAATGGCTTTAGCCGTATTTGGTGACCAGATCTGAATAGCCAGGTACAGTTACTTACCTGACTTTCTCTTCCCCATCTCTAACATACCCCAATTGGGGATGCAATAGACTCACTGGCTCTAGACGGGAGCAGCCTCTTGTGAGGTATTCGTATATAAATAAAAAAACGGGTGTCCTTTAGACCACACTACTGAATTAAAACTTCACTAACTTATATCTCCCTCTCAATTTCCGTTCGCCTCGCCCGACCGTTCGCCTCGCACGATCATACTTTTCATAACGCTCTCGTCCCGCATTCACCAGCTTACTCCCCAAATCAACCGTGCGTAAAGGCCTAACCGTCCGCCTCACCCAATCACACTTTTCATAACGCTCTCGTCACGTCACCAGCTTACTCCCCAAGTCAAGCGTGCGTAAAGAAGTTTTACTTTAAAAAAAAAAACTGTTCCAATCAAGGTTCTTGAAGAGACCCATGTTGTACGAGGGAGGAAACACAGAGGCCGGCAAATCATTCCACAACCAAGCTGTTGAACTCAAGAACGACTGATGGAAGCGACCCGTTCTCATGTGACAAATGTCACGTGTATCTTGGGCGCGCGTTTTGCGTGTTTCCCGACTACACCAGTGCTGAAGGGATCAATGATGCTAGTTCCTCGGAGCATCTTTCATTGTTATACCGGTAGAACGAGGAAAGCATACCTACCTGACGCCTGTGCTCTGAAGATTGCAGTCCGCTTGTTAAGATAGGGAAATCTATCAAACGGGCCGCCCGTTTCTGCACAGAGTCAAAGGTTTTTTTTAAGTAAAACTTCTTTACGCACGCTTGACTTTGAGAGTAAGCTGGTGAATGCGTGACGAAAGCGTTACGAAAAGTGTATTGGGCGAGGCGAACAGAAGTTGAGAGGGAGATATAAGTTAGTGAAGTTTTACTTCAGTCGTGAGGTCTAAAGCACACTCGTTTTTTAGGTATTTTGGGTCTCCAGCCAAATTCAACAGTGGAGCACACTTGAGATTTGTTCACGATCAACAGTTGTATACTGGTTGGACATACTATACTTACCTACACACTACTTACCTACTACATCATAGACCCTGTATTTGTAGCTTGTATTGTCACATGTTCCTTTCCTACCAATTCCTGTATACCTGTCATTTTAACCTTACCCACAATCAGTCTTTAATCGACCATCGCCGCATAAACATATAATTTTCGCTCCCGCATTCTCTACCCGCATATCACAGTAAATACAAGTGTATAATTATATGAGTGTGTGAACAAAGGCCACCCATGAGAGAAGAGAAGAACCACAAGATTCCACAGTAAGTCCCTTTCTTCCTTACCTTTATGTGCATTTATTTTACTTGTACAGTGGTCTACCATACATCTCAAAACACATTCAAGGTCATAAGATATCCGCATTCACACAAACACACATCATTCATGGTCCTTCTCGCAAACTCATTTATATACTATTAAAGTATCTGCAGGCCCAGTAGCCAGTAGTACGTCCAGTTTCTGATTGGCTAACTTAACTCTGCCTTCGATGGAGCCCCCGTGTTGGAATTAAAATAACACACAGTGAAAAATTAACCAAGTTTTTACAAACTTTTCTAATATTCAAAATTGATTATAAGAAATCGACAACTCAAAGAACATAATAAGATTTAAATCGAAATTTTGCAAGGTTGAAACCAATTAATAGATGTAGCATCTTGGCTTTTTCAGTTCGGCTAAAAATTATAGTTGTTTAAACATATTTTGGTAAAACCACAATAAGTAATTGACAGTCTGCCAAAGTAAGCCAATGTTCATGCTTACAAACATACACTGCCTTACTAATATAAAAATACGCCCCAATCATTAAACGGTATTTTAGTTATACATTGAATAAATACAGTACAAACTCTATTTTGAATTCTTACTAATAAAAAATATCTTTAACTGGGCTGCTAAAGAGCTGGCTAGTCTAGAAGCCCGAACTTCGAGAGTTTTTTGACGGTCAATAAAAAAAAACATTAATATTTTATCTACACAATTTTTAAAATAAATTTATTTCATTTTAATTTTGGCAACTGACGCATGAGATATCCGTCTTGAAAAAGTTAGGTTATTTCCGACAAATTATATTTTATCTTTTAATTGACTATTATAAGAATTTCACGAAGGTGACGTTTTTTTGTAAAATAAATGCCTTATGCATGTGAAGGTAAATAAAAAATCCAAAAATTCAACATGCATACTGCGCAAGAACCTAAAATGTATTTTTTTTGTTATTCTATGGTAATTTTTTGTTGTTGTATAAACGAGATAAAAAGTGAAGTGACAGTTTTCTTGCAGATTCCCTAAATTAAAGGAATGTGTTTTCTTAATTCATTATCAACAATTTTTTGACGCTCAGAGATTTTTTTTTCTTTTTCAAATTTTATCATGTTTGAAATTAAAATATTCGAATATATAAATTTTAAATACAAAAATCTAAAAGGTTTGTAAAATGGGATTTGTTTTTACAACATCTTCAAAAAGAAGAAATATACACGTTTAAAATCCCTTTAAAATATTCTGAAATTCGATGAGAAATCTTATGTTTTAAGTTCATATCAGATAAAATACCCTCATTGGCTGCATAAACAATACATATCTTTCCATGAACTATTTTCAGTTTCTATTACTAATCTTTTTACATATACGGTTGTTTATCAATTGTATCAAATTTACACCAAGTAAGGCTGGCAATGTCTTTATTTTTTATATTTAATTAAATGAAGATAATATTAGCGAAAGTCAATCGAAAATCTGGAGACAGAAAAACCAGAAAAATATATTGGCTCCGCTGGGACTCGAGTCCCAGTTAAAAGTGACCGAATTTGATATGGGTTCCGTAGCTCAATCGGTAGAGCACTTTCCATGTAAGCAAAGGGTCCTAGGTTCGAGTCCCAGCGGAGCCAATATATTTTTCTCATTTTTCTGGCTCCAGATTTTCGATTGAGTTTCGCTAATATTGTCTTCATTTAATTAAATATTATAATTTGAGATTTTACTCATAAAGTTTAAAAAATTAAAATAAATATTCATCGTAGACTTGCAGAAAAGTCAATGGATGTCGCATATTAAAAATAAAATGGATAAAAAATTATCCAGACACTATCTAGATAGCATTTAGTTCTAGTTGAATCTTGCAATCATATATGTATATAGATAGCATCCAATAATATGTGCGTTAAGAAGATGAAGATAGTGTTGGTAGTTCTTAGTCGAAGTATGATACAGTTAAAAATGACCGAATTTTATATGGGTTCCGTAGCTCAATCGGCAGAGCACTTGCCATGTCAGCAAATGTTCCTGGGTTCGAGTCCCAGCGTAGCCAATACCTTTTTCTGATTTTTTCTGTCTCCAGATTTTCGGTTGAGTTTCGCTAATATTGTCTTCGTTTAATTAAATATTATTATTTGAGATTTTACTAAAGTTTAAAAAATTAAAATAAATCTTTTATTATTTATTATTCTGACAAATTTCTCATTCTTCACACCTTGTTTGTGTTTTGTGCGAGTTTGAGTATAATACAAACCTATTTAATACAGGTGACCTAAAATCTATTTATACTAGACAGAATTGACAAACACGTTTAGTAATTACACTAATTACTAACTGCCCATAGGAAAGTATTTTCTTGTTACGCACATTCTGTTATCACATGTCGACACAATTTATGTATTTGTCAAGGCTACAACCGATTGCAATAGTAACACTCAACCGTATTGAATACTATCAGTTTTTGTGGGTATTTCGCTACTCGTCATTCCTTTTAAAATGGGTAAACTACTGGGTTATTTCGTTTTTTATATATATATTTATTTCAAGGTTATTGAAGTTTGATAAGTTCACCACTGATTTCCGTGTCTTTGTATGCAAAAATTACAAGTGCAATCGTCGTCCTTTTTTGGGGTGACCATGTTAATTTGAATAATTATTACGTACGTAATGTTGAAATCACCAAATGAAACCGATTTTACCTCTGAAGGAAGAAAACACTGGAGGAGCCGCGAAAAAATGCTTCCGGACAGTGGGTCTCTTGTGCGGTATATGTATGTACACGGTGTATGGAAACTCGTAGTACAAGCTGTAAACCGGCGAATCTAGTGCTTATTACTACAATAAAAAAAATTATCTGTGTATTAAGGTGGGTAATTTAAAAAAAAAAGTTATTTTTTTTTATTCTAAGAGCGATAAAAGGGTGCCAAATGGGTTCAAAACCACGTGTTTAAAAAATTTTTAAATTTCTGTTGCGATTTTCTTCCTCTGGATTCACTTCAAAGTTTTAAAAATTTTAATTTTAAGGGGTTATTTCCAGTGTATACAAAAGTTACCATGAATCCTTAAAGCCATATTTTTGTAAGCTTCCATAGCAAATATAGTTTATTTTTACGAAATCATTTACAAAAAGTCCCAAGATTGAGTCTCGCAAAACAATGCCGAAATTTGAGAGTAAGATGGATTTTGCTGGTATTCGAATACACTGCCTTGAGATAATTCGAATTATATTCATATATTTTTTTAAATAAATAAATCAGAGTATTTCCTCTAATTCGCGTTTTATTAAAAATAGTTCATTTTTAATGCTTTATCTAACATTTTTTAAAGATTTAACAGGGGTGGATTTTTCTCTATTTTGTGAAATTTCAAAGTCAACCCGGAGTATTTCGGAGGAAGATGATATCCAAATATTATTAAAAAAATTACGTGATTTTATATCTTCATTTAACACCCTTTTGTCACTATTAGACAAATCAAAACAAGATTATTTTCCCCATACAATCGTGACCCACCCTAATGTGCATTCAGATTTTTTTTTAAACCATTTTCGTCAGCTAAAGAGATAAAAAAAAACTTTTGGTATATGCTTCGGCTCACTTTATTCCAAACTTTTCCCAACCGCCTGGAGTCAATGAGACTAAGACACCCCCAATCGAAGTATGTTTTTGTTGTGAGGGTGAAGGTGGTGGGAAGCAACGTTTCAATTCCGAATGTTGGTTTTACACCTGAGCGATACTTAGAGTATCTTCCATTCAGAAACATGCCGAAAATATATCTTATATTATTTTTTAAATCATTAAATTGTGAAATAACTCAAATCAATAAATTAAAATTTATTTTTGCACATCAGGATTTGAATCCGCGACCTCTTGATTACTAGTCAAGAGCCATTAGTTACCGATTTGTTCCAATATGTCCTTAAAAAATCCATTTTAAGTGTGTTAAAAATATTCTGATCCGGCTCTCCACAGATTAAATCGGCCAGCATGGCATCTACCATTTTGTTTATCATTGCATAACATTTATAACGAATCGTCAAAATTCCCAAATGCTTCTCTCAGGGTCAATTTTATTATTAAAAACATCATCAACACTTAAACAATATCGTCATCAAAAAAATATTATGCAATGCGACTTTAATATATAACATTTTCATCATTATCTCTTTTTTTCTTCCGTAAACAAAATATATTCTGGGGTCAATGCTAAAATTGCTAGCGTCAGTTTTAGTAATTCGATTTACGTACTAGAAAGAACTATAAAACGACTATTTTTTAATTTTATTTTTTTTTACATTAACTCCACACAGGAGGCCCTGAGGAAAATAATTTCCCTCAGGGCCTATGTCATCTGGGATGCTGTGTGGAGGGTCTTTTTGAGGAGAGGAAGGAATGAACATTGGTCTTGAAGAGACCCATGTTGTAGGAAGGAGGAAACACAGAGGCCGGCAAATCATTCCACAGCCGAGCTGTTGAACATAAGAACGAGTCGAAGAAACGACCCGTTCTCATGTGACTAATGTCAACTGTGTACAAATGTTGGGCACGCGTTTGGCGTGTTTCCCGACTATGCACCGGTGCCGAAGGGATCAATGATGCTAGTTCCTCGGAGCATCTTCCATTGTAATACAGGTAGAACAAGGATAGCATTCCCACCCGACGCCTGTGCTCTAAAGATTGCAATCCGTCTGTTAAGATGGGAGAATTATATGAGTACCTTAAGTTAAAAATCTAAGAAATGTGGTAATTAAAAAGGATATGTAAAAGGTCTACCACGCGTTATGTCATTCGCGAATTGAATATCATAGGATATATAATATCATAGGATGGGGATCTGACGCACAAACATAAGTACACACACAACCTGAATACAATTAAAAAGGGAATCATAAAGACCATACTGAAAGTACCCATTAGAACGCCTTCAATTGAAATTACCCATAGCTTTGACGTACCAAATGTACAACAAATTTATGCCAAAAATATATTTATGAAACTATTCAAAAATACTGAATCCTCTACCAGACCGCGTATACATAACACTAGATCGAAAAATTCACGCAATCCACGTTATGAACTTGCACTATATAAGTATAATAAATACAAAATAATACAAAAACAACATGTCAAAGAGACCAAATGGGAAAATAATTCACCGACTCCAGATATTTTTATATCAGAGGGTTAATTGGACCTATAAATCCTACTGATCCCTCAATATAAATATTTAAAAAATATTTTGTAATCCGACATGTATATAAAATGACTGATTTTTGCATTTTTATATATAAATTCTTTGACAAATCTAACATGCCTAAATTTTGAATGAGAGAGCTAGGTATAATGCCAGTAGCCGAAATAATAATAAAAAATAAAAAAAAAATAAAATAAATAAAAACACATAGACATAAACACCATTGCAATACTCACTAATATATAAAACCTTTAATTTCACTATCGGTTTATATGTATCTATCCTATTTATATAGTTTTATTCTATTGTTTTATTTTAGTGTTATTTTACTCTATTTTGTTTTGCTCTATTTTCTTTCTTTCAATTCTCATATGTTATTGTTGAGTCTCTTTTTTCTTTAGTTTTTATTTTATATGTATCTTAAATAAAAAATTAAAAAATCATATCAAACTGTAAAATGAGGTCCTCAGCACGGGTAAAGCACCCAGTGAGGCCCACATTAGTCAAATATGTAACACGCATGTATAAATCAGGTGAATCAAATAAAAAAAAAAAATAAAAAAAAATAGTAATAGGTGGTAATATTTTTATAGTCTGAGAATGCCAATTTCTTTTAATCTCATTTCCTAAATCCTATATTTTTTATATTTTCTTATTTTTTCAGAAACAGGTTTCATAGCTTCATCAATGATACAAGTTATTTTTAATTTTATTATTATTTTTATACGCATCAGATTTAAATGTCCGGGTTAAATTTTTCCCACAGGAAAAACTAAACCCTTTCACACACTTCCTCAAATGATCATCTAGTCAATCCACGCTTCGCAATTGCACTATATAAGTATAATAAATACAAAACAATACAAGAACAACATGTCAACCTACTAGAGACCAAATGGGAAAATAATTCACCGACTCCAGATATTTTCATATCAGAGGGTTCGGCTCTGTGGAACTCCTAATTGGACCTATGAATCCTACTGATCCCTCAATATAAATATTTAAAAAATCTTTTGTAATCCTACATGTATTTAAAATGACTAATTTTTGCATTTTTATGTATAAATTCTTTGACAAATCTAATATGCCTAAATTTTGAAAGAGATACCTAGGTATAATGCCAGTAGTAGAAATAACAAATGGTAATATTTTTATAGTCTGAGAATGCCAAATTCTTTTAATCTCATTTCCTAAATCTGTATATTTTCTTATTTTTTCAGAAACAGATTTTTGAATATTACAAGAATTTTGTATAGCTACATCAATGATATAAGTTATTTTTTAAATGTTGTCATGTAAAACTATATCAGGTCTTTTATAACTATGTTCTGTCTGCTAGTATAGTTTTATCATAATGAATTTGGTTCATATTCATTATGGTACTATATTACGGCAGTCAATCAAGTTATGTTTAATTACCAAACTTTGGTGGATTATTTTTAAAACCTGATTGTGCCTAAATGTATACTCGGACGGCGCTAATATAGAACATCCCGATATAATATGTTCTATAGTTTCCGGAAAAGCCAAACATTTTCTGCATAAATCATCGATTTGATTTATGTCTTTGATTATATGCTTCCTATAAATTTTAGTATTAATGACTCTATCTTGAATAGCAAGCATAAATCCTTCTATTTCTGCGCTCAACTCTCCAATACTCAACCATTTGATTGATGAAAGTTTGTCAACATACGTTTGGTTGAGATAATTGAAATATTTTGCGTGAATAATTTTATTTGACCAGGAATCTAATAATTCCTGGTTAGTATTTATAAGAATGTTGGCATTCTCCTCGTATAAATTTAAAGGTGTAATGTTTCTATCTGCCTTGCAAATTATTTTGTGCATTTCTGAGCTATTAGCTTTCCTATGGAAAAAAAATTCTTAGCATTTCTACCATATTATGTTTAATTATTATTATTATTAATTAATTAATCCATCCAGGATGTGGGAGGATAGTGCAATCCCACACGTCCCATATAGTTATACATATTTATATAATTACACTGTAAAGAAACAAGAACATAAATACAAATAGCAAAAAAAAATAATAATAAGCGTGGTCTTGAGTGCGCTCGGGCCCATCGCTCTTTCAGGAGTGGCGCTTGGTGCTGGAAGGCTGCGGTCACCAATGTGTTGTCGGAGGTCATTAGCCGCATCCTGGCTCCAGTGACCCGGTGTCTCATAAGACCGGCGAATCCGTGCAATCCTAGTTCCGTAAACATTGTCGATGCATTGCTTTATCTTCTGAATCCAAATATAATTCTGTATTCATTGTTATATTGGATCCGGAGTCGTTCCATCGAGGTGGTTCGGTAGTGACACCATATTTCACACGTGTATAGACTAGTGCAAAATGCACTGAACAATTTTTTTTTTACATGGTTACTGCATTTTAAGAATCTTCGGGCAATTATATTGGACAATACACTGATATCCTCTGTCGTTCAATATCACCATCATCCGAGAGGTCTTCAGTGATTATGTGACCTAAGTATTTTACATTCGTAGATGTGCTTATGTTTTCCCCATTGAGTACTATGTACTGTGTAGTATTATGTACTTACCTCCTTATTAACTTTTTAAAATATTGGCATACAGAGCTCTGGGCCAAAAAGGCCCCTTTCTCTTTCATCATGAATTTATATTAATATACTTACCTCCTGCCTATGAAGTAAATGTAATGTTATTAATTTTATTTCCAACTCATCTATATTCTTACATTTATTTTCCTTTATTGTATATCTAATTTAGTAACTTTTATGTTATTCAAGTTCATAACATGCTATTTCTTACTTCAAATAATATAATTTCTTTACGGCACTACCCCAATTCAAACCCTAGAAATGTTTTCTCTATTGAATTAGGTAGTTTGTTAAAAAAAATTATTTCGTTGTAATTAATTTTAAGAACCATATGTTTTTAAAATCTTTAATACGTATGTATTTTAAATTTTAAAAAAAGAAATAAAAATCAAGTGAAATTCACACGCGGTAGAAACCTTCAGAAAACTAAAGCAGACAAGAGTGAGGTGACTACGAAGCACCGTACAAAGAGGAGATCGATTATTCTATCTAATTCTCTCGCAGTCTAAATCCTATAGATGAATGTTTTTGTCTCTTTTTGGTGTCGTTTTTTCGTTTCATCAAATCACAACGGCGTCAAAGAAGTTTTCACTTCAATAAACGAATAATTATGGATGATTTTTTCCATAAATTATACATTTGGTCGTCTTATTAGTATTTGTGTTTTCTTCATCGGAGTCGTTAGATGTCACTTTCTTTTGTGTTTTCTTTGCCTGTTCATTTTGGAGGGGTTTGAGATTGGATATTGATTATACAAAAATAAAATATATATACATATATTTCTATCGATTTTATAAGATCCGGTCCTTGGTCCACTGAATGTTTGGCCGCTAAGGCGCTTCATACCACTAGACTAAAGGAGGCTTGCATGGGACCGTGGATATATCGTATTATATTGGAGCTAAAAAAATATTTTATTGCTATCTCGTTCTCTCGCAGGCCAAATCCTATAGATGTAGTATATGTCTATTTTTAGTGCCGTTCGCTTCCGTTCCATCGTGCTTCAAATCACAACGGTGCTAAAGAAGTTTTCACTTCAAAAATTTTAATTCCACAGGTCCACAAAGTGCTACATAGTAAAAAAAAAATCTTTACAATGAAATGTTAATGTAGGTATTGTATTTGTAAGAAAATTGCAAAAATAAGCAATTACGTTAATGGTTTTACCTACTAATTATCATAAATCCATATATATATATATTTATGGTGACTGGGAAGTCCCACGGTGCGCGGTGTCGGCACTCATTAATAAAACATTACAGTAAATGTAGCAGATTTGTGGAGGAGACATTTATGTCAGCATTTTCACTGGAAACCGGCATAACAACAACCAATGTAGGTGTTAAACGAACTAAAGACAATTATTATTATTCTTTTCCTCGTATCCCACGGCAGGTATCAAATCAGGTATCCAGAGTGGTAAATACGATCATGTATTTATTTTATTTATATGCATATATATTACAATACATTACAAAATGATATTTTGTCTGTCCAACTGGGAAGGACACCCGTTTCAGGACAGACAAATTGTATATTTAGTTCATAATGTTCTTAACAAAGGAATTGTTTCGTTCAAGATATCACAGCAAGTTTCTTCTGTCAAGACAACTTTTGAGAACATTAAAAATTATATTCTGAACGAAGGGGTGGTTTCTTTATGTCATTTTGGAGAACATTAATAATTGCATTCAGAGTGAATGTCTGGTTTCTTTAGTGAGATCACAAGAAGGAAATTCTTTCCAGGCCATTTTAGAGAACATTTACAATTTTTTGTTATTTTTTTTATTTTTTTTTATTAGTATCTATAGCAAAATTTGTACATAATGTATTTATAAATTATATTATATTAAGGTATTATAAATTTTTTTTTTTTCACAATCCTCCTCACTAGGGTTTCCTGTTCTGGGGCGGCCTGTAGTTTTTCCACATTTGTATTTAGTATCAATTGTATCACCATTTAGAATTGAAGCGTTGCTTGAATTGCTTTAGCCGTGTTTTGTAAACAGATCTGAATTTGGCAGTCTCCTCTGGTCTGGAGCCCCAAAATGCCTGAAAAAAAACTTCTTACTTTGTGCAGAAACGGGCGGTCCGTGTGATAGAATGCCCTAACTTAACAATCGGATTGCAAATTTTAGAGCACAGACTTTTTGAAATACTGGCGTACAGAATTCCGGGTCAAAAAGGTCCTTTTCTCTTTCATCGTGAATTTATAATAATGGTTGTTGAAAATTTAGTTTATTTGGTTGTTTGTGAAAAATTATTTGCATGGGGACATGGCTGCAATTTGGGGAAGTTAGTCTTTTTTGCTTAAAACTTAGGCAGAGAATGCTAAAATGTTATGTATGGTCGGTCTTGCTCTATTGATGTGACAACATGGACCTTGAAAGTAAATACCATGAACAGGTTAGAGGATTTTTAAATGTGGCTTCACTGGAGAATGCTCTAGGTCCCATGGACTGACATGATCACCAACACAGAAATTCTCAGGCGGGCCAGAGCAGATAGAGAACTGCTTACATTTATAAAAATCAGGAAAAATTCATATCTGGGTCATATACTTCGAGGGGAGAAGTATCACTTGCTCCATTTAATATTGAAAGGCAAGATAGAGGGTCGCCGAGGGCCTGGTAGGAGACAAATTAGAAGTGTGGAGGAGCTATTCCGGGCAGTGCAAGACAGAGAGACATTTTCAAGAGTGATCGCCAACGTCGGAGGGACCAAAGATATTCAAATACAAAAGAGATATGCTATGATTTCCGCGCAACTGTCAGCGGTCTACTAATCAGAGTAGTTTGCATACGAAAAGAATTAGTTCATTTCGTTGATTTTTTGAAGGTGTGCATTGGTATTGGTTAACAATATAGTTTGAATACTGAAAGAATTCGTTCGTTTAGTTAAACGTTCGTTGGAAGCGCAGTCCCTCCTAGTAAAAACGGCAGATAGCACATTTATTATATTTCAATATCTTTGGGGGGACCTGATACGGCACACAAAGAAGAAAAAGTCTTTACGAAGGATTTGTTTAGGTTTTTAATGTGTGATACGTACGTTTTCGTCCTGCTGGAAAAGGCAGTTTATAGACGGGTTTTCATGGGTGGGAATTCCCGCATAAAACGTTTAAGCAAGACTTAAGATTTTAATAAGGGGATTTCAGAATCTTTATGGAGTTGGGATACCCTTATCCATTTGGGGGCACCCAGGGCTATGCGTATGACTTTATTCTGGAATGTTTGAAGTTTTTTGAGTTTAGACCACAGGCATCAGGTAGGTATGCTGTCCTTTTTCCAACGATTACAATGAAAGATGCTCATTGATTCCTTTGGCACCGGTGCATAATCGGGAAAAGTGGCAAACGCGTGCCTAATATACACAGTTGGGAGGCGAGAATGGGTACCGCCGCCCCGGGAACCTCTATTGAATAAACAACACCTCTGCCATAGGTCACCCCAAGAAGTTCTCTACGTTTGGTGATTTAGCAGGGGTGCCCGGGTTCATGGGGTGAAGTTTGTCTAGGTCTTGATGACCAGGACACACTGAACCCCAGATTCCTACCCATCCCTTAAACCCTTTTCCTTCCCAGAACTCTCCTCTCCTTCCTCTCTTAAAAAAATCCTCCATACAGCATCCCCAAAGATGACATAGGCCCTGAGGGAAATTATTTTCCTCAGGGCCTCCTGTGTGGGTCTCATGAAAAAAAATTGACATTTGTCACATGAGTACGGATTTCTACGACACGTTCTTGTGTTCAACAGCTCGGCTGTAGAATGATTTTCCGGCCTCTGGGTTTCCTCTCTCGTATAACATGCACTTCTTCTCTTCTCAAAAAGACCCTCCACACAGATCTTCAAAGATGACATAGGCCCTGAGGGAAATTAAGTTCCTCAAGGCCTCCTTTATGGAGTTTATATAAAAAAAAAATTGGGGGGTTTTTCTCAACCATCCTCTATCCCGTCTGCTTTCCACCGCACGACATATCACGGGAATGACGACCTCCGTAGTCCAGTGAGTAAGACTTGACTCACAATCCGGAAGTCGCGGGTTCGAACCCGGCATGCGCAAATAAATTTTATTTGATTAATTTGTGTTATTTCACAATCAATTCATTTAAAATAATATATAGTATATTTGCGGCATGTTCCAGAGTGGAAGATACTATCAGTATCGCCCTGGTGTAAGACCACCATTCAGAATTGAAACGTTGCTTGAAAATGGCTTTAGCCGTGTTTGGTAACCAGATCTGAATAGCCAGGTACTTCCCAACCTTCCTCTTCCCCACCTCCTTCCCCTCCCCACTACTTTCAGCCTCACAACATACCCCAATTGGGGATGCCATAGTCTCACTGGCTCCAGACGGGAGCAGTTGAGATTCTTGTGCGGTATTCACTGTAAAAAAAAAAAAAATGTCATAGAAGCACTGCCTCCAGACGGTTGGGAGCGGTTGGAACTCATGAACAAATAAACATAATTAAAAAATTGTTTTATAATGTTTATGGGGTTTTACGTATCAGAAAAATTCTTTGAAAAAATGTAAATCAATATCACGAACGATCAAAGAATGCGACTTTCAAGTTATAAAATATTTTAATTATTGCCAGCCGCATTCCGTACGACAACGTATTTATGATTCTCCATTAGCGTGAAAATAGTTTATGAAAATGATCTTAGCAAAGTACCTTTTGTACATGTTCTTGAAAATGTATTAGGCCCTGAGGGGATGTACATCACCGGACTGTTCTGTTGTACATCTTTGGACGACAAAACGACATCTGTCTTTTACTCCAAATATGCTCAGGAATCGGTGGTTAAAATTAGAGATTTTTTTTTTTAATGTTCTTTATTCAGTAAAGTTTATACATTACAGTAAATGGATAATTTTTTGGCCATCACACTAGGCACATGCCCGTGTTGTAGTGGCCAATTTTATGTTAACCCGTCTGCCTCGTTCAATATATTCGCACCGCACAATCCGGAAGCCTCAGTTTCTGGCGAAAATTCTGAAACTGTCACATTGGATCGAGATTGTAAAATAGATATTTTACATAAATATGCAAGATAGCTTTCATATTTGAAAAACAATAAGAAGCATTATTTCGTTCTCTTTTTGGTTAAAAGAAAAACTACATATGTTTACATGAGAGGAAGAGAGATACATAGCTTTTAAAATGTAAGGTCGCTCGGGACATTTTTGGTCTTATGAAAGTATAACGCGATTACGTGTTTTGGGATGTATTTATTCCTAAACAAGCAGACGGGTTAACCCCTCCGAATTTTCGAGAATATTAGCTTTTGGTGTCTTAAACGAAATGACATTTTACGAAAACTTTTAGTTATCACCGCTTCACAGTTAAAGCTCTATAAATGAAACATTTCTGAACGCAGCCGAATAGTAAAAACTGTTTTATTAAGGTAACAAAATCGGCTTTCAAATTATTATATTACAAATAAATATTAGCATTTGTAAATATTAAAATTTAGAACGCAATCATTAAAAATAGGTAAAAATGACTCACGTGATGTTTTTATGTGAAAACGGTACTAAAATCACAGATTATGCAAACAACAATACTTATTCTATTGTATATATGTGTAGTTAACACTTTTGTTACCTCACTTTTTTATCATTTCTTATAAAAATATTTAATAAAAATTTAAAATGTGGAGCGCGGTGGAGCTGCCGGTAGCAAATTTGCGCGGGTAAATATTTTTGTCAACTACACGATTGACAGCTGATTCCTGTTATGTATTTCCATAGACAACTTGATAGAAATGTGCAGCTTGATCTAATCTACTATCGACCTTTGACTTTTTGTTTTAGGGATGTAACTAAAACAATAACGGAGTTATAACGATTTCTATGGAAACACACGCGCTGACGTATAAACACGCTTATTGTACTTGACTGCTGTCCTATTTTTAACGCTTATATCTGCTTACGTTGCGCAGGGGAGTATAATAATACAAATTAAAAATAAGTTGAATGTAAAACAAAATAATATAAAAATAAAATAAAATAATTTATACATCTAAAACAAGTATGATGTATAAAGGAATTAAAAATAATGCAAAATATCTACATAAGTTTAAGATATATGAATATAAAAAATAAGTATGGAAAAACAGAAAAATTTAAAATAATATAAAAAGTATATGAAAGAAAATACGTACTATTGAATTAAAAATAATACAAGGAGCAGTATCAAAAAAAAAATAAAGAAATACAAGTACTTTTGTGTAATTAAAATACTATTAAAATGTAATAAGAATACAGGTACATTAAGTACAAGTATGTTTGTAAAAAATACAAGTACAATATAAAATCAAAGAAAGTACTATTTGGTAAGAGAGTAGGGAAAAGTTATATCTTGATGAGCAATTTGCATGTGCGTGTTATGGTAACATAGGTATATAGATATATATCAAAAGTTTTTGCGTAAATCCACGTTTGAGATATGTACTCAAATATGGAATTATTTTCATAATATTTTTCGTAATAAATACTTGAGTATAAGAAACATGTCAGTGGTGTTAAACATTTTTAATGATGAATATGAATGAGAAATATATTGTTCGTAATATACAAGTTATTTGAATTATTTACTAGTGGTATTTAGATGCCACGAATATTCGGCTACTATTCAGTATTCGGCCTATTCGGTTACTTTTTTTAACTATTCGTTATTCGGCCGAATGTTGCAAACTATTCGGCCGAATACCGAATACTAAATCATGAAAAAAAAACTCACAAATTTTCTTATTTTAACACGAAATCAGCATATACTTAAAATCTATCACTGAATGAAAAAAAAAATCAGCATTTGTATTATACACTGCACCCGGGAGGTGTTAAATAAATGTTAGCAAATTCTGCTGGGCTTGTTGACTGTTTTGCGTTTGCTGACCACCACTTGTAAGGGTCTGCTATGCGATCTAGGCGAACAGTTTTCATGTATTTTTAAGATGTACACTACATACTTAGGGAACGTACCCATACTACGTGACCAACTTTTTGCAATTTTTACCCCCCCCCCCCCCCTCCCCCCCGGTGACCAAAAACCTAAGCAACCCGCCACACATTTGTACCGAGCATGACATTTTGAAGACCCCCCCCCCCCCCCTAAGCGTGTCACGTAGTATGGGTACGTTCCCTTGAAGTTTCAATGTATTTTTTAAGAAATACACACTATAAGTAACACAATTGATGCAACAATCTGAACAATCATCATAATGCGTGTTGTGGCACGACCTAAATACACGTGGTTACCCCACGCATTTCAATGATGCAGGTTGGAACCTGTGACCCGCGAAATGTACTAAGTGTCACCGAATATTCGTCGCTTCGGCCGAGAGCCTAGCCGAATATTCGGTATTCGGCAAAATCACTATTCGTGACATCTCTAGTTAAAATCCTTAGGGCACGTGCTCTTACACTGTGTACCTAACTTATTATTCGACTACAGAATAGAAAATTTTGGTGACTAAACTAAAAATCTAAAAAACGCCAGTCGTAAAGTGGAAGAATAATATAAAAGTGCGCTTCAACATATAAAGAGTGTTTCGAAAGGAGTTGCCTGCAGAAAAATAGCATATAATATTGTAGAGCACTTAATGAAGTTACATCAGAAAGACATTGACATACGTTTACAATGGATTCCATCTCACGTAGGGATACATGGAAATGAAGAGGCGGATTTGTTGGCAGACGAAGCAGGGGTGAAAGGTCACGAGTATGACTGGACGCCAGATAACGAAGATTACTCCCAAAAAATACATTTACTATGTAATAATATGTGGAATGAGCATTTTGAAAATTTATCTGCCAATAAGGGCGTATGGTATAGAAAGCTTCAAAAAGAACCCTTTAAAACACCATGGTTCACTGAAACCAATCTGAAGAGATCAGAAATGAGAGTCATTTTTAGATTAAGATCCGGACATGCACTAATGGGAAGAGTATTGTGTCTGTTAGGCCTCTCTGATTCTCCAATGTGCTCTATATGTGAAGAATTTGAAGACATTGAACACACTCTCACAAAGTGCATTAAATTTGAACAACAGAGAGTAACAATATTGATGACCTCAAACCCATCGGAAATTCATAATTTGATAGCTTCAACCGACTACTATGCCATTTCAAGACTCATGAAATTCATTAGATGGTGCAACATGGAAAATATATGATACATTGTTTTATAAAGATACATACATATATTAATATTGCAACATTAATATATAGGATATATTTAAAAAAAAAAAATTAAAAAAAAAATAAAACCTTAAAATAAATAAAACAGATGAGGCAAAAAATGACAGCAGTATGCGAGTCAGAAGCCTCGATTAAATATTATAATATAAAAAAAAAAATATATATATATACACAAATACAAAAAATACATTAAAAAGTACGGCATCAATTTTTTATGTTTTGTTACAATGAATTAATCTACGAGTATTTAGTGAAGAATTGGCTACATTAACTATACGTTTGAAAGAGCTTAAAAGGCTGTGCAACCGGGCCCGAAAAGAAGGAGATGGAGAGATACGAAATTACGAATGTAGAGGAGAGCGCTAACATTTAAAGCGACAAAATCGATGCGAAAATTGCGAAAATGTTTAATAAAACACGACTCGTTTAAAATAGAGCAAAAATCTCGCGGGCATTATCTTAAACAGCATTTAAAGAAACACTGTGATTTTTTTCATATATATAACTTGTAAAATAACTGAAACAAACGTGTTAATAATAATTTTTGGAGCATACTTTGCGATTTTTTTCTATCGAGGGAATTTTGTATAATTTGCGTTTCGGCGCGGGCAAAGTCTAGATATTATCTTCAAGAATAACACACACACACATATATATATATATATATATATATATATATATATATATATATATATACATCCCGCTATCATTGCTGCGTCTTCTAATGGTCCACTTTCATTCAATCCTGCGTCCGACCGTCATTCTGCGTCCGGTATACGGACGCAGGATCGAACACATGTAATTTCAAGTTTTCCCCACTCCTCTACCCTCATACAGTCCAAAAACGAAAATAAGCCAGACGCAGTTTTGGTACCTAAATCAACTGAAATATGCTATTTTAGTTCAGTGTTTTGTCACCGAGCGGCGAGCCGTGGCGCTGTAGTAGACCAGCGTATATTTTTAGCATAATATACGTTTTTATTGGCTTTTATTGACTCGCGTATCGCAACTCCTACATTTGGCAACATCGCTTTTTAATAGCGTTTCTTCTGATACAGATCATTCACAGTAAAAACATCGCACATTGCAATCAGGATAACAAAAGAAATGATTTCATTCAAATTTAGCTTTTGATTATATTATTATTGTACGGCAAATATATCAGCAACTTAATTTTTTTATATTACTATTTTTAAACAAATATTAGATATTTTCTTATCCATGATTATAAATTCCTACAATGCTTAATCGTGTGCCAAGACACTCTATTATTATTAAACAAGATAAAATCAATGTTCTTAATATATTAGTAATTTGAAAACTTACTACAAATAACTAGAATAAATAAAACAATTTTTTCTTCAATTTATGACTGATTTGACAGTAAAAAATATATGTGAAATATTTGGAGATTCACAGAGAATGCAAGACTGATGAGTGTAATGAGATAATAATAGGAATCTTAGATGGTTTGGGCATGTAGAGCCAATGATCTAAAGATAGGTTGTAAGGAGATTATATGTACATATGACGTGAACTTGAATGGTAGAAAAATTCGGGGATGCCCGAGAAAGACATGGCATGATTGAGTAAACCGAATTCTCGAGTAATGTCGAAAGACAGAATGAAAGAGCGATGTATGGATGTGAATGAGGCAAGGAGTGTGTATGATATAGTCAATTCTCGAAGCTCCGGCGCTCCTAGATTTGACTAGTCAATCCTCAGGTCTGACTTGAAGTCTTAGTCAAAGCCCAAACAAATGAAGTTTTTCGGCCACTGACTAAGGAATTTTCGTCAAACCTAGGAGAAACTAATTTGGTCAGGCAAACGTCAAAACTCAATTTAATGAAATTTCGATGTTTGACGAAAAAATGAAAAAGTTAGGAACTTCTAGGTTTGGCTAAAAATACTTTAATCAAAGGCCGACATTGGAATTTATTTCGGGGTTAGCCCGATATACCAGTCATTCCGCGAAGAGACTGCATACAGACCTTTGACTATGACATATGCACAGACCGAGTTGTTTGGCGGTCGTCTCTGCGAACCCCTGCGAGGAAACAGCGGGTTGGTTAGTTTTTGTGAGATAATATTTATTTATTATTAAAGGCATGTTATTTTATTTGTTTACACAGTTTTATGCTTTCGATTTTCCTTTTGAGAGATTTAACATATAATTTTACATTAGCACAACACAGGAGGCCCTGGGAGGAAAATAATTCCCCTCAGGACCTATGTCATCTTTGGGGATGCTGTGTGGAGGGTCTTTTTTTACATTAACTCCATACAGGAGGCCCTGAGGAAAATAATTTCCCTCAGGGTCTATGTCATCTGGAATGCTGTGTGGAGGGTCTTTTTGAGGAGAGGAAGGAATGAACATTGGTCTTGAAGAGACCCATGTTGTAGGAAGGAGGAAACACAGAGGCCTTCTTAGAAAAAGAAGGAGAGGAAGTTCTGGGAAGGAAAATGGTATTGGGGTTGGGTAGGAATCTAGGGGTCAATGTGTCTAGGAGTGACAGTCAAAGACGCTCTCTCAACCGATCTCTCCCGACTTGGCCTGCCATGCAGCTGGTGGGCAGACGCATCCGCTAACAAGATCCGGACAAACCTCACCCCATTAACCCGGGCACCCCTGCTAAGTCACCAAACGTAGTTAACCACTTGGGATGACCTGTGGCAGAGGTGTTTGTTATCCTATAAAAGGTTCCTGCGGTGGCTGTTCCCACACCCGCCTCCCAAATTGAATTAATTATAATTTTGTTATAAGATTCGCAAAAGACGTAATATTTCTACCGATAATGGTGTTGTAGTAATAATTACCCAATCTGCCAAAGCTGCAAGTAATTTGAAAACTGTTACTTTTCTTTTTTTTTGTTTATGGCAATTCACCCTAAGGAGAGTGCTATGTGACACGTTACTTTTCTTCTTACTCGAAAAACGTGTTGAAATTCATTGCTTGATTAACATTTAAAAATCAAGGCACGTGATGCTGTATTCTGGCATATTTCTAATGATAGAAATTGTATTTTTCAAAGTTCTCCTACTTAACCGAAAACGTTCAGGTGAACTTCAGAGACTAATCGAGAAAAACTACTAGAATTGGCTATTGGCGATTTTAATCAACTAAAAATATTGGTACATTTTTTTAACGTGAAGTGTGTAATGATAGGGAAAAGACCCGGTTCCATTTAATTTAGACGTGCAAGAAAACCTAAAGACAGGAAATAACGACCTCCGCGGTCGAGGGCAAAGCTCTCTATTAGCAATCCGGAGGTTTCGGGTTCAAATCCCGGCGTGAGCTCATAAAATTTTATTTGATTTAATACGTATATTATTACAAAAATTTATTAATTAAAATATGTTATTGTATTAGTAGCTATATTTGTGACTTCTTCTAGAGAAGATGATAATTTCAGTTCGTTCTGGTGTAAGACCACCATTCATCCAATGGAGCCAGTGAGTCTATGGCATCCCCAATTGGGGTACCTATTCATGCTGCGGGATTGAAGGTAGATTTGAAAGACTTTGAGATTTGAACCCGTGTCCTCCTGATTGCAATTCGAGAGCCTTACACCTCGACCACGGATACCGGCAATGTAGAACACGATGAATTTCACAGAAGGTGCGATTGATGTCCTCGATAAGTAGGTATCCGCTGTCGTTGAGAGATATTGCACTGCTGTCAAAAATGTAGATTAAAAACGTTATCTTTTTAATGGCATGAACCGTTCATTAGAGTAATCGGCAATATTCCAGAAGACAAAATTAAGAATGAATCCCTTGTTACGTAACGGGCCTCCTAATCCATTATAGAGTTCTAGGAACCACATTTCAAGTGTTTGGATGTGATGTATTTGTTTATAATATATATAATACAAACAAAATTTTCATTATTAGGTCAAGTTCATGAACCAGTACACTAAGTGTACACCGTGGTACATCCGATGGTACATCCGATAAAATGTTGAAGTAATATTAACCCTTTTAATTATTATCTGATATCATTGGACAATTTTTTTTTCAATCCTCTTATGTTTAGAATTCATTCTTCAGAACTGGCATAAATAGACTGGCTACAATCAGACACTCAAAAGTTAGCACGTAAGGAGCCGCAACCGGGCTCAAAAAGAAGAAGATGGAGAGATATGAAATTACGAGTGCTAGAGGAGCGCGCTTTTATTTAAAGCGACGAAGTCGATGCAAAAATTGTGAAAATGTTTAATAAAACACGACTCGTTTAAAATAGAGCAAAAATGTCATGGGGGTTGTCTTAAACAGCATTTAAAAAAAACACTGTGAATTTTTTCATACATATAATTTGTAAAATAACTGAAAACAATGTGTTTATAATAATTTTTGGAGCATATTTTCTGATTTTTTTCCATGGAGGGAATTTTATTTTTTTTTTTTCAGCACTGGGAATGTCTAGATATTATATTCAAGAATAATATATATTTTTTAGAGAGCTTTAAAAGTTAACGTGATTGAGGCAAGGAGTGTGTGCCAAGATCGAGTTCTTTGGCGGTCCTCTCTGCAAAGGACAGTGTCATTTATTATTACATAATATTTACTTATTATCCGAAGTCATTATATTATTTGTTTAGACAGTTTTATGCTTTCGCTTTTCTATTTTCCCCTTTCCTTTAAAGGATTTATCATATAATTTAGTTGTTAAAAACCTAAGCCACTAAAACCCCTAAAATTGTTTCTCCCGTGAACGAAAATGCATCGTCAATCATGATAAGCATTATTTTTTTTTGTAAAGAAAGATAAACATTTCCGGGTTAACGAATAACCCGACAATATTTGAAAATCTCCCACTACCACCACAGTAAGCCGAAAATGTTGCTTGAGTCACGACGGAGGACTTAGTCAACCGAGGAATCAAACACGAAACGCCTGGGTGGGACCCAAACGCGATGCCCACTCAACCACTGACCGGTCTATAATATTATTCAAAATAATAAAAAAAATATAAATAATTAGTGACCGACCGAAGGTTCGGTTTCGGTTTCGGCAAGTTTTAGCAAAAAAATCTAGTTTTGGCATCAGTTTCGGTTTTAGAAACCGAAACTTTTTTAGACATGTTAAAAATCGGTTGTTTACTGTTATTTGGCTTATTTTGTACACTTATTCCGACAGTTAACACGTGTTAAATTAAATAAATAAATAAAAACAATAATTTAAGTATGTGAAAAAAGAATTACTTCTATAAAACAAACCAAATTTATAAAAAAATAAGCCAAATAACAGTATTTAATCGATTTTTAACAATTCTAAAAAAGTTTCGGTTTCGGCCGAAACTGAGACAGACACCGAAGATTCGGTTTCGGTGGAAAGGTCTGTTTCGGTGGGACGCTATATATATTTAACTAATTATAATTCTAATTTAATTTTTCATTAATTATTAACATAATTCCTCTCAGGGCCTATGTCATTTTTGGGGATGCTGTTGGGAGGGACTTTTTAGGTGAAGAAGGAGAGGAAGTTCTGGGAAGGAAAAGGATACTAGCGGTGGGTAGGAATCTGGGGATCAGTATGTCCAGGAGTGACGGACATAATAGGAGTGACGGGTATGAATCCATCCCTCCCACTGCGGTGCAAAGCGATGTTTCGAGAGAATACGGCTGGAAAATCAAAGGGACTCCCTCAACCATTCTCTCCCGAACCGGCCTTCTATGTAGCTGGTGGGCAGACGCATCCGTTGCCAAGACCCAGACAAACCTCACCACATGAGCATTACACATTATAGGGCACCCTCGCTAATTCACCAAACGTAGCGAACCACTTGGGGTGACCTATGGCAGAGGTGTTGGTTATCCAATAAATGGTTCCCGGGGCAGCGGTACCCATACCGCCTCCCAATTTGACTCTTTGCGAAGTCTGCGGCTTCTTTATAATTAATAGGTCACATAATATTTCTACTGATAATCGTGTTGTAGTAATAATTAAGCACTTATATCTAGAGTTCATTCTTTAAAATTAACATGAAAAAACTGTTTTTGATGAGAAAACCATACAGGAGTCCACTGATATAGCCAAAATATGGTAATCACTGTCTGATGCGAAATCAAAATGGAGAAAAGAGGAAGCAAAGGAAGATCCCAGCAATATAGATCTAGTCACTAAAAATAACAAATCACACTTCAAGCAACGTTTTAATTCTGAATGATAAGTCTCAAAAAATCTCATACCAATTTAATAAATTTTACGTGGGCATTGCCGCCGCGCCGGGTTGATTAGAGTCCGCGACGTATGGGCCAGACATATTGTCGCCTTCATATTCTATAAATACCTATACAGTCGTTCAACCAAAAACTTGAACAAATAAGCGGCAACGTCGCAAGACGTCGGTTTGTCGTCAACATGAAAATGAATATATAATTGGACGCTTCATTGTGGACCAAATTAAAGTAAATATACGCAGGATGCCTCTCTGCATTGAATATGAAAGGAGTTCAGATTGGTGGAACGCTAAAGGGCGTTTTTATCGTTTTGTATATTTTTAAATTAATGTTTTTCAAAAATTTAAATACCTAACTACAATCAAACACTGAAAAGATAGTATATACTTTAGTTAGAACTATGTAAAATCAAGTCCTTCAGTTAGACGCAGTAATGTCGATCTGATGAAAGGATGCAGAAATGATAGCGGGATGTATATATATATATACAGGGTGTAACAGGACGTACCCGAGGGATTTTAACCAGCGGTTCCTGAGCATATTTGGAGTAAAAAATGTAGATTTCATTTTGCTCTCCGGTGATATTTTTTTTCTATTAAAAACAAAAATTATGTTTTTAAATCACGCGTCGCCAATGGCATGATCATTGGTCTACTCGGGAGACAACGTCGCAATTTCACACGTGCACACAGTGGAAGGGAGGCGACAACGACCAGCGCGCTTCAAGGCAGGACCATATTATATGCTCCAATACCAAACAAGTAATATTTAATATTGCGTAAATAATTATTATGCTTATTTTACTCAGATATTATTGCTAGCTTTAAGTAAAGACTTTAAGTACCGAAAATTCCTGATGGAATTCTAATTTAAATAATTTGTGGTTAGAAGACGGGTGGGTTTCTTCATTTACCGAGAATGCTAAATGGAATGCTAATTGTAAAAGTAAACGATCGAAATTTAAAAATGTCTATGCATTTGACCGTTTACTTTTACAATTAGCATTGCATTTAGCATTCTCGGTAAATGAAGAAACCCACCATTAAATAACTTTTAAACAAAAAAAAATGTAGTTCTACGAATTAAACACAAAAACAGTAATTAAATAACTTATTTGTTGACAATAATTGAGAATAATTTCCAATGGTCCTTTTATCATAAATATTAAGAAATAAGATAAGATAAATATTTAACCACCTTTAAAAACACAATCTCCCTTGCACTTGCTTAATTAGGTATCCAGAATCACCAAAACGAAACGCGCATTATAATCGCGAAATTATTGTCAATAAAATCAATGCTCATATAAAACGAACTTGTCAACAGCTGCAAATGCGTAACCGTGACCTTGACCCACAGAATTTAAAATAATATGAAATACATACATGTATAGGTAGAATACGATGTTATTTTAAAATTAGAATGCTGCCAGGTGCTGAAGTATTTGAATAAGAAAAATATTTAATTTTATAAATGAATTTAAAAATAAATCAATTACATATTGGAACAATTTTAAAACCGTGTGAAATATTTTGTTCAAAAGATTTATTAAACATCACGCGGTAGGTAGAGAGGATGAACTGCCAAACAACTCGGTCTTAGCATACTCCTCGCAATTCCACGTAGTAGGTAATTGTGTATTCTTGGAAGTACCTAGTCATGATTCAAATTCCAATTCAAATTCCCCATTTATTTTTACCTAACTACACAATGTAGGTACTAATATTTTTCAGTTATGTAGGTACTCAGAATAAGGGTTACAATCAATAAACTATTGGTTTTACCGATCTATTAATACGTATTATGAAGAACAGGATACCTAACACAATTCTTAGAAAGTTCTCGACTTATAATGTGGCCTAACCAGTGTTTTGAAACAATAAACTATTGGTTTTACCAACCCATCAATAAGTATGTTGACAAAGTTCTTAGAAAATAAGTTGATCTAGCAATGTTTTGAATGTAATAGCATACATTTGGATTACAAGGAACTATCCAGAATAAGGATTGCAATAATAACCTGTTTTACCGATACAAATAATATTATCATTTTACAGAAGGGAACGTACCCATACTACGTGACCATTTTTTTTTGCAATTTTTAACCCCCCCCCCCCCCCCCTCCCCCTCCCGGTGACCAAAATCCTAAGCAAATCGCCGCTCATTTGTACCAAGCGTGACATTTTGAAGACCCCCCCCCCCCCCGAAGAGGTTACGTAGTATGAGTACGTTCCCTAAGGTAATGGTGCCGATTTAAAGAAAAAAAAAATCAAGTCAATAAGTTGACTGTATTCAGCCTTACCAATAAAATACAAACTAACCACAAACAGTCCGATTATGAAGGATTGGAATGTTTCATAATTTTGACACAAAATGTGAGTTCTTATAGAAGTTTCAAATAAATTAATCGTGGTGGTTCGATCATAAGCTTTGAAAACATTTTAGTATCTACTGTTTAAGTGTAATGTTGACTGAACTTACAATACTTAAAAATACTATTTGCGAAAGTTATAATTAAATAATACCTCTAAAAATAATTTAAAAACCCACCCGGCAATGTTTTGTTCGCGTTTGTGTCTGTCATCTGTCACAGATACGAACATAATATTATGAATGACATGTAAGAATAAAAATGCTGACATTTGGTTATAATATTTTTTTTATTATTATTATAAAAGTTGCTCGAAGTGGCCGCCATCGGCTTCAATGCATGCATGCAATCTTAACACATTATGGATGCTTAAATTAGCAGGATTCGCCTTCAGTTCGTCTGCTGCCTCCATGATCAGTTGGATCAATTGCTCTCTCGTCGCTATCGGCTTCGAATCACCTTTTCCTTCAGAGTTCCCCAGAGGTAGTAATCCAACGGTGTTAGGTCGGGTGATCTCGGTGGCCATGCAATGTTAGGACTACCTCGGCCTATCCACCGTCCAGGAAACTCTACATTCAGGTAGTTCCGCACGGCAACGGAATAATGGGGTGGAGCTCCATCGTGCTGGAACCACATCCTTCGCAGTGCTTGTAAGTTTACTTCGTCCAGAATGTCGCCCAGCTGCCCTTGCAGGAACTCCAGATACATCGGTCCATTTAACCTGGGAGGCAACTCGATCGGACCAATTATTTTGTTACCCAAAATACCCGCCCACATATTTACTGAGAATCTCTCTTGGCTCGACGATTCCCGGACAAGCTTAGGATTTTCTTCGGCCCAATGATGCAGGTTGTGGATATTTAATATTCCTGTTTTCGTAAATTGGGCTTCGTCTGTGAATAGAATATTTTTCATGAAATCTCCATTTCTCAACACATTTCGTAGCATCCGTCTACAGTAAATTAGTCTTGAGAAATGGTCGTTCTCCAGTAGACCTTGGCAGCGCCTGTAGTGGAAAGGTTTCAGGCGATGTTTTTTTAGGATTCTCCATACCGTCGTGTGTGTTATGTCTCCAACGATCATGGCGACGCGACGCACGGAAAGCGTCGGGTCTTCTGTCATCATGTTGAGGATCCTCTCTTCAACACGAACTGGAACATCATTATTTCCTCCGCCCTGAACCCGTACGATTCCATGGTCGCGCAGGCGTTGATACATCTGCAAACAAAAATACAATTGCTAACATTATTCTGTTATAAAATATCAGTAAAAATGAATGACGGGTGCGTTTTATATCAGTTTATTTCTGAGAACATAGAAATATTTGATTAACATAGAAAACGTTCCGTAAGTACGAATTAATTTATTTTGTGAGTGAAACTATTTAAAACAAGCTTTCTTGGAACCGATTTTGATTAGCAACTATTTACGTTGGGGGACAAGCACAAAATATGATTATTTAGTTCTTAATTTGGGTTATAAATAAGTGTTAATAACAATTTCAAAATGACGCGACGGCTTGATATTTTTTTCACAAGAATTTCGAACTTTAATTGTAATGAAAATGGAACTTTAAAGCATCTTTTACCAATTAACCTACGTAAATTATTCTTGTTTCTGTTGTATTATTATTCATTTTTTACATCAACTCCACACATTTTCGGGGATGCTGTGAGGAGGATATTAAGTTAAATGAAGTGTTATTTAAATAATTTGAGCTTAAAGAATTAGCCAAGTTGGGAAACATTACCCTATTTTTTTTACTTGGCACGTTTGATAGGTATTATCTTGGATTTCCGAGAGTGAAACATAAAATTTTGGAAAGTTTTGTAAATAAACATACGTAGTGATAACCTTTTTCCGTAACATTACAAGACACAATTAGGCGGATTTTTGGGAGCCTTTACAATGAGATGGCGGCATTAAATGTGTGTCTAGCTCTACGATAATAAATAGGTAGTTAGGTACAAACCTGTACGAAAGTTGTATGGTGTGGTAGACGTCGTTCTGGATATATTCTGCGATACTCTCTTACAGCTTCCACTGAATTTCCTCGGCAAATTCCATAAACAAACACTATATCTGCTTCATGGGCAGGTGGATAATTTTGAGGCATCTTTTAGAATAAACACTAATAATAACAGTAAAACAAAAACAAATTTCAAAGCAACTACGCACGACCCCGTTCACCGTCAAACTCCAAACACAACTGACCGAGCGGTATTCGGAAAGGGGTAGCTTCGCCGCGGTATGGGAGTGAGGGAGCGTGCTGCCGATAACTGTAGGGTTGGCTAGCGGATAGGGGGAGGGGTTATCGCGAGGTTGCCATATCCTTTACTCGAAATATGAGATCAGTGAAGGTGTGTAGAAAAAACAAAAAAAAAATGTTTTTAATTGAAAAAAAATGTCACCGTACAGCAAAATGATATACAAATTTTTTTCTCCAAATAAGCTCAGGAATCGCTGGTTAAAATCCCTCGGGTACGTCCTGTTACACTATTTAAAAATACTGTATGCGAAAGTTATGTTAAATATTATCTCCAAAAAAATATCTATTTAAAAAACCACCTGGCAATATGTTTATTCGCGTTACGAGGAGGCGCGCAGTAGAGAGTGAAAGAGTACGCTGCCAACAACGGGGTTCGGGTTGGCTAGCGGATATGGGGGAGGGGTTTGCGCGGAGTTGCCGTATCCTTTACTCGAAATATGAGATCAGTGACGGCGTGTGGAAAAAAACCAAAAAAATGATTTTATTTGAAATAAAAATTTCACCGGAGACGAAAATTTCATTTACATTTTTTACTCCAAATATGCTCAGGAATCACTGGTTAAAATCCCTCGGGTACGTCCTGTTACACCCTGTATATATATATATATATATATAGATATATATATATTTTTTTTTTTTTTTAAGAGCTTTAAAACTTACCGTGTTTAAGGGAAATGTGTAATAAATCGGTACAAATCCGGGTTGCGGGCCCTTAAAGTACACGACAAGATATCAGCATCGATACATTTTTTGTTATAATGATTGCAAGTTCTCAATAAGAAAGAGTTTTACCTGAGACTAGTTGAAAAAATTTCGACATGAAACAATGACTCTAGTTTTTTTACTTGGGACTCTAATATTAATTGATGATAAAGTGTGTTATATTCCGATTTGTTCGTTTTTCGCTAAAAATGCCGTTTCTCAGTGACGCTTCGTAAGGACATCGCTGTCGGAAGTGCAAAAACAATCATCGTATAAATTTTACAATTCGTTGCTCTACCTTTAAATGCATATTATTAAATTAACCTTTTTTATTACTTGTTTTCATCATGTATGTTGGTTTGCAAATGTTTTCAATGTAAATGTCTGGTCGTTTACTTTATATATTTTTGTGGTACTGCGAATCTTCCGGTCAACGACCAACGAGATGTCGTGAAAGTTTAAATTACGTAGGTAGGCAGACACATAACTCTTTTACAACGTTGATGTTATACCAAATATGATAAATATGACGAATCAAATAAAGTGAAAGTTTGTTTTTTAAATAATTCGCGAAATAATAATGCCAATAAATCATCGTAAAAATAATTGAGACAGTGGGCCGAAAATCGACATCATATTAGGAAAAACAAAAAACTACTTCGTATCAACATTTTATAGTCATAATATATATTTTTCAAACCCGTGGTTTCACCAACTTTTTGTTTGTGAGTACCAATAAAATATGAAATAAAACAATAATTATTATTTTTAATTTATAAACTAACGTTTAGACAAGATTTTTATGCATAGCACAAAGGGTAACAATTATTATAAGCAATAATTATCAGCCTGAAACACTCATCAACATTGAAAAATCTTCCGAGAAAAGATACTTGCCGCCAACGGGACTTGAACCCGTGTCCTTCTGATTGCCGGTCAGCTGCTCTTGACCACTGAGCTATGGGGGCTTATCAAATACCCGCCAAATAATTCAATATATACTAGTGTTTCATTCAACAATTACTGCTTATTATATTTTTAAAATAATAAGCAGAATATAATAATAAGCGGAAAAATATAATAAGCTTTTGGAGGACCCACCACTTACCCGCCCTGGTATAGGTAACAGATGGTTACCCCTTCAAGGCTCTTGCAAGGACTCTAATTTTTTTGGTCAAAACGACTCTACATTTGATAACGAAACTAGACCTCCAATGTCCCTGCATACGTTGTTAGTAAGCAGTATGCAAGTGCTTAGCGGGAAATACAGATACAATAGGTGTTAGTATGATAAAATATAGGCAAGACAATGAGACAGGTTGGTGAAAGTCCACGAGGTGGCAAGCGCTGGGTGATTGTATCCAGCGTATCCTACAAGCACCTGTTTGGGAAGAAGACACAGTAGATAAGTAATAAGGGAATGGCAAACGGTTGGGAGTCCTCTTCAATCGATTGGGAGTCCCAGCAAGAATGCGCATGACATTCGGTCTAGTCGTGAACCACACTCAGCTTCAGCGCCCCTTAGCCGGTTAATATAATAAGCAGTAATTGTTGAATGAAACACTAGTATATATTGAATTATTTGGCGGGTATTTGATAAGCCCCCATAGCTCAGTGGTCAAGAGCAGCTGACCGGCAATCAGAAAAATAATAAGCAGAATATAATAATAAGCAGAATATAATAATAAGCGGAAAAATATACTAAGCAGTATTTGTTGAATGAAACACTAGTATATATTGAATTATTTGGCGGGTATTTGATAAGCCCCCCATAGCTCAGTGGTCAAGAGCAGCTGACCGGCAATCAGAAGGACACGGGTTCAAGTCCCGTTGGCGGCAAGTATCTTTTCTCGGAAGATTTTTCAATGTTGATGAGTGTTTCAGGCTGATAATTATTGCTTATAATAATTGAAATAAAACATATTACTGTCAGTATCTATTGTTTCCTTTATCGAAAATACAATTCTGATGTTCGGAAGTTTCAAGAATACTTCGGTTCGTATAGATTACAAATCTTGTTTTTTAGCGTATCGTGTTTATAATGAATATCTAACTGAACTTATCGTCCGTTCTGAAGGATGTTCTGTGATAATCTGTAGCGCGGGAACCGCTCACTGAAGTTGCCCGCATGTAGATTGGATATGATCGGCTATCTTCGTAACCGTTCGGGTATTAGATCCAAAACGTCCGACAGTTGTCTCTGTCCAGTACTTATTACCAATGGTACTTATTTCAATTTGGGAGGCGGGAATGGATACCGCCGCCGCCCCGGGAACCTTTTTTTGGATAACCAAGACCTCTGTCATTGGTCACCCCAAGTGGTTCGCTACGTTTGGTGATTTAGCAGGGGTGCCCGGGTTCATGGGGTGAGGTTTGTCTAGGTCTTGGAGGCAGATGACCAGGACACACTGAATCCCAGATTCCCACCCACCCCTTAAACCCTTTTCCTTCCCAGAACTCTCCTCTCCTTCTTTTCCTAAAAAAAAACCCCCATACAGCATCCCCGAAGATGACGTAGGCCCTAAGAGAAATTATTTTTATCAGGGCCTCCTGTGTGGAGCTCATAAATAATAAAAAAATAAAAACAAATACATTTTCACATACAATGCAGTATTGCTCTGGTGGCAGACCACCAATGAAATACCAGACAGCATGGTAGGTACGTGCTAACCTTCCTCTGCTCCTCTCCCTTCCCTCCCCTCTTCATTGCGCTTTATAATTTAAGGAAGTAAAATTTAATAACTTGCAAAGTAATAATCATAATCGTTTAAGAGGCCTTCTTGTGACTATATTCCGTGCAGTTGAACACATCTAGTGTTTCTGAGAAAGTATTTCCAATTGCGTGCAATATAGATACAAGCGAGTATCTAATCCTGATGTTGTTGCAATATAAAAGAATTTTTGATAGAATATTTCTTGTCTATTTTATTATTATATCATACTACACGGTGTCCGGAAAGTCATAGTAAAAACGGGATACTGATGAACCTGCATCACATTTAGAGTCGATTTTGTGGAATAACTCTTTTGATTAGAGCTTTCGATTTTGAATATGCCGAGTCCGAAGTTAATATTTTTAGATAAAAATTTTAAAAATCAAAAGTTTAAAAATCCCGAATGCAATTTGAGAAAAAATTATGAAATTTTGTGAATTTATTAATTATTTTTACATAAATAAATCCTTTAATGAACGTTTTACTAACAAATTCATCGAAGTTCTTATTGATATTTTGGTTAACCACTTCGGTCTATCTAGTTTTTTTTGTCTTAAACGAACTGTCAGATTTATAAAAAAATTGTGATATTTCCGCTTCGCAATTAAAGCTACATAAATTAAATATTACTGAACGTACCCGAATACTAAAAACCGTTTTTGAAAGGTTATAAAATATGCTTTGAAATTGTTATATCACAAATAAATATTAACATTTGGAGACATTAAAATTTAAAATGCAAACATAAAAAATTCTAAAAATGACTCACGTAATGTTATTATGTGAAAACAGTACTAAAATCACGGATTATGTAAAAAACAAACACATTTATCGTACAAATGTATAATAAACAATTTTGTTACCTCACTTTTTTACCATTTTACACAAAAATATTTAATAAAAAATTAACACGATTTGGGGGGTGAAAACTGTTTTTACAAAATAAGCATTTTTACCAGCATCAATGGACAACGTTGAACAGAGACGTGTAGCGTCTTTTATTATAGATATTTTACTTTTTTTTAGGGTTGTAACTAGGACAAAAACGGAGTTATAACTATTTCTCTGGGAACACACGCTTTAGCTTGAAAACAAATAGACCTACAACTATCAACTTATTATAGATATAATAAGTTGATAGGTCTAATTCCTTTTTATTAATTTCTAAATAAAACACTTGTGTTGCAAAGTTTTTTTTAACTAAGAAACGTTGTTTGTCATGTTTTCTGATGTGTACCATGAGCTTATCAATTTTTGCATTTGATTAATTCCTATGTGACCTAGATCTGTGTGAACATTTTTGATAAAATCTATGCTGAATTTTTCTGATAGAATTATTTTTTCTTTTTTTTACTTTCTTGTAATAAACATTATTCTTCGATATCAATTTATCTTTTCTGCACTGTATCTTCTCATTATTGACCTGATCTTTTAAGATATCTTATAATTTTATTAAGTTGACAACTTTTAATTGCTCATCTTGGTTCTCATCTGGTTCTAAGACTTAGTTTCTGCTTAGACAATCAGCTTCAATATTGTACTTACCTAGAGAATATTTAATTTGAAAATCATATTGGGATAAGTAATATGTTAAGTCACCCAGCTCTTCATCGGTTCTAGATTTGATATTCATATTTTCCAGCGGTTTGTGATCTGAATAAACTATAAATGGTTTACCTATCAACCAATATTGCCAGTATCTCACTGCCTCTTTTATAGCTAAGCATTCTAAGTAAATTGCTTTTTTTCTTTTTCTGGGCGCCGTTTAATTTTTTCGAAAAGTAAGCAACAGGTTTTTCTTTTCCATCAGATTGTGTCTGTTTTAAAATAGCTCCAACACCCTCTAAAGAAGCATCTGTATATATATTAATTGGTAAATCTTGATCAAAAATTTCCAAGATCGGTTGTGAGCATATTGGGTTTTTCATCGTTTCAAAAGCATTTTGGCATTTATCAGTCCAAATAAACTTTTGATTTTTCCTTAATAAATTATGCAAAGGATCTAGTATTATTGCACTCTTCGGAATGTACTCATGATAAAAGTTGATTTTTCCTAAAAATTGTCACACATTCTTTTGTGTTTTTGGAATAGGAAAATTCTTTATTGAAATCAAATTATCCTTTACTGGCTTGACTGAATTATTCTGAATTATATGACCCAGATCTTTTACCATATCTGATGCAAATGTAAAATGTAAAATTTTGTAAATTTTAATCTAAAACCTTCTATTTTGATTGCATTCAGCAGCTTTGTCAGATGATCCATGGGTTCAGCAAAAGTTTTTGAAAAAATAAGAATGTCATCTATGTAATTGACAGCAAATTCGTTTAGTTTATATTTTCTTAATATATTGCTTAATATCCTCTGAAAAATTGCCAGAGAAGTCTTCAATCCAAAACGCAGGCCGGTCCATTGATAATGTCCCTCCTGTGTTACTAATCCTGTTTTTTTTTGTCTTCAATCCGCAACGGCATAGACCAAAAGGCTGAGATTATATCCAGCGTTGAAAAAAAATTTGCAATTTCTGGTCTTTGTCATTAGGTCTTCAATCAATGGAAATGGTTGAGCTTGAGGTATTACTATTTTATTTAAGTCTCTGAAGTCTGCATAATCTGGATCTTTTGTTTTCTTCTTTTTTAAATGGACTGTACGACTCTTCTATCAGTTTATTGTCTAATAATTTTGCTATTTGCTCTTCTATTTCCTTTTTATCTTCTACACTGCATCTGTAAGGCCTCTTACTACAATATTTATCCAGTAATAAGTCTATCTTCGCTTCATATCCATTGACAGTGCCAACATCATATTTACTCTTCGCAAACACTGATGTGTATTTGTCCATTAGTTCATTTATTTCTGTTTTTTTATCATTATTTAAATGATTCATTGTTATTTTAAAATATTCTTCTTTAACATGTTCGTTAAAATTAATTCTGTGTTTTTCTATATGATTAAATTCAGTATTCGTTTTCATATCTGTAGAATATTTTTCTTTTT
Organism: Limnephilus rhombicus; assembly: GCA_929108145.2. Taxonomy (NCBI): domain Eukaryota; kingdom Metazoa; phylum Arthropoda; class Insecta; order Trichoptera; family Limnephilidae; genus Limnephilus; species Limnephilus rhombicus. The sequence goes on from OV815296.1 coordinate 4,737,617, forward strand.
TATTTGTATTATTTAGGCAGAGTTTCTGTGATATTTGTAAGTCTTCACTTTGGATAAGTTTGAAGTCTTTTATCATGTCTAATCCAATCAAAAAATCATACTTGAAATTGTGTTCATCAATAATGTACACATCAACTTTTTTCTCCAATTCAATTTTTTTTATTTTTAACGTTGTCAAACCACTCGTCTTTTTAACACCATTAATCGTTACTAAATTTGCTTCATTCAAATTGTTTCGTTTTCCTTTTAGTTTCAATAATTTAGAATTAATTAGAGAAACATTTGAACCCGAATCATAAATTCGGTATATTTTTAATTCATCATTTAGTAATAGTTTGACTTTTATTAATGGTGTTACTATTAGTTTTTTTGATCATTTTCATTTAATTCAGTTTCTATCACTGAATTGTTTACATGTTTAATGGCATTTCTCTTAAATTTTTCATCCTCTTTTGTTTTGAACCAGCATGTAGCTTCAGGGTGGTAACGAATGCCCTTATTCAATTTTTCACAAATTTTACATGGATTTTTACCCCCATTTTTATTATGTTCTGCATTTCCAAATGTTTTCTCATTCATAAATATTTTTTTGTTGACCATATGTTCATACTTGTTTACTTCATTAAACAAATCTACAGTATCTTGTAATCCTTCTCTATCGATCTTGTTAAGTATGAATTCTGGTAGTCCGGAAGCAACAAGATCTATCAAAGTACCGGTGTCAATTGATCTTCTCATATCCAATAGAAGTTTTTCTTTTCTCATAGCATAATCCAACAGAGAACCATCTTTGTATCTAAATGATAGTGCGTATGTGACAGGGTTCCATCCTTTGTTTGCAAATGATTCACAGAATTTGTTTTTCCATGTTGACCACTCTGAGTTCATTGTTAGTTTTATAATCATGGAACTGTACCAGTCTATACAAAATTTATCCATGAACAATCTGAGTATTTCTATTTTTTTTCCATCCATGGTCACATCAAACCGCAAACATTCTTTTTCAAACACTTCTATCCACTGGCTTGCATTTGTATTTTTAGTGCAGAATTTTTCTATAACAAACTTCTCAGCAATGTTTTTTAAGCTCTGTTGCTTATCTTCCATTAACTTTTCAATTAATTTTCCTAATGCATCTTCTTTTTTATGTACTTGTAAACTTTTTTCGTCCAATTCTTCGAGGTATTGGTCTCCAAACTGTAGGTTTCCATCTTCGTCTACATATGTTTTTAGTTCTTCTGTCATGGTTAACCAGACTCTTCTAACGTGGCATCTTTTTTTCAAACTATTTTTTATTTTTCCAAAAGCACTAGTTTTCATTATCTCCTCGTGATAGCTGGCGGATTGTAGCATTTCTGGTATTGTAAACACTTTTTCATCATTTGTGACTATTTTTGTAATGCTAATAATATTTGACCTGCCATCGCCTCCAGGTAATAGCGTAAATTCGAATTGAATTTTCTCCATTTTTGGTTTAAAACGAAATGTCGTTTTATAATAAGTTGATAGATAGGTTTAATTCCTTTTTATTAATTTCTAAATAAAACACTTGTGTTGCAAAGTTTTTTTTAACTAAGAAACGACATTTATGTTTATTTATATCACTTTGAATAGTTTTTTCTAACAATCAAATAATAGAATAACAAAACAAATGACAATCGATGATTGCATTCTAATTGACATTATAGGATTCAAATTTAAAGGGAACATATTTCCTTTACATAGATATTTAACTTTTTTTTGGGGTTGTAACTAGGACAAAAACGGAGTTATAACTATTTCTCTGGGAACACACGCTTTAGCTTGAAAACAAGGGTAGGGGTCGGATTGGTTAAGCAAAAAATCCAAATGCACAGATAGAAAAAATAAGTATTTTGGGTTCTCTTATGTGGTGTTTGTATATTTACCAGTTTCCCGCTTATACTTCGAGTTTCCGAACACCGTATATAAATATAAACACTAAAAACATGTGGACATTAAAATCGGATTCGCACGATCACTATCAACCATTACTAATGGACTTTTTCAATTATAAATACTAATTGATTTGGTTCGGTCATAAGAAAATAATCAACGATTTCTATAATTTCATTTAATAGTTACCGCGAAATGGCGGAACATTTTAATTATATTAGTTTATTTTGAAAAGTTACGTCCACATTATTAAATAATAAAGAAGAATACTAACTTATAATAAGTATAAATACTTTGTCGCCATATAGCTAATAAACCCTTTAAAAATGGTGTAGTAACTTTTTCAATGCTTTATAAATTATGTAATGTTCACTTAAAATAATATTAGTCCTCAAAGAGTGTATTTTACTTAATATGAAAAATCTAAATTTTGTTACTTCTAAGCAGTGGGTAAAAATAAAAAAAATCGTTACGTATAAAAAACAATGTTTCTTTGTTTGTACCGTATACGTTCCTATACCGTTTAAGGGCCCGCAACCCGGATTTGTACCGATTTATTACATATTTCCCTTAGACACGGTAAGTTTTAAAGCTTTTAAAAAAATATATGTTATTCTTGCAGATAATATCTAGACATTCCCCGAGCCGAAACAAAAATTATATAATATTTCCTCTATAGAAAAAAATCGCAAAGTATGCTCCAAAAATTATTATTGACACGTTTGTTTCAGTTATTTTACAAGTTACATGTATGAAAAAAATCACAGTGTTTCTAATGCTGTTTAAGATAATGCCCGCGAGATTTTTGCTCTATTTTAAACGAGTCGTGTTTTATTAAACATTTTCGCAATTTTCGCATCGACTTTGTCGCTTTAAATGTTAGCGCTCTCCTCTAACATTCGTAATTTCGTATCCCTCCATCTTCTTCTTTTCGGGCCCGGTTGCAGAGCGTTAAGCGATAGCGATGAAATTCTGGTGATTTGTTGTGTGCACGTAGGCAAAGATTTCTATATTTAATTATGAGCTCTGGCATTATGAAATTTGTTTAAAAATTTTACAATTATTGACGCCCCTCGATTTGTTTTAAAACTGTTTGTATGAAGGGGGATGCGTGAGGGAGGAAAGGCGGGAAAATGGAAGGGGAATGCGGGAGAGGTAGGGGAACGGAGGCTGGAATGGGAACGAATGGGAAAGGATACGCAGGGAAGGGGAAGAGGAAAGAAGACAAATTGCGGTGGAGGATAGCAGGGGATAAATTTGGAAAATCCATGTCTCTTCCACGGACAGCTGTATGTGACCTGCTCATGCCTTGAAATGAATGCTCATTAATTCTGACATATTTATTCATGTACGCACCAAACACAAACTTTCACACTTTCACTTCTTCCAACACTGCAAACTTATTTTGTGGCACCATTTTAATTGAAAAATAATAAAATACTTAGTTTCAACCACTTTTATAGTTTAAAAAACCAACACGTTTCGTAAGCCATGCATTCTTCATCAGGATTTACTTAAAACTAATTACAACAAAGAACTTAAAGACGTCAATAGGGCGTAATTTACAAAGGGAACAACTTTAACACAAATTTCTTTGAGTAGCGTTGCAATGCATGCCTGGTACTCGCTAGTAAACAATTTAAAAAATGTATAAGCCCACCTCGCTGATAATACGGAACGTCCGTGTTGTGGAAGTTCGACACACGGATAATACGGAATATTCCTTTTTTTAATTAATAGACCATCAAATATGACGTTCGTCAAAATAAAAGCAAAAAACGTACTACTTCGAATTACTACTAGTATTACGGGTTGAGGTTCAAGCTACGAAAGTTTCATGTCATCATCATTTACATATACATCCCAGGTTTTGAATGGTTTGTTTGGCAAGCAGGGTTTGTCTAACGGGTATGTGTAATTATTCTAATACCTTTCTTTCCATGTTCTTCTGTTATTAATACAGGTACAAACTTGTCAATAATGCTTAATAATAACACTTCATAACATGAATAAATTATGGTTTTATATGGCAATAATATTTTTTCTATGATTGGCAGCATATTTTCTATGAAATGTTATATAATAATGATAAAAATAAAAATAGCGTAGCGAAGTTTGTATACCATGTAAGTGAATAATTTTAACAAATTTAAAATGTAACATGCATATGTTTTGCATGATTTTCCGTCTCCTCCGACATAAATACTCACTTTTCGTGATAATAAAGCTAAATTTAACTGTTTGAATAAGAAATATTCCGTATTAACCGATAAGCGGAGTAAAACGTAAATAATAAATAAATATGGATTTAAAAGTTCGAACCGTTCAATTGGAATGTATAATTAATTGTAATAAACAACATGTTGAGATTCGCAGTTAAAGGACATATACTTACTTACTACGCAATATTATAAAGCCGTGCTCTTTTATATAAACCAGGTGCTGTAGCAAAACCAATGGCATTCATTTCCTGATTAAGTTATCGTACGGACACGAGTTGCTTAGGAAAACAAAATAAATCGGTCGAACTAGTGATAAAATTGTATAAAAAATAATTTAAAATGTTTTCTCCAAGGCTGGCAATGTGTTTGTGTTTTATTTTGTTGTTATCAGTGAACACGATTTTAATATGTGAAGGTATGGTAAATTGATTATTTTAGTGTTTTGCATACCATTTTAGTTTATAATGGTAAAATGAGATGTGTGTAGTTTGAAAAAGGCGTAGGTTTTTATTGGGATTATTGATTGATTTGTTTTTATTTCGAATTTGGGAGGCGGTTGTGAGTACCTCCGTCCAGGGAACCATTTATTGGATAACCAAAACCTCTGCCATAGATTATTTCAAGTGGTTTGCTACGTTTAGTGACTTATAGTTATTATTATTATAGCTACTATAAGTACCTACTGTTGAAAACTAGCGGCACTCCTGAAGAATTCCTGAATGTATAAGTGAGCAGTGATCCTTTTGTCAATAGAATCAATGCTATAAAAATAAAAAAGATGTATGAATTTGAAAATATCTATTGACAATTAAATGTTTTTATTATTATTATTAACTTCATTGCCAGTTGGCCATGTTTTTGACCGGGTTTCCCGAATTTCGTTCTCGTGAAAGACAAATAGATACCTGGGTATCTAGCATGGTCGATCGATATAGGTTTTATCGAAAATGTCGGTAACTTGTCATCGCTCCTGAGCACGACTGCAGGCCGCTAACGAACAAACAACAGTTCACAGCGACTAAAGGTTCCTAATTTATTGGAAGTGAACAGTTATTTGTTCGTTAGCGGGCTGCAGTCGTGCTCGGAAACGATGACAAGTTACCGACATTTTCGATAAAACCTATATCGATCGACCATGCTAGGTACCCTGAAATGACTGAAGCGTAAAATACCTAATTATTACAAGCAACAATTGTCAGCCTGAAACACTCAAAAAAAAAAATAATAATAATAATAATAGTAATAATAATAAGTAAAATACCTACGCCAAACGGAAGTACCTGATCCAAGGTCAGGTGACGGGTACTTTCGATTTAGGCGGTTGGTGCGGCGCGCATCGATCTCTCTTCTTTACTTTATTGCATTTTTTATGTGTAAAAGTACCCGATTTAAAGAGCGGATACTTTCGACCCGATCACTTTGTCAGTGGATAGTGAGCAACCCGGATCGTGTAAAATGATCGATCGACCCATTTCTGCAGACTATGCAACTCACCGACTAACCGGTGATATATGTACAAAAAATATCTAGATTTTATGTTTTGTGGTAAAATTCAGAGTGTACAAAACATGCTCCATTTGTTTCAGCAATACCAGCTGGGGACGGTGGTGTTGGAGGTACAGCCACTGACTGCACATTGCCGTATAAAGTAGGACGTTGCCGGGCCAGAATTCCCAGGTTGGTGTTATTTTCCCGCTTCCATGACAAAACACAACATTGACAAAAAGAATGTTGACAAAATAGAACATTGACATAATAGAACATTGAAAAAATAGCATATTGACAAAATAGAATTTAGACAAAATGGAACATTGATAAAATAGAACTTTGACAAAACAGAACGTTGACAATTTAGAATATTGACAAAATCGAACATTGACACTATAGAACGATGACAAAATAGAACATTGACAAAATAGAACGTTGACAAAATAGAACATTGACAAAATAGAACATTGAAGAAAACCTAACCTAAACTAACCTCACCTAACCTAACCTCACCTAACCTATCCGACCCTAACCCAAGCTAAACATATCTAACCTAAACTAAACAAACATAACCTAATCTCACTTAACCTAACCTGACCTAAACTAAACTAACCTAACCTAATCTCACCTAATCAAATCTAACCTAACCTAAACTAATGTAACTAACGTTTTATTTTATCATGGTCTGTTTTATCCAGTTACAATTTTTCTTCTCTTATAACACGCAATGTATATTCATGAATTCTAGTTCTTTTTTTGATGACTAATTTTTAAAATGCATTTATTTGTAAACTTTTCATGATTTTTTTAGTGTGATATGTTTATACACGTTCACTATTATAAACTAACTAACTAATAATCACGGGGAAGGCATACAGGATAGAACCTCACACAACTCATCGTCTTATTTTATTCACAGTCATACCTCATACACACTCTTCTGTTAATCTGTCTAATCAATCATCAAAATTATCTGTGCCTATTTCATGATTTTTTTATTTATGTTTATTTAGGAAGCATACAGTTGTGTATAAAGTAATTGTAATTTAAACCAGTTAAGTTCCATTTATAATATTTAGTTGTTAATCTTATATATAAAAATGAATCGCTAAATGTGTTGCTAAGCGCAAATCTCGGGAGCGGCTGAACCGATTTCGCTGATTCTTTTTTTAGAATATTCCTTGAAGTACGAGGATGGTTCTTACGGAGAGGAAAAATTGAGAAAATAGCGCAGAAAATTGGATAATTTCAGAAAACCTAACGACTATTGCACGTTTGACAGTTCGCGTGTTTGAGAATGACATTTTGCAAAACAATGATTGATTAATCAATACTCTATTTTTGAAAATCTTTAAGATGATAAATTTATTTAGAGTAGGTACTCCGCTCATAGTTTGAATCGAATCAAGAATTTTATATATTTTAAATAGGTACCTACATTAGGTACCAAATTTAATATACATGAAAAATGGAAATTTGAATAAAAATTGTTAATGGCGGCACGCGGGCTGTTTAAAAACTGAATGTACTGGGATTGAATATATGGAACGCGGGAGGAGGGTTGGCGGGACGAGGGAGCGGGAAAGGGAAGAGGGAAGCCGGGGAAGGTGGAAAGGGAACGCGGGAGGGGAAGAGGACGTGTGAGGGGGGAGAGGAACTCGGGAGGGAGTTCGCGGGACGGAGGAAGGGGGGGGAGTGGAGTGGGAGAGGGAAGGTGGAGGTGACGGAGTGGGAACGCGAGAGGGGAAGAGGACGCAGGAGAAGAAGGGAGGCGGAAGGGGAACGGGACGAATTGGAAAGAACACTCAGGGAGAAACAATTGCTTTATTAAATAGCATAGCAACGCATGCCGGGACCAGCTAGAGGTTAATGATTATGTGATTATGAATCAAGTGGTAATTAAACAATTATAGTAGATATATGATGCAAGCACGTTGTAAAAAATTTTCAAATGTTGTTTAAAATAATAGTACATAATGTTAAGTAAAAAGTTATTAAAAAGAAAGTAATAAACAAGAAATAATAGTTTTCATTTAAGTACATTGTACGGTTAGCTTGATTTTAAACGATTTAAGGGTACAATGGAAATTTTCAATATCTCTTAGGGTATTATAAGATTGGCAGATAAGTCCAAGGAGTTTTGTGCGTTTTGTGAGTTTTTTTAAAATGTTGTATATGAAATAAGGTATTCGATATAGTATTGCGTTCAGGGCAACGAAATGCAATCCTTTCTAACAAGGCTGGCGAGTCAATGATGCAGTCCACAATTTTGTACAGAAACAGTACATCAAAAATTTTCCTCCGTTTATAAAGAGCAGTAGGGTTACACTGATGATTTTCAAAACGATACGACAGGTGTTTTAAGTTTTTTTTTTTAATGTTTTCAATTCGATTAATGTAAGTTTGGTATCGAGGATTCCAAATGACAGATGCAAATTCGAGATGAGATCTTACATATACCATATTAAATAGTAGTTCAAGTGTAAAATGTTTATTGCATGGTTTTGTGACGCGAAGAATGAAGCCCAGTTCTGATCTGACCCAGTAATGATCTCATGATGCATATTTTTTTCAATTTCAGATTCTATTACAACCCGGAGAAGCAGTCTTGCGAAATGTTTTTCTTCGGAGGCTGCGACAGTAATGGAAACAACTTCAATACGAAAGAATTATGCCAACAGACATGCGAAAGTAAGCACTTATCTACATGAGAAGTTACGAGACGTACCAGGATTACTCAGTGATTCCTGAATAAAATAATTTTCTAGGTCAAATAGAGTCGTTTACTATGATCAATCTTTTCGTGAAACTGGCCCGCTCGTTTGGAATGAACTTCCTTCGGCTCCTACTAATATTCAGAATTCGGCTGTATTTAAACGGGCTTTAAAAATAAACTTAGTTAAAAAATCGTGCATCTCCATGAATCTTAACTCCTTTTTAATGTGCTCTAATAAGCCATGTTTTCTCAAGTTTCTGCTAATTTTTTGATTTTAGTTTCTTCCTTACTGTACTTTTATGTTTAATGTGTAGGTACTCAAAATTTGTAATAGTAAACTGCCTCCTGTTCTATATTATATTTCAGTTTTAATGATTCTTGTTAATGGCACCGTTATTGTTTATCATTATCTATTGTCGTGTGCCAAAAATGCCCTGTTATTATTAATTATGTTATCTAGTCAATGCTTTGTAAATATTATATAGGTATTCATTGTTTCATATTATTTTATCGATATTTTGTAAGAACTCGTAAGGAACACTGTACGATTACTTTTAAGTTTTTATAGTTAAGCGCAGTTTAAGTGAAATAATACTAAACTGCGCTCTACAAATATTACGTTATTATTTTCATTATTCAAAATACATCAACGGGGGGGGTGGGAGGGGGGGGGGTGAAGTGGGAACCCCCTAATACTTACTATGCGAGCCGAAGCCGGGGGCAACAGCTTGTATATAATATAAAATAGTACCTATATTACTGAGACATTCGGTGGCCAGTGAGATCACAGATTCCCAAAAAGGCTCTTGAATTTATTTTAAACAAAAATTTATCATATTGCAAAATGACTGAATAAATTAACTAACAAATTGTCATTTAGCACACAATTCATAGGTGTTTATACAATTTCTCTAGGCATAAAAAATATACTAAACTATTCAATAGCCAAATAAATCTTTTTTCTTCTTCTTCCAGACATTTGAAGCGCTGCTCTGCAATAATTATAACATAAGGACAACCAAAGAAACCTCCGGGGAATAAATTAGTTTTTTTAATAAATTTGTGTCATTTTTTTCTTTTTATAATTTTACAACTAATATTTGTACTCCTGAAAAAACATACAAAAGTAATATAAACATTTTTATACTTCAGTTAAAGTTTTTTATAGTCAAACCAATTGATTTTATTTTAAGTTTTAAAAGACATTTGTAAATACACTAAAACTAACTCTAAAATACATTTAGAATTACACAAAAAATAGTTTTCAATAAATAGTTTTTTTTTAAATATACCAATTTGAATTTCGACTTTGTTTTCTTAAATTGTTTGTTTTACATTAGCTCCACACAGGAGGCCTTGAAAAAAATAATTTCCCTTAGGGGCTATGTCATCTTTGAGGAAGCTGTGTGGAGGGTCTTTTTAAGAAAAGGAAGTAGAGGAAAAGTGTGAAGGAAAAACGTAAGAGGGTTGGGTAGGAATCTATGGTTCAGGATGTTATGTTCATGTTCAGGTCATCCGACGGCAGACCCAGATAAACCTCAACCCATGAACCCGGGCACCCCTGCTAAGTCACCAAATGTAGCGAACCACTTGGGGTGACCTATGGCAGAGGTGTTAATTATCCAATAAATCGTTCCCGGGGCCGGTGGTGCCCCTTCAAATTGTAATTGATTTCATTAATGAATTGACGTTTTGGAAGTGGAAATTAACTCACTTCCCGACATCCGACCGATTGAGCTGAAACTCGGCAAACACACTCATTCTCAACTTTTATAAGTGTGCATAAACGCGTATACATTATAATGTACGCGTTTCTCTGAAATGATGTAACATTACAGCAATTAATATATTAACAAAATAAATAAATGTCTAGTCCAATTAAGATTTGGCTCTAGTCACCGGGGAGGAGGTTCAATCTTGTGTCAAATAAAAAAATTATTCTCCATCATTGCACAAGAAACATTTTCCCACTATGATTATAGGAGCAGGAGTAATTAAAATATTGCCAGGTTTGTATTAATGTGAACGAGGCAAGGAGTGTGTGCCAAGATCGAGTTGTTTGGCGGTCCGTCCTCTCTGCCTACCCCTGCGGGGAAACGGCGTGATGGTTAGTTAGTTAGTAGTTAGCCAGGTTATTCGTAACCCAGGAATGTACGTGTGTAACTGTTTAAAAAAAATTACTGTATTACTACTGTAATTAAAGTTGTCATAAAATCAACGTAATATTATAAACGTAATAATACCTAAATTTGATTATTGCTCTGAATGAAATACAAAAAATGGTACCCAGACACGTAACTAAATCATTAAATTAACGATGATTGCGGAAGTATTAACTAACAGAAAAATTAGATTCGTGTCGTAAAAATAATCATTACAAAAATGATGTCATCAAAACCAGATGTTTTTACAGCGTAATTGTTGTAATGAAGGTAATAAAAAAATATTGCAACTACGAATCGTTATTTGTATCATAACATGATAACGGTTTTGTGAATTGGTAGGAAGTAAATAAAATATAACTCTTCGTTATTTATTAAATAATAAATATGCGATTAGGGGTCTGAAGGACATCCATCGGTACTTCGAACCTATTAATCCCTAAATATATTAATTAAAACACTAGGAGACTCCAAAGAACAAAAATTTGAAACTCTAAATCATAGATTCTCAACCTTATTTCGCCCACCGCCCCCTTTGATAACACTTTTTTTTGGAGCCCCCCATTTTTTTACTTATGGGGGGGGGGGCGGCTCAACTAACGCGGAATCATTATGAAATTTCATGTCATACAATTTAATGTAGATCTGAATGTAATGGAATCTTTCAGTTCAATTTTCATCCACTTCCCAAACTACCGAAATATGTGAATTTTCGAACACGTGAAAAAAATTATTACAATACATTCAATAACAAAAATTAAGCAATATTAAAGTATGGGTTTACTGAGCCATCTCAACGCCCCCTCATTTTATATGGGTCTTCTGCTGCCCCCCTGAAAGTTTCAAACGCCCACGATGGAGCGTTATCGCCCACGTTGAGAACCTATGCTAAATTAATATTTATTTGTATTTTAAGATGTTGCATGTAAACTTGTAGATGATTTGGACAATATTTTATACAGGGTGTCCGGGGGTAAAGTGCATCAACTTCGGGAGGTGATTTTACTTGATGGTAGGAGTAAAAACGATTAGCAACTTTTTCCCGTACAAAAAGTATACCTATTAAAAATTCTTAGTGTGAGGTACAAACATACCCGATAAATTTGCTGTAAGCTTGCCGGGCGCGATTGTGGGAACGTTGGATGGTTGTGATTGTGACTAATTTTACCAAAAAAGTACCCCTAAAAGTTGGAATTTCGAAAAAAGTTATTTATCTTTTTGATATCATAGAATCACCTCCCGCAGTTAATGCACTTTACCCCCGGACATTCTGTACATTATATGCAGAGCGCATTAACGAAGAATGGAGTGTAGGGAGCAGTATTGTTAAATGTACCGAATTTTACGGGAATGCTTATATTGGATATTTAGAAATCCAGGTTTTTATTTTATTTCACATGGTAAAACTCCCATTTTTTTAAATAATAATCTGATAAAAACTAGTAGGGATCTAGGCAGATGCGGCTTATTTCTTTAAATTCGTCCATATCGAACCAGATAGCGATACCGGCATCTCATAACCCGGCAAATCAGCAGATTGAGTTATCTGAGACTCATCTTTCGCAAATCTTATCGGGACCTCGTGATCTCTGGCCTTCGGATTGTAAAGTGAGATTTTTCGATTCCGGTTACTATTACAACCCGATAAAGAAGTCTTGCGAACAATTTATTACAGAGGCTGCGAAGGTAATGGAAATAATGTCAGGACTCAACAACTGTGCCAAGAGGCCTGCCACAGTAAGAAACCTCTGAAAAGTAATATTACAAAAAAAATTATTAAAACTTTTTTTAATACGCAAATATATATTTTTTATATGTTAAAAATTGAGATACTACCAGCACCTATGGGTTGCTTGAGCAAGCTCCCAGACGTTGATATTTCGAATGGTGCGAGGCTTGGCTGGACGCTGAGTGTTCGCAGCCTGTTTTAACTACCAAGTACATACTATGGAGGAAGCCATTTTTTTTTGTAGATGCTTTCGAATGTCAAAATGTATAATCGTAGATTCTTTAAATGTGTGCAGGTTTTTATGTTATAAAAGTGCTAGCATCCCATTATTATCGCTTCTTCCCAACGCAAGTTTTAACAGTAAACAACTGCCAGTGTTTGGCCCGGTGTATTGACACCGTATTATAATACATTTATAACATGTCCAAGTGAAATAAATAGTGAAGTTTTTTGCAAGGATAATTATTTTATTTAAAAGGACCCCTATCAATTTTGAACATGGTCCTTCGAGCCGGATTGCAATCAGAGGACTGCAATAATAATATAAAAAAAAACAAGAACCAGCTGCCAATTAATACAGATGACCAATATTACAATTACCGGAATCACAAAGATGAACAAAGGAAGACTGGATTCACATCGGAAATGAGATAAGTTTTTAGTGCCTTCCCACCCATACCCATTCTTTAACATCCATACAGAACTCATTCGTAGTTTTTTAACAAGATTAATCCCATAAATATTGTATTGTAAAAAATAAAATCACTACCCACGTAAAGATTTTATGCAATTCATGATTCTCAATTAATGATTGAACATTAGGTTCTCAATTAATAATTGCCAGGAATATTGTCGTTGTTGTCTTTCAGGCGGGTAGCTTCTCAAATAAATAAATACGCATTGTCGGAACACATTTTATCAGGGATTAAGCTACGAAAAGGTATTTGTACACAAAATGGATAAGATCAAATCTTTAATAGCCAAGAGAGGCGTGATTAAGGGGAAATTGACGCGTTTCGCGGATTCTATAAACTCCTTGTCCGCGATTGAAATTAAACTGAGGTACGACCGAATAAAGCCATTGTTAGATCAATTCGAATCTATACAGGACGAAATTGAAATTTTATCGGATGAGGAACTGGAAAATTCTATTCAGCGCGAGACGTTTGAAAATCAATATTTTTCAGTCCTTGCTACTGCTAAAGGGGCGATGGACTCAATTAACGAGGGTAGAGTCGACATCAAACTCCCAACTCTCCAATTGAGAGAATTCGATGGGAATCAAAAAGATTGGGTAAATTTCGTTGAAACCTTTAAAACTTTGGTTCATAATAACAGTTCCTTGAGCAACGTCCAAAAATTCTTTTACTTACAATCTGCGCTGAAAGGGAACGCATTGAAAATAATTAGTAATCTAGAAGTTTCGGAATTAAACTACCTATCGGCTTGGGAATTGTTGCACGACAGATTTGCGAATCTCAGGGCTACCGTACATAAACATATCCAAACTCTATTTCAATTAAAGGATATGAAACATGAAGAGCCTGTAGCATTAAGGTATTTAATTGATGAAACTAATGTCAATTTGAAAGCGTTACAAAACATCGGAGTTAAAGTAGATCATTGGGATCCTTTGATTATTTACATAATTTCAAATAAATTGGATATAGCTACCCGGAGAAATTGGGAACAATATACATTGCAAGGTGAATTACCTACAGTAAAGGAATTCATAAAATGTTTATCTGCTAGGGCACAAGTATTGGAGCTTATGAATGCTTCAGAGAAAAAATCTTCTAACCTACATAAAATGCAAATAGGCGACAATAATAACAAAAAAGATTCATCGGTATTCTTGGCAATAAAGGCAAACAACTGCATTTATTGTAATGATAAAGGTCATCAAATTTATTTTTGCAAAAAATTTCTAAAATTAAAATTACAGGATAGGATTGATGCTACGAAATCAATCCGGGCGTGTTTTAAATGTTTGAGGTTGGGTCATCAGGCACAGAGTTGCAAGACAAACCTAACCTGCAAAATTTGTGGCAAGTATAGCCACAATACTCTATTACACAAGGAGGTACCTCCGCCGGAGACCTCAAATATGGATGCTAATAACGAGGTTATAGTGTCGAATTTTTCTGCATCGGAAAAGGCAGAAAAAATAATATTATTGTCAACCGCCTACATAGGAATTGTGGGGGCCAACAATAAAATGTTTAAAGCTCGCGCCCTGATTGACTCTGGTGCGCAGAGTAATTTTATGAGAGCTGATTTTGCTAATAAATTAAATTTACCATGTGAATGGATAAACAAACCCGTGTCTGGGATCCATAATAATATCACACACATAAAAAAGAGAATTTCAGTGGAGATGACTTCGCTTAATACGGATTATAAACGCGAAATATCATGTCTGATTTTACAGGAAATTACAACCAATTTACCACAAGTGACAATGACGAAAAAAGAGTTCAAAATACCACCAGGACTGGAGCTGGCAGACCCGAACTTCAATATAGCTGCACCCATCGACATCCTGTTGGGCGCGGAGAGCTTCTGGGAAATGCTAAACAACGATAGATTGAAACTCGAGTCAGGACCAACGCTTCAACGTACGCAACTGGGATGGATTGTGTCCGGTCCTATCAACGTGTACCCCAAACAAAGGCCTGTATCAGATTTTTGCAGTTTATCTATAAATAAGTTGAGTCATCAAATAGAAAAATTTTGGAAATTGGAAGAGATTAATTCCACTAAAATTCAAACTCAAGAAGAAAAGGCTTGCGAAGCCAGTTTTGTAAGTACTCATACTAGAGAAGATGACGGTAGATATGTAGTAAGTTTACCGCGTCGGGCATGCATTGATCAGTTGGGAAACTCATTGCTCACTGCCGAAAAAAGATTTAAAAACATAGAAAGAAAATTTGTGTCACATCCCGAGTTAAAGACACAATATGTAAAATTCATGCGTGAATATGAAGAACTGGGACACATGGAGATGTGTGACCAGTCAAAAGGGGATCGTGACTCCTATTTTTTACCGCATCACGCTGTAGTGAAAGAATCCAGCACTACTACTAAAGTGAGGGTCGTTTTTGACGGCTCCGCCAAAACCTCAAATGGAATTTCCCTCAATGAAGCCTTGATGACAGGACCTGTTATACAAAAGGATCTATATAACCAACTATTGCATTTCAGGAAACATCAAATAGTCATGACTGCCGACATCGAGAAGATGTACCGCCAGATTAACATGTGTGAAGATGACCTGGACCTACAGAAGATAGTATGGCGCGAGTCGCCACAGGATGTGCTCAAGCATTATCGTCTGAAGACTGTGACTTATGGACTGGCACCTTCCTCCTTCTTAGCCACAAGATGCTTAAAGCAAATTGGTATGGATAATAATTTAATTTTTCCTAGAGCTAGTCAGGTCATAGAAAATGACTTCTATATGGATGACTTGTTAACGGGAGCAGATGAGCTGGAATCCTGTAAAAAGTTAAAAGAAGAATTAATCAGCATCTTGTCATCTGCGGGGATGACGTTGAGGAAGTGGAGGTCCAATGCGTTGGAATTGTCAGCCGAGTCGGGCCAAGCTAAGTGTGCCGATTCAGGCGATTCCGACAAAATTATTACTGACAATCCAAAGACTGAGAAAATATTAGGATTAACATGGAACAATGAATCTGATTACTTTTCTTATGTAATAATGAAGCCATCAGGTCCAACCGAGAGCAAACGAGAGATATTGTCTTGCATCGCATCAACCTTCGATCCATTGGGACTCCTAGGGCCGATAATAGTCATAGCCAAATTGATAATGCAAAGGCTGTGGCAGTCCAAAGCAGCATGGGATGATCAGTTACCTAATGAAATATTAGCACCCTGGAGGACCTACCTGCAAGATTTAATTCAGCTAAATGTGTTGAAAATACCAAGAAAAATTATTTGCAAGCAAGCAAAAGAGCTACAGCTACACGGTTTTTGCGATTCGTCTGAGAAGGCTTTCGGAGCCTGTATCTATATGGTGTCAATGGACCACAGCGGTAAGTGGCATTCACACTTAATAACATCCAAATCAAGGGTAGCACCATTGAAGTCTATTTCACTGCCTAAGTTGGAGCTATGTAGTGCTGTACTACTGGCAAAATTAATGAAAGCTATAAAACAAGCATTAAATATAATGAAGATCAACACATATTATTGGTGTGACTCTACGATAGCGCTGTGTTGGCTGAAAGGTCAACCTACTCGTTGGAGCACTTTCGTGGCCAATCGAGTAGCCGAAATACAAGAACTGAGTGATCCAGATCAATGGAGACACGTATCATCATCCGACAATGCAGCGGATATACTTTCAAGAGGAGCTACGGCGGATAAACTGATAAATTCTACAATATGGTGGAATGGACCAAATTGGTTGACCGACGGAGTCAACGATTGGCCTATATCGAACATTTCCTGTTCAAACCCTCCGGAGCTCAAGAGTAAAAATATTCTTTTATCTACTGATATTCAAGAATGGGAAATATTTGGAAAATTTTCCTCATTTATCAAATTGAAAAGGGTTACAGCATATGTACTACGGTTTGTGAATAACTGCAGAAATATTAAAAGTAAAATTTCAGGTAATTTAAGTGTAGCTGAACTAGAAGCAAGTTTGAATTGTCTACTGAAATCAGCTCAGGCACATGCCTTTCAAAAAGAGTTGAAGACATTAAAAAACCAGGGAAATGTCAACAAAAATAGTAACTTAAAATCTCTTCATCCCTTTTTATGTGATGGTCTTATATATGTGGGCGGTAGATTAAGTTTAGCTACACACCTATCGTACCAACAAAGACATCCAATTATATTGCCAGCTAAACATAAGCTAACCGAATTGATTATACGTCACTATCATTATGTAAACTTACACGCAGGACCTCAAGCGCTATTAGCTGAAATAAGATTAAGGTTTTGGCCTATTTTTGGGAAAAATACTGTTAAAAGGATATTACATAAGTGTATTGTGTGTTTTAGGTGTAATCCTCGTATTGGTAACCAGATCATGGGAAGCTTACCGAGCGAAAGAATCACACCGAGCCGACCTTTTGCTATCACGGGTGTCGATTTTGCTGGACCGATTCCAACCAAAAGTGGGCCACTGAGGAGAGCTCCACTCGTGAAATCGTATTTATGTATTTTTGTTTGTTTTTCCACAAAGGCGGTTCATTTGGAATTAGTTTCGGATTTATCTAGCAATGCTTTTTTGAACAGTTTAAAGAGATTTATATCCCGTAGGGGAGAACCTGATAAGATCTTTTCCGATAACGCTAGCAACTTTCGGGGGGCCAGTAATAGGCTCAAGGAGCTGTATACCAGTTTGAGAAAGAACAACGACAAGATTCAAAATTATTTAGCTAACAGAGGTATTGAGTGGAGGTTCATAACCCCTCGAGCCCCTAGTCAGGGAGGGCTGTGGGAAGCTGCGGTCAAGTCAGCAAAGTTTCATTTGTATAGAGTCACTAGTAATTCTGCTTTAACCTTTGAACTTTTGTATACATTAATTTGTCAGATTGAGGCCTGTCTAAATTCCCGTCCATTGACTTCCTTGTCTGATGACATCCACGATTACCAACCCCTCACCCCAAACCATTTCCTCATAGGCACTAAATCCTCTATCATTCCGGAGAGAGATGTCCGAGCCATACCAGACAACAGGCTGACCCAATATCAGAGAATCCATGCGCTAATGTTATCCTTTTGGTATAGATGGAAGCGAGAGTACTTGATGGAGCTACAAAAAAGGACGAAATGGCAAACCAGTAATCAACGGGCACTGCAAAAGGATGATCTGGTTATTCTGAAGGAAGATAATTTACCTCCACCATTATGGAAAATGGCGCGAGTTATATCTACACATCCCGGCGCGGATGGTGTAGTGCGAGTGGTTACCCTGAAAACCCCTCAAGGAATCTTTGTCAGGCCTATCACAAAGATATGTCTAATGCCTCTGGACCCGGAAGCTGAACCTGTGACGGACGCCCCGGACCCTTCCGTCAGTCCGGACACCCCGGACGACCATGATGAAACTTTTTAGGGTGAAAATATTTAAAAAAAGACCCTTTAAAGATACCAATCCCAGGAACAACATGACAACCTATAAATTGATGATTGATTGCACCCCGCGCTGTGGTGCTTATATCGTGGAGAGCACCTGCATCCTAACCAATGGACTTAAAAAAAAAGACAATTGTGTTGTGTTGGGTTGGGTTTTATTATAATATTATTTTGTGTTAGGTTGTGTTCTATTATAATAGTATTTTGTGTTAAGTTATTATTTAAATATGTAAAAAAAATTTTTTGTTAATTTAAGTTTATGTAATTAGTTTAGGTTAATCACCTTAAAATTCAACTTGTGAATGTACATTTTTAAATAATAGTATAATAAGCAGTGCAGGATCATTTAGTTTTGGCTGCTAATTTATAATAGGTAAAATTATTTGTTAGTATTTGTACGGTATTTAGAGTTAGGATTTGTGTTTTTTTTGCTTTTGCTTTGATTGTCTTCCCCTGTTTTTGTTATGTTTTCTTGAAGGGTTCCTAAATCGGTATGGGCGATTTAGTAACCCCGAGGCGGAAGCTATGTTAAAAATTGAGATACTACCAGCACCTATGGGTTGCTTGAGCAAGCTCCCAGACGTTGATATTTCGAATGGTGCGAGGCTTGGCTGGACGCTGAGTGTTCGCAGCCTGTTTTAACTACCAAGTACATACTATGGAGGAAGCCATTTTTTTTTGTAGATGCTTTCGAATGTCAAAATGTATAATCGTAGATTCTTTAAATGTGTGCAGGTTTTTATGTTATAAAAGTGCTAGCATCCCATTATTATCGCTTCTTCCCAACGCAAGTTTTAACAGTAAACAACTGCCAGTGTTTGGCCCGGTGTATTGACACCGTATTATAATACATTTATAACATGTCCAAGTGAAATAAATAGTGAAGTTTTTTGCAAGGATAATTATTTTATTTAAAAGGACCCCTATCAATTTTGAACATTATATACGCCAATCGATTTCGGAGCAACCGTTCCTTTCTCAGGACAAAATGTACTAACAAGTCATTACAAAACTATGGGTAGGTTTACATAAAAATTCCCAAAGTTAATTTTTTTTTTCAAATTTCGTACGGAAACTTTGGCTTCATAAATGTGTGCATTGTGTTGTTGAATTTTAGATTTGAATATAAAACGTGGTATTTTCTCTTTATAAGACCATTTAGATCATATATATATATATATATATATATATATTTTTTTTTTATTTATTTATTTATTAGTTTTTATATACATATACTCATATACATGTAATATAATCATGAGTAATTACATTTTCAGGTTACAATCGGATTAAACTCAATGATTTAATACTAACATGCAACTTTGATTAGAAACAGTATAAACATATATATGTATATAATATATAACCTTTACGAGAGTGTAACTACTCGTGTGTAAAGGGAAGAGAAAATATACATAATATTTTTTTTAAATTAAAAAAAATTTACACTAAAAATTATAACGCATACTTTATATATACGTACGTACATAAATCAAATGTATAAAAAATAAAATAAATTATTGAATAAGTATTGTTAATTAAAGGTTATTGGGGTTCTAAGTGGCTAAATTATTTAAGATATTGTTGTTTTTTTTACATTAATTCCACGCAGGAGGCCCTGAGGAAAATGATTTCCCTCAGGGCCTATGTCATCTGGGATGCTGTGTGGAGGGTTGTTTAATTTATTTTTGAATTTATTGTAGTCACGTTCTAATCTCAGCTCTATTGCTAGTTGATTAAACCACACCACTCCATTGTACGTGTAGTAGTGTTGTGCAAAACTGGTAAAACTGGCAAAACAATATTTCTCAACATGATAGTAACGAGACACAACGATTTCTTTGAGACTGTTTTGAGACTAATGTGAGTTGTTCCCAAAAGCGAACGAATTAACCTGACCTGGGTTAAAAGCAAGAAGTTGGGATTCGCTTTTTAGGTTATCAGTGAGAAGGGTGAAGATTTTAGGAGCTTAGTAGATGAATTGTATTTGTGCTGTCATAGTGTGTAGTTTTGGTTGGTTATATTTCCGGTCGGTGCTTGTGTTGTAATAGTATTTTTTATTTTATTTTATAATATTTATTGTATTTAAGACATTATACTCGATTAAATAAAAATTAATAAATTATAACTTTCGGCATCCCTTTGTAAAAATGTAAAAGTCCATCTATTCTGATTAATTCTGCGGTCCGGTGCGTTTGCATGGAGGATGGGAGTTATCATGGTAAGTATTGTTACAATAGACGATGTGGCAGGGAACGCAACACAATAGTAACCATAAAACAAAAATATCGCTTTGAGACAGTTACAAAGCGCATTTCAAATCATATACAAAGCTGTACAGGGGAGTTTACATACTTGAGAAAATTAATATTTGTGTATTGTTTGTACCATAGAATAAAGAATATCATAAGCAGTGTATTATGGGCGTATTTCGTGATCCAATTTGGGCCAAGATATCTAGACAAAACTGTGTTTTCGGAATTTAAATGAGGTGGAGATCTACGATGTCAGACGATGGCAAGTGAGACGGAACGCGCTGGGATTAAGGAATGCAATCTCGTTCTCGCGAGATCTCGGCCCTTTTTAGCGAAATTGATCTCGGACGAAAAAAGGGCGAGATCTCGCGAGTTTAACGAGATTGCACTTGAGCATAAAAACGTCTTATTCGAAGTGCAGACTGACACGAACGGAGTTGCCCCACGTCAGTTAACATCGAAACCACCGCAATAGTCATCAACACCTTAAACAACGGCCCCCTCAAACTCATCTCAGCCTACAGCCCCCCCGGAAGAATATTCACTACCCCTGACCTTGATAACCTTCTAGCCGACCCCCTACCCACAATAATAGCGGGCGACCTAAATGCGAAACACAACTCTTGGAATAGCATAAAAACCAACCAAAAAGGAAGGTTTCTAGCCAACTACGTAGCCGATAAATCCCTCACAGTAAATGCCCCAGACGTACCTACTCTATTCCCAAAACAAGGTAACTACAACCCAGATGTCATCGACATAATACTCATGAAAAATTGCCCTCTCCTTCACACACTTCAACCAGTAAAAAAACTATCCTCCGACCACGACCCCGTTCTCTTGTTTCTCTCCGACGGCTCAATACCCTCAGTACCATCACATCATACCACTCGCAAGAAAATCTTATGGCAAAAACTTCCCAAACTATTAGAATCAATAAGAATCCAAACCTCCATCACCGACGAAGAAAGCCTAAATCTAGCCACCAAAAATTTCTCCGAAGATGTAAAATCCGCAGTAAATCTTGCCACCGTCGAAATCGCCAACGACAAACACAGACCCGACCTACCCGCAGAATTAAAAGAGCTGATAAGAGAGAAAAACTCCGCCCGCAAAGAGTGGCAAAGATTCTCAAACCCGATCGATCGCATTCGCATGAACCGACTCGCCTATCAAGTCAAAGTCGAACTCCAAAGATTCAGAGACGAGCAGTGGCATGACTTCATCTCCACTCTCGAAGAAGACAGAACCGCCTTTTGGAAACTCTCCAAATCCATTAGAAAACCCCCAACCAGAATATGTCCCCTTACGGGCCCAAAAGGCACAGTCTATTCCTCCCGAGACAAAGCCGAGACTTTTGCCGACAGCCTCGAAGAACAATTCTCCCCGACCACGACCTACGACAACCCTCAATTCGTTGCCACCGCAGAAGCAAAAGCCTCATCCCTCATGAGCGAAACCCCCACCGACGACCAAATCCCCTTCACAACCCCTCAGGAAATCACTAAAATCATAAAAACTCTCAACACTAAAAAGTCCCCAGGACCCGACTCCATCTCAAATAAAATTCTAAGATGCCTCCCCTCAAAAGGCATCTGCTCCCTCACAGCCATCAGCAACGCGTCCTTCAGACTCAGAATTTTCCCACAAGACTACAAAATTGCCGACGTCATTCTCATCCCCAAACCCGGTAAAGACCCCCTTCAGGCCCAAAACCACCGGCCAATCAGCCTACTCCCCTGCACAGGCAAAATCCTAGAAAAACTTATCCTCGCCAGACTCAAAAAAATAGTAGACGACCTCCAACTCATCCCCGACTTCCAACACGGCTTTCGATCGGGCCACTCTACTCTTCACCAACTCTTGCGGGTAGTCGAAGAAATTACAAACGCCTTCAACTACAACCAATGCACAGTAGTCCTCTCCCTAGACGTCCAGAAAGCTTTTGACAAAGTCTGGCACTATGGACTCATTTATAAAATGTTCCTCCTAGGGATCCCCCTCCCAATGATCCAACTCATAGGACACTTCCTCAAAGATCGCAAATTCAGAATTAAACTCGACGGAATTTTTTCAACCATCAGACCACTCACAGCAGGAGTCCCTCAGGGATCCATTCTCTCACCAGCCCTCTTCAATATCTACCTAAGCGATATCCCCCGTCCCAGCACCCAAAACCATCGCACAAAAATAGGCAAATTCGCAGACGATACCGAAATCATGTCAACCTCAGTGAGCCCAAAAACCGCCACCCGTAGAGTTCAATCCCACGCCACAAAATGTGAAGTCTTCTTCAAAGAATGGCGTATAAGCATAAACCCATCCAAAAGCGCAGCCTGCGTCTTTTCAAGAAAAAACTCCATCCGAAGGCCTCCCAACATCCAGCTTTTCGGAGAAAACGTCCCCTGGGTAAAACACATTAAATACCTCGGCGTCACCCTAGACAGTAGACTCACCTGGAAAAAACACATTAGCCAAACTCTAGCCTCAGCATCAAAAACTTTTGGAGCCCTTTACCCAATGCTATGCAAAAGAAACAAACATCTATCAGTTAAAAATAAACTCCTCATCTACAAAACAACAATAAGACCCAAACTCACTTACGCAGGCCCCATCTGGGCAAACGCCTCAGACTGCCATATGAAAAAACTCCAAATCTTCCAAAATAAAGTAATTCGTACAGCCCTGGGCGCTCCCAAGTGGTTGAGAGTGTCCCAACTCCACAAGGACTCAGAAGTCCCGTTACTAAAAAACCACATCATAAGTCTCGCGGAATCCTTCTACGCGGGAATTCCCACCCATGTAAACCCGTCTATCAACTGCCTCACCCGATACGACGTAAATGAAATCTCCAAGCATTAAAAACCCAAACAAATCCTCCGTAAAAATCCTCCCCCCCTATTGCAGCCATGTCTCCCCCTTGCAAATAATTTTTTCACAAACACCTAATTTCCACTTTTTTCTACAAACATAATTTTAATTATAACTTCATGATGAAAGAGAAAGGGGCCTTTTTGGCCCGGAGCTCTGTATGCCAGTATTTCACAAGTCACAAGTCACGGACGGAGTTGCCATCTGTCGGTTTCGTTCGGTGCCTGAGGTAGCCTGAGATCTGTGGTTCCAACTAGCGTTGAATCCGAAAGGGCCTTCTCAGCAGCTGGTTATCTGGCCAAGAAAATAAGAAGCTGTTTAGCAGACGATTCTTTGGAGATTTTGTGCTTCTTAAGGAGCTATTTTTAAAATAATTCGTAATAATGGCTTTTGATTTAAACTGAACAAATCTTTCTTTTGATTGGTAAATTTTGTTAATTAATCTGTAATTTCTAATAGTCTGACTAATTGGTATATTTTGTTAATTAATCTATAATTTCTAATAGTCTGACTAATTGGTAGATATATATCGTTAATTAATCTGTAATATCGAATGGATCTACTGAGTAGATATTATATTATATTATATTATATAGTTTTATTTAATTGATAATAATATCTTAGTTTAATAGTCAATTCAAATTTATTTATTTTTTGACTTCTCATTGTTTTGTTTGCTATAAAAGAACTGTTTTATTACTAAAAGATTTTTGTTTGATGTTAGAAGAGAAGACTGGTTGTTTCTTTCATTTGTTATTTGATAGATACGTACGTTTTAATAAACTTCTAAGTTTACTGCTTAGAAGTTTATTAAAAAATTATAGACAAATACGTCAAAGAATGTTTGATGCATAAAAGTCTATTGAAAATTTCGTGAAAATAAATGTTTATTTTATAAAACTTATAATTTTTTTTTCCTAATTTATTCAAATATTGTGATTATTTGGAAAAAAAAACACAAAACTGTCAATCTCGCGAGATCTCGAAATTGGCGAGATCTCGTAGTATTGTTATTCATAAACTCGCGGGATCTCGCTTGAGCCCCAATCTCGCGAAATTTGCATTCCCTCCTAGCTGGGATGTTGGGCTAAATGGAACATTTGTTTCCATTTAAGTTTGTATTGAAGGCACTTCTAGTGTCATATTCTTTATCCTATCGTTGTTTCACATTTACTCCAACGGTTTCATTTTTTTTCCTCAGTGCCAATTTTTTTTTACATTAACTCCACACAGGAGGCCTTGAGGAAAATAATTTCCCTCAGGACCTATGTCATCTGGGATGCTGTGTGGAGGATCTTTTAATACTTCAGGTTCGTCAATACTTGATCCAGAAGATACTCTATTTTAGGAGGGAGGAAACATAAAAGCTTTCTTTCTTCTGCTGAGCTGTTAGGCGGTAGAAAGAGTGTTAAAAACGACCTTTTGACGCAAATATATGCTTCTTCCTATAACCCTGATATAGGCCCTGAGAAAAATAATTTCCTTCAGGGCCTATGTCATCTGGGATGCTGTGTGGAGGGTCTTTTAATACTTCGGGTTCGTCAATACTTGATCCAAAAGATATTCTATTTTAGGAGGGAGGAAGCTTGCTTTCTTTCGAAAGAATCTTCCTTCTGCTGAGCTTTTAAGCGGTATAAAGAGTGATAAAAACAACCTTTTAACGCAACTATATACATCTCCCTATAACCCTGACATAGGCCCTGAGAAAAATAATTTCCCTCAGGACCTATGCCCTGGTAGAGGGTATTTTAAAGGAAAGCAAATGAAGGAGGGGAAGTTTTGGGTAAGAAAAGGGTATGAGAAGTGGTAAGAAAGATGGAGGAGTGGGTCCAGGAGTAACAGACGTGTAAATCCATCCCTCCCAATGCAATGCAAGGCGATGGGTCGAGAGTCCTACTGGAGAGGCCAAATGGTGTCCAAAACGCTCAACCAATCTCTCCAATGTGGTCAGACAAGTAAGTAAGTGGGCAGACGCATCACACAGATTTTTTAAGGTGCTGGTTATCCAAAAATAGTTCTTCGGGCGGCGGTACCCATAACTGTCTCACAAACGATAGTTCACATCAACTTATTAATAGGCTTAATTTAGACTTTTAGAGGCACCTGATAAAAAAGATTATTTTAATCTTGCGACAACCCTGATGTCTCGCAGGTTTCGTTTACAGTTTCCCCGACATGTCCGCTATTGTCTGGAATCCTATCCTCTGTTCCAACGCTCCCCCCCCCCACTTCTACACCGCAAAACTAAATAAACTTTAACAGAAAGACAGAGAGACGGACTGACAATAGATTCCTGATACTACTTTTCATTTCTGAATAATACTCGCTATTACAATCAGAAAAATGCTAAAACACCACTTTCGTCTATACTCTAACAGCCTTACTAATGAACGTGGTGTAAATCTTAATATATAAAACAGAGTCCTGTTAGTTACACCATTTATAACTCGAGAACGGCTGGACCGAATTTTATGATCAATAATTTGTTGGATTTGTCTCCGCCCCGAATAGCAGAAAACCTATTAAAACATTAAAACACAAAAAAAATAATTTTGAAGAAAATTCTTTTCCTCATACATTGTATGGAACGAATTCTCATCTTTGGAAAGAGCTGCACGAATATTGGGATAAGTATAATATTGATTAGTGAGTGAATTCCAAAAATTCAAAAACGTCAAATATCAAAGCGCTGATTGTTTTGCATTTGTTTTTAAACATATGATGCTGCCCTAAATGACAACAGTTGAAAATGGGACAAAGGGTGAACGTATGTCTGCACCCCTCCAAAGGAAAAATACAATGTTACTAATATTATTGTAAACGCCAAAGTTTGTATGAATGTATATGTGTTCGTTACTCTTTTACGCAAAAACTACTGAATGTATTTTAATGAAACTTTACAATAATATAGCTCACACGTCAGAATAACATATTGGCTATACATAATGGTAAGCTCTGGCGTTATGAAATTTGTGTAAATGAAAATGTGTGTATTTCATATGTTTTAGTTGCAGGGAGGAAAGGCAGAGGAAATGGGAAAGGGGGAGATGGGGTTCGCGGAGAGGGAAAAGGCGAGGGAGGGGCCGGAAGGTGGAAGGGAACGGGGACGCACGGGAAGGGACATGCAGGGAGAATCAATTTATTTCTTTGAATGGCATTGAACGCATGCCGGGGATAAGCTAGTTTTACATAATTGATAAAAAGTCGTGTACCTAAAAACCTTAATAAATTAAACTTGACTAATATGATATTTCACAGTCATAAAAAGTTATGCACATAATAAGTTCAGTGGAAGAGGACAATTATTTACTTGTTGTATTAACTTGAAATAGTCTCCCTTTTTTAAGACCGGAATCTCATACGTCAGTCTGCCAAAATGCGACGTTGCCTGTTCTTATGCTGCACAGTTAAAGATATTTTTATTGGTAAGAATTCAAAACATAGCTTGTACAGTCTTTATTCAATGTGAAACTAAAACACCGTTTAAC
Organism: Limnephilus rhombicus; assembly: GCA_929108145.2. NCBI lineage: Eukaryota > Metazoa > Arthropoda > Insecta > Trichoptera > Limnephilidae > Limnephilus > Limnephilus rhombicus. Next base: position 4,764,573 of record OV815296.1, read on the forward strand.
GGTTCTGAGGTGTTTTTTTTTATTAGCGAGACCGCAAGAGTACCTATACATTAGAATTATTATAAATTAGTAGAATCATTTTAAAGAGCTTTTTTCTTTACATGAGCTCCTCACAGGGGGCCCTAAGGAAAACAACCTCCCTGAGGGCCTATGTCATCTTTGGGGATGCTGTGAGGAGGGTTTTTTTAAAGAAAGGAAGGAGAGAAGAGTTCTGAGAAGGAAAAGGGTTTAAGAGGTGGGTAGGAATCTGGGTTTCCACCTAGTCATCCACCTCCAAGACCTAGACAAACCTCACTCCATGAACCCGGGCACCCCTGCTAAATCACCAAACGTAGCGAATCACTTGGGGTGACCTATGGCAGAGGTGTTGGTTATCCAATAAAGGTACCTTTATGTTTAGTGGTATACTGTGTCTATGGGATAAAAGGGGACAGTGGGAGGGTGTTAAAAACTAATTCTAACAATTTTGAACCACTTACGGTGTGCACAATAATGAATCTTATATCAAACTTCTTCTTCTTCTTATCAGTCTTCTCTTTAAAATGTACCTATTTATCTAGTTTAATAAGTGAGGGATCCTATGCAGTGAACACATTCTTCACCAAACGGCCATGTTGACATTTTACTGGTTACCGCAAGACATACGTGATTTTACATAACCTCAAAAATATACGTGAAAATATACTTACTTATATGACGGTAAGTGTTGTAATATATTTTGCGTGCCTGCACGCCGTGGTACCTTGCAGATATAAAGCTTTGGCGTGCCTGCTCATCATGTTGGTTTGAAAGGTTAAGTATGTTTAAAAAAAATCACAAAGCGTCTAAGAACAGATGTATATTTCACGGAAAAACTCAATCTTTCATTTTCCTCTAACATCGCACAGAAAAAATGTAACAAGTCAGTTTTCAGTGTTACAAAAACTCAAAATAAAGAAAAACACTCGTTTTCGGTTGGTAGGTACGTGAATCTTTTATGAGAAATAATCTTGGCTTTAAATGAGCATTTCACAAACCGAAAGGGATGAAAAATCTTCTTTTCATGTCGAAAACGTCGGGTCTAGCGAGCCGACTAAAAGCTTAGACTATAGAGCTATGGAGGTTGTGTGAATAGTACCTAAATGTCAAACGACTTCTTTAAAAATTTAATTTCGAATTGAAATACTAACTTTAATATACATTGGCGCTTTGAACGCACTTTTTGAGACTAAATGGGAGTTAATTAGTTGTTGAGGTCTTAAGTCATATTTCAACAACTTTCATTTCTCGGCTAGATGCATTATTTAAGTCTAAGGATATAAGTCTATTTGGATGCATTATTTAAGTCTATAGATCGCGTGTACGATATCTTTCAATTCCAAGAGCTTCATTAGTTTACTCCCATTCGTTAAGAAGCCAGTTATTAGCGAACGATATTAAGACGACCATCGTGGTCTAGGGGTAAGACTCTTGACTCGCAATCCGTAGGTCGTGGAATTGAATCCCGGCATGGGCAAATAAATTTAATTAATTCATTTTGTGTTATTTAACAATTAATTCATTTGAAATAATATTTATGTAGTAGATTTGCGGCACGTTCCACGGTGAAAGATACTATCAGTATCGCCCTGGTGTAAAACCACAATTCAGAATTGAAACGTTGCTTGAAATGGCTTTAGCCGTGTTTGGTGACCAGACTTGAATAACCAGGTACTTCCCCACCTTCCTCTTCCCTCTTCCCCTCCCCAAAACCATCAGCCTCACAACATACCCCAATTGGGAATGTCATAGTCTCACTGACTCTAGACGTGAGCAGCTGGGACTCTTGTGAGGTATTCATATTAAAAAAATCAATTTTTTGTTTATTAACAGTTTATTTGACACTAAAATTAGTCAATCGTCGGTCGGAATATCTCTTATCGATTGTAGACCGTGCATAAATGACAGATTTAGTCAATATCGTATTAATATAAGGTTGTATCTAACGTTCGGGCAAGACATCCTGAAAGGCTTCTAATATGATCTAAATCCAGAAGAAACTCCTCAGGTATGTTTATATTCGGAAGCATGGCACCTATCCAAGGTTCATGCACCATATTGACTTACTTGAGGAAACTGATGCTTTGAGTCTAGAAACTAGACCGGAAGCAAGTCTTGCTATTCTGTCTTTCAAAATTTGGAACAATTTCATCGATAGTCCATTTCTTGTGATTTATATGTACCAGACCACTACAGCCGAAGTCGACATCATGACTTATTTAAATTACCGAATGGCAGAACAGACATTTTGGCAAAGCATAGCATGACGAGGGGAGTGGTGCTACTAAATGAAATTGCAAACAATTTGGAGGTAATTGACTGTTCTTTATATGCCTTAAAAATATTATTGAAGAGTCACTTTCCTAAATGCTGATGGGTTAACTAAATTGTACTGTAATTGGAATTATTCTGTTGTACAATAATAATAATAATAAAAATAAAATGATTTACGGGATTACCATCAAATGATCAAACGTTCACAAAAAAGCTCACATTAATTCTGAATCTATACAGTTACATTATACATTCTAGTAATCTAAGGCACAGAAGAAGAATGTAGTGAACCTACAAGTCAGAAGCTAGCAGCAGACTGTGTTGTTTTTCGGAAGCAAAAGTCATTTTGTAGTGCATTTGTACACGAAAATAAAATAAAATGAGTTTCTTCAAATTTTCCGGCGGTCCTGCCCCGGGTTAACTGGGAAATGATATGCGCAATTAACTCTGATTTCGGAGGTTGTGGGTTCGAATCCTAAACGGCAAACGATTATTCAAATCTATTGTTTTTAAGACATTATCGTAACTAATGAGACCTCGCTCTAGATATGAAGTTACTCTCAGTATCGCCCTTGTGAAAGATTACCATTCAGAATCGATTTTTTTATTTTTTTTTTTATTTTAGTTTATTAGGGAAGCAAGCAGTTTTACATATTTCACTAAGGTAATTACATATTACATGGTTTCATGAACCAGCGAAGTTTCCATAAAAAATCATAGTATTGTATAAAAAAACATAGATTAAAACAATAAAGAAAACATAAAGTGATAGAAAAAGAAGAAAAAAGAAATAAAAAACACAGATTAAAGATGTAGGGTAGATAAAATGAAATTAAACTGTGAACCTATACAAAATAATACATACATTTTCATATCATAAGATAATGTTCAAGGATTAACACGATTAATCCTTGAATTAATAAATCATCCAAATATTACTATTATTATTATTATTATAAAAAGAAAAAAAAAACAACATAATAGAATGAGAAAATAATACGCAGCAGGGGTAGAGGGTTCGTAATTAACATTTTATTTTTAAAAAAAATCTATTATGCATTTGGTAAATTAGTCTGAAGACACATCCTTCTGAGAAATAAATTTGTGCACGTCCTTCTGAGAAATAAATGTTGGGTTTAATTTGTTTTTGAGTGTGGGATGTGGAATAGTTGGTTCGACCTTGTATTTCGTCTTGAACAGTGGAAATTAATGTTTTCTGAAAGATAATTGTAGTCAACAACTTTGTTAATGATTTTGAATAAAAATTTCTGGTCGGATATATTTCTTCAAACTTCTAAAGGTGATAAATTATGGAATGTCAACGAGTCCTTTAGTTGTTCTGAAATGTTGCTGAAAATGGTTTTATCCCAATTTGGTGATTTGAATAGCCAGGTATTTGGATTTGAATAGCCCTTTCCATGTATGTCTATTGATTGCCTCGGTGGTCGAGGGATAAGGCACTTGACTTGCAATGCGATCGATTTCCGGCGTGCTCAAATAAATTTTATTTGATTTTAATTCGAGGGGAGAAGTACCACTTGCTCCAGTTAATATTGAAAGGTGGGCATACATTAATTACGTGAGCTCAAAGGGGAGGAGGGGGGGTCCAGAAAAATCTCACGTTACTTGAAAAGAATATACGAAGTGGCCCAAATTTATCTCACCAAGGAAAGGGGGGTCTAGATTGGAAGAAAAAATGCTAACGTAATTAATGTCGACAGAGACAGAGGGTCGCCGAAGGCCTGGTCGGAGACAAATGTCTTGGCTGCAAAATGTACGAGAGTGGACCGGCATTAGAAGTGTGGAGAAGCTATTCCGAGCAGTACAAGATAGAGAGACATTTTCCAGAGTGATCGCCAACAAGTAGCGGACCGGTGCCCTTCCGCCCTGCCTCCGGTGACCCGATGCTCTCTTTTATCCTAGGTCTTTCCGCCCTTAATCCCAAAACTTTCTTCGAGGGCCTACCGGGAAGCCGGCTTAGGGGCGCGGACACCGAGTCTCGCTTGCGACTGGACTGATGGCTCCGCTTATCCTCGGCGGGACTGCCGGATGACTGTAGCTCAGCTGCTTTGGTTAAGTCAAACAATCTCATCATAATATATATATATTTTTTTTATTCTATTAACTTTTCTTCCTACATATTAACAAACTTTTATTTCAGCTACATCAGGTGGCGGAGATGAGACGTGATACTGTGAAATAAATAACTAACAACATTTACGCACTCGCATACTGCCTGCTAACAATGTATGTCCGGACATTGGAGGTCTAGAGTCATTTTAAATAAAAAGTAGCTTCTTTATAAATAAAAAATTAGAGTCCTGACAAGTACAGTGAAGGGGGAAACCATTTGTTTCCTTAGAACGCCGTGGGAAAGTGGTGGGCAACCTCCAATGATCGCCAACATCGGGGGGACCTGATAGGGCACACCAAGAAGAAAAAGTATTATAATTACTAATATATTATTAATTTACACTTGGAATCGAACCTAATTACCTACCAACGCAATTCCACTACACAAGCCATTTACCATCTATCATTCCGTAAGCCCACCTCCAAAACTTAAAACCTAATAGCCGCGTTTGCCATTTTTGCCTCATAAATCGTGTTCATATTATTTTTATGGCACTAATTACCCCGCGCTCCGTTTTGCGATATGGAACCACTTACCCCACGCCGTCTTACCCCGACTCACCTATATTATGGAAGTAAAGGGAAGATGACCATAAATAAAGTTACACTTAACCCTACTTACTCTAACAGCGCAACGACACCAAGGAATGCATTGGCGTAGGGTGAGGAACTACTCGAAACAAATAATGTTTATATAATTCTGCGTGCCTCAAACACACTACAAAATATGGGATAACATCTTGAACTATATTGCCTATCTTGTGTGTTGTGTTGTCCTATATCAAATATTTAACCCGGCGAGATGGGGGTGGAAAATAGTTACACGGAGGTGGAGGCCGGGTAATTGTAACCGGAATAGACAATGTCACACATTTCAGTATCTATTTAAGGAAATTAATATTATTCTTTACGAGCATTATGTTACTGTTATCAATGTAATAAAACATCAAAAAAATCTTAGGAATAAACTTTTAATCATATGAACAAGGCTTTGAAATTTAATGTCTAAAAAAATAACAAATTTTGGCTTCTTTTAGCAAAATCGAATTTAAGTATAACAATTATCAGTCCTCAATTATTTAAATTTTCCTTTTATGAAACTACTATCATAAACAATTACGGAAACAGTCGAAAACACTAATTAACATTGCCATTATTGCTACAATCCTCAAAGAAAGAAAACTTACACCGAATACGGGCATGGGTAATAATTACCTTTTTCATGTTTTGGCAAGTGTTGTTCACAACGCGGCTAATGCCAGACTTATTCCGCGCCAGAAACTTGTCGAGGCACTCAATAACTCCAGCTACTGAGAAAGGCGGCAACGTCGCATAAATAGTTTTAATATTATAGGCAAACTTAAAAGGCGCGGGTAATCTTGACCCAGCCCCCATTTCGCTGGGATAAATTAATTTATTACTTAACATTTTATCATTTTTCTTTACTTCCATGTATAACCTCTTTACCCATAATTTTGGCGTGTGTCACCTTTTACTAAATACTTAGATGCATTTTGTCTACACGCTCTTTTGTCTATGGTCAGATGACCATAGACAAAATCCTCTTTTTGGTTATAAATTCTCAATTTCATTTTTTGATACTCATTCTACAAATTGAAACTCCAGTTTATTAGTTATACTCCAGTTTATTTTATTATATTAGAATCAAACCTCTGTGAACTTGCTATTCATCTGAATTAAAGTTACGAAAATATCCAGTACAAAACATAAGTGATTTTATTAACAATGGATAACTCTCAAACCAAACGTAACCGATCAATCTCTCTGTATGGAACCCTTGGGTTTGGAAACGAAGAAGTCTACTTAACCTCCTCAACTTACACCTGACAGAAGACTGTCTGGAGACCAGACCCTGGGACCCTGGGACACAATATAATTCGCTTCCAGATATGTACAAGGGAATCCAGCATAATGTTTAAGTCGGTACTGATCGTTATCTTCCTCACGACGTGCTCCAGTACAATATTGAAAAGAGTGGGCGCTAAGCCATCATCTTTTTTCAGCCCCTGGGAGACGTTAAAATCCTCGGTTTTTTCATCTCCTATCCTTACTCGACTCCGTGAGCCGACCATTGTTGCTTTTACAAGCTTGACTGTTTTGGGCGATATTCCAAAAAATTGTGAGTATTTCATATATTTTCTCCCTATCTATACTGTCATACGCTTGTTTGAAGATCAACAAATAGTTGATATATCGTCACTTCATTTGGGTAGGGTTCTAACTTCAGGTAGCAGGTGTCAAAGTTTGCAAAGACGATTTCTCATTATCTTTTTACCAATTCCCGTTTTAGAGGTTGAATTTTTTGTAAAGTATTTTAATTTGACATATTTTAAAGTAAAAGTATTAAAATAAGCCGATAATTTACCCTTTTGGAACATACCTAAACATGCAAATAGAATCCTGTGCAACCAGCTAGGGCATAATAATTCATTGCACAAGGTTCTAATTTTACATTTCCCTAATGCAATTCCAAGCTAGGGCCTACTTGTCCTATTTAAATATTTCCTAAAATTGTTTAAACAGATTACAAAAATTCGTCTTTGAAACCTTAGCAAATGGTAAGGCGTAGTTAGAACCCTATTCAAATGAAGTGATGAACCATAATGCGTCTCGTTTTTTAGGTCAGACACAAACAAAATAGAGAGTGTAGGTGATGTTAGAACCTTATAAAATTAATTATTATTGAAAATTCTTCTTTGTCATATATATATCTACGAAAATACAACACAGATGGTTCTGAAAATTATTTTTGGTAAAGAAATGAGCAAAAAAAATATTTTGGCATTCAAAGGTCATTTTTGAAAAAAAAATTCTGTGTAATGTTTGAGGTTTTTTCATAAATAACAGAAAGCCGATTCATTTATAAGGCTTTTATTGACACTGTTCACAAGTTCAAGGTGACATCAAGTGATGTGACAGACCTGCCAACTATCAGCGTGTGACAGCTGTTTTACTTTTACCAGCATAACAGTCAGGTAGAACCTTTATCCAGATGAGGTGGGTGACGATATGTATATTGTATACATATATCGAATTCCCAGAAGTTTGTCTGGATTTGTCGAGTAGTGAAGAGTTGATCAGTGGTGGATCTCCCCCTCCTGAAACCTGCCTGATACTCTCCCAGCAAGTTCTCTGAGCGACGTTCTAGTCTTAAAAAGAAAACTTACTTACTGTTAATCATTCAACGCAGTTAAAAAAAATATTTGTTTCACCCTCCGCCCTTGGCCACACAGATCATGCAGTGTTTCGGTGCCCACAGACCAATATCACTTAATATAAGGGCCATATTCAAACAAGTTATGCCATTGGCCCACACCTTCCCTATCCGTCTGCTACCCGCCACCCTGAAGGCACTCGCGCTAATACTCCTCATCCTTACCCCTCTTTACCCTCAAACCCGAAAATGATCATTCAGTATCGCCCTGGTTAAAAATCATTTTGTTCGTTCCTTGAAAAAAAATGCGTGTATAATAGTTTGGAGAAAGAAAGTCGCCAAGTTGATTAGAGTAGAGTGAGACGCTAATATGTGAGCCTTGTTGGAAACTTTCTGGAAGGTAGGAAAAAAGGGAAGCATAAACTCACTGCAGCAGGATAATGGTGTCACTTGTCCAATTTCCACTTTACACTTTACACCGATTAACACAGTTATAAGTTTGAAGGTTTTCACGAAACCCGTAATTTATCAAAGAAGTCAAGATACTGAGCATGGAATACCGCTTTCACTTTGAAGACTGTAAATGCACTGACCTTGTGACTTCACAGATGTAGGTAGGGGAACAAGGTGTGGGTAGGAGTCAGGAAAATTACAGGAATAATCCCTAACAAGCCTTCCTATAGCACGATCACACTTAACCTCTGTCTATACCAGCCCATTATCCAAGTTAGAGTTAATAATAATAATAATAGTTCATACCAGAGTGAAATCAGGGGTAGTGCTATGAAAAAAATTCGATCTTTCGAAATAACAACAACAAAAAATAGGCAAATAATAAGAAAAAGAAATTCTACAAAATAACAATACGTACATAAAATAATAAATATGGAAAAGGCTTAAAAAATAATATCCGTGTATGGAGGATATTTGACCGTCCTTTTCAAAAAAGACATTTATTGGATAACCAACACACCTGCTTTAGGTCACCCCAAGTGGCTTGCTACGTTTGGTGACTTAGCACGGGTGCCCGGGTTCATAGGGTGAGGTTTGTCTAAGTCTTGGCGGCGAATGCTTTTGCCCACCTACTGCGTGGCTGGCCGGCTGGTTGAGGGAGGCCTTTTGACCTCTCCAGTTAGACTCTATTGACCCATCGCCTTGCACCGCAATGAGAGGGATGGATACATATGTTAGTCACTACTGATCACCCTGAGAACCCCCAGATTCCTACCCACTCCTCATACCTATTTCATTCCCAGAACGCTTTCTCCTTCTTTTCCCCAAATAGACCCTCCACACAGCATCCCCAAAGTTGACACAGACCCTGACGGTATTTTTCCTCAGGGCCTCATGAGGGGAGATAGTGTAAAAAAAACTATAAAAATGAATGCGCTGTTCTTTAAGTTAGAATACTTAGTTATTAGAGTAATTATTAAATGTATAAGTTCATAATATGCGTAAGTACATTTACATGTAAGTAATGTATACATACACGTACATATTTTCTTTAAACTAAGTAAAATAATTTTGAAAATAAGTTTTATTTCTGTTTTCAAAGTTAAAAGCACCCATTGACAAACTACTTAAAAGTGGGACTTCTCTCTGTTTCTGTATTATTTTATTTCCTATTGTATTGTATTATTTTGTATTTCTCTTTAAATAAATAAAATTAAATGTACTTGAGTTAATTATTCTGAATCATTTAAGAATTTGGGACACATATTGTTCATCATATTTTACGCACAGTGACTGACTGCACTAGAAGCGGTTTAGTGAGATTCACGTCTTCCAAGAAATAGAGAACCCTGGCAAAATAATAGCAGTGTTTCAACCATCCCCTACTGTCCAACGAGAAAAGCATCATATCACGTGGTAAAATTTGTGACATGTAAAAGAAACAATTATTATTTGTTGTTTTTAATTGAAAAAAAATGTCACCGATGGCCAAAAACCATCTACACTTTTGCTCCAAATAAGCTCAGTTAAATCACGCAAAGGAAACACTTTCAGAGAGTCTTCGAACAATAATTATGAACACAAGTTAAGTATTATTTCGTATAATTCAACCGCTGGACCACCGCTTCCGTATTCTAATAATTTATTTAGGTTGCCGCATGTTTTACGACGCCAAGGGCGCTGGCTCGGATGGGGCGGCCCAAGTACACCTGAAAATATCGCAGGTAAATCGAAAATATGGCCGAAATATATATGTATTACTATTATTATTATTAGGAGTATTACTACCCTTGGGAGGGTGAGGCCAGGGGGAGGCTGTGTACTCGCAATGGGATGGGAAGATGGCGCTTTAATTTAGTAGCTCGTGGGCGATAAAGGTTAAGTGTGCTAGAAGATGGTGCTCAGAGGTAGAAAGCAAACATCGGGAATGTAGCAGTGATGCTGGGCGATCTTTTGATTATCTTTGCTCCTGTGAAGACTCGAGGTAAGTGTTTTATATTTAAATATAACTCCAATGTCTTGGCCATATCAAGAGATTAGCAACTTGAAATGGAAGTAATTATTGTCACGGAAGATGTAGTTTTTGAATTATGAAATGCATCTTCGAAACACCATTGAAAGGCACGAAAGCTTAATATAATATAAATTTTATTCTGTAATGTATGCGCCAGTAAATTGAGAAAACTTCAATATCTTTGTCAAATTTAGCAGCTTTAAAATCTACTTCTGGGTTTCGGAAAGTTTGGCAACCGGCTGCAACGGGAGTTGGAGGTTAAATAAATTTTGAAAACTTTACGCAAGCATCTTTATCGAATTAAAATAACCGCGACATTCGGAAATTCTAGTAGGTCATCGAATGGCAAGAATCGTGACATTCGGAAATTCTAGTAGGTCGTCGAATGGCAAGAATCGCGATATTCGGAAATTCTAGTAGTTCATCGAATGGCAAGAATCGCAATATTCGGAAATTCTAGTAGTTCATCGAATGGCAAGAATCGCGATATTCGGAAATTCTAGTAGTTCATCGAATGGCAAGAATCGCGATATTCGGAAATTCTAGTAGGTCATCGAATGGTAAGAATCGCGATATTCGAAAATTCTAGTAGGTCATCGATTGGTAAGAATCGCGATATTCGGAAATTCTAGTAGGTCAGCGAATGGCGAGAAACGCGATATTCGGAAATTCTAGTAGGTCATCGAATGGCGAGAAACGCGATATTCTGAAATTCTAGTAGGTCATCGAATGGCAAGAATCGCGATATTCGAAAATTCTAGTGGGTCATCGAATGGCAAGAATCGCGATATTCGAAAATTCTAGTAGGTCATCGATTGGTAAGAATCGTGATATTCTGAAATTCTAATTTTTATAAATATAAGCATGCATCCTCCAATGCTTTAGACACATCATTAGCATTGACAATTTTCAGAGGGGCGATTCCAGTTCTACTTAAGGATGAGGAATTTTCCTAAACCTTAAAATTAACGAGAGAGAATTAACTTTAGAGGCTCTTCCGGTTTTACTTAAGGAAAAGGAATGTGTCCTTAACCCTTAAAATTAACGACTTTGGGGGCTATTCCGGTTTTACTTAAGGACAATAAATTTGTCCTTTACCCTTAAAATTAACGACTTTAGAGTTTAGTTCTAGTTCTACTTAAGTACTGTAGTTCTACTTAATGATAAGGAACCGTCCTTAACCTTAAAATATCGACTTTAGCGGCTTAAAATGGACGATTATAGGGAATTCCTGTACTACTTAAGGCTCTGCAACCGGACTCGAAAAGAAGAAGATGGAGAGATACGAAATTATGAATGTTAGAGGAGAGCGCTAACATTTACAGCGACAAAATCGATGCGAAAAAATGCGAAAATGTTGAATAAAACACGACTCGTTTAAAATAGAGCCATAATCTCGCGGGCATTGTCTTAAACAGCATTTAAAGCAACACTGTGAATTTTTTAACATATGTATAACTTGTAAAATAACTGAAACAAACGTGTTTATAATAATTTTTGGAGCACACTTTGCGATTTTTTTCTATCGAGGAAATTTTATATAATTTGCGTTTCGGCGCGGGCAATGTCTAGATATTATCTTCAAGAATAACATATATTTTTTTAAGAGCTTTAAAACTTAACGTGTTTTAAGGAGATATGTAAGAAATCGGTAGAAATTTGGGTTGCGGGCCCTTAAGGATAAGACATTGTACGTAACCTTAAAATTAACGCCTTTGTCGTTAACTGCGACTCCTGTTCTCTCGGATAACAGCAAAAGTATTTAATTTAAAGGTTAAGGAAAAATCTTTATTCTTAGATAGAACCGGAATTGCCACTCAGATTATTCTGCCGAAATCCTTGGGAGATGGCTCTAAATAGCAAATTATGATTCTTTATAGTAAGCGTACATGACGAAGTTGTTAATGTGGGTTTTAATACAGGGAATGAATGGCATAAAGCAATGATGCACAACCGGCGCGGTCCGCTTTTCTTGGCAAAATAAAATAAATAAAAATCAACAGAATTAATTAATTGGTTAGTCCTCGGTACGGAATGCAATCTCGTTCTCGCGAGATCTCGTTCTCGCGAGATTTAGACCTTTTTTAGCGAGATTGATCTCGGCCGAAAAACGGGCGAGATCTCGCGAGTTTAACGAGATTAGATTGATTGAGATTAGATTGATTGCACTCGACCATTAAAACGTCTTATTCGAAGCGCGGACTGACACGGACAGAGTTGCAATCTGTCGATTTCGTTCGGTGCGCGTGAGGCGGCGGCCTAAGGTAGCGTGAAATCTGTGGTTCCCAGCGTTGAATCCGAAAGAGCCTTCTCAGCGGCTGGTTATCTGGCCAACAAAATAAGAAGCCGTTTAGCAGACGATTCTTTGGAGGTTTTGTGCTTCTTAAGGAGCTATTTTCAAAAAAATTCGTAATAATGGCTTTTGATTTGAACTGAACAAATCTTTTATTTGATTGGTATATTTTGTTAATTAATCTGTAATTTCTAATAGTCTGACTAATTGGTATATTTTGTTAATCAATCTGTAATATCTAATGTATCTACTGGGTAGATATAGTTTTATTTAATTGATAATAATATCTCAGTTTAATAGTCAACTCAACTTAGATAATAAGTTTAATTTTTTTTTACTTCTCGTTGTTTTGTTTGTTATAAAAGAACTGTTTTATTTTAAAAAAAATTTTGTTTGATATTAGAAGAGAAGACTGGTTGTTTTTTTCATTTGTTATTAAAAAAATTATAGACAAATACGTCAAACAATGTTTGGTGCATAAAAGTCTATTGAAAAATTCGTGAAAATAAATGTTTATCTTATAATACTTATAATTTTTTATTATTTTTTTCCCAATTTATTCAAATATTGTGATTATTTGCAAAAAAAACACACACAAAACTGCCAATCTCGCGAGATCTCGAAATTGGCGAGATCTCGTAGTATTGTTATTCATAAATTCGCGGGATCTCGCTTGAGCCCCAATCTCGCGAGATTTGCATTCCCTAGTCCTCGGGCGTGCAAAAATGTTCGCCTGCGGCGCTTTCATTGTGCGCCCTCTCATCGATTTTTTAATAGTGTCTGTTTTATTCTCTCTCCCCAGGCCTCCCAAATTAATCCCTTTTCAGACACAGCTATAAACTATAAAAGATCATAGCACGCCAAATATCGCTCTCCATACAATCCATTCACACCTAAGCGGTTTAAGCGTAGATCAACCATAGACAATACACATCTTACGCCGTAACCGCTCCTGAGGCGAAATGCCAGAAGTTAAGCACCCCCCTCTCCGACGAAAACAGGAGAGGGGGTCATTTTAATTACGGGCTGCCTAGACCGGTGGATGATAGATGTCAAGTTGACAGATTCAGTACAAAAAATGTGCATTCCGTTGCCGCTCTCTAATTCATCGACCACCTCTCGTACCATAGGAAGAAATATTTGATAGCGTCGTGTGAACTGTACAAAACATAAGCACTCGCGGTTCAACGGATATCTGCTCGCGGTTTATAGCCGTGTCCGAATACCACTTTAAGGTTAAAATTACGTTTTACAAAATACAAAAAGGTTTCTCGACAAATTTACATTTAAAAACTTTCATATAAAAAGATATTTTTTAATAAATTTTGACATTGCATCTAAATATTTAATATTTTTGCAAGCAAAGAGAGTGCTTTTCTGAAGAATTAATTGTTCCAATACTGAACCAGCATCTACAGTTGTAAGCTCTAAGCAGATCGTTTTAAACATTCTCCGAGTGCAGTACAACAGTGTTTTTGGCCTCTCTTGGCGTTGCAGCGTGTTGAAAACATCTGCGGCGGATGGATGTATTTCTTATGGTGCCACACTAAGCATTCCAAACGAGAAGAAGACCGTAATAAGACAGCTCTTAAGTAATTCCCCTTCATAAACGATGGATAGTATCGCATTTCGTAAAGAGTAAAGAAGTTACCGACCATGAATTTTGCGACTTTCGCGATATATCCACGAGATCTTTATCTCAAATAAATATTATATTAGATAATTGCAAAATTACATCACTCGTTTTACCTTTCTCCGCGTTGGGACTTACAGTCAGATTAAATAACAGCGTGACGTGAACATTCCTGAAAATAAAATTAACATTTATCTTTTTTTTTTATTGGAATAACAAAATGAATACGTCCCAATGGCCGAGTTGGTTAAGGCGCCGTGTCTAATTAAGACGAGAGATGCTGGGTGGGATTCCTAGTTGCGACCGTTAATTTTTCATTTTTCTGTTTCATATTTCATTAAGATTTATTAGTATTGTCTTCTTTTTCAATGATAAAAAATTGACTGCTTAAACCGTACATTCGAGAATGTAACTAGATTTAAAAATACTAATAAATGTCGAGCTAGAGTGAAAGGTAAAATAATTACTCGCAGAAAGCTAGCGTCATCAAATGTGCGTAGCTCTTTCTGTGTGGATTTCATAAGGGTGTTCTAGGCCATCATTTCAAATTACAGGGAGAGGAAAGGTGAATTTAGAAATTGATTTTATTTAAAAATTATACAGAAGAATGGAGTCGTGTTCAGATTTAGAAGAGATGAGATGTTGAATGGGGGTGAGATAATTTTAGATCAGGCTTGAAAGAAGAGAGAACATTTGTTTAGAGAGGGACAACCAGAAAATATGTGCTCTTAAATTTCCACTTCTAGACCACAAGATGTACAATCTGGGAAATCAAGGGCGTGAATTTTAAAAAAAGGGGAGAAGGAACGAAAGAATGTCCAATTCTCATTCGAATGAGTGAGGAAATTTCTTTTTTGAGAAAATGGGTGAATTGTTGAAACCACGGTTTTGATGGGAAAGTCCTTTGTATTGTGGCGTAGCAGGCTCCCTTGGATGTCAATCCTAGTCATAGCAATGTGCCAATACTCTGCCTTTGAGAACGAAAAAATGTCAGATAGGGGAATGTGATTTACGAGGGTAACGATAGGATTGGATGCTCCTTGTTTTTTAAGGAATCCTATATAGACTTCATAAGTTAACATGGCTTTTATCAGTGCTTAATGTTATTTTTATTATGGGCTATATATAGCTTAGGTGACAAAATATTACAAAACATCACGTCGTCTGTTCCATATATTTTTTAGCAAAGCTGCGATGTCGAAAAAGAGTCTCCTCGGTCTAAACCGGAGATTAAAATTAGAAAGGACTACCATTGAGTAAACTTTTGAGTAAATACTCATCTTTTACATAATTTAAATAATATTAATATAATCTTGGACATAGGCCCTGAAGGGAACTATCTTCCTCAGGGCCTCCTGTGTGAAAATAATATAAAAAGGCTGTGAAACAGATAAAAGAAGTTACTCACAGAAGTTACATGCTAATCTACAGTTAGGTTAGATTAGGTTCCCAACTCAGTGGTAGTGAAATCTTATATATAAAAATGAATCGCTGAATTTGTTGCTAAGCGCAAATCTCGGGAGCGGCTGAACCGATTTCGCTAATTCTTTTTTTAGAATATTCCTTGAAGTACGAGGATGGTTCTTACCGAAAAAACTGGAAACTTGGATAATTTCAGAAAACCTAACGACTATCGCATGTTTGACAGTTCGCGTGTTTGAGAATGACATTTTGCAAAACAATTCTATTTTTGAAAATCTTTAAGTTGATAAATTTTTTTTTAATGTAGGTACTCCCCTAATAGTTTGAATCGAATCAAGAATTTTAGGTATTTTAAATAGGTACCTATGTTAGGTACCAAATTTAATATACGTTAAAAATGGAAATTTGAATGAAAATTGTAAAAGTTGGCAAGCGGGTTGTTTAAAAACTGAACGTAGTGGGATTGAATATATGGAACGCGGGAGGAGGGTTGGCAGGACGAGGGAGCGGGAAAGGGAAGAAGGAAGGTGGGGAAGGTGGAAGGGGAACGCGGGAGGGGAAGAGGACGTGTGAGGGGGCAGGGGAACTCGGGAGGTGGGTTCGCGAGACGGGGGAAGGGGGGGAGTGGAGTGGGGAGAGGGATGGTGGAGGTGATGGAGTGGGAACGTGAGAGGGGAAGAGGACGAAGGAGAAGAAGGAGAGGCGGAAGGGGAACAGGACGAATGGGAAAGGACACTCAGGAAGAAACAATTACTTTATTAAATGGCATAGCAACGCATGCCGGGACCAGCTAGTATCCTATAAATATGCTGGATAATGTAAAAATATTAAATGAAATTTTATTCAGCACATAGTGAAGCTCACTGTACCACATCTCCAGTGCAACCAATCAAATAAAAAAAATTGACGTAAATATTATTATAAGCCATAACGCTAAATAATAGGTCCCGTATCTTGTAGTGCTGTCTCCCTCCAACCGATCCCTCTTTTCATGGTCGCCACTGCTCTTTCGTCTTGGCTTTTAGGAATACTTGCTGCGGGAAATAACTCCTAAAAGATGTCGTAAATTATGATGTTCCTTAAATTCTATTTATGTCTTACGAAACACAGTTTGGGGAACGGGGAAAAGTACGACTTACACGGGACAGTTTTGTAGGAAAATTTTGAAATGTTTAAAACACTAATAACACATTTGGAAATGACAAATAAATAAAAAAATTCTTGAATATTTTATACTTATTCAAAAAATAGCGTATAACATTGTGCAGCTTTCCTTTACGGTATTTGGCAGACTTTTTTACATTAACTCCACAGGAGGCCCTGTGGGCCTATGGGCCTATGTCATCTGGGATGCTGTGTGGAGCGTCTTTTTGAGGAGAGGAAGGAATGAACATTGGTCTTGAACACTGTTTGTGAGCCCTTTGGGGGCTTGTCAAACAAAAAGCTATCATGAACTATACTGTCATCCGCGTAACAATGAATTGGTGCACATGACAAAAGGTCGTTGATGTGCAACAAAAACAAAGTCGGAGACAGAACCGATCCCTGTGGGACGCCAGCATTTATCGAGTGTGTGGAAGAGGTGAAACCATCGGCTATCGTCTGAATCGACCTCTCCCTCAAGAAGTCGGCAATCCACGTACACAAGGATGCGGGAAGTCCGTAAGAAGGCATTTTGTTGACAAGTCCTCGGTGACAAACCCGGTCAAAGACCTTGGAAATGTCCAGTGCAACCGTTTGGGTCTCACCGAAACGTTCCAGGCATCGCCCCTAAACATGCGTCACATACGCGAAAAGATCACCGCACGAGCGGTTCCGCCGGAATCCGACTGTTATAAAGTTTTTGCCCTTTATAAAATGCGCTATTTTGTGTGCACAAAAGTTTAGTTTTTGGAAGCCTAAAGTGTCCGCGTCCTCTCGTAGGATAGTTGTGAACGTTTTCTTGAAACATAATATTACGCTGCAGATAATTTGGGAGCATATTACTTTTAAGTTTGTATATCATTGTTAATGTATTATAGATTTTGTGTTGTTTTGTGGTCATCATATTTAAATTTTGTAAAGGAAGCCGCAAGTAAAAAATATTTTTTGATTTGTAACATACTTACCAAAATTATTTTAGCCACATAGTTATCTTACATAATGTATGTTTGTCTAGTTATCTTTTTTTTCTTCTTAAAATGTATTTGTTCACAGCTTTACAATTATAGTAAAGAACAAAAATACATGTTAACTTAATGAAGGATTTTAACCAACGATTCATAAGCGAGTTTTAAACAATGTATATGTGATTTAGCCGTCCGATGATTTATTTTTATATCAAAAACAAGTTTTTTTGTCCGATGATTTATTTTTAAATTAGAAAATAAAGTTTTCCATAACACATGTCGCCGCTGGGTAGTTGTATACAGCGTTGCGGGACACTTATACATACACTCGTTCCAGCAGCACGATAGAAGATACAGAGCGCGTATCGCAGTATGATCTGTGGCGACGAGAAAAATATTTTTGTTGTTGGTTTTTTGTTTGTAATTGAAAACAAATATTATCGGACAGCAAAATGACATCTAAATTTTTAACCTCAAACATATTCATAAATAATTCAAGAAAGGCATAACTAACTTGTTTCACTGATATCCATGCGAAAATATAGAATAAGAATTATTTATTAGTAGAAATACATTTGGAAATCTCAGCTTGACATTTATCAAGGACACAGAATAAATAGGCCGCCTATTTAAAAAAATGAAATATGCGATATTTATTTGTTGTGTTTGAAAAGCCATTTTGTATTACGTAACTATTGTTACTAACTAAAAGCCAAATTACGTTCATTAGAGGATGGTCGGAAAAGTATTTCGACATATACGAGTACATACCCGAGCCTTACAAAATAAAATAAATCGTTTTTTTTGGCGATCTTGTCCTTGAGAAGGAGATTTATTTATTCAATGAGTCTCCAAAATCAAACCGGTCCAGAGGAGCGATCTGTGGATACTGAAAAGATTCCATACGGAATCGGCTGTCAAATTCGTTGAATGACTTTCAATTGTTTTTTCTATGGGTAATGTCAGCTATCGCTGATTTTAATTAGTTTAAAACACGAAATACTGTAAGTATACATGATTATTTATTTATTTAATGTACGTTTAAAGTTGCATACAATGGATTGCATTTGCACAAAATAGGTTTTTAGTTTGGGCAAAGTAAGTAATTCATACGTGTGTAGATTAAAACGAAACTTCGCAAATGTCAAATCCACGGTAAACAACTTAATACGTACATTAAATGAATAAGTAATCATGTATTCTTACAGTAATTCGTGTTTTAAACGTTCTAAACTAAAATATGCGATAGCTGACTTCTGACATCGACGTCACACATAGAAAAAGCAATTGAAAGTCATAGAAAATAGCACAAATTCGACTGCCGATTCCGTATGGAATCTTTTGCGTAACTACAAAAGATACAGAATCGCTCCTCAGAATACATTTCCATTATTTAGCCAAGGACGGAGGCTGGTTGCTGATTGTTAAAATTTAAAAATAATATCTTGATGATAAATATAACGTTTTTTGCTTGTGTGTCTAAAGTGTCCTATGTAATACAGCCTTTAGCCCGATGATACCCGCCCACTTCAGGGCTGGCGCTTCGGTTATAATATATCTGTATGAAGAATTATTGTCCCTCCCCGGGGATGCCCGGGAAATACGGCGCGACCCCAGGCTGGGTAGGCAGAGAGTATTGAGGTGCGCCACTGCTTTATGGATCCATGAGCCACGATACTGAATAGAACTGGTTTGATTGACATTTAATATATTGACAGACTCCGTAGTTGAATAGTTCATCATCCTTTTTATCCTATTAAGGATTGCAAACTTATCCTGTTTTCTTCCTCCGCTTGTCTAAATTCCGCTATCTATTCAGTTCAAGTTCTGCTGAATGGTATTTAAGTCTCTTAACGGAATGTCTCCGGCTTACTTATCGGAAATGTTTATTCCAGAAAATTCCGATTCTCGAAAATTAACCCTTGAGGTCAGCAGCGTCTTCAGCTAACGGAAGGTTAAAGGAACCAAAGCGCACACCAGATACTAACTTCTAAAGCCTGGAATGGCTTGCCACGTGATTTAAGAATGATCACAAACTCGGCGGAATTTAGAGCTAAACTTTTCAGGCAGTCATAATCTATAAGTAAAAAAACCCTTCACATTTGTCTTCGCGACCTTGTAAATAACAAATTGTGTAAAAATATAAGCAATTTTTTTTCCTTAAGGTCATTTCATGGTCGAGTCCTAAAGAGTCCTAAATTCTCAAGTCTTTCAAAATAAATATTAACTCAACTTGACATTTTTTTTTTTTTTTTTTTTTTTTTTTGTTAATAAATTTTTTTTGTTACATACATAAAAATATTACAAAAAACATTTCTTTTGATAAGAAGTAAAAAAAAAGGAACTATAAAATTAAATATGTAGCTTAAAGATAAACAATATTACAATTTAACAAAAAAAAGATATTACAATAGTATACATATATGTATGATAACAAAAAAAAAATCCCACATAGGCATCGCCAGTTCGTGGGTATATTTAAGTTTTTTTTAATGCAGTTAAGTTACAACATGGCAAATTAAACTTTAAATTAGTAAATTAAAACATAATTATGGTTTAACATATTTATAGAACAAATAATTCCGTATTTACAAAACTAAAGTTAAGAAAAGAAGAAAATATATATATATATATATATGAAAAACAAAAAAGGTTAAATAAAAATTAGGATTTGTAAAGTTATAACAGGTATGATTTTATAGCAGGTATGTATTTGTGTCATTTGTGTGTTTAATTATGAACTTCTTACAAATGTAATACCGACAGTGAAGGGGATAGCATATATGCAAAATCTTGCAATGTCCAGTGTTTTAAATATAATGTCCTCCACGAGCAAAGTCGTAACTTCTCCAAGCATAAACTTTCTAATAAAGCGTGTTAATCGGATTGACCTGCCAAGTAAGAATGTTTCCGTATCTATTTGTAAACTAGCTGGTCCCGACATGCATTGCTATGCCATTTAATAAATAAATTGTTTCTCCCTGAGTGTCCTTTCCCATTCGTCCCGTTCCCCTTCCGCCTCCCCTTCTTCTCCTGCGTCCTCTTCCCCTCTCGCGTTCCCACTCCGTCACCTCCACCTTCCCTCTCCCCACTCCACTCCCCCCTCCCTTCCCCCATCCCGCGAAACCCCTCCCGAGTTCCCCTCCCCCCTCACACGTCCCTTCCCCCCTCACACGTCCCCTCCCCCCTCACACGTCCCCTTCCCCCTCACACGTTCCCCTTCCACCTTCCCCGCCTTCCCTCTTCCCTTTCCCGCTCCCTCGTCCCGCCAACCCTCCTCCCGCGTTCCATATATTCAATCTCAGTACATTCAGTTTTTAAACAGCCCGCGTGCCACTTTTTACAATTTTTATTCAAATTTCCATTCTTCATGTATATTAAATTTGGTACCTAACATAGGTACCTACCTATTTAAAATATCTAAAATTCTTGATTCGATTCAAACTATTAGGGGAGTACCTACTTTAAATAAATTTATTAACTTAAAGATCCTCGTATTCCAAGGAATATTCTAAAAAAAGAATTAGTGAAATCGGTACAGCTGCTCTCGAGATTTGCGCTTAGCAACACATTTAGCGATTTATTTTTATATATAAGATAATGAAGTTAGATATAGCCTAAGAATTCATAATAAATTGTACAGCGCCCTTGAGATAATTTTTCACAAAAACGGCGCTCTAAAAATTATCCAACTATTAATATGATTATCTATAAGAGTATTATTGTTAGCGGCCTGATCCCGAATTTTAAACGATGTGTTGCATAACTTTAAATAAATTATTAGAAACATAATTTTTGGACGCGAGGTCTACTTAACTGTTCACGGAACTAACTAAAAAATAACAACGTTGAAAGATTTCTGTTGTTGACGTCCTTATGGGGACATGACACGTTTTACAATAATTTATAAGTGTGGAGGGCCGTACCAATCCATGTTTCATGACCTTATTTGATTGCGTTTAAATTATTTCACAATAGGTAGAAATGGAATTTCGAAGTATTAGGTATCTGTGTCTACATCCGGGTAGCAGAAGCGGAGAGAAGGCTGTAGAAGCATTAGGAGAGGAGAGGAGAGGGAAGAGAAGGTAAAGCCACCCAGGGTTTGTATTATTAACGAACTACCCCCAGAGGTCTGCGGCGGTGAGTGATGGAATATTGCTTTTGGCAGGGGATGGAGAGCGTTGTATGCGACATTTTATCTGATTCCGATTTTAAACTATCAACGTAATAAAGAAGAAGAAAATTGAAAATTATTGTTCATGAAAGAAATTATATAAAATAATATAATTTGACACTTATCAGCTATCGAACGAACACGTTAGTTTACACATCTAGAGATTTTTTTATTATTTATTTATAAAAAATTTATTCATTAGAAGTATTTTTTTATCAGACAGGTAGACCAACAAAGCTGTCACAAGCCAGCTTGTTTGCAGGATCCACCGAATAATATGTCTATAGTCTTTAACGGTTTAACGAATTACCCTTGAAATTAAGATTAGAAACAAATTACAACAAATTCAAAAATTCAATAAAAACTCTTTTTATATAACTTATCAACATAACAACTTAATTATAGTATTAAATCTCCTTTTTCTCTTACTATTTTTTCCTTTTATCTCCTCCTCTTCAGTCTGTTGTATTTCTTATCTATTATTAGTTTTATATAATATATATGTATACGAAAAAAATATATATTTACAATTTTTTTCTTATTTACTGTTAATTATCTATTTTTTGTTTTATATATAAAAAAAAATATTTTTCCTTTGCTAAATTGTGGTTAACGTGCGTTTATCCGCCTTTTCAACTCTAGCTTTGCTCTTAAAAAGGGTGTAAAACGTATTATTTAATGTATTTTAATAGACAACTTTATTTCATATATATGAACATTTAATTGATACCATTATATTAAATAAATACAAATTTAAAAATATATAAAATAACCTTGTAAATATGTGTACATGAGTAACATTTATTTCGAAGTACATTTGATGATGATAATTCGACGGCCGGCGTGGTAGAGCGGTAAGACTCGCAATCTGAAGCTCGCTGTATCGAATCCCGGTGTGGCAAATAAATTTTATTTGAATAAATTCTGTTAATTCACAATTAATTTATCTAAAATAATGTGGAAGATACTCTCAGTATCGTCCTGGTGAAAGACCACAATTCAGTATTAAAACGTTGATTGAAATGGCTTTAGCCGTGTTTGGTGACCAGATCTGAAGAGCCGGGTACTTCCCCACCTTCTTCGTCCCCATCTCCTTCCGCTCCTTACTACCTTCAGCCTCACAACATACCCCGATTGGGGATGCCATAGTCTCACTGGCTCCAGACGAGAGCAGTTGGAACTCTTAAGAGGTATTCATATAAAAATAAATAAAAAATATACATATTGAGAGTTTTAGAATACTTCATCTTCAATTGCGCCCATTTCGAGCCTTGGCCTCATGCAAAATAAGCCTCCACCGCCCTCTGTCCGCGGCCGTCGGCTTCGTCTTCCATTCTGCGACATGGAGTATTCCTCCTGCATCCTTCCTGACATCATCCTTCCATCTCAGTCTAGGTCTGCCCGCCTTTCGTTTACCTCCCGGATGTTCTGTTAGGACCTTCTTCGGTACTCGTGTGCTTGACATTCGGTGCACATGTCCTGCCCATCTTAATCATTGGAGCCTTAAATGGGTGGCGAGTCTGGGAGCATGGTAAATATCATAGAGCTCAGAGAGTTTTAGAATACATTTAATTCAATTGAAGATATTAATAAAATATATTGCTTAATTATAAATACATAATATATCTTAATGTAGATACCTACCTAAAGACAAAGCATATTATGTACGTTAAGGTATTCAAAGGTACATTGATTAATCATTTATTTATTATTAGTTTCAATAGCAAGGTTTGTACATGTATGTATAATGTATAGTATAAGTATAGATTTTTTTTTTTCACAGACCTCCTCACTAGAACCACAGGTTTATCATTTTGGGACAGGGTTTCTCATTATTCTCAAAATTTATGTTTTTATTAAGACGGCCGGCGTAGTGCAGCGGTAAGGCGCTTGACTCGCATTCCGAAGGTCGCGGGATCGAATCCCGGCGTGGCAAATAAATTTTATTTGATTAATTTGTGTATTTTACAATTTATTCATTTAAAATAATATATAGTATATTTGTGGCATGTTCCAGAGTGGAAGATACTCTCAGTATCGCCCTGGTGTAAGACCAACATTCAGAATTGAAACGTTGCTTGAAATGCCTTCTGCCTTGTTTGGTGACCAGATCTGAATAGCCAGGTACTTCCCCACCTTCCTCTTCCCTATCTCCTTCCCCTACCCACTGCCTTCAGCCTCACAACATACCACAATTGGGGACGCCATAGTCCAACTGGCTCCAGACGGGAGCAGTTGGGACTCTTGGGACGTGGTATTCATGTAAAAAAAAAAGTTTGTAAAAAATCACTTGTACTATGTACTCAAGAATACGACCTCCATATTTATTTAAAATTCGTTGAGTTTTTAGCCCCTTTCTTTCTGTAAATCTTGTGGTGTGTCCGTGTACCAGGCTTTTTGCAAAATCTTTCTCCAGCATTGTCCTTAATAGTAATATACCAAAGGAGACCATTTATTGGAAGTAGGCTCTCTGCTCCCAGTATTTTAAAGCTTTTGTTTGTATATATTTGGTATGAATATTTTTAATTATTATTACCTACAGTTTGCAAATTTTGTACATATTTAATATAAGTATACTGCTTGTGTGTCCCCATGTTCGTATTCCATATCTAAGGATGGAGTCGGAGGCAGTCAATTCTTAGATTGGTAACATCATCAGCTATAGGTAGACTGAAGGATCAAAAGCGAAAAGCCAAATACTGTTTGGAGATCGCAATTCCGGAGTATTCCTCCGGAACTAAGATGCATAACAAACCCAACAGAATTTAGGTCCAAACTTACATTTTTAGGCTCTCTTACCCTTAAACAAAATATACCTACCTGAGAGTACAATCCTTGTATCGTCTATAATATATATAAATCATATTTTTCTTATTGGATTGTCTCATTGGGAATGTACAGCCAAGCCAAATAACGCTGGTGCTTTTATAGCTGAGTCTGTCCCTAGCCTTAACATTATTCCGGAGTCTTATACCACAAACTTTCTCTTATCGACGAATGTTTTGGAAGATAAATTCTAATGAAATCCTTGTTGCACCGCCCATCATAAAATTTGCTTTTCACATTCTAAAAACATTCAATTCATACGTCCCTCACTCCTGACATGACTCACTGACACCCAGATTCCTACCTAGCCCTAATACCCTTTACCTTCCCAGGACTTCCTCTCCTTCATTTCCTAAAAATACCCTTCACACAGCATCTCCAAAGGAGACATAGGCCCTGAGGGAAATTATTTTCTTACACTGTTTACTCCTCCTTACAATGTTTACTCCTCCTTACAATGTTTACTCCTCCTTACAATGTTTACTTCTGCTTACAATGTTCTGCAGTTTCAGCCACAGCATCGCCTTCCTTGTTATTTTTGATCAAACCAGAATAGTTTTTATTTTTCCTTCAATGCATATCTGAGACCTGAGGGGAGGGTGGGTAGTATCGGAACCACTTTTTGTTTTCCAGAAAAACGCCATTATTTCCTTTCTTCCCACTAAAGAACCGGTGAAAGTAATACCACGCTAGATGAAGAATACACAAAAGCGCAGTGTTTTACGTTTTCTTATTTTAAAAACAAACAAACAAAAAACTTCAATATGTCGCATCGGTGTAGATAAGGCGGTGTACAGCAAATTCCTAGATTTTATGGATTTAAGATTTTAAGATTTTTGAATAGTATTTCATTATCGAAGTATTGTTTTATTGATTTATAAAGTATTGTAGGTGTTTGGTTCTGAAACGGTTTTTTAAAACTAAATCCATATTCCCCAAGTCCTTCATCAATCATGTATTCCTTTATCTTCCTCCTTTCCTCAAAAGTCTCTGACAGGAAAAGAAGAATGAAAAGATGTTTTTCCTACCTACATGTGAAAAATTAAACAATATTGCCACCCAAGTTTAAATCACCTACTTGGGCAGTTGAAATTCAAAGCGACATTGGTCACAGCACGCTATTCGAAATATCGCAAATAATCGCATAAATTCATTTTTTATGAACTCAGAGTGTCATTCCTTAAAACCTGGTGTTGTGCCGGTATATTGAGAAGCCGCCAGTACCAGGATCGATCCTGAAGCAGTGCAGGAAGCCGTCAAAGGTAAGAGACTATTCCTCTCATAGCCTATTTCCTATGATCGATATTTTAAAACACAGTCAATGGTCTTTTACTTATCAAAAAAAGGATTTACAGTTACATCGTCTCGTGTCGCGGCATCGGCCGTCACAGTAGGTTATAATTCTATAAAAATTAAATGATTTATTTTCACTTCTTCAAACACAGCAGACTTATTTTGTGGAACCATTTTAATTCAAACTTAATAGGTTACTTAATTTTAACCACGTTTATTGTTTATAAAAAACCGACATGTTTCGTGAGAAAATTTACATATCACAATGTTGGTAGGTATGTTATGTGTTGTTATATATGTATGTTGTTGCTACGCTAATGCGTTTATAATTATTTAATTTGTTATTGTAACTAATCTCTTGCTGACAAGCTACTTGCAGTAGCAAAGCGGGTAATAAATTCCAATTGTATGCAATTTTTATACAATAATTAAAAATTAAAATATGAATTTGAGTAATTTGCCTGTGCCTGTCTGTATATTTTATGCATTTGTAAAAAACATTGTTTATAAAAATTTTAATAAATTCTTCGCGATATTTTTCCTTAAAGAAAAAGTTCTTTTTTCACTTTCAGTTTTTATTTTTCATTTTCTTGTTTTATCTATTAACATTTCTTTAGTTTATTATGTCAACTAAACAATAGTAAATATATATATATATATATATATATATATATATATATTATTTTTACCAACAGTATTTCTTCATTCATTTTCATTTTCAAATTCATTTTTCTTGTTTTATCCATTCATTTTAAGTTCATTATATTGTATTATGTAATATTTACAAACAAAAAATAAATAAATAAAAAACCGACAACTTTCGTGAGCAATGCTTACTTCCTCAGGGTTTACTTAAAACTTAACTATTGATAGACATAAGGGTGTCAATGGAAAGGGGGTTGATAGGGCATAATTTATTAAGGGAACAAGTTTAATAACGGGTCATTTAAATTATTTTTTATCTATTCATAATATTTTAATTCATATTTACGCTCTTTCTAATTTCTAAAATTTCCAATTTGTCCAATTGAGCACTCTATTCTCACACTCTAAGTCTGTCTATTGTTGTAATTAGTTTTAAATTAACCCTGAGGAAGTGAGCACTGCTCACGAAATATGTCAGTTTTTTTAAAACAATAAATTTGATTAAATCTAAGTAATCTGTTAATTATGATTTATTTTCAGTATAGTAAAAAATCTCTAATAGTTGAAAACTAAAATATGTAAACATTACACAAATTAGACAGATCACGTCCGTCATCTCGGTAACGATTCCACCAAGATATAGAACCGCTCGAATGAATAGCCAGGTACTTTTCTACCCATATTCCCGTCTTGGTCTCGTTCCACGTCGCCACACAACAAATTGGGAATGTCGGGCAGTTTGGATTCTTAATCACATAAAGACTACAGCAATCAATCACAGTTGACGGCCTCCGTGGACGAGGCGCAAGGCTCTCGACTAATAATCCGGAGGACGTGGGTTTAAATAAATTCTTCAGCATATTTGCGGAACGTTCCAGAATGGAAGATAGTGTCAGTATTGCCCTGGTGTATGAACACCATTCAGCTTTAGCCATATTTTGTGACCAGATCTGATTAGCTAGGTACTTTCCCACATTTTTCTTTTTCCCCACTACTTTCAGCCTCACAACATAACCTAATTGGAGACGCCGTAGTCTAACTAGCTGCAGACGGGAGCTGTTGGGATCCTGGTGTCTATTCACATTAAAAATAAAAATCACATAAAAAAATGTTAAAATGTCATAACGTCTAAGCTTAATCTCTCACTATGTTTATGCCATGGTAAAATATTAAAACATTCCCACATTATTTGAAAAGACCACCTCAGGTCTAACAAGTTATCCTTTTTTTCTGTTTTTACATCTCTAAACCGTCTTTATGTCATTCGTGCCAGGAAAGACACCTACTTCTTTTCCCCATCTTTTACCCCGCACAGTAAATTGTGCCCACTTTTCCCCTGGGTGGAATTAGAGTTGGTCCAGTCGAATTTGTATCAACTTGCACCACCCTTCCCTTTTATAAAACAATATAATATGTTCGGGAGGGAATTTCAAGGGAGAAATCTCATCTATTATGTACAATTTTGCCACAAATAAACATGTTATGCTTTCCGAAAGGAAAGAAGTCAAAAATAAAAAAAATCTTTGATATCGAAATTGATAGATGAACCAAGTAAATTATCAATGAAGGTGTATTTATTACAGGTCTTGCAATAAGAATTGACTCAAACAACACAAACTGAGGATCATGCGCACTGATACGTGTTATGTATGTAGGTACAAGCGCAGCCGTGGTTAATCCTACTAATATTATAAAGGCGAAAGTTTGTATGGATGTATGGATGTCTGTTAATTTTTCAAGCAATGAATACTGAATGGACTTTAAAAATTCTTTCACTAATCGAAAGCCACATTACTTGCGAGTAATATAAGCTGTATATATTAGTAAGCTCTGGCGTTATGAATAAGCTCTGGCGTTATGAACTTACTTAGTATACGTTTATTGTCCCGACCAAGAGTAAAGCGTTGCTAAGTAATTGTTTGACGTGCACTGTCATTTTGTTATTTCAGTTATTTGTTTAGGTTACTATGGAGATTCCTGTGATAATAAAAATTCAAATATATATAAAATACTAATCTATACTATAGAAGGGGGGCGGGGGGAGTGGGGATAGGGAAGGTGAAGGAGGCGGAGTGGGAAACCCCCTAATACTATGCGAGCGAAGCTGGGGGCAAAAGCCAGCATACATATAATTTTAAATTGCCACTGTCGAGAATCGGACCCCGATCATCTGCATGGATGGAAAGTGACCATTACACCACGTGATAACATCACACACGATAATCCAACTGAAAATATAAAAAAAATCACGGGATATTATAATTCCTAATAATACTCATTATGTAATTTTGGGGGCGGGACTACTCCGTATCGCAGATTGGAAGACGACGCGCGACGGCCGAGGACAGAGGGCGATGGAAACTTTTCTTGAAGAAGGCCAAGGCTCAAAATGGTCTGTAGCGCCATTGAAGAAGAACCTTGGGGGTGGGTATGGGTATCACCGTCCCGGGAACCATTTATTGGTTAACAAACACCCCTGCCATAGGTCACCCCAAGTGGTAATCCAATAAATGGTACCTCGGGAGGCGGTACCCATACCCGCCTCCCAAATTGTTCGATTAAAAAATAATTGTTTGTTAATTAAAATAATTGTAATTTTATTAATTAAAATAATTGTAATTGTTTGTATTTAGACCATACATATTTTTAGTTGTGAAAAAAAACCACCAATTATTGTTAATATTGTTTGAGATTTCACGACAAAAGGTGCTTAGTTTTTGGGATATTATGCCGTGTTGCCGTTTTTTAGCCAAAGTTGCGGACAGCTTTATAATGTGCATCATCATCACGAGAAAGAACAACATGACATAATAACCGAAAAAATTAATCACAATAAAAACTACAATTGTCTCGCTTTTACCCCGTACCTCTCATATACATATAAGATTTCAGACAAACGTTCATTGCAAAAGTTAAAAATTACTTTTATTAGTTACTAGCGAGTTCCCGGCATGCGTTGCTACGCCACTTAATAAAGAAATTGTTTCCCTTTGCTTGTCCTTTCCCATTTGTCCCATTTCCCTTCCGCCTCCCCTTCCTCTCCCACGTCCCCTTCCCCCCAGTTCCCTTCCCACCCCGCCTTCCCTCTACCTATTCTCCTCTCCCTCTTCCCCCGTCCCGCGAACTCCCCTTCCGAGTTCCCCCCCCCCTCCCGCATTCCATACATTCAGTCCTGGTACATTCAGTTTTCAAACAACTCGCGCACCGCTTATTGCAATTTTTTATACAAATTTCGTAATGCCAGAGCTCAATATAATATTTAGAAACCATCGCGGGCATGCACACATCAAATGACCAAAGTT
This sequence comes from Limnephilus rhombicus, assembly GCA_929108145.2. NCBI lineage: Eukaryota > Metazoa > Arthropoda > Insecta > Trichoptera > Limnephilidae > Limnephilus > Limnephilus rhombicus. Next base: position 4,794,336 of record OV815296.1, read on the forward strand.
TCATCGCAATCGGATGAATGGTTAGCAACGCATAATTTCATGATGCCAGAACTTACTTTTATATATAGAGACCATCGCGGGTATGCGGACATCATATCCGCAAAGTTTCATCGCAACCGGATGAATGGTTTAGCAACGCACAACTTGCTTATAAGCAAGCATATTTTGGTTTTTATATACCTACATATTACAAATGTTTGAACGCAAATAAGAAAAAACCTTTAAAAAATATATAATTTTATGGATAAAATTATATTACCTGTGACAGTTTTCAAAAATTAACTTTTTTCTTTCTTGTAAAATTATTCACAAAATAAATAAAAACTACATTTGTCCTTGAAATAGAGACCTCGTTTGCCAATCAATTAGGCCAATAACCTATATTCCTGGCAATTATAAGGCACACTAAGAATATTTACATTTTTGGTTTCCTTCCTCTTAAAAATAAGTCACACAATATCTACACTAGCGTAGCCTCCGAGTGCACAAAGTAGTTCTTACGTTAGCTTTGGGACTTGAGAGCGTGAATTCACAAAAATGTTACTTTTACAAATGTGAATCTCCTCGTCTGTAGTACAGTCACATTCGTGGACAATGTCCTTTATTGTTAGTCCTGAGTTCCTCGGTGGGTTGGCTGTTGTAGTTCCCTGCAGTAAACAAGAAGGTTACCGTTGTTAGTGTCGAGAGAAGATCGTCCGTGTGACGTACGTTACGCCAAGTATGAATCGGTTCACGCGAGGAAAGAAAAAATATTCCTAGAAAATAAGGCCTACTCAGACAACAGGTTGGAATAAAATAACAATTTAAAAAATACAATGCTCGCATACCTAAATAAATTTCTGTAACTTTTTTAAAACTTTAAATAATAATTATGTAGAATAACTATTATTTGTGTATACTACTTGGTGTACTTTAAAAATGTTGATAAGCGACCAATTTAGTAGTTAATCCTTTTAAGAATGACGGCCGGCGTGGTCTAGCGGTAAGGCTTGTGACTCGCAATCCGAATGTCGCGGGATCGAATCCCAGCGTGGGCAAATAAATTTTATTTGATTAATTTGTGTTATTTCACGATTAATTCATTAAAAATAATATGTAGTATATTTGCGGCACGTTCCAGAGTGGAAGATGATTTTAGTATCGCCCTGGCAGAATTGAAACGTTGCTTGAAATGGCTTTAGCCGTGTTCGGTGACCAGATCTGTATACCCATCTTCTTCCCTTCCCCACTACCTTCAGCCTTACAACATACCCCAATTATGGATGCAATAGACTCACTGGCTCCAGACGGGAGTAGCTGGGACTATTTTAAGAAATTGAGAAAAAAATTGAAATTGCCTTTCGTGGGACTTACCGTCACGATTTCAAACAGTTGATTTTAATTTTTTTTAGTTAAGCGGGTAATAAACGGGTAGTAAGCGTAATAAGCGTAGTTAAGCGGGTAATCTATAGAAATTACCCGCTTAACTAAAAAAATTGTAATGAATAAACAATTAGAATCATTTGCTAAGTCTCCGCTTTTGTATCCATTGTAATTTTCATAATAATTTCGAAATAAAAATATGTATTTAGTTTAATTAAACATGTATCCCTTCTCAAAAAAGGAACCTTGCAATGAATAAGCATTCCGAATCATTTACTAAGTCCCCACTCTTGTATCCAGTGTAATTTTCACAATTTTTTTTTTTACATTAATCCACACAGGAGGCCCTGAGGAAAATGATTTACCTCAGGGCCTATATCATCTGGGATGCTGTGTGGGGGGTCTTTTTGAGGAGAGGAAGGAATGAACATCGGTCTTGAAGAGACCCATGTTGTAGGAAGGAGGAAACACAGAGGCCGGCAAATCATTCCACAGCCGAGCTGTTGAACACAAGAACGAGTCGAAGAAACGATCCGTTCTCATGTGACAAATGGCAACCGTGTACAAATGTTGGGCACGCGTTTGGCGTGTTTCCCGACTATGCACCGGTGCCGAAGGGATCAATGATGCTAGTTCCTCGGAGCATCTTCCATTGTAATACCGGTAGAACAAGGATAGCATTCCAACCCGACGCCTGTGCTCTAAAGATTGCAATCCGTCTGCTAAGATGGGAGAATCTATCAAACGGACCGCCCGTTTCTGCACAGAGTCGAGGGTATTTTTCAGGTATCTTGGAGCTCCAGACCAGAGATGGCTGCCAAATCCAACCGTTGGGCGTACTTGTGATTTGTACAAGGTTAGCAGTTGTGTACTATTAAAGTATCTGCGGGCCCTGTACAGTACGCCCAGCTTTTGGGAGGCTAACTTTACACTGGCTTCGATGGAGCCCCCATACCTGAGCTGGTCACTTAGGGTTACACCAAGCATATCAATGGAGGGCCTGTTCGGAAGATTGCTTCCGTTGAAAGAAACTAGATTTTCATTTCGATCCCTTTTAGACGTAATCAGACAAGATTGGGTCTTTGAAACATTAAATTCAACGAGATTATTTTTACCCCAAGAGAAAACACTCTCGAGGTAACCGTCCATTCTTTGCTTCAAAGCCCTACGAGCCGTTGGAGTTTGTGAGCCATTTGGGGGCTTGTCAAACAAAAAGCTATCATGAACTGTACTGTCATCCGCATAACAGTGAATTGGTGCACATGACAAAAGGTCGTTGATGTGCAACAAAAACAAAGTCGGAGACAGAACCGATCCCTGCGGGACGCCAGCATTTATCGAGTGTGAGGAAGAGGTGAAACCATCGACTACCGTCTGAATCGACCTCTCCCTCAAGAAGTCGGCAATCCACGTACCCAAGGATGCGGGAAGTCCGTAAGAATGCAGTTTGTTGATTGTTAAAATGAAATGTGAATTGCTTTTTTCTGAAAATACGCGAACGATGGCGGGAATGATTGTAATCGAGGGCATCTTTAACGTTTTCAATTGGAAGTAATACTTTCGCAGCTAATGTTGCTTTGGCTTTCCCGCTAGCTAGTTATTTGCTAAATGATGGCTATATACTTGGTCGTATGGTGTCGCTGATGATTAATCAATGGTCAATTCATACTTCTGTAAAAGAGAATAATAAGTATGGGTGTTCTTAAATACCACTGATTAATTTATAGATGTACATTATTTTTTCGTGAGATGGACGTGAGTTTTAAGATGGGATATATTATAATAAAACGATTATAAAACTTTATCCTACTTAATTTTATTTGACCGTAACCGGTTTCAGCTCGTTAGAGCCATCTTCAGACTGATACACATAATTCTTAGTCTACGGTTTATAACAATCAAACACCCTTTTGACGAACCGAGATTAATCACAAGCACGTGGCGTGTTACTCCCAATCCAATAATATGATAGATCAACTAAAATAAATATTAAAAAACTCGGTACATGTGACATAAGAAAATATTAGTTCGAGATTCACAATTTCAGAAGTGAGAGACGGATATAGGAAGACCGTATTGCCAATAAACAACCGATAAGCAAGATTAATTTTAATTCATTTAAACAATTATCCCGTACATTTAAATAATTATCATGTTCATTTAAACAATTATCCCGTTCATTTGAACAATTATCCCGTTCATTTAAACAATTGTCGTGTTCATTTAAACAATTATCCCGTTCATTTAAACAATTATCTCGTTTATTTAAAGAATTATCCCTTTCATTTAAACAAATATCTCGTTGATTTAAATAATTATACCCTTTATTTAAATAATTATCCCGATCTTTTAAATAATTATCTCGTTTATTTAAACAATTATCCCGTTGATTTAAAAAAAATTATCCCGTTCTTTTAAACAATTATCCCGCTATGTTCTTTAATAAGTTTAAACAATAAATTATTTAAATTAAATTAATTATTGTATCAATAAAAAACCCAGAAGAAGTGAGCGTTGCTCACGAAACATGTTGGTTTTGTAAACAATAAAAGTGGTAAAAACAAAGTATTTTATTAATTTTAATCAAAATGGTAGCACATTTTTTTTTGTTTTCATAAGAAGCAATTACTTTGTGGTTAGACATTATATTATAAAAATAAAACAACACTTTGTATTTAACCACGAATTTATTATTTCTGTATCTACCGGTTTGACTTAGACCAAGCTTCCTCAGGATAAAATAATAACTAAATATTAAGACAGAATTATCAGTTATATATAAGTTGAGCGATAGAGGGAGAAAGAATATGACAAAAGAACATAGTTAGATAGAGACAAAATATTTGAAGGCGGTACAATAGATAATCAATTAGAGGGAAGGAGACAACAATATACATCTAAACACAAGTATCCAACAGTTAACGGGATTCAACTAACTAATAAAGTTTTTGATGTATTAGGACAATATTTAGAGTAGTGCTAATTTATTAATAATTAAGGACTTCAGAAAAACAATATAATACGTATATACACATTATGGGCTGGAATGGATTTTAGGGAACAAGTTAAATATAGGGCTATAGGGTGTATTTTTTTGATTTGATAAATTTATTTGATTATTAAGGAGGAATTCTGACATTTATCAAAAGGCCTAAAATATAATCTAAATTATTACAAAACCAGTGTCAAAGATGCAGTTGAAAATGTTGCTGTCGACTAGACGTGGGCAAAATGATTCCCAGGAGTGAATAGATCCAGTCTGATTCCCCCGGCCTTTTGAATTGATTCCTTCTATTCATTCCTTTAATTCAATAAATTCCAAAAAAAAAAAAAAGTGAATGGGGAGACTACGAAACACCGCAGCACCGCACAAAGAGGAGACTGGTAGGCTACCAAGCACCGCACAAAGAGGAGACCGATTATTCTATCTCACTAACTCGCAGGCTAAAACCTATAGATTAATGTGTGTGTCTCTTTTTCGTTTCATTTCAAATCACAATAAGTGGGGAGGCTACGAAGCACCACACAAAGAGAGAGCCGATTATTCTATCTCATTATCTCGCAGGCTAAATCCTATAGATGTATGTGTTTGTCTTTTTTTAGTATCGTTATTTTTCGTATGTAAAATATATTTATAGCTAGCAATTAAATCTTTAAATTAAACAGTTTTTTGTTTCACCCCTAAAGTTTACTTATTTTATTTATTAAACTTAAAAGTATTTTATGACAGCTGACAACAGCTGATTGGCCTTATAATATATGCAAATTTACATATTACATCTACCCAAGATCCACGTCTAAAAGTAGGTAGGTACTTGTATTCCAATATCTTTCATACGTGCCAAAAAATCGATTAGAAGTGCACTATTTTTGCCTCTCACTTTTCTAGCCGATGCCGCGATGTTCGGATTCAATGTCGAAAGTTTTCGGCTAACTATGTAATGAAATTGAGGGCTTGGCCCGCCGAGGAATTGGTGAACCGCTGCGCTCGGACGGATTAAGGGCCGGCATTGAGCAATGAATTAGTAACTTTTGACTAGTGTCTTACCCCGCAGAGACTTGACCAACTAGCGAGCTGCGTTTCGGATACACCCGAGCCGAGATTGACGTGAAACGATGACGATGTAAGACGATGACAATCTCAGGACTATCTCAGGACTATTGACTACGACAAAAGATTAATTCCTTGCGTGAAAGGGACGCTCGGACAATTCGGCTGAATTGCGGCCGCGTTTTGATCTACGGGTTTTTAGAACGGCGGCCGGCGCTCGTTCACAATACCGTCGACAACTTCGCGGCGCGCCGCCCATTGAATAATATTTAAATACCTATGAAACATTATAATATTTAAGTCGTTTCGGATCACATTATTCATTGAAATAATTTAACAGTAAAATAAATGGAAATTAAACATTTATGTTACCGTTAAAAATCGTACGATACAAGGCCAAAGGTAAGGAATGAAGAATCAATTCCTTTTGAAATTGAGAATCAGATCAAGTGTGTCACAAGATTGAATTTATTCATTTAATTCGGTCATTCAATTTTGCCCACGTCTACTGTCGACATAGAGACCGCCCTACATAGCCGCCCAAATCCTTTCTTCTATAAAAGTGCTGAACTATTAAAAAATTTAATACCAAAATGTAAAGCCGTATCTAACCCAGAAACGCGCTGTATGTTAAAAATCCGTAAAAAATTAGAGTCTGACCAATTAATTTTACCTAAAGCCGATAAAGGCAATACTGTCATTATAATGCATAAATCCGATTTTTATTCAAAAATGAATGATTTCGTTAGTAATGATAATTTTAAGATCTTGTCTCAAGACCCGACAAATAAATATTTAGATAGTGTAAAAAATGCCCTAAATTCATGTAAATCCCCAATTTTTATTGATGACTCATATAATAAAGCAAAATTTTTGACAAAGAATCCTAAAATCCCCAAGTTATATGGATTTCTTAAAATCCATAAACCTAATACCCCCATTAGACCAGTCGGTGCATGTTGTGAGTCACCAAATTTTAAATTAGCATCCTTTGTCACTAATGTGTTTAACAATTCAAAGGTGTTTTCCCCTAAACACACCATTAGAAACTCATTAGACTTAATAAATGAGTTAAAAGACCTGGTAATTCCTAGTAATAGCAAATTAATATCATTTGATGTTGTTAACTTGTTTCCAAACATCCCAATAAATGAAAGTAAATCTCTTATTAGTAATTTATTAAACAATTCTAAATTGCCGAAAGTTTTTTCTAGTGATCTCTCTCGTCTGTTTAATGTTTGCTTAAACCAAAATTATTTTAAATTCAATAACATCATCTATCAACAAAATATGGGCTTGCCGATGGGGGCTCCTACGTCACCATTGGTAGCCGACATATTTATGGATAACCTTGAAAATAGAATTTTTTCTTGCAAATCCCCTCTCCCCAAAAACGTGCTGGTATAGAAAAGATACGTTGACGATGTGTTTTGCATTTGGTCAGGAACGGATCGACAATTAAATGCCTTCCTACAACTTATAAATTCTTTTCACACCCAAAAACAGTTCACCTTGGAAATAGGTATTTATGCCTCATTAAATTTTCTGGACCTTACACTCTCTTTGTCAAATAATAGACTTGATTTCAATATTTACCGCATACCAACCTATACAGATATAACCATCCACAAGACATCTAATCATCCAATCAGTCATAAACACTCAGCCTTTCATTCAATGGTACACAGATTAGTTTCTGTGCCACTGTCTAGCATTAACTTTTCAAAAGAATTATCTCTGATTAAGCAAATAGCGGCTAATAATGGCTACGACCCGGACTTAATTACTAAAATACTTAATAAAAAACCAAAACAAATAGCTACTAATAAATTCCAAAAATACAATTGGCGTAGGATTTTATATATAAATAAATTTTCTAACTTAAGCGTTAGGAACCTTCCTTTAGACATTAAACCGGCCTTTTATACAAACAATAACCTCGGAAAATTTTTAGTCAATACTAAAGATAAAGAAGATAGTTTATCTCATTCGGGTATCTATAAACTTACTTGTAATGATTGTCCTGCTTTCTATATTGGAAAAACAGTACGTAATGTCAATATTAGGGTAAAAGAACATTTACGCTGTTTGAATGGAAAAGGTTTCTCTGAGCTTGCAAATCACTTAATCTCAGCAAACCACAGTTTTAATAAAATTTCAGGAACTCGCATCTTACATAAAAACAGTATTGGTGTCAAATTAGATAATTTAGAAGCCTTGGAAATAATAAAATCATTAAATACTAATATGTCAGAATTCCTCCTTAATAATCAAATTAATTTATCAAATCAAAAAATACACCCTATAGCCCTATATTTAACTTGTTCCCTAAAATCCATTCCAGCCCATGATGTGTATATACGTATTATATTGTTTTTCTGAGGTCCTTAATTATTAATAAATTAGCATTACTCTAAATATTGTCCTAATACATCAAAAACTTTATTAGTTAGTTGAATCCCGTTAACTGTTGGATACTTGTGTTTATATGTATATTGTTGTCTCCTTCCCTCTAATTGATTATCTATTGTACCGCCTTCAAATATTTTGTCTCTATCTAACTATGTTCTTTTGTCATATTCTTTCTCCCTCTATCGCTCAACTTATATATAACTGATAATTCTGTCTTAATATTTAGTTATTATTTTATCCTGAGGAAGCTTGGTCTAAGTCAAACCGGTAGATACAGAAATAATAAATTCGTGGTTAAATACAAAGTGTTGTTTTATTTGTATAATTTTTATTTATTTATTTTGTTTTTATTATTAAGTTAGTTTATACTACATGTAGCAATCAGACGTGCTACGCCAACGCGTAAAGAAAACACTGGAATTAACTGTTGATCGTTTATTAGTAAGAATTAATAGTACGGAGCGAGACAGTTGTAAATAACGGAACAAGTTGTTTGGCTTGCTATTCTGACTGGGTCAAACCATTACTCCGGATTTTTTAATGCCGCGGCGGAGGTAACGGTTTAATAATTCGGCTGGTAATATCGAGAGAATACGATACGTTTCTCGATGGTTCTGACGCCTAATGTACAGGGAATGTAAATGCTCCGGTACTTTCCATAAAGTGCGACGGGATTCCAAATAATTCAGCGCAGGTAGGTAGGTATTCTTCGTGTTCCGTTCCCAGTTGTACCATGCGGCGACATCACCGTGCTGCACAGGTACATACCTTAAGTAGGTACGTACCTGAGTGTTGGCTTCACACACATGAATATAAACTAATAAGCACAATGTAACATTTCATTTGATAAATTTAAATATTTTTACAGTAAGCATAACATTTCTTTTTAAATACATTCATTCTTTCTTCATTCTTCATACTTTCAGGCATTTCATCATACATCTTTAGTCCTCAAAATATTTGTCTTCTCACCTTTAGTCTTCACAAAATATTTGCTTCCTTCGGGAAAATAATTAGTTTAAATAAGGATTAAATACTTCTTTAAACTTTGCAAGAATACTTTGTGATATCACTTTTAATTAAATGCAAACAAATAATTTTGCAAAAACCACTATATAATCAATATTGCCAACATTTTTCGAAAACTAAGTTTTCTTCGTCAGGATAAGATTAATATTAGAAATAACAAATGACAAACAGGTATAGACAAATAAGAACTATAGACTAGACAAAAAACTATAAACTAGACAAAATATTAAAGGGAGGAGTGATTAATTACTTTAAAATATCATATTAAACCATTTATATAAAATGAAAAATAAACATTATTTTGGAATGTGTAAAAATTGCAAGTACCTATATAACAAAATTTTTCAATCAAACAATAATATTAGGAAGTCCAAATAACAAAATAAATTATTATAAATGTAAATATTAAAATGAATTAATACAGATTTTATTTTTAATTTTTAACTTTATGAGTAAAACCTCAAATTGTAATATTTAAATAAATGAAGACAATATAAGCGAATCTCAATCGAAAATCTGGAAACAGAAAAATCAGAAAAACATATTGACACCTCTGGGACTTCGAGTCCCAGAGGTGTCAATATGTTTTTCTGATTTTTCTGTTTCCAGATTTTCGATTGAGATTCGCTTATATTGTCTTCATTTATTTAAATAATACAGATTTATTATTTTCATCACACCTTCTTCAACCATTTCCCTAGGAAGACATTTGTTTATAACAATATAGCTGCAGTCCCATCTCCCATCCTTGTTGAATCCATCTACCACCCAACGCGGGCCGAGAAAAGGCCCCCTTCAATTGCTTTATCGCATGACTTCGATACGCGGGCCGAAACCTCTGAATTCTCCTCGTGTCTTTTAACCTCTGTTTTCCTTCTTTCTGCACCTTTAAACATTGATATATGAGACACTAGGTATACGCACGCATACGCATACGTATACGCATAAAATAAACAAAAGTTTTTTAGAGCACCAGATTGGTGCTTTTGAGATCTTAAGAATCTCAAGGAATAGGGTTTGTGGGACTGATTTTAGCAAAACTTGTTTAAATGCTAATAAACCTTAATAATAATTATAATATTTGGATGATTTATAAAGCACCGTTTTTGTGAAAAATCTCTTCAAGGGCGCTGTACAAACTTATAATACATTTCTAAGATCTAGAAAATTACAACTAGACAAAAAATTAAAAACAACTTATGGCTAAAAATTGGATCCACCGGTTCATTGATCACCGATTCGAAAATATATGTACTGTACAATGTTTTGACCAATGAACGCGATGCTGCCTAAAAATGAATGAATACAGGACATACCTACTTACCTGGGAGGTCGCTTGAAATTAGCACTGTTTATTGCCTATTTAAAGAAATTTAGATAGAGATACGTTTTAAGATTTTCACGGCCAAAAGCATTCGTTATTTGTTTTTGGGGTGTTTTGCCGTGTTGCGCTACCTCCTTCTTTAGCCAACGTGTTTTGGACATCATTGCAGTGTCCATCATCAGGGCAGATCCGGCAGATCCGGCAACACGGCATAACACCCCAAAAACAAATAACGAAAATTTAGATAGAGTTCGCACGCAGATGACATAATTGTGAACACACTTAACCTTCCTATCGTCTTGTCCATCCCCTGTTTCACTATATTCAGCTATCAAACATTTCCCAAATGGCGATGTCATCTTTGCTTCTTTCGCGATACCGTATCAAAAGTATATGTTGATAAAGTTAAAGTCTCCATTTTTTTGGCGAAAATTAGTCGAAGTTTTACTCTAACCTTCTAAAAGAAGAACCCAAATGTGGCTTTTCCCCACGCCACTACAAAATGATTTTCATTTCAACGCGAAATACAAAATTTCCGAGGCTCATTTTTTGTTGTTGTTTGTGTTGAAATAATGGTTTATTTTGTTGGACTATGGAACTTCGAATTTTTTGAAATATTGATGAAAAATTTTGTGCAGAATAGTTATCGCAGGAAAAGGGGAGAAAAGAAAAATGGAATGTGGAAATACACAGATAAACTACTGCAGAATCTAATGAAGCTAATAACCTGAATTGAATCATTATTTAAATCCATTTTAACACATTTTATGCATTTGAATCTATAAATAGTTGTATCTTGCCTTCCTGGGGCATCTTAATTTCTGCTTCCATCCTTTTGAGCATCACATCTCCGTCCATTTGCTCTACATATTATTCATTTACAAATATCATCATCTACAAATCATTTTACAGGCCATTTTTTTTGGATTCCTTCAATACGGTATTGCAAGTATTGACTTACCTGCATTATCTACCATTCAAATTTCTTATCATTATATATTAAATGGAAGGTTTTATATCTGGAAAGTCACCACTCTGAGAATTTTACTTTTCTACCAATCTTGAATTGGAAGTTATCAAATCGTTTGTAGAGAAATATGTTGTTGATAGATTTTAATCCATATTAATTGTAAATTCAACGGTTGTATGTTTCTTTTCGCTGCTTCAAGGACCACCCTTGAGTATTTTATATCATCACCACTCGCAGACAAATGAATTATAAATAATGGGAAACAAGTCATCAATCTTGATTAAGTTTTGACGGCTGAGATGAAACGTCAGGAATACGGAGATGAATTAGAAAATAGACTGACAATAGAAGAACCAAAAGAAATGCAATGATTACCATTATAATAGAGATCATTCTTTGTTTGGCAACTTGATGAAGTTTATACAAAAACAAATCTACAATGAGGGGACCAGTGCAGTTTTGTAACTGCTTGACAACAATTATTATTTCTTACCCAATTTTATATTTCATTTAAAATATCCTTAAACTAACTTTAACGTTTTTAACCAAAGGCAAAACATGAGTATCTTATATAAATCAATCAATGTATTACCTGTGCATGCTATTACGTGGCAAAAAATCGTACTTGCAGCATATATCCGGCAGTCCATATAAAACAATGGTGGATCATGCACACAATACGCGTCTCATACAAAATAAAGGAATGAAAGTACCTGTGTTTCAAAACAAATATGGTCAAAGAACCCTTGAAGATATTATACCAATAATATTTAACAAGTTGCCATACGAATTTAAAGAAAATTGCTCTATAACAAAATTCTCTCTGATGAAAATCATGGTTCTTAGGAGTAACCTTATGTATTGAGATTATATTTTGCTCTTTATTACCATGCATTGAATTGCAAGTACGTGATTAACTACTAATGTATTGCTGTTATTATGTTGCTCAACTTTTTAATGATACTTAAGAGGGCATTACCAGAGAAAACCAGAAATATGTCATTTTCAAATCAGATTTTAGACGTTTTGACTCTTTTCCACAAAAAATTATAAATGGATTTCGAAAGATTGTTCTTTTATCTAGCATTCACATGTAATAAATTTTGAGAATTTTTTTTAATTTTTAATATAATAAGGTTATTCCATAGGTCGTTGGCAGATTTGTTAAATTTTCAAAAAAGATTTTTTATTATACCACACCTTCGATCAAATGATGTACCACACCCATTTCAAATAATATAATCATGCAGTAAAATAAATCAATACATTATCTAGCAAACGCATGTTTCAGAATTTTAATTTTAGTTTCAATAAAATCATTAAAAAATATGTACGTACATGTGTTTCTTGTCGAAAATTGGTCCATTTGTGTATTTATTTGCGCACTTACAAACTAATATATTTCAGATTTTTTTAACATTCTTATTAAATTTAGACATTATTGAAAAATGATAAATACTTATAATCAAAAAATAATTACAAAAAGTACATTATTTTATTAGTTTTATCATCACGCCTTTCAGCATTTTTGGATGAAGGTATAAATTAAAGCTAATTTGGATTGAAATAAATTCGACATTGAGTTATAATTTAAAAAAGCTGGTACGGAGAATAATTAATCTTTCTCATTGTAACCGCCCTGCACGATCGTAAGAACAACTTTCGACGAAATGTGGATTTTCGTCCGCTGGCTGGTTAAACGCTCTTAAAAAAAAATATTTTTTTTCCTATTCCACATCACAATGGTGGTAGGTGTTAAATGTGTTATATGTTGTTAATGTATTTGTGAATGTTGTTGTTACGCTAATGCGTTTATGATTATTTAATTTGTGGTTGTAACTAATTTGTGGAACTAATCTCCTGCTGACAAGCGACTTGCAGCGGGTAGTAAATTCCAATTGTTTGCAATTTTTATACAAAAAAAATAATACATTTAAAATATCCTTAAATAACTGCCTTAACGCCATTTAAGTAATGTTTATCCCAATCAACCATCAAAATCATAACATTCATACACAGGAAAACGGTGAGATCTTTTTTTCTCCAAACATTTAACTTACTCGTATATGAAGATTTTCAGCTTTCAGCTAAATGGAACACTGCCGCAGATTGCTTTAAAAATTATATATCTGCGGGTAAAGTCTTTTCAACATATATTTGTTTGACTAAAAAAAATGTTTTAGACCACGAGCCGCCACAACCCAATTTTGGAGGCAGGTATGGATACCGCTGCCCTGGAAACCATTTATTTGATAACAAACATTTCCGCCGTAGGTCGCTCCAAGCGGTTCGCCACGTTCGGTGACTTGGTGCCCGGGTTCACGGATGAGGTTTGTCTATGTCTTGGAGACACTTTGTTTTCCCATCAACTGCGTGGCGGGCCGGATCGGAAGAAACTGGTTGAGGTACACCTTTTTTATTTCTCGAGCCGGACTCCCTCGACCCATCACCTTGTACCATAGTAGGAGGAATAGATTCATATGTCTGTCACTCCTGGACACATTGACCCCCGAATTCCTACCCACCCTTTTAGCACCTACCACCACTTTTCCTTCATAGAACTTCCTCTCCTCGCTTTTTCCTTCCTAGAACTTCCTTTCCCTGAAAAGACCCTCCACATAGCATCCCCAAAGATGACACGGGCCCTGAAGGAAAGTGTTTTCCTTAATTGGCATCTTGTGTAAAGCTAATGTAAAAAAACACAGTGGAACTATGACAGCACTAATTTAGAGAAAAAAAATTGCGTGTAATGCAGAAAAAAGAGATGAGATAGAGGAAGGATGGTCATCAAAAATTTACAAAAAAAAACTTTTCCATCTTGAACGGTATTCTCTAACAGCGATAATGAGAGTATCTCCTACTGTGGAAACTAAAAATAAACTATGAATGTAGGGTGTGTATAAAAAAACAGAAATTTGGATTTTTCTTCTACCCTATTTCTTAATCTCACCGGTTTTCCTCTACAGGTAAAAACAAAAACAGGAAATCAGATTGTTTTTTCGACAGCATCGGAAAACAAAGTTTTTCGGATTTTAGTGCCTGAGCAGGCGGTGACTTTTGTTAGGGGTGCGCTATAACTCGGTACCAACACGAGGGCTGAGGGTGTACGGTGGGGAGGAAAGAGGTATAACCTACCCCCTTAAGAACGTCTTGTGGTTGACGGCTGAGTATGTATTGTCAATAGAGAAAACAGAGCTACGATCACAAAGGCAAATAAAAATATTGCTGTAGATTTGTGGACTGATCTTTTATGCACTCAGGACACTAATTATAAATGATACAAACTATAAACTCACGAGTTATTAGATAACAACACAACAGTTCGTTTTTTTTTCATTTAAATCAAATTTAATAAGGTTGTTATGAAGTTCTGCAAGTATTTTAGGATTTATTTTTGTTACAGCTGTTTCGGCTTACAAGGCCATTTTCAAACTGTAGTTAAACCACTTCAAGACGACTGATTTATAAGATTTTAAATGTATATTTTAGAAGGTTTCTAAATTGATTTATTCCCGGTTAAACCAATTTGATGAGACACTAATAAATAAACTACGGTAGATACTATATTATGTGGGAGTCGGAATCTGTTTTCCCCGCACTAAATATTAAGGGTTTTCTTAATTGTTTTATAATGACATTACTGCTATGACTCAGTTGGGTGCGTTGTATTGTTTAGGTTTCGTAAATATACAAGTAGTAGGGAAAAAATAATTTTCCTTACTTTATTAATTGGCGTTACATTGGGGACATTCATTCGAAAATGATTTATTTCCCACTTCTTAGTAAATTTAAAAAAAAAATAATTCTCTTGAAATCAAAAGGACAGCCGTGTTGTTAGATGATATTTATGCGTGAGCTTGTCGTCACATTGCAGCCTACAATTACATTTAAACATATTTTTGTTTCTCTAAATGCTGTTAACATACTGAAATACAATTAGGCCATTCAGACATGTAAACAGTCGATTGACCTTAGAGATTAAAAAAATGCATTCATTCATACATTCATTCAATCAAGAAAACGAAAGTGGGATATTTAATAACATTAATAATAAAAAGTATAAATATTTAATAATATTAATAATAAAAAGTATTAAATTTAATAATGAAGAGTAGTGGAATTGCGATCCTTGAGGAACACCACACGTGACTTGTGAAAGGACTCTAAACTAATAATTTGTACACATTAACTCCTGTATATATATATATAATATAATGTATGTGAGGAGACTGCCGTGGAAACCTGTTCTTTTTAGTTTTTCAGAAGATCAGAAGAGGATTACTGAGTTTATTGAATGTCTTTCAGAAATCAGTATAAACAGCATATAAAGATAAAGTTAATATTCTTTATACAAATAAAATGGTGTCATTTGCGACTCACAATTTTTACCTCGTGAGGGTATTTAAAATATTTCCTGGTTATTATAGACTTAGAGGCCTTATATTTTCTCGGTAGAGAAACTACTAAAATGGCATTTAGACAAAGGCCCTGTATCTTCAACGGTTCCAAGCCAACTCAGAATGAAACCAACTCAGAAACTCCTCAGAAAGGTCATTAAAAGCAATGAAAAAATAATTTTAAAATAGCCAGTGACCCTAACCTAACTTAACATATTTAACCATTTTTGAATATATTTTTATATTCACACAGCATACATATTATTATTCAAGACAATAAAATATACGATAAATGACACAATAAGGGTAGTTGTCAAAGAGTTGCACCCGCGATCTGACATCACATCGCGGGTGCAACCAATTTGAGTCAAAGTTTATTTTAATTCAGCTAACATTATACTCTTAAAAAAGATTTCTTTAAGTTTGCCTTTGATTTCTTCTTTCTTTTATAAAGTTTCAAAACGTTAGTACTTTATTTCTGTGCACAACACAGACGTTTATTTCTTTTTGCATCTCAGGTGCAACAAGCTAACTGTGACTTCTTGTAGTCAATGATGCTTAAAAAATAACAAAAATTACTTACATATTTTGACATATAAATATAAATTAATATTGTCACTACACGTTTAGCAGTAAAATATAACCTCAAACTATCAGTAACAGCTGTTTCGCGCCAGCGTTGCACTGTGTGATTTTGCAGTTTATATATCGATTCTTCGAATGATAATGTTTCCAAGCGCGCCAAAAATTTCAATATGAAGTAAAATCCAAAATTCTTTTTTTATTATTAAATATTGACTTTCTTCTTTGCATTGATATCAAAAAAAGTAACAAATACTGCGATTTAAAAATTAATGTAGAGAATCGTCTATAACGGAATCGCCCCATTATGAAAGCACTAAAACTGGCAAAAATAACGCAAATAATAGTAATTATGTTCAATTATACTAATATAATAGTGAATTCGTCATTATAATGCAAAATATGAAACAAAAACATTATATGAATTGCGCGTAAAAAAACAACATATTGTAATTTTCTTTTTTTAACGGAAATTTTCCCGCGAATAAATGAAACATGGCGGCTGCGCCTGTGCAAATCTACGAAGTTCAATGCAGCCAACAACAACAAAAAACGTCATTATCTTATTAGTAAAGTGGCAGAAATACCGTTTAACGGTCACCAAACAAAAGCACCGTTTAATGGTTGTTAAAGTTTTCAAAACTTAGTTGATTTTAAAAAAATTATCCCCAGTGTAACCAACTCCCCATATCTATTTCATCACTAAGTTTACGTACCCACGGAATTGTTGTGTTGAGGAAATGGGGAGGTATGCTGATTGAATATGATTTAGGATATATGCTGGTGTTCCTTGGAGGATGAAACTCCTAACTCATCAAGATTTACTTAAAACATTCATTCACTGTTCTAAAAGTGTTTATCACTTCATCATGCAGTCACTGATACATTCGCAATAACACAATACATTACGTAAATTTGGAAAACCAGTCGTAAGTACGTTCAATTCCATCAAATTTATTTATTCTTTATATTGATGGCTTTCTGCTATCGGAAGTTGGCCTTCACCATCCAGAAGTCGGGTGCGTTGTGTATCAGTACGATGAACTTCATTAAACTTTTTCAGAACTATCATTTGGGTATTGAAGATAACTTTAAAACTTCAAACCATCGTGTTTAGATCTGAAAGAGCTTAACTGAAACCCATTTTCCCAAGTCCTTACATTGTTATTTTCTACCTTTGTCCTTCTCCTTTCTTGAAAGGCCCTACTTATTTACTACAAGAAGAACACTTCGTACTTGGTACACATACACAATATCGCACCAAAATCGAAAATTACCCACATTAATTCAGTTGAAAAGTCGTCGTGAAATCGTTCACACCTTGCTCTTGAAAATCTCGCTTGAAAGTTTATAAAATACTAATTAATACACAAAAAAGTGACGGTAAATTGTGACCACCGTTGTGCCATCATCGTGGAAGAGCAGCCATCACCAAGATTGGCATACGAACATACAGCATACGAACCCAGCAAGGTAGGGGCTTTCTCCTTTTCAATTGCCATTTCCTGTAATTTGACTTTAAAAAATCAATTGTCTTGTTTCACACAAATATTGATTTACAGTCCACACCCTCTCGTGTCACGATATTGTTCGTTGATAAATCGAATGAAAAACTTTAAAAAATTAAAAATTCTATGAAAAGGTCAGTTTTTTAATTTATTTAATAAATGACCCATTCTGAAAAACTAAAATGGGCTCGTATAAGTGATACATACAATCGAAGCATCCTCAGAGCGTTGAGTGAAAAAATATATAATTCTGTTTTATACCACAATAATTCGATCTCCGGGAGAAATTTCATCCGAAAAACACACATCGCAACATTTCTACATCGGGGAAACCATAACTAACCCCCCGAGCTTATAATATATTTATTTTTACTGTGCTCACGTCGGGCCGCCAAACGCGAAGTGTACTGGGGAGACCCTTTTACGACAGTACCGTGCCACCGACGTCTTACTTTTATATGCGGTCCGTCAGAAGTCTTAGGGCCGGCGGTAAACATACGTTTTTTTTTTCGTTTTCCGGCCTTTTTGGCGGGATAATTCGATACTTTTGTTGGCGTTTTCGCATCCAAATGTATCTGTTTTTGCTGTGAATAAGTAAAGCTAACGTCTCGCCGGGTGGGTGTATGGTTTTTTGTAAGAAATAAAAGAATGGTGAATCTTTCACTGTATAAAAACTGACACGTCCATCACTTTAGATTAATGCATACCGATTTCAAGTAAGTATGTATTTATGAAAAATGTGTTCTAAAATATTGTTTACATGTGAAACACCATGAAAACATTTTGTTACATGGATATGCTAAACAACAATATGCTAACCGGTTGCGGTACAAAATACCTTCGTCAGTTAATTTAAGAATGTACCAGCATGATTATAACTCTGATCTGGTTTAAAATAAGAAAGTTGTGACGGTTTTGAAAACATTTTCATATTACAATGAAATTCCAAAACGAAGAAACTTTATTATCCTTTTAAAAAGATAAAAGTTAAATACTTTCTGCCTTACTAAAAAGGATCGTGAAATTTTTATTCAATTGATAAACGACCGTGGATGTGAAACAATTACTAATTAAAAAAAATGACAAAAAATTGTTCATGGAAAGATACACACATGACTTACACAGAGGGGTTTGTTCTTCTATTGTATATTATGCTTGATTTATTAATAATTTCTGAACGAATTTTGGAATTTTTCCAAAGTATTTTAAATGTCTTGTATATTTCTTATTTTTGAAGATGTCGCCAAAACAAATACTTTTATAGAAACTAGATAAAATTTCTTTTGGATTTTTGGATCTGAAATATACTTTCGTGTTCGAGAATTGCCATATAAAAAAGCTTACCAAAAACTTTCTTAAACAAAATGTAGAGAAATTTAAAAAAAACACAGTCCTTTTATTTGAAGAATTTGGAAGTGTTTTCGTTCATTCAATTAAAAAAATTATAAAAAATTGTAATCATTATTCCATATTTCCAATTGGAGCATATTTTTTGGTTAAAATGTTAAAAATCATCAATTGATTTTTTTAAATATCTAAAAATACAATTTTCTAAACGGCTCGAACTTGCTACGACGTAGGTAATACTACTGGCTGACGACAGCTGTCATCAAGACCCGTGAGTGCCCCGGGAAAAGTTGGCAGATGTGACGTCACAAACGTCCACCGCACGAACCCATACGAACACATAGTTTATACGGAAAATCATAAATTAATGGCATAATATTTTTATTGTTACATAAAGTAAGAATGCCACCGTTTTTTAATGTTACTTTCTTTCGACAATAAAAAAGTTAAAATAACATACCTATCCTATTTCATCAACATTATTGGCCCAAATCTATAGTTTTACAGTTAAAATACATTCAACGGGGCCTATACATATAACCACTGTGGCTGATGGTTTTTCCGTGAATGCCGCACTGAAGTCCCAACTGCTACCAACCGCCTGCAACCGGTGAGACTATGGCATCCCCAATTGGGTTATGTTGTTAGGCTGAAGGTAGTGGGGAAGAGGAAGGTAATGTACAAAACATATTCTGCTGTTTGCAAAGAGTTTCGGTTGCAACAAAACTTTTCTCTCTTTCTGCACAAGTTTTCTTAACGCCTCAGTACACTTTTCTCACGCTCCCAGGGCCCAGATGATAATATTTTCAAGACCTTACCCGCCGCCCAAACAAATTGCCCCGCTTAAAAAGTCGCTCGAAAATGCTTCGCAGTGAATTCTCTCTCTTTACGGCTGGGTGCATTAATACTGCATTAGGCAAGTTTATTCCGAGTGCAACAACTCGCTACATCGCCCCTCTCCCTGCCCCATACCCCCTTGCTTACCCGGAGGAAAACCATTACCTAAATGCATACGATGCACTTTAAAATGATCGTGCATGTTTATGTATGCGGCCCAAACGTGGAATTTTAAAAGCGAGTAAACATTCGAGTTTATTTGTTGCACGAGGAGCCTTTTCAAAACGTTTAAGAGTCAAGTTTCAATTCCATCGATACGTGGTGGTTGCATTTTTATGGACGTGATCAGGTGAGTGCAGGTGTCTAAGTGCAGTCTGCTAGTTACAGCTTACAGTTGCAGTTAGCTTGGCAGTTACAGTTACTGTATATATTGTGATTACCCGTGCAAACAAAGTTTTTGGTTTGATACGTCCTCTTTCTGCCGTCCGTCTGTACGGACTTGCATGTGTTTGAAAATTTGAACGAAGTTGAGACAAAACATAAGAAAGGAGCATAGAAAAGATCTTAAAATTCTGGACCTAGACCCTGAATCCAGAGTCTCAAGATTGAATCCTGAAAAAGTGTTTATGAAAAGCGTTTTCAAGGATACGTTCGAAGTTTAATTTTTTATTGTTTTTTTCATTCCATAGTGGAAGAATCATTCAGTACAGTACTAGAGTTTTGTTCCTTGCACCCAACGACGTGATTACAACCACAACCTAAAAAGCCTCCACACAGCATCCCTAAAGATGAAATACGCCCTTAAGGCAATTTTTTTCTTGAGGCCCTCCTGTGTGGAGCTAATGTATAAAAAACCAAAGCGTCAACAAAAATCACATCATCCACAAAATCACTGATCAACCACAACAACAACCACTACAATGAACACAAAAACAGACATAGCAATAACAACCGCGACAACCCCTACAACAACTCCACCACAACAAATACAACAACAACCGCCAAAACAGCCATCACAACAAACAACACGACATAAAACACAACCATTGGAGGTTGTTTTCCTATAAAAAAAACAACATCTTAGAGATGTTTCGTTTATGCTTTTTATTATTTTTTTTTAATTTTCAGTAAGTATAACATTATTTTTGTTTTTACCCTTTAACCTTTTCTAAAAATTATTTTTATAGATATTGTGCATTTTCCTCATTTTTCTATTTGTAAAATAAGTTTTGTTAAACAAAAATAAAAATAAAATATTTAAAGAACTCGGCAAAACACAAATTTTTGAAATGGATAATTTTAATGAGATTTTATCTATTCATTTATTGTATAGCCCTAATGAAAGTTTACCAAAAGTTACCACGTTACCAGGTTCTTCCAAACTCCAAATTGTAATTCTCCGTCCACCCCCTCATTCATCAACCTCGCCAGATCCTCCAAATGAGTGAACCTTGGTCAAACTATTAAGAAGTACTTTATCGGGACTTAGCCTTTTTATAAATATTTTGTGTAATTAATAAAAAATAATAAAAGTATCTACACCACCGCTAAACATGCCCGAACAGTCTATCTAACAGGTATCAATATATATTTTTTTAAATACGTATTTTTCCCCAAAATCAAAGAGAATTAGTAATTTTGTAAAAATGTCTCAGTGCAACGGTTGTACTCGTGCATTAGAGAGAGTAAAGGTTATTCGCAACAAGTAAACCTCAAATGTGCCACAGAAAAACGGAATTTATATTTGAAGGTTTTTTTTTTAAATTAGTCCCATACGAATTTGAACCATTAGGGTGATTCAGAAGGGGGCGATTTAGACAAAAATATTCCGTCTTCTAACGTTGAAACGGAAACATCTCTTTTACGTCATACGCCGATGTTCAACCGTTCACATAAATTTGGTTTAAAATGTTGATTTTATATTGAAAAACATTGAATTCTAATTTTTTTTTGTTCCAAAGGTAGGTATAAAATAATATGGGTGAATATACAAAAGTTGGTCAACTTTTGGCCCTATTTTGTAAATATAGTTTTTAATTATTTATACATATATCTTTTGGTATGAGTACATAGTTTATCCCAAAATATACTATTTTTTTTAATATTATCACAATTACAATTGCAAGGTGCAATTTAAGACAACGGACTGATGACAGAGTACTGGTGAATAAGATATTGATTTTAGGTTTTACTTAAAATTTATATTTTTATCTTATTTTATTTATTAAAATGATATATATACTCACATGTAATCATGCATAAATTAAAACAAAACATAGGTAATAGACGAAATAAAGACTCGCCAGAGTACTGAAAATTTTACGGGATCAGCTTACACACCCGCGGTAACAGCGACGCGACGCGACGCGACGCCTCGACGACGGCCTCGTAATAGATGTCGTCAATATGGCAATATGTGCATCTAACTTCACTACCAACATTCAAAACTACCAACGATTTGATCACAGTTCGGCATATTTTGCGAGAATTTCAAATTTAAATTTGACACAAAAAAGGACTGTTGTGTAAAATAATTGTCAAAGTTTGTTACTTTTTTTATAATAGATTTTTAGATTCTGAAATCTTTGAAAAATGTTATTAAATATATTACAGACTATATTGTAAAAGAAATAAGATTAACAATTAATACGGAATATTTTATTAAACATCTATATCATTAAGTGTTTTTATGGTAGTGAAATACCATGGAACTGATGTTTTGAGGATTTAATGAGTTATTTTACAAATTCGCTTTTGGAATATGTAATTTAAATTGAGTTGACACATAAAGAGGAGTTAGGAATCTCATAATATATTATCACATAACAAAATGCATAAAAAATGTCATCTTTATTGACTACTTAGCGAGTTGGACAACTTTTGTAAGTATATTCACCCATATAAATATATTATATTTAATACATTAACAGCCTTACTAACAAACATAACGATTCCCAAAAAACTAATAGCAAACACATTCCAACAAACTAAGAACTACAGAACACCATTCTATCGTCTTCGAATTTGTTTGTATAAAACATCAACGGTTATGTAATCCAGAAAAAAAAAGAAATATCTTTTAAATTTTTATAATTTTATGTGTGTGATAAATGTCACACATTTCATAATTTTCGAAACTTCGGAAAGTTATTTTTTGTGTGCTAGCGAGTGTTAAAAATTTTCAACTTTTGAAAACAAATAACACGAAAGAATCATTCATCTTTTCACTCTTCTTGAAGAAAAATATTGTCCTTGTTTAGAATTTCTTTAATTAATAAATTTTCCGGAAATACGTATGCAAAGCGTAAATTCAGAGCCATTGAGATTTTTCAAATTATTTTTTCTTCAAATTATTGAGCGCACCTGAATGATAAATAAATATGTTTTATATCATAGAAGAAGAAGATAATAATAATAATATAAGCAAAAATATGAAAGAGAACAAACACACAGAAAAACAGAAAAAGATAATTGTCGCAACTGGGATTCGAACCCAGAACCTCCGTCTATCCGGATGTGCGTTTACCAATTCCGCCATTGCGCCCTACTGTCAAACCGTCATAAAAGCCAATTTCATATTTCAAATTTGAGAATTGACAAATATTATCTTCAACTAATTAATTTTCCATATCATAGGCAACTACTTATTGGAAACAATCAATCTAAAAATTGGTTTGTAACCTGGATGGCGTCACGGATAAATATATCCGATTTTATTAATATGGAACTATTGACTTTTTATAAAAGTCTAAATGAATATTCAATTTTTATAAGAAAAACTCTCTTTTTATAACTTTTGAAGGTTATTCCCATCAATGTAAATATGTTTTAAAATAAAAAGTAATGTATTTAAGAGAATCATAAAATCTATTAATAATTAAATTTTATCAAGCTTGTAATATTATATTATAAGATCTGAGAGACCACTTAAAATGAGTACGTTCTTACTAAGTGTCCAGTGTTGTTTAGTCTCTAGATTGGTATAGGGTTCCCACCGACCCCTGATCGTCTCTCAGACATGCAGCGGTTATGTTATTCAGTTCAATGCAACTCTGAATGTCTGGATGTTTATGACTTTCTTGGGGCAGACGGAGAACATAAAATACGTGTTTCAAATGGTAAAAGATCTGAAATAATAAAGTTTTCAATTTGTACTTTTAACGGTGGTCTCAAAACGTCTATTTTATTGTAATTTGATATAATTATGTTCGCTTTTTGCTAAACGCGTTTAGGTATCGGTTAAAATCTATAACAACAATACAGAGGGAGTACACGCATTATTTTTAACCTAATAAAATCATCTAAAGCAGTCATAAAAAGTATTAAATTCAAAGTGTTTCACGGAATTATATTAGAGATAGGTAACTTATATTTGTACATTTTACTTTTTATTGTTTTATTTCTCTCTTTAAATTTTTATTTTTACTTTTACCTAATAATTTATAGTTTGTACTTTAATACTTTATATTTTATACTTTACACTTTATAATTTACTTTTATACATTATAGCTTTTACTTATTACCTTACTTTTTACCTTTTTTCTTAAATTTTACTAACTTTTATACTCTTATTCTTCATGTTGTTGTACTATTTATAAGTATGTCAATTATGTTAATGGCACGTGTTGTGCCGTATATGTGTAAATAAATAAATACTATCATCTTTGGAATAAAATCCATGATAAATATAATATTGTATAGAAAATGGTTCGGCGCTTGGCTGAACCCCTGTTGTGTATTCTAGTAGCTAATCATTATGTGGTAAAGTAGATACCTAACCCAGTTTTTGATGTCTCGTTGTTGTGTGGTGTCATAGACATAATGAATATTAGTAAATCAGAATATAAAGGTGAGGGGTAGACAACAACTACAGCGGGGCGCAGAGCGGGAAGATGACTTTGGAGATACGTGATTCGTCGATAACTCAATATGACAGTACATAGGCATCTCGCAGTATAATATCACTATTTAGTTCTTAAAAGTAAACTCTGCTCTTGAATGAATAGACCTTTTACATGGGAGCGCGAATTGCTCGCCGCGTAATGAACAAATTTGCGAAGTCTATGTACGACAAAGTAAAGTTCGCTTATTTTTAGACTCCAATATTTTGTTGCCGTATTTAGTTAGGACACTTTTACAAATGTTGCATAATTTACTTACCGGTAAACATCGACGAGCGCACGCCACAAATCTCGAGTGATAGTATAAATTTACACGTTTTCAAAATACAACCCTTGTTTTTTGCGGTGTTATTTCGTAAAATGCACCGATGAGCGCTCGACGCTGGCTCGCAGAAAAATGATGACGTCACATTTTTTAGATTCACGCGAAGCCATACTCAATTCCAGCTGGTTCCAAGGAACCGGTATGGGGAGGGGGAAATTATATGCTTTTATCAATTAGGGCAAGTCTACTAATATTCATATGTCTATGTGTGGTGTTTATTTTTTGATTGTGTATGTTTCGTTCTCTATCATTTCATAAATAAATGTATGCTTTTTTAACTGAAGCAACCAATGAACTAGGGGTGTCTTAGATCCCCGGGACCGTTCGTGGATTATATTCAATATAGAGTCAAAGAATAGAGCAAGTCATGTGTAACGTAAAATTGTGAATATATTGTCGAATACTTATTTGAAACGGAATGCCTTTTTTTAATTTGAGACCTTAAGAAATTAAACAGTAATCTTGCTATCTAGTTATCGGCTTGATAATTTTTGTCTCTAATTCAACTTTTGCATCCAATCC
The DNA here is from genome assembly GCA_929108145.2 of Limnephilus rhombicus. Classification (NCBI taxonomy): domain Eukaryota; kingdom Metazoa; phylum Arthropoda; class Insecta; order Trichoptera; family Limnephilidae; genus Limnephilus; species Limnephilus rhombicus. The sequence continues at coordinate 4,819,903 of OV815296.1, forward strand.
TAGCAAACACTTCCTTGCAAATAAAATAGTGGAAGCATGGAACAAACTTCCACAACATATCATCGATGCTACTAGTATAAACCATTTTAAAGCTTCACTGGATTCTTATTTGGATTTAATTTTTTAATTTATTTATTTATTTAGCGCCGAGAGGGTTGTTACATGTTAGTTCAATTTTAACATGACAGATAATTTTTAAACTTAAGAAAGAAATAATAAAAATAAAATTACATTAGATAAAAAATACACACAAGTCATAAAAATACAAGAAACAAAAACAAAAAAATTAAGCGATTAGATAGGTGTACAAAAATGCAAAATGTGTTTAGGAACTGTGACGGTGTAGATATTATAGATGATCCACAAAACTCGATAAGTTGATATTAAATATGTCAACATAACCAAGTATTGATTTCCCATAGTGTGAAATCGTTGTATCGGAGAGTGGACAATGTAGTTACGCTAATGAATGCTGCAGTAGAATAGTGTACTTTGTTACTGTGGGTTCTGTGGTGAGTTTATGAGTTCCAGGAGTTCGCAACAGTCGAATTTAGAGTTTAGTATTTTGAATACAAGGTTAAATCTATTTATTGTTTATTTATTGTTTATTTTATGTCTTTTTTAGTTTTTTTTTTTAATGTGTGAAGATTAAAGAAAGGATTATACTAAAATTATGATATTTTGCAACAGAGTATTTTTATTTTATAAATAATTTTTTTTGGTATATTGCAGCTTTTTTTCAATGTCTAGGGTCTAGGAAGTTGGCTTTGTTCCATTTGGCAAGTAATCTGGAAAATTTGAAGCAGATGGTAAAAAAACCACGTAGATGTTAAATAACAAAAAAATATTGTCAAAAAGGGATCGAAATGAAAATCTAGTCTCTTTCAACGGAAGCAATCTTCCCAACATGCCCTTCATTGATATGCTTGGTGTAGCCCTAAGTGCCATCGAAGCCAGAGTAAAGTTAGCCTCCCAAAAACTGGGCGTACTGTACAGAGCCCGCAAATACTTTAATAGTACACAACTGCTAACCCTGTGCAAATCACAAGTGCGCCCCACGGTTAAATTTGGCAGCCACCTCTGATCTGGAGATACTCCGAGGAACTAGCATCATTGATCCCTTCGGCACCGGTGCATAGTCAGGAAACACGTCAAACGCGTGCCCAACATTTGTACACGGTTGACATTTGTCACATGAGAACGGGTCGTTTCTTCGACTCGTTCTTGTGTTCAACAGCTCGGCTGTGGAATGATTTGCCGGCCTCTGTGTTTCCTCCTTCCTACAACATGGGTCTCCTCAAAAAGAAGAAATACTTAAAAGTAAAGAGAAAAAAAAGATCATATTTTAAAGAAAAGTAGAAATAAAAATGAAAATTCTCATTTTGAAATACAAAAATTAATAATAAAGATTAAATGTTAAGAACTCAAGTGTTCTATATAAATTAAAACCTATAAGTATATAAATCAAAATTAAAACATACATAAAATTTTGTGAAAAACTAAGAGAAAAAAAAATTACAACATTTTAAAGAAAAATAGAAATAAAAATGGAAATTAAAATTTTGCAATGCAAAATTTAATAATTAAAGTGTAACTCATGAATTCTTTAAAGTACGTTCGTCCCGTTTCAAAAATCCAATGTTGTACACGTGTTATAAAAAGAGAATTAGAATTACTTGACTTTACGTCAGTACTCATAGCATTATATATTTTAGGAGCGATGAACCAGAATTGTCGTTGAGCGAATGAGGTGTTAGTTTTTGGGACCACGCAACCCAGGTTTGATGAAAAACGGGTGTGTGCTTGATGTTGTGGAACGATTAGTAGATTATTTTTTCGTAAATAAAAAATGCTTGTTTTAGTAAATAGCTGTCAAATATCTAAGACCCTGATCCTGAGACCTTGCAAAGAGTTCATTTGAGGGATGGGTAGGTTGAAATTTAAATATAATTCTCAGAATTAGTTTTTGAACTAAAATAATTGGTCTAATAATGGATTCAGCACAACCACCCCATCCCACTATACCGTATGTTGCTATGGATTGGAAAAGGGCAAAGAAAACGCTTCTTAGAGTCTGTAAATCTAAGATAGACCTAAGGGAACAGAAAATATGGCAGAGTTTACGAAGTTTTTTTACTGTGTCACCGATGTGAGCTTCCCAACGTAGTTGGTTGTCTATGATTATTCCCAAATATTTAACTACTTTTGATGATTTGAGGGTCGAACGTTCTTATGTTTTTTCGATATGTTCTTCCCTTACTTATAATTTCTTGTAGTTTTCCAAAATATAAATAATTATATTTTATAATGGATTCACTTAATCTGACAGAGGCCCTGAGGAAAATAACTCTCATCAGAGCCTCTGTCACATTTAGAGATGCTGTGAAGAAATTCTGGGAAGGGAAAGTTATAAGAGGTGGATAGAAGCTTTAAGAAAATAGATGAAGGGGTGGATGGAATCTGAAGGTCAATGTGTCCAGGAGTCAGGGACGTATGATTCCGTTCCTCCCACCACGCTGCAAGGCGATGCTCCAAGAGAGTTCTGCTGGAGAGGTCAAAAGGTCTCTCCCGATCCGGCTTGCCATACGGTTGGTAGGCAGACACATCCGCCGCCAAGACCCCGTCAAACCTCATCCCATAAAAACAAGCGCCATTGCTAAGTCACCAAACTTAACGAAACTAACGAACTTCCAACCGTATCATAGATTCCCATGAAAAATCAACTCGTCAAATTTCGCAGTATGTGCGTACACTGAGAAAATTCTTGAATTCCATCTCAAATTGTGATCGCAAACCGCCCCGCGAATTGTCCCATACCCCGAGAGCAGTGGCGTCCCCCCTATCGACAAAAGGGGAGAGTGGGAAGGAACCGGAGTGAGGATCGGGTGCCGCGCGCTCCCTCCACATAAAGTAAGTGTTTTAAACTGCCCCCAAGGGACGGCCGCCCTGGGGGGGAGATATATACCCCTATTCATGTATTTAATGGAGGAAAAAGGAGTAAATATGACGCGAAATGGCCACCCTAATTGGCGAGAAAATAACGAAAACCGCCGTCTTTCAAATACTACTTTGAAAAATATACAAATTAATATTGCTTTAAGTGGTTTGGGAACTTTTTTATGAGCTTGGTGTCACAGCCATTTGATTCTAGCATAGTTGGTACTCAGCAGATGCAATCCTTGCGTACACTATGTTTTAATGGAGGTAAATGGGGAATAAATATGATGACTTATTGCTGCTGCGAGAGAATGACATGACGGCCGTATTTCAAGATTACTACTTGAAAAAATGTACATGTCATCATCAATCATCATCAAAAATACAAATTTTGTGTGTCTGTCTGTCTGTAACTCGGGTTCAATGAACTCCGGAACTCGGAATTGCTTTGAATTGAGGAAATGTAACTAATTGTGAGAAAAAATCTCACAAACGTTAAAGTAGGTACCTACTTTTTTTTACTTCAACTCCACACAGAAGGCCCCGAGGAAAATAATAATTCCAACTATGCACCGGTGCAGTGATTTTGTGAAGGGTTCAATGACGCAGTTCCTCGGAGCATTTTCCATTAACATACCGGTAGAACAAGAACGGCACTCCCACCTGAAACATGTGCTCTAAAGATTGCAACCCGTTTGAAAAAATACGGAATCTGTCAAACGGACCTAGAAAATAAAATTGAAATTATATTCCGTGAATTTTAAAAAAAATTTATTAAGTTATTGTAAAGTATTTTTGCGCGTGTTGAGAACTTTGTGATAGTCCCAACTACTTGAAGTCAGAGAGACCATGGCATCTTCAGTTGGGGAAGGTAAGCTGGAAGGCTGAAGGTTTAGAGTAGGGGTGGGGAACATTTTTGCCGTCGAGGGCCATTTGGATGTTTGTAGTATCACATAGATTTACAATCACCGGGGGGGGGGGAGGTAGAAACCCTCATTTTTTTAACACTTTTTATTTCACATGTGACGAGTATTATTCCAATAAAAACTCATGGGCCTAAAATATTAAACTACAAATTTATGAATGCTCTCCGAAAGCGAGAATGTTATCCCTTGAATTGCGTCAGCAGACTAACTAACTAACTAACCATCACGCCGTTTCCCCGCAGGGGTAGGCAGAGAGGACGGACCGCCAAACAACTCGGTCTTAGCACACACTCTTTGCATCACTCACATTCATACATCGTCTCATACATACTCTTATATTATTCCGACTTTTGACATGGCCCGTCTCAAGTATCTGATTCACTTGATCGTGCCATGTCTTCCTCGGGCGTCCCCGACTTCTTCTACCATTCACATTTGCATCATATATTCTTTTTACACTACTTTCTTCGCTCATTCGCTCTACGTGCCCAAACCATCTGAGGGTCCCTTTCTTAATTTTGCTCATTATACTTACATCAGCCTTACATTCTTTGCGGATATCCACATTTCTAACACGATCATACATGGTTTTACCACATATACGTCTCAGGGATCTCATTTCAACAGCATTCAGTTTACTACCATCCTTCCTCTGCCAGTTCCATGCCTCACTGCCATACATCAGGGTAGGTACCATTACTCCATTGTGGACTGCTAGCTTCGCTTTTTTTGACAGTTTTTTATTAGCGCCAACGGCATTCATTCCTCCATTAATTAGGTTAGTCAGCAGACGATTTCAAATTTTTACATTGTGTTAAACACAGGGCAGGTTTTAACTTCAGATTGATTGTTAGCAAGAGTCCAGAATAGTTAAATAATAGTTGCACATGGAACCGTCAATGTCTTAGAATTTTGCCCGCATATGGTGTGCAACTCAAATATAAATCACTTGATACACGAGAATGGCTTGCTTCAATGGATCTGCAACTTGTTATTTAATTTATCGTTATATTCTTAACACAAATCTGGTTGAAATTAAATCTGTATGCGGGGAATTAAAACTACACCCAGAACACGAAAATGATTTTTTTTTATTCCGGCAGAACATACATAGTCTTCAACTAGAATTTAATGACTGCACTCCGAATAAAATAATGGTTTCCTTTAAAATGTGTCGGCAGATGAATATACAACTGGAATATGAAACTGGTTTTAACTTAAGAGTGATCTGCAAGCGAGTCCCCATCTTTAAATGATACTACAACCGGAACACGAAAATGGTTTTACTCCGATTTTTGCACTTGGAACAAAGGGTTGGTTTTCTTCAAAATGCGTCAGCATATGCATCCGCAACTGGAATTTGTAATATGAGCCCAAGAGTAGTTTTAACTTGGGAACGGATCTGCTTAGGAGTCCAGCAGTACACCAGCTGAAATTATATAATATTCAGAACACGTGAATGTTTTCCTGCATTTACATTAAAAAAAATTGACAATAACATTTTTGTAGTTTTATATTTATTTAACTATTTACAATAATTTATGTGGAATGATTTTATTTTTATTTTACTATCTTTTATGGCAGAAGCGTGGCAATATAATATAGAAAGCACTTTTTTTTTCTTTCTGATTAGAGTTGTCATCAATACTGATTTTTTTAAATAAATAATGCTCTAATAGGTATTTTTCATTATAATTGATTTCTATATTGATGATGTTGGATAAACTGATTTCTAGTATAATAGATCCATGCGTAAGTACAGACGTATCAGTTATAACTTTTTCTGTGTTTTGAAATAATAACTTCAAAATGTATCTGAAACACCGTGACAGAAAACCGTTCTTGCTTTCTGAGGGTAATTTTTTGTGGGGTTTCTAGCAGGCTGCACCAAAAGTGCTCGCGGGCCGCACTAAGAAGCTTCGCGGGCCGCTGGTTCCCCACCCCTGGCTTAGAAGATCGGAAGGAGGTGGGGAAAGGAAGGTTGGCATGCACCTGAATTCAGCGGCTGCTTTTGAAAACTTTAGAAGTTATACTGAAACACCCGTTTTTTAGAAAAACTGCCTCCAACATCCAATGCAATAAGGCGAGGGACATCATAAAAACTTTTGTGTAACGTTTTTTTAATTATTTTTTTTCAAAAAAATTAAAAAGATAAATTTAATTATTTTTTACCTGTCTAGTACACCACTACACAGGCAAGGGTCTCTTTAAATTTATTTACTAACTACCTACACTAATGTTGATTTTTAATACAGTTTTTTTTAAAGTAATTTCACCCTACCGTTTCAACTCGGCCGCTTTTCATCAGACTTCCAAATTTGAATTCAAATGATTAACCAATAAAGAATATTTAGTAGGTAACACTCCTTTATTAAAACAGTTCTGGCATCGTTAAATACTCCGCCTAACATAAAGATGTTAGTTTGTGTGATTGTTTCCTCACAGAATACTGATGGGATCGTAAAATCGTTTTTCAACTTGACTCTTTCACTCCCTTCTTACGAGATATAAAAGCGATGTTTTATCATGATTTTGTCGAAGTTTTTTTTATCGAAACTGGTTGGGGTAAAACTTTCTTATTGGTTGGCCATCAATTTGGGGATCAACACAAAATGTGTCTGCAGTTCTATGTACGTTAATTAACTTGTCAATATCTTAACCTTTTTAAATATGAATAATTTTATTACTTTGTCACCGGTTTTACATTATTTGTTACATTCAAATACATCCACTTGAATTTTTTTTCCTACATTGAATGAATGTATGAATCAGGTGGAATCTTGGAAGAGGAAATTTACCTACTTTCCGACTTCCGATCGAGCTGAAACTTGACAGACAGACTCAATGTCGATGATAATGCATTCTATCAATTTTTGGTGGCTATCCCTCACACACATGTACATATGCGCATTTCTCTCAAATTTCAAAATTCGATGTCGTTCGACCCATTATTGCATGAAGTTTTATGTGACATTTTTTCGAAAAATTATTTAAAAATATATATAAATATATATATATATATATATATATATATGTTGAATAATTTGTTAAATATGTCCCCTTCAAAAATTTGGATGCCGTGCGTAGCATTCATATTTATTTAAAAATATATTTTTTGTTTATTTTATTGATATTTTAATTAACATCATATTAATTAACAAAAAATTGTATTAATTAACAAAAAATACTAAATGCGCCCTACGATTGAATTTGGCAGCCACCTCGGGTCTGAAAAAAGCCCCTAAATTCCTAAAAAAAAATCTCGAACCTGCAGAAACAGGAGGGCCTTGTGATAGATTCTCCTATCTTAACAAACGGATTGCCTCTTTACAGCACAGGCGTAGTGTGGGAATGCTGTCGTTATTCTACCGGTATTTCAATGGAAGATGCTCCGAGGAACTAGCGTCATCGATTCCTTCGGCACCGGTGCACAGTCGGAAAACACGCCAAACGCGTGCCCAACATTTGTACACGGTTGACATTTGTCACATGAGAACGGGTCGTTTCTACACATGAGTTCAACAGCTATGCTGTAGAACGAACCGAACACGGGTCTCTTCAAGACCCAGGTTCATTCCTTCCACAAAAAAACCCTCCACACAGCTTCCCGAAAGATGACATCGGCCCCAAATAAAATTATTTTCCTCGGGGCCTTCTGTGTGGAACAAAAAAACTAAAAACTAAAACTATATGTTTTTTTAGAACCTCATTAGAAGAAAGCAGAGTGCAATTCACACGCGGTAGAAGTAAAATCTTCAGAAAAATAAAGTAGACAAGAGTGGGGAGGCTACGAAACACCGCACAAAGAGGATTATACTATATCAATCTCTCGCAGGCTAAATCCAATGGATATGTGTTTGCCTATTTTTAATATCGCTATTTTTCGTTTCATCGAGTTTCAAATCACGACGGTGCTAAAGAAGTTTTCACTTCAAAGAGTATTAATGTTAAAAACTTTTTAAAAATTGAAGAGATGTGAATACCCTCCTAAAATATTTTTGAAAATATCTGTTTTAACAATATTGCACAATATATACCCTTACCCGAAAGGGTTGAGCAATAAGTCTCGGTGTTTATTCTGATTTTATTCTCTATTAACAGATGTCGCCCAAATGCATGGCGGGATTGCAATTAACACATTCGAAACACGTACGAAGTTATGGCGTCGGAAAACAATCGTCCCGCCTTTCGCCAGATGATGATGGTGGTTTTATTCAGCAAATTATTTTTTAAATTTATTTGTCGACTTCTTTACTTGCTTTGTGGAAGTGGAATGCGTTAGATTGGAGTACTGTAGGGCATCGAACTACTGAATCTAAACATTACAAACATTAGAAAAATTACATAAAAAATCTTTTTATTTTAACTTTCTATCTAACTGATACATTTTCTAAATCTGTATTTTTGAAGAATTTAAATCTTATATATAAAAATCTCCTGTCACGGTGTTTGTGGTCGCACTCCTCCGAAACGGCATGACCGATTTATATGAAATTTTTTATGTGGATTTGGTAGGTATGAGAATAGGTTTTAAGGTATATTTCATACCGCTAGGTGATTAGGGTGTCCCTATCCAGAAAAAAAACAGTTTTTTTAACAGTTTTTTTTGTATTTTTATTTTATTTGGCATCAAAAAATACTTATAACCCCAAATTTTAACCCACCTAACCCCACCCTCCCATTTTTTAATCGCGATTTTAGTATTTTCGTATGAACAAATTTAACCGTCTTACGTATTTCAAACAGAACGAAATTATTTATGTTGTTGAATGACAGATGGAGCTACGTCCGCCTCATCGAACTTTCATCCACACATGCGCAAGACGTTCACGAGAAGCGTCGCGTCATTTTGATAATTCATTCGGCATCATGTTCGCGCGTGGGTAAACCGTTGAGCTTTTTAGTATTGGCTAAAGACGGACTGACAAATAATATCGTACACTCACTTGCTTTTCGAAATTCATATTGATTTTCTTTATTTCATTTTCCTACTTTAGTTGGTGTTTTTTTTTGTTTTTATCGGCGGTCATTGTCTACAGCGCTCCATTCCTCTTTCTGTCATAGACCCCATCCCCACACACTTACAATACATTCGTTATTTTTAATTTAACAACCAAAATATTCACTAGAAATAATTTATATGGCAGAACAACGTTTGTCGGGTCAGCTAGTATATCATAAATGTTCGATGTTCGCAGGTACGGGTACCGACTGTGAACCATTTATTGGATAACGAACACCTAGTAGTTCTATACGTTTGGTGACTTAGCAGGAGCATCCGGGTTCATGGTGATGTTTTGTCTAGGTCTTGACGGTGGATGTGCCTTCTGCGTGGATCTGAAAGAATATTGATAGAAACTGGTTGAGGGAGGCCTTTTGACTTGTCCAGTTGGACTCTCTCTAGACTCTAGTAGACCTATCGCCTTGCATCGCAGGAGGGATGTATTCTTACGTCTATCACTCTTGGACATAACAAATGCTTTTAACAAGGCTAGCTCATCGAGGGGACAGAGCGGTGATTGGCTAAAAAATCGTGACGTAGCTTGCAGTCCATGTTCTACTGGGAGATTTGAATTAACTGCAATACAAGGGGCAGTGTTTTACTTCAAGCTACGTCACGCGTTAGAAATTTCGAAAGCGGCCCGACGAGTTTTTTTTTTTTTAAGTTTGAGCTTACCTTGTTAAAAACATTTTCTATGAACCCTGCGTTCACACAATAAAAAAATGAAGTGTGCTTTTAATTCTCAAAAAATAACCTAAAAATAAACTGACATTTCGAACGGATTGCTTGCATCTCTTAAGACGTTCATTTCTTTGATGCGTTTACCACCACATGTATTAGACATTTACGTTATAAAAAAGCTGTTATATTTATGTTATCAGTCACTTTCAAGAAATACTTACTCTGATAAATAGCCCATGAAATTGAACATTATAGCCGTATATCTGGGTATATCCCAAATTTTGACGGCACGAAAATTAAATTTACAACGCGCAATTATTGTACAATTTCTTCACTAAAACACAATCAGCCTTACTAAAAAAGAAACCACAGCACGGCCGATAACCTGTGTTGCAGCAGCAACATGAATAAAACCAAAATACACTAAAACACGATAATTTTCAATCTGGCAACAATGCAATTTTTCATACTGTACACTGTACATAATTTAATTGTTAGTTTTCCTACAGAACCGCTAGATGGCGGCGCATTCGTCATTCGCGTTGAAACCGCCAAAAAAAAAGTCACTCCGCGGGTGTGTGTGAAATATTATACAAATCTGATCGTAATATCTATTAATATGACTAATTCACTATTACATTCGCATAATTGATATATTTACCGTGTTTTTGTGGTTTTTAATAAGTTTTGGTCAAGTTATAATAACCATAATCATACTTTGAAAATTGAAATGTCAATAAGTATTTTATGTAAAACATGAAAATTCAAATTTACATTTAAAGGATTTTATTTTATGTGAATTTCATGAAAGTGTTGCTTTTTTAAAATATTAATATCTAATACATGTGTTCCTAAACGTATCAATGAAATTAACGTCTTTAGAGTTGCAAGAAATCTGTTATAAAAGTCGGTATTATTTTTTTAGGTTAGTTTTTTAGCAATAAAAAAACTTTGAAATTTTTTATCATTTTTTATTGCATGCACGAGGAAAAAGTGAGGTGACAGTTTCGTTCCAAATTCATTATATAGAAAGGTCCGTATTTTTTTAATTTTGTTTTTTTTATAAATTTCTGTACACTTTGATCAAATATGTTTTGGTAAAAAAAATCCATTTTTTTCGCGTTTGAATCTTAATATATGGCAGTTTTTAAAAACTAAAGTGTATTTCAATTACACAAATCTAAAAGGTAATTTTATCTAGTTTTCATAAATGGTATTTGTTTTTACGACACCTTCAAAAATAAGAAATATATAGAACATTCAAAATACTTTGAAAAAATTTCAAATTTTGTTCATATATCATTACTAAAACAGAGATAAACTACCCTCTCAGGCCGTGTAAACCAAGTGTATTTTTTTCCATGAACAATTTTTTAGTTAGTAATGTTTTCACATCCGCGGCCGTTTGTCAATTGAATAAAATTTTCACTGGGTTTTTTAGTAAGGCTGAATAAGTTTTAAATACATTAACAAAATCACCATTAATTATGAAATAAAAACATGAATCACGAATTAATTTGGTTACAAATCTTTAACCATGCTTTAACCCCATCGCCATCTTAATATTCACACCGGCGCATGCGCAAACACTCTGGGTTGCTAGTTTGAAAAAAAAACATATTTTTTATTGGTAACAGACGAAAATTTTTTTTTTGCACGGTGATTGATTATTTTTAGTATGGATGTTAATATTTAAAACCAATAAAAAAATAAAAATTCTTCTTGCGTACCCAACATATATACACGGTTGACATTTGTCTCATGAGAACGGGTCGCTTCTTCGAATCGTTCTTGTGCTTAACAGCTCGGCTGTGGAACGATTTGCCGCCCTTTGTGTTCCACCTTCCTACAACATGGGTCTCTTCAAGACCAATGTTCATTCCTTCCTCTCCTCAAAAAGACCCTCCACACAGCATTTCGGATGACATGGCCCTGAGGGAAACTATTTTCCTCAGGGCCTCCTGTCTGGAGAAATTGTAAAAAAAAAAATATATATATATATATAAACATATATACAAGTATTTACTTGTGGCGTCATTATTGATTTAATGAAAACAAACAACTTTGTAAGCACCACTATATTTATAAGTATATATTATTTAACATTTCTGAATTTGAAGTGTAAACAACTAATCACCTGAATTTTTACACCTAGAACAAATTATTACACCTTTATCTGATTTGCTTCACCTTCGCATTACACCCTAAGAAATAAAATCAGCATTCCTAAAAACACATGTTTAACACACAATGAAGGTGGAACAACTGTCAAATCAAGTATATATATAATATCATATAATTCACTGCAGGTACCCTGCTGCCACCTGGCGACGACTTTGCTAACGAATTCGAACCGATTTGGTGCTATTTATTGGGATCTTAATTAAATCGTAAATACATCCTGGAACGTCACCCTTAATCTGCCATTTAAATCTAACGCAAAGGGGTTAAAATGTTAGGTAAACTTATTACATTTATAATGAACTAGTAGCTAGTACCCCAGTTAGTATTCGCTCCAGTTTTTAGAGGAACGGCTGCTCGTCCTATTTCATATAAAATTTAATTTTATATTTGGCTAAAATACTCGATATTGAAAAAAGGGTGAATGCAGGTAACTCTATTGATGGAGGACTGAACGCCGTTGGCACCAACAAAAAACTGTCCAAAGACGCGAAACTAGCCTTCCATAATTGAGTACTGGTACCTACGCTGATGTATGGCAGTGAGGCATGGAACTGGCAGAGGAAGGATAAAATCAGACCGAACGCTGTAAAAATGAGATCCCTGAGGCGTATGTGTGGTTAAACCATGTATGATCGTATGAGAAATGTGGAAATCCGCAAAGAATGCAAGGCTGATGTGCGCGTAATGAGTAAGATCAAGAAAGGAACGTTCCGATGGTTTGGGCATGTAGAGGGAATGAACGAGGAAAGGAGTGTAAGGAGAAAATATGCCGCAAATGTGAATGATAGAAGAAGTCGAGGACGCCCAAGAAAGACATGGCACGACCAAGTGAATCAGATACTTGAGTCGGGCCATGTCAAGAGTCAGAATAATAGAATAGCATGTATGAGATGTTGTATGCATGTAAACGAGGCAAGGAATGTGTGCCAAGATCGGGATGTTTGGCGGTCCGTCCTCTCTGCCTACCCCTTCGGGGAAACGGTGTGATGTTTAGTTAGTTAGTTTTTTATACTCAATAAAACTATGTAATCTTCTTTTTAAGCAAATTGCGTCAGAAACATTGGCCATTGGTAATCGATTTTTCATAATTTTAGAGGCAACTTTAGATATAATTTGTGAGTTGAGAGGAACATTTGCGCTGCCAGATTCGGCCCGTTTCATAAAAAACTTAAGTTTGGATTTCAGGCCAAAATGCCCAACCAAACTGCATCCATCCGTGCTACTATTTATTTTTGTTATGATGATATGTATGTAATTAAAGAATTCAGTTTTGAATTTTTATAAAAAAAATTCTCTTTTTGTAACTTTTGAAGGTTATTCCCATCAATGTAATATACCATTGAAGAAGAAGATAATAATAATAATCTAAATGAAAATATGAGTGAGAACAAGACACGTAAAACAGAAAAAGATAATGGTCGCAACAGGTTGTTAATGGTCGCAACTGAGAGATTCTGGGTTCGAGTCCCAGTTGCAACCATTATCTTTTTCTGTTTTTCTGTGTGTTGTTCTCTTTCATATTTTCGTTTAGATTATTATTATTATCTTCTTCCTCGATGATATATTACATTAATAAAAATAATAATAATAAATTTGGACAACTTATATAGCGCTGTTTTTGCGAAAAATCGCCTCAAGAGCGCTGACATTGATGGGAATAACCTTCAAAAGTCATAAAAAGAAAGTTTTTCTTACAAAAATTGAATATTCACCTAGACTTTTATAAAAAGTCAATAGTTCCATAAAAATAAAATCGGATATATTTATTCGTGACGCTATCCAGGTTACAAACCAATTTTTAGAATGATTGTTTCCAATAAAAAGGGTAGTTGCGTATGATATGAAAAATAAATTAGTTGAAGATAATAATGTTAATTCTAAAATTTGAAATATGGATTATGACGGTTTGACAGTAGGGCGCTATGGCGGAATTGGTAAACGCCGGTCCCGGATAGACGAGAGGTTCTGGGTTCGAATCCCAGTTGCGACTATTATCTTTTTCTGTTTTTCTGTGTCTTGCTCTCTTATTTACATTCTTTACAGATGCAATGCCGCCTCATGGAGCCTCATGAATGAGTTTTTCTTTTGCCCTGTTTAATTTATCTTTGTCTTACTAACCTATTTTTTGCATTTTGTTTTTCCTGTTAAGCACTTGCATACTGCTTACTAACAACGTATGCATGGACACTGGGGGTCTAGATTCATTCAAAATAAATAAATGTAGCTTCGTTTAACAAAAAAAATTAGAATCTTGCGAGATCCTTGAAGGAGTAACCATCAGTTACTTATACCAAGGCGGGTAAGAGGTGGATTACCTCCGCTGTCTTGCTCTCTTTCATATTTTCGTTGAGATTATCATTATTATCTTCAGTTTTGCTTCATTTTGGAGGGACCTATGGATTATTTGAGTTATTTATAATTATTAAAAAAATATCTTGCCTTATCTAAAAGGTTAATATAATAAAAAATAAAATAAATCATAGTTAAAAATACCCTTATTAGGTTATTTTAATATATAAAGGTCAATTTTTTGTTACGACGTAAATTGGTTATTTTTAATTTAAATATGTGCGTGTTTTTATTTTTTTTTCATTGTCAGTAATTTTACTTAGAATAAACAGAAGGCGAGCCATTTTTAAAACTTTTTATGTTTGCATTAAAAAATTTTATATATCAAAAATTATATCGATCGTCCAGTTGATTAGTCAGACATCTCATAAAATTTAAAATTTGAGTTAAATATGCAGTTATATGTAAAAGTGTACCCTCTATCTGGTGCAATACTCAGATTAATCATAAACACCACGAAATCAATTATAACGCACAAAAACGTAATGAATTAAACGAAATGTTGATGTTTTCTAAAACGCTAGTGGGATATTTCAAAATTTCAGAAAACAGGTAACCAAAATTAATATTCAATTTTCAAAACCAATGGAAAATTAACTAGGAGTACCGCAAGGGTCGGTCCCTGGACCTCTATTATTCATACTCTATATGTGAAAATATTTTCAAAATGCAAAGTACGACTATTTGCCGATGATACACTAATATACTTGATGATTCACTAATATACTTAATTGAGCTAAATAATGTATCAAGATGGCTAAAAATCAATAAGCTTAAATTAAATACAAAAAAAATGTATGCTGATGGGATAGATACTAGAAGACATCCAGTGAAAGCAAAATTAAAATTGATGGTGAGATTATTGAAAATTTTACTGAAATGAAATACTTAGGAGTTATATTAGATTCCAAACTAACATTCAACGAGCATGCAGAATATACCTACACAAAAGAAAATTGCGAAAAAAAAATTTTTTTTTGAAGAATTCGGCAAAAACTATCTAATAAAACTGCAATCACTCTCTACAAATAAATTATTGCTCCACATTTTAACTATTGCTCAACTATCCGTTTCCTATGCTCAAAAAAAAAGACAAGGCGAATACGCAGAACAGTTTACTGTACAAAGGAATGAAGTTATATAACAAACTACCAGAAACATTAAAGTCCACACCAATAATTGGTACATCTTGAACTTTCCAATTGTTGGAAATATTATAATTAATTAGAAATTTTGTAAACTTAAATGTACAAATTACGAAAATAAAAATTCATAAATAAAAAATTCATTCTAATTTCCAAACCGCTACGCCTCTCGGAGTTATTTTATGTCATATTTTTTATATAAAACACAGACATGTGCAAATGATATTTAATTTATGTTGAGCATTCGAATATTGCTTTCCTCATATCTTAAAACTCGGTATTTTGGATATATCTGACTAATAAAATGGACAATCTAAATGTTCATTACGAATTATAAAATTTAAAGTATATTTTATCACCTTTCCAAAACAGTTTTTGTTTTCGGATGGGTTTTGAAATATTCCATTTATTTCCTTTTTTTTGCAAAGCGGAAATATTTTTACCTGACAAAATATTAAAAGTGATGAAAAAAAATTTCGTTAAATAGATTAGGTTAGGTAATGTACTAATTTTATTTTTTATTTCATCACACTTTTTGAGTTGTCATGAAACCCTAAAAATGTGTAAAGTGTAAATAATCTAACGTTCTAAAAGTTCAAATAAATATAAATAAACGTGATCTAATGATGCACAATTATCGTGCTCCTTCTTATATATAAAAATCTCGTGTCACGGTGTTTGTGGCCGCACACCTCCGAAACAGATTGACCGATTTTTATGAAATTTTTTATGTATATTTGGTAGGTATGAGAATCGGTTTTAAAGTATATTCCATACCGCTAGTTGATTAGGATGTCGCTATCAAGAAAAAAATTCTATTTTTTTGACAATTTTTTTTTTGTATTTTTTTTAATTGGCATCAAAAAATACCTATAACCTCAAATTTTAACCCTCCTCCCCCTGCCCTCCCATTTTTTAATCACGATTTTAGTATTTTTGTATGAACAAATTTAACCGTATTTAATTTAATCTATTTCAAAAAGAATGTAATTATTTATGCTGTTGAATGACAGATGGCGCTCCGTCCGCCTCACCGAACTTTCATCCAAACATGTGCAAGACATGTTTGGATGAAAAATGCGCGTGGGCAAACCATCGAGCTTTTAGTGGTGTCTAAACAAAACGACGGACTGACAAAAAATATCTTACACTCAATTGCTCTTTGAAATTCATATTGATTTTCTTTATTTCATTTCCCTACTTTCGTTGGTGTTTTTTTTACTTTTTTATCGCATCCCCACACACTTACAGTACATTCGTTATTTTTTATTTAACAACCAAAATATTCACTCGAAATAATTTATTTGGCAGAACAACGTTTGTCGGGTCAGTTAGTTTGTTAATATTTTTTTTTAATTCAAATTCAAATTTTTAAAAATGACCAAAACTTCACCGCTCTGCTCCAGAGCTCTTCCGTAATAAAATCTTAATTTAGAGTCCAGTCCTTATCGTGTCGCGTGACCGTCAGTTTATTCTATTACTTTTAATGTTGCGATTCGTGACTATCGCGGTCATAAAGTGATAACGCCCGCCTCCACACCGCCCTTTCCGCCTTGGCCCACCCCGCGCCGCCCTACTCCGCCCTTGCCGTCCTGTGGAGCAATTAACCGCCCTGAAAACCACCAGCACTCCAGAAACACATCCGGTCCATGACGACTACGACCGTGATGAAATTAGCAATAATATTTTTATAATTTGACTTTATATATAATGTAACCATGAGGATGTTATATACAAAGTAGCAATTATGACTTTTTATATAATTGAATCAGCGTACCGCACCACACTAAAAGTCTCCAAAGATAAATGCAGGCCCATCTTAATAAAATTTAAATCCACTATTTACCGAGATGATTTCCTGGAAGAAGTAAAAAGGTTCAACAAGCAAGCTGAAAATCGAGAAGGCAAACTAAACACCACCCTCATCGGATTGGCAGGACCAAGCTCCCCTATATACATTTCCGAACACCTGACATTTCAGGCGAAGCACCTATGGTTTCTTGCTCGCAAGGCTAAACGCGAAAACCTTTTCAAATTTGTTTGGACCAGAGGTGGTCAAGTATATATCCGAAAAGAAATTGGAACTCCTGTCATTATTGTTAATGACAAAAATAAGCAACTTTTGTCTCCCTCACTCACTAACATGTAAACAAAGTTCCTTTAACTACAAAACTTACCTTCATATACTTTTAAATTTTTCTTATTTTTCTTTTATAAACAGCAGTAAAATATTATTATATGTTTCTAGCACAAAGATACTATTTTTATGCGATGTGTCTAAACCATTTATATATTTAATGCAACTGATTCTGTTAGGTTACAAACATTGTAAATGGAAGAAATAGCTGATCAATTGGATAATTTGACACCAATTCAATGTAAAGAAACAAACAGTAATCTAGAAGTTCAACAAACATTATCTCAATCAGCCCTAAAAATCTTCTCAATGAATATTAGAAGCATAAACCATAATTTTAACGAATTATTGATAGTTCTCACAGACCTAAACTCCAACTTTGACATAATCATTTTGAGTGAATGCTGGATCAATGAAAATTACCTTCCCAAAAACATAATAAACTACACCCACTACAACACACAGAATAACATAAACCAAAATGATGGTGTTATTATATATATAAAAAATCACATACCTCACACAGTAAAAGAAATCATAATCAACCAATCCAACTGTCTCAAAATTGTTATAGATAAACACGTAACCATATTTTCAATTTATCGATCACCAGCCACGTCTAACATAACCCCTTTTCTAAATTCACTAAACCAATTTTTATCTTGTGTAACTGATTGTGATAATCTCCTTATTATTGGTGACCTTAATATAAATATAATTAATTCCATGCATCCTCAAGCCAATGATTACATAAACCTGCTAACTTTTCAAGGTTTTGTCCCAGCCATCACAGCACCCACCAGAGTATCTGGCTCGTCTGTAAGTTGTATTGATCACGTATTTTCAAAATGTAAATTAAAAACTATATCTCTTGTTTATCAATGTACCGTCACAGACCACTACGCTACCATAACTTCTCTTTCTCACAAAGTACATAAACCACAACCGCACGAAATTCCACAAAATAAAATATCATATACCACACTTTTTGAGCTGGTCTCACAAGAAAATTGGTCGAATCTTTACAAACAAAATGATCCTAATTTAACCTGTGAATCTTTTGTCCAAACACTTCAGAACCACTTAACCAACGCTACATCCAAAACAACAGACAAAACAAAACATTATGACACGAAACTCAAACCTTGGATAACTGTTGGTATTCTTCATTCTATACGTAAGCGTGATAAACTCCACGCACTCTGTAAAAAAAATCCCAACGACCATGAATCCCACATATTTTACAAGAAATACAGAAATGTTTGCAAGAAAATTACTTCAAAGGCCAGAGAAGATTACTATAAAAAACAAATCATAAACGCCGAAAACGACAAGAAAAAAATATGGAGTATTATCAAGGACATATCATATACTAGACAAACGACTACACCCATCAATAAGATTAACATTGAAGGCCGATCACTAACAAATACACTTAATGACTCCGTAAAAATCGCAGACCATTTCAATAAATTTTTCACCTCAGTCGGATCTAGCCTTTCTAATAATATCTTAACTAGAAATAATGTTTCGGAACATGACCTAGCAAACAAAATATCCCTGTCTCATCTGAGTTATACTCCATTTGTTTTCACTCCTACCACAGAACTGGAAATTATAGAAATCATCACATCATTAAAAAATAGCCATTCAACAGGAGTAGATAAAATCTCTTCTAAACTCGCTAAACATTTAAAAACCCTTATTGCCAGCCCTCTCAAACATATTATAAACTTAAGCCTCCAATCCGGAATATTCCCAAAATCACTTAAACATGCCTCTATCATCCCTATTTTCAAATCAGGTGACAGATCTTCCCTAAATAGTTACAGGCCTATATCGTTATTGAGCACTATATCCAAAATTTTTGAAAAAGTAGTGAAACTAAGACTCCTCAAATTCCTCGAGGACAATAAAATTCTTTCAAAAAACCAATACGGTTTTCGTAAAGATTGCAGTACTGCTGATGCAATTGCAACCTTTACCAAACTGATATCAGATAACCTCGATAAAGGCAATAAACCTGTTGCTGTCTTTCTAGATCTGTCTAAAGCCTTCGATACTATTTCCCACCACATTCTTTTAAAAAAACTCCAACAGATTGGGATAGAAGGTACTGCTCTGAAATGGTTTAAAAACTACCTCACACAGAGATCACAAACAACCGTCATCCACTCTAATCAAGAATATAGGAGTAAATGCTTACCTATCTCCTATGGCGTGCCCCAAGGGAGTGTTCTAGGCCCGCTCTTATTTCTCATTTATATGAACTCCTTACTGAATTTGGATATTGAAGGTAATATAATATCTTTCGCTGATGACACTGTTATCATATTTACAAGTAAAATATGGAAAATAACAATCGAGAAAGCAAATTCTGGACTGAGCAAAATTAAAAAATGGCTAGACTCTAACCTCCTCACCCTAAATATTCAAAAAACGCAATATATGCATTTCTCAATCCGAAAAGTCACTCTCCCAGAAAACCTTCCTAAACTAATAATTCACACTTGCCCACAAAATCTAGATAATCCCTCACTATCTCTTTCAAACAGCTGTTCATGCCCAATTCTCAAACCTTCTAATGAAATAAAATACCTAGGGGTCATTATAGATAACCATTTACGCTGGGAGGCCCAAATCAACTCCATAACAAAGAGACTCCGTAAGTTATGCTATATTTTTTATTCTATTCGATCAATCCTTGACATAAAAACACTCAGAAGTGTTTATTTTGCTCTGTTTCAATCTATAGCAACATACGGCATTATAGGATGGGGAGGTTGTGCAGCATCCATTCTCTACCCTCTAGTGACCATTCAAAAACTTTTGTTAAGGATCATCTTCAAATGTTCCCCTTCTCATCCATCAGAGCCACTCTTCAAAAAACTAGCTGTCTTAGACATTCGCCAATTGTACATTAAGATAGTTCTCATCCATATCTGGAAAAATGGTTTGATAAAATCCACACAAAAAGATATACATACTCGTTACTCAACTCATGCAAAATGCACAATCCCTACAACAAAAACAACTTTTTCACAAAGGCAATACTCATACATCGCACCTAAAATATACAACGAACTAAATAACAACATCAAAAAATCTAGTACACTTACTCACTTTGCAACTAGTGTCCAAATATGGATATCCGTAAAGGGTCGACAGTTTTTTAAAGAATTTCTTTAGAAAATTTATTTGAAGAGAATTATGTCATTTCCAAACTTTGATTTATTTAAATATAAGCTTGGTGGGAAACAAAGGTCACGTGTCATTATCCGTAATTCAAATTTAATTTTGCCTTAGCATTACATTATCGTTTTCTAATATTTTCTGCTAGAACAGGGATAGATATTTAATCCTTTTATGAAGGTCAACTTTTGCCTTAACCGCTTTTGCAATATGCTAGCAGCTAAACTGCATTTGACTCGATAAAATGATATATTCGAATCATAAAAAATACTCCTAAGTACTAGCACACTAAAAATTTATTTTTTTTCCACTTGTTAAGGAAAAATATTTTTTAATTATTATTTCACGTATTGTCCTCTTCTCGTGCATACATATCTACTTATTTTTTCTGTGAAAATGTGTTTTTGCCATTGTGGAAACATCATCTGCAAATTATTGATATTTGTAAAATATAATATGTCATTATTATTTCATTTATCTGGAGGATAGCATCACTTTATTTTATTTCCATTGTGAAAATATAATAAAGCTTTCAACTTTTTTTATAAAATGTGGGAGAAGAAAATCATTGCTTAACCCTTTCCACTCTAAGTATTCTTTTGTTTTTATTACACCAGCGCTTTAGTTAAGCGAAATTGCGTTTTTTTTTTTTTAGAGTTTTTAGTAATATTTTGTAAATAAAATTGATATCGGTTTATATACCGCTAATAATTTTTTTTGGTTGTAATCACTATAATATAAATAGCCAAAAGTTTAAATACTTTTAAAAACTAATTCTATAAAACTGTTTGGCACCACTGTGTACTAGTGCCTATATCTACATGTTTATGTACTCAGAGCCCAGTGCCACCAGAAAATCACTGTGACAATAATAATTTACTCTAGTGACCAGAATTTAATTGTACAAAAATTGGTTTGAAATAATGTACCTACCAATATAACCACGTACACACAGATCTTCATTAAAATCGTTATCATTTCTTATTTGCATACTCTACAAAGTACTTACTTCGACTCTATATATTTTATAATTATATCATTTTTATATTCTTTCATGTATTGCCTTCTATGTTCTATACTTTTCATATTATTTTTATATTCTACTATATTCTTTCATACTCTTTTATACTCTATAGTAATTTATTGTTTCCATACTCTTTAGTTATTTACATTATTTTATATTCATTTGTTTTCTTTAAATTTCTTTAATATTATTATATATAATATGTATATTTATATATTTTTATTTAATTTTTTATATTCTCGCACATTTCTTTATATTGCATCTTTTAATATACTGTGAAAATCGACCACCACAACACAGGCATGTGCCTAGTATGGTGGTCGAAAAATCCCCAATTCATGTAATGAACAATTCAAAGAATAAAGAAACTTAAACTTAAATGTAACAATATGACTTTATATATAATATAATGTTACAATGATAACTTTATGTATAATGTAACAATGATGACTTTATATATAATCTAAACAATGATGACTTTGTTTTAAGATTTTCACGGCCAAAAGTATTTTCGTTGTTTGTTTTTGGTGTGTTATGCCGTGTTGCACTTCCTCCTTCTTTAGCCAACGTTTCGGAGAGTGTTGCAGTGTCCATCATTCGGTAGATGTCACACATCTACCGGATCTGCCGGATCTTCCCTGATGTTGGACGCTGCCATAATGTAACATTGATGATTTTACACATAATGTAACAATGATGACTTTATATTTAATGTAACAATGATATGATTATATATAATGTCATCATGATGATTTTAAATGTAACGTAACAATGGTGACTTTATATATATATTCTAACAATGATGACTTTATAAGTAATGTATGATTACATCTAAAGTAATCGACCTTGGGTTCTTTTTTTTATTTAAAAAAATACATAAATATACAGATTAATAGAAAAACATATGGTTCTTAAAAATAATTACAATAGACATATAAATTTCTTTTTAACGAAGCTACCCAATTCAAAAGAGAAAACATTTCTCGTGCTTGAATTTTGGAGAGTGCCATTGTAAAATGCGAATAGGTACAGAGAGTATGTTATTACAAGTACTTATATTCAAAAATATATATATTTGTATACATGAAGACAAGTCGACATAATGAACTTGAAGTAAATAAGAGTTTAATTGGAATATGATACAATATAAGATAATACGCATAGATATATCAGAAATAAAAATAATATTATTGTATTTACTCAATAGGTAGATTGTAAGTAGGTAGTAGGTACATAGCATTGGTTTAGAAACATATTTGAAATGGATGGGCTGACAGTATTGTAAAAGTAGGTACATAGGATAAAGTTGTAACAATTTTGTGCCTACAAATAACGCGTTTGTACTTTGCTTTCAATTTGATATGCTGATGAAATATTTTTAGAGGATATGTTCTAGTTTTTTTTTCGTTATTATTGTGATGATGAATTTAAAACTTATAATTAATGTCGGGTTGGTCTATTAGTTGTTTTATTTGGGATTTAAAATTTTTATAATTTTTTTTCAGACTTGATTTTATACGGGAGAGCATTGAAAAATTTTATACTTTGATAAAGCATAGTCGTATTGGGAAGCACTCGTTTTAAATTTTGGAATTTCTAAATTGCCCCGTGATCGTGGTCGGTTGTTTATGTTTGTGAATGTTGTTGTTGATGGATTGAAATGATGTTTATGAATTTGTAATAATGAGTTCTTTTTTAATATTTTATTTAAACTGAGAACCCTAAAAGAGTCAAATAGCTGTGTTGTTGGAAATACAGACGGTTTTCGTAAGATGACTTTTAAAATCAACCTCTGTACCCTTTCTACAGGTAAGAGGTTAGTTTTGAAGGTCCCTCCCCATCCGATTATACCATATTGTAGAATAGATTGGGCAAGAGAGAAATAGATAGTTTTAATCAAATTTTATTTTTAATTCAAATATTTACAAACAGAGACATAACTTAAAACTACTGTATGGCTCAGAGAGCTTACTTACAATAAAAGGTCTCCACTGGTTCACTACTATTATGGATAATATGGGAGAAAGCCCTTACAAACACCTACTTGTACACAAACATACCACAAGATTTAGAGAAGGAACTAAAAACTCCTCGAATATTAAATAAATATGGAAGCCGTACTCTTGAATATCTAACACCATTGATTTTCAATAAAATCAATAAAAACATAAAATTTGAAAAAAATGAGAGACTTTGTCCTAAAATGATAAAACTATGGTTAATGAGCGAAAACTCCATGTATCTTTGAATATCTTAATATAGCTGCCTACATATCTTGTTATTAGGCAGGTATATTGAAATATCTTTATGGTTGTAAATTATCTAATATTATGTGATCCATTCTAATGTTTCCTTAAAAATATAAATGTATTTACAAATATTTTCTTAGATATTATATTAAGAATGTTTAAATTGTTAGAACCTGCAGACAAGCTGCCATATGACAGCTTTGTGGGTCTACTCAATTTTTTTTTGTACAAAATGTATTCTGTAATTAAATAAATGAAAAAAAAAAAATCATACTGGATGATAAGATGTTTCTCAGTCTAATAAATATGTATATAAGTTTTCTTATTCTGGTTACTGTATTTTGGACTTGTTCTTTCCATTTTAAGTGTCTATCTACTGTGACACCCAGATACTTTATACTATTTTTGCATGTTATTTGTAAACAAATTGCACTATCGCATTCCTTTTTGTTTTCACATTGTGATGAATGGATTTTAATTGTAATATTGTTTTCGACATTTTTTTTCTTTCAAAGAGAATGGGATAAAATATGTTTTCTCAGTATTTAGTGAGAGAAAATTAAGGACAAACCATGTTTTAAGTATGTTTATATTGATATTTGCTTTACTCGTAGCTTCTTCCCATGATTTCCCTCTAGTGATAACCACAGTGTCGTCTGCATATGATATAATATCTCCATCTATAGAAAGAGTGAACATTTGGTTTACATATATTATAAAAAGGATTGGGCCGATGACAGTTCCTTGTGGTATACCAAAAGATGAGGTTTTGGGTTCACTTAGTGTATTATTTATTTTGACATATTGAACTCTCTCTTTCAGGTAACTTTGGAACCATGATAGCACTATTCCGTCCAATCCAATTTGCATTCGTTTTTCGTTAAGTTTGGAATGTGATATGCTATCAAATGCCTTGCGGAGATCGATGAAGATACCAAGGCACTTTTCCCCATTGTCTAACCTTTGCATTATTGTTGATGTTAATTTAGCAATCGCGTCTTGGGTGCTGAGATTGTCTCTAAATCCAAACTGGTTTGGGCTCAATATCTTCTTTGATTTTATGTAATTGTTAAGTTGTTTTTTAACATTTTTTTCATAGATTTTTGCTATGTTTGTTGTGAGTGCTATGGGACGATAGTTAGAAATATTTTTTTCGTCTCCAGAATTAAAAACAGGGGTGACAATAGTTTTCTTATAGTTGTTCGGGAATATGCCTTTCTTCAAACTAACATTTATTATATGAGCAATTGGCTTGCTGATTATCTCACGTACGGCTTTCAATGTTTGTACAGTTATGTTGTCATAGCCAGGGCTTGCTGATCCCCGTATACTTAATACAGTGTTTTCAACTTCTTTGTGAGTTACTGAAGCAAATGTGTGAAAACCTTCTTCAAAATTTGAGTTCTGCTCTGGTTGGGGAGTCTGTCTATTGTTTGGTGTAATATTACAAGCAAGATTAGAGCCTACATTTGCAAAATAATCGTTAAAAATATTACCACAAAGTTTTGGATTTTTTTCGGTGTTGATGTTGATTCCTTGATGAGTAATTTCATTTGGTAATTTTTGTTTTGTGCTTTTGTTAGTTATTGCATTGATGATTTTCCAGAACTCTTTGCTGTCTTGGCCGGCATTTTTTATTTTATCACGAAAATATTTTTCTTTTGTCAGTCTAATTAAAAGCGCAAGTTTGTTTCGGTGTTTCTTGTAGAAAGTGGCGATTTTTTCATCATTTGGGAATTTTTTACACTGGTTGTAGTATTTTCTTTATTTCTGATTGTAATCACTAGTCCAGGGGTTATCCATGGCTTTATTAATCTGTGCTTAGATTTCGGTTTAGAAACAATTATTTGTGTGGATAGGTTTATGTGGTTTTGGAAAACGGTTTCGAAATTCTCAGCACAGGTATTTGGATTTTCCGATTCAAATATTGATGCCCAGGATTCCGTTTTAAGATTTGTTCTTAAAATTTCCATTTTTAAATGTTTTTTTCATTTTTTTTTTTGTCAGTTGTGTTAGAGTTGGTACTTCTTTTATCAATATTGGTAACAAATATACAAGTGTAGTGATCGGTTATGCTGGTTTTCCATAATATTGACATGTTTTTTTCATTGCCATTTGAGTTGCACCATATGTGATCAATGCAGGAAGGAATTTGTCCGCTGACATTCCGTGTTGGATTATTTATAAATGATTTATAGTTTAGCGATGTCATTACATTTATATAATCTTCCTTTATATAAATGTAATGAATATAATCTGTCTTCTTCTTTCTCTTCTCGTGCTCACTCCTATAAGAGGTTAACATGAAAGAACTCTACGGAACTGCACTCGTACCAGTCACTTAGATAACTAAGCAATGAAGTAAGGTGTCTCCCTTTGTTAAGTCTTCCATATGTCTTCCGCTAAATTGTCATTTGGGTAATCTTGTATTTTACATGATCACAATTTTTGAATTTCTGTGTCAATGCTTGGTTAAATGGTTAAGAGGGTATTACCAGAGAAAACCAGAAATATGTCATTTTTAAATCAGATTTTAGACGTATTGACTCTTTTCCACAACAAAATTATAAATGATTTCGAAAGATTGTTCTTTTATCTAGCATTCGCATGTTTTAAATTTTGAGAAAAAATGTTTATTTTTAGTATAATAAGGTTATACCATAGGTCGTTGGCAGATTTGTTAAATTTTCAAAAAAGATTTTGTATTAACCACACCCATTTCAAATAATATAATCATGCATTAAAATAAATCAATACATTATCTGGGTATCGCATGTTTTAGAATTTTAATTTTAGTTTAAATAAAACCATAAAAAATAAATACGTACATGTGTTTCTTGACGAAAATTGGTCCGTTTGTGTATTTATTTGGGCACTTACAAACTAATATATTTCTGATTTTTTTAACATTCTTATTTAACTTAGACATTATTGAAAAATGATAAATACTTATAATAAAAAAATAATTTTAAAAAGTACATTATTTTAATAGTTACGATTTTAGATTTTCACGGCCAAAAATATTTTTGTTATTAGTTTTTGGGGTATTAAGCCGTGTTGCGCTACCTCCTTCTTTAGAAACGTTGGCTAAAGAAGGAGGTAGCACAACACGGCATAATACCCCAAAAACTAATAACAAAAATTATTTTAATACTTTTATCATCACGCCTTTCCGCATTTTTGGATGTAGGTATAAATTAAAGCAAATTTGAAATGAAATAAAATCGATGTTGAGTTAAAAAATTTAAAAGCTGGTACGGAGAATAATTAATCTTTCTCATTGTAACCGCCCTGCACGATCATAAGAACAACTTTCGACGAAATGTGGATTTTCGTCCGCTGGCTGGTTAAACGCTCTTAAGGTTTCCATCCCGTGCATAATTTTTGAGAAAACACTCAACGAACAATTCTGATTCTTCAATTTAGATGTCATTTTCGGTTACAGAATAATTTTCTCATAAATAAAATCCAACCCTAATTTCTTGACATGGATCCGTTAAATCAGTTTAGATTTCTTAATCGTAACTAAAAACCAGAGAAATCGTTCGTTTCTTAGTCTGAACAGTGATATGTTTCGCCGTCCTCTTGATTAGTTATTCATAGGATAACGTATATTAATAAATACATACTCGCAATTATTTTTTATTTATTTATTTTATTTATTTATTAAAATACAATACAGAATATAGTATATTATATAAAGCATTGTACTCCCAAGAGTTAATAAACTCATTGCGGGAATGATACGCATTACATGAAACATATAGCTGTATGTATTAAGTGGACATATCATAGGACATACACAACATTATTATTTCAGATAGTCATTCATAAAATGAAGTTTGAGCATGTTAGTTTGGGTCTTTTTACATTGACTTGCACATTTGATCTCGTTGGGTAGTTGATTATATTTTGTGTAAGCTATGTATTCTAGGGATCTTAGTCCATATTTTGTTGATTTGATTTTTGGTATATGAAGTTTGTTGTGATTTCTTGTGTTGTGTTGGTGTACGTCGCAATTGTAATTGAGTTTAGTGTTGGAATGTGCCGAGTGTTGAATTACTTGTAATATAGTTTTTGTTATTTCAAAAGTGGGAATGGTGTTAAAAGGAAGTATTTGGGTGTTTCTGTAAATGTCTTTGACATGTGTATCCCAAGGTAGACTGAATATATTTCGCAGGGCTCTATTTTGGACGACTTGGACTTCTGAAATCATTTTTTTTGTAGCAAATCCCCAGATTCCGGCAAGATATATTAGATGTGAGTGAATCATAGCATGGTAAATCGATCTTAATAGAGAAGGAGGAAGTAACCCGCGAAATCTATATAAAACACCAGTTATAGGAGTAATTTTGGATAGAACATGTTTAAATTGGTGATTCCATGTGAGATTAAACCCTTATGAAGTACCTAAGCATTCCTTACGAAACATGTCGGTTTTTTAAACAATAAATATGGTTAACACAAAGTATTCTAATAATTTTGCATTATATTTTTGTTTATACATATTGGTACTATTTTTTAAATAAAAATGGATAAAAAAAATATTGAAGACACTTAGATGGCATATAGTTCGGGTTTAAATCTTGCAATCATACGTACAACAGAGGAGTCAATAAAAATATGCCTTAAGAAAGTCTTAGTCGAAGATGACACAGTAAAATATGACCGAATCGGATAGGGACACATTAGCTCAGTTGGTAGAGTCACGCCCCGACAAGGCGAAGATCCTGAGTTCGTGTCCCGGATATGCTTGTATCTTTTTCGATTTTTCTGTTTTCAGATTTTTGATTGAGTTTCGCTAATATTGTCTTCATAAGTAATAATTATTAGCCTGAAACACTCATCTGCTTTGAAAAAATCTTCCGAGAAAACCCGCGTCCTTCTGATATCCGGTCAACTGCTCTTTTCCACTGAGCTACGTCGGCTTATCTCCTACCCGCCAAATAATTCAATATGTACTAGTGTTTCATTCAACAATTACTGCTTATTACATTTTTCCACCTGCAAACAACCAACTTTATTTTTATATGGGAAAGGCATTGTAAGTGCTAAATCTCCCACTAGGTGGCGTCGAGACAAATTATTTGGTGGGTAGGAGATAAGCCGATGTAGCACAGTGGATAAAGAGCAGTTGACCGGATATCAGAAGGGCGCGGGTTCGAGTCCCGTCGGCGGCATGTATCTTTTCTCGGGAGATTTTTTCAATATAGATGAGTGTTTCAGGCTAATAATAATTACTTATAATAATTGTTATCCTTTGTTCTATGCATAAAAATCTTGTCTGTAACATTAGTTTATCAATTAAAAAATAATAATTAAATATTATTAATATCACTTAGTAAATTATTTATATGCAACAACATTTAATTTTGATACAAAATATGATATGTACAAAATAGTATCATATATTAATATACCGGAAATATGTAAAGAAAACTTTTTGTTGTAAATATTTAAAGAATTTTGATTTTTCACACTAAAATCAAGAAAAACGAAGTTTAATAATTGTTTGACGCCCCTTTAGGGTGAAGTTAAGCTAAAAATCTACACTGCAAATCAACGTCAGACCATGTCGTAAAGTGCGAACAAACATACACGTAAACGTGTCACCTTTAATTTAAACCTAAGAATAGGGTGGGTTCGGTGTAATGCGTAACTTTACATTCTAGAGATGAGGTAAAGTTAGATTAACCAGGTGTTCGATTATTATTTTCAACTGGTATATATTTTTGTTGAACCAGGTGTTCGATTATTATTATCAACTGGTGGATATTTTTGTTGAACCAAGTGTTCGATTGTTATTTCCAAATGGTATATATTTTGTTGAACCAGGTGTTCGATTATTATTATCAACTGGTGTATATTTTTTTTAACGAGGTGTTCGATTATTATTTTAAACTGGTTAATATTTATTTTTTCGATTATTATTTTCAACTGGTATATATTTTGGTTGTACCAGGTGATCGATTATTATTTTCAACTGGTGTGTATTTTTTGTTGAACCAGGTGTTCGATTGTTATTTTGAACGGGTTAATATTTTTTGTTAAATTTTCAACTGGTATGTATTTTGTTGAACCAGTTGTTCGATTATTTATTATTTTCAAATGGTTTATATTTTTAATGAACCAAGCGTTCGATTATTATTTTCAAGTGGTGTATATTTTTTGTTGAACCTGGTGTTCGATTATTATTTTCAACTGGTGTATATTTTTTGTTGAACCTGGTGTTCGATTATTATTTTCAAGTGGTATGTATTTTGGTTGAACCAGGTGTTCGATTATTATTTTAACTGGTGTGTATTTTTGTTGAACCAAGTGTTCGATTGTTATTTTGAACGGGTTTATATTTTTTGTTAAATTTTCAACTGGTATGTATTTTGTTGAACCAGGTGTTCGATTATTTATTATTTTCAAATGGTATATATTTTTGTTGAACCAGGTGTTCGATTATTATTTTCAACTGGTGTATATTTTTTGTTGAACCTGGTGTTCGCATATTATTTTCAACTTAGAGATTTTGGTTGAACCAGGTGTTCGATTATTTGTTTCAACTGGTGTATATTTTGGTTGAACCAGGTGTTCGATTATTATTTTCAACTGGTGTGTATTTTTGTTGAACCAGGTGTTCGATTGTCATTTTGAACGGGTTTACATTTTTTGTTAAATTTTCAACTGGTATGTATTTTGTTGAACCAGGTGTTTGATTATTTTCAAACGGTATATATTTTTGTTAAACCAGGTGTTCGATTATTATTTTCCACTGGAAATATTTTTTCAGGCGACAACTCGATGAGAGTGAGAACTACTTTTATGAAACGCCTCTACTCCTGTTGACCTCCTGTGTTAGGCCTAAAGATGCGTCTTACTTCATTATTTTATATACTTATCTTAAAATATTAAATACGTACATACGTAAATCACATAATATTTAGCAAAAAGGTTACAAACAAAGTGCAGTGGGCATTTAAAAATTACAAATTTTAACACATTTTCCTCTTCTTTTACATTGGTCGATGTTTCTTAGGGATCTTCAATGTCCTACAAAGTGATGAATTCTGTGATTTTGATTTCTTTCGAAAAGAAATATATATATTTTTCTTAATGTAAAGTGATTATGTTTGTGTTTACGTTTAAAAAAGAAAAATTATTACATTATACACAATTCCTTTCAAATGCAATGCGTTTAGATCCCTAAACATGTTTTTAGTTTTGGAATATTTGTTTGGCCTTAAAATTATTCTCATTACGGCTCATTTGTAAAACTGTGTTGGTCTTTTAAACTTTTCATCTTTTGCCAAGAACAAACTACTGCTACAATAATTAATATCAGGAACAATGATGATTTCACATACAGTTTTACAGGATTCTTCGCCTTTACATGTTTCTTTTTATCCTTCCGAGTAATGAAACTTTATTATACTAATTAGCAGCATTGGTATATTTAAATCGATATTACACCCTGATTAAATGTTACACTCAAGCCATGGTTATAAGTCAAATTTCTCAGTATTCTAACCTTACCTAAGTAATATTTACACCTCGTTTATAAGTAAGGAGGACGGTATCTGAGCTTCCCAATACTCTTTCCTCCTGTTGGCTGAAGAAAACTCTAAAGTTAAAATAGTAATAATAATTTGAAAATTTGTTTAGCAATTTGTTTGTGAAAAATTACTTTGGCATTCTTCCATGCTAAATGCATTGTCAAATGAATCCAGTCCGAGTCTTGTCGAAGTTTTGTAAATCTTTTGGCTGGTTGTATTTCTTATTTTTGTTACTCGATGAATTATATTTTGTAAAGGATTTTAGCCAAGAACAAAATATCTTGTTTCTTTAGATTCAAATTGAATGCATAACATGAATGGTTCTTTTAAATTGGACCTTTAATCATTCAATCGCTTGTTCGCGATACCGCTTGAGAGTTTTTTTTACAATAGCTCTACACAAGAGGCCCTAAGGAAAATATTTTTTCTCTGGGCAAATGTCATCTTTGGGGATGCTGTGTGGAGGGCCTTTTAAAATAAAGGAAGGAGAGGAAGTTCTGGGAAGGATAAGGTGTGTAGGTATCTGGGGGTTCGGGGGTCCAGGAGTTACGGACGTATCAATCCATCTCTCCCACTGCGGTGAAAGGCGATGTTCCAAAAAAGTTCGGCTTCAGAGGTCGCAAGGTCTCCCTCAATCAGTTTCTCCCGATCCGGCCTGCCACGCAGCCACGCAGCTGCCCGATCCGGCCTGCCAAGCAGACACATCCACCTTCAAGACCCGGACAAATCTCACACCATAAACCCGGGCACCCCTGTCAAGTCACCAAACGTAGCGAACCACTTGGGGTGATCTATGGCAGAGGTGTACCCATACCCGGCTTCCAAGTTTGAACTCGAAGTCGGTAGAAAGATAACATACTAAATACATATGATAACACTGTGAGGCCGAAGGAAATTAGTAGAGTAGAAATATGAAATTTTGGCCACATATTTGTAATGGCTGTGCCTACCTATTATATGTAGCCATTTATAGTAATGACAGCTGAACAACAACTAAAATAATCTTCAACTCTGAAACAACATGTTGACTAGTAACACGTAAATATTAAAATCGCCAATGTGAATATTGGTGATAGGAAATAATATAATAAGGAAATATGAAGAGTCGGACTTTTTCTCGAAAGTACAATAAATGCAAAAAAAGGATTTTTCTCGATTAAAGTTGATCTCCCCAATCAATTCTTAATCGATTGTTCCTTCCCATCCCTAAAAGAGCCATTACGCTACATAGCGCACCACCCTGCTGTAACTGATACCCTGTAACAACTGTAACTCTGTGACGTCGTAACCCTCTCGGTGACGGGGGACGGATATATGTCAACAGTTAGGGGTAGTTGGCAGTGAAGGGGTGAAGGAAGATATTTATTGGAATCGAACCAGCCCGGATTTTGCCAGACTTAGCTTCGAGAGATTGGGTGTTGGAATTGATGGAACCGTTCGAGTATTGTTTTTTCAGGAATTTGTTTTTGGCTTTTGTGTGGGAAGCAATCCTCTGTAATATGGAGTACTGATTGGGGGATGTTGTGAGGTGGAAGGCAATGGAAGAATAAAACATAAGAGTTAGATCAAATTCGAGAAGTACCTACCTGGTTAATCAGATCTGGGTACTAAGTTAAGTTAAACTTCAGCCATTTCACCTAATGTTACGATATTTACTGGTTGTTATCTGCCTGAACAATAAAATCTAGTCGTGAACATATTATTTGTATAGGGAAATAACTCTGTTTTATCATTAATGAAGAAGGTAACACTAATAATCTAAACGAACATATGAAAGAGAACAAGAAACAGAAAAATAGAAAAAGTTAACGGACGCAACTAGGACACGAACCCAGAACCTCTCGTCTAACCGGGACGGGCGACTTTACCAATTCGGCCATTGCAACCTTCCATCAAACTGTCATCATTGGCAATTTCAAATTTTAGAATTAAGAGGGTATTACCAGAGAAAACCAGAAATACGTCATTTTTAAATCAGATTTTAGAAGTATTGACTCTTTTCCACAAAAAATTATGAATGTATTTCGAAAGACTGTTTTTTATCTAGTATTCGCATGTTTTAAATTTTGAGAAAAAGTGTTTATTTTTAGTTTAATAAGGTTATACCATAGGTCGTTGGCAGATTTGCTAAATTTTCAAAAAAGATTTTGTATTATACCACACCCATTTCAAATCATATAATCATGAAGTAAAATAAATCAATACATTATCTGGATATTGCATGTTTTAGAATTTTTGTTTTAGTTTAAATAAAGTCATTAAAAATATATACAAGTACATGTGTTTCTTGACGAAAATTGGTCCGTTTGTGTATTTATTTGCGCACTTAAAAACTAATATATTTCAGATTTTTTTAACATTCTTATTTAACTTAGACATTATTGAAAAATGATAAATACTTATAATAAAAAAATTATTACAAAAAGTATATTATTTTAATTGTTTTATCATCACGCCTTTCAGCATTTTCGGATGTGAGTATAAATTAAAGCAAATTTGGAATGAAATAAAATCGATATTAAGTTATAATTTTAAAAAGCTGGTACGGAGAATAATTAATCTTCCTCATTGTAAGCGCCCTGCATGCTCGTAAGAACAACTTTCGACGAAATGTGGATTTTCGGTCGCTGGCTGGTTAAACGCTCTCAACAATATTATAATTTTTCCATATTATAGGCAACTTCCTTTTTCTAAGAACTGGTTTGTAACCTAGATAACGTCTCGGATAATTTATTTATTTCTGAAAAACATAACATATTGCATATTACAATGATCTTTGGCTGTCCAACTAGGAAATTTACCCGTTTTAGGACAGTCAAAATGAGCAGATTTATTGCATGTACAGTACATATTGTTTAGTCTATTATATTGACTTTTACTTGGTGGATAATGTATTAAAGTTTAGATGGTAGATACAAGAAGTTGCTTAAAAATGTAAGTCATATATTTTAGAATAATAGAAACCTGGAGAAGAGAAATAAAACGAAAATTCAAAAGAAACCAAAAATATTATAAAATTTTGCATTAGAGCTTCAAAAAAATATATAAAGAAAGGAAGGTAGAGAAACGATAAATGCAAGGAAAAATTTTAAGCAGTTTTTTAATTTATGTTGGTATAAAATTAATATTAAAGTAGTGCAAATATAATATCAATATATAGGAAATGTCAACTTAAAAAAAATATTAATTTCAGTTATTTGTATAGCATATTTTCGCATTCAGCTCTAAACAAGACCAGAAGTCAATCATTAATATTCAATTTTTTATAATCTTTTTTATAAATTTTGAAGGTTAGGGGGCACACATTAATTACGTGAGCTCAAAAGGGTGGGGGGGGGTCCAGCAAAATCACACGTTACTTGAAAAGAATATACGAAGTGGCCTAAATTTATCTCACCAAGGGGGGGGGTCTAGATTGGAAGAAAAAGTGCTCACGTAATTAATGTAGGTATGCCCCTTATTCCCATCAGTGTAATATACATTGAAGATGATAATACTAATAATCCAAACGAAAATATGAAAGAGAACATGACACAAAAAAATTTAAAAGATGACGGTCCCAGTTGGAACCGTTATCGTTTTATTTTTCTGTATCTTATTCTCTTTCATATTTTCGTTTAGATTATTAGTGTCATCTTCTTCTTCGGTGATATTTAATTTTAATTGGAATAACTTTTGAAAGTTTTACCCATCAACGTAATTAATATATCATTGAAGAAGATAATACTGAAAAATCTAAACGAAACATGAAACAGAACACGACCCAGAAAAACAACTAAAAATTTTTGTAATTTTTTCCAAACCAAAGAATTTTTATTTATAATAGATATTGATTTCTTATTGGGTAATTAATACCAGTAATTAGAGCGATAAATACGTTTTTTTTAATATTTTTTACATGCTTTTACCACAAATACGCCTCAAGGGTATCATTTCAAGTGCATTCAATCTATTTTGAACCTTCCTCTCCCACTTATATCCTCAATTTCACTTCGTTTTTTTTACATGCTTTTACCACACATACGGCTCAGGGGTATCATTTCAACTGCATTCACTCTATTTTCATCCTTCCTATCCCACTTAAATCCTCAATTTCACTTCGTTTTTTTGAATATTTTTTACATGCTTTTACACACATACGCCTCAAGGGTATCATTTCAACTGCATTCAATCTATTTTCAACCTTCTTATCCCACTTATATCCTCAATTTCACTTCGTTTTTTTGAATATTTTTTACATGCTTTTACACACATACGCCTCAAGGGTATCATTTCAACTGCATTCAATCTATTTTCAACCTTCTTATCCCACTTATATCCTCAATTTCACTTTGTTTTTTTTTTAAAGAAAGACAAACATTATCGGGTTACGAATAATTTGACAATGTTTGAAAATTTCTACCACCGTCATTATGAATGGAGAATGATTTGAAGGAATTGTGTAATGGTGGAGAAATTAAGTCATAGAACTAAGACACATATAGATTTCAAATTACTAAGAGTCTTTGTAAGGATTCGCAAAGTTTAGCAAAAGACAACGCTACATAAAAAATAAGTGGTTAGATAAAATTAAAACGTACCGCGCGTTTTCATCCTCTGACAAAGTATCCTTGACAAAATATCCTCTGACAAAATTTTTTTTTTTTTTTTTTTGTTAGATTGGATTTGGTAGTTTTAGTAGATATTTTGTGGGAGATGTCTTGTCTGTAAGATATTTTATCTGGGATGTTTTGTCGGGGTTTTGAAAGTCGCGGTACCAATTGAAACCGATGATCCAATGGATGGGTAGAAGACTAAAGAACGAAAGTAAAGATCTCAGATCTGTCTTCAAAGATGGCTAAAGATATTTCAAGGTTAAAGCCAAGGTTTCGATTCTGAATGGTGATGTCTTACTAGAAAAATACTGTATTTTATTTATTTATATTATACGCCTATATGGAATTTTATGTGATAAATATACAGAATGTTAAGGGAAGTACTTGACTTACTTTAACCAGTGATTCCTGACATTATCATCATTACATAGTATAAAATGAAGTCGCTCAAAATGAAAAGCCGAGAAATTCAAAGAAAACATATTTTTGTGCGATTTTTTTTTGTGGGCCGTACTATAGTCACTTTTGAAATTCGTTCTACGGAAGAAATTGGAAAATAGATGTCCTAGAGTAAGTAGGTAATTGATTTTCCCTTTTCAAATATCCAATGTTGCTTTGCAAGCATTGTATAATCGCTCGAATTGCATTATCATTATCATCATTACATTACGTAGTATAAAATGAAGTCGCTCAAAATGTATGTGCGCGTTAATCTTTTAAACTACGAAACAGATTTTCATGCGGTTTTCACCAATAGATTGAGTGATTCAAGGGGAAGGTTTATATGAATAATACATGCTTATTATAGTAGAGAAAAACCGAGAAATTCAAATATTCAATTCAGGCAGCGGGCAGCGAGCAGCTGGCAAGCGGGTGGGGTGGACTTTATAAAGGTTGAGTAATGGCGTTGTGTTTCGTTAGCCACAGCAACGTGTGGCCGGGTCTGCTAGTTTGGAATAAAAATGTAAATGAAATTTTGGTCTCCGGTGACATTTTTTTTTTCTACAAAAATATTTAAAAAATGGTAGGTGTTGGACAGTTGTAGGCGGGGTTGGCCACTTACTCGGCTAGTGACCAGTGACAACCCTCGGAAGATTTTTTTGTTTGATTTTGAAGAAAAAAAAATTTGAAAAGGAGACCAAAATTTCATTTACGTTTTTTACTCCAAATAAAGCCAAGAATCACTGGTAAAGTAAGTCAAGTACGTTTTTTAACATCCTGTATACTAATTCTGTGGAACAGTAATCATAAAGAAAAAATGCTATTTAAAAATGTGTAAAACCCATACAGAAGTAGTAGGCACAATATTACGACAACATTGATTATTTATTATTGATTTATGTTGGTATATTTTCGTTATTTGTTTTTGGGGTGTTATGCCGTGTTGCGCTACCTCCTTCTTTAGCCAACGTTTCGGACATCGTTGCAGTGTCCATCATCAGGGCAGATCCGGTAGATGTGTCCGAAACGTTGGCTAAAGAAGGAGGTAGCGCAACACACCCCAAAAACAAATAACGAAAATTATTTTGGCCGTGAAAATCTTAAAGCGTATCTATGTTATTATAGTGTTTTTTTTTTCATGCAGTTGAATACATCTACCGAGAAAGTATGGGAACTATGTCATAATATATACAGTTTCATTTTGAAAATACTACAAT
Organism: Limnephilus rhombicus; assembly: GCA_929108145.2. Taxonomy (NCBI): domain Eukaryota; kingdom Metazoa; phylum Arthropoda; class Insecta; order Trichoptera; family Limnephilidae; genus Limnephilus; species Limnephilus rhombicus. The sequence continues at coordinate 4,857,526 of OV815296.1, forward strand.
GCATGCTTGCATTTTATATTTGATATTCTAAATGTTCATAATTGTTTTATTGGAAATTAGGTTTATTGTGATATCTTCTCAACTTCAAATATTATTTTTTATTATTTTATACCTACCCATAAGCATTTACTACGTAACTCATCTTTATCTTAAGCTAGTTACATTTTATATAAATATATTTTAATTATTGTAATATTTTATTACTACTTTTAGAATATCTTTGTTGCTTTATTTACATATGTTCTTAACTTACATTTTCTATCCTTTGCTGTTTTTCATTTTTATTACTTCTCTACAGTTTATTTCTTAAACGTACTATGTATATGGTAGCCGAAAAGCGTTAATGATACAAATAAATAGATGTTATAATATTATGTGGCCGACTAGTGCCCGAGTGGATCAAATTGACGGGTTCCCACCCAAACGTCGTTGCTCAATCCTCTGTCTAGCCTCCATCATTGCACAAGCTTGCGAGTGAAATTAGGGAATTAGGAGTAATTCAAATATTGTCAGTATTCTGTAGCCAGAGAAAATGTGTTTTTCAGCGAGGCAGATGGAAGAAATTCATTACGAGGAGAAGGGATGGAAAGAACTGATTTTTTTAAACGGTGTTTAGTAACTATGAGTTTAACTCTCAAATACCTTTTCCAAACTTTCCAAAAGCTTCTTCTCCAGTATATTTAAATCTCTTTCAAAAAGAGGCGGGGATTCCGATTTCGAATTTTTCCACAACTAGTGGATCACCTTAACTAAAGCGTTTCAAAATGATACCGCAAAATGCGAAAGTCCAAATAATGTATTATTTTGGTATAACTCCTTCAATTCAATCTCGTCCTCTCGTGGTACCCTCCTTAAATCTACTTTGTAAGTGTATAAACAAATATCTTACGTCGTCCAATAAAAACTGTTTTTGAAATTGAATTAAGAAAATAAAATTCCCTTGGCAATCCCCACAGCGCAGAATTCTCCCGAAAAATGAACATCCAACCCAAATAAACATGTCCCGGCCAAATAACATTTGGAAACTCAATTTTCTCCACACATTTTGATATCAAGGGTTTTTTCAGGGTAAAACACGCCCCCGAGAAACCAACCAATCACAAAAAGGGGTTGTTTTAAAGATACGCCCACTCTTTTAGACACACCCCTTTAGGATTACGCCCACTGAGAAATGTACAAAAAAAAAACACTGACATTTATTTTATTTTATCTACGCTGTTAAGGATATTCGCGTAATAGAGAAATTTAAAGAAGAGAACATAATACTGTAGAAGGAATATTTAATGCATATTTTATGTTTAGCTTTGTATTTTTTACATGTTTATGTTAATAGTTTTTTTTGGGTGAATATGTACAATTTTTTGTGTTATTTATGTGATAAGTACTCCAAAAGTGTCTCAGCTGACCGGAGCTGTGAGAACTATGTCAGCCTTGATTAGGGAAACTTGGCAAGGCTGTAGAAAGATTAAAATTGGGATGAACCTATCTTTACACATCTGATTAGTAAACATTGTCATTTTATGTTACAGTATCACGTTAAAGTTTTGTTTCTGTATTGTGGCGTTTCACCAGGGGGACACTGTTTTCCGCTCTGGAGCGACGAAAATAAATGAAATGCATTCGTTCTCATTTTATGCACATGATTTCGATGCGGGTATGTTGTCATGCTTTTTGTTGCATTTTTTTTTTACATAAAAACCACAAAGGAGGCCTGAAGAAAACAATTTTCCTCAGGACCTATGGACAGAAAGAGTGGGAAGTTCCTGTAAGGGAAAAAAGGTATGAGGGGTAGTATCTAGGGGTCAGTGTATGATTACATCCCGACAGGTCGAGAGAGACCAGCAAGAGAGGTCAAAGATCTCCCCAAACCAGTGGACAGATTCATCCGTTGCTAAGACCCTAGCAAAACTCACCCTATGAGCCCGGGCACCCCTGCTTAGTTACCAAACGTAGCGAAGCACTCGGGGTGACCGATACAATAGGTCACCTCAAGTGGTTTGCTACGTTTGGTGACTAGGTCATGGTTACGGATGTATTTGCCAATCGCATGGGGCAAACACATCATGGCGTGGCGTGATGGATCGGGATAGACTGGTTGAGGGAGAACTTTTGATTTCTCCATCCAGACTTGCTCTACCCATCGCCTCGCACCGCAGTGGGAGGGATGGATTCATACGTCCGTCACTCCTAGACACACTGACCTTCAGATTCCTACCAACCCCTAATACCCGTTTCTTTCCCATAATTTCCTCTCCTTCCTTTCCTAAAAAGACCTTCCACACAACATCCCCTAAGATGACATAGGCCATGAGGGGAATTATTTTCCTCAGGGCCTCCTATGTGGAACTAACGCAAAAAAAAGGAATTTTTTGGCCAAAAGATGTATTTAATTTTGGGACGTTCGAATCACATTTAAGGTTTTAGTCCATTCAGAGTACCTACATGGGTGTGTTGTTTAGTAACACTTTAGCAATTTCCTTTAATTTTGAGTAGAGCATATTTTGAATAGTGTTATTATGCTGAAAACATTAAGCATTCTTTTGATAGAATTCTTACTTTCAAGATTATGTTTTTTTATAATTTTTTGTGTTTTAACGAACTGCGTCCTAAGCTGTTTAACATTTGTAAATATTTCGGCAAACAATATACCAGTTGATATTATTTGAGCAGTCTAGACTACAGACTAGGAGAACAGAGAACTGTTCGCGGCGAGCTTCGAACCCCAGCCGCACGTAACGCTAGCCGTGCGTGCTCAAGTGATCTCAGTCCCGAGATGCTCTTGCCGACTGTCAAAGCCACAGTATCTCTCATTTGCATATCATTCCGATGGAGGAAAGCCACAAGTACATGTGTATATTGTCCTAAGCGTTTCTTTGTTTTCCTCGTTCTGCCTGCCTTTTTAGCTTTTGTTTTAGCTTTTGTGTGAAAATGACATAATAATTATAATAATAGTTTATCTCAGAATGTATGCATGGGTAGTGCAATGCAATTCCAATATTTCGTAAAAACAAGAAAGAAATTGTGACAAATAATAAGAATTTTTTTTTTTTTTTTACATGTTTACCGCACAAGAGTCCCAACTGCTCCCGTCTGGAGCCAGTGGGACTATGGCATCCCCAATTGGGGTATATTGTGAGGCTGATGGTAGTGGGGAGGGGAAGGAGATAGGGAAGAGGAAGGTGAGGAAGTACCTGGCTATTCAGATCTGGTCACCAAACACGGCTAAAGCCATTTCAAGCAACGTTTCAATTCTGAATGGTGGTCTCACACCAGGGCGATACTGAGAGTATCTTCCACTCTGGAACGTGCAGCAAATATACTATATAATTTTTTTAAATGAATAATTGTGAAATAACACAAATTAATCAAATATAATTTATTTTCCACGCCGGGATTCGATCCCGCGACCCTCGGAGTGCCAGTCAAGAACCTTACCACTGGACTACGCCGATATTAGAAAGCAAAGATCCGTGAAAAACCAAGTGATAGTCTGAATTCTTCACACAATCAGTTCCAATTTTGAAAATGATTTTTAAAATAAAAGAAAATTTGAGATCATAGAACCCGATTTGAGTAAATGAGTAATTTTGATAATTGAATCACTGATTGTTAAAAGATACTTAAGTCCAAAAAAGCATATTCGGAGATAATCAAAAATCTATTTTCTGTAAGAAAATAAATTTTAAAAAGTGAAAATAGAAATAATCAATGCTTTAAAATAAAAAAAACTATAGATATTTTAGTAATTTTTTAATAAAAAAAATTTTCAACAAGTAAGAGCTGTTTAAGGGCCCGCAACCCGAATTTCTACCGATTTCTTACATATCTCCCTTAAACACGTTAAGTTTTAAAGCTCTTAGAAAAATATATGTCCTCGCCGAAACGCAAATTATATAAAATTCCATCGATGGAAAAAAATCGCAAAGTATGCTCCAAAAATTATTATAAACACGTTTGTTTCTGTTATTTTACAAGTTTCATGTATGAACAAATTCACTTTTGCTCTATTTTAAACGAGTCCTGTTTTATTAAACTTTTTCGCAATTTTCGCATCGATTTTGTCTCTGTAAATATTAGCGCTCTCCTCTAACATTGTAATTTCGTATCTCTCCATCTTCTTCGGGACTGAGGGTATTTTAATAATCAAGCAAAAAATACATTTTTATACTTAAATTATGTCTAAAACATCAATTTGTACAAGGTAAAATATTTCCTATATACCTATGTATATGTGGTATTGGTAAATTTTGCATAAGATCAAAAACTACACTCCCACAGTATTTTCGTGTTTACACTTTTTTCCAACATTTCTCATTTTCCCATGAAACTTTTTAGCTCTATTTTATGGAATTCTGCTTGAAAAGTTATCCTTGATCTTTCTGGTTGGTCTCTTTAATTTTATATCGAGTTCCTCGTATGTAATGCAAAAATCAACCTGTGGCCGGCCGAACATAAGGCTAGAGTAAAGGGCCTGACGGAATACCTGCCCTGGTACTGCAGAGGTGGGCTGCAGAAATAGCTTATGACTTATGATCAATAAAAAAACTGCTCGCGTACCTCGAGAAGAACAAAATTATCAATGACCATCAAAACAGATATCGGTGGAACCGCTATTGCTTTAATATTTTATTTGGTGTTTGGGGGCGGTGCCTGGAAAGTCACAGTGAAACCAAATGGTCCAACTGGACATTTCCTAGACCTTTGACCGAGACTGGCACCGAGGATTTGTCAACAAACTGCCTTCTTACGAACGTCCCATCCGCATGTACGTGGAGTACCGACAGTTTAGATGTTGCTGGTTGTTTCACCTCTTCCTCGCATTCGATGCTGGCGTCCCACAGGGACCGGTTCTGTCTCTTACTTTGTTTTTGTTGAGCAAAAATGACCTTCTGATATGTTCACCAATTCATTGTTACGCGGACATAGTTGATGGTAGCTTTTTGTTTGACCCTTAAAGGTCACACAAACTCCAACGCCCAGGAAGGCTTTGAAGCAGAGAATGGACCGTTACCTCGAGAGTATTTTGGGTTAAGAATAACCTCTTCGGATTTAATGTTTCAAAGACTCTGATTAAACCTAAAAGGAGACGAAATGAAAATCTAGTGTCCTACAACCGAAGCAATTTACCCAACAGGCCTTCCATTGAAATCTTTGGTGTAACTTTAGAGTTACAGGACTTTAAGACCAGCTCACGCAGATACTTAGTACACAACTGTAATAAACTTGGCAGCCACGTCTGCCTGGAGCCCCAAAATACCAGAAAATACCCTCGACTGTGCAGAAAAAAGGCGTCGGGTGGGAAAGCTGTCCTTTTTCTACCGGTATTTCAATGGGAGATGCTGAGTTGAACTAGCGTCATTGATTCCTTTGGCACAAGTGCACAATCGGGAAACAAGTCAAACGCGCATCCAACATGTGTATCCAGTTGGCATATGTCACATGAGAACGGATCGATCCCATGACTCGAACTTGAGTTCAACAGCTCGGCTGTGGTAAGATTTGCCGACCTCTGCGTTTCCTCCCTCCTTCTACATTTTCCTTTCCACAAAAAGATCCTCACATAATATGATGTATCGTAAAAGCTTCTGACTTGTAGCGACAGATGGCGGTGACATCAGCTATCGGTATAATCCGCTAGATGGCAGGCAGCGTAGTGCCTAAGCTCTCCGGCAGGGGATCGGGGAGGCTGAGAAGGTGTGTTTGAATTATCACTGGGCAGAACCATTTTAGCCAGCTCCTAGTTAGGTTGATAACCAAAATCCATTGTATACGCGAAGTATGAATAAACGCAGATAACGAACCGGATTCTATTTATTCATAAAGTTATCTCCATCCAAAGTGTGTTGGAGAATCTGCTAGTGTCTATCAAATATCAGAACACTACACATAACATCCCACAAGATCTCACAGGCCTCGAAGGAAATTATCTTCCTCGGGGTCTCCTCACTCCTGTGTGAAGTTAATACAAAAAAATGTATAAAAATTACTGATGCATTAAATATAAATTATTATTTATGATCGTGGACATTAATTATTTCCGATACTTCGGTTCGATATTCTTTAAAGGTTTTTGTTATGACTATCGATAATATAAAATTGTGTGTTAGTGGAGGTATCTACACAAGCTAATTAATAACACTTCAAAATATACGGTTTAATGTCACTAATTCTGGATAGTCACCTCCAAAATGTTCAATGCACTGAACACCAACGACATAAACTCATCCAGTAGTTTGTCCCAATTTGCCAACCTAGGGAAAGAAGCTTTTCTAAAGAGTACATTTTTTACGTTAGCTCCACACAGGAGGCCCTGAAGAAAAACAATCTATCAGGGTCTTTTTAGGAAATGAAAGTAGAGAAAATGCTAGGAAGGAAAATGGTATGAGAGGTGGGTTGAAATCTGGGGGTACAGGAATGACGGACGTAAGAATCGGTCCCTCCCATTGCAGTGCAAAGTGATGGGTCGAGAAAGTGAGAGTTCAAAATCAAAACCAGCCTCTCCCGATCAGGCCCATCACGCATTAGGTGGGCAAACGCATCTGCCGTCGAAACCTAGACAAACCTCACCCCATGAACCCGGGCACCCCTGCTAAGTCACCAAATGTAGCGAAACACTTGGGATGAACTATGACAGGAGTATTGGTTATCCAATAAATGGTTCCCTGGGCGACGGTACCCACACCCGCCTACCAAATAATGATAGGAAATAGATCTTCTTAGGCTACTCAGTACTGTCAGGACTGAATTTTTTCTTTTTTCATACATCTTAAGTTTTTGATGTATTAAATATTTACTTTCGATTTTTTAATGTGATAATTAATTTTTCTTATGATAATAGTTAATTTATATTTTCTTTACTTACGAGTGCTCGCACACCATTATACCGGCTGTGTCTAGTTTGGTACTAAATCTATAATATAAAAATGAATCGTTGAATGTGTTGCTAAGCGCATTACTTTCGAACGACTGCACCAAATTGGATATTTCTTTTTTTTTGTGTGTTCGTTATCGTCAGGACAAGGTTTTTATAAAACTTCCGGTGAGCTCTGGCATTACGAAATTTGTATAAAAAAATGCTATTGGTGGCACGCGAGGAAGCGGCTATTGCTATGGAAAGCGGGAGGGAGGGAGGGATGGGGGAGGGGAACCAGGGAGGGGGAGGGGAACCTGGGAGGAGGGAGGGGAACTCGGGAGGGGGGTTCGCGGTACGGGGGAAGGGGGGAGGAGTGTAGTGGGGAGAGGGAAGGTGGAGGCGACGGAGTGGGAATGCGAGAGGGGAAGAGGACGCAGAAGAAGAAGGGAAGGCGGAAGGGGACCGGGACGAATGGGAAAGGACACTCAGGGAGAAACTTTATTAAACGCATGCCGAGAATCAGCTAGTTAAGCATAAAATTATATTGTAAACAAAATTATCAATGAAAAACGAAAAAAAAATATCTGAACATCCACTGGTCTTAAACTATGGATAAATTATAACTTACTTTGCTCTGGAATTCATACAGTTGTGAACGGTAAAACCGGTCGTTGTTGCATTTGATTACAAATTGCACAAGCAATCGTCTGCATTTTACGATAACTGCAGTGCAATATCACTGTATTTACTGCCAGTATTATTAATTTATAAAGGTCTGTTTCCCCCTGTTTGGTTCGTTCGGTCTGTAAATTGTAAGACGGATGGTGAAAGTCCGACGAACATAAGTAAGCTTTGAGAAATTGTGAAGGATTGTTTTTGTTTTATTTGTTTAAGAGAGTTTAACCAGCCAGCGGACGAAAATACACATTTCGTCGAAAGTTGTTCTTACGATCGTGCAGGGCGGTTACAACGAGAAAGATAAATTATTCTCCGTACCACCTTTTTGAAATCATAACTCAATATCGATTTTATTTCGGCTTTGCTGAAAGGCGTGATGATAAGTATTTATCATTTTTCAATAATGTCAAAGTTAAATAAAAATGTTTAAAAAATCTGAAATATATTAGTTTGTAAGTGCGCAAATAAATACATAAGCGGACCAATTTTCGTCAAGAAACACATGTACGTATATATTTTTTAATGATTTTATTTAAACTAAATTTAAAATTCTTAAACATGCAATACCCTGATAATGTATTGATTTATTTTACTGCATGATTATATGGTTTGAAATTTGAAATGGGTGTGGTAAAATACAAAATCTTTTTGGAAAATTTAACAAATCTGCCAACGACCTATGGTATAACCTCATTATACTAAAAATAAACATTTTTTCTCAAAATTTAAAACATGCGAATGCTAGATAAAAGAACAATCTTTCGAAATCCATTTAATTTTTTTTTTGTGGAATCGAGTTAATACGTCTAAAATCTGATTTTTAAAAAGACATATTTCTGGTTTTCTCTGGTAATACCCTCTTAAGGACCCTCAATAACAGCGAACAAAATTATTGGAAATTAATTGATCAATTTAAGATTCGAGTCAAGATTTGTGCCAAAAAAATACATTTCTACTAAACTAAGTAATTAACCATCACGCCGTTTCCCCGCAGAATAGGCAGAGAGGACCGACCGCCAAACAACTCGATCTTGGCACACACTCCTTGCCTCGTTCACATTCATACATCGTCTCATACATGCTCTTCTATTATTCTGACTCTTGACATGGTCCAACTCAAGTATCTGATTCACTTGGTCGTGCCATGTCTTTCTCGAGCGTCCCCGACTTCTACCATTCACATTGCGTCATATATTCTCCTTACACGCCTTTTCTCGTTCATTCGCTCTATTAATTTGGGAGGCGGGATTGGGAACCGCCGCCCCGAGAACCTTTATTGGATAACCAACACCTCTGCCATAGGTCACCCCAAGTCATTCGCTACGTTTGGTGATTTAGCAGGGGTGCCCGGGTTCATGGGGTGAGGCTTGTCTAGGTATCGGAGGCGGATGACCAGGACACACTGAACTCCAGATTCCTACCCACCCCTTAAACCCCGTTTCCTTCCCAGAACTCTCCTCTCCTCCCTTTCCCCCAAAACCCCTCCACACAGCATCCCCAAAGATGACATAGGCCCTGAGGGAAATTATTTTCCTCAGGGCCTCCTGTGTGGAGCTCATGTAAAAAAAAAATATATATATATATACCCAAACCATCGGAGCGTTCCTTTTTTAAACTTACTCATTAACTCATTACTCATTACACTTACTTCAGCATTGCATTCTTTCTTTAGTTCAAATAGATTTCTTTTAAAAAATCCATACTATAGGAATAATTCAGAAAAGTGCCTTGTTTGAATTATTCCAATTTTGAAAATTTATTATTCAAATCCAAGTAAGATTAGCTCATCGAAGGGGCCGGGCGGTGATTGGCTAAAAATTCGTGACGTAGCTTGCAGTCCATGTTTCACTGGGAGATTTGTATTATCTGCAATACAAGTGGCAGTCTTTTACTTCAAGCTACATCATGCGTTCGAAATTTCGAAATTTCCTTTTCTCGAAAAAGGCCCGTATGAGCTAACCTTATTGAATGCATTTTCAGCGGACCTTATTTCAAAGCAAATTTGAGTTTATTGCACCGCATTTCACGCAGAACTGAACACAGACATTGAGATTTGTATTTTTGATTTCATTGTGTTAATTATCAATTTACATTCGCTGACTATACTAGATACGTTTAATGTAGAACATACTAGATTCCAAATCTATGAAAATTGTTTATTACTCTCTTTGTCAATCAATCATTGAATATGGAATAATCGCATGGGGAGGTGCAACACTATCAGCTATAGATTCATTATCGAAGGCACAAAAATTAATTATGAAAGTCATTCTTAAAGTTCCCATAATAACAAGTACTGTAGATATATTCAAAAAATTCCCTGTATTAAATATTCGACAAATTTACACAAAAAAAATCTTAACTCATCTGTTTAAAAATAAAACACGTACATTTTATGAAAATACCCAAAATATTGTAAACACACGGCACAAAATCAAAGAACTCATACAAACACCTAAAACAAACACAACATTTGGTCAAAGAAATTTCAAATACATTGCGCCTAAAATATACAATAACCTACCTGACAAAACAAGACAATCGAATAATATTAACAAATATAAAATCCTGATCAAACAATGGATCATCGAAAAAGGTCGTGCAATAATTAGTCACCTCACCCAAATATAATCCTCTATCTCATTATTGTTACCACTAACCAACCTGAAAATTTTGTCAAATATTTTTGCTGTATTGAAAAGTGTACTTTATTTAATATTTATAAAATATTTGTAAACTAGTCTGTCTCGACACAGGATTTCCTAGTGAGACAGGCAAGGCCAAAAAAATATATGTAAACCTTTTTATATAGATGCACATAATAAAAAAAAAAAATGTTCATTGTAAATTATTTAGAGAAGATAAATTAGATATTATAACTTTTTGGGAGGCTGGTATGGCTACCGCCGCCCTCGAACCATTTATTGTATAACCAACACCACAGTTTTAGGTCACCCCAAGTAGTTCGCTACATTAGGTGACGTAGCAAGGTTTCCCGGGTTCATGGGGTGAGGTTGGTTTAGATCTTGGAGGTCAATGCTTTTGCCCACCTACTGCGTGGCGGGCCGGATCGGGAGAGATTGGTTGAAGGAGACCCAACCTAGACCTCTCCTGCTGGACTCAACGCCATGCACCGCAGTGGAAGCGATGAATTCGTACTTCCGTCACTCCTGGACACATTGACCCTCAGATTCCTACCCACCCTCATAACTTTTTCCTTCCCAGAACTTTCTCTTTATTTTTTTACATTAGCTCCACACAGGAGGCCCTGAGAAAAATAATTCCCCTCTGGGCCCATGTCATCTTTAGGTATGCTGTGTGGAGGGTCTTTTTAGGAAAGGAAGGAGGGGAAGTTTTGGGAAGAAAAGGGGTATTAGGGGTGGGTAGGAATCTGGGGTCAGTATGTCCAGGAGTGAAGGAAGCATTATTCCATCCCTCCCACTGCGATGCAAAGCGATGTTCCGAAAGGGTACAGTTGGAGAAGTCAGAGGGACTCCCTCAACCATTCTCTCCTGATTCGACCTGCCGCTGGTGGGCAGACGCATCCGCCGCCAATACCCGGACACACCTCACCCCATGAACCCGGGTACCCCTGCTAAGTCACCAAACGTAGCGAACCACTTGGGGTGACCTATGGCAGAGGTTTTGATAATCCAATAAATGGTTCTCGGGGCGGCGGTACCCATACCCACCTCCCAAATTGAATTCTCTACTTGCATAACCTAAAAAGACCCTCCTCACAGCATTCCTAAAGATTTTCCCCAGGGCCTCCTGTGTCTAATGTAAAAAAAAATGTAAATCGATAGAAAATGTATTTACATATGTTAGGGCTTAGCTGTACAGCTTAGATCTTCCATACAATCCTTCTGACCTCTCGTCTAACAGGGACGTGCGCGTTAATCAATTTCGCTATTGCCACCTTCTGTCAAACCGTCATATATCTCATATTTCAAATTTTTTAATTAACAATATCATCTCCAACTAATTATTTTTCCATATTACGGGCAACTACCCTTTTTTATTGGAAACAATCAATCTAAGAATTGGTTTGTAACCTGGGTAGCGTCTCGGATAAATATTTCCGAATTTATTCATATGGAACTGTTGACTTTTTATAAAGGTCTAAATGAATATTCAATTTTTCAAATGAAAAACTCTCTGTTTATAACTTTTGAAGGTTATTCCCGTCAATGTAATATATCATTGAAGAAGAATATAACAATAATAATCTAAACGAAAATATGAAAGAGAACAAGACACAGAAAACAGAAAAAAACTAAGGTCGCAAATGGGATTCAATGTGTATTCTATAATATATTGCGGTGATGGGAATAACCTTCAAAAGTTGTAAGGAGAGTTTTTCTTATAAAAAAAATATTATTATGTATTATAGTTACAGGAGTTCATGATTAGCTCAAGTGTGTGTAAGTTACATGTATAGCGTGATATTGTCGGCCTCCGTGGTCGAGGGGCAATCCGACTGGCGATCCGTAGATCGGGGGTTCAAACCCCGGAGTGAGCAAGTAAATTTTTTGACTAATTTGTGTTTTTACAATTTATTCATTTAAATAATATGACGTATATCTGCGGCACGTTCCTCTCAGTATCGCCCTGGTGTAAGACCACCTTTCAGAATTGAAACATGGCTTGAAATGGCTTTTGCCTGTTTGGTGACTAGATCTGAATAGTCAGGTACTTACCCATCTACCTCTTTCCCATCATCTTTTCCTCCACATTTTTTTAACTTCAGCCTCACAACATACCACAATTGGGGATGCCTTAGTCTCACTGGCTCCAGGCGGTTGGAAGCAATTGGGACTCTTGTGCGGTATTCATAAAAAATTAAAACAAATCAAAAATATTCCCAATTGCTCCCGACTGTCCAGAGACAGTAAAACTTTGGTATACCAAATTGGGGTATGTTGTGAGGCTGAAGGTAGCAAAAGAAGGAGATAGTAAAGAGGAAGGTTGGAAATCACCTGGCTAGTCAGATACTGGTGGACTTTCATCGGGGCGATATATTTTTTTTTACATTAACTCCACACGGGATCCCCTGGGGAAAACAATTTCCCTCGGGGCCTATATCATCTGGGATGCTGTGTGGAGGGTCTTTTTGAGGAGAGGAAGGAATGAACATTGGTCTTGAAGAGAACCATGTTGTAGGAAGGAGGAAACACAGAGGCCGGCAAATCATTCCACAGCCGAGTTGTTGAACACAAGAACGAGTCGAAGAAACGACCCGTTCTCATGTGACAAATGTCAACCGTATACAAATGTTGGGCACGCATTTGGCGAATTTCCCGACCATGCACCGGTGCCGAAGGGATCAATGACGCTACGTCCTCGGAGCATCTTCCATTGTAATACCGGTAGAACAAGGATAGCATTCCCACCCGACGCCTGTGCTCTAAAGATTGCAATCCGTCTGTTAAGATGGGAGAATCTATCAAACGTACCGCCCGTTTCTGCACAGAGTCGAGGGTATTTTTCAAGTATTTTGGAGCTCCAGACCAGAGATGGCTGCCAAATTCAATCGTGGGGCGCGCTTGTGATTTGTGCAGTGTTGGTAGTTGTGTACTATTAAAGTATCTGCGGGCCCTGTACAGGACGGCCAGTTTTTGTGAGGCTAACTTTACTCTGGCTTCGTTGGAGCCCCCATATCTGAGCTGGTCACTTCGAGTTACACCAAGCATATCAATGTAGGGCCTGTTTGGAAGATTTCTTCCGTTGAAGGAGACTAGATTTTCATTTCGATCCATTTTAGACGTAATCAGACAAGATTGAGTCTTTGAAACATTAAATTCAACGAGTTGAGAGTATTTACCAAATCATGTTACTTTTCAGTGGCGTTGCAGTAATGTACTTTTATGAGAAGGGGTCAAAAAGAAGGATTATTTCCCTGATTAAAACCGGCACTTTTGTCACTTTTCTTTGAAACCCCATTATTACTTTTGTCTGCCCCCAGCTTCCCCCGAGTCTGTGAATGATTTATTCCAAAGGGGAGAGGGGGCTGGCCGCCGACACGAGGGTGGCGCTAGTGTAACAATGATCCCATGCCTCCCCTAAACAAATAAATATACCAACTCCTCTTGTTTCCTTCAAATTTTATTATTCTTAAATATGAAAGTACAGAAAAAGAGAATTTATAAACATTATTTCTAAAAATCTTACTTTTAAAACCACTTTATTTTAAAAACTTCTTTTCAGAATCTATAACACTGGGGATGCTGTGTGGAGTGTATTTGTAAAGTATAAGAGGAGGGTAGTAATCTGGGGTTGATGTGTCCAGGTGTTTTTTTTTTTTTACAGTGAATATCGCACAAGAATCTCAACTGCTCCCGTCTGGAGCCAGTGAGACTATGGCATCCCCAATTGTTGTGAGGCTTAAGTTAGTGGGGAGGGGAAGGAGGTGGGGAAGAGGAAGGTTGGGAAGTACCTGGCTATTCAGATCTGGTCACTAAACACGGCTAAAGCCATTTTCAAGCAACGTTTCAATTCTGAATGGTGGTCTTACACCAGGGCGATACTGATAGTATCTTCCACCTGGAACATGCCGCAAATATACTATATATTATTTTAAATGAATTAATTGTGAAATAACACACACTAATCAAATAAAATTTATTTGCGCATGCCGGGTTCGAAGCCGCGACCTCCGGATTGTGAGTCAAGAGTCTTACCCACTGGACTACTGAGGTCGTCTAGGTGTGTCATATTTATGAATCCATCCCTCCCAATGCGGTGCAAGGGTCGAGAGAAGCCTGCTGGATCGATGAAAGGATCTCCCTCACCTGCCTCGCCTCGCAACTGGTGGACAGATGCATCCGCCGCTAAAACCAAGATAAACCTCACCCCATGAACCTGGACACCCCATCAAAGGTAGCCAACCGAAATTGGGGTGATCTTTGGCACATATGGCATATTCACATATTTCCCGCTTGTACCACGAGTTTCCAGATTCCTTGTATATTATAATGACGTATTGCTTTAATTATATTCTTGTCAGGATATTGTATATAATTATGAATTATATAATGAACAAATCAATCAGCGTGAATAATTTATTGTTTATATTTTATATTATTTTTTACATTTTTAGTATGCGAATTACTAAATATTTTAATAACATAATATTATTTTTGACTTACATTAATATTTAATACAAATTGAGTTACAACAAACTCTTTGAAAACAATACTAAAACTTATTTTGGTTGAACTTATAGTTAGTAATTCATGTAGTCAATATTATTGTCGGTGTAGTATGATTATTTAAATGTTAAGAAAATTAAAGAATAGATTTACAAAAGTGAAATTACTAGAGTGGGCTGAAAAGTAATGCAAACAGAGAATTTAATGTACTAGATGTTCGACAGTGTTACATTAAAAATATAATAATTTATGATAAGTTTTAAGATTTTCACGGCCAAAAACATTTTCGTTATTTGTTTTAGGGGTGTTATGCCGTGTTGCGCTACCTCCTTCTTTAGCCAACGTTTCGGACATCGTTGCAGTGTCCATCATCAGGGCAGATCCGGCAGATCCGGTAGATGTGTGTCCGGTAGATGACACACATCTACCGGATCTGCCGGATCTGTCCTGATGATGGACACTGCAACGATGTCCGAAACGTTGGCTAAAGAAGGAGGTAGCGCAACACGGCATAACACCCCAAAAACAAATACCGAAAATAATAATTTATGCTCATAAAAATAAATATTAAGTTTGGTTGGGTATTTTGATTATATTTGAATAATGTGGGAATTTTAACGACGTAAGTGAAGAAAGCATGTGAACAAATGTACGCCGCGGCACGGCGTATTGGACGAACGTACGGTCGAATTCACCGTAGCAGGCCTGGAGATACGCCCTTTAGCGCCGCGTTCATTTTAATAAATTCTGAAGAACGTGTTACAAATATTTAAAATGTGTCTCTATGATGTCCTCCCACAGTTATTAATTCATCGTCTAGAAAAATAAAATCTGGTGCTTATCGCTAACTTTATAGTTGTAAAACGGGTTATAATAATAATAATATAAGTTTATTCCAGAATGTATGCAGGAGAGTGCAATGCAATACGTTCCATATTTTAAAATAACAAAAAAAGATAAATGATAAGTTAAGGTAAAAAGTAAATAACAACACATAAAATAAATTTAATAAACGAATAAGCATTAAAAATGAAACTGAAAAGAAAAAAAAATGTAAATATCAAACACTAAAATGATTTTTAAATAGCCGTTTGCGGAGGGTATTTCATCGTCTCCCGTCTCCAGAGGGTCATCAGGGGAGATTCCATCCAGGCAGTCATGGCGGTGATGATCGCATTCTTCGAATGGCGCAGTCTGCGCCATAAACTTCCCATGCGGTGGCGGAGAAGTGCACGGAAAGTATGTACTCGTCCCTCCAGGAACATTTCCGTAGCACTGCAGTATCTCGGTAGGCGGAAAAGTTGGCGTAGGCGTTATTGTAAGCAACCTTTAACTTATGCCATTGGGTTACAGTGTAGTCAACCCACAGTGCTGATGTGTACAGCGAGGTACAGAAAGCGTTGAACAGTATTCTTTTATATTATATTTAGGTTATAAAGTTTTAAAATCGTTGTACGTAAAATATATTAATGGTGAGGTACTGTTTTTATTAATTTAAAATATAAATAACTCGCATTCCTTGTGCGGCATGGAAATAAAAAAAGTTATTATACCTAGTTACGAATTCGACGGAAATGATTAAAATGTGAGTTTTGAGAAAACAAAAATTATTAGGGTTGTTTACCGCCTTAAATGGAATAAAAACTTTTTGGACAAACGTGGGTCTTTGAGGATTCCAATGTCTTCGATTTAACTAATGGAAATTTCCATTTCTTAGCCAACCTAAATTTACTAAAAATATATTATTTTAGTAAGCCAATAAATTTATTCGTTGATAGAGGCAACTTGTTTTTGACATTTTTTAAATCCTCAAGAATGATGACAAAAACATTAAAACTTTACGATCCTCTATACTAGCAACCAAATTCTTGTGAAAGTGTTAAGGCTCCGCAACCGGGCTCGAAAAGAAGAAGATGAATAGATACGAAATTTTTAATAAAACACGACTCGTTTAAAATAGAGCGAAAATCTCGCGGGTATTCTTAAACAGCATTTAAAGAAAAACTGTGAATTTTTTCATACATGCAACTTGTAAAATAACTGAAACAAACAACATGTTTAATATAATTTTTCGAGCATACTTTGCGATTTTTTTCTATCAGGGGAATTTTATATAATTTGCGTTTCGGCGCGGGCATTGTATAGATATTATCTTCAAGAATAACATATACATATTTTTTTAAGTGCTTTAAAACTTAACGTGTTTAAGGAAGATATGTAAGAAATCGGTAGAAATTCGGGTCCTTAAGAGGAACGCTCGCGCGACCTTTTTTCATACGAAACTTAATTTTGAATTTGAGGCCAAAATACACTACACAACTGATTCTTTATGTAAAAAAGCATTAAAAATATTTATTAAGAATGTGCAATATTATATTTATTTGTATTTTTAATTATAAAATACACGCTATTAAGGAATTCGATTTTTCATGATTTTAGAAGCAACTTTGGTAAACATTTGTGAGAGAATAATAACGGACTCCCTAGTGAGGAAAACTAAGAAAAATCATTATTATACTGATCTGCTTCATAATATTCTGCAAGTTTACATGTTATAGTCGTTAACACAACATTTTAAAAATTATATATTCTGCCCTATCGATCAATTTAAATAAAGAAGAGAATTTTTAACTTTTTACTTTCTATCGGACGGCGTGCATTTTATTTTTTATTCAAATGTACATCTTTATTTATAGATTGATGAAAATTTGCACACTTGATCTTTCAATGTTGATACTTGTTGGAGAAATTTTGCACACTTTTCTTTTTGAATAAGAGGAAAATCACTGTGTGAGAAGTGAGAACCTCAGCGAGTGTAATTATCTAATTATAAAATAAAACGGATTAAAAAACATAATTTTTAATACGGATTTACTTTGGAAAACATATTGGTCGTACATAAATTAAATATTCGAACCCAAGAAACGCACTTTTCACGATGGGTAATTTTTTCTGTTTAATTTTCTATTTTTTTTAACTTTTAGCTTTTGTAGGTGTTATTATTATTTTTCATAAATAAATTTTCATAATTAAATAACAATTTATTAATTTTTAAACCACAGTTATTCACATCAATTGAACATATTAAATAAAATGAAAAATTTATTAAAATACACCAAAATTTCATTTAATTTTAACACAGTTATTCACATTAATTAAACATCTAGATAAAGTACGGAAATTTTGAATGAACCATAAGAAGAGGAATACTTTCCCGTTACAACACGCAGTTTTTTCATAAGTTGGTGGAATCCTTATCCATAAGATATTAGAAACTTTAGCCATTAGTGGGCGCATTAGGGTCAGGCATCCTCCACTTTTGATCCGCCCAATTCCACTAAAAATTTTATAAATAAGCAACAATTAGCAAGAGCCGATCAAATCAAAAATGTTGAAAGAAGTTTGTAGAAATTTATCAGTAGTTCCAAATTGTTATATCAAAATACTACCTACTGTAATAGAATAAAATAATTTTTGGTGTAAACTTGGAAAAAGTTAATAAGATAAAATTCTTAGGAATAAACTTTTGAGGAAAATACTGATTTTATTGAAAAAAAAAGTGGCTAATGGGAGTCCTTTCGACATTTTCGACATACAATTTCGGTTTTAAAACAAGTTTACTAATTCATAAAACGATTCTTGCAACACCGTAGACTACTGTTCTAGTATTCTCTAACTTAGTAATGTGGGTAGCTTTAAAAACACCAAATAATCCATAATAGACGAATGAGGTTAATTTTGAATAATAATAATAATAACGTTATATTTATATAGCGCAGTTTTGTGTCATTTCACTTCAAGTGCGCAAAGTATAATAATTATAAATCAATACAGAATTAGATATTAGATATAATTAATGAATTATAAATTAGATATAATGAGTAAACAAAGGCTTTTCTATAACGTTTTAATTTTTATCAAAAGAGTTTTTAACAATTTGCTTTAGACTTAATTTAGAGACAAACTACATTACAATAAAAAAAATTCCGCATACACCGTACAAGACAGAAAACAGATTTTTTGAAATGAACAAAAGCACAGAATTGTTTACTGTATTAAGAAATCCATATTATGGATTTTATGTAGCCAAAGATATTTTATATATAGCTTAGTTCCCAAAAACATACTTAGGTTTGTAATAAATATTCCAAAAAAGCAAGGTGTAAATTAAAATGGAAAAATGTATGTTTGTAATTAGACCACAAGAAGTGAAACAATTTTAAGCTTAATAAATAAAATAATGATAAACCAAATAAACAAACAAAACATATTGTAAATACCCTTCTTTAACAAGTGTTTTTAAACAATAAAACATCTTCGCCTATCAGACCAAGCCTTACAAGTCTTGGAGAAGCAGCAGTAATTTAATATTAATTAAAATAATGAAAAATTTAGTAATATGCCAAATAACTTACATTGGGATAAATATGGCCTTCGTCATCCAATTCTTCTCCATTATCGTTTACTTTCGTCTCCGGTTCTACAACAGTCTCAATATTGGTTCGAAATGATAGGAACTTGGATCCAGATTCATTATTCAAAAAGTCTGTGATACCTTTTTGGTCGCCGCTGTAGATTTCTGGTGCTGTATCAGAGTACAAATCTTCATACGTTTCATTTGAGTCATATTCTGATTCAACTTCTTTGTGTACTTCGGCAGTTTCGTTGGCAGTATTCCATTCCAGGGGAACATCGATAAAGAATTGTGAATTACTTCCAGTGCTCGAATTATTTTGTGTATATTTTTGGTCGGCGTTTTCATCTGATTCACCTTCCGAATCTTGGTCTAGTTCGGCAGCATCTTCGGCAGAATCCACTTTTTCGAAAAAATGTTCATCGATAATTTTTTCATTGGATTGTGTTCCATGATCAGTGTTTATAAAAAATGATTCATCGAAATCATGTGGAATGTCTTCAGTGTTGGCAAGGGTCTCATCTTTTTCATTGAAAGGAGTGTCTTCACTGAATAGTATTTCATAAGGGTTATCAGGTTCCACAACCCGTGGCATGATTTCCTTTAACCATTCCTTATCCGTGTAAGCCACTCTTGGATTTTCTGGCTTTTTTTGTTCTATGGCACTTTCTTGCATTGATTTAATGATTGCCTTCTTTAGATCATTTATTTCCTTTAGGTTCTCGATTGCGTCTTGATTAATATTTTTCACTGAACGTCTCTTTCGTCTGTGGCTTTCGGAAATAATATCTTGACTTTCGTGACCGTTAACTTCGGCATTATCTTTATCTGCTCTGTCATCAAAGATATTTTGTTCCGTTGAATTTATGATTGCTCTTCCAAATCTATCCTTGATAGATGCTTTTACAGTATCGGAAATGCGTAAACTGTCATCAATAACTATTTTAAACAAAGATATTGGTTTGCTCTCTTTATGGCCAGAGATATTTGGTTTATCTTGTTTTAATTTTGTTGGATTGGAATTATTATGCTCTGCTGGTAATGAACCATCTTCTAAAACTTCATCGAAAAAGGAGGTTACTTGTTCCTTACTTGGAGATCTGGCTACCCTGGTTTGCTTTTCGTGGTTATCAGAAGGAGATTTATAATCTTCTCGAACAGTGGAATTCCCAGTTGATCTTCCAAACCTCTTATTGGTGGATGTTTTTACAGCATCGGAAAATCTAAAAGTTTTTTCAACCATCGCCTTTACAAAAGATTCTGGTTTTCCCTCTTCATGGCTCTTATTTTCATGGTCTGCTCTATGGGAATTAGAGTTTGTATTGTTTTTATGCTTTTCTGGCAAAGAACCATCTTCCGAAACTTGATCAAAGAAAGATGACGTAAGCTCTTTACTTGGAGTTCGTTCAAATATATCCTTGAGAGATGTTTTCACCGCATCGGAAATACGAAAACTTTCGTCAACAATTATTTTAACAAACGATTTATCTATACTCTCTTTATCGTCAGATTCATTCTGTACTTCTCGTTCATGATCTTGTTTTGTTGTACTAGAAATAGTATTTGAAGGATCCCTATGCTCATCTGGTAAAGAACCATCTTCCGAAACTAGATCAAAGAAAGGTGATACTAGTTCTTTACTTGGAGATCTCTCCACTCTGGGTGTTTTGCCACCAATATTGTCAAAAATAGATCCATCCAGAACTGTTAAATTTTCAATTGGACGCCCGAATCTATCATTGAAGGAGGATTTAACTGCGTCGGAAATTCGAAAGCTGTTATCGATAATTTTTCTCAAAAGAGTTTTTGGTTTGCTCTCATTATGTCCAATCTGCTTACCGTGTTCTACTTCTTGTTTTGGTTTAGCGTTTGTATTATTGTTGTGTTCTTTTGGTAAAGAACCATCATTCAAAACTTGATTAAAGAAAGGTGATACAAGTTCTTTAGTTGGAGATCTTCTAAATCTCTCTTTGATAGATGTTTTCATAACATGGGAAGTGTTAAAACCTTCATCAATAAATGTTTCCAGAAAAGGTTTATATTTGCTCTTGTGGTCAGACCCATTCTGTTTTTCTTGTTTTTGTTTTGATGTTCTAGAATTAGTGTTTGCATTATTGTCATGCATTTCTGGTAAAGAATCATTTCCCGCAAATAAATGTGACATAAGTTCTTTACTTGGGGATCTTGCCTCTCTAGCATGATTATCATTTTCATTTGGAATATCATCTGTGCTGCTTCCAGCAAAAATCTGTTGTTGTGTAGAATTTGCGTCATTTTCCTCTTCAGTTAATGTTTTAAATAATACAAGCCCTGGGAAACTTACTGGCTGTGGTTTAAAATTTTTAGTAGCGCCATGAATAAGTGTCTTAAAGGCAGATTTTATTATTTTTTCTTCAAATCCATCGTTCGATTTCTTAACATCTTCTCTTTCATGTAATTCACTAAAATTTACCGGTGATTTGATTATAGGTGATAAATCATCCGCAAGGGACCTAAAGAATGATCCTTTCTTGATATCTAAATTTTCAAAATCAGATGTTGAATCATCAGTAGAAGGTCTACCATGAATTAATTCTGAATCATTTTTGGCAACTTTTATAGGAAAATTAAACCCGTCTTCTTCGTCATCACATGTTATGGAAATATGTTTGAAAATATCGAGAGCTTCCTCTTCGTTAGAGCAATCAAATGGATGTACTCTTTTTTCCAATGTGGTTTCATTATTATCATTTACATTTTCTTTTGAAATACCATCTGTGATGCTTCTTGCTAATTTCTGTTGTTGTGTAGAATTTGCGTCATTTTCCTCTTCAGTTAATGTTTTAAATAATAGAAACCCTGGGAAATTAATTGACTGTGGTTTCAATTTTCTAGTACCGCCATCAATAAGTGTCTTAAAGGCAGATTTTATTATTTTTTCTTCAAATTTATCGTTTGAATTTTTAACATCTTCTCTTTGATGTAATTCACTAAAATTGACCGGTGATTTGATTAGAGGTGATACTTCATCCGTAAGCGACCTAAATAATGATTCTCCTTCTGAATCGTTTACGGCCACCTGTCTATTATAATTAAATCCATAATCTTCATCGTCGTAATATTTTATAGGATTAGGTTTGAAAATATGGGAAGCTGCCTCTACGTTAGGATTATCAAATGGATATACTCCTGTTTCTGAACCAAACTTTTCAATAACACCTGAATTATTTCCATATGAACACCAATCAGTGACTTCTTCTTTGCCACCTGCTATATTTTCAATGTCCGGTTTCTCCTGTAAAACTTTGTGGAAGTCAGGAACTTTACCAAGTAAAAAGGATTTAAGGACAGAACTAGCTATTGTCAAAACGATTGTATCATTTTCATCGCAATGATCTAGATCCGAGGGTATGTAGGGGTCAGAATGATTAAATTCCAGGTCTTCACCAAATCTTTCTTCCAATTTCAGATTTCCTTCATTTTCATCTTCATCTTCATCTTCATCTTCATCTTCATCTCCATCTTCATCATCATCATCAGCAGTTTCGGAAGAACCCCAATCAGATTTGCCAAATTCGGATAATTGTTTTGGTAACTCTGGCTTTTTATCGGTAGATTCAGATTGGACGAAATCCGCAACATTAACATTATCTAATAAGCCCGACCTTAGACCGATACTCGGAATATTCATAATAATTTTTTCAGCATGTCTTACGTGCCTAGTACCAGATAGATATTCTTCTTTGACTGGTGGGATAATTATTGAGGTCAGAGGATGTTTTGCGATATCATCACTTTTTTCGGTAATGATATCATTAGATTTTAAATGCTCGCCAATTTTTAAATCATCGGGTGAAGTAATTGCAACTTCACGTTTAGCAGACGGTATAACTTCTCCATCATCAAATGCAAACAAATCGGCAACATCATCTATGGATCGTTGTACTGGTATATCTGGCTTTATACCTATAACATTTGCTTCTGCAGGCTGTGGAAATTCTGGAATATATTCATTCATGGACTCTTCATCATTATCCTTGTTGAAATCACTCGAATTCAAAATATTTGTTGAAATATTGCCGGCTTGGCTCGTATCTCTAATGTTATTAGCCAGTTGAAAATCATCTTCAATAAGAGAACTTATTAAATCTGGAAAATCGGGAGGTTTCACTTTTTGTTGAGTTATAAAATCTTGAATCGGGTTAGGTGGCAAATCTGCAGAGTGAAAACTGCGTTTCACTATAGTGTGTTTTACAAATGACGAAATAGGATCAAGATGACCACCGAACTCAGAAATACTGCTGTTTGGACTGGAGCTATTATCTTTGATAGATTTGCTGCCAGGAAAGGGTTTTGGGAAGCAAAACCTGAAACAATAAAAAACATATATTAATTAGAATATTTTTAATATTTGGTACGTTTTCTGATTTTTTAGTTATACTGCACAAGAGTTCTAATAAGACAATCACGGTATCTTAATATACTTTTAATAATTACGGGTTATTTCACAGAATTTGAACAAATCATTAAATTTCAAGATAAAGGTCCACTTTCTGTGAAAGTCATATTCAACTATCCAAGTATTATGGAACAACTGGCCAACGATGAAAAAAACAGAACCTGAATAGAGCTTTCACAGAACTTGAATTTTAACTTTAAAATTTCATGAATTGTTCAAATTCTGTGATAGAACCCGCCCCAAGTGTATGCCACTAAAATAACAATATGAAAAAACGCAATATCACAATATCTTGTTGTAATCATAAGTATTATAGATACTTTTAAGAAAAAAAAACATTCGCGGAATTTCGCATTTTTTGGAAATATTGTCAATATTTAAGAGTTTTTGAAATTCAAACTGGCACATAAAAATAATTTCAATATAACTTCTGGAATATTAGTTTGATTTTCTTTATCGTGGGTCAGCGTATGCATACCTATCAGCATGAATTTCTGATGTAAGAAAATTTGCACACCGAGCGAAACGGAATTGCTTCTCTATATATTATTTGTTTATTTATTTATTTATTTATTTACTTATTTATTATAGATACAAAAGAAAGTACAAATTACAATTAGGAAGCTTTGCCTGTCCAACTAGGAAAGTTTCCCGTTCCAGGACAGACAAATTGACATGTTTAGTTCATATTATACCTGAAAATGCACATAATTACATAACAAAAACAAAAACAAAAAAAAACAGAAAATTTCATTTTTCTCTGAAACTAAGTTGTGTAATAAAGAAAATGTATATAAAATATAAGTACACATACATTTTTTGTGACAAAGTAGAAAAAGTAATCTGGTAGCATATATTATAATCAGATTTACCGAATTAACCCGGTAACATGTGTATAATACATTCAGATTTACAGAGTATGAGATAAGTTAGTATATTGAAAAGTGTAACATGTACCTGATAACAAGATGGAGGAATTACAAAAGATTTACAACATAAAGAAATGAAATTATGTTAGGTTATGTGTTTAGGAGTTTGAAGTTTTAATACATAGTACACTTATAGGAGAAACTATATTAAAATTTACAATATTAGATATAATTAGGTATATATCTTTATAGTTTTTTTTTTTTTATCTTTCATATATATTTCTTTATCATATAAGCATAGTAGGCATAGGAATAGGCAAAGTGCATATAGGCATATAATTTCACTTTTGTTTTTTATCTTTTTATACTTCTTTTTTATCATTATTATTTTTTATCTTTTTATACTACTATTTATCTTTTTATAATATTATATCTACTCTGATTCATATCCTTTTTAATAAATATAAAATGTTATTTACCTACCTCGGAACAGACTATGTCTAGTGAGGTGGGTAAAATAAAACTTTGTAAATAAATGATAAATAAATAAACGCCCGGGTTGCCGGCATTGAAACTGAATTGAAACTGAATTAATGAACGTAATAATCTATATGATTTTTTTAAGCGATGTAACTACAATGATTTTTGTAACTACAAATTATTTTCACTGATTTAAAACATGTTTTAAGAACAGTATTATTATGAATATACATCGCTCGTGTCTTGAACTACTCCTGCTAAAATATAAAAACAATAACTATAAATATAGATAGAAATATAAACTATGAATAATAATAAAATAGTACCAAATTTAGCGCTACTTTGGTGAAATTGGAGCATTACTTGGTACGCCATACATGTTGTGTTATGTAGGTATTATTTATTTATTATAAATCCTAAATCATTACCGTTGTAAGGTACTAAGTTTCACACGGAGTTAGCGACGTGCGACGTGCATGTCAACGCTTTACAGAGGTGATGTATGAAAAATTTCGCATATGCAATGTTGTATTTAAAATTAATTGAAATAACAGATTTTTATTCCGTAGCCGAGGATCTTATCCGCATGGCCACCGAGGTCGTCAATATACACAGTGTCCGAAAACTCGTAGTACATCAAATTTGGAGTAAATTTTGTAGTGTAACTTTTTGATTAGAGTATTAACATTGATTTAGACTTTTATAAAAAGTCAATAGTTCCATATAAATAAAATCTAATATATTTATCCGAGATGCTATCTAGGTTACAAATCATCTTAGAATGATTTTTTTTAGATGAGCTCCACACAGGAGGCCTTGAGAAAAATAATTTCCCTCAGGGCCTATGTCATCTTTGGGGATTCTGTGTGAAGTGGTTTTTTTAAGGAAAGAGTGTTCTGGGAAGGAAAAGGGTCTAAGGGATGGGTAGGCATCTGAGGTTCAGTGTGTCCTGGTCATCCGCCATCAAGACCTAGACAAACCTCACCCCATGAACCCGGGCACCCCTGCTAAATCACCAAACGTAGCGAACCACTTGAGGTGACCTATGGCAGAGGTGTTGGTTATCCAATAAATGGTTGAATTGAATTGATTGTTTCCAATAAAAGGGGTAATTGCCTATAATACGGAAAAAATAGTTGAAGATAATATTGTTAATTCTAAAATTTGAAATAATCGATTGACTAATATGACGGTTTGGCAGAATTGGTAAACGTGCACATCCCGGTTAGGTGAGAGGAGGTTCGAGTCCCAGTTGCGACCATTATTTTTTTCTGTTTTCTGTGTCTTGTTCTCGTTCATATTTTCGTTTAGATAATTATTGTTATATTTTTCTTCAATGATATATTACAGTGATGGGAATAACCTTCTAAAGTAATAAAAAGATAGTTTTTCTTATAAAAAATTGAAAAAAGTCAGCCGCCAGGGAGGTAATATCTTCTCTTTTACGAATACGTCTTAAAAAGCCTCGAAGAGTGGATCTCGCTCCAAAAGAAATCGAAATACTCAGATCACAAAAATAGTTTCTTTGGTTCTCCATGTCGGTTCACAAGTTTCCCGCTTTTACTTAGAGTTTCCGGACACCGTGTACGAGTATGTATTTTTTATGAGAATGGGTAAAAATGAGGTAAATATTTAAAAAAATAAGGAACTACACAAATGAAGACAAGAATTATATTCTTGAACTTTAGGGAACCACATAGATGCATTGCTGGTATACGTGCCACATTATCATACCTATTATATAAAAAGAGTGGGGCTACGAAGTGCAGGAGACCTGTTATAGGTACTATGTCATTCTCTCGCAGGCTAAATCCTTGTAGATGTATTTGTTTGTCTCTTTTTAGTGTCGCTGTTTTTCGTTTCATCGAGTTTCAAATCACAACGGTGCTAAAAAAAATTTCACTTCAAAAAATTTGTTTAATTTTTATATTATAACTAGCTGGTCCCAGCATGCGTTGCTATGCCATTTATTAAAGAAATTGTTTCTCCCTGAGTGTCCTTTACCATTCGTCCCGTTCCCCTTCTTCTCCTGCGTCCTCTTCCCCTCTCGCGTTCCCACTCCGTCACCTCCACCTTCCCTCTCCCCACTCCACTCCCCCCCCCCCCGTTCCCCCTTCCCACGAACCCCCCTCCCGAGTTCCCCTCCCCCCCTCCTAGGTCCCCCTCCCCCCTCCCAGGTTCCCCTCTTCCTCCCTGGTTCCCCTCCCCCATCTCTCCCTCCCTCCCGCTTTCCATAGCAATAGCCGCTTCCTCGCGTGCCACCAAAAGCAATTTTTTTTATACAAATTTCATAATGCCAGAACTCACCTGAAGTTTTATAAAAACCTTGTTCTGACAATAACGAACACACAAAAAAAAGAATTATCCAATTTGGTGCAGTCGTTCGAAAGTTATACGCTTAGCAACACATTCAGCGATTCATTTTTATATTATATATTACTAGCTGACCCGGCCACGCGTTGCTGTGGCTAATAAAATACAACGTCATCTACTGGATGGTTATCCAATCTTTATTACCACCGCCGTCTTTGAGTTTATTTATAATACGTAGAGATGGTGTGAAAGATTATAAAAATATGCATGAAATGCTTGGGGTAATTAACGTATTTAAGTTAATAAGGATTAATACTGAATCCGTCTAAATAACTTTTCAATTACCGCAATGTACGTGACCATTTTTTTAGAAGATAGAATGGGTATAGTAAGCTATCCGTAAAAGATAGATGTATGCCTTCGTGGACTTTTTTGTAGATCTATAAATGAGGAATATCCCACCGTGCATTGTTTTTTTTATATCCCAAAAGGATAAGCCAGCGTTTTCGATGAAAGCTACCAGGCGGCTTGACTTTTTCCGACACTTCTAACAATTATCGTTATGTTTCAACCAATTTACACAAACCTAAACCTTCCTCACGAAACACTCTATCTATTGGTGAAAACCGCATGAAAATCCGTTCAGTAGTTTTCAAGTTTATCGCGAACAGACAGACAGACAGACGACGCGGGGGACTTTAATTTATAATATGTAGAGAAGATGTAGAGATAGAGATATTTGCGGTCGAAAGACCATCACTCAGAATTGAAATTTTGCTTGAAATTGCTTTAACCGTGCTTTTATCAATTTGGGAGGTGAGTATGGTTCCGCGGCCCCGGGAACCATTTATCGGATAACCAACACCTTTGCCATAGGTCACTCCAAGCGGTTCGCTACGTTTGGTGACTTAGCAGAAGTGCCCGGCTTCATGGGGTCAGGTTTGTCCGGACCTCGACGGCAGATGTGTCTGCCCACCAACAGCGTGCCAGGCCGGATCGGGAGAGACTGGTTGAAAGAGATCTTTTGACCTCTCCAGCAGGACTCTCTCGGAATATTGCCTTGCACCGCATAGGAAAGGGTGGATTCATTCGTCCGTCACTCCTGGACACATTGATCCCCAGATTCTTACCCAACCCCCATACATTTTTCCTTCCCAAAACTTCCTCTCCTTCTTTCCCCTAAAAAGACCCCCCTAAACAGCATTATAGATCATCAAGATGACATAGGCCCTGAGTGGAATCATTTTCCTTAGGGGCCTCCTGTGTGGAACTAATTTTTAAAAAGGTGACTATATCTGAAGAGCTTTCTTACCGTCCAATTACCCATCTCCTTCCCCTCCCCACCACTTTCAGCCTCAAAACATAGTCTCACTAGCTCCAGAAGGTTAAGCGTCGATGACACAGGGCTAGTTTACAAGCTACTATCTGGGAAATTCACTATCTGTTAGTTAACTCGCCCAGTGTCATCGTGTCACTTGCTAACTAGCAGCAACTAGCAGATTGTTGATAATCTACGAAAAAAAGTTGAAAGGTCGTCAACTTTACTTGCCTACACGCTTGCTCCGCTTGCTCGTGATTGGTTTATTTACGTTTCCAACATGGCTTCCGATAAACAGCTGATTTCGACTGTCAAAAATCTGTAGAATTTAGTTCACGCAGGCGTCGTTATTCTTGTTACTGGCGCTAAAAGCGACCTCAGTTTCCTACGCTTCTGAGCGAGTGGACAGTTTTGTGTGTCATCATGAAAATCTCACTCGCTGATTTACCCGCTTTTAAAACTTAGTAGACAGTAGCTTGTAACTCGCCGTGTGTCATTGAGGCATTAGGAGCAGCTGGAACTCAGCAGAAAAAAAAAACAAAAATCAATACACGAACAATCCCGTTTGTGTAGTACGCATCTAGCTATAAATTAAATTATTCGTTTTCACTTACCCAATTCCCAGGAAAAGCAGTAAGAGAACTTTCAATTCCATCTTCACGCAACAACTGAATCTACTTAATCGTTCCACCCCCTTATATTCACTTTCTTATCTACGCCACGTAGGAATGTTAGCGCAAGACTGTTGTATCACTGATTCACGTACATTTACGTAGAAGCGGATAGACCGCCAGCTTATCACTGAGAGTTTTTCTTAATCATAATTCGAGAAAAGTATTGTCATTAAAAACAAGTTGACGAAGGAATTAAGGAAGACGTGTAAAAATGAAGTGTAACGTGACGCCTTCATAAATCTTGAAAGTCCTGCCAAAAATATGGATATCGTAATAAACCAGCAGAAAACATACATGGCCGTTGGATGCGCCCAACAAACCCCAACTCTCTCATGTGGAAGCCAAAATTTTGAAACGGTACCAAGATTCATATAACGGGTGCGGCAGAGAGGACGGACGGTTTTAAAAAAATCATAAAATAGTTAATTTTTACTCAAAAACAAATTTATTGATGGAATCAGGTTCGCAAGGAAATAGCATTTGAGACAGTCAAGTGTGGAAAATCACATCAGGCATGTGGTGGCCGAAATCGTTGATGCAGTGCTGGAGGCGTTCTTGGAAGTTCGCGTAGACTCTCTCCAACATCGCTCTCTCAAGTTGGGCGATGATGACGATTAGTCGATTATGGGGACACCTCAAGGCTAGAGTATACGAGAACAAGCCCCGAACTCTGGACGAATTGAAGGACGCAATTCGCGTGGAAGTCGCCTTGAAGCACTTGGGCGACTTCCTAAAAATTAAGTATTTTATAATTTTTTAAAACCGTCCGTCCTCTCTGCCGCACCCGTACCTAGGCTCCCTGATAACAAACGACAATAATACCACAGGGGAGATCCTGAAGCGCATGGTGAACGCAAATCGCTGTTATTTCCGCCTACAAAACCAAATAAAATCCATACTGCTGTCCAGAAATACCAAGATATTAGTGTACGAAACACTAATATATTTTATTTCTTATCAGACCAGTACTCACATACGCAGCTGAGACTTGGGTACTAACTAAGAGAAATGAGCGAGCACTGGACGTTTTTGAAAAGAAAATTTTGAGGCGTATCTTCGGACCGGTTTTAGAAAATGTATTTTGGCGCAGACGTTACAACAAAGAGCTATATACTCTGTTTAAGGATCTAAACGTCACAAAATTTATCAAACTGGGAAGACTTCGGTGGCTGGGTCATGGAGAGAGAATGACCGAGCATCCCTGCTGATCTAAAGACCGATAGGGCGAAGGAGCCTGGGAAGACCAAGATTAAGATGGAGCGACAACGTCCTCAAAGATATATCTAACTTGGAGCTTCTAAACTAATGAGAGCTGGCACAAAACCGAGATGAGTGGAGGAAGACTCTTGAGGAGGCCAAGACCCACCAGGGGTTGTAGGGCCAATAGTGATGATGATGTAAAAATGAGTATGTTGTGTGCGACACGCGAGTTAACTATCCACACTTAGCATTGCGAAATTTAAGATTCAATTAAAGATCCAAAGTCAGATCGACTGCACCAATGTAATCACATTTTCCTATCGATTTGCATGTTTTAATTTCTAATTCAAATAGGCTAAAATGCCTTATTATGAATATTTTAGTATTACCTTCTTCTATAATGATATTTTACATTTATGGGTTTAATCTTCAAAAGATATTACAATGAAATTGATAATACACAGAGACTTTAATGCTGATAACTAGTGTCCGACCGAAACAGGACACTAACCGAAACCGAAACCCAATCTTTTTTAGACACTGTTTACTGAAATTTGTTTACAGACAGTTAACACTCGTGTTAAATGAAATAAAAAAGCAATATTTGAAGTACCTGTATGAAAAAATAATAATTATATTTTTTTATATTACTGCTATTAACCAACCAAAAATTATAAAAATTAACAAAACGTTGATCAAAAATTTGTCAATAATTATTTATTTATTTTATTAGAAATTTAAAGGAAGGACCTCATTAATTGAGTATTTTAATTTTAATTACGTTTATAATCACAACATTGTTATTACACGTGTTAAATGAAATTTAAAAAAAAAAAACAATATTTTTCTTTTTCATAATTCTCATCATTCATAAATCCGACTAAATAACTCAACGGAAAGAACTTCAATGCTCAATAAATGCCTAATAAAATGTATGAGACAGAAATAATAAAAACAAACACTTAAGCAATCACTGTGGAAGATACTCTTAGTATCACCCTGGTGTAAAGACCACCATTCAGAATTGAAGTTGCTTGAAATGGCTTTAGCCATATTTGGTAACCAGATCGCGTATTTCCAAAACCTATACCGGTTCAGTCGCGGCAGCGACAATTTACATTTTAAATATACCTCTTTATTGGTTATTTTTCATCACATTGCAAAAATAAAAAATTGTTCTAAAATCTAGATAAAATAATCTCTCTGATGTGTATATTAGAAATTAATAATTTTATTTCTAAATATTTAAATTTTAATATTATTCCCATATATATTGTAAATACACCTCTAAATTGATAATTTTTTATCACTTTGCAAAAACAAAAAATGTTCTAAAATCTAGTTAAAATAATCTTTTTTATTAGAAATTAAAAAATTTATTTATAAATATTTAAATTTTGATATTGAAAATGTAAGCGACTGAACCGGTATAGGTTTTGGAATTACGCGACCAGATCTGAATAGCCACGTACTTCCCCACCTTCCTCTTCTCCTTCCCCTCCCCACTTTTTTCAGCCCTACAACATTGCCCAATTGTGGATGCCATAGTCTCACTGGCTTCAGACGGGAGCAGCTGGGACGCTTGTGAGGTATTCATAAAAAAAATTAAAAATCACAATACGCGAGAAATAACACAAAAACTCACAACACTATCTCGCCGGACCGGTCGGCGAACTCATGATGGCGGGTGACACGATGATGGCGGGTGACACACGAGCCAAAAACTCACCCGAAGTCAGCCGAACGACGCGCGATAATTCACAAATGCAGAGTTTCGGTTCGGCCGAAGGTTAGGCAGATTTTTTGTCAAAATCGAAACCGAACCTTCGTTATAACTACATGAAACGTTCAAAATCTGACTTAGGCACTTCTAGCATTACCATGTTTGGAATCCTCTACTTTTATACAATCTAAAATCTTCAACAATAGGTACTTCAACAATCTGTCTAATTTTATCTTTCTGCTTACCCATCGAGGACGCATGTTTAGTGTAAGTAAGTTGTTTATCGGCGTTACAGAGGATTGAACGCCAATAAACAAGTTATCAATTCCTATGTAACGTAACACGTTGTCGATAAAGAGGTATTTTATTTGTTTCTATTGTTCTAACATGTTTATAACTGCGATTAATGCAAAATATGCGTGATATGTGTTTCTTGGAAATTTTATATATGTCACCCTTTGTTTATGTTTAATTTGATGTTATTATCTGTAGCATTATTTTCTGCGTCTATTAATTATAATTATTCTAGAAAAATTATCCGGATCAAGGAGATTGGTTGGGGGTGACCTAATCTAGACCTCTTCAGCCGGTCTCTGTAGAGCAGGGTTTCCCAACCAGTGGTCCACAAGAGGCTAGAAGATGGTCCGCGGTGGTCCGCGATGGTCCGCCGGTCCCAGCGCGCGGGCGATCCCTGGTCGAGAAGTCTGAATAAAAAAAATCGTGACAATGTTCAGTTTATCATTTATTGTACCTTAAATATTCTGCTAAATATTCTAGTAAATATTCTGCTAGAACCCGTCCAACCCAATCCCATTCCGCCCTCTCCGTTATGGTAAATATTCTGCTAGAACCCGTCCAACCCTATCCCATTCCGCCCTCTCCGTTATGGTAAATATTCTGCTAGAACCCGTCCAACCCTATCCCATTCCGCCCTCTCCGTTATGGTAAATATTCTGCTAGAACCCATCCCACCCTATGACATTACGCCCCTCCAGTTGTGCTCG
This sequence comes from Limnephilus rhombicus, assembly GCA_929108145.2. Lineage (NCBI taxonomy): Eukaryota > Metazoa > Arthropoda > Insecta > Trichoptera > Limnephilidae > Limnephilus > Limnephilus rhombicus. The sequence continues at coordinate 4,890,641 of OV815296.1, forward strand.
GGCATCCGCCCGGGTACCACCCATGCTAGCCTACGCCACTGCTTGTGGTCCCTGTCGAAAAAATAAACGTACAAGTGGTCCCTTGTCAGAAAAAGGTTGGGAACCACTGCTGTAGAGTCTAGAGCCGTGGTCGTCAAACTGCGGCCCGCGGGCCGCATGCGGCCCGCGACGGATATTTGTGCGGCCCGCACAAATATCTGGCGTTTACTTTTAAATTCTTTTTTCAAGTACAATTATAGTATCCGTTTTTTGCGACCCGCACAAATATCTACCGTTTTCTTTTTAAATATATTTTTTTTCATGTACGAGTACAATTATACTATACGTTTTTTGCGGCCCGCACAAATATATGCTTTTTTTCATGTACAATTATAGTATCCGGTTTTTTGCGGCCCGCACAAATATCTGCCGTTTTCTTTTTTACTATATTTTTTTTCATGTACGAGTACAATAATTATACTATATCCGTTTTTTGCGGCCCGCACAAATATCTACCGTTTTCTTTTTAAATATATATTTTTTCATGTACAATCATACTATCCGGTTTTTTGTGGCCCGAACAAATATCTGCCGTTTTCTTTTTACATATATTTTTTTCATGTACAAAATTGTACTATCCGTTATTTTGCGGCCCGCACAAATATCCGCCGTTTTCTTTTTAAATATTTTTATTTCATGTGCGAGTACAAATATCATACTATATCCGTTTTTTGCGGCCCGCACAAATATCTGACGTTTTCTTTTTAAATACATATTTTTTTCATGTACAATTTTACCATCCGGTTTTTTGCGGCCCGCACAAATATCGGCCGTTTTCTTTTTAAATATATTTTTTTCATGTACAATTATTATACTATCCGGTTTTTTGCGCCCCGCAATATCTGCCGTTATCTTTCTAAATATATTTTGTTCATATACAATTAAATATATTATCCGTTTTTTTACAATTAATTATATTGTCGTGTGAGACTTTCAGGGGGGCAGTAGAAGACCCAGAGAAAATTAGAGGGCGTAGATATGGCACAGTGAGGGTGTAGATAGGTAAAACAAAATATGGTCAAAAAAGAACAAAAAAACACGCTTATCACGTACTAATAAAGCAAAATAAACTTTAATATTGTTTAATTTTTGTTATTGTATGTATTGTTATCATTTTTATCACGTGTGCGAAAATTCACACATTTTTTTGTATAATATTATGATTTTGCGTGAATTATTATTAAGAATTGACACTATATCATGAACACAAGAAGGAACGAAGTAGCAATCCGGTACTTAAATACAAAATAATTGATTTTTAACTTGCTAAACAAAAAGGTACAACACCCCCCCCCCCCCCCCGAAATCATAAGTGTGCGGCCCGCGGTGATACCTTACATTGTCCTATGTGGCCCTTGACCAGAAAAGTGTGACGACCGCTGGTCTAGAGTCTAGACTCAACCACTGCCAGAATCCCTCGACCCATCATCTTGCACCGCAGTTGGAGGGATGGATTCATACGTCCGTCACTCCTAGACACATTGACCCCAGATTCCTACCCACTCCTCATAGCCTTTTCCTTCCCAGAACATCATCTCCTTACTTTCCTTAAAAAGACCCTTCACAAAGCATCCCCAAAGATGACATGGGCCCCGAGGCACTACAATACATTCCGGAACAAAGGCAATGGTTCCGTTCATATAAATTATTTATTACTTAATTTAAAATGTAAATACTATTTTTTTTTCTTTTTTTTCATTTTCTTATTAATATTATTATCAAGCATATCTTAATATATAAAACAAAGTCGGGTTAGTTACACCATTTATAACTTGAGAACGGCTGGACAGATTTTTATGATCTTTGATTTGTTGGATTTGTTGGTTTTGCCTCCGCTCGAATAGCAGGATAGCTTTTAAAACATCGGAAAAAATCACGAAAAAAATAATTATGAAGAAAATTCTTTTCCGCATACATTTTGTATGGAACGAATTCTCATATTTTGAAAGAGCTGTACGAAAATTGTGATAAGTATAATATTGAGTAGTGAGTGAATTCCAAACATTCTAAAACGTCAAATGTCAATGAGCTGCTTTTGTTTATAAACATATAATGCTGCCCCTCTTTCTTACACTCTAAATGTCAGCAGTCGAAAATGGGACGTATGTCTGCACCCCTTCAATGGAAAAATACAATAATTATAATACATCTCCCTCACACGAATAAAGAAAATGAAACGCAATTCCCGTAAGTAAGTGGAAAAGTAAGAAAATCACAATAATTATAAATCCGTACACAATATCTGATACTGATCAAAACAAAACACGAACAGTTGCGAATCGATAACTGCTTCATTGTGTCAATTTTAAAGTAATAAAAAAAATTATTTACTTTTGCTAATAAGTTAACACAACAGTTGTTATTGATTCCGAGGCGGTACGAAGTTCGCCGTTCAGCTAGTTATGTATAATTCCAAGCTGTAAACTTCACCTGCCATAACACAGGAACATCCCTAGCATGGCGGGTGAAATAATACTAAAATATATATTTTTAAATTGCAACAAATAAAATTCAAAATGTTATCTGCATTTCGTACCTGGTTCATGTATTATTTTTTTATTTTATTTTAAGTTTGTTATCAAACAATAATTCATGGAACCATTTTGTAAACCATATTTCAGCAACGTCAAAAATCTCTTAAGTACTTATAAACACCTTAAATTTCGAGGGGCATAAGCGTTATACCAGGCATGTTATGATTTTTTTTTTTCAAAAGTGCACGATTTTTAGTGCTGAAAAGAGATAAACGTAAAATGGTTATTCCTCGAACCTGAGAACATCACGTACAGATTTGTTATTGAAAGAAGAACACGTTCACATCTTAATGCGTAATCTAGAAATGAGTTTTCCAGTAAAGTGTTGAGTGCGCGTGACAATATGGGATATACGAAGTGTTCTCGTGTGATTAAAATATGAATCATGTTAAGGAATGCCTTGATTAATAAACACATTTTTAATATTTAATTATTTTTTTAAAGTCATGTCAAGCAATGTTTCGATTCTGTTTTTGGTCATTCACCAAGGCGATACTGAGAGTAATTTCCACTCTTAAAACCCATCATTATGTTTTGCGATTTTTTTTTTTAAAGTGAAAACTTCTTTAGCACCGTTGGGATTTGAAACTCGATGAAACGAAATGGCGATACTAAAAAGAGACAAAAACGTACGTACATGTATAGGATTTAGCCTGAGAGTATGAGATAGTATAGTCGGTCTCCTCTTTGTGCAGTGCTTCGAAGCCTCCCCACTCTTGGCCACTTTAGTTTTCTGAAAGTTTCACCTTTACCACGTGTGAATTGCACACTCTATTTTTTGAAATAATAATAATAATATTTGGAGGACTTGTATAGCGCCGTTTTTGTTAATAAAAAAACCTCAAGGGTTACTTATAATACGACAATTAAAGTTAAAAAAGTGTAATATAGAAAAGCAAGTTTGTACGTATACGCTTAAGATAGTAATTATGTGTGTAATAACCAATAATAATAACAACCTTGCGATACCAAAAATGTAATTTGTTACTTCTTGTAAAAAAATCACATTAATAAATATCACATTAAATATGACATTAAATATGACATAAATATGACATTCACCTCTCACTCCAGAAGGTTGAAGCTTGAGTGGCAATCGGCCAACGTGAAAAATGCCTATCTCGTACAAGACCCCACTGAGAGACAGCCTGAGTTCTTATTGCCGCGCATACTCTGGTCTGCCATCAATAGGATAAGGTACTCCCATAGTTGTGCTCTCATGATGCGTAGATGGGGCCTTAAAGAGTCGGCGATGTGTGAATGCGGTGCGGTGCAGACCACCGAACTCGTGGTCAACGAATGCCCGCTCTAATCATTCCCCAGCGGGATTGATGAGGTCCACAGGGCAACGCCTGAGGCCCTAGACTGGCTCGCATACCTAGATGTCCCCCTCTGAGTCCCCACCATACGAAAGAAGAAGAACAATGACATTGTATTATATATGTTTGGTGACTTAACAGGGGTGAAAGGATTTAACGGGTGAGGTATGTTCAGGTCTTGGCGGCGGATGCGTCCGCTCACCATTTGCGAGGCGGAACGGATCGGGAGAGGCCAGTTCGGCGAGAGCCTTTGACCTCTCCAGCAGTACTACTCTATCGACCTTGACTCATACAGACTTTGACTCATAACTGTTTCATTACCAAAACTCACAGCATCCCCAAAGATTATTATAGGCCACGAGGGAAATTATTTTACTCAGGATCTCCTGTGTGGGGTTAATGTAATTATATTTTTATTTTAAAAAGCATAATCATGTCACGCGCTGATCTATTTTCATTAATGTGTAATATATTTTTTTATAAAACTGTTGTATATAAATAAAAGGAGTACAGAATTAAAAATAATATTCTAAGGTGTATTTGGGGCGCTTTCCAGAGAAGAAGATACTCTCAGTATCGCCATGGTGTAAGACTACCATTCAGAACTGAAACGTTGCTTGAAATGGCTTTTCCTTTGTGTTTAGCGATCAGATCTGAATAGTCAGGTACTTCCTCCTTCAAATCTCCTTCCCCTCCCATCTACCTTTAGCCTCACAGCATACCTCATTTGCTAATGCCATAGTATCGGGAGCAGACATGTTTTTAGAATTCAATTTTTCGAAATCAATTTGGAACTCCAGTGAAAAATATTATCGCTTTAAAAAAATATGTTAATATAGACCAATAAACGCTGATTCTGAATATAAAAGTTTTATTTCATAATATTAAATGTAGAGTTCTTAAAAAATTATTAAAAAGTGCATTTTTTAACGTCTCGTTAAAATACACTGTAAAGTTGGTACGATTGAATGGTTAGCGCTGACGTCACGCGTCACCAGTCATTGTATCACATTGTATTGAAATCAATTGAAATATAGGTATGATACAAGCCATCAGTATTAACAACATTTCATGTTATTCTTTATTTCATACTGTTTATAGAGATTTAGTTGTTGTGTGAATTGAAACAATATTTAAGCCTTAATAATTCAGTATCAAAAATAGAGGTACCTCTATTAGTTTATCTCAATTATTTAAAATATTCAAAAACTACTGCACGAAAAAATAGTAATGCTTCTTCTAGGGAGAATACTTCGAACAACGGAATTTCAAAATGGCGGTAGTTGATCAGCTGATTTTCCGATCCTATACTAATTTTTCAGGAGTTATGACGTCACACGATTTACCATATTTCCGGTGGTTTTCGGGGGGTCTTGAAAAATTAAAACTTTGACAATTATTTTAACTATTAAACCTAACTCTAAAAATAAAAATAAAAATGCAGTTATTTAAGTTAGAAGGTCATTATTTATAAAAAAAATAAAAAAATTGGACTGGAGTTCTCTATTGCTCGAATTTCAGTTTTTCGAAGCAATAATCTCACCTATTTACAAATCTGGTGATCCACACCAAGTAACGAATTATCGCCCAATTTGTCTAATTTCTAACATAGGAAAGATCTTTGAAAAAATAGTAAAAAAACAATTGGTAAATTTCCTAGATAGTAATAAAATACTTAACAAAAACCAGTTTGATTTTATTAAATCACTCAGCACACAAGATGCAATTGCTAACGTAACTTCATACATTTACGAATCATTAGATAAAGGTAAAAAATGTGCGGGCATATTTATTGACCTCAGAAAGGCTTTCGATAGCATATCCCATGAGATACTATTAAAAAAATTAAATGATATTGGCATAAAAGGCAACGCGATTAAATGGATCACCAACTACTTAAAAAACCGCCCTCAAGTGGTAAAAATCAATTGTATTAATAGTGATCAAGAGATTTCAAGCTTTGGAATCCCCCAAGGTACAGTGCTTGGACCAATCCTTTTTACCATATATGTAAACGATATTTTTTTTCAACATCTACATGGTCAAATTACATCATACGCCGATGATACAGTTTTAATAATAAGTGAAAATACTTGGGAAAATGTAGAATTACAGGCCACAGAAGACATTAATACGCTTAAGAATTTTTTCGACACTAATTTACTATCACTAAATAGTGAAAAGACATTTGTAATTCCATTTGCAATCCATCCAAACGACGCTCCCAAAAATTTTAACATTGTCATACACGATAACACTAAAATTCACAGCCAACATTATTGCAAATCAAACTGTACAATATTAAAAACAACAAATAAAATTAAATATCTCGGCGTAATTATCGATAAAAATCTGAAATGGAAGGAACAAATATGTCAAGTAGTAAACAAAATCAGAAAATTAATATATATATTTTTAAGAATTAGAAATTTTCTGTCGGTAAAAAATCTATATTTAATCTACTATGCCTTAGTTCAATCCACTCTACAATACGCTATTATTAGTTGGGGATCCGCGTATAAATGTAACCTTCTTCCAATAGAAATTGTACAAAGAACAATTATTAAAATTATATTAAAAAAATCCTTAGACTACCCAACTGAACGCCTGTTTGAAGAATTTCAAGTTCCCACATTTAAAGATTTATATATTAAAAATTCAGTAATTCAAATAATAAAAGAAAAAGATAAATATCCATTTTTAAATGAAAACAGAACTCGACTTAAACATGTTTTTCTATGCCCAAAACTAAATACGTCTTTTGCACAGCATCATTATACTTATCAGGGAAGAACTTTTTTCAATCGTCTACCAGAAGAAATCAGAAGCATCAATGATAAAACCCGAATACTGCTCTCTGTCAAGAGACATTTTAAAAATATTCTTAAAAAAAAAACTACTGTCAACTAATCTTACAAATATCTTAGTTCTCCATAACATTCTTTCTTTAAAAAAAAAAAAAAACACACCATTATCAAATAAATACTGCAGCTCACATATATTTATGTACAATTCATTATTTAAGTACTAACTTATACCTAACTAATAACTAATAGCATTTATGTACACTCCCCTTCCATACACAAGCAAATGCTTTTAATGGAAGAGTAGTAAAAAAAAACCTGTAAAAAAAAATATTTTGTTGTAAAATTGTAATTATAATAAATGTTTCAATAAATAATAATAAAAAAAAAAAATAAAAAAATTGGCCGAATGACATATTTTTCGAATTTGTTAATCAACTTTTAAAATATATATTTCACTTGCTTATGACTAACGAGATACTGTTGGGTTAGGTTAGGTTAGGTTAGGTTAGTTGATATTGTCCATCCTATAATAAAAAAAACTCTTGTACGTACTGTATACATACTTATATCAATTCGAAAAACTAGTGTTTCGGTCAATTGATGTTCGAAAAATATGCTTTCGGAAAATTGAAGTTCGAAAATTGCATTTCGCACAATCGAATTCTAAAAATTGATTTCGAAAAATTGCATTTCACACAATTGAATTCTAAAAATTGATTTCGAAAAATTGCATTTCGCACAATTGAATTCTAAAAATTTATTTCGAAAAATAGCAATTCGGTCAATTTACCCAGACCCATCATCACAGGCTGCAGGTGGTTGGGATCTGTTGGTACCCTTTAAGCAATATTTTAATTTTAAAAATACGTTAATATATTATTTTTTAAAGTCTAACTAGCCATTTTGTAGACACCCAGATAGAGAAAAGAAACCAAATCCGTTTGGGGTAAATATTCCTCTTTTTGACAACGCACCTTAATTTTGAAGTCAGTCGAAACCTGTAATGTCTATAGGTCTATAGGCCTGTAGGCATCGATATATTAACTTGGTCGAAGCCTGTAGGTCTATCTTTCCATCCACAGGTAACAAAACAATAAAAATATACAATTTACTTGTACACGCCTCGCCGTTAAGTTGTAGCGCCGGGATACCGGAAGTGTACCGGATAATGCCATTCTGTTGTGCCTCCCAGCTTCCGGAGGAGCAACATCCCGTTCCGGTTAGGAAACGGAAATCCGATAAAAATCGAGCTGCAACAACCCTCTCCCCACCCCTCTCCCCCTACCCCTCTATCTCCAACTAGAGCGTACCAATTTTAAAAGCTGCCAACACGTGTCAGAGAATTTTAATGCGATGAGTGCAATGCTTTATAAATCAATGGATAGGCCCTGCGCCTCCTTAGGAGTAGTAGAATCACACTGCGAATTTTTTTCATACATTTAACTTGTAAAATAACTGAAACAAACGTGTTTGTAATAATTTTCTGAGCATACTTTGCGATTTTTTTTATCGAGGAAATTATAATTTGCGTTTCGGCGTTAGGAACGTATAGATATTATCTTAAAAAATAACGTATACTTTTTAAGAGCTAAAAATCTTCAAATATTTAAGGGAGATATTATGTAAGAAATCGGTAGAAATTCGGGTAGCGGTGGCTTAAATTTAAATTTAGTTTACAATTTAGTTTTCTGTTGAAACAGACAGCCCTAAAAGAAAGACCTTTTTAATTTTCACTGATAATTTTACAATAAGTAATTAATTTTGAAGTCGAATAAATATAATAAATCTCTGCGATACCTATAATGTGGTGACCCGACAATTGTTAAAAAAAATTATATATTGTATGATTTTTGGTATTTTTACGCTGGTGTAAAGTGTATATGGGTATTAGACTTATTACTTGAAAAGGCTTTAGCCGTGGGACTAGATCTTAATAGTCAGGTACATTTTCCACATCCCCTTCCCCTCGCCGCTTCCTTCAGCCTCACAACATACCAACATTGGGGATGCCATAGTCTCACTGGCTCCAGACGGTTGGAAGCAGTTGGGATTCTTGAGTAGTATTCAGATAAAAAAAGTTATATTATATGCAAGTAGGATTTTGCTAAGCCGACTGCACTTATATGTACATCTATTTTGTTATTACCGCATGCTTATTCGGGAGTCAGTATGTTTGATTTTCACTCAAGACGCCTGCAAATATAAGTATGTACATCGACTTATACATCGAATATCCCCTTTGCATACTTACTTGAAGAAATAATCTTTTAGGGAATCAACTGTCTGAGGGTTCAACTGTAGGGGGAATCAACGGGGGGGGGGGGTATTCAACTGTCGGGGGATCAACAGTCGGGGGATCAATTTTCGTGGTCAAATGTCGGAGGGTCAACTGTCGGAGGGATCAACTGTCGACGGGCCAATTGTCGCCGGATCAATTGTCATGGAACCCTATAATGTATCTATAGCCACTCTGCCGTATATTATGTCGTTGGCTGTATGTGGTTTTATAAGCGGTGTAGGTTTTAAACCTTTTATGTGTGCCAGGGAGGAAAGTAAGAACGATCACGGAGGCCTACCGTCTGTTAAATTTCATTTACATACATAAACCGACGAACATTGTTATGTAGGTACCTGATACTAACTTCAAGATAATAATAATAATAATAATAACGTAATATTTAGTGTTATTTCACTTCAAGTGCGCTTTACGAAAATAAACTTAAAAGTAATCCTGTATTGTTCCTTACGAGTCCTTACAAAATAATATGAAGTAATATGAAAAAAAGGGTATACAGTATATGCAAAGCAATGCCAAGAGAACAAAATAAACAATAACAGTGCTTTTTCGTTATTTGTTTTTGGGGTATTATGCCGTGTTGCGCTACCTCCTTCTTTAGCCAACGTTTCGGACATCGTTGCAGTGTCCATCATCAGGGCAGATCCGGCAGATCCGGTAGATGTGACATCTACCGGATCTGCCGGATCTGCCCTGATGATGGACACTGCAACGATGTCCGAAACGTTGGCTAAAGAAGGAGGTAGCGCAACACGGCATAATACCCCAAAAAACAAATAACGAAAATGCTTTTGGCCGTGAAAATCTTAAAACTTATCCAATAACAGTGCTGTTTTGGCATAGGACAACAGATAATGATACACAATAATGGTGTCATTAGAACAAGAATAATTAAAATTAAAATTTAATATAAAACAGAAGGCAGTTTACGTTCAGAAATAAGAAAGTTCTGAGTGCACATTAAACTGACCACAGTACAGTAAGGAGGAAACCGAAACCAAACAATTACACGAAATTTGAGAACATGGCTTATTAGAGTATATTGAAAAGGAGTTCTTCATAAAAGGTATAATTTTTTAAGTAAGTTTGTTTTTAAAAGCCCGTTTAAATTCAGCCAGGTTCTGGATATTAGTAAGAGCTGAGGGAAGTTTATTTCAAATGAGCTGGCCAGTTATACAAAAAGATCGATCATAGTAAACGGCTCGATTTGACCTAGAAAGTTCGAGTAAACGATTAGTAACATCTCTCATCGATCTGCTGACCTTACAGTAAGATGTCTATCGCTTTAGTTTTGTCGGACACATAGTTCCGATATGGTGCCATTCCTTGCTATGCTTTGAAGGTCATTAAGCAGAACTTAAACTGTATTGTTATGGACCTTCATAAAATAGGTTTAATAAAGATGTGGAACATTATTAGTTACTCCAATGTATACTATAATTTTCGTTCATAGATGGCACTAATTTAATTATTTGGGGAAAAAGTACTCTTTGCAGGTTATGCTTTAAAATATTAAGATGAATTGTTTGTTTGCGCTTATACACGCGGAATACGAATATGAATAAATAATTTTGTCCGTATAAAATCTCAATCATCATTATTTTAAAGTATAACTTCCAAAAATGATTTTTACAAAATATTAAATTGACGCCTTCTATGACCGAGTAGAGTTTATGAATGATTTTAAGTTTAGGTATCCGTAAATCTATTGAAGTGAAAACTTCTTTAGCACCGTTGTGATTTGAAACTCGACGAAAATAAAATAGTGACACTAAAAAGAGACAAACACATACATCTACAAGATTTAGCCTGCGACAGAATGAGATAATATAATCGGTCTTCCCTTTGTGCGGTGCTTCGTAGTCTATCGGTCTCCTCTTTATGCGGTGCTTCGTAGCCTCTTTGCAGAAGGTTTCACTTCTGCCGCGTGTGAATTGTTTTTATTATAGATATTTTAAGTTTGTAATTTTGTTATTCATTATAAACATGGTGACCCGCTACTTGATCGCTTGACAGTTTATCCCCAACATGTCCCCCCCCCCCCCCTCACCCCTTAATACCCAACCTTCTTCCCCTTGAAATTATAATTTTTACCAATTTCAAAACTAAAATCGACCTTAAAAATACCTTTCATCATAATTGCTACGGATATCTCTCGAATTTAATTAAAATGTCGATTTTTTGTACTTAAACACTGGTATATACAGTATATAGTCAAGTTAGGAAAGGAAAAAGAGGAAGTTCTGGGAAGGAAAAGGGTGTTAGGGTTGGGTGGGAATCAGTGACGTCCATGAGTGACGGACGTATTAATCCATCCCTCCCACTGTGGTGCAAGGCGATGTTCCGGGAGAGTACGATTAGAAAAGTCAAAGAGACTCCCACAAACGTTCTGTTCCGATTCAGCCTGCCACGCAACAGGTGGGCAGGCGCATCCGCTGTCAAGACCTGGACAAACCTCATCCCACGAACCCGGGCACCCCTGCAAAGTCACCAAACGCAACTAACTTCTTGGGATGACCTATGGCAGAAGTGTTGGTTTTCCGATAAATGGTTTCCAGGGCGGCGCGCGGTAAATCTGGTTATGATCTTGTTATTAAAAATGTTTACAACCATGGTGTTCAGCCATGTTTACTGAATGTTTTCCTTTCACCAGGATTTAAGGTTTGATACTTAAAGCATCAACTAGGTTTAGATTTAGAATTTGTATTTTCACAATGGTGAAACTGACAGAACTTTGTAAAAGAAGTTGCGTCGCCTGCTTTTAAATGTATGTATAAGAGTTTTTCATTTTCCCACATGTTTTTTAAATCTCTCACAAGCTGCGATGAGGCTTCACCGGAAACGCTTGACATTTGAATACAACCGCCATTTTACAACATGGCGTCTCCGGTGCCGGAAACGGGCGCGTAGACACGCGGTGCGTCCCGCTTTACCTGTCCTGATGTTTCCCGCGTCACGGTTCGGTATTATAAGTCCATTATCAGGAATCGTCTGGTACTTAACAATGGATTCAAGAACCCATTGTGTACAGCCAAGAGTCTGCAGTCATCAAAGTAAAGCCTGGATACGTTTACGTAAATACCAGACGCGTTATCAATTCAGGCTATTTCGGCGGTAAATATCCTAGGTTCGTGACGATACGTCAGCTATTTACCTCTTTCTTCAGTATTTAAAATTAACTTTAAAATTGTTTTCTTTTTTACGTTAGCTCCACACAGGAGGCCCTGAGGCAAATAATTTCGCTCAGGGTCTATGACATCTTTAGGGAAGCTGTATGGATTATCTTTTTAGGAAAGGAAGGAGAGGAAGTTCTGGGAAGGAGAAGGGTATTAGGGGTGGGTTGGAATCGGGGGGTCAGTGAGTCCAGGAGTGACGGACGTATTTATACATCCTTCCCACTGCAGTGCAGTGAGGAGTACGGCTGGAGAAGTTAAAGGGACGGTTGGGCAGACGCATCCGCCGCCAAGACCCGGACAAACCTCACCCCATGAACCCGGGCACCCCTGCTAAATCTCACTTGGGGTGACCTATGGCAGAGGTGTTGGTTATCCAATAAATGATTCCCGGGGCGGTGGTACCCATACCCGCCTCCAAAATTATAAGTACATGTATAATATATAACACTTTTAGTATGTTTCGAGTTTTAAGACATTTATCTTAATTAAAGAAATATGTATATTTTTTTTTATGTCATGTATATTATCGAGGCTTCTGACTCACATAATGTTGTCATTTTTTACCTCATCTGTTTTTAAATTATAATATTATCATTATAATCTCTAATGATCTTTAAAAGGTACTTAGAGTCCTTTTACATTCATTTCGTATAAAAAATCACTTTCAAATATTTTCCAGTTTACATGATCTAATAAATTTCATTATTCTCGATATGGCGTGAAACTCAGTTGAGGCTATTAAATTCTGAACTTCCGATGAGTTCGAGGTCATTAGTATTGTAACTCTCTGTCATTCATATTTAATGCACTTCGATAATGTGTGCTCAACATCTTCAATTGTGTATATTTTGGTTAGTTATAAATTCAATACAAAATATATCTTAAAGTTAAACGTCGCGTACGTTATGATCTACGCATTCACAGATGGCGCCAATTAAATAATGTTAGGATTTTAATACTTTTTGCAAGTTATGCTTTAAAATATTAAGTTAAATTAATTGTTGGCGCCCGTATATATTTAATATGAATATAAATAAATAGTTTTGTCCATAAAAAAAAACAAATCTTTCAAGAAAGGCTGACAAATTCAATTTTGTATCGGTGACTCAATCCAATATTGTATTTTTCAGCCTTTCTTGAAAGGTTTTGGTTTGTTTATGGACAAAACTATTTATTTATATTCATATTGAATATGTACGGGCGCAAACCATTAATTTACCTCAATATTTTAATTTAATTGGCGCCATCTCTGAATGCGTAAAGCACAACGTACGTGAGGTTTAACCTTAATACCTACCTAAAAAAAATTAAGTAGATGCATTGAGATATTCAGGATATGTGGCTTAATCATTTATAAGCCACAGATTTGGCATTTTGGGGCAGGGTCTCCCATTATTCTCAAATTTTAAGTTTTCATTAAGTTTGTTAGAGTTCGACTTCCATACTAATTTAATATTAGTGGAGTTTTTAGACTTTTCTTTCTGTAAATTTTGTGGTTTGTCTATGCACCAGTGGCTTTTTATAAAACATTTCACCGGCATTTTCTATAATAGTAATGTACCAAAGAAGACCTTTTATAAACATACCATTTGACAAAACAAAATATTTACTTTTCTCCATACGTAAAGTCACTCCTCCTCAAAACTGTCCTAATCTTATCATTCACTCATGCTCACAGAACCATATTACCCCTACGCCTCCCCACAATAATTGCTCATGTACCAACCTAAAAAAATCCGACCAAATTAAATATCTGGGGATTGTTATAGATGACCAACTGCGTTGGGAGGACCATATCAATTTCACAACAAAAAGACTCCGCAAATTGTGCTATATCAAATTGTGCTCTCTCTCAGATCAATCCTGAAACTTCAAACAATTAGATGCATATATTTTGCACTATTCCAATCAATAGCCACATACGGTATCGTGGGATGGGGAGGCTGTGCAGCTTCAATTATATATCCCATGATCTTAATTCAAAAGCTGCTACTAAGGATTATATTAAAATGTCACCCATCTCACCCATCAGAGCCACTTTTTTAAAAATTCGCAATCCTAGACATTAGACAATTATACGTTAAGACAATTCTCATACACTTAAGGAAAAATGATTTAACACTCAAAACTCAACAAAATATTTACACCCGCTATTCATCACACCAAAAATGCAAAATTCCTCCAACAAAAACAGCTTTCGCCCAACGACAGTTCTCTTACATCGCGCCTAAAATGTTCAACTTACTAAGTATTGATATTAAGACATCGAAAACTGATGATCTTTATGCCATTAATATACAGAACTGGTTATTTACTCAGGGAAGGAAATATTATAAAGAATGCCTTACATCTTAAAAACTGTTCTTATTTTTTCATATTTCTCGAGTAAAAATCTTATCTCTTAATTAATTTTCAATCAAAACTTTATATTACGCTGATGCTTTTTTTCATATTTTTGACATTGTTCGTCCATTTCATATGCTGCTTAGGAATACTTGCTTTTGTTTTTTGGGGTCTAAGACTATCATTGTTCACCTGTATAGATGATTTACATATTTATTGTTATTTTTTATTTCGATTATCCTTAAAATATTATTATTTTGTTACTTTTATTTTTATTACTTATTCTATTTTATTTTTATTTATACAAGATTCACCTAGTTTAACTCCTTTCCTGTATGTGATCATGTACCAAATACTAGTATAATATATATGCTATATACTTAATACTTATCTTGAACTTGAATGTGAATGGCTGTTCTTCACTCTATTTGTACTTTACTTTTTTTGTTTTTCTGTTTTTTTACATCGTATATCGATCTTTTTTTATCTTTGTCATCTCTATATGGTATCATCACTATTTTTGTTATCTCTTTTTATACCTCCGTTTATATTTTGATATTCCTAATTTCTGTTAACAACTATTAAACTGTGCATTCTGTGAACATTTTTAAGTGGACTATTAACATGTACGCTTTTTACAATGCTAATCCAATGACTTTTTTCTGTTAATACTCTGTAAATGTTCCAAAACAATAAATAAATAAATAAATATGTTTGTACTTTCATCTACATATATATGGATGATTATTAATATTATATACTTAATATCTTATGAATCTCGACTACCATAATACGGGCATTTGCCTAGCTTGGTAGTCGAAATACCATGTAAAACAATCCTGTAATAAACAAAATGAATAAAGAAAATTAAAAAAAAAAAAAAAAAAAATACCTACTCACCAAACTATTCAATCAATTCGAATATTCGAAACGACCTAGTGCATTTGATATCGAAGCTTACCTTACAATAAGTGGAATAAATTGCATCTTGCCGGCGAAACCAAATATGTCATTATTTCAGACTCAGAGCGCCATTTGTTTTGATGAAAAACCAAAAGTAAATTCATTTTCCAATTTTCGGACGCCAATGAAATGAAAAATTTATATCAAATCGCCGTTTCGGGCAGCCGTGCGGTACACTTCTTCGAACCTGGACTTGGCAATTGAGAACTTCCCACTGCTTCTCCAACTTGTAGTAAATAAATATTTTTGCTTCAGTTTTGTGGTCGGGAGATCTTCTAATAATCGGCTCCATTTGTGGTGGCATTTAACATACATAATCTAACATCAAACAGTATTAATAGCCTTCCGTCTACGTGGTTGAATTTCAGAACCCGGCTTCGATTGCATATCTGACGCCAAGCCATAAGCGCCGCGCCACAAATAACATCTGTGTACGTGGAATTTCAAACAAAGCTACCGTTGTAATTCGGTTTTGAATTCAATAATTCGTAAAAAGATGTCGCTACTTCCGTCAGCAGGTCGGATGGGGACGTACCCCCTCTAGGTATAACTGGTACGAATTTGTGAATACGTAGTATCTCTCCGGATATGGAAAGATTGACGGTAATACAAAAAAAATGCCAACTTATTATTCATTGTGTATAAAAAAAAATAGTTCTACATACATCCAAATTGTAACAACTGTAAAGTATGTATAGTACTGTCAATCTGATAGTGCTCCCTCTCTTAACACGAGAATTTCTCAATTAGGGAGGTATTGTTACCACTAATATTATATATTATAGATATTTATTGGTTAATTGTATATTATATGTATTGGTTAATAAATAAAATAAAATACTTAGTTATAATCACGCAGCCATAAATGTATTATATATGACGTCTGTCTGTTTTTGGCCTGTCCCGGTTTCTTTGTCCGTTTGTGTTTGGGGATATAATTGAAGAGTTTTTTTATAACTTTGTTCTAAATTATTTGTAAGTCGTTAAAGTATGTAATTTGTGTGTTTCACATATTTCTTTTAAATAATTTAGGTAGCACTGGATTAAGCTAAAATAAAGGGCCCTCTTTACTTCTAATGGCAAAAGATGAGCTATTTTACTATATGTGCTTTTCAAAAGTCAGATGTTCGTCAATATGTAAGCCCAGGAATTAACCTTTTTGGAGGTACTGAACCCTACCTGTATCATACGCGCATTCACCGAACCCTTCCCAGTTGGAAAGCGGCGTGACCACAAGAGGAGGCGTAATGGGATAGTATTTATTTTTATTTATTTATTGTTTCTTTACACTACAGGTAAAAATGTTTACAATACAATTTGTCACCTCACTGGGACAAGCCTGTGTTGAGGTTAAATAATTATACAAATTAACCCGTTGACAAACTGATATCAATCAGTTTAACGGGACTTAATTTAAAAATGTAAAAAAACTGTAAATAAATAATAAAGGAATTTTATTAATAAAAAAAAAAAATCAAAAAAAAAAAAAAAAAAAAACAAGATAACACAAAATTGTACAGATATTGAAAGAACAATATTGTTGTATTTCTTACAGGTTGAGATAATGGGTACCTACTAAACTGATGGTGCTAGGTAGTACAAAAAATAAAATATATATTGTGGTAAATATAGTATGATGACTATATTTACCACAACTAATGGGAATGGATGGGGTGGGATGGGGTGGGATGAGATAGTGACAATATTCTTCGTAATTTTTTTCGGGGAGTGTCTTGTCTTCCACCGAACCCCTGAGACTGGCTCACCGAACCCCTGGGGTTCGATCGAACCCAGGTTAAGAACCACTGATCTAGTACATGCTAGTTTTTTTTTCTATTCGTAATGATTTATGTAGGTTAGTGAGTAGGTTTCTTTCTTATATTTGAAATGGTTTGTGTAAGTTAACGTGTAGGTTTTTTTTCTTATTTTTGTTATGGTTTGTGTAGGTTTCTTTCTTCTATTTGTTATTTGTGTAGGTTTTCTTTCTTATAGTTGTTGCATGGGTAGGTTAATGCGGAGGTTTATTTCTTTAATTTGTTGTTTCTATAGATTAATATGCAGATTTCTTTCTTATATTTGAAATGGCTTGTGTAAGTTAACGTGTAGGTTTTTTTTCTTATTTTTGTTATGGTTTGTGTAGGCTTCTTTCTTATATTTGTTATTTGTGTAGGTTTTCTTTCTTATAGTTGTTACATGTGTAGTTAATAAGGAAATTTCTTTCTTTTATTTGTTGTTTGTGTAGATTAATATGTAGATTTCTTTCTTATATTTGAAATGGTTTGTGTAGGTTAGCGTGTAGGTTTT
The DNA here is from genome assembly GCA_929108145.2 of Limnephilus rhombicus. NCBI lineage: Eukaryota > Metazoa > Arthropoda > Insecta > Trichoptera > Limnephilidae > Limnephilus > Limnephilus rhombicus. Next base: position 4,908,422 of record OV815296.1, read on the forward strand.
TTTCTTCTTTTTGTTATAGTTTGTGTAGATTTCTTTATTCTATTTGTTATTTGTGTAGGTTTTCTTTCTTATAGTTGTGTCATGTGTAGGTTGATGCGGAGATTTCTTTCTTTAATTTGTTGTTTGTGTAGATTAATATGTCGATTTCTTTCTTATATTTGAAAGGGTTTGTGTAGGTTAACGTGTAGGTTTTGCTTCTATTTATAATGGTTTATATAGTTTTCTTTCTTCTCTTTAATGTGTAGGTCTCTTTTTTCTATTTGTAATGGTATGTTATATTATGTTCGTGTAGGTAAGTTTATAAGTTTCTTTCATTTAATTGTAGGTACTGGTTTATATAGGTTTCTTTCTTATATTTGTAATGTGAAACAAATAAACATCTTAAACAATTTTTGACGGATTAATGAATAATTCAAATGCATCTGGAATCCTCACTCCGGAAATTACGATGCGTGGTAAAAAAAGTGCGTTTGCAGAGAAATTCTACTATGATAAAGCGCTAAAAGTTTCATGAAGACAGAACTTACCATTCAAGAGCTTTTACCGCTTCGAAACTAAAATGTTCAGCTTCATAGTCAAGGTTAGTGCGAATTTTAGACAATTATAATAATTTCAAATACACTTTAATGAAATTTGAATAAAGAAAATTACTTGTAAGCGTGTTTCTTCTAATTTCTGCTCAAAAATGATTTGAATCTTCCTCATTCTTTATCCAATGTTACAGTGTCCATGATCAGAGCAGGTGTGTAGATTGTGGTTGTGTGTAGATTGATGGTAGAGCCTGTGTAGGTGTAAAAACCTGGCATAATAACCCAAAAATTAATCACAATAATAAAAAAGTTTAAAAACGCCTGTCGTATCGGAGTCCATTTGAGTTTGGGCCGAGCTGATAAATGGGTATCGAACCCCCCTCCCCCCCTGCACCCTCTCCGTCCCAGGCCACAGTTAGTGTTGTTATCCTGCTACATTTAGGGGGGAGGGGGGTGGTCAGCGACCGTGAGGTGCAGTGCAGTAAGGGTAGTGGTGCTGAAAAACATACCCTTAGACAGGTGTCGGTAACCATGCGTTTGCGAGCGCTTTATGGTGGTACGTAAAACACTTAAGAAAAAAACGCTCTTAACAGGTTATGATGAATTAACAAATCGACTTCAAAAATACCATTAACACGAACATATGAATATATCTGGACCTGCCCTAAGTGATAAAATCGTATTATTTCCCCCTCCACATACCGGTTCCATGGAGCCGGCTGGTCTTACGAGAGCCTCGCATGAATCTAAAAAATGTGACGTCATCATTCTTGTCCTGACCAGCGCCGAGCTCACATCGTACATTTTACGAAATAACACGGCAAAATGAGAGCTTTTGCTATACATGCTATACAGTGGACATAGCGAATCTGGGCGGTTCTCCGTAAGCTCGTCGCTGGTTACAGGGGTAAATAAATTATGAAACATTTGTAAAAGTTGTTATGAAATATTTAATTCCATTTCATCACAATTAAGTCTAGTTACGTACCCCTAATTTATCAATATGTGTTTGGTTTGAAACGCCAATTGATTTTTCTTTAAATATAGAATTTTGAGCCATTCAATTATTTTTGAAAACAGATGTTATAAAAGTCATGTTTTCCTTAGAGCTCTTCACTCATTGGAAAGAAGCCTGGAGAGGTAGACTGCTTTTCGAGGGTCATTGTGTATTTTCCAATTTTATATATAATGTAGTTTCTTTTAAACAATCATTTGAATTTTGTTGAAAACTTACGTAATGTTAAGTATTATCCCGCGTGTTCCGCTACCTTCTTATTTAAAATGGCGTGAAACCATAAGAAACCATAAATGAATTTAACTGACCGGGATACTGACTCAACTGCATTTTCCTGCAGCGACTGGAAATTAAAATATTTTTACACACTCGGAATTTCCTCGACGTAACTGTCTTTCAAACTGATTTGGAGAAAAATATTACAAACTTGGAGATTCATCAACATTACGCACGGAACGCGGCTAACCTGACCATAGTACTGGTCCTGATCTGAGACTGGCTCATCACTGTAAGCGAATGATGTACAGCAGCATCACCGGAGGGCATCATACATCAATCCTCGCTGTTATCGGTCTTGAGTAATAATTTTTAGCTAGAATAGATTTTGATCGATCCTTGGGTGAGTCTCTCATTATAATAATTTTAAATGATCTTTATTGGTTAACTGATTTTTATTTGTTTTGAAATATAATATGTAATCTGTTGTACGAATACTGTCATTCTTTTCATTATTAAAAATCTTTATTGATTATAAAGTATTTAATACCCAAGACCCTGATAGGGAATTTTGCTCTACCGTCTGTTAGCCCAATTTAACAACCAGTGGCGCCCTTAAAAAAGCTAGCAGATACAATCACACATTACCCTCAATCTTATTTTTATCCCGCAACTTATCCCTCAATTACACTTTACAATTGGCACACACCATTTCCGAGATAACAAAGTGTCTTAACTAAATACGGCAACAAAATATTCCTCTGTGAAAATCGGTGAACTTTACTTTGCCGCATTTGGACTTCGCAAATATGTTAAAAACGTGGCGAGCAATTCGCGCTCCCATGTAAAAAGGTCTATTCATTCAAAAACAGATTTTGCTTTTAAGAACTAAATGGTTATATTATAATATCATGTGAGATGCCTATATACTGTCAGATTGATTTTTTAACGAATCACAGTCATCTTTCCCCTCTTCGCCCCCCCCATAGTTTGGTTTTACCCCTCATCTGTATCTTCTCGTCTATTAAATTTGGATGTCTATGACCCTTAATAATAAGTTGGTATGAATTTCAATATATATATATATGTATATATGGTTGGTTTTAATTTCACTTCTACTGCGTGTGAATGGCATACTCTGATTTTTTTTTAAATGTCAACCCTGGTCCAATAGTTGTCTATCTCGTATAAGCCCCTAAGAGCTAAGAAGGCAATATGTCCAACGCAATCATTTGGTTACATGGCAACACTTGTTTTGTGGACGTGAAGGGGACACTTTATATATGCTATTTGATATTTGCCTACTCGCAATTTGCCACACGGGATGGAAGGAATAATACTATGAAGGTTGAAATCATCCGTAAATACCTTCCACGTGTCTGGTACACTGTACTTTATATGATGTGTTATTCTTGTAAGTAATGGATTTTTTTTTATTATTTATTTATTCCAAAAAACAATTTACATTTCAAATTGTAACAATACAATGTAATTGTACATCCCATATATTATTTACCCAAAGGCCTAAACGATGAACATAGAAATTTGTTTTCTGTTTCAATTTTTAAATTCCTCGATTTCTTTAACGGGTAAAGGGGGGATACCGAAATTCTAAATCGGCCATCTCTACTATAAATCTCATATTTTCCAAATTTTTTAATAGGAACTGGTTTAAAAAATAACCTGTTTCTTCGGAAAAAACGAAAATATCCACCGTTTCTACTACGGAAAACGTTACGTTACGTTCTGAATGATAAAACGGCTGAAATATGCAATAATCTCAAAGAAGGTTAAAATATTCACTAACGCGCATATATTATGCAAATCGATGCCTAGTTATTACACTTAACAAAGGGTACACAGAGTGGTAGATCATCTAAATATCGCTCTAGTGAAAGAACACCATTCCTAATCGATACGTTGCTTGGACGTACTTCCCAAACTTCTTCTCCTGAATATCTTTAATAGCTACATATAAGTCTTAGATGTAAGTCCCTAGTTATAATTTTGAATCTTATTTGTAAGCCATATTAATTTTATTTTATAATATGCTATTAAATCTTGTTAACAATGCTGGTGAGCAACTGGGCCTAACAATCAACGTCAATAAAACTAAATGGATGACATTTGGACGACTAGATCACTCTGAATCAGTGATACAGTTAAATGGTTGCAATGTCGAAAAGGTGGAAAGATTTAGATACCTCGGCAGTATTCTCACGGAGACTCTTGACCCAGATGTAGTGGTTATATGCATAATTGAAGCAGCAAGAACTGCATTCATTAAAATTAAATCCCTTTTCTGCAATGACAATATCAGCTTAAAACTAAGGCAGAGAATGGTAAAATGTTACGTGTGGTCGGTCTTGCTGTATAGATGAGAAACATGGACCTTGAAAGTAAATACCATGAACAGGTTAAAGGCTTTTGAAATGTGGCTTCACCGGAGAATGCTCAAGGTCCCATGGACCGACATGATCACCAACAAAGAAATTCTCAGGCGGGCTAGAGCAGATAAAGAACTGCTTTCATTTCATATCTGGGTCATATACTTCGAGGGGAGAAGTAGGTATTACTTACTCCATTTAATATTGAAAGGCAAGATAGAGGGTCGCCGAGGGCCTGGTAGGAGACAAATGTCTTGGCTGCGAAATATACGAGAATGGACCGGCATTAGAAGTGTGGAGGAGCTATTCCAGGCAGCGCAAACAGAGAGACATTTTCAAGACTGATCGCCAACGTCGGGGGGACCTGATACGACACACAAAGAAGAAGAATGTGCGTATATGTACAGCGCACTTGAGGTGATTTTTCACGAAAACGCGCTTTATAAATCAGCCAAATATTATTATTATCTTTCCTTTCCCCACTCTCACCTGCCTCACAAAATACTATATTCATGGATGCATATGGATATTTTACATTGGCTCCACGTAGGAGGCCCTGAGGAAAATAATTCCCTTCAGGGCCTATGCTATCTTTGGGGAAGGTGTGTGGAGGGTCTATTAAGAATTTAAACAACTGGAGACATCTATGTTATGGTTATTGTATTTAATTGATTTTAATTACCTATTGGCATCATAATGTTCAGTACTGCCGTTAGAGGTCGCCAGGTACCGGCCCTACTTACCGACTTCATTGTTGTTGTGTTTGTCAGGGTAATGTCCATGTTTTTATTGGTATAAAAAGTCTGATTCCCTTAAAACAATCTCGCTCGAATTTATATTGTCTTAGTAAAAGGTTCTTTAGAGGATTAAGTGGGGGTTGGGCTGTAACTAAAGGTATTATAAAAGTGTCGATCTAAATCAAGTTGTAGTCTAAATTTATTCGTAAATAAAACGACTCAACAACAAAAAGTTTTTTTTTTTTACATGAATACCGCACAAGAGTCCCAACTGCTCCAGCCAAGAGCCAGTGAGACTATGGCATCCCCATTTGGGTTATGTTATGAGGCTGAAGGTAGTGGGGAGGGAAGGAGATAGGGAAGAGGAAGGTGGGGAAGTACCTTAAAGTAGTAAATTTCTTTGTAAATAAAACGACACAACAAAAAAAGTTTTTTTTTTTACATGAATACCGCACAAGAGTCCCAACTGCTCCAGCCAAGAGCCAGTGAGACTATGGCATCCCCATTTGGGTTATGTTATGAGGCTGAAGGTAGTGGGGAGGGAAGGAGATAGGGAAGAGGAAGGTGGGGAAGTACCTTAAAGTAGTAAATTTCTTTGTAAATAAAACGACTCAATAAAAAAAGTTTTTTTTTTTACATGAACACCGCACAAGAGTCCCAACTGCTCCAGCCAAGAGCCAGTGACACTATGGCATCCCCAATTGGGTTATGTTGTGAGGCTGAAGATAGTGAGGAGGGAAGGAGATAGGGAAGAGGAAGGTGGGGAAGTACCTGGCTATTCAGATCTGGTCACCAAACACGGCGAAAGCCACTTCAGGCAACGTATCAATTCTGAATAGTGGTCTTACACCAGGGCGATACTGAGGGTATCTTCCACTCTGGAACGTGCCGCAAATATACTATATATTATTTTAAATGAATAAATTGTGAAATACACAAATTAATCAAATAAAATTTATTTGCCACGCCGGGATTCGATCCCGCGACCTTCGGAATGCGAGTCAAGCGCCTTACCGCTGCACTACGACGGTCGTCAAAGGTTTGGAATATAAAAAAAGTCCATTAAATACCCGATCAGGAAATAACTAATAGGAAATGAAGGAGAGGAAGTTCTGGCAAGGAAGAGAGTATTAGGGGTGGGTAAGAATCTGGGGGTAATAATCTGGTATCTAGTAATACCAATGTTTATGGTAATGTTCAAGCAAATATTCGTGTTCGCGGTCGGAGGAGACCCCACTTTAGGGGTTGACAATCTTGTTATACTTACTGACCACAAGTTTTTGCACAACTGACTGCGTTTAGATGGCTTTGCTACTATCCCTTTGACTTAATAAAAAGGTGTAGACAAGACATAAACAAAGACCTTGTTTGTTTTCCTGACAATATTTAAGTCGAGCCAATACAACACGTCGGTTTATTCTTGCTCAAGCAGTCAGATTTTTCAATACGGAGCACTGTCTGTACCTACCTACCCATATTTTTCTTGGACGGGTATTTCGATCTGGTGGTGCGGTTACAAGATTCAGCAGTGGCGGGCAGTACATATAGACTGAAAGCTTATGCCTACCCTAAATAAACCAAACATATTAGAAAAATATATATAAGTGTGCAGTTCACAAGCGGTAGAAGTGAAAGCTTCAGAAAAATAAAGTACCCAAGAGCGGGGAGGCTACGAATTACCGCAATCACAAAGAAGAGACCGATTATTCCATCTCATTCTCTCGCAGGCTAAATCCTGTGTTTGTCTCTTTTTAGTGTCGTTTTTTCGTTTCATCGAGTTTCAAATCACAACGGAGCTAAAGAAGTTTTCACTTTGATTAAAATGAAACCCGGCGGCGTTTCGTCCCTACAAGCTTATCTCCCAATTTTCTCTCTGGATTTTTTTTACATTATCTCCACACAGGAGGCCCTGAGGAAAATAATTACCCTTGGGACCATCAACTTTGGGGTTGTGGAGGGTCTTTTTGAGAAAGGAAGAAGAGGAAATTCTGAGGTCTAGGTTAGGTCTCCCTTAACCAGTATCTCTTGATCCGGCCCGCCACGCAGTAGGTATTCAAACGCATTCGCCGACAAGACCTAGACAAACCCCACCCATGAACCCGGTACCCTTGCCAAGTTACCAATGAGTAAATATAACTACTTGATTATTCCAACTGGCATTTTTTAAATTTTTTAGAGGATTTTTTTATCATTGTTAAAATATCATTAAAGATGGTATGTCAGAATGCCCCACTTCGAACCTGAAGGTGACTTTGTTTACCATATTTTTTTAACATTTATTTCGCCACCCCAAACACTTTAAACATGTGCAATACATGTCACGAGTGTGCAATTCACACGTGGTGGAAGTGAAACCTTCAGGAAACTAAAGTAGACTAATAGGCGGAATATATAAGAGATTGATAGGCTACATAGCACCGCACAAAGACGAGATTGTAGGTGAATGTATTTGTCTCTTTTTAGTGTCGCTATTTTTCGTTTCATCGAGTTTCAAATCACAACGGTGCTAAAGAAGTTTTCACTTCAAAAATGATTAGTTAGATAGTTGAAAATCGATAAAAGTCGACCCATATTACCTGTATATTATGCATTCAGATGTTTTAAAAAAGGATTGGATACGCCAGCGAAATTGCGAACTCTGTAGAAATCCACCGTGATAATAAAGTACGGGGTATTCGACATGTAAAGACCAAAATTATTCTGTTTTACGATATTGTTAGGGCTGTATTAGGAACCAGTAACAGGGCAACATCTCACGCGGGGATCGAAATTCTATTACAAAGGGGTTACTTTTACGGCATATTGTTATTTTTTTTTTACACAGGCTTGCCTAGCTGACGTCGCGGCGCCTGTGTTTTATTTTAATTAACTGACTAACCGATCAAGCTGTTTCCTCTCAGAGGTAGGCAGAGAGGATAGACCGCAAAACAACTTGGTATCAAGGCGATGTTCCGAGAGAGTATGGCTGGAGAAGGCAAAGGGACTCCCTCAACCATCAGGGTCGTGGGCCGTGCAGCTGGTGGGCACAGCTCACTCCATGAACCCGGGCACCCATGCTAAGTCACCAAACCTAGCGAATCACTTGGAGTGGCCTATGGCAGAGGTGTTGGTTATTTGGTACACTTGTTCGTGCTATGTCTGACTTCTTTTTCCATCATATTGACGTTAGATATTATTATCCTTGCACTCCTTTTAACCATCTAAGCATCCCCTTACTAATTTCTAATTCTACTCATTAGCTTACATCAGCCTTGCGTTCTTTGCGAATCTCCACATTTTTCATACATTCATACATGGTTTCACATTCATACACCTCAGGGATCTCGTGTTTTGGAGGGTGTTTAATTTGTTTTCAAATTAAAGAGTCATAAGAAATCATAACCTGATCTTTTATAGATGGTGCTAGTTTGTTTTTGCAATTTGTGCTTTAAAATATGATGAATTACTTGTTTGAGCCCATATATACACAATATGAATATGAATAAATAAATTTGTCGTTATAGAAACTCAATTCTTTCAAGAAAGGCTAACAAATACAATATTGTATCGGTATTCAATCCAATATCGTATTTCTATGCCTTTTTTGAAAGTGATTGAACTTTATACTACTATTGATATTCATATTGCTATTCATTATTACTATTTATTGATATTCATATTGCGCATTAACATGTGTAAATAATTCATGTGTTGACGTAAGTATATATATCTCCCTCTAAGCTACGTTCTCCCTTCTTCCACCTATCCAAGTTCGTATCCTTAACTGACAGTGTGTGGCCAATTTACCTAGGTGTGAATTTCATCAATAAAACATGGAACACTCAGTCTATTAAAGGAGCCCATGCAATGATCAACTCATACGGTGATCTCTCAGTGAATTTAATATCGACTCAATTAAGAAATCTTTGTACTCCCTCGATGTATGATATCGAATCTCTTATGTGTGCTTTTGCAGTGAATACCATCAAGATCCCTGCAGGCCATAAGAATGATTCTTATCAACATGAATATCGGAAAACCAAGGGTAAGTCAGTTCTATACAATTTCAGTCTTCACCAATCCCCATAGCTGCATCAATGTAGCGCCTTTGAGGTGATTTTTCACAAAAACGGCGCTATATAAATCATCCAAATATTATTATTATTAAGGATTTTATTGATTACAGTCCGCAAATTGATTTACAGAATATATGCGACAATACATGTATTAATATTTTATAGCATAACTTGCAAAAAGTGTTTTTTTTCTAAAATAATTAAATTAGAAAGTACCAGAAAAGCGCAGTTTATGAATAATTTTATAATAGTCTCATACCTATTAGAAAACAAACACTCGTTTGACAAAGACAGAGACGTTAAAGTTTTCCATACTTGTAATACATATAGGTAGAGACACTGATTCATAGCTTTAATTTTTAAGAAATGTAGCATTAATTATTGAAAAAATAGCTTTAATTTTGCATTTTCATAGCATTTATAGCTAAATAGGATAACGTCAAGTAATGGGAGTCGGCAAGAGGGGAAAAACAATTAAATTGGCAAAATCACTTGAAACATGTTTATTTTATTATTGGTTGAAACTCAACATGGCACATGTTTCTACAGTAGAGTGTGTCATGTTCGTTCTACGATCTGTCAATACAAGATTATAGCAACTAAAAAAAAATTCTGCGTCAACACTATTCACAGGCATAGTCATCAGAGCTGCCTCAGCAAATTCTCTGTGAACAATTTTTACAGCTAAGAAAAGCTGAATTATGTCTACAGTGACTCCATCCCTCACTTGCTCTACAAGCTGTCTTTGAAAATACCTGTTACCTTCCAGGAATTTACTGTCATCAACAGATTTAAACGTTGGAGCAAGCCTACTTTTACTTGCTAAAAGAATAGCGTCTGATCGCTGGACATTCTGACCTACAATCGCAGGATTGAACATTTTACCTGCGTGCTCAAGAAATTGATTAGTGCTGTTGTCTTGACGGTTCAGCATATGAGAGGCCAGCTTCACAGAACTCTTCTGACAACTCTCTCTTATTTGAGTTTTTATTTGGGTTAAGACAACCCGGTTCTTTACCTCCTGCACAGCCTTTAAGATTTTGGCAGGGAAAACATCATCACTCAATTTTTGTAAAGAAAGGCTTAGGGACACCAAGTCCTCCCAAAGCAAATGAGCGTATGGATATTTTGCCCCTTCTAATACATTTTCAGCGTTCGGAGCACTAGGCAGCCGAGGCGCTTGGTTCAAAAACCCGAAATTTGGGCCTTTGCTCGCATTACTAAAAAAGTTCGCATTTTGTTGAGTTTTGTTGTAAAAATCGCTGATATTTCGCGTTTTAACGTTTTTATCGCTAAAAACACTATTTATCGCTTTAATTCGCGAATATATCGTCAATGCGATGAATCAGTGTCTCTACATATAGGTCATAAACTAGAGAGGCTAAAGTCATTAGAAATTACCCACCTAACTAAAAAAGTAGACCCTAACCTTGTAATGAATAAGAAATTAGAATCATTTGCTAAATCTATAATAGGGATGCTCAAACGGTCGATCACGATCGACCGGTCGATCGTGAGTGCTTTTTGAGTCGATCTCGAGAAAAAATTGCCGATGTAAATAGATCTATTCACTGTTGTTGTTTTAGTTGACCCTAAATTAATAAGACCGCCCATTTTTCACGACTTTCTGTTTAAAATTTATTTGTAACTTATATTGTCAATGGTCGCCCATTTTGGTTGTTGTATACTCTATCTACATCTCTGGTGTGTGACGTCACAAGTCCCCATAGAAAAAAAACGTAAAATTATTGCATATTCATGATGAAATATTGTTGTCAATTGCTGCCTTCAAAAGCCCAAAGTTACCGATCTAGTTTCTAGTGTGTGGTTTGGTTTATTTATGAGTCAGTTAGTCCGAGTTGTAACATGAAGGGGATACGAAGTTTAATAAATAATTCAAAATGAGGGTGGTGAATAGATTCACTCTTAATTCAAAACCAGTTATGTGATCAGAATGTAAAATTCCAGTTCTGGATTCATCTGCTGACATATTTCGAAGGAAAACATTCTCTTATTCGACGTATAAAATTCTAGTTGCAGACTCTGTATGTGCTGACAGAATAAAGAAAAATCATTTTCATCTGTGTGTAGTTTTAATTCGCCGCACACAGTTTTAATTTAATCCAGTTCATAATGTAAAATTTCTGTTGTAATATTTCGAAGGCAAACATTATCTTATTCGAAGTGCAGTCATAAAATTAAAGTTGCAGATGTATGTGCTGCCAGAATCAAAGAGAAGCCATTTTCATGTTCTGAGGTAGTTTTAATTTGCCGTACACAGATTTAATTTAAACCAGTTTTGTGTTTAAAATGTAAATTTCCAGTTGTGGATTCATGTGCTGAAACATTTCGAAGGAAAACATTATCTTATTCGAGGTGCAGTAATAAAATTTTTGTTACAGACTATGCATGTGATGCCAGAATAAAAAAAAACATTTTCTTGTTCTGAGTGTAGTTTTAATTAGCCGCACAGATTAAATTTAAACCAGTTTTGTGTTCACAATGTAAAATTCGAGTTGTGGATTCATCTGCTGACACATTTCGAAGGAAAACCTTCTCTAATTCGAAGTGCTGTTATAAAATTCTAGTTGCAGACTATTTATGTACTACCAGAATCATAGAATAATCATTTTTATGTTCTGAGTGTAGTTTTAATTAACCACACATAGAATTTAATCTAAACCAGTTTTGTATTCAAAGTGTAGTGTAATTCCAGTTGTGAATTCATCTGCTGACACATTTTGGTGGAAAACATTCTCTTATTCGAAGTGCAATTCTAAAATTCTAGTTGCAGACTATTTATGTACTGAGTGTAGTTTTAATTCACCGCACACAGATTTAATTTGAACCAGTTTTGTGTTCACAATATAATGATAAATTAAATAACAAGTTGTCGATTCACCGTTTACCGGGTGAAGCTTTGCATTTGAGTTGCTTGCCTTATACCGCAAATTCTGAGAAATTGACTGTTCCGTGTGTAGCTTTTGTTTCGGGACTCTCACGCAGAAGCGATTTTAAATTACTCAGTCACATGTATAAATCAGCATAAAATGAGGTCGCAATAAAAAAAGGATTTCTACCAAATCCCCCCCCCCCCCCCCCCCCCCCCCCTCCCCCCGGCACCACAATGTCAGAGTCGATCGATCGGAGTCTAATAATATTGAGCTAGATCGCCAGCCGTTATATTCCTTCTCCAATGTAAAACACGTGTCCCTTAAACAAAAATCAAACCATCAATCAAAAATTTCATATACTTACTAACAAATGTAAGAAAACGCAATAGTTGAATAAACACCCCTCTCCCCCCTCCCCGATATGTTATGTATATAAACCGTAGGTAAAGAATAATTAGTACCAGTCTGAAGATGGCTTTAACAAGCTGAAACTGGTTACGGTCAAGATACGTTTTAAGATTTTCACAGCCAAAAGTATTTTCGTTATTTGTTTTTGGGGTGTTATGCCGTGTTGCGCTACCTCCTTCTTTAGCCAACGTTTCGAACAGCGTTGCATTGTTTATCATCAGGGCATCTGATCTCCCGGATCTGCCCTGATGATGGAGACTGCATCGCTGTCCGAAACGATGGCTAAATAAGGAGGTAGCGCAACACGGCATAACACCCCAAAAACAAATAACAAAAATGGTTACGGTCAAGTTTAATATTTTTTTTATTATCTTACTATAATATTAAAAACGCGAAAGTTTGTGTGGATATATGTGTGTTTGTTACTCTTTCACGCAAAAACTACTGAATGGATAGCTCATACATCAGAATAACATATAGGATATAAATGTATGAAATTTGTATAGATGAAAATGTGGGTATTTCAGATATTTTTTTATTTTATTTATTTATTTGTTATTTTATTTATTATGGAAAATCAACAGATATTTTACACTTAAAATAATAACATTAATAATATACATAATATCCAATGACAGATTTTCACATAATTAAAATTATAATTCAAAAGTAAAACAAAAAAAGTAAGGGTCCTGTACCCACAAGAACTTAATATAACCCTGAAAATTATTCAGAAAAAAATATATAAAAACGCAATATAAACTGTAATAATCTGCTTACAAAATTTCAAACATGAAGTAGGAGTCAGAAATCTGTTCTCACTTCACAACACCAATAATAATAATATGTACATTGTACATATCTACAACTCAAGAGTGAACACAATAGTAAGTCGAATGACAACTATGCAACTGGAAAGGATTCAAAGCAATAACATGGTAACTTGCAATACGGTCAAAAAATTATTATTTTAGTGACAGGGAGGAAATGCAGGGGAAGGGGAACGGGGAAGGTGGGGTTCGCGGAGAGGGAAAAGACAAGGGAGGGGACGGGGATGCACGGGAAAGGACACGCAGGGAGAATCAATTTATTTATTTGAATTGCACCAGCTAGTTAGGGGACCAGTTAGTATTATTATTGTAATGGAATTCCACCATGAATTATCAGTTTCAAAAATAGAAATAATAATTTTATATTTTTGAATGGTAGCTATTACTTTGTGGTTATCCATTATAGAAAAATGAAACAATACAACTTTGTATAAACCACTTATATAATGTGCAAATCCGATCGGTTTCGGAACAAACGTTCCTTCGTCAGGGAAAGCTTATACTAATTTGACAGTTTAGAACAATGTTTTATTATGGTAGAGGTGGAGCCGTTGTTAGTTAATAATGTAGATTGGGTGGGAAGGTATTAGTGTAGAGTGGGTGGGTAGGGGAACAAATCCATGATTGGGCTATATGACAATATTTTTTGTTTGTTGATAATAGATTCATTATTTTTAAGGGATTTTTTAATTTCCAAAGCTTCTAAGTTATCTAAACGTTTTCCTTTATGATTAATATGAAGAATATTTATCCCTGTTTTTTTTTCAAAACTATGGTTATTTTCAACGATATGGTTAGTGAACTCAGAAAAATTATTATTATTAAGACACCTTAAATGTTCTTTGATTCTGATTTCAAAATTACGAGTTGTTTTTCCAATATAAAATGAGGGACAATCATTGCATTTGAGTTTATATATTCCGGAATTAGTCAATTTATGGTCTTTATCTTTAGTATTTCTCAAAAAATTACCGATATTATTTCTTGTATAAAACGCTGGTTTAATATTAGAAGGGAAATTTTGGCAACATTGAACTGAAAAATTATTAATATACAAAATTTTACGCCATTCTTTATCATTAATATTATTAGAATTGTATAGATATTTATTTTTTGAAATTTTGCTAAGTTTTTTATTTAGGATGTTATCAATTAATTTTGGTTCATATCCGTTATTTATAGCAATTTGTTTTATTATAGAAAGTTCAGAAAGGAAAATTATTATTAGACATTGGGACATTTACTAAGCTTTAAAATTAGTATAAGCTTTCCCTGACGAAGGAACGTTTTTTCCGAAACCGGTCGGATTTGCACATTATATAAGTGGTTTATACAAAGTTGTATTGTTTCATTTTTCTAATAATTTTATGTTTTCCTTTAAGCTTATCTCAGGTTTGGTACTCTTTTTTTTAAATTGTTCGCTATTGTGGAGGGCGTGAAGGGGTTATCTATGATAAAGTGTAGGTATTTCACATAATTTCCTCTTGGAAAAGCAACGACAACATACTTGTTCATGGCAATGGAAACAACCTACAGTGCTGCACAGGGTACAGTTAGTAAAACACGACTGGGATGATGGATTGTCCCGCCGAGGGGTGACCACACGTTCTGCGAAGATGAACATATTATTACATTATTCAGTTTTTATTTTTTTTTGTATTTTAACTGAATAAATGTTCCCCAATCCACGCTTTCAATAATCAATATTTATAAATGTTTTAATTTGTTATTTCATTTTTATTTTATTTTTTCTCTTCTCTTTTTTTTCTTTTGCTATGCTAAACAAATAACAGTTAGGTACTATATTTTAAACTTTTTTTATTATTTTATTTTATATTCTTTCTCTTATTTTTATTTCCTCTTTTTATTTCATCAATCTTATTTCTTTTTTGTACAAATCATTTTCCACATGTTCATACCCATAATTATTTGACTGTCCTAAAACGGGATAATACTCCTAGTTAGGCAGTCAAAATTTAATAAATAATGTATATAAATGTATAATATTGTGCTAAATAAACAAATAAATAAAATATATATATATATATGTAGAACAATTTTCTCGGTTTACCCGCGTAACGTAGTCCTTAAAAGGACGTTTTAACTCCTGACGTTTCGGACAGATCACACTGTCCATCTTCAGAGGCCTTATGTCTTGAGTTTTTGTCTCAAACTGATAGCTTTCGCATGTATGTTCGGTCCAAAAGCTAAAATATATAACCTTCTTTGTAAAATCTCAAATATCCAAATTCGATCCAGGTACGCCTGTTCTCCCTTTTTCGCTAAATTCATTAAAAAGGCTTAAGAAAGACAAAGGGCTGCTTCTCAGTATCTTTTCGCAAAGACATCACTTTGGGAAGTGTATAATGCATATGCATCAATACACATTCCTCCTCAACTCTAATTTTGAGACTGATAATACTTTCCTTTGCTACGCTATTGAGAATGATGGTATATTTATGAATAAGTATTCATAAATATTTCCATTGTTCCGTTTTCCGGATATGTTACTTCCTCCTGTTTCCCCGAATGTTCCGTGCAGAATGTAGATTCCTCGTTTTCAGAAAGAGGGAATATTAAGACGGAGCGTACGTTACTATCATTATTTCCGAGGTTTCGTTGTCCGGGAGTGTTACTTCCTCCTGTTCCCCCGAATGTTCTATGTAAAATGTACATTCCTCGTTTTCACAAAGAGACAATATTATGACTGAGCGTTTTACAGTATGTTTTTACTATCCTTATTTCCAATGTTTCGTTGTCCCGGAGTGTTACTTCCACCTGTTCCTCTGAATGTTCCGCACAGAATGTACATGTATGCATTGTTCCATTTTCCAGAAGTGTTACTTCCTCCTGTTTTCCAGAATGTTCCGCGCAGAATGTACATTCCTCATTTTCAAAAAGAGAGATTATTATGACGGAACGTTTTTTTATTACGTTTTAACTATCATTATTTCCAATGTTCCGGGGTGTTACTTCCTCCTGTCCCCTGAATGTTCCGTGCAGAACGTACATTCCTCATTTTTGGACAGAGAGAATATTACAATGAAGCTCTCCGCCATACGACTTTCGTTGTCCCGGAGTGTTCCTCCCTTGTGGTCCCCTCACCGAGCCCAGAGGGAATGTTCCGCGCAGAATGTACTGGCAGTCCCGGGCGCATGTACCACGTATGACCCGCTAGTAGCGCTCTGGGCAAAGCGAGGAATGTTGTAATTAAAAATTCTGCCAGGCCGTCTAACACCTCCTCGCCGCTCTGTGCTCCTGGTAGCCCAGCAAGCTGGCTTATCAAACTAACAACAATAACTACAGAGGAAAATACTCTCAGTATCGCCCTTTTTACAACCACTCCATACAGGAGGCCCTGGGGGAAATAATTTCCCTCTGGGCTTTGCCTCATCTATAGAGCGCTGTGTGGAGCACAGAGGATCTTTTTGAGGATAGGCGGTAGTGAACCAGAATCTTGAAGACTCCGGAAAATCAATCGGAAGCGAGACGTTCTCAAGTAACAACAAAGGACAGTAGGGCTTTCTGACATATTGGCCAACATTGATTTTTTTAATAAAGTTTTATATAAAATGCTAAATTTTTTTAGAACAACATGGTTCCATTTGTAATTTGAACGACTTCCAATGACTTAGTTCTGTATTAAAAAAAAAAACTTTTTTTTATTTTTGGAACAAAAAGGCTCCAGTTTCCAATTTTACGGACTACTTATTTCGATCTATCCACTTTGAGAGGCGTATACGTACCGCTGCCCCGGGAACCATTTATGTGCCGGATCGGGAGAGACCGGTTGAGGGAGATCTAACCTAGACCTCTCCAGCCGAACTCTTTCGATCCATAGCCTTGCACCGCAGTGGGGGGGATGGATCCATACGTCCGCGTCCGTTGACCACCAGATTCCTACTCTCTCCTCTCTTTCCTTTCCCTAAGAAGACCCACCACATAGCATCCCCATAGATGATATACGCCCTTAGGGATTTTTTTATTCTCAGGTCCTTTTGTGTGGTGCTTTTGATAAAAAAAAAATGATTTCTGCCGTAGATTAAATATTTTTAGAGCAACGTGGTTTCATATGCATTGTTTTCGAGCTCATTCGCCTGTGACAACATTCATCTGCCCCATTACCAATCCGCCCCATTTCCACCTGACACATCTGCCAATTGCTTGAAATTGGGAAAACAAATGAAAAACAACATTTATGGAAAAGTGAACATACAGAAAGAATTAATTTTTGACATTTGATAGATCCTAGATAAACGCCGATAAAAGGTGCGTTCTGTGAAATTATAATTAGCTAACAATCTTAACATGATAGTTGTCCTCTTCTGCTGATCACAATTTCTTCAAAAGCTGAAACGGACTTAGAATCTTTCATTTGCCAAAAAAACAAAATGGCGCTGAATGATCATTTGAAGACTTTGTCACACGTGAATTTCTGCGAACCAACTGGGCCTTAAGAGCGTTTAACCAGCCAGCGGCCGAAAATCCACATTTCGTCGAAAGTTGTTCTTACGATCATGCAGGGCGGTTACAATGAGAAAGATTAATTATTCTCCGTACCAGCTTTTTAAAATTATAACTTAATATCGATTTTATTTCATTCCAAATTTGCTTTAATTTATACCTACATCCAAAAGTGCAGAAAGGCGTGATGATAAAACTATTAAAATAATGTACTTTTTGTAATTATTTTTTTATTAAAAGTATTTATCATTTTTCAATAATGTCTAAGTTAAATAAGAATGTTAAAAAAAATCTGTTATATATTAGTTTGTAAGTGCGCAAATAAATACACAGACGGACCAATTTTCGTCAAGAAACACATGTACGTATATATTTTTTAATGATTTTATTTTAACTAATATTTAAATTCTAAAACATGCGATACCCAGATAATGAATTGATTTATTTTACTGCATGATTATATGATTTGAAAAGGGTGTGGTATAATACCACACCCTGGCGTCCCGTTGGCGTCATGTATCTTTTCTCGGAAGATTTTTTCAATGTGGATGAGTGTTTCAGGCTGATAATTATTGCTTATAATAATTGTTGCTGTGTGGGTGGTTTTTTCGGGAAAAGGAAAGCTAGGCATTTCTAGAAAGGAAAAGGGTATGAATGGTGGATAGGAATCGGGGGGTGAGTATGTCCATGACTGACGGACATGTGAATCCATTACTCCCACTGCGGTGCAAGGCGATTGGTCGAGAGAGTCCGGCTGGATGGGTCTAAAGATCTCCCTCAACCAGCCTGTTTATTTTTTACAGTGAATGCCGCATAAGAATCTCAACTGCTCCCGTCTGGAGCCAGTGAGACTATGACATCCCCAATTGGGATATGTTGTGAGGCTGAAGGTAGCGGGGAGGGGAAGGAGGTGGGGAAGAGGAAGGTTGGGAAGTACCTGGCTATTCAGATCTGGTCACCAAACACGGCTAAAGCCATTTTCAAGCAACGTTTCAATTCTGAATGGTGGTCTTACACCAGGGCGATACTGATAATATCTTCCACTCTGGAACATGCCGCAAATATACTATATATTATTTTTTAAATGAATTAATTGTGAAATAACACAAATTAATCAAATAAAATTTATTTGCGCATGCCGGGTTCGAACCCGCGACCTCCGGATTGTGAGTCAAGAGTCTTACCCACTGGACTACGGAGGTCGTCAAGCCTGTTGCGATCCGGCCCGCAGGCAGTAGGTGAGCAAACGCTCCCATCGCCAAGACCTAGACGGACCACAGCCCATGAACCCAGACACTCTCGCAAAGTCACCAAACGTAACGAACCAAATTGTAAAAACCTGTGCTTCAAACCGTGCATTTTATGTCACAATAAAATTTCAGAAACGTGTGTTACACAAATCAGAGCAAGGTTTTGACTTAAAAATGCAAAGTATCCGGTATGATCATATTTCAGCAAGTCGCGTTTCTTCTCATGTGAATGTTTTTTAGCAATTTGCGCCTGAAAGCTGCAACCGGCATAACACCCGTGGAATGCGCTTAGCAAGACTTCGGGAGCAGTTTCTAGTGGCTTTTTTTAGTACGGGCTGCATGAAAATAACTCTATGTATTTTTTTTTCAAAAATGCAGCACGGAAAATGGAAATTCCTCGCAACGGAGCGAAAGAGATGTTAAACGTGAGGATTGATATGACTGGGGAGGATTTAAAAACTTTTCCTGTGATTATCCTCCTCGGGTCCGGCACGTCCCGTATGACACACAAAACATCTATTGAAAACATGTCAAACTAAAACACTAACAGACTTACAAAAAACATCGTGAATATTTTATTCAATTGAAAAAACAGCGTGTCGTAAAAACAAATACCACTTTAGAAACTAGACAAAAATATACTTTTAGATTTTTTTGCTTGAAATAAATTTAAATATTTAAAAATTTGCAATATTTTAATTTGAAACATGAAAAAAGTTGAAAAAAAACATTTTTTATTAAGATGTTGAAAATTTTTCAAAAATTTAAAATAAACAGTCCTTTTATTTGATGAAGTTGCACAAAACTGTCATTTAATTTTTTTATCTCGTTCATAGAATTTAAAATTATTAAGAACTAGCTGGTCCCCGGCATGCGTTGCTACGCCATTTAATAAAGAAATTGTTTCTCCCAGAGTGTCCTTTCCCATGGTTCAGAAATAACCTATCTTTAACTGTTAACAAAACTATATTTACAACATGACATTGTTAAAGGATTAAAATTGACGAAGAATAACACAAATAAAATTAATTGTGTTGAATTA
The DNA here is from genome assembly GCA_929108145.2 of Limnephilus rhombicus. Lineage (NCBI taxonomy): Eukaryota > Metazoa > Arthropoda > Insecta > Trichoptera > Limnephilidae > Limnephilus > Limnephilus rhombicus. The sequence continues at coordinate 4,928,250 of OV815296.1, forward strand.
TACTGAATTGGTCATTAGAATATAAATTTCGTACAAAAACATTATATGAATTACCGCGCGTGAAAAAAACACGTCGCATCCACGCATGCGCCTCTCTACCTAAGTTCAATGTTACCAACGAAATAATAACATTTTTTTATTAGTAATAATTCGGTAAAGAAAATGTGTGGTCTTTATTTAATGTGTAACAAATATTTTTATTTTAATATAATTAAAAATACTAATTTTAATATAAAAATTGAGATTCTTGGTTATGGTGATATACTTCTACACGTGTACTGGAGCCAACAACCCCTGTAGCGTTCCGCTATATAATCGATTTTAATTATGAGCCCTCGGGATTGACTTTTTTTTTTACATTAACTCCACACAGGAGGCTGTGAGGAAAATAATTTCCCTCAGGGCCTATGTCATCTTAGGAGATCCTTTGTGGAGGGTTGTTTTAAGGAAAGGAAGGAGAGGAAGTTCTGGGAAGGAAAAAGGTACGAGGGATGGGTAAGAAACTGGGGGTCAGTGAGTCCAGGAGTGACGGACGTATGAATCCATCCCTACAACTGTGGTGCAAGGCGATGAATCGAGAGATTCTGGCCTGGAGAGGATAAAAGACCTCCCTCAACCAGTCTCTCTCGATCCTGTCCACCACGCAGCAGGTGAGCAGACGACACATTGACCGCCAAGATCTGAACAAACCTCACCCGCATGAACCCGGGCACCCTTGCTAAGTCACCAATCGCAGCGAACCACTTGGGGTGACCTATGGCAGAGGTGTTAGTTATCCAATAACTGGTTCCCGGGGCGGTGGTAGCCATACCCGCCTCCCAAACTGCTTATAACTATTAGATACATTAAATATACATGGCCTTACTAATAAACGTTTATTAAATTTTACACAACTGATGTAACAACCATTAATGTATGGATTTACCATAAATGGTTGTTTATCAGGTGTGTAAAATTTTAAGCCCTTTTTTTGAGTAAGTGGGACAATATTTGCAAACGTAAACGGCCCTCCATAATAGTGACCAAATTCTTGATAGGAATTCAAAGATTCATTTAAAGATCTAAGCTATAAATCACAAAAACATTTAAATGTAATTTAGCCAATCTTACATCAATTCTTCTATCGATCTTTCCGATTTTATCGACATTTTAATTACTATTTTATATTCGTTCACGACCTTGTAACGGACATCAATTTTTAAATTTTTCAGCGGTATTAAGAAGGTATGAAAACATTTTAATAATATTAGTGTTAATGTTTTATCCCAGAATGTGGGGAGAATAATACAATCCCACTCGTCGTATGTAGTTATACATATTTATGGGGTAATATTAGAACGTTACTAAACCAGCAAATTTTAAGAAAAATTTTAGAATAGAAAAAATAATTATAAATGTTAGAATATGACAATGTAAATTCAATTTTGTTAGGTTGGCTGTGAGTTGGTAGCTTTAAACTTTGTTTTGTTGTCATTACTGTTTTACCTCTCTTGTCTATTGCCAACCTAAATATGTGAGTGTACGTTTTCAAAGGTAAATAAAGTTAAAGATACTATTGCATAAAACTGGAACCTTTTATTGAAATAATCACAATAAATAAATAAATTAAATTAAATAATCAATTATAAAGGGCGAGGTCTTGGGTGAGCTCGGGCCCGGCGCTCACTGAGGAATGGCGCTTGATGCAGGAAGGCTGCGTTCACCACCTTGTTGTCGGAGGCCATTACCGGCATCCTGGCTCCAGTGACCCGGTGTCTCATCGGAGGCCATCACCGGCAAATCCATTCATTCCTAGTTCCATAAACATTGTCGATGCGCTGCTATACCTCCTGTATCGAAATATAATTCTGCAGACTTTATTATCGAGCAGATTCGGTACCTATCCACCTATTTTTAAAACATTGAAGATAAACATTTTTTAATGAGTTTTTAAGGATATGTGCAAAGTTCCATGACAACTCAACACACATTTGAAATGTTATATAGTCTCTAAAAACCGGTCAGTGGCTGAGTTGGCACTTACCACTTTTCAAAGGTGTGTTGATTCGCCACTGTGTCAAGTTGTCCGATCACCAAGAAAAACTACATATATTTTATCAACTAGCCATCTTATGGTTCCACGAAGACTCAATAAAGTGGCATTTCAACACCCCTTGGAAAATTCATTAAAATTTATGAAAAAAAATTGAAAACAGCCAACCTAACGTATATTTAACCTTTTTCGTCACTTTTAATGACTTTTTAAAGGAGGTGTTGAAGTAGCATGATGATATTGATGATAATATGTACATATAAACGAATTCAATATGTATTCACAGTGCGTTTTCCCTAATTTTATATTTCAGGTTTCAATTGCAATCTAAGCACCGCCATCTGTTGGCCGCCGGTGTCAGCTGGAATTTTCCGACGTCCCCCAATAAAATACAGCGGCGACGCAAACCTTTATACATTTGTTGCTTCTATTCGCTGGGAAAACCTAAAGCTCCCTCTAAGTACCGTGTCCTGACCAACACAAGTGTTTTAAAAAGAGAAGGTAAAATTATACAATTTAATTTTTTAAATATATTATATCCGTTAAAGAGTCTGTTATATAAACATGAAATAAATACGTCATTTGAAGGCTATTTTCGTCATTTTTTAAAAACATTTTATTTAAAATTAAATTCAAGATCTTGATAACGTTATTTAATTTGTATTGTCCAGTGGCCACACCGAGTATCACCGATTTTAGAACAAATTATAGTGGTAAAAAAGTGATTTATTTTTGGGATATATTGTCGTTTTGCGCTACGTCTTTCTTTAGCTAACAATTTGCCACTATCGATTACACATCTGTCCTGATGATAGACACTGTAACGCTGTCCGAAACGTTGGCTATGAAGGAGGCAGCGCGACACGGCATAACACCCCAAAAATAAATCACTATTTTGGATATTAAAATCTAAAATTGTAACCAAATTTAGTAGTTTCAAATTTGACGTTATGATTGACTCTCAAATCTGAAAGTATGATATGGGACAGGAAAATTGTCTTCTCATATTTTTTCTCTCCCATATTGTTCAGCCACACAACTTGGCCAAAAACTGGGTAGGTATGTGTTAGTCCCCCCGGTTCTTGGGCGATAATTGATTTAAAAAATATTTTTAACCTTTTATAGACACCACACTGTAAACATCATGCATATATAAATCATTCTATGTAACATTTTGCTGCAACATGTACACTACCAACAAAGAGACACACAAAATCTGGGCAAAAAGTTTGGAGGTACCATAAATATTTTTACTGATTCCATGTAGCTCTTTGTTGAATCCTACAAATTATAGTAGCGTAAATTACAGAGAAAGAAACTCGAAACATGTCAAAACTCTACGGAAAGAAGTATGATAGAGTAAAGGCTGTTAGATAGAATAAAAATTGCAACTATTTAGAAACAAACAAGAACAAAAGATGTCATAAAAACAATAAAATGTCTAAAGTGGAAGTGGTCAGGCCAAACAAGCAGAGGAAGTAAAAAATGGTCAAAATTAGTCATGAATTGGTTCACAAGTGACAAGAAAAGATAACGAGGTAGACCATTTAGAATTTAGACGCTAGGTTGGCGACATCAAAGCCGTAGCCGGTGGTACATGGACAAGAGTAGCTAATGATAGAGAGAAATGGCGACAGTTGGAGGAGGCCCTTGTCAACTAGTGACATAGACAAGGAGTCGATGCATGCTAAGTTTTATAAATGTGAAAATTTTATTATAAATAATGTAATGTTATTTACTGTCTGAATAAAGGCTATTATTTATGTATTATTATTATGAGTTACAGAGATTAAGTATTTTATTAGTTTTTTTATTTGATGTTATCTTTGTAATTTTATTGTTTCATATTTTTAGTTTTACATTACTGAATGCTTTAAAAACTTTTTGTATAGTTTTGAATAGCTCACTAGGTAGGTATATTCTGTTCTTATAATCTATGTAATCAATTAATCAATCTATAAAATAAAATAATATTCTTCCGTAGAACACTACACATGTAATTTTGATTTATTTTTGGGGTTTTATACAGTGTTGCGCTTCCTTCTTTATTAGCCAACGTTTCGTACAGAGTTACAGTGTCCATCATCAGGGCAAATGTTGAATAGATAATCGAAATAATATAATAGTACCCCAAAAATAAATCACCATACTAGTTTTGACTGTATGGCATACACGTTTGGTAAGCAATGCTCACTTCTTCGGGGTTATTTTAAAACTAATTACAACATTAGACATAGACTTAAAGGTGTCAATGGAAAGGTGGGAGTGGGAAGGGGGAGGGGGGTAATGGGGCATAATTTACAAGGGTAACATGTTTAATAAAGGGTCGTTTAAAAATATTCCTTATAATGTTTATTGTTTATTATATTTAAATTCATATTTACGATCTTTCTAATTTCTAATTTGCCTAAATTAAATTGAAATTACAATGCAGTAACTATATTCCATTATTAAAATAAGTGTGATTCGTTAATTGATCGATGAAGTAAGCATTACTTACGAAGCAAGTCAGTTTTTTTAACAATAAACGTGGTAAAAACTAAGTTATATATCAATATTGAATTACAATGGTGCCACTAAATAAGTTTGCTATGTTTGAAGAAACGAATTATTTATTTTAAAAGTCTGAATTTACAATTCGGTACTCATGAATAGAGGCTATGTATAGGATAAGTTAGTCGAGTTTTTTTACCTGTTGCGAGTATTTATTGATTAATATTCGTTATCGTATGGATAAACTGTCAGGAGGATAGTGAAATACCCCCTTAACAACATAACTTTCAAACATTCTTTCAGACACGACACTGCAAAATTCTTACATAAAATATCTTCCCAACTCTCTGTAACACTCCATGTATTAAAAAGGTATCATATTTTCAAAACATACCTTCGCCTCTTAACCAAATGCTTTCAAACGAGTAGTTACACTAAACGATAAAACCCCGCACACATTTAAAAAAATACTCACACCTTTAAAACCGCATTTTGTTCCTTCAAAACACCTATCGGCAATTTTCTATCTGAAACCTTAAATCTCATATGCAACCCGCAAAAACCACTACAAAACCTAACACCTTTTATAAAAATGTCATAGCGTTTCTACGAAATTAAAGAAATTATTTAATATTTTTTTACAAAGTGTCATTTTATATTTTTTTGATTTTCCTTTGTGTGGATTGCTCTTAAGTTTCCGGTTTGAATCCCCGCTATATTTATATATTTAATAAGCAGCGAACTGTTGGCTATTATTTTGGTTTGACGCTTTCGTGTAAAACGGTGCGATCCATTTGTTTGAGCGCGTTGCCTTTTTTGGTGTGTTTTTGACTATTTGGTAAGTTTTGTTGTATGGGATGCTGTGTGTTTTGTATGGGGGGAGACGGATGTATGATTTGGTACGGAGTTATGTCGCCAGGTGTGCTAGAGAGAGAGAAATCGATGGAAAACTAGGGAAAAGGAAGGGTTCCGACGCCGCTTGAAGCGAGATGACAAGGTAGAGTCTGTACTAAAGCAGAATGCGATACTAAAATATGTTATTTGTATTTTAAATTACTGCTTTTACTAACCGTTTTCGCGCATAGTTTAAAGCCCTAGAACCTCTGATATTTTGCAATTTATTTCTCTTAGTTATTGAAAGCAGATAAAATACTCTTTCAGATACAAATCGTCATACGCAATTGAAAATATATATTTTTAACGCCAGCGTGGATGAAGTTTTTAAAGTCGCTTACCGATGGTTTTTATCGTGTAAATTATTATTTTATTAGCACTTTACACGAAGCTGAAAAACATATTATTAAATACGACAAAATATTCTGGCTAAAATAGGATTCTATGTCCCGGATAATTTCACGCGAGGCCACCAACACAGACTTTTGATTCTTCCCAGGTGCAGAACTAACTTAACAATGGTGATGCCCGTGAAATGCGGATATTTTCCACAATGTACTACAACGATTTGAAGCGTGAAATATCGTAAGTGTATGTAATTTTCTTTACAGATTTTGCAATGTATTGGATTTTATACTGTTTTTGAAAATAAAATAATACAAATATAAAGCATGGTTTCTCTCTTTCTAACACTGTTATAATATCTCACTGTAATATAAAATGAGATAGCTTGAGTTTTATCAGTCCGGATTAGACTGGAAGAAATATCTTCCAAAAATACTCTATGGGAGTTTGATGTCCGGGAGATTTTTTTCGGGGTTAATAAAAAAAAGAATAGCGGACATTCCCGGTTACGAATTACGGTTAATTGGCAGTAATGAGTCCTATAATTTCAAAATCCGCTATATCCGATTTTTTTACGAAATGATCTGAGTATGACATCTTGTTCACATTTTTGCGAGGAACAAGACTAACCTAAAATTGAGTTTTAAAATATCCCTTATCACGACCAAAAAACATGTTAAAACTGCGAGTGAGAAACAAAACCCACTATATCATTCAAGAAGTCACTATCAAAACCCGCTATATCGGAATTCAACCAATCACGAGCAGTTTTTTTTCCAAGATGGTGGGTGTACAAACACGCCCCTCAGGTCAGTTGAGTTTCAAAACCCTCTGTATTCCATACAAATTACGAAGTGATTATCAAAATCCGCTATATCCATTTACTTATCCAAATTACTTAAATATTTCTAGACATACATTGAAAAAAGAACACTTTTCAAATGTATATTACTCCAACTCATTATATAAAAATAAAAAATGCAATTTTTTATTTACGCTAGAGATGTGACAGTTTTTTGCGGTTTTCTCCGAATCAGTGAAAGTTGATATAGCGGATTTATAAATTGAACGAATCATTTGAATTCCTCCTATTTCCATCATTATTAGTATAAAGGTTTGCTTGTGCAATGTTATAGGACTTGGTTAGTAGAGGAACCCGCTTAGAATCACTCGGCTACTAACCGGTTTGTGGGTCTTTGCACTGTTCGCAACTGCACCGTGTTGCAAAATGATAATCAAACAAAAGAGTATTTTCGCTTAATTTTATTTCCTAAAAAAGTTAAGGAAAAAATACCGTAATGCAGGCATTTTTATTTTATTTTTAAGTTAACAAATACGCTTTCTTTGAATATTTAAATTATTAGTAATTATGGCGTTATTGACGTCACTCCGGCTATCGTCGGTGACAGCGTCTTACCAGCATTTACTACGTTATTGTAGCCAGTTGGAACCGTGCGGTTTCAGATCGTTTTTAAAATCAATTAATTAATTGAAAAAAAATAACACGTTTTAGTCCGATGGCGATGGTCAGAATTATAAAATTAAACTTTAAGTTTTTCCTCCGCACAACATCATTCAAAGTTTGTGAAAACATCCCAAAAACATCGATTTGGTCGCTCGTTAGATTTCGAATAATTGAAAAATAATATGGCGCAAACAATATGGAATTGTTGCAAGATAGTATTAAGAGTATCACCAAGCTTAGTATCAAGAAAAAGATGGCAGTGTTCAAAACATTATACCGCCCGAAGGTTACGTACGGTCACCAGATGGATGGATGCTAAATGAAAGAACACGCTCTAGAGTCCAAGATGCCGCAAGGAGGTACTTGAAGGAGTGGCAAGAGTTACGAAATGGGATCAAATAAGAAACTCGACGATCCGAGACGATCTAAACATTGAACCACTGTTACTCTTCAAAGAAAAATCGCAATGTTAGTTGTCTGATGACCGAATTCCTAGGAAAATACTGAGTGCGATTCCAGAGGGAAATCTTCCAGTGTGCTGCCACAGACCCAATTGGGCGAGACAACTCCAGAAACTGTGTGAGAAGAATCAGCGCAAGACAATCAATCAAAGCAATCAGTCAATGGAGGCGCCTTGTCGATGCAGTGGGTCCTCAACCCGAATAAGAAAAGGGAAAAAGAAGATGATGATAATGACAATTTTTTATTCCAAAGTTTTATAGCTTATGATGAAAATGAAAGTGTTTGCCGACGATACTTTTTGCTGATCTGTAAATTTCATGTGAAATAATATACTCGTGTATTGTGAGAATTCCATTACATCTGGCTTACCATCGCGGATTGTTGCTGTTTCAGATATCACACAAATAGATTCTCTGCTGTAACGACTATTCAAGTAACGACTTGAATACATTATTGGTGTCGTTTTAGTTTTTATATTATAATCCGTTCGTAATCCATGAATTCAGCTTTTTTTTTTAATGCTTTTTTTATGGGGAAAGAATCGTCATTAATGTGGGTCATTAATGATACAGAAATGTTTTCAACGGCTATGTTGACATTTTCGGAAAGCAGCTTGGCTCCGATTTTCTCGTTCTACAGACTTTTCCAGATGATCCATATTAACAATGTTATGGGAAGGATTGCTGGGCTTAGGGGAAAAAGATTTTAAGTTGGGTAATTCTACGATGGTTGAGCGTTACATCTGTTGCAGTGGATTAAAAACAATTGATTTCGCAGTTGTTAAAACCATGATGTTATCTATTCATGTGTAAGTAGTGAGCGTGACTCAGGTAGTTATGTTTATTTATACAGGATTGCGCAAAATTAATAATCCAATTTTGTTTTTGAATAACTTTTTTACTGAATAAAAAAAAATGATTTTGAGTAATAGAAATCTCTATTTGGACTTTTAAATTTTTTTCTGTTAAGTGGAAAAGATGATATCCGTCAAGTGGCTGCCGCCAGTGTTGATACACATTTGTGCCCATTTTATCGCATTTTCCGTGACTTTCCCGCAAGATTTCCTGTTATAAATGGGTAATTGAGCAGAAAGATTTCAATAAAAACATGGTTTCACGTAGGAAATCTTCTAGTTTATTTCACGGCACATTTTACAATAACTTTGTTCCCGACCCGAACAAAAACACTTAATTGGCCACTTTGACCACTCGCTAGATAATGCTAGCTGTTTACAGGAGATCCACGTTATTAAGAGAGCATGTTTTTAACTGAAATTGCCTTATTTATAACTGCACGTTTCCACACATAAACAAAACAACCACCATTGTTAAATCTAAATAATATACAGATTCCAGAAATCTGCTTTATCCTCTATCCTTAAAAACAGTGCGGCCCTATGGCCGTAGCTTGTAATCTGTAATTCAAACAGTCAAGTTACAAAATATACCGCTAGGTGGCAATAACCTTCACTTTTTGAACATTTCCGCTGATAACTTCGCATTCCTGTCGAATATTCTCCTTAAGGGCTGCGATTGTCTGAGGCTTGTTGGCATAAACCCGCGACTTCAAATAGCCCCAAAGAAAGAAGTCTGGTATGGTTAAATCGGGAGATCTTGCCGGCCATACCAAATCGCCAAAACGAGAGATTACGCGACTAGGAAACGCTTCCTTCACATTATCTATTGTGGCTCGTGCTGTGTGCATGGTTGCACCGTCTTATTAAAACCACATGTTCAGCAAGCCCCGTTCATGCAATTCCGGAAGTAAGAAGTCGTTTATCATGGCCCTGTAGCATTCGCCAGTAACAGTGACCGTAATGCCAATGGCGTCCTAAAAAAAATCGGCCCAATCACTCCTCCCGCGTGAACGCCGCACCACAGAGTGGCTTTGAGTGGATGTAATGGCTTTTCGTGCATCATACGCGGATTTTCAGTGCCCCAGAAACGAATATTTTGCTTATTGGCGTAACCGTTTAAGTGGAAATGCGCCTCGATGCTCATGACGACTTTCGACATAAAATTGCTAAAAGCGTTAAAGCTTAAATGGTTACAATTATTCCACGCTCTTGCGGAGTAAAGAGCTTCATTGCTTGTCTGTTTGTATTCTGCAGCATTCTAGTTCACAAATGTCAAATATGATTGACGTACGACGCCATTTGCAAAAATTATAACATCTTCCGATAGGGTGATTAATTTTGCGCCACCTTGTAGTATAAGCCATGTAGATCCATTAGGTTCAGATAGTTTGTAGTGTGAAAGCTGGTTTCGTGTATGGTAGGATGTGTATGTTTTTTTTATGTTTCTGGCTTTCACCCTTCAAGGGAGTTGTACGCCCTTATTTCAGAGGTAAATTTGTATATTAATTTTATTTAAATGGGAAATTTTCAAAATCATTTGGAATATTGGAATCGAAATCAGACTTAAAAGAGATGAGAAATTGAATGGAGGGGGGCAATTTTAGATTTAAAATAAGATATTTGTTTAAAGAGGGGCAACTTAAAAATAAGACATTAAAGTTCCCACTTCTATTTTTTTTTTAAATAGACCACAGAATGTACAAATTTGGGAGTCAAGGACATGAATTTTAAAGAAAGTGAGAAGGAATGGAACAACGTCTAAATCTAATTCGAGTTAGTGAGGAAATTTCTTTTTTGGAAAAATGAATGAATTGTTAAAACCACGGTCACGATGGGATAGTCCTTTGTGTATGAGGTATTGTAGGCTCCTTGAGCAATGTGCCAATATTCTGCCCAAAGATTGCGAGATCTATCTTAGAGGATGGAAAAAATGTCAGGTAAGGGAATGATAGTTTTGGATGCTCCTTGTTTTGCCAATGAATCCGTTATCGTTACCCACGATGCCAATATCTCCAGGAATCCAAATCAGATATAAAGGTTTTCCGGAGCTTTGAATGGGGCCTAAGCGCTCGAATAACACATATAATGCGATTATCAGGATTAAGAAGAGGACTGGATTTTATTTGATATCATCGATTTTGATGAGATCCTTCGTTGAATCATCAATTTTTATTTTGAGAGAGAGGAGAAAAGTGGAGACTGTGTTGGGGAGCGTTATATGGCGAAGATATTTAAGTTATTTATAATATTGAGATGATTTGCGTGGTCAACAAAGTGCGAACCGTTTGTTAACAAAATAACAATAAAACAACATGAAAGGATGTTAATTGTTATATTATCAAGGAAGCATTGTTAAATCAAGTTTAGTTATTAATGCCTAACACACTCTAACTATCGCGGCTTTTTTTCAGAAGGTAGGCCAAATAGGATAGACCAAAGCAACTCTGTTTCGGTACGCACACTTTGCTTCATTCGCATTAACTCATGCATAGGTAGATGATACTCTTATGTTATTTTTACTCTTGACATAACTCATTTCAAATGTTTGATACCCACGACTTTTTCGAGCATCCTTGGCATCCTCTGGCATTCATTTATTAACATATACACCTATTTTAAAACAATTACTTTTTTTAACACATCTACAGAAAAAATGCAAGCCTTCCACATGTCGTTCAAATAACTGACACCCAACTTGGGGTCTAATAAAATCGGTAGGTTAAACGTAAGGTACGTTATAATCTACGCATTCACAGATGGCGCCAATTAAAATATTGTAGGTTTTTAATACTTTTTGTGCGTTATGCTTTAAAATATTGGGGTGAATTAATTGTTTGCGCCCGTACATTTTCAAAATGAATGTAAATAAATCGTTTTGTCCATAAACAAACCCAAATCTTTCTAGAAAGTAGACATGGGCAGATTTATTCCCAGGAGTGAATATAATTCTCCTGGCCTTTTGAATTGATTCCTTCTATTCATTCCTTTAATTTATTAATTCCAAAAAAAAAAAATTAAAAATAAAAAATAAAAATTTTAAATTTAAAATTTTTAAAAATATATCTAATTCAGAAAACATAAGTGGGGAGGTTACGAAGCACCACGAAGCACCGCACAAAGAAGAGACAAATTAGACTAAATCCTATAGTCTTTTTAATGTCGTTATTTTTCGTTTCATCCAGTTTCAAAACACAACGGTGCTAAAGAAGTTTTCACTTCACAAAGCACTCTTCCTAGGGTGAATTTGCCTATTTCACTTAAAAAAAAAATTACGAATTATATCGTTCTGAAAAATTGTACTACGGGGTTAATGTAATATTTTAACAAAAAAAAAATTGACAAGAAAAATGTATTTACATTAGACTAGCAATAAAATCTCAAAATTAAACAGTGTTTTGAATTTCACCCCTAAATTTTTACTAATTTTATTTTATTTAGTAAACTTAAAATTGTTCCACTTCACGTGATGTATTAAAAAAAAACATTTTGTCATTTAAAGACATTATTTTATGACAGCTGATCACAGTCGATTGCCGAAGTTGTGTCTCAAAGTAGATAGGTACTTGTATTCCAATAGCTTTGATACGTACCAAAAAATAACGATAATAAATCATGCCCGGATTTCTAGCTAAGTTCGGATCCAAATTCGGAAGTTTTCAATCAACTATGTATTGAAATTGACGGCTTGGCTAACGGAGAGGAATGAGTGAACCGCACGGACAGATTCGCGGCGAGCATTAAGGAATGAATTAGTAACTTTAGCAGCCTACACACGACACTGCATGTAGTGACTGCGGCAGTGACTGCAAAGAGGGTGGAGTTGAGCGAACTAGCGCTGTCTCGTTCTAGCGGCCCTTTAACAAACGAGACAGCGCTAGTTTGCTCAACTCCACGCTCTCTGCAGTCACTGCCGCAGTCACTACATGCAGTGTCGTGTGGAGAGCCCATTGGCGTGTCTTGCCTCTTGCCTCGCAGTGACTTGAAAACTCGGGAGCTGTGGACCTAGCAGGAACTGCGTTTCGGTTCTGTGGGGATTGACGAGATCATAGAGACGATGACGTCATAACTGAATTGAGATTTAATTCCTGAATTAGTGAAAAAGACACCGCGGTCCCGACAAACTCATTATCGACAGACTATAAACTAGAGACTATTGTACGCGGGACGAGACGGGTACGAGACTGGATATGACTGGATCATGTACTGAATAGAACCAATGTATTAATTCTTGCGTTGTGAAATAGACCGATTCGGAACTAGTAACTCGGCCGATTCGCGATCGTATTTCGCTTGGGCTGACCACGATGAAGTTGGTACCTACGGGTGTTTTCGAATGGCGCACGGGATCGGGATACTTTACGTGTTTTGTACTATTATTTAAATATTATTCTATGGGCGCGCCGCCCATAGAATAATAATTAAATATAAATAATTAAATTAAATATAAATATTAAATATAATGAATAATAATTAAATATTTAATATCGAATCATTATAATATTTAAATCGTTTACGGTCCACAGCATTCATTGAAATAATTTAACAGTAAAATAAATGGAAAATAAAAATTTATGGTGCCGTTAAAAATCGTAGGATGCAAGGTCAAAGATGAGGAAAGAAGAATCAATTCCTTTTAAAATTGAGAATAAGATCGAGTGTGTCACAAAATTGAATTTATTCATTTAATTCAGTCATTCAATTTTGCCCACGTCTACAAGAAAGGCTGTCAATTAATAATATTTTAAAGCAAAACTTGCAAAAAGTATTAAAAACCTAAAAAATTCTAATTGGCGCCATCTGTGAATGCGTAGATTATAACTTACCTTACGTTTAACCTTAATTTGAAAGATTTGTAATAACACACAAATTAAAAGTTTTCCGACTTAAAGAAAATTGCAAAATTTCCACGGAACGTACTCTATCGCCGCCATCCACCCGTCTGCCGCGTTGCCATGGCGACCCCGTCCAGGCCACGCCCCTTCCTCCCTGCCTCCGCGCCAGAGTATAAAAGGGCCGCCCGGGGAGGCAGAGCCCAGAGCGCCCGTGATATCGGACGGGAACGGTGTGCTTCGCGCCGCGCCGCCCAAACACGTCAATTCGATTTTTCTAAAATTTTAATCAACTCCCTACCACGACCCTCATCGATTCCGCACACCGGTTCTAATCATCGTCACATTTTCCCTCCTCCATTCTACAACCCACACCACACTTCAAATACCTTCTAAAAGCCAACATCTTTTACATTCATTTAACTTAATTTTCCACCTTTCACGAAGTTTAAAAAAAATATTTCGACTTTAATTATTTTTTTTAAATTCATCATTTTGATAAGATACAAATACCACATTTTTGCATAATTTTTTTTTTTTATTTTAAAATTTGTTAACCTTTAAATTTACATCACGAATGCAAATTCGTGCCCTTTGGCTGGTTGTTTGCTTTTTTATCTCCCGCTATCTCCACATCGCTTATATCCCACCTCCCCTCCGTCTGCACTCCTGGTTCCACCCCAGAAGAAGCGGCTTTAATTATGGAAAACACGACAGAAATTAAAATTCCCGTATGCGACACTTTTGAATGCACCCTCTGGAGAATTCAAGAGGTAGGTTCTATGTTTTATATCACCCTTGACGAATCTGTACATTATACTTACCCCATTTTACGGCATGTCAGTTAAAAGAAATCTCATAAAAAATCTGCTTTAAACGTTGTTAATTTCCGGACATTCGATTATTTATTTCAACCCTTTTATTTTGACCTAGAAATTTCTCAGAAAATTGATTTGAAAAGTTTTACGAAAAACTTTTCTATATTTTTTATCTTTTTCTTTCACAAGACTATTTTCCTAAATGTTTCCTGAAAAAAAAATATAATAATTATTACAGTGAACCCGTAATGAATTTGTCCCTCGTAATAGGATATTTCGTGCAAGTATTATCATTTTATTTTACTTTCATAAAAACTTAGACGCAACCTAAAAAGGTTTTTTTGTCTTTCCACTTTGGCGGGAATCGAGCCTGTTACTCGCGGATACACAGTAGTTTATCCAACAAGTTCTCCGAAAGTTAAAATTTTTGATTATGTGCGATTTTTTAAATATTTATAAAATTATTTTAGAAAAAAAAACTCTTTTTCCACGAATATTTTTCTGGTAGAAATTGTGAAAAAGCCCAATAAAATCAGTTTATGTAAAACATTTTTAACAACTTTTTTTCGATGTGCTTCAATTTCCAATAATATTTTATATATTATCATTGGTTATTTAAACAAATTTTAATTTCTTTTTCATTACATTTCAATTTGATAAAGTAATCAAAGTATACTTAATTTTGCTCCACATTTTAAAATACCTTTAAATTTTGTTCTGAAATTGTTTGGAATTTCAATATTTTGCTCGAAGTTAGGGCTCATTTAAAATTGCACCAAACAATCCGCAGAACGAGTGAGCATCTCCGTGCACTGTGAATAATTTACAATTCGTCCGAATTCGACAACAATAATTCGTCCACTCGCCAACGCAATGTTCCAGTCTCTCTCTCTCCCTCTCTCATCTCTCTGTTCCCTTCCACCAGTGGTCGGCAAACGTCGGTGTGCTTATCATATAAAGTTTTTAAAAATGTATTTCAAAATATACATGTTATTTAAACTTTCGACAGGCCAAGATGCCAAACATAACGTCCGTAACCATGTGGGTCGGCCGATGACCCCATGCATTTTCCTGTCTTATGGGCATTTAAACCATAGAAATCCGTTTTTCGTTTTTTTTTTGTTATTAGTCCATTTATTGTGCAGGGAATATTACCTGTATTTTTTCCTGCGATCAATGATTTTTTCAAATTTTTTTAACGGCACATTATGTATAAATCCTTTGCGCAGGAATACCCAAAATACTAAAAATATATTTCATGTATTCAAGTAGATAAACTAACTAACTAACTAACCATCACGCCGTTTCCCCGCAGGGGTAGGCAGAGAGGACGGACCGCCAAACAACTCGGTCTTGGCACACACTCTTTGCCTCACTCACATTCATACATCGTCTCATACATTCTCTTCTATTATTCTGACTTTTGACATGACCCGACTCAAGTATCTGATTCACTTGATCGTGCCATGTCTTCCTCGGGCGTCCCCGACTTCTTCTACCATTCACATTCGCGTCGTATATTCTTCTTACACTACTTCCTTCGTTCATTCGCTCTACATGCCCAAACCATCTGAGGGTCCCTTTCTTAATCTTACTCATTATGCTTACATCAGCCTTACATTCTTTGCGGATATCCACATTTCTCACACGATCATACATTGTTTTACCACACATACGTCTCAGGGATCTCATTTCAACTGCATTCAGTTTACTTTCATCCTTCCTCTGCCAGTTCCATGCCTCACTGCCATACATCAGGGTAGGTACCAGGACTCCATTGTGGACTGCTAGCTTCGCTTTTTTTGACAGTTTTTTATTAGCGCCAACGGCATTCAGTCCACCATTAATGGAGTTACCGGCATTCACCCTTCTTTCAATATCTCTTTCAGCCTTCCCATCTCTCGTAAACATACTACCCAGATACACAAACTCATCCACCTGCTCCAAATATTCATCATTCACAACTATGTTGCATACTGTTTTCGTACTCTCCCTTTCAAACACCATGACTTTAGACTTACTTACATTCATCATTAGCTCATTTTTCATACATACTTCGTTCATCCTAGATACGAGAGACTGTAGATCTTCCATAGTGTTAGAAATCAGCACCGCATCATCAGCATACAACAGGCAACATACTTTCAGATTACTCAATTTCGCGCCCAATCCCACCTCTTTCAATTCTTGCATACAATTATCCATGTATAGATTGAATAACCATGGTGACATTACGCAGCCTTGCTTGACACCTTTTGTGATGTCAAACCACCCCGTAAAACCACCGTTTACCCTAACACACGCAACGCTTCCCTCGTACAGAGACGCAATTGCCTGTATGAGATTTGTATTCACTCCATACTTGGACAAAACCTTCCATAGCTTTTTCCTGTCGACTCGGTCGTATGCTTTTTGTAGATCTACAAAGGCGCAGAAAAGTTTCTGGTTTTTCGCCAGAAATTTCTCAGTAAGCATACGCAAGGAGAAAATCTGGTCCATGCATCCCTTTCCACTCATAAAGGCACCTTGCACATCCCATATTTTATCCTTTGTTTCCATTCTTACCCTTTCAATCAATATTCTTCCGTACAGCTTGCCGACTGAACTTAGCAGGCTAATAGCCCTATGATTTCCACATTCCATACGTGACCCTTTACCTTTGTATAACGGCATGATTACAGCCCTTCTCCAATCTAATGGCGTGTAACCCTCCTCTAAACACTGATTAAAAAGTTTGCACAACCATGTGAGAATAATATGGCTATCTCCTTTAAAGTATTCGGCAGCAATATTGTCGAAACCAACAGCCTTACCATTCTTCATGCATTTTATCGATTTTTTTATTTCATCCACGCTGATTTTGATTGAATTCACTCCGTCATCGTTCATACCCGATTCACTGCTGGCCTCACTATCACCCGGATCGCTTTCAAAAACCTCCTCAAAATATTTCATCCATCTCTCTTTTATTTCTTCCTCATTCGTCAACATTTTTCCATCTTTCGATTTTATGACTTTCCGGCTTCCGTTCTCTGAACCACTCCGGGACCTTTTGACCTCCTTCCAAAACAGTTTAATGTTTTCTTGGAAGTGTCTTGTCATTTTTATTCCCTCTTCCTCTTCCAGGCGTTTCTTTCGTTCTTTCACTCCAACACTTACTCTTTTCTTACATCCCTTATAAACTTCTTTCGCTCTATCTCTCTCTTCGCTAGAATCAGTGCCAGCCGCTATCAGACGTAACCATGCTTTCTTCTTCTCTGAGACCAGTGCTTTGATCTCGTCATCCCACCATGCGTCACCTTTCTTCCTACCTTGCGTACTTATTCCACATACATCTCTAGCAGATTCACAAAGACTCACCTTTATGTGGTTCCATGTTTCATCAATGCTTAGACCGTCCATTTCCTTCTCATTCAATCTCATCTCTGCCAAATTCTCATACTCACTTCTGACATTAGCATTTTGCAGTTTTTCTACTTTGACTCTTGTTGGAGTTGATATCGTTTTCACTTTAGAGCGCCAGCCGCGAAAGAGGTTTACTCTCGACACCACCAGAAAGTGGTCAGTTTCAACCTCCGCCCCTCTGAAAACTCTGGTGTCCTCGGTAACGGCTCTCAACCTAGAGTCAATTACCACAAAGTCAATTATCGATCTTTCATTTCCTCTTTCCCACGTATATTGGTGGACACATTTATGATCGAAAAAAGTATTCGATACAAACAGGTTCCACTCTAAACATACTTCAAGTATTCTGTTCCCATTGTCATTCGTTCTTTCATCCCCGAACTTACCTAAGGCTGAATCAAATCCGTCACGTCTAATTCCCACCCACCCATTCAAATCCCCCGCCATTATAATCCTTTCATTCGAATTTTTTAATCTCATTACGTCGTTCACACCAGTCCAAAAATCATCTTTCACTTCGTCGCTTTCAGAATTAACAGGAGCATAGCAAATAACCAGAAACACCCTTGTCAAACCAATTTTGAATCGGATCCACATTATTCTCGGACTTACACATTCATATTGCGACATACATTCAACCATTCTGGGAGACAGTAACGCTGCAACACCCTGACAAGCCCTCTCTGTATCTGGTCTTCCAGACCAGATGACAAGTCTATCGTTGTGTTGCATTGTACCGCTCTCTTTTTTCATACTCTCTGTCACACAAAGTACGTCCAAACATTTACTATCCATTGTTTCACATAATTCATTCATCTTTCTTTCCATCCCTCCTCTGATATTCCACGTACCAATTCGACATTGTTCCCGTTCCGTCCTCCTCTTTGCGCTACCAAGGGATTGGCGATGTGATGGGTAGCGAGCCTCATCGACACCTCTATATAGATATAAGAAGGATATTGATATATTAATTACACTCAAATAATATTAATTATATTAATTATATTAATTTTGGGGTCTTCTTCGGCCCCAGTTGGCTGCGGGAGAGTTAAGTAACTTTAAAAACGTTGTTTGACAGGGTAACTTGGAACACTTATTTATTTATTTCTTAACAACATAACATATTGTATATTACAATGATCTTTGGCTGTCCAACTAAGATATTTACCCGTTTTAGGATAATTTCATTATTTTTTTTTAATTTCTGATAATATTATGTAGAATGCAGTGAAAATGTCATATCCCGCAAAGTTAAATATTAATTTCTTGGATTTTCTTGAAATATTTTTATAAAGATATTTTAAATCATAAGTTTGGCGCGAAAATTATTATAAAAATTATAGTAATTGTTTTTTTTTCAAACGACACCCAAAAAAATGGATTCAGGAAAAATGGCATTAAAATCATTAGAATGTTTTTAAAATGTTCGTTATTTGAATAACTGTTATTTTAGTGCTCAAAATGTTAACACGCCATTATCTTTTTACTTCACAGATTGGAAACTTTTAAATGGATTTTAATTCCGTATGAAAAAGTAGTATTAAATCTCAGGGGAAATGGTTATCATTATATTTTTTAATTATTTTTAACAAAAAATTTATTATATAGCCTTTTTTGTAATTTAACAATAATCTTTTTTCACCAGTTTTAACAATATCCAATGCAAAAATAACACGAAATATCATATTATTATTGCTTCTTCCATTTTCTTTAATAAAATCACTGTCCAAGAAGACGAAAGTGTTAAATGTTAAACTAATTTTCTTCACTTTTTTTCGTCTTTCCCATCAAGGATCAGCGCAGTTATATTATATTGCCACCGGCACCATATTGTTTTGAATTATTTGAGTGTCGAATGGTGTCGAAACTAGTTCCTTCTGTTTTAGAAGTAACTTTTTTTAAATCCGCTCTATTTCACCTTCCTCCGGTCCAGCATCCCTGCCTTCATCTCCCAGCCCCCTTATCGCCCCACTGGGGGGCGGAGAGAACCTCCAGCCGCCCTACCGCCCCCTCCCCCCGCCCGGTGTGTGGAGTTATCGATTCGACCGACGTCGGCCGTATAGTCAAGACTTGTTCTCCAGACTCTCTCTACACAGCATCCCGCAGGCAGGTGAGTCCGCACATTACAATACTATCATTACAATATTACTACAAACCACTATGTTGATTTATTTGCTACATGTCGTTATAATGACGTATTAAATACGGTTTTTTAAAGGTTAAATTTAACCCCAAACTACGAGAAGAATGACATATTTTAACGATTTTGACAAACATATGTGTTTTCTCTCACGAGATTTTAACTAAAACACAGTTATTTACTATTTTATAAAGTGGCATTTGAACCGAAACGTGATAATATTTTATAGAAGCATAATATTAAGTTATAGTTTTCACTTGATTTTTAGAAATGCCGTTATTTATTATATTTTAATGTTAAATTTAGCCAAAGCCTGAAAATCGATCTTTTTAATAACATACGTAATTAGAATGAAATTTACTTTCACGTGATTTTTACTAAATACCGTTATTTACTCTAATGTAAAGTGGCATTCAACCTGAAATGTGATAATCATCCTCAAAAATGATTTTTTTATGCACAAGTGTTTCTCCCAGTGTGATTTTGACTTACACACCGTTATTTACTGTTGTTTATTGTTCATTTTGACTGAAATCACGAAAATTACATAGAAAAATTATTTATTTTATAAAGACATCAATTTGTTCTCGCTTACTTTATTTTACACAGTTATTTGCTATTTAGTGAAGTGACATTTGCCCTGAAACGTGACAATTACGGCACTTTCTTTTAATTATTTAAGTGTTAATTTGTGAATTCAATATTGTTTTTATATCTACAAGAATGCTTCATAAATGTCCTGTTTGTGTCTCAAATAATAAAATAAACCTTTTATTCAAGGTGGAAATCCATTTTTATATTACTTGTTCATGGATTAAAACATCATAAGCAATCTGAAAATGCCCTTCATAAGGTGAGACAAGTAGAATAAAGTAACAAAAGTGTTTAAATGCATTAAAAAAGTCATTAGTAGGTACGTAGGTATGTTTTTCACGCGTGATTTTAACTAAAACACCATTTTACAAAGTCCTACCTATTTGCCCTGAAATGTGAAAAGCACGAGTAGTTATTATTCTAAACGATTAACTCCGCGAACATGTGTATTTGATTTTATAGAATGCCATTATTTTCTATTTAGTAAAATGATACTTGCCCCAAAGCGTTATAATTTGAATACACAATAAGAATACTATTCAAATATTTGCAATTAATGATTTAAATGATTTTTCACAAAAGCGGCGCACTACAAATTATCCAATATAATTATTTGTTCCAACACTACAAGACACGAAATACTGATGCTCCGTTGTTAATTATTTCGTACTGTAGTATGAGAATTATTTTTTAATATTATAACCTTACTTGCAAACATTAAAAAAAACAATTTTATTTTATTTGGGAAGGTAATAGTGAATTAAAAATATAAATCAGTAATTTCCATTTATAATAATTTTTGTTATGGTTATAGATTGGAATATTGACAGTTAAAATAATACATAAAAAATTTGAGATTTTATTTAAGCGTATGTTAATTTGATTTTAAATGTTTCAATGGTACAGTTGAAAATATCAATATCTCTTACGAAATTGTAAGAATTGCAGTTACGTCCGACTAAAGAGTTTGTGCATACTTCGATTTGAAACGTTATATATTATAAAATACAGTATTCGATCTGGTATTGCGTTCGTTAATATTACGTGTGTTTTCCAATATTTTCAAAATTCCAACATTTCAACACTCTAATTTTGACTAAATATGTTAAGAGGAATATAAACGCTAGAAATATTTCGAATTTCATGCCTGCAAAATTTTAAAATCGAGCCTCTTTTCGCACGAGGCAAGTAAGCGAAAAAGTGGTTTTTGTATTTATTTTGTGCATAATTTTATAAGAACGAAAAAAAGTTAGAACATGGAAAACCTCAAAAATAGTCTTAGCCATAAAGGGGTATTTTTTTAAAATTGTTTCTTGTATTACTTCATAGTTAAGTCATGAAAAAATATTATTTTTTTGTGGTTTTCGCTTATATTTTTTGTTACGTAAATAATAATTTTATTGTAATTCCAATACATAGAAAAGCTAGTGAAAGCTTTGATTTATCCGTAGCATATTTTTTGATGTTCATACTGTAAGCCGATTCGTCGTAAAGATTAATCAAAATAGTATCTAAATAGGATTTCACGTATATATTCAACTTAAGCTGAAACATTACATTTTCCGTAAATTGTGTGTATTTTTTATAGTCAGTACAGGGCCCGCAGATACTTTAATAGTACACAACTGCTATCTGTGCAGAAACGGGCGGTCCGTTTGATAGATTCTCCCATCTTAACAGACGGATTGCAATCTTTAGAGCCCAGGCGTCGGGTGGGAATGTTATCCTTGTTCTACCGGTATTTTAATGGAAGATGCTCCGAGTAATTAGCGTCATTGATCCCTTCGGCACCGGTGCATAGTCGGGAAACACGCCAAACGCGTGCCCAACATTTGTACATGGTTGACATTTGTCACATGAGAACAGGTCGCTTCTTCGACTCATTATTGTGTTCAACAGCTCGGCTGTGGAATGATTTGCCGGCCTCTGTGTTTCCTCCTTCCTACAACATGGGTCTTTTCAAGACCCATATTCATTCCTTCCTCTCCTCAAAAAGACCCTCCACACAGCATCCCAGATGACATAGGCCCTGGGGGAAATTATTTTCATCAAGGCCTCCTGTGTGGAGTTAATGTAAAAAAAAATAATGTAGCGAATTGTGTTCCTTTAGTCGTTTATTTATACAAGGTGGCGCGAAAAACATCACCCTATCGGAAAATGCCATAATTCTTGCAAATGGCGGCAAATGTCAGTTCTGCTTTGACATTTGTGAATTAAACAGATACAAAATACACGTCAACAAGACATGAATCGCTATACTACATAATTTCCGGGTCGCCTAAACTCTCGTTTTGGTGATTTGCAGTATTTGCACTGGCCGGCAAGATCGCCCGATTTAACCGTTCCAGAATTCTTTTGTGGGGTTTCTTGAAGTCGCGAGTCTATGTCAACAAGCTTCAGACTCTTGAAGCCCTCAAAGAGAATATCCTTCAAGAATGTGAGAACATAGCGACGGAAGTTCTGGAAAGAGTGTCGGAAAATGCCATAAATCGGGCTCGTATATGGTAACAATCCTGGCGGCGCGGCGGCGGCTACTTGGCCGATATCATTTTCTCGACTTATGGAAAAAAAATTAACACATCAAGTAAAGACATTTTTCATTCATAAAAAAAATTACAGTCAAAAAATATCGGGTGGCAAATTTTGCGCCACCTTGTATATTACCTGGATACGGGCTTTTACGAACATGAGTGAATACGTTATAAATTTGTGTGACTGAAATCATGCATCATCAATTTATATGTAACAAGAAAAATATGCTATTTAATTTATATGTAACCCATGCGAAACATTGATTATTATTGTTGATGTATGTTATTATAACCTTCTTATAACAATATTCCGCGTAGTTATATATTATAAAATGAGCACTTTTTTTGTGCATTACAGATTAATATAATCCTATTCTAATACACATAGGATATACATAACTTTAAACGAGAAAGAAAAAAAAATTACAATAAAAGTACATATTTTAGAGTTCTTGTCTAAAATTACTCTTGAAACCTTCAAGACTAATGTTGAAAATGTCAAGGGGCCTAGAGATATCATTTAGCAGCACCATACCTCTTGTCATGCTGTGCTGGGCCAGTACGTCTGTTCTGCCGTGTGGGATACAGAGCAAGTCGTGGTGGCGACCAATTTATAGCATTCTAAGAGGTATGGGCCGTCAATGTAATAGTTTATAATTTTGAAAGCTGTTACTGTTAGGGTCCCATTTCTTCTAGATTAGAGACTTTCTTCTATCTGACTCTCTAGTCTCTATCTCTATAGTAAATCCAGATGATGCATAAATCGCGGGTATTCACCATGCATTCTCATATAAAGTATTCTCGTATTCTCGTAAAAATGTATCTATCTAGACATCTACCACACCAGAGAAAGTATGGCCATCTGCATGCAATCTAGTTACCTACAAGCGAGTGTCTAAATGATTCAGTCCCGATATTGTTGTTGCATTTTTTTTATTTAGTTCGGGTCGTTCTTATTGGTATATGGAAGGTGATTAGGCCTAATAAATAAACCATTAACAATTTTAAAAATAAAACTTTAAGTTAACATACATAATTTCAATTTCTCTATGTTTCTTTTAAGATACCTACCAACATGAAGATTTATTTCCCTTTTACTACATTCATCCAAAAATGTATAACTTTTAAAAGCGTCATAATTATACTTTGCAAATATCCGTAATATTATATTCACACCAGATTTAAATGTCCGAGTTAAATCTTCCCCATAGGAAAAACTAAACCCTTTCAAACACTTCCCCAAATGATCATCTAGTCAATCCACGCTATGCAATTGTTGCACTATATAAGTATTATAAATACAAAACAATACAAGAACAACATGTCAACCTACCAGAGACCAAATGGGAAAATAATTCACCGACTCCAGATATTTTCATATCAGAGGGTTCGGCTCTGTGGAATTCCTAATTTGACCTATAAATCCTACTGATCCCTCAATAGAAATATTTAAAAATCTTTCGTAGTCCTACATGTATTTAAAATTACTGATTTTTGCATTTTTATATACAAATTCTTTGACAAATCTAATATGCCTAAATTTTGAATAAGAGACCTAGGTATAATGCCAGTAACCGAAATGACAAATGGTAATATTTTTATAGTCTGAGAATGCCAAATTCTTTTAATCTCATTTCATAAATATGTAAACATACCATACAATAATTAGTATTGCATTACATTACATTAAAGCTGTGTAAACACGTTTTCAAATCCTGCAATTTTCTTAATAACTCTCTTTTTTAATAACTTTTGAAGGTTATTGATTTTTTAAATAAAACTTCTTTACGCACGCTTGACTTGGGAAGTAAGCTGGTGAATGTGTGACGAGGTCGTTACGAAAAGTGTGATCGGGCAAGGCGAACGGAAGTTGAGAGGCAGATATAAGTTAGTGAAGATAGAAAGAGAGAGAGTTACGTTTCGCATATTACTGTAGAGGCAAGAGAGAGAAATGCGAGCACACATTTTCTTTCTCTCTTTCTCCCATAGCCAGTTACGTTTCGTATATCTAAGACACAGTGCAGGTCTATTGTCTGTATCACACTGTAGGAGCAAGAGAGAGTAGTGCACGCGAACATTTTCTTTCTCTCTTCTTTTATAAGTTAGTGAAGTTTTACTTCAGTCGTGTGGTCTAAAGCGCACTCGTTTTTTTTATAATTATTCGTGCATACCTGTAGGTATGTATTATATGTACCTACATGAATACCCTGATTAATTTGCGGGCAGTTTAGGGTCCCATAAATCAAATTTGTTTTAATGGATGCAAAACCTCTACATTTTCACAATTCACTAAATTTTCGTAACATAATTTTTCTTTCCAAGCATATGCATTTCTTGCAATCAGTTCTACCAAGTTTTCCTCAATCTGAGACATTCCAAATTACTTTTTTCGTGTTCCGTTATATTTCGTTTACCCGAAATGGCTTTGAGAGGGGACGTACGATTTCTTACAAGAAGTGTAATATACAAACACCTGAATTTTTAATTTTAATTTACGGTCGGCAACATATCTTGAAATCATTTGTGGCTTATTTTATAACATTACGGTAATTCGTTACACATTTACCTTGTTCGAAACATTATAACGTTTTTAGGTAGTTGTATATTTACGGTGGACCAAAGAAAGTTTGCCAAAAAGGACTCAATAATAAATGAATCTTTAAATCTATTATGTTCTAATTTGTTAATTTCACTAAAAGAATTCTTAATCTGTTATATAAAAGATGGCTCTATTTTAATTATTTTAGTAAAAAACACTTTTTGCAAGTTGTGCTTTAAAATTAATTTTAAATTTTGATTGAATCACCTATACTTACTACTTGGAAACCTTTCTTGAAAGAAAAGAGTTTGTTTATGGGGAAAACTATTTATTCATATTCATATTGCGTATGTACGGGCGAAAACAATTAATTCATCTTAATATCCAAATATCACATTAAAATGCTCCCGTACGCAGAGTTTTAATTTAATTACATATATGTTTATGATAAATAATATTCAAAATAATGTGATTTTCGTATAATGTCTATTTATTATAGCTTGAATTTTATTATAGTATAATAGGTAATTTTCCAAGTTTTTAAGTTTACAGAATCAAATACCTACACAATTTGTCAGACAGAACGCCATTAAGCTAGTTAGTTTTATGGGATTTTATGCCTCGTCCTTTAGCAAATGTCAGGGCTGGGGTGCCCTATCCACTCCGCTGTGGGCCTCTAGTCAAATGCCAAACTAATGTCAAACCCCTTCTCATTTCATACAATAAAATGAACAGGTAGACTGATTCATATTTTCTATGAAGCCCTTTCAGTTTGGCTCCTGAAAGTTTGACGGTGATTTACTGTACCGGGCGAGCCGAAAATACGATTTTTTAAACATTGTTTATATATATATATTTTTTTTTTTTATTGTACGACAGACAGATGAGTCCAATTACGGTACAATTTTAATTTTCTTATAACTAACAATACATGTATATAGTTTTTTTAAAACATGGTACGGTGATATCAAACACATCTATATCCGCTGGTAGGGCATTAAGCAATGCCATGCCTCTTGTCATGCTGTGTTGAGCCATGACATCTGTCCGACCCTGCGGTATGTAGAATAGGGCGTGGCTACGAGTTCAACAGTATTTGTGAGGAGCGAATAAGCCACAGCATGACAGGAGATATGGAGAATCAATAAGGTTTTTTATTAACTTTAATTTGAATACCATGAGTCCGGCATTACGCCTGGTCTAGGCTTTGATAATTTGTCTCCTTTAGCAGTTCCACGTGATGCATGAATTTCGGATATATTCCGTAAGATCGCATGTAAACATACCTAAGGAATTTTTTTTTTAATTTGTTCAATCATATTTATGTATTTAAGTTGATATGGTATCCAGACAGTACTAGCGTACTCCAGCTTGCTTCTGACCACTCCGTTGAACATGGCGGTCATTGCTTCTATGTTACTGAATTGTTCGCAAGTTCTAATTACAAAACCAAGCATTTTGGAGCAAGCCGAAGTAAGCTGCACTATATGATTTGAAAATGTTAGCCTGGAATCAAAGGTCACCCCAAGATCCTTTATGATATTTACGCGTATATATTTAATCGAATGTGTGACTATGGCCCAGTCAGTCCGTATCCTTGCTATGTACGACATTCCTAGCTCAAATTTAAGTGGGCTAAATTTGGCGCTCAAGCTTCCATAAGCCGCTAAATAGTTCATATTTTAGACGCCCAGGCTCTATCAGTCATATGTCAAATCTGACATTTATATAAATAATATTTAAATACTTCTCATTGAAATTTGCGCAAATTTCCTAATTTTATAAGTATACACTATATTATATTCATCGAGCAATGTTATTTTTAACTGATAATAATCAATCTGAAATAGTGTCATAAAGAATTTTAAAAGTTTTAACCCTAGGGTGGGTTGTTTTCAGCGATTAATTCTATAAATAGTGCACTCACTCTAGCAAAACAAATACTATTTAATATTAGTGTACTCGCATGCAGCACCATGCTGATTGTGGTGAGGAAATTTATCAAAAACTATCTGAAGTCCCCGGCGATGACCGGGCTTTACACAGAAATTTCGAAATTAAATGTAGACCTTTATCTTGTTTTGAAGGTCACGTGTGCAAAACTTCATCAATCTCGGAATAAAACTGTAGATTTGCATACAAATTACATCAACCAATTTGCACAAAACCTTGACAAATTATAAACCTAAACCTTCCTCATCAATCACTCTGTCTATTGGTGATTAGGTTTAAATTACCGTTTGACACAAGTAGCCAAAAAGTGTGATTTTGTTTATTTTGCGAAGCTCATGCACAAATATTTAAATGTTTTACGATAATTTTCTAAAGAATTTAACTTTCCAGATTATACAATGCAAACCATAATCAAAAAAGGGTTTGCAAGTAGGAGATTTTGAACTTTAAAGCAGCTTTTATAGGCCTGATACTTTATTTTTTCTGGGCTTATAAAAACACTAATAAAAAAATATTCAATTTGTTCAAAGGCAAATACGTGTTCTAAACACAGTATTTAATTAATGCTTCTGAAATATTTCTAAGTGATCTAATTTTCAAACAGGAAAATATGGTTACATATCATTATTTTAGAGGTCGTGAACCAAATCTTAGACCTTGCTTCGTCTCTCCCAAATTTTCCTCCACCGTACCATACTGACGGGGAAACTAGAGCTCAGGGGGAAGAAGCTAGTACCTGCCTACTTTTGATTTGATTGCGATGTACTTGATTAAAATCCTGATGCAATTGATTAAGCGGTTATTTCACGGTGGCTTGTTTGACAAATTCTAATTTCATTTTAAGATATTTCATTAGGCTGGTTGCTGGCTGCTGTCTCCGTGTTGTCACGGTGTTCGCATTTCGCACGTAAGTTTGTAATTTATTAATTTATAAAGTCGGGAGGTTTTGGGATCGATTTGTTTTAAAAATTCTAATATCTACATCTTTGATCAAAGCATAAATCATGGCAACTTTTTATTATTTCATTATCTAATTTTATCGAATGAAGCAAATACTTTGTGGTGTGACATTATATATTTAATGAAAAAACACACTTTGTCAAATGATATAATAAGCCCTGATGAAGCTTGAGCTAAGCGAAACCTGGTTGGCTGTTAAATATTTATTCAAATAAAAAGTAGTGGTGTTTTTCAAAGCGTGTTTTTTCATTTAATAGATTATCTAATTCATTGGTGGCCCAAAGAAGTGGAAGGAGGAATCAGCATTTGCTGAAATGTTTATATATTAGATTCGTCGATGAATACAAGTAAATGGCGGATATTATCGTTAATTTTAACCGGTAATTCTTTTACCAAAAATGCTATCATTGAGGAAAAATAATTAATTATTATTTACTAAAATTAATTGTGAAACCGCGACCTTCAATTATTATTATTACCTTGTGCTAGAAGCCATAAACTGACTTTACTTGCACTCACCCTCCACTTATTAAAATCAGATCAGTTGCATTCGATCTTCCGAGAAATGTGCGGAAATATATACTGGTTGGAATTGATTACGAAAATGAACTCCTAGTGCAGTCGTGCGCCTGGTACTTTTCAAGCAATAAATCAAAACCCCCATCGAGGTCTAAATAGAAAGAAAGTACCTACTAATTTCAAAAAATATAATACAAATGTGATAAATTTGCGAGAATTGGTAAGGCCTTTGTCCCAGTACGAGAGGTTCTGAGTTCTTTTCCCAGTTACGACCATTATCTTTTTATTTTTCTGTGTCTTGTTCTCTTTCATATTTTCGTTTAGATTATTAGAGTTTTCTTCTTTTACAATGATAAATTAAAATTGAAATTAAATCGTTTAAATATGGCGTTTATAATTTGTTTCCGTCAATGGGCCATTTGCAGACTGTCATCCTGTCATGAATTTGTAGTATTATCTATGGCAATCTATAGAATAGGGACTGTCCAAGACATTTCAATTCGTTTGTTTACCGCCAAGACGCACTTTTTGACTGCTTTAAAAGTAAAATGAACAAGAATAAAAATAATACAAAACTGTCTGAAATTATTTTTATGCAGACAAATATTTTTTACGGCGAAACAAAATATCGTCAAATGCATTTTCAATGACAACTCCGAAGCGTGCTTCCTTTAAGAGGAAATACTAGCGGCGTTTTTTCCCCGTTTATCTCTCTGGATTTTGACTTATAGAAGTTAGGACCTTCCAAAAATGAATAAAATTGCCTGGTTTAAACGCCGTCAAAAGACGTTCAGTATACAAACTAAACAATGTATTTTTAAAAAAAGCAAAACGTACCGACATAGAATATTTTCTTTTAATACAGTTAGTGAAAAAAAATTAAAATCGATCCAGTTTTGGAGAAGAAAAATGGGGAATACAAAACATCGATTTTGACGATTTTATTTGGGACGATTTTATTAGGTATATGCATTTGTCCCTTTTGCTCAGTTCCCCTGAGGGGAGCGCGGAGTGGAACAGAAGACATTCGTTACAATACCTATCGACGATATTTTTAAATGACCGGCATAGCTCTTAAGTACTCGAGTTCTTGGAGCAGGGGTTTGGAGTTCTAGGAGCAAGGAGTTTCCAATTTAGGAGGCGGGTGTGGGTTAGAAAGGTTAGTTAAAGTTAGGTTTTGAGGACCAGAAAACCTTGGTAGTCCAGTGATTCTAAGTGTTCTCAAATTTTATTTTATGTACAGATTACTTTACATATTATAATTTAAATAAAATAATATTTACCTACATGGTATATTGATCTATGCCTCATTCCAGAGTGGAAGATACAGTATCGCCCTGGTGACAAATCATCACTTGTGGCTGTTGTTCCCACCCCTACTGTGAATCAAGAGTCCCAACTGCTCCCAACCGTCTGGTGTCACTGGTATCATGGCATCCCCAAATGAGTTATGTTATGGGGCTGAAGGTAATTCCCCAATTTGGGAAGCGGGTATGGGTAACACCATTTATCGGATAACCAACACCTCTTCCATAGATCACCACAAGTGGTTCGCTACGTTTGATGACTTAACAGGGGTTCCCGGATTCATGGGGTGAAGTTTGTCCGGATGCGTCTGCCAACCTGCTACGTGGCAGGCCAGATCGGAAAAGAATGGTTGAGGGAGTCCCTTTGGCTTCTCCAGCCGTACTCTCTCGGAACATCGCCTTGCTTCGCAATTGGAGGGATGGATTCATACGTCCGTCACTCATGGACACACTGACTCCCAGATTCCTACCCACCCTTTCCTTCCCAGAACTTCCTTTCCTAAAAAGACCATCCACACAGCATCCCCAAAGATGACATAGGCCCTGAGAGGAATTATTTTCCTCTGGGCCTCCTGGATGGTTTTTTTAAGGAAAGGAAGGAGAGGTGAGTTCTGGGAAGGAGAAAGGTTTAAGGGGTGGGTAGGATTCTGGGGTTCAGTGTGTTCTTGTCATCCGCCTCCAAGACCTAGACAAACCTCACCCCATGAAACTGGTCAGTATTGAAAAATCTACTAGCCATGTTCAAGACAATTCTGATTTGGGGAGGGGATAATGGGATGGGCTGGCTTTTCGAAATCTCGTAAAAACAGTGACTTTCTTCTTATTTTGAAGGTCGAGTGTGCAAAATTTCATCAATCTTAAAATTAAAGAGATAACTTAATTTCTTGGAAGCTAGATTTACTCGTTTTCCTACGTTTTTCAGAACTTTGCGTGGTTTTGTGTACAAATCAACTCAATCCCAGATACTGTATGTATACCACTAGGATAATATACAATCTACACATTCGGGGTTAGTCCATTCTCCAGATATAATATACTAGTAATGATACGACAGTTTACCCGTCTGGAGGGCGGTGATTATAATTTTCCTGCGCTCCGGGCGTCGGCGTCGCGGCGCTGCGGTGACTGCTGCTCACTCTTCGTACAGTTGACGCGCCGCCACTGCTTTATTATTATGAACTTTCTATAAATTTCCGCCTCTTCCTGTCTTTAATTGGGGGGGGGCGGTTTTATAACCCAGGTAGGAGAGGGGGGGGGGTGAACGGAAAGGGAGAATTCTTATTAAATCTTGTTTAAAAAAAAATTAAAAACACTTAAGTACCTTCCTACCTATCAAGCTAAAATACGTATTTTTTAAATGTTTTTAAAGTAGGCTGAGTAAACAAATGGTTCTGTCATTATGGTTCAATATTCAATTCCTCCATCATCTTTTACTTTACTCGTTTTCTTTTGTCTGTGCTTCTTTTTTTAATTGTAAATTCGGAGCTCGAATGTTGCGAACTCCTGAGTCTGGTTAATTTAAAACTGATAATCTAAACAAACGTATGAAAGAGACAAGACAAGGTAAAATGAAAAAGATAATGGTTGCAACTGGAGAAGTTTTTTTCTTCCCAATTGCGACCATTATCTTTTTTTTTATTTTCTGTGTCTTGTTCTCTTTCATATATTCGTTTAGAATATTAGTGTTATCTTCTTCTTCAATGATATAATACATTGATGGGAATAACCTTCAAAAGTTATAAAAAGAAAGTTGGTCTTATAAAAAAATTATCGTTATTATTTTTTTCTAATTATAACCATTGTGTGAAATTATTTTCTGCTAAATTCTGTGTAAAATATTGAAATTATTTTATGTAGGTACCCTATGTAAAAGCCCCCTTGGCGTATAAAAATAGAAAAAAATCTTATAATGGTTTGTAGAGAATGACAGCGATTCATAACCTGGGAACGTTTTTCTTCCTTTTTACAAGGTTCTGACATACTTCGGAGGTTTTTCACCAACCTCTTTATAGCTTATCCATTGGATAAAGTATATTAATAAATAAACACAAAAATACTCGCAGTAGGTAGAAAACTCATAGGTTCTATACTAGTCACTATTTATAAGTTCGAGTACAGAAAATATGCGTTACTTATTTATTTAAAACAAACGGCATAAGTATGCCATAAACATTAATTACATGTCACAAATTCATATTCAAAATATTAGTAATGGTAAAACAGTGTATGTATAACAGTTAATTGTGACGATACATTGGGAAGTGACACCAGAGATACATTTACATGCAAAAATCTATAATAGAAATAAAATTAATAGTGACTAAAAAAATATGATAGCATAGCCGTCTTGTACCTCTGTTCCGTGCAGTTAAATAGATCTATCACATC
The DNA here is from genome assembly GCA_929108145.2 of Limnephilus rhombicus. Lineage (NCBI taxonomy): Eukaryota > Metazoa > Arthropoda > Insecta > Trichoptera > Limnephilidae > Limnephilus > Limnephilus rhombicus. The sequence goes on from OV815296.1 coordinate 4,960,780, forward strand.
TGCATATCTATTAGTAACTTCATGCAACCTAGGTAAAAGTGAGTGTTTCGTATACTCAGTCCGATTATTGTTACATTTAAAAAGGATTTTAGAACGAGTGGTTCTCGTGGGAATATGAAATTCAATGAGCTTAGTTAGATCAGGACTGTCTATTCTACCATTTACAATTTTGAACATTAATATTAAGTCTGATATAATTCTTCGATCTGACAGTCTTAGTAAATTTAATTCTTTCATCAAGTAATTATAATTTATGTTTTCAATGGGAATACCGAGGTTAAAATTAATATGTCTTAAGAATATGTGTTGAATTTTTTCGATTGAATCTGAATGTATTTTAAAATGGGGGGACCAGATCGAGGAGTTATATTCGACTTGACTACGTACTAAGGATGTATACAAAACTTTGAAGGTTGAAATATTCTTGAAACCTCTGGAATTTCTAAGAACGAAGCCAAGCATTTTGATACCTTTATTATAGATTGAGTTTATATGGGATATGAAGTTTAATTTAGAGTCGAAAGTTATGCCCAAGTCACTAATTTCTTCGACAGAGGTAAGGGTAGAGTTGTTAAGTTCATAAGGATGAATAATTGGTTGACTTATTCTGTAAAAACTTATTGAATAACACTTATTTATGTTCAGATAAAGTTTGTTAATAGAGCACCAACTAATTAATTTGTTTAAATTATTTTGTAGACAGGCACAATCTTCAGCGGTTTTGATGATTTTAAATATTTTTAAATCATCTGCAAAAAGCAATACATCTACATCTTTATCAAATATGTCAACAATATCATTTATGAACAATAAAAACAAAATTGGGCCTAAATGGGACCCTTGAGGTACACCACTGGTAGCTATAAATTGATTGGAATAGAACAAATTAATTTTTACAAGTAGAACTCTATCAGATAGATAGCTTGCAAACCAGTCTAAAAGTTTTACGTATGGATAAGCTATCAAGAGGATGGTAAAATACCCCTTTCTCGACTGTGGTATATAAAAATCTTCCTCGTTAGCAGTCAAAAATATTGCACGAAACAGCAAAAAAGTAAGTTGACTCTAACGTTTATAAATAAATTTGCCTAATATAATATATTTGTGTGTTATCACTAATTTTAGTTTTTATCAAACAAAATGTTTAGAGTTGTCGTAGCCAAGAATGGTACCCTTATCCACTTATAGTAGCCAAGACCGAGTTGTTTGGCGGTCCGTCCTCTCTGCCTACCCCTGCGGAAACGGCGTGATGGTTAGTGGATGGTTAATGTCTAGAAATTGTTCCATGCTGTTTACTGATTGGTACTCATGAAAAGTGGCCACAAACATTAGATAAATTAGCGAAGTTTTCTACCAATTTCAAGTATTTATTTATTATATTTGATAGTTATCGAGAGGATGGTGAAATACCCGCTAAATGTTATGTAAATTTGATCTCGGGGCGTCCCCCTTTCACTCCGTGAAAGGAAGACTAAATTTCCCCATATTGATTGAAGTTTTAACTGCTTTTGAAAGCACTTTTACCACGCCAAGTTCAATCACTTTCAGCTCTTCAATATTTCTTAAGGGACCTTCATAATTGTATTATATCATTAGAATGTCTTAAGTCTCCGGTTTCAAAGTGGATAATTCGAATCGTGTTGAAAAGTCCAGTTTTAGAAGAGAAACCGGGGAATATAAAGCCTCGATTTTGCTGAATTTATTTAGGTTTGATCAGTCTGAGGTGCTTTTTTTACGTGAATACCTCACAAGAGTCCCAGCTGCACCCGTCTGAAGCCAGTGAGGCTATGGCATCCCCAATTGGGGTATGTTGTGACTGTATGGGGTAACTCACAACATACCCCAATTGGGGTATGTTGTGAGTTTGAAGGCAGTAGGGAGAGGAAGGAGATGGCACAGAGAAAGGTGGGGAAGTACTTGGATATTCAGATCGGATAACCAAACACGGCTAAAGCCATTTCAAGCAACGTTTCAATTCTGAATGGTGGTCCTACACCTGGACGATACTGAGAGTATCTTCCGCTCTGGAACGTGACGCAAATATAACTACTATATATTTTATTATTTTTTTTAAGAAAGACAAACTTTCCCGGGTTACGAATAACATGACAATATTTGAAAATCTCTTACTACCACCACAATAAGTATAAAATGTTGCTTGTGTCATAATGGAGGACTTGCCAGCCGAGGAATCGAACAAGCGACCCCCGGGTGGGACCCAAACGCGATGCTAACTGATCCACCGACCGGTCATTTGTAATGAATCCGTCTCGATCCAGATATCGGGCGAGATCTCTTGTCAGAAAAGTTTAATTTTACTAGAACATGAGCTTATTATATCAGGCTTCCGTGGTTGAGGGTTAAGAATTTGGCAGCCATCTCTGGTCTGGAGCTCCAAAATACCTGAAAAATACCCTCGACTCTGTGCAGAAACGGGCGGTCCGTTTGATAGATTCTCCCATCTTAACAGAAGGATTGCAATCTTTAGAGCACAGGCGTCGGGTGGGAATGCTGTCCTTGTTCTACCGGTATTACAATGGAAGATGCTCCGAGGAACTAGCATCATTGATCCCTTCGGCACCGGTGCATAGTCGGGAAACACGCCCAACATTTGTACACGGTTGACATTTGTCACATGAGAACGGGTCGTTTCTTCGACTCGTTCTTGTGTTCAACAGCTCGGCTGTGGAATGATTTTCCGGCCTCTGTGTTTCCTCCTTCCTACAACATGGGTCTCTTCAAGACCAATGTTCATTCCTTCCTCTCCTCAAAAAGACCCTCCACACAGCATCCCAGATGACATAGGCCCTGAGGGAAATTATTTTCCTCAGGGCCTCCTGTGTGGAGTTAATGTAAAAAAAAAAGGATCTTGACTCGCAATCCGATTAATTTGTGTTATTTCACAATTAATTCATTACAAATGACCGGTCGGTGGATCAGTTAGCATCGCGTTTGGGTCCCACCCGGGCGTCGCTTGTTCGATTCCTCGGCTGGCAAGTCCTCCATTATGACACAAGCAACATTTTATGCTTATTGTAGTGGTAGTAAGAGATTTTCAAATATTGTCATGTTATTCGTAACCCGGGAATGTTTGTCTTTCTTTAAAAAAATGAATAAAATGTATAGTAGGTATATTTGCGATACGTTCCAAAAGTATAGATAGCCCGATATCCGTCTCGATCTAGATATCGGGCGAGATCTCTTGTCAGAAAAGTTTAATTTTACTAGAACACGAGCTTATTATATCAGGCCTACGTGGTTGAGGGGTAAGGATCTTGACTCGCAATCCGATTAATTTGTGTTATTTCACAATTAATTCATTACAAATGACCGGTCGGTGGATCAGTTATCAGATTTGTGTGATTTTCTAATGCTGTTAAATGAATAAATAATCATGCATAATTGCATGAATTCATGTTTAAAACGACCTAAACTAAAATACGTGACAGCTCGCAGCTGAAATTCAGACATAGAAAAAGCAAATAACAGCCAGAGAAAATCACACAAATCTGACAGGAGATCTCGCCCGAGGTCTATATCGATCTCTCAAAACATAGAGAATTGCTCGGCTGACCGGTTAGTTCACTTCCCACTAATAAATTTGTCGAAACCTAAAAAAAATAATAAACATTATTATTGATTGAAATTAGTTGAAAATAGTTATTTATTCAAAAGTTACAGAACTTTGTAGATGTTTGAAACGGCCCAATGTCCCATCCTTTTGTGTTATTTCTATTCATTCGATCACTTCCCTTGGAGTTCGATATCGCGTCGTTCGAAGCTCGAAACTCCCGCGCATAGTAATAACTCCGATAGTAACTCAGCGCTGACAATATTGCTCATAAATAACGTTTACTGCCATCTATTGTCACTGGTGGAAGGCGCGGGGCTTTATCTATTCCCCGATAGATGTCAATGCCTGCTATTTTATATTTATTTGCTCGCGGTATAATTATATTTTTATCATCATGTTTATAAATTATCGAAAGTAATAATTATTAACTAACAGTAATGCTCGGATAAATGTTTGGTACGCGATGTCAACTGATTGTACATTATTTTCTGATCTCTTTAATGATCGAATAATAAATATATATTTTTATAACGTCGTTTTTGGGAAAGGTTATAATCTACGCATTCACAGATGGCGCCACTTTTAGGTTAAAACACTTTTTGCAAGTTATGGTTTAAAATATGCAGATGAATTAATTGTTTACGCCCGTACTAAATTCAAAATGAATATGAGTAAATAGTGTTGTCTATAAACAAACTCAAATCTTTCAAGAACTGCTAACAAAAATACAATATTGGGTTGAGTCACCGATACAATATTAGATTTGTCTACGTAACTAAAATTACTGATGACGAAAAAAAACACACACACATGTATTTTATTAGGCAAATGTGTTTATAAACGTTATCGTCAACTCACTTTTTGGCTGTTTCATGCAAAAATATATATTTTTTAAATTCCAAGAGTTTCATAATTTTTTTTTAAATTTTGGTTTCATAAAGGTGTACATTTTAATTATTTTCTGCTTAACTCTTTTATTCTTAGATAACACCTTTTTTAACCATGATAAAAAGGGGTGTACAACGATTAATATGAGACCTATATGAGTTGTTCCGAAAAGCGAACAAATCAGCCTTAGGGGTTAATTAATTACGATAAGAAAAAACGTACTTAATCTAAAAATAAAGAATGAGGTTTGTAATTTAAAATGAATTTTCCATTCTATTAACAAATTTATTCTATCTACACTAGACGCCATCTTTCTTCGGAATTAATAACTCCGGTAAAAATATCGCTAAAATCCGAACCTACAAAATTTATCTATTTTAGAGTTTGGGAATTATTCTCGAGTTGTCCACTTTTCATTCGCCTATCGAAATTCCTACTAAAATGCAGGAATTTCTTGTCCAAGGCTCCTGAGTTAGTTAGGAAATTGCATTTAGAAACTTTATAGTTTAGAAACTGCACTATGTCTTGACTCGAAAACTATTTCAGAATTTGTCGCATAAATCTACAAGTTGTATTTTAAAATATTCCAACCGTTTTACAGAGAATTTATATATCATTAATCAAAATAATTTTAAAAAAAAATTTAAATAATACCTACTCAAATTAACATCAGGACAAACCGGAAATCAGTTTTTACGAAGCAGAAAAAATTGTGGCTTCATCACATAATGCACATTTTCTGTCTGGAACTTTCCAGGTCAACCCAACTGTTTTCATCTAACAGCTTCAATTACATTTTTTTTAAATGTGAATACCACACAAGAATTCCAACTGCTTCCAATTATCTGGAGCTAACGGTATTGGCATCCCCAATTGGGGTACGTTGTGAGACTGAGGGGAGTGCGGAAGGGAAGGAGATGGGAATGAAAGTATCTAGCTGTTGAGATCTGGTAACCAAATAAGGTTAACGAAAGTTATTTCAAACAACGTTTCGATTCGTTTCAACGTTCGCTTTACATGGGCTATACTGAGAGTATCTACACTTTAAAACGTGCAGCAAAAATACTATTAGTATGTTTTTTGAAGTGAAAACTTTAGCACCGTTGTGATTTGAAACTCGATGAAACGAAAAAGCGGCACTAAAAAGAAACAAACACATACGTCTATAGGAGAGAGAAGAGCCTGCGAGATAATAATCGGTCTCCTCTTTGTGCGGTGCTTCGTAGCCACCCCACTCTTGTCTAGTTTAGTTTTCTGAAGGTTTCACTTCTACCGCGTGTGAACTACACACTTATAATTTTTTGAATTTTTTTTTAGATGATGGGTGGTCATTACCTAAGTACCTACGCAGCATTGCAATATTTTTTTATGTGAAACCGCACAAGAGTTCCAACTGCTCCCGTGTGGAGACAGTGAGACTATGGCGTCCCAAATTGGAGTATGTTGTGGTGCTGAAGGTTATGCGGAGGAGAAAGAGATGGAAAGACGTATGTTGGGATGAACCTAACTATTCAGATTTGGTACAAATACGGACAAATCTATTTTGTTTCTATTCTGAATGGTGGTCTTATACCAGGGCTATACTAAGATTATCTTCCACTCTGAAACGTGCCGCAAATACGCTACTTATTATTTTAAATGATTAAAATTTTCACAGAAATCGAACAATTCTTCAATTTTTAGAGTTCATATTCAAGTTCTGTTACTATCTAAGTAGATACTGTGAAACAACCCATGATGAAATAACAATAGAACTTTCACAAAATTTGAATTCTTACTTTGATAAAGTGTTCAAATTCTGTGAATCAACCCGTCCTGACAACAACTGTCAAAATTGAAATAAAATGCAATAAGTATTGTTTTAAAAATAAAAATAAAAAATTTGTTTGCTCAATATGAAGAAAGATTTCGTAGAAGAGTGTTGAAAATAAGGACGTCACATTAACGTAACTTCGGGAAATATATACACTTCCTCCATGGATAGTAACATGAATGTTTCTATTCGCCGCTATTTAAAGAGTTCTAAGACGAATTAATAAATACTTAACCTGTATCCATTAATGTTATGCTTTTAATAACCTTTGAAACATAAAAGTATGCCGGCGTTAGATTTATTTAGCATAATTACTTTTAAAACGTGAAAGTTTTTTATACAAACGATCTGAAAATGGTAAAATTTCAACACAACATTTTTGCATGAATTTTAATTACGCCGGGGGCGGGTATTCTCGGGTGAGAGAAGTATTTGAATATTTAGAATTTTAGACAAGAATATATTCAAAACAATCTAAATAATGTTTTATCGAGAATACATTTTATGAACTAAATTTGTAACTTTCTTGCTGTCATCGAGTTTTCCGATTTCCGATTAAAAAAATTTCCAATATTATGATTTATTTATTTAAATAAAATCATTCACAGATAGATATACTTTTCATGAGAAGTCGCGAAGAGTATTATGATATTTCATCAATTTTTGATTTTCATTCCGTCACAAAAATTTAATAAATTGTTAAAATTTTCCTAATAAGCTGATTTTTTTCGAAAAATGTTTGATGGTGTCTTCAGGTCAAATCCGTCAATCGTGGTAATTTTACTATAATATAACTGAAGTCCCCAGCGTTGCCCGGGCTTTACGCTGAGTTTTTTTTAATCAGATATAGACGGTAATTTTTTCTTTTAAAGCGCCCTTGACGCGATTTTCTCATGTTCTCACAAAAACGGAGCTATAAAAATAATCCAAACATTACTATAATAAGGAACTCCAGTGAAAAATGTTATGACTTTAAAAAATGTGTTCATATAGACCAATAAACGCTGATTCTGAATGCATAAGTTTTATTTCATAATATTAAACGTAGAGTTCTTAAAAAATATTAAAAAGTGCATTTTTAAACCTCTCGTCAAAACACACTGTAAAGTTGGTAATACTGAATGGTTAGTGCTGACGTCACGCGTCACCAGTCATTGTATTGAAATCTTTGATTATGTAGATATGACATAAACCATCAGTATTAACAACATTTCATGTTATTCGTTATTTCATACTGTTTACAGAGATTTAGTTGTTATGTTTATTGAAATTATATTTAAGCCTAAATAATTCAGTATCAAAAATAGAGGTATTCTATTAGTTAATCTCTATTACTTAAAATATTGAAAAACTACTGCACAAAAAAATAGTAATGCTACTTCTAGGGAGAATGCTTCGAATAACGGTATTCAAAATGGCGGCACTTGATCAGCTGATTGCTCAATTCTATAGTAATTTTTCAGGAGTGATGACGTCACACGATTCACCGTACATATGGTGGTCTTAGGGGGATCTTGAAAAATTGAAACTTTTACAATTATTTTAACTATTAAAACTAACTCTAAAACTAAAATTAAAAATGCAGTTATTTAAGTTAGAAGGCATTATTCATAAAAAAAATTAAAAAATGGACTGGAGTTCTCTATTATATACTATAATTTCCCCTTATTTTGAAAGTCAAGCGTGCAAAAGTTCATAAAGAAATATCAAAGTTCTGCTGTGGTAGGGAGAGTATGGGAGTGTTTTTTTTTTTCAAAATACGTGTAGATATGATCTTCCTCTTTTTTTGAAGCTCAAGTGTGCAAAATTACAATATCGCGACTTTTTTTGCATTAGCTCCAAGTAGGAGGCCCTGAGAAAATAATTCTCCTAAATATATGTAGTAATTCCCCTGCCATCTTTGGGGATGCTGTGTGGAGGATATTTTTACGAAAGGAAATGAGAGGAAGTTCTGGGAAGGAAAAGGGTATGTGGGTGGGAGGAACCAGGGGGTCAGTGCGTCCAGGACTGTCGTAGGAACCCAACCCATGCGGTGCAAGGCGCTGGGTAGAGATAGTTTTGCTGGAGAGGTCAAATGATCTCCGGATCTAGACCTGGACAAACCTCACCCCGTGAGAAAACTCCTGCTAAGTCACCAAACGTAACAAACCTACGGTAGAGTTGTTGGTTAACCAATAAATGGCTTCAGGGCGATGGTATCCACACCCGCCTCCAAATTAATAAAATAATGAAATAAAACGACAGTAAGAACGAATAAAAAAAATTAAAAATCCACGCCGACCTCCACAGACACCCTTATTATACAGATAGAAAATAGCTTATAAGATCTTTTGAAGCTTTGAGGAACGTTACCCTAAGGTTCAAAAGTAATTTTAAAAAAACATCAAAACCTTTTCTGAAAATGTTTAACAAATGGTTTCTCAAAAACCTGCTATAAAGGCTGTACTTTGTGTGCACTTAAATATTGGTAATACAATCAAATTTATTTGGGTATTTTGGTAGTTTTAAGCTTATTGAATTCCTTCACAGTAATCACGTCACGCTTTGGTAGCCAACCAGAACGCGTGGCGCGTGCGATGGCGTGCATGCCACGCGTTTCGTATTAGCAAAAACATTAGGGCACATTATAGCCCACCCTAATCAATGATTACACATTTTTAAAACATATTAATTAATTATGAATGCTTTTTGAGACAGGTTTAATTGAATAATTTGACGGCACAAAAAAATATTTCGTAAAAAGATCATTATTTTAGAAAAATTAAACAATTCAACATTTAAACCACTTATATAATGCGTAAATCCGACCGGTTTGACTTATACTAATTTGACAGTTTCGAACAATGAAAACAGTTTTGAAACTGTCAAATTAGTTTAAGCTTTCCCTGAAGAAGGAACGTTTGCTCCGAAACCGGTCGGATTTATGCATTTATATATGAGTTGAATTGTTTCATTTTTGTATAATGGATAACCACAAATAATAGCTACATTCAAAAATATAGATTATTTTAATTAAAAAAAAATTAACTACGAAAACAAAATTTTTAAAAAATGAAGATGCATTAAAAAAACAAAAAGAATTTTTGGAGGCGCCGGGTATCGATCCCGGTACCTCTCACATGCTAAGCGAGCGCTCTACCATCTGAGCTACGCCCCCAGTTGGGAACGCCCGCCAATTTACAGTATTAAAACTCGTGAGCCGTACCTAAATTAAAATCAGTAATCGTTCGTGAGATTTTTTCAATGTGCCTATACCTATGAGTGTTTCAAGCTAATAATTATTACTTATAATAATTGTTACCCTTCGTGCTATGCATAAATATCTTGTCTTATCAACTAAACAATAATAATTAATATTTTACGAGTTAAAGTATTTCACCAAAAAATGTTGACATTAATTGTCTCGACGTCACCTAGTGGGAGATTTATCACTTACAATGGCTTTCTCATATAAAATAAAATTGGTTGTTTGCAGATGGAAAAATATAATAAGCAGTAATTGTTTAATGAAACACTAGTATATATTGAATTAGATAAGCGGCGGGAGATAAGCCGATGTAGCTCAGTGGATAAGAGCAGTTGACCGGAAATCAGAAGGACGGGGGTTCGAGTCCCGTCGGCTGCCTGTATCTTTTCTCGGGAGATTTTTGCAATGTAGATGAGTGTTTCAGGCTAATAATTATTACTTATAATAATTGTTTTCGTACCATTGACGCCTGACGGAGAACTTTTTAATTCATCTAAGCGTCACAAACTACCTATATTTTTTATGTCATGATTCATGATGACATAGTGTTATGATTTTGGGTACTAATGGCACCTTCTCTGGTCAATTTATAGAACGAATGTTATTGATTGGAATCCATTCAACTTTGGGTTTTCTATTGCTGCTTCTATTTTACGCTATTTCCGCTTTACTATAAAATGCAAATAAATTGAATATTTTTAAACATTTGCCAAAACTAAGAACTTTTTTGAAAGGTGATTAAATACGCTTTCAAATTTTATAATTCGTAATAAACGTATAATTTTTAAAATATAAAAATTTTGCATGCAAACGTAAAAAACTTTTAAAAATAGCTCGCTTTACGTTTTTTCTAACTTACATTACTTACTGATAATGAAAAATAAATAAAACACGCACATATTTTATTAGATAAATGTATTATAAAAGTTTTTGTCACCTCACTTTTTTGTCTTTTCATATGAAAATAATGAAGTAAGTAACAAAAAATTCCCAAATGTTCAAATTATTTTTTCAAATTGCGATTCAAAACTTTGGTTTCATAATGTTGTACATTTTACATTGTTGGTGGTTATTTTTTAGATTTATTTATTTTTTAGATTCTATAAAGCGTGGTGTTTTGCCTTTCTAAAACCGTTTAGAATATATTTCTCACTCTGATAGTAAGGGAGTTACAGCGATTTACATGAGACCTATGTCAGCTGGGACAAATATGGTCTCCTGCCATTCAACGGGCTAGCCTGTTCTCACGGATCTAATTTACAGATTCTAGATAACAATAATAATTGAGTAATTTGTAGAGTTTCGTTTTTGTATAAAAATCACCAAAGAATAAAAAGATCAGATGAAATCCCCGATCGACTCGAAAAAGCTGATTTCGGACACCTGTTATTTTAGTAATTATCTCGCGATATTATTTTTTCATTTCCCAGTCCTAGGTAGGTACCTATTTAAATTTATGGTGAAGCTTAATAAATTCCCATGTTAGTATTTTTAGGTTTCATTAGGTCGTAACAGTTGTTTTGTTGTGTAAAACGAAAGCAAAAGAAAAACATTTAGTTGGAAATATATCGTGTTCATTCGTTTACGTCGGAAACGACAGCCATATTTCAGCATTTTCAAATCTACGGGTTTTTCGATTTTGAAACGTACGCTTTTCCAACAAAACGATTGCGCCTGTTCGAATATGTACGTAAATCATTAATGGCTGTCGGGTGACTGTTAAAAATCGGATGAGGGGCACTCACTTAATTAAAATAAGAGATTTCACCACTTATTTCCCTCGCAAAAATCGCAGTTTCTCCTGCTTTTTTGTATAATTCGTTCGATTTGGAGAAAAAAACATAGTATTTTTACCATTCATTATTCTGTCACCCTTATTAAATTTGCTCTAGTTATAATACTAGGCAGGTTCCTACATAAAATTATTTAACTAGATCACTGATGATTAAACTTTAATACGCAAATCAACTATATATTTATTTTGCACAGAAAATGGATGGATTTATTTTTAACTAGCTAGTTCTCGGCATGCGTTGCAATGCCATATTTAAAGAAATAAATTGTTTCTCCCTGTATGTCCTTTCCCGTGCGTCCCCGTTCCCCTGCCGCATCTCCTACCCTCCCGCGTTCCCCTTCCACCTTCCCCGCTTACCCTCACCACTATCACGCTCCATCGTTCCGCGAACCCCCCTCCCGCGTTCCATATAAATTCAGTCCCAGTACATTCAGTTTTCAAACAGCTCACGTGCTGCCTATAACAATTTTTCTTATTCAAATTTTCATTTGTATATTACAAATATTCATTTATGTATTCTAATTTGGTACCTAACGTAGGTATCTACCTATTAAAAATATCTATAATTTAAAAAATCCATAGACAATTCTTTTAATACAAAAAAACAGTTGCCTACTAAATTCAATTTCATCAAACGAGTGAACTGTCAAAAGTGCGAAGTTAAAATAGTCGTTAAGTTTTCTGAAACTATTCAATTTTTGCGCAATTTTCTTAATTTTTCTTTCTGTATGAACCTTCTACAAAGTATTAGAAAACTTTAAAAAAAGATCAATGAAATAGGTGAAGTCGTTCTGAAGTTATGGCGTGACCAAGGGAAACAGGGACTCATTTTTATATATACTATAGTAATAATAATAATAATTGGATAATTTATAGAGCGCCCTTTTTGTGAAAAATCACCTCAAGGGCGCTGTACAATTTATTATACAGAATGGATACAGAAACATACTTACCTGGCAGGTCACTTCCGATAAGCACACTTTAATTAGAAAGTTTATGCTTGGAGAAGATACGGCTTTGCACGCGGAGGACATTACAGTTAACACACTGAACATTGCATGATTTTACATTATTTGCTACCCTCATCACTGTTAATATAAGGAAGGGAGGTGTAGTCGTGCATCCAAGTACCGATGCAGAGGCCATAAAACTTGCCAATGCACCGACCCTATCCGATGCTGGTCTGAAAGCAGCAGTTTCTTCACATAAACTTCCTCGGATAGCTATCCATGGTCTACCTCAAGTTGTGCCCCTCGAGAACATCATCTTGGCAATCCACCAGCAAACACACGAAGAAACCGGTCTACAAATTAATGAATTGAAAGATAAATTGCAGTTCTCTCACAAAGTAGGACCTCGTACCGGATCGTGCACTCATGTCTTCAGAGTTCCTCCTTCTGTTCGTCACTCCCTCATTCGCTTCTCTAAACTGGCTATGGACTGGCAAATACACACCGTAAGGGATTGGATCGACAGTCTAAAATGTGGACACTGTCAACTTTACGGCCATACGGCGTCGAAATGTAACGCAGACATGCCTACATGTTCTCACTGTGGAAAACCTGGACACAATCGAGATGCTTGCCCGACTCCTGAAAAGCCACCAGCATGTGCTACCTGCAAGTTCTTCAGAAAACCGTCCACACACAACACTGGCTCCCCTGACTGTCCTGCCCGCCAAGCCGCTGAGAGACGCGAATTATCTCGAGTCAATTTTTTAGGCTGAATCAGCGACACCTTATTAATACTAACTTTTCCACCTATTATCAAAATATTCGTGGTCTCAATACTAAGCTAAACTCCTTTAGATGCTCCATAAATTTATGCCCTTATGATTTTTTATGTTTTACTGAAACATGGCTATCAGACAATATTGCTTCAACAGAACTTGGACTCCATGACTACATTATTTTTCGCTGTGACCGCTCTTCCTCTTCTAACAAGTGTAGAGGAGGTGGGGTAATGATATGTATTAAAAAAAAATACTCTTGCCACATTCTTGAATCGTCTAATAATGTATCTGAACAATTATTTATTTGTGTTCTACTTGGTTCCAAGAAACTTGTCATTGGTTGTGTATACATTCCCCCCTCCTCTTCAATAGAAATCTATAAGTCACATACTGAAGCAGTTGAGCGTGTTTCCATAAAGGCCGATTCCTTACTTATTTGTGGTGATTATAATCTTCCTAAAATAGTGTGGCTTAATGATAGTCATGGTGTGAAAACTCCTAATAATGTTTCCCTTCATGCTTCCATAATAGTAAATTTCTTTGCCTTCCTGAATATGTACCAATTAAACTCGATCAATAACTGTGGAGGTTACTGTCTTGATCTAATATTTACCAATATGCCTAGCGTTTGTGTATGTGAAGCTACTGACTCAATATTACCAATAGATAAATATCATCCACCACTCGATATTAACTTCACTAATCCTTTCAAAAGTGACACTCTGAAATCAGCAGTTACATTCCACTACAAATTTAACAAAGTTGATTATACTGGCATGAATAGGTACCTTGCCCAATATGACTGGGCAGGTATGTTATCAAACAAAAATATTAACGATGCTGTATTTAAATTCAACGAATGTATAACTCATGCTATAGATTTGTTCGTTCCAAGGGGAACTTTTTCCCAGCCTAAATTTCCTATTTGGTTCAGTATGAAACTAAAGCATTTGATTATGGAAAAAAAGAAAACACACAAGTTATTCAAATTAACGAACAACTTAGCGCTTTATCAAAAATTTTCTCAGTTAAGAGAATTATCCAAAATTGAATCTAACTTGTGTTACAAATCTTATATTGAACTCACTGAGACAAAATTAAATCTTAACCCTAAACAATTTTGGAAATTTATTAAACAAAAACGTATTGATAACGATCTCCCTTCAAGTTTATTTTTTAATGATACTCACGCCACCAACGATTTCGATATTGCCAACCTTTTTGCTGAACATTTCTCCTCTGTCTATACTGATAACATATGCACCATCCCTCCACTTAAATATGCTAATACTATTGACCTTAATAATTGCGAAATCACACTTGTAGATGTTTTCAATTACTTAAAAAATCTTCCCAGCAAAACAAGCACTGGTCCTGATGGTATACCTGAAATATTATTGAAAGAATGTAAATCTGTTGTATCTAAGCCAATTTGTTTATTATATAACTTATCATTATCATCTGCCACTTTTCCGGATTCCTGGAAGGTTTCCTATATACGACCTATTTTTAAATCGGGTAATAGGTCGAACGTAGAAAACTATAGACCTATATCGATGTTATCTCATATTCCTAAAATCTTTGAATCTATAATCACAAAAAAATAACACCTATTTTCAAAAATGTGCTGATTGAGGAACAGCATGGCTTTAGATCTGCTAAATCTACCACTACAAACTTACTCTCCTTCACCAACACCGTAGTCAATGGCCTAGAAGATAAATCACAAGTAGATGTTCTATATACCGACTTTTCTAAAGCTTTTGACAAAGTAAAACACGCTATCCTCATGGCCAAGCTATATGCTATAGGTATACGAAACCCATTGCTATCTTTCTTTAATTCTTATTTAAACAATAGAAAACAAAGAGTTAAAATAAATAACATTGAGTCTATTATTATTGAAGTAACATCCGGCGTACCGCAAGGAGCACATTTAGCCCCGCTTCTCTTCAACTTGTTTATAAATGACATTATTCTTATTTTCTCTCACACACGCTTTTGGCTTTTTGCTGATGACAATAAGATCCTAAAAATAATCAAAAACTACCATGACTGCCTTCTTTTCCAATCAGATATTGACTCTTTCAATGACTGGTGTAAAATTAATTGCTTGGAACTAAATGTCGATAAGTGCAAAATTATGTCCTTCTACAGATCTAAAAATCCGATTGTTTTCGAATACAAATTAAATAATAATTTCCTAACAACTGTTCAATATATTAAAGATCTTGGTGTCTCTCTTGATAGCAAGCTTTCTTTCCGGGAACATATAAATACGATTGTTAATAAATCTCTCAAACTACTTGGTTTTATCACTAGAACCACTTCTGACTTCAAAAACATAAATACCCTAAGAACTCTTTACTGCTCCTTGGTTCGCCCCCATCTTGAATATGCTTGTATTATATGGTCTCCTTTTTATGCTGTCCATATTCGTCATATTGAATCCGTTCAACATCGGTTCCTAAAGGGAATTGCTTGGAGGCTAGGATTAGAGCGAGGCAATTACTCATATGCTGAAATTGAACAAACTCTAAACCTTTCTCCTTTAGAAGACCGTCGGATAAAATCTGATCTCATTTGTTTCTTCAAAATTATTAACTGTTTAATAGACTCGCCTACATTACTACAACTCATCACATTTAATATACCTTCTCGTAGACTCAGAAATAAAGACCTGCTTTTCCTCAATCAGCACTCGACTAACTATGGTTATAACTCACCACTGTCCAGAATGTGTAGACTGGTCAACTCACGTCAAGACCTTGATTTTTTTGGTATTAGCTTAAATGATTTCTGTCGCTCTTTAAACAAATGAAGATATGTAATATTCACCCTAATTTTTGCAAGGTCTTGACGTGACTTGACACTTATTTTTCTTCTATTTTCACTGTTTGTCTTTGCTTTCTTGTACCATCCGAATCCTTACATTGTTCATTTCTATACTTCGTGATACTTTGTTTTAAATTGGACGTAAGTCCGTAAATAAATAAATAAATATTACATTTATGAATAGATTAGTCGCAAAAGTAGAGTTGGTATTTATTTTAAAATACTGGAGAATTAAGGACTATTGGAGATTAGTGGCAAAAGTATAGTTGATATTTATTTTAAAATACTGGAGAATTTATGACTCTTTTGGGCTGGAGAATGTTCATGAAATGACCTTTAGATGACTATAGATATGTAAACACAAGTGACGGTGTGTGGGAATGTTTTTGTTGTTGTGAAAAATGTACCTACTCTTAAATATAATATTAAAGTACCTACGGTCGTGTCGCTGAGAACTAATTTGAAACATGATTTTCTGTAATGTATGATAAATTAAACTGTGTTAAATTGACACAAAAATTGCTTTATTTACAATTTTATTATTGGGTAATTTTTCTGAGCGATGCTTTTGAATGTAAATAGAAGCGCACTTGAAGTGAAATAACACAAATCTGCGCTATATAGATACTATGTTATTATTATTGTTATTGTATTATAGTTATTGGAAATTAATTTATTGGAAAGATTGATAGTTTTGGTATATTAATTCCACACAAATCTACCCCTATAACCTATAACCCTCTGTGTTATTTTCATAATGGATTATCGAAATCACTAATTTCAATCTGCTTAAAACGTTTGTTAGGCAAAGGGATGCCTCACCACAGCCATAATACAACAAACTAATTGCACAAATTCCTAACCATCAAACTACCCGAAAAGGTATTTCATTTAACGCGGTTAAACTAACCCCGTTTTGCAGACAAAACATTATTGGATATTCCAAATAGATACTCAAATACTTCACATCGACGCAAAGATTGGACTTTACGCAATATTGTATGTATTTGTCGGTATTTTGGGAACAGTTCGAATGTGTACATTATAGCCCTTTTTCGTTTATAGGCGTTGGACGAAATTGGTTTGAGGAATTTCATTTTGCGAGTGACACCTGTAACATTTTAGTGAATGAATTATAACCTAATCTCTCGCCTCGTCTTTGAATTGAATAAGCTGAAAAACCATGTTGTGCCAAATAGTATTTATTAAGGCGATCCAATAGTTCAGGAAAAAATCGAAATCGGAATTCACGCCCTTTATGGGAGGAGTTTAAAAATACTTGAGAAAAAGCTTTTGGAAAGGTTGGAAAAGGTATTTAAGAATTTTTTTTACAGGTTAATTTCGTACAGGCCTGTAAAAAATATTAATTCCTTTTTTACGCATTGTTTATTGTAAGAAAACGGAAATTTAAAATTGATTTCACGAAACTAAGCGACGCGTAGTCACACGAATGTCTCCCGCTCCGGTCGGGGCGTGACTGATACGAAATAGGTGTGCCCAGTGTATGGTTCTTGCGCCCATGCCATAAGGGTCACTTCAAGAATCCAAATTCGTAGAGTGCGGGCCGTATTGATTGATGTCAAAAATAACAACGAGAAAATGCATTTTTAATTTTATTTTGTGAAGTTTGGGCGTAAATATCATATTTTTGCGATTATTATAAAATAAACTAAATTTGCCACATTATACAAAAACCAAATCCGAAAAGGGGTTTATAAATAGGAGAGTTTGGACTTGAAAGTGTTTTTTATAGACCTAATACTTTTTTTATAGGCTTATTAAAAGACTTATAAAAAAAATGACCGATGTTTTTAAGGGCCAAGGTGTGTTCTACACGCAGTAGTTAATTGAAGCATCTATAATACTTCTAAGCCATCAAATTTTCAAAACAAAAACATATGATTTTGCATTATTTAGTATGACTACATCTTAAAGAAAAAAATTATTTACTTGTGCTGATAACATATGAGTAGACAGGCAAAGGTATTAGAAAAACCGTATACCCATATACCATCGGCCAATCGATACCGTAGACTCGATAACTTTTCCGAATACAATTTCAAATCAAAGCGATTATTCCTATGTATTCAGTTTGTTTTATTTTGGCAATAATTATTCAAAATATCACGCGCCATTTCAAGATATTAAACCTAAGTATTTGATTGTTTTCTTAAGTTTCGCACATCAACTTAAATCTAAAATAGCTGAAACATAACAAATACTAATGAACACTTAATTATAGTTTTCATTATTCGGTCCAAGAAACATTTTCTTAATCGTTTCATCTTTGCAAGTTCTCAGTCAACATAAACAGCGCCAGATTTTTTAAGATATTAACTTCCTGTACTAAAAACTGTATAAAGCCATGAAAGTAATGTGTTTGATTGATGGAAGGTAAGTAAATATGCAAAATTGTATGTCAAAAAATTAATCTAGTTTCACTGAACTTCAACGGTTGCCAAGAATAATAATAACATGATAAGGAATCTGATAAGAAATCCGAGAGGTGTTGCTAAAACACCGAATAATTTGGACAGAGTTCTTGGTAATATGGGTTAAATAAATTGAATCACACAACGAAACCAAAGAACATGGATTTGGTGATATTTATTGGCGGCGATTAATCTTAATCGTTTTGGTCAAAAATGAATGAATTACTGTTGTTTTTGGAATAACTTAATGAGTAAAACCTCAAATTACAATTCTTCATAATTAAAGACAATATGAGTGACTCTCAGAAAATTTAAAATAGAAAAATAACAAAAAGAATCGGTGGAGTCTAGGAATTGAACGCTATTGGGAATCAAATCCTAGAAACAACCGAACATGATTTTGATAAAATAAATTTATACAGAAATACAGAATTAGTTGGATAACGTTATAGTAAAACATATCAATTTTTAAAACACTTTGCGGAACCAAAATTCAAATACCTAAATATGCTAAAAGTTACGTCTTAATAACTGATATAATAACAGATCACTCTGAATCAGTGATACTGTTAAATGGTTGCAATGTCGAAAAGGTGGAAAGATTTAGATACCTCGGCAGTATTCTCACGGAGACTCTTGACCCAGATGTGGAGGTTAGATGCAGAATTGAAGCAGCAAGAACTGCGTTCATTAAAATGAAATCCCTCTTCTGCAATGACAATATCAGCTTAAAACTAAGGCAGAGAATGCTAAAATGTTATGTGTGGTCGGTCTTGCTCTATGGATGTGAAACATGGACCTTGAAAGTAAATACCATGAACAGGTTAGAGGCTTTTGAAATGTGGCTTCACCGGAGAATGCTCAAGGTCCCATGGACCGACATGATCACCAACACAGAAATTCTCAGGCGGGCTAGAGCAGATAGAGAACTGCTTACATTAATAAAAATCAGGAAAATTTCATATCTGGGTCATATACTTCGAGGGGAGAAGTATCACTTGCTCCATTTGATATTGAAAGGCAAGATAGAGGGTCGCCGAGGGCCTGGTAGGAGACAAATGTCTTGGCTGCGTAACATACGAGAGTGGACCGGCATTAGAAGTGTGGAGGAGCTATTCCGGGCAGCGCAAGACAGAGAGACATTCTCAAGAGTGATCGCCAACGTCGGGGGGACCTGATACGGCACGCAAAGAAGAAGAAGAAGAACTGATATACTTTCTAAGAACTTTTTGAAAAGATTATAGAATATGCTGACTTTGTTTTTCACACTATTCGCTGCGCTTTCGAGACATTCGTTATAAACGATCTAATTCAAATATCTGTTTTTTCTCGCGACTATATTTCATGTAAGATAAGAATATTAAAGTCTCGTAAAATTCTGCGTATGATGTTTCATAAATAGGATTGTGTTTCATAAATCCCTGGCTAGAAACATATTATAATATTCATTGCTTAGGTACCTACTTTAATTGTATTATAAACATTTACCTCCTAAGAAAACCACCACTGTCAACACTGTCAAACAATTTCTATTTCAATTTGGTATGTCAGAATGGTGCGACGACAAGCGGCCGTTTGGACTAATTTCAGAAAGATTTCAGAACACTTGAGTTGTGAAGAATGCAAAAGATGAGGAAACCCACATTTTTAAATGCTCCGACGAACCATGCTTTTGGCAAATATCAGGAAATAATAGGCATAAATACTATGTTTGCATGGATCCATTGATTCTACGTAATATACAACGGGATCTTACAATGAATTGAATCAAAAAACCGTCTGCTAGTTGTTATTCGATTAATTTAGCATTCAAAGTAGTACCTATAATTTCTGTGATATCAGAATGTAAGAAATGTATGATATAATTATTTGAGTTCACCATAGTATTCTCTTATCTTATCTCAGTTGAATGCCGTTACTGATATTTATACAAATAATAATGTGACGGCCGAGAATTTATTTTATATTATTTTTGATGTTGACATTTTTGTCTGACGGTAATATAATAAAACATCCAAAGTTTCACCGAAGATAACGTCTCCCAACCATTTTTTTAACGTGAGTTTGGATTGAATAAATGATTATGCACTGAGTTTTCAATCGTTCTATGCATGCATTGTTCATTCATATTATTTATGATGAAATAGTGTAAGTAATTAGTTTTCGGGATTCAACCGTAAGAAATACGTTCAGAAGTGTTTGGGTTTTCAAAAACTATTATAAAGGTAGTTAATAATATAATATTTTATTGGAATGAAGCCTAACAGCCTATCCTCACCCATCATAATAATAAAGCATTTCATGAAAACAAAATATTTTTTATTTGATCGTTTCCGATCATATACTCGCAATTTGAAATTTTGATACTTTGAAATTGCGTTAACACTTTTTTTTTTTTTTAAGTTTCTTTATTCTTTGAATTGTTCATTACATGAATTGGGGATTTTTCGACCACCATACTAGGCACATTCCTGTATTGTGGTGGTCGATTACACTAATGTAAGGTTTTTGATCAGTGATTACGATTACTTATTGACGCCATTTGATCGGCGATTGGCGTCATTTTCAATTTTTGACATTTGAATGGTGTTAAGCAATAATTATCCACGCTTTCAGCGTTTATTCTAATTTTGATCATAAATCATAACACGATATAACGGTCGAATACAATTGTGCTGATCATAAATGATCAAAAGCTGAAAAGCTATTGCGTTGCAAGATGTTAGAAGTCAACTTGAATACAATTCTCCCGTCTGGAACCCATATTACAATATACATGTACAAGCTGTTGAAAGAATACAAAACAAATTCTTACGTTTTCTTAATTTTAAAATGGGTATTCCAGCAATTATGTTGAACTACAATACTATTTTGAATGATATGAATATGCTCAAATTGTCAGACAGAAGAACTTTCACTGACTTGGTATTTCTTTATAAAATTCTAAATGATTTAGTTGACAGTCCGGTATTGCTCGAATTGATAAGCTTCCGGATTCCACTACGTAATACTAGAAGTCAGGATTTATTTCAGTGCAGTAATTCTGGAACTAACTACCATATGTATTCCTCTTTACCCAGGATACTAATGGAGGGAAACAATTATACCAAGTCAGTGGACATCTTCAATTTATCTTTAAACAAATATAAAATATTGTTACGAAGCCAGTTCAGTTATGTACAATAAATACTCTATATTTCTTACTATTCATATGTAAAAGCCCCGAAAAAGGGCGTTAATAAATAAATAAATAAGTAAATAAATAAATAAAATAAATAAATAAATAAATATCAAAAAAAAAAAGACTTGCCAATTTTTACATGATCCCGCTTTTTTTAATTCAAAAAGCTAAATTCATGATTTTTCAATAGCAAGTAAAATGTTTCACGATGAATGTGTTAAGTGTTCATATGCTATGCAGGTACTTGGTGTTTGGGGGATAGGAAGAGTTTTGTAGTTTACGTTATCATTTTTGTTTATAACGGAAAATATATTTGATAATACTTCATTTTCTGTCTTACTTACTTACAATACATTGACTGCCCAACTAGGAAGAATTTCCCGTTTAAGAACAGCCGCAGGTTTAATATTATCGAAATAAACATGAAAAAATATTGAAATATATTTTTTTTTTCTTTTGCTCCACTTTTTGCTTCCAATTCCCCTTTTTTTATTTCACGTTGTAAAAATCCAGATTATTTGATAAAAATAATCATCTGGCTGATGGGGTCCATTCACCATTCAAAATGGCGTCAATCAAATTTGATTCGGGTTCAAACATCTCAAACTATATAAGTTCTCACGTTCGAAATTTAGTCGTATTCTTTGTTGTAAACTATAGAATCTTGTAAAATAATAATTATGTGATATTATCATAGAATGAGGTTACTAAATCATTGTTTTAAACTGTATCAGAGACTCTCCCAAGAATTGAATGAATTGAATTCACGACCTTAAGGGCCCGCAACCCGGATTTCTACCGATTTATTACATATTTCCCTTCAACACGGTTAGTTTTAAAGCTCTTAAAAAATTATATGTTATTCTTGAATATAATATCTAGACTTTGCCCGCGCCGAAATGCAAATCGAAAGAAAAAAATCGCAAAAAATATGCTCCAAAAATTATTATAAACACGTTTTTTTCAGTTATTTTACAAGTTATATGTATGAAAAAATTCACGGTGTTTCTTTAAATGCTGTTTAAGATAATGCCCGCAAGATTTTTGCTCTATTTTACACGAGTCGTGTTTTATAAAACATTTTCGCAATTTTCGCATCGATTTTGTCGCTGTAAATGTTAGCGCTCTCCTCTAATATTCGTAATTTTGTATCTCTCCATCTTCTTCTTTTCGATCCCGGTTGCAGAGCGTTAACCTTGCCGGGGCGCTGCTCTACCAATGAGCTAATAGACCCTATCCCCTTGGGTCACTAAGCTGTTTCATAAACTATTTAAGCTGTTTCGACTAAGAACTGCCAACATTTTCTTCATTTTCTTAACGCAAATTTTTACTGGCTGCTATCTTGAATATGCGCTAAAGAAATATTTTTTTATAATTAATATGATTAAATTTTACAATTTGAGGTTTTACTCATTAAGTTAAAATAAAAAAATAACATTATTTTGAAGTTTATTGTAAAGTGCACTTGTATTGAAATAACACAAAACTACGCCGTACAAATGGGTCGTTATTTCATTGTCATTATTCATTATTATCACGAACGATATAACGACAGAAAATATCGAATAGCACACATTCCCAGAGCAAATTTTCAATTATTACAACAATGTTTCTTTTTTCTTGTATATTCTATGCAAGAAAAATTCGAGTGCCTAACTTTGGGAGTGGTGAACATGTGTTAAAATGCTTATTGGTGTTCAAAAAACTGGATGCGAAAAAAGAGCACATTATTTATTATCTTTTAACATGTGGTCCTGCTTGACTCAATACGTCGATGGGTGTTTATCGTTATAGCTTTCACTGTTTATCTTATCGACAAATTATATACGGATAGGATTTATTTTAGTAACTTATACAGAGACAGTAATATTTGTATTAATGAAAAATGTTAGAAATGATGCAGGATATCAAGCTTTTTTAAAATTATATAGCATAAAAGATCAGAGCCATTCTAGATAAATAATTTTAAAAAAAAAACGGTTAAAAACATTAAATATTAATTTTTATCGAAATAACTTTTTGATTTAGGGTTCTACCCATGAATGTAATATTAATAATTGAAGTAGAAGATGATATCTAAATGAAAAATGAAACAGAACTAAAAACAGGAAATAAAAAAATGTTTACGGTCGCAACTGGGAATCGAACCTAGGATCACTGTCTTACCTTGTCAGTGGCCGAGTGGATTGAGGCATTGCCCTGAGTTCGATTCCCAGTTGCGACCGTAACCTTTTTTTATTTTCTGTGTCTTAATCTGTGTCATTTTTCGTTTAGATTTATTCGTATAATCATCTCAAATGACTAAAAAATCATATATTTATCGGTCGAGTAGGGAGTCGAGATGTTGGGATTTGTTTAATTATTCTTTTAACATCTTTTATTTCGCCTTATCAGACTTTCCATCTTATAATGTTTTGTGTAACGTAATATGTACCAACAATATTTAGTTAAGAAAAGTTAAAATCTAATCAAATGTATTCCTAGGAGGCCTAATTCTCAAAGGGAACCAATTTATTAACTTCTCAAATCGATAAAAAGTTTCACAATATTCTGTTAACTAGTTATTACATTATTAATATTGCAAGAACATTGTAGAATTTTCTCAATTTTCTGTCGTTAGAAAAATTAAAATAGGACATATTTTTCCAGATAGGTACCCAAAATAATGTACCTACAAATATTAAATTTAACACAATATTAAAGAAATAGTGAGCAATGTGTGATTTGTGTGCAGTAAATGTGTGAATCTTCGTTATTTGTTTTTGGGGTGTTATGCCGTGTTGCGCTTCCTCCTTCTTTAGCCAACGTTTCGGACAGCGTTGCAGCGTTTTACGAAAAAAACATAATGACATGATTTTGCATTACTTAGTAGAAACTGCAACGCTGTCCGAAACGTTGGCTAAAGAAGAAGGTAGCGCAACACGGCATAACACCCCAAAAACAAATAACGAAAATACTTTTGACCGTGAAAATCTTAAAACGTATCAAATGTGTGAATGTTTTGTTAGTGAATGTCGTGTGAGTGTCGTGTTATGTGCGAAGTAAAAGTTTAGTCTAAGTTTACCTTAAATTTAACATAAATTTTAAAGCAACAATATAAATAATATTGTTTTCATTGATATCAATATGTTTCCCGTGAGTTAACCGTTAATATTAATATAAAACCGAAAAAAATTATTTAATTTTGTTTCGTTGGGGTATCTTTTTAATGACTTTTGAAGGTCTTCTTTCTTTGAAGAAGAACTAATAAATCTAAACGAAATATAAAACAGAACAAGATATAGAAAAATAAAAGGAAACGTTCGCAATTGGGAATCGAACCCAGGATCTCTGTCTTATAGCCCATTCACATAGTTCATTTATCTTTCATTTCGTGATTTCACTCCGCCTCTTTCCCTCGAAATGAACCGTGTGAACACGAAAGTGAAGAGAGACAGTGCCGAATGAAGCATTCCAACAATGTTGGAATGCTTCCTTCGGCACTGTGCACTCGCAACCGGAATTTAACATCACGTGACGCGAATGATGTGTGTGAACAGTCTTTCACTCGCGAATTAGTCGGCCGAGAATGTTCTGGCGTGAGGACGAGTAGCCGGAGCGGCTTAAAACGTCAAAATGCTCCGTTTAGTTCGCTTTTCGAAATAACTCCTACACGTCTTATAGAAATCGTTGTTTCTCCCTTACTATCATAGTGAAAAATATGACCTAAACGGTATTGAAAAGAGAAAATAATGCTCTTTATATTCAACATAACAATTAAACACAAAATAATACGAATGTACACTTTTATGGAACCAAAGTTTCTGATCGAATTTGAAAAAAAAATTTATGAAACATTGTGAATTTTTTATGAAATATTTTTATATGAAACGACAAAAAATTGAGGTAACGGAATCGTTTATAATTTATTTTTCTAACAAAATAAGTGTGTGTTTTTATTTTTTTTTGTTGCCAGTAATTTTAGTTAGAATAAAAGCAAGGAGAGCCATTTTTTTAACCTTTGAAAGTTTACATTAAAAATTATTCTATTTAAAAAATTATGTGTTTTTTTTTAATATTAAATTTTCGAAGCATATTTCATCACCTTTCCAAAACAGTTTTTAGTTTTTGGATACGTTAATAAATATTCCATTTATATGGATTTTATTGCATGCCTAGGCCTCGGCTTGGAATAATAAAATTTTCATGGTGCAAAAATACTGGTAGATATCAGTTTTCAGGTTATTATTTAACCATATGTTCATTTCATGGTGCTGAAATTTATTTACTGTTTACAAGAATCGCCAATTTCTCGTAATTTAGTTCGACGTTATCGGAAATGTCAATTGAAATCGTAAATATTCCCGAACTTAGCCGTCAGCGCCGGACGAATTCCAATGCGCGCTGCGACTACGCTCGACGACTTCGTAGCGGGAATGTCGAGTGAACTCTTCCTTCGAAGGAACCGTGTGAACACGCGGTGAAACGAGAATGGAACATTTCATCGAGTAAACCTTCATCCGAGTGAACCATGTGACTTCTGCATTACCGGGTCAACGCCTCAACCAACCCAGTAATTTGTTCGATATCATATAAAAAAAATTTATATTACTACGATATTCACCTAAGATATTTTTTTCTTTCCACGCGATTTCTAAACGACGAGTATAAAAACATTTAAGTAGAATTGAACAAACCATAATTGCATTGATTTCAACGGTACAATACCATTCGTTGTGAGACTAATTTATTCTTAAAAGTAATGGCAGAGTTGGCATCGCGTTTGGGTCCCATCCAGGCGTCCCATTTTTGATTCATCAGCTGGCTCCATGTCTTACTCCAACTCTTACCGTGATAGTAGTAGGAGATTTTAAAATATTGTCGGGTTATTCGTAACCCGGGAATGTTTGTCTTTCTTTAAAAAAAAAATAATAAGTTATATAGCGCCGTTTTGTGAAAGATCACCCAAAGGGCACGTGCAAATAAAGAGAAAACATCCACTTGAAGAATTAATTACACATAAAAATTTGCATCCAGAATTTCTCCCAATTTATCATACTTTCCTTGAACACTTAAAGTTTGTAACCTCTTAAAAAATATTTATAAACTCATTTTATTTTGTTCTTTTACTAGTCATATGTATAAAAAAAATCACAGTGTTTCTTTAAATTCTACTTAAGACATCTCCCACGAGATTTTTGCTCTATTTTAAATTAATTGTGTTTTATTAAGGGCCCGCAACCCGGATTTCTACCGATTTATTACACATTTCCCTGAAACACGGTAAGTTTTAAAGCTCTTAAAAAAATATATGTTATTCTTGAAGATAATATCTAGACTTTGCCCGCGCCGAAACGTAAATTATATAAAATTCCCTCGATAGAAAAAAAACCGCAAAGTATGCTCCAAAAATTATTATTAACACGTTTGTTTCAGTTATTTTACAAGTTATATGTATGAAAAAATTCACAGGGTTTCTTTAAATGCTGTTTGATAATGATATACTCATCACTTCACATTAAAATAATATTATAATCCCTTGCAAATTAAATTTTATTTTAAATAAAATCTAATATATTTAGTATTAATAGCGCCCAGCGGTTAAAACAGAGTTATACAAATTTAGTATGAACTTATTATTATTTTTATCCCCACAGTTTTAAATTCCCTGTGCTTTCTGTGACGACAACGCAACATGGCGACGCACGTTCAATTTCCGAACAGGCCACCATCCGAGCTTTCGGAATATTTCGAATTTCGAATCGTCCGGTTCATTTGAAAATTTAGTTTCGCTTCGAGCGCCGCCCGAAATGGGTGTTTATTGTTTACGCGCGCGCATGTACTCAAATCTATTGTTTTGCTCGCATTATTTAATCATTTTTCGCATAAACATGAACCAATTGCTGCCAAGTTTGCGCATGTCCGCTTTATCTTGAGTTAAATAACAGTTTTGTAATGAAAAACATAAGTTTCAGGCCACGTGTGAGAAGCTTGCTCCTATTTCCGTACTGCCAATATTCTCATCTCATTTCTACGTTTCAAGGACGCTGTGAAAATATTTTGCGACCGCCATTTTTTGCTTCCGCGTTCATTAATTATAAAATTTTTATTATTTAACCTTTTGTTTCAAAAACGAGTAATTTCGTAAAGTTTTACATGCCTTCACATTGTTTCCATTTTGTATTATTGTAATAAACATATTTTTTTACTGCAATGCAAAAATACCACGTGTTCGTCAAAAAATCCCAGAAATTTTAACGGTCTTTTCAGAACCAAAAGTTAGCTTTTTCAAAGTTCTTTGTAATTATTTCACCACGGCTTTGGTGTATTTTAGTTTCATTTTGATTTACTTCTTTAATAAGAGCACAGAGTTCTCAAATTCTCTGTATTTTTGTCAAGATTAGGCGGGCTTAGCGGCAAACGACGAGTACCTACCTACCTACGTACATAATAAAAATGTTGTGTTTCATGATGATTTATATGGCAAAGGTCAAATTAATAAACGGCGTTCATCTGTTCGTAGATAAACTTGCATGGAGATATTTAATTCTGTCTCTGTCAATCTATTTAAGTGCTTTATAAAATAATTTGTTCGAGATATGAAAGAAATTGGCCCTCGAGGCCGAACCACAGCAGTGGACACGACATGAACCGTCAAGATGTGAGTACAAACTATTATATTTAACCTAATATATATATATATTATTTTTATCGCATGTTTGACGGCTTCCGTGGTCGAGGGGTAAGGTTCTCGACCGTCAATAAATTTAAATAGTATATACCTAGTATAGGTACTTGCGGCACGTTCCAGAGTGGAAAAAACTCGCAGTATCGCCCTGGTGTCACACCACTGGAAAGGAAAAAGGCATGAGGGGTGGATAACTTCCCTAACTTCTTCTTCCCCATCTCCTCCCTCTCCCCGCTACCTTCAGCCTCACAACATACCCCAACTGGGGACGCCGCCATAGCCTTACTGGTCCCAGGCGGGAGCAGTTCCGACTCTTGTGCGGTATTCATATAAAAAAAATAATTTTTATAATGTTAAAAATTCTTACGACAGGTTGCTTCACAGAATTTAAACAATTCATTAAATTTCAAAGTTAGTAAGAAAGTTCTGTGAAAGTCTTGTTCAAGTTCTGTTATTATTCAAATATACTAGCCCCAGAAAGAGGTCGTACGTGACGTCATCGTTATAGTATATTCTATCTTTTTCTTTTCATACAAGACGTGCGAGAAGTAAGAAGACGTGCGTAGAAACTAGGTAGGTACCTACCTAATTCTGGGACCGATATGATTTTAGATTTTCACGGCCAAAAGTATTTTTTTTTATTTCATCTACACACCTACATCTACACATCTGCCCTGATGATGGACACTGTAACGCTGTCTGAAACGTTGGCTAAAGGAGGAGGTAGCGCAACACGGCATAACACCCCGAAAATAAATAACTCTGGGACTAGGTATTGTACTGTCAAACATCCCGACCTTACTAGGTAGGTACTGATTCAATTGAATAATTGCAAGAATGGTACCTACCCAGGCACTTATCGGGTTCGTTTCTACCAAACCCTGAACACGTGTTAAAATGCAGCGCTGCTGGTTGGAATATCATATTGATGTGTTATACTCAAATCTACCAGAATTGTTCCTACATACTTTCAGCATAGCCCTGGTAAATGATCGGTTTACAAAATAAAAACGTTGCTTGAAATGGCTCCTTATCTGTGTTTGATGACCAGACTGAATAGCCAGGAATCTCCCATCCTTCTTCTAGGTACCTACATCCTATCCGTGCAACAGTTCCAAAGTTCCAATTTTTCACACGATCATACATGGTTTTACCACACATACGCCGCGGGGATCTCATTACAACAGCATTCAGTCTATTTTCATCCTTCCTCTGCCAGTTCCATGCCTCACTGCCATACATCAGGGTAGGTACCAGGACTCCATTGTGGGACTGCTAGCTTCGCTTCTTTTGACAGTTTTTTGTTAGCGCGAACGGCTTTCAGTCTTCCATTAATGGAGTTACCTGCATTTACACCTCTTTCAATATCTCTGCCTTCCCATCTCTCATAAACATACTTTCTAGATACACAAACTCATCCACCTGCTCAAAGTATTCATCATTCACAACTGGACACTGTTTTCGCACTCTCTCTTTCAAACACCATGACTTAAGACCTGAAAATATTTGAATTCCTCCTATTTCCATCATTCAATGTTGTTTGTGCAATTATGAAGGACTTAGATAGCAGAGGATTGAACCCGCGACGCCTGGGTAGTAACCCGATGCGTTCGTCAACGCGGCTACTTCATACCGGAAGCTGTACATTTGTTGGTCCCCGCCTATCCGTTAAGTAGGAAGTGGGTCACTCTGCGTTTACAACCAATTTAAACCATATCAAATATTACAAAGTCCCGAGACAAGACTTAATAAATTATTACTAAATATATTCCATATCCATAAAATAAGTTTTTTAAATTTAAGTCCACACAGGAGACAAACTAAACATCATGCCCTTTCCCCGCAGGGGTAGGCAGAGAGGACCGCCAAACAACTCGGTCTTGGCGCACACTCCTTGCCTCGTTCACATTCATACATCGCATCTTATGGGCATATTATACGGTTCAATTCTGCCTCGCAATTTGGTTGAAGCTACCAAATTGCACCGTGTAAACAAGACATTGAATGCTTCAATGTCATTGCGCGTCATCTTTCAACTGTATTGAAAATATTCAACTTGTTTAATATTTTCAATGCGATTGGTTCTGTTGTCCATTCGTGTGCATGCGCGAATGCGGCGTTGCATGCGCGCGCAGCACTGTGCGCGCAGCACTGTGCGCGCGTATTGAAGTGTCAAACTGTGACTGTAGTGAGTTGTCAACATAGAAACTGGTTTTTAAATGGAGGGAAGAGCATACGCCTCTGTTCTTAGAGCACTTTAGGAACTATCCAAGCCTGTGGAACATTAAATCAGAGGGATATAATTCCCGCGCGCACGACCTGTTTCGAAGACATTCTAAACTCTATTACAGCAATGTGATTGAATGGTCCACTTCTGTCAAGTACGTGTAAACAGCACACCCTTTCAATTATACGCCGTTCAACCAAATCGCATCAATGTGGTTGAAGTGTGTAATATCGCCATTAGGTATATGCTCTTCTATTATTCTGTCTATTGACATGGCTCGACTCAAATATCTGATTAATTTGGTCGTGCCATGTCTTCCTCGGGCGTCCCCTTATTTTGCCATTCACATGTGCGTCATATATTCTCCTTACACTCCTCTCCTCTTTCATTCGCTCTGCATGCCCAAACCATCTGAGCGTCCCTTTCTTAGTCTCACTTATTACGGGAGGCGTCTACTAATATCTACAGGAATTCCAAAAACTGAACAAATCGGACTAATATCTATGAGAACCAAAGTGAGGACGAATATCTACAACACTGGCAGAGGTTGGATTTGCAATTATGTAGGTATAGCATGTTGGAATAACGTAATATTGCGTAGGTTGGGGAACGTATTAGTCACCACTGGGACCGTCATAGATATTCGTCCGACCTAAGCTCTGTAGATATTAGTCCTCACTCTGAAGTTCACAGATATTTGTCCAACATATGAGCTGTAGATATTCGTCCGACATACAGGCTGTAGATATTAGTATCTGGAGTCCTCATTACGCACTAAAGCACTAAGCCTTGCATTCTTTGCGGATCTCCACGTTTTTCACATGATCATACATGGTTTTACGACATATCCGCCTCAGGGATCTCATTTCTACTGCATTCAGTCTACTTCCATCCTACCTCTGCCAGTTTCACCCCTCACTGCCATACACCAGGGTAGGTACCAGCACTCCACAATGTACGGCTAGCTTCGCTTTTGACAGTTTTTGGACAGACAGGAGACAGATTTTCCTTAGGGCCTATATGATCTTTAGGGATGCTGTGCAGGGGATCTTTTTGAGGATAGGAAACAGTGAACATGGCTCTAGAAGTGACCCTTGTTGTTGGAGAGGTAGAAATTGTCCATTCCAAACACTATTTCTAAGACACTGTTTCAACGATTAGAGTTTACAACGGAGCTTTCTGTGGTAAGCACAAATGTTAAATATTTACCCATTGAGCAAAATAGCTGATAATGGTGAGCTCTCTGGCGTAATGTAATTTGCACAACTTATGATTAAGAATGTCAATGATGATAAAATTCCCCTTAAGTCACGGGGCAGCTGGTGATTATATCATCTCTGCTCTCGTTATGGTTCAAGTGTTATATCTGAGACATTTCTAACTAGTGTGCGAAACGGTTAGCAAAATACGTCATTGAGACATGCGGTGCAACTTTACATACATGGAATGAGCTGTAGTTTCCTTACATATCTGTATTACTATGATCACCATCCAGAATTGAAACATTGCTTTAAATTGCTTTAGCCGAGTTTAGTGACCGGACTTGCATAGCCAGTTATTTCCCCTCTCACCTCAGCCTCAACTTACCCCAAACGTTTATTAATGCCTCTCTCGCTCTGAACAGTTTAGATCAAAAATGTGGGCAAAGATGTAAAAGTTATTGCGAACAGAATGTTACCCCTTTTTGATGTCCCCTTTTTAAAAATCTTCATTTATATTGATTGCGTTTGCGTAGCTTCAACAAGAAACATCTTTTATATGGTAAGCTGCCTTCAAATTTGCATTGAAAAAATGACATGGCGAAATTCGAAAAGCAGTAAAAAGATTTTGCTTTGAACGATTTAGGGTCGTTGACCGTCGACCACCTTTTACCGTTTTGCTCTATTCAGGTATGACTATTTTCAATGGACTACAGTGGCATGCCTCGTGGCGTTTACCGACAGACTTAATGCGAATCATTTTTCAACCCTCTAAAAAAAGGTACCCAAATCTGTGAACATCCCTTGTTGTCTATTGTGTTTTTGTACACAA
This sequence comes from Limnephilus rhombicus, assembly GCA_929108145.2. Classification (NCBI taxonomy): domain Eukaryota; kingdom Metazoa; phylum Arthropoda; class Insecta; order Trichoptera; family Limnephilidae; genus Limnephilus; species Limnephilus rhombicus. The sequence continues at coordinate 4,993,202 of OV815296.1, forward strand.
AAAATCACTTTCTACAAGATGCGTAGCGGTTTCGCGCCCTTCGTTCTCAGAACGCTTTAGAATCGATTTTAAAATGCGTACCTAGATTTCTTGTCCCGTTTGGGTAGGCAGAATGTCAGTGTGGTTTCAGAGCAGATATTGCAAATTGCAAGAATGTTTGTTCTCCTGTCTATAATAATGATTTATTGCATTTTTCAAACACTCGAAAAATTATCAAACATTAACTTAAAATTCCTGTAATCGTACTACTTTTGATCAACGTTTCTTCTGCGCCATTCAAAATCCTTCCAGATATTTGGATCATAATTGGATCAAAGCACTCACCCAAATTCGAAGTTATTAATTTAAAAAAAAAAACTGAACCTATTTTATTTGGTTCCATGCCGACTCAGAATCAAGTCAACTCAACAACACTTTGAAAAGTAATTTTTTAATTTATTCCTTTATTCATAAACATATATTTTTTCAGGTATACAGTTTTTCAAGTTTTTCGACTGGCCACACTAGGCACTAGTACTGTATTAAAATATAACTAGCCGTTGGAAACAATAGTTATATTATTTCAACGTTCAACGCTGTTGAAAATAATTAGCGCCAACAGTTGAAATATAATACCTACATGCGAATATTATTCAACGCAGTCAACGATTCAACTGCCTAATAAATAAAAAGGGTTAAGAGTTTGTACTTCGTGAACAACATTACTCGATATTTTAAATGGTCTTTTGGTTATGTACGTACCTACTGCACGTTTTTTTTTATTTTCCCATCCAATACGGCCGATACTCAGCGCCATGCAAACAAAAAAATTTATCAACGACAAGCAAAAAAATAACCTATTGATAATTTTCAATGTTTTGTACCTATTGTTTTCAACGGTGTTGGAATGATTAAGGTCAAAAGGGTAAAGAGATCACACTTCGTGAACAATATTATACCCAATTACACAAGGTCTTTTGGTAATGTACATACCTATTGCACGTTTTATTTTATTTTCCCATCCAATACGGCCGATACGTAGCGCCATGGAACGATCAAATTTATCAACGACAAGCAAAAAAATAACCTATTGATAAATGTCAATGTTTTGTACCTATTGTTTTCAACGGTGTTGGAATGATTAAGATCAAAAGGGTCAAGAGATCACACTTCGTGAACGATATTATACCCAATTACACAAGGTCTTTTGGTAATGTACATACCTACTGCACGTTTTTTTTATTTTCCCGTCCAATACGGCCGATACGTAGCGCCAAGCAACAAGCGAATTTATCAGTGACAAGCAAAATATATCTTCAACAGGATAATATTTTCAACGCCGAAACCAACGTCTTCCAACAGTTTAAACTCTCAACGTTATTATAGGATTATTATTACGTGTGTGTCGCGTGGGGCATAGAGATAATAATAATTAATAATACATCAATGATTCGGGGAACCACCCGTTAAAAGGGATTCCTTAATACGATTTTTATATATTTTTTGTTAGTATCGTGCCGATCTCCTATTATAGTTGCGTCAACGTCGACGTTATTTTCAACAGCTATTTTCAACAGTTGAAAATTGCCAACGATAACGACGTTGGCGTTGGATAGAATTATCGTCAACGCCCAGTACTACTAGGCACATGGCCGTATTATGGCTATTAAAAGCTTCTTGTCAGATTTGTGTGATTTTTCTATCGCTGTTAAATGAATAAATAATCATGCATGCTTGCAAGAATTCGTGTTTAAAACGACCTAAACTAAAATACGTGACAGCTCACAGCTGAAATTCTGACATCGCCCCGTAGAAAAAGCGAATAACAGCCTTTGAAAATCACACAAATCTGATAGGAGATCTTCCCGATATTAATCTCGTTCCCACAAAAGATAGAGAATCGCTCGGCTGATAGGGCACACGAAGAAGAAGAAGATAGCATATATTATATCACTACTAGAAAAACCCACATAAAGCAACTTCTCACTAACAAATTGATACAGGAAATAGATTTTAGCCTTAGGTGTGTTTCCGGACGCGGCCGGTTTTTTTCCTTGTCCGCTCGCACCCTTGTTTATCGACCAATTAGCAACCGGCATTCGCCCACTCCCGACCGGCCGTGTCCGGTACTGTCGGACTGTCCGTGTCTATCACACGTCGAATTTATCCGCGGACGTATCTCCTCCCTCCAAGGGGCCTCTTCCTTCAGGAAGAAGAGGGCTTTCTCCCATGATAACTTGAGGAAACTGGGATTCTTAATTATTAAGTAGTGCAGGAATCCAGAGTAATAGATTGGAAGTATATGTGTTATAAGTGTCGCCTTGGTGAAAGGCCACCATTAGGAATCGAAACCTTTCTTTAAATGGCAATGACCGTGTTGTATTTTTCACCTACTTGCAACGTCATTTCCATCTTTAATATCCTTTTAATTGTCATACCAAAAAAAAACAAAAGGCATCATATTCCTTGTTTTAAGGTTTCAATAATATATCGGTCAATGAGATAAAAAAATGGCTTGCATCTCGGTAGAAGACGAGTAGTAAACTATTAGTTCACCAGTAGGTAGATTGCGTCCGAAATCGATTGCTTTAAACCTAAAATAAATTAGTAGGTACGTACCGTCGTCGTATGGTTTTAATGTGTGTGGGTACCTTCATTGTGTAAATAAAAAATTAGATAGAGCCTAAGATTAATGATAAATTCTAAAGCGCCATTGAGGAGATTTTTCACAAAAACGGCGCTCTATAAATTGTCCAATTATTATTATTATTACCTAAACCTAAACCTAATAAAAACGATTAAAACCGTAAGAGACTTAAACGATCTGTGATTGGTCGGCGAGTTCAGACAGAAATTCACCGCTACCTCACAGTTCGATCGGCTGCGTGTATTAGAATTAGAGATAGGTGAGTTCAGCATTTTGCCGGAGTCCTCCGAGGCGTGCTTCCTTTTAAAAGTACTCGAGTTCTAGGAGCAGGTCCCGTGTCCGGTTCTTGGGTGCGGACTAGGTACCTACTGCTGCGGCTACCGGGAAGCAATTTAGGTTCGCCCAAGGACTCGGAGCCGGGCCCGGATAGTACCCGAACAAGAACACGAACCCTGACTAGGACCCGCACAAGAACTCGGACCCGATTCTTCTTCAATGGTATATTAAATAAACAACATTCACTCACCGTAAATTTCGTAAACACAATCGACTGTTAGGTTAACAAAGTCTGTGAAATGGACATTTTACAAACAAATACTGAAATTCCTTGGTCTCTTAGCGTGGGAATTCTAATAATTATAACATATAATATATTCGTAACTGTGACTCGAATGCTAACAAATAACCTTACAAATGAACCCAAATAACACTTCAGAGCCGTATTTTCGATCATTATTATTAGTAGGTATGCAATGCGCTGAGTATGCATTATGAGCCTCGTTAGCGTTCGTACTGTAGAATTGTAGACCCCCATCCATCCTGTGCCCAACTCATAGACACTCCAGACAGTCGAAATACGAAATAATGCTGCTACTCTATTATAATGCTCTTTGCTCCGACGATAAAAATTCTTTTCAAATACGTACAACACAGCAATATGGAGTGGCCACTCGTGTCCGAGGTAAATAATATTACGGATTTACTACTGCACAACTGTTTCAATTGCCACAACTCGATTCTTTGCTGTGCTGTGCTATGATAGACATTCTTTTCCGGTAAGTACATATTTCACTATTTGCACTATGTTGGGTATTGTTTTTTGTTCCGAATAATTTATTGTTATTGTCACAGTTGTAGCATTTGACACTATCTTTACTTTTTTCGCATTCGCTAAATTTGTGAATTTTTGAGCAATGTATGCATCTGGGCTTATTCATTTTATTTAGGCATTTAATGGATGTGTGTCCGAATCCAACGCAATGATAGCACTGCATCAAAGGGTCGCAATCCTCTATGTGCGCCCGGACAAAGCCTATATTGATTCTTTGTTTATGTAGTAGCATTTTCCGAATAGGGCCTGTTGTTTCAATTATTATATTACGGAGTTGATCACTTTTTCTATTTTTCAATATTTTCGTTACTTTAATGGATTCATTGGTAATATCACTAAGTTCACTGTTTTGTAGAATAAGATCGTTTAGGAAATTATTTTCGTTATACTCCCCACCGACACCTTTAATGATCATGCACGGTCTCTTCTTTTTTAATTCCGTTGCTGATATTCCATTTTTATTTATTTCTGCCTTCAGTTTTTCAGCATCTTCTTTATTTGAGCAGGTCATAATTATTTTATTATTTGTTGCTTTTTTTATTCCACTTATTCCAATTCCTAGGTTAGGCGCTTTTATTGTTTTTGTGATAATACTCTTTATGTCTTCAGATGTTTCTTTGCCTTCAGCGGTGATTAAGACAGCAAATTTGGGTTCTTCGATTGGAATCATCCTTTCTTTTAGAACCATTGCATAGGATTTTTGTTCATTATTTTTTTCGAGCTTGATGATTACTTTTTTTTTAAGTTCAATAATTTGTTCTTGGAAATGTTTTTTTTCCGTTTCCATGCTTCTTCTAGTAGTTGAATCGTTTGTTCCAGGTTATTTCTAATTTTTGTGTCCTTTACGGTCGATATGTTTTTTAGTTCACTTTTAATTTTTCTATTAATGTTAGTACATCCATTTTTTATTAAACTTGAGTTGCCGTGCGGACGCACGTCACTCCAGGTCGAACTACAATCGAGTACTGCGAAACTATGCATATTGTCATTAAGTCATTATTTGTAGTATGGCTACTGGCTACTAGATGCCCGTGGCTCTACCCTACCGACTTCCTCTTGGAAGTGCTCGATATGATCCATCTACGTGTCAGAAGGGATGTGCTCATTGTAACACATTTCTTCAGACTGCTGACTGATTCGTGGATGGTTCAAAAACTCGACAATCGTGCAGAGCATTAGTTTCTATGTTCCCGATGGTTATCTCCGTCACCGACAGTATAGACTGTTTTATCTCCCGGCTTGCAAAACTAACTTTCCAATGGTCATGCCAGTTGGGAGAGCTATCTTGTTGTTAAATAGAATCGCTTCGAATGTTTAACATCAATGAAGCACTCTCATCTAAAATATTTTCCATTTTAAAAACGCTTTGAAATTGTAAGTTGGGAATCTTTTCAAAATGAATAAATTCAATTGAATTAAATTAGTATTTTTATAGAGGATCCGATATACTGCAAAAAAAAAACTGATTCATCCCCATTTCTGACATAAGGGGCATTTATTAATTACGTGAGCTCTAAGGGGGGGGGGGGGGCAGCAAAATCTCACGTTACTTAAAAATAATATACGAAGTGGCCCAAATTTATCTCACCAAGTGGGTGTAGATTGGAAAAAAACTGCTCACGTAATTAATGTATGCCCCCTAAGGCAGGGGTGCTCAAACGGTCGATCGCGAGTGCTTTTTGAGTCGATCTCGAGAAAAAATTGCCGATGTAAATTAGATCTATTCACACTTAATGTTTTAGTTGATCCTCAATTAGTCCTAAATAAGACCACCCATTTTTCATGCCTATTTGTTTATTATTTATTTATAGCTTATATTGTCAATGGTGCGCTGTAATTAACTCTAGTCTCATCTATGGTATGTGACGTCACATGTCCCCATAGAAAAAAAATTATTGCATATTCATGGTGAAAGTCGCTCATTATTTGCGGACAGACCTTGAGGAGTTGAGTAGAGTTCAATCCTCAGTTTCACCTCTTCCTCACACTCGATAAATGCTGGCGTCCCACAGGGATCGGTTCTGTCTCCGACTTTGTTTTTGTTGCACATCTACAACCTTTTGACCAATTCATTGTTACGCGGATGACAGCACAGTCCACGATAGCTTTTTGTTTGATAAGCCCCCAAAAGGCAAACAAACTCCAACGGCTCGGAGGACTTTGAAGCAAAGAATGGACGGTTACCTCGAAAGTGTTTTCTCTTGGGGTAAAAATAATCTTGTTGAATTTGATGTTTCAAAGACCCAATCTTGTCTGATTACGTCTAAAAGGGATCGAAATGAAAATCTAGTCTCCTTCAACGGAAGCAATCTTCAGAAGCATCTTCAAGCATCTTCCGAACAGGCCCCCATTGATATGCTTGGTGTAACCCTAATTGACCAGCTCAGATATGGGGGCTCCATCGAAGCCAGAGTAAAGTTAGCCTCTCTAAAACTGGGCGTACTGTACAGAGCCCGCAGATACTTTAATAGTACACAACTGCTAACCCTGTACAAATCACAAGTGCGCCCCACGGTTCAATTTGGCAGCTACCTCTGGTCTGGAGCTTCAAAATACCTGAAAAATACCCTTGACTCTCTGCAGAAACGGGCGGTCCGTTTAATAGATACTCCCATCTTAACAGACGGATTGCAATCCTTAGAGCATAGGCGTCGGGTGGGAATGATATAATTGTTCTACCGGTATTACAATGGAAGATGCTCCGAGGAATTAGCGTCATTGATTCCTTCGGCACCGGTGCGTAGTCGGGAAACACGCCAAATGCGTACCCAACATTTGTACACGGTTGACATTTATCACATGAGAACAGGTCGAATTAAGAAAACTAAAAGCACATGATTTGGTAACTTGTTTAAAAAAAGAACAAACGGATATGATTTTAGATTTTCACGTATAAAAGAGTTTTCGTTAGTTGTTTTTCGGGTGTTATGCCGTGTTGCGCTACCTCCTTTAGCCAACGTTTTGGACAGCTTTACAGTGTCCATCATCAGGGAAGATGACACACCCACGCGGGCGGAAAATTTCACAATAATGGATTGCTTATGACAAATTTTCAGTGAGAAAATGGGGAGGGAGGGAGGTCCTTTGGCGATTTTTTTGACAATTCTAAGAAAGTTTCATGGATCATCATGGTGTGCTCCGATGGATCATCAAACCGTCCATGTGTTCCAAGTAGGTACAAAAATAGCAGAAAAACCATTTTCGTTTTCTAAATGAAGTATCAATTAAATTTCAAATAAATTAGGTGTAGTAAAAATTAAATCTGAGGACTCTTGTGTATACTAAGTCTTACGTAAAAACCATTTTCATGATCCGAATGATCTGTCAAAATTCCAGTAACGGATTAATCCGCTGACGCATTCGAAGAAAAACGTTATTATATTTCGAGTGGAGTTAAATTTTATCAATAAATTCAAACCGTTCTTCAAAATTCGTGCGTCGTAGGAAAACCATACGCATATTGTGAGAGTAATACTAATTAAAGCTGGAGAGTCGCAAGAAGATTCACTCTTAATTTAAAACCAGTTTTGTGATCACAATGTAAAATTCCAGTTGCTGATTAATTTGCTGACACATTAAAAAAACATTCTCTTATTCGACGTGCAGTTATAAAATTCAAGTTGCAGACCATGCATATGCTGCCAGAATCAAGGAGAAACCATTTTCACGTTGTAAGTGTAGTTTAAATTCGCCTCACACAGATTTAATTTAAACCAGTTTTGTGTTCAGAATGTAAAATTTCAGTTGTGGATTCATCTCCTCACACATTTCGAAGGAAAACATTCTCTTATTCGAAGTGCAGTTATAAAATTCTAGTTGCAGAATATGCATGTTCTGCCAGATTAAAAAAAACATTTTCTTGTTCTCAGTGTAGTTTTAATTCAACGCATACAGATTTATTTTAAACCAATTTTGTATTCATAATGTAAAATTCGAGTTGTGGATTCATCTGCTGACACATCTCGAAGGAAAGCGTTCCTATATTCGAAGTACAGTTATAAAATTCTGGTTTCAGACTGTGTATGTGCAGCCAGTATAAAAGAAAAACCATTTTCATGTTCTGAGCGTTGTTTTAATTCACCGCACACTTAAACCAGTTTTGTGTTCAGAATGTAAAATTCCAGTTGTGGATTCATCTGCTGACACATTTAGAAGGAAAATATTGTCGTATTCGAAGTGCAGTTATTAGTTAATAGTTACAGACTATTTATGTATTGCCAGAAACAAATAAAAACATAAACCAGTTTTGTGTTAACGATAAATTAAATAAAAGTTGCCGATTTCTCGTGTACCGAGTGAAGCGTTGCATTTGAGTTGCATGCCATATGCTGCAAAATTCTGAGAAATTGACTGTTCCGTGTGTAACTATTATTTCGGAACTCTTACGCAGAACCAATCTTAAGCTAAAACCTGCCTTGTGTGATGAAGATGCGAAATGCTATTACATGGATACCATTCTAGATTTCCGAGAGCAGTTATAAATTTGTAGTAGAATTTAAAACATTTATTATTTGTTTGGAAGAATACATGTCACATGTTATGATATAAAAATCGGCATAAAATGAGGTCGCAATAAAAAAAAAGGATTTCTATGCACCCCCCCCCCCCCTCCACCAGCGCTTGAAAATCTGCGGTCGAGTCGATCGATCGGAGTCTAATAATATTTAGGTAGATCGCCAGCAGTTCAAGTTTGAGCACCCCTGCCCTAAGGTATAGATTTGAAAAGGTCGATTGTTTCGACAATAATATGTCCCTAACTTTCTCTCTTCCGGGAGTCTGTTCATTGTTGGAGTACAATTCAGTATAGTTCTTGAAATCACTCTAGCCTTATTTTGTGACTAGGTACCTAATTTTTAACAGGCCCTAAGCAGGTTTGTTAAAAATCATGTTTTTTATCGAATTTATTTGATTTAAATCGGATTTATTTGATTTAAATATATTTTAACTCGGAAGTCGGTCTATGTAAAAAAACCAATGGTGTTGTTCAGTTTAATTACTAATTTATAAATTTCAAAATCAATACTTATCAATCTTTCCAAAATGTCATTATTTTTATTAATTTATTTAACATTTTATTGTACACAAACATTATAATATTAAAAATTAACACTACATAACACTAGCACAAAAGGTAAGGATTTGTCTTTTAAATAAATTTCTTCCAACCCACCTTCAATAGGAAATGTGCTTGGAGAGGTTGTTTTTTTTAACATAATTTTTTATTTTATTTATTTTTTTATTTTTTATAGTGAATAACCGCACAAGAATCTCAACTGCTCCCGTCTGGAGCCAGTGAGACTATGGCATACCCAATTGGGGTATGTTGTGAGGCTGAAGGTAGTGGGGAGGGAAAGGAGGTGGGGAAGAGGAAGGTTGGGAAGTACCTGGCTATTCAGATCTGGTCACCTAACACGGCTAAAGCTATTTTCAAGCAACGTTTCAATTCTGAATGGTGGTCTTACACCAGGGCGATACTGATAGTATCTTCCACTGTGGAACATGCCGCAAATATACTATATATTATTTTAAATGAATTAATTGTGAAATAACACAAATTCATCAAATAAAATTTATTTGCGCATGCCGGGTTCGAACCCGCGACCTCCGGATTGTGAGTCAAGAGTTTTACCCACTGGACTACGGAGGTCGTCAAAGCATAAGTATTTGATTATTCGATGAAAATCAACAATAAAGAAATTAAAAAGACTTTTCAGTAAGAATATTAACAATGAAATTAAATCATTTGGGTATCCTGTTTATACATATTGGTTTTGTGATTTTTCCAAATTTAGTCTTTTGAAAAGGAAGACTAATTTTCCCGCCTTCTCATTGCCTAATCTATTTCTTACTTTACTTTGCATCAAATTGAATGCCAAAAATATTCTTTCGATCCCGGCAGAAGAAGCAACCGCACTTAACAGTTTCTTTATTATTTCCAATTCTTCTTCAATTATACTTTTTTTTTATATTATGTATTGCTAACCACTAATCAGTAGGAGCACTTTTCAGTATGACTTGTTTTATAGACCAATACTCCAGTGAAAGGCTCAACTTTGGCTTACAAACGAGTAATATTATTCATCAAACACACATGTGCAATGCTGTAAATGGGTAAACAGTTTTAGCATTGCATGTGTGTGCTTGCCATAGTTTATCCCCGGGGAAGTCTCTTGGCACTTTAGGCGGATGATTTGGTTGCAGTTTAAAGAAACACTGGATTTTTTCATACATATAACTTGTAAAATAACTGAAACAAACGTGTTAATAATAATTTTTGGAGCATAGTTTGCGATTTTTTTCTATCGAGGGAATTTTATATAATTTGCGTTTCGGCGCGGGCAAAGTCTAGATATTATCTTCAAGAATAACATATATATTTTTTAAGAGCTTTAAATTTTACCGTGTTTAAGGTAAATATGTAATAAATCGGTAAAAATCCGGGTTGCGGGCCCTTAAATCACTGACTTAAATCAAGTGATTTAAATCATCTCAACCCCTGGCCCTAAGGGATTTTTTTCGGGGCCTGCTGCAGATACACAAGCAAATGCTTCTAATTGAACAGTAGTAAATAATCTAAGATGTTAAATTATCATCATGTATTATGTAAAACATATTGTTAAAAAAAAAAACTAAAGCAAAAAAAAATATTCTTAGCAAATATTTATTTTCTCTGTATTGAAAGACAACCCCGTGCCATTCGTCATTCAACTTTTCATTTCATCTCCCGGTAGATACAAACCCTTGACTTCATTCTTTTCCAGGTCATATTGTATTTTAAAGTGACCTCGCTCTTCGTCACTTCACGTGATGCACCTTTCTTTTCTTTACTTTCTCCATTAAAATCTTCTTCTTGGCTTTACGATACAATATAATATTTATCTTGCCACCGTGAAAGTAAAAACCTGTGGATATCAAACTAACACTAGTGGAATACTAGAATACGGATACCAGGCTATTGTTTGTAAGTGTATCGGCCCGCATTGTGTATTGTGTAGGTAGAGGAATATCAGGGTGCGCCTCCGGTCATCGATCCAGTGCTACATACCCCCCACCGAGGGGTGTGGTAAGACTGGTAGGGGTCTGTGCCCAACCACGAGGCCGCCAGGTACTTACTTATTAAAGCGTGGATTATGATTCAGGAAACTTTTTGAAGTGAAAACTTCTTTAGTACCGTTTGTTATGTTAGCACAAAGATTGCAAACAAAACGTATGGAGCTATACAGTTAATAAATAAATAAGTCGCGCATGCGCAGACAGAGCTGCAACAAAGCGGGAATAGGTATAAAAACAACAGCGCGGGAGCACCCAGCCCTCTTGGTTTCCCCTCGTCCGGCAGTTGAGTCCCACACCTAGTCACGCACGGCTGTCATTCACGAGACGCCGTAGCTCATAACTTCGCGACGCGTGCCGCAAACAAAATGGCTAAGTTCCGCTACAGAAGTTGATATTGTGTAACGATCTATAACTATTGTCGTGAGTAGCCTCCCGCCGTGAATATCGCAAGATATCCAGATGAAACGTGTTATGGCGCATTAAATAGCACCCACGCCGCCGCTAAGCTCCGTCGTGATAATTCATATACCCGACCCGAGTGAAGATAGGCCTTCGGAAGAAGCGTAGCTGTGAGCACGGACCCCCCGGTCGAGCCAGCCTGCCTTGTTAGGCCTCCGCTGCCTCCTGACCCTCCTGAAGAGCACGGACCCCCCGGTCGAGCCAGCCTGCCTTGTTAGGCCTCCGCTGCCTCCTGATCCCGCCCGCCCTACGATACAGGTTTACTTATTCTTTCTCCCTGAGCCATTCGAGTCAAGCTTCAAGATCCGGTTCCTTAAGCCGATCCTTAGGTCTTAAACCGTATTCCTTGTTGTGTATTAACCCCATAAGAAATGTACAATAAACACTTGTTATCTATTCCCCGAGTTTCATTGTATGTCGCAACCTGTTTACCCGAGAAAAGAGAATAGCAATGGCTATATAGCACTGGCGCAAAACACTCGGTTAAACAATTGTGATACGCAATGAAATTATTAATAAAAATGTCTTATGTTATACAGTGAACAGCTTGTGTTTTATAGAAAGATTTTAAATCGTAGAAGTTAGAATCACTTCTTGTCGTATTATAAAATTGTTTGAAAATAGAGTAATTGCAAGTGAAAAGAAGAGTAAAATCATTTAAACCTAATTGAAAGTGGATAAATGTTGAACTAAATACAAATTACTTCACGCGTAGTAAGGAACATTCGAGAAAGTCGTAATAAATTTAAGAGCGTTCCCGACGGAGCGGTTATTTTTTCAAGGAAATAAGCCAAACGAATAAGTAAATAATGCAAAATTTTTGAAATTACATCGTTATTTATGTGATTTAAATTAAATAATGCGAAGAGAGATAGCTTGTTACATTTAAAAGCGTAGTATCATCGTAAAATTATCCCCGAATAAACAAAACCTGAAATTCTCAAGATTTTTAAACGAATTTAAGCGCGAGATAGACGAGGCGGTAAATTTTTTAGTGGAAATTATCGAAATTAATAGGATTTTAAAGCTACAATTTGAAATTAATAAAATTATTAAGAAATACGATTAAAAATAAATAGAAATATTTAGAGAAATTGATATTCTGAAAAAAAAAAATAAAATAAAATTCATTAATAAAAGGAATTCAAATTCAAGCTAAAATTGGAAATAAATTATAATACTGACTTGTATAAAATCGTGTATATGATAAAAGTTAATAACTTGACGGTATCACCTGACTAAAGTATCTTGGAATTAGATGTAGTCCAAAAAAAAAAAAGAATACAGTCTAACAAGCATACCTACGGCAAGTTATATAAAATCATGATCCTTTAACAGCGACTTTTTTACTTAGAGATCTATTAGACTATGGAAGGCAAATGCGACCCATAGTTTAACCTCTAAGTGATTAAGTATGCTCGCGCAGTCGTATATCTCTGGAATCCAAACTCTGTTGTGGAGACGATTTTAATCTCAGAAACCGCTTAGCCAGGACAAGGAAGATTGCGAACGTAAAAACCCCTCCCTAATACAAGTTAAAGAAAAAAACATATATAAACATATGTATATTTCCAAAATATTGCTTGACGTTATTATTTAGAAGCTAATTTTCCTAGAAAATAAAATAATAGTGGAAAAAAAAAAAAAAGTTAAGAACAGATTTCAACTAGTAAGATCATGTGGTAGAGAAAAAAAAAAATCAAATCAAACTGGTTTTTTAATTGCAATGTTTTTTTTGGTGGAATAAATCAGAAACCACAAAGAGGATTGTAGTTGAAAATACACAAGTTGTAAAATCATTGTCATTTTCAAAGCTAATCTTATATATCATGAAAAAAGATAGTGATGGTAAGTAAGGCGGATGCGAAATTTACTGTCACAATTCAATATATAAGACAAGCCCGGGTGTAATTAATTGAAGAGTAATCTGAGATTGTACATCAATCAAGTGCCGTAATAGACCCTAAAACAAGTTGAACAATTGCAAAACACATATATGAAAATATATATGTATTCCCACGAATTTTTATTTTAAAAAGAGGAAAAAGTTAAAACAAAATGCTTAAAAGAATTAAAACGATGAAAAAGTAAATAAATGCAAGAGAATTTAAATATAACGGAAGTAATAAAAAGAAATAGGAAAAGGTTAAAGTTTTAATTAATTAAAAAAAAAAAAATTTTTAAAGATAAATTAGATCAAAAAAAATAATAAGAGTTATTGAATTAATGGTGGGATAAATTAATTGATATCTTGACATTAAATCGGACGGTTTTTATTTAATTTAATTTAATTTTTTTTCTTTCTCTCCTTTCTTCTCTCTTCCCTTCAAAAATTAAAGATGGCATCTAATCTAATAAATTTAGAGAGAATTGTGGGTTTTGAAAAAGATACAGTAGTGAGACTGAAGAAAATATTATTAGATAGAGGAATTACCCCAAAAAGAAATTTGAAATCTCTAAGAGAACAATGTAGATTATTTAATGAAAATTTGAATAATTCAGAAACCAGAGAATCAATAACTTCACCGGTAAATTCAGAAATAATGATTCAAAGTGAAGACGCAGATTTAACAATCAATCAGAATATGGAAAAAGAAATAACTCACGTTAATAGGAACCAAGGTATACGTTATGTCGAAAGAAAATTAATCAACCTTAGTAATTGGAAAATTACCTTCGATGGCACGACAGACGTTCACGCTTTTTTTGATAGAATTGCAGAATTGCAATACGCGAGAGGTATTGACAATATAGATGTAGCTAAAGGATTCATAGATCTTATTACAGGCACGTCACTAATGTTTTACCGGAAAATCTTTAGAAAGGATATTACTTGGACAGAAATTAAATCTGCTTTTATTAAAAGATTTGAGAATCCTGCGTTCCAAATGACAGAAAAATCTAGACTTTTCAATTTATTTCAAGGGAAAAACGAAATGGCAGCGGATTTTATTCTAGAAGCACTATCAATTAATGCGAAGTTAAACATTCCATTAGCAGAACAGGAACTTCTCTCCTTGATTACAAAAGGATTACTACCAGATTACGCACAATTAAGAATTGGTAAAGAAATTACAAATGTAGCTCAGTTACAAAAATTGTGTGATGAATTAGACAGAATTAAATTTAATACGATAAATAATACACAGAGGAGTTCATCTCAAAATAGTAACGTTAGTACGGAAGATGATCAAATAAAAATTAGATCGAAAATTTACCAATATAGACAGTTACATAACGTCTCAGTAGGTCAGTACATAAACTTGATTTCGTCCTTGAATAACAAATTAAAAATACCAATACCTGAAACAGAGATAGTAATTATTGTCAAAAACGGGTTGCTTCACAGATACAATAAACTATTCTTGTATGATTTACCAAACACCTGCGCAGAGCTAGAGAAAAAATGTTCCGAATCAGACAATACACATAATGCTAACCAGTTTGCAAACTCAAAATATAAAACTTTTAATAAGAATAATATTAGATCCACACAAGTGTCTTCATTATCTCCTTGTCAGGATATAGGCAAAAGTACGAAATTACGATTATGTTTTAGATGTAAACAAGCCGGACACTTTGCAAGGAATTGCAATCAAAATAATAATGTAATAATACCGCGGAGAAGTCCCAGATGGAAAAAACAGGAGTTGAGAAATAATAATTCGATTCCAGACCTTTCAAAACCACCTCCGTTTTATTTTAATAAAAACCAAAAAAACATGTAGACGGTCATTCCAATTTTAAACCGTCAGAAGTAGTAGCGAAGAAAGAATGGAATGACTGGTTAAAATATGTCAAATACTTTTTTGAAACAAAACCTCTTGAAACAATAAATATAAATTATGGTCTAGACGGTCGACCACACGCTAACTTTAAAATTAAAAATAAATATTTCACTGGACTCTTAGATACAGGAGCAGCGATTTCTTGCTTGGGTGGAAATATGTATAAACATTTCCTACCATTAGGTTACGAATTGATTCCTTGTGACATGACAATTAGCACGGCAGACGATAAGTTACAAAAAGTTTTAGGTAAAATTTCGCTTCCCGTGAAATGCAATGAGACGACAGAAATAATAGACTTTGTAATAATCCCGGCAATAGGACCCAGATTTATCTTAGGTATTGATTTTTGGAGAAAATTTAAGGTTGCTCCTAATTTATTTTCAAAAGATGCGAATAGTAAAACAACATCAATCTCGGAAATTAAAGTGTTAAAATCAAAAAACGACCTTTCACCTGCTCAATTACAAGAGTTAAACGAAGTTGTAAACGATTATCAGTCGATATCTTTTGAAAAGCGCGGCTTAGGAAAAACAAATCTTGCTACACATAAAATCGAAACCGAGGGCCCTCCCATAAAACAAAGATATTATCCATTATCACCCGTCAGATTAAAACAATTGGAAAAGGAAGTAGACGAAATGTTATCCCTGGGCGTAATTGTGAAGAGCCGGTCGGCTTGGTCAAACCCCGTGTTGCTGGTACCAAAAAAGGACGGAACGGCAAGGTTCTGTTTGGACAGTAGAAAATTAAACTCAGTCACAAAAGCACAAATTTACCCCATTCCGAATGTACACCGAATTCTAGATAATTTGGGTAATGCAAACTATATAACCTCTCTCGATTTTGTGAAATCATTCTGGCAAATACCCCTAGAAGAAAGTTCGTGTGAAAAAACCAGTTTCGTAGTACCCGGGAGAGGAACCTTCATGTTTGTCAGGTTACCGTTCGGTTTACGTAACGCGCCTAGCGAGTTACAACGCTTGGTTGACACTCTTTTCGGTCCAGAATTCGAGCCGAACCTATTCGCATATTTAGACGACCTAATTATAATATCCAAAACTTTCGAAGAACACATAATATTACTCAGGAAGGTACTTGATATATTAAAAAATGCAGGATTAACGTTGAATATTAAAAAATCGGAATTTTGTAAATCACGCCTGAGGTATCTAGGATTTGTAATAGATAAAGATGGTCTCCGTACCGACCCTGGAAAAGTAGAAGCGATAAAAAAATTTCCCCGACCCCAGAACACAAAACAGGTAAAATCATTTCTAGGTTTATGTAGTTACTATAGACGCTTTATAAATAATTTTTCGGATATAGCAGCTCCTCTAACACACATAACAGGAGGTACGAAAGGGAAATCTAATTATACGTGGAACGAAGAAACAGAAAAGGCATTTTCCGCATTAAAACAGGCATTAATAACGGCACCAGTCTTGAGTTGCCCAGATTTTAAATTACCGTTCATAATACAATGTGATAGCTCTAATTTCGCCATCGGGGCGTGTCTCTCTCAAAAATTTCCAGACGCAGAACACCCAGTAGCTTATTACTCGAGAGTACTGTCAAAGGCAGAAAGGAACTATAGTGTGACAGAGCGGGAACTATTAGCAATTCTAGACGCAGTATACAATTTTCGTTCATATGTAGAAGGATCCAGGTTCACAGTTATTACAGATCACTCCAGTTTAAAATGGCTTCTATCTTTAGAAAATCCAAATGGACGCCTTGCACGCTGGGCCACACGCTTATCGCAGTTCGATTTTGATATTGTTCATCGAAAAGGTTCACTACACGTAGTCCCAGATGCATTATCCCGCATAATAATTTCCCCAATAGACGTCAAAACATCGATTCCGAACTCAAAAGATAGTTGGTACGTGAATTTATTTAAAAACTGTATTGAAAATCCAGGTAAATTCCCGAACTATATTATAATAGAGAATAGATTATATAAACATTGTAAAGCCGATTTTTCATTGTTGGAAGATTACGATTGGAAACTGGTTTCTCCATTAGAGGATAGAGAAAAAATAATAGCTGAATGTCACGAAGCCATAACAACAGTTCACCCCGGAACCTTTAAAACATTTAAAAAACTTACTCTAAAAAATTTTTGGAACGGTATGTACCGTGATGTAAGGAAATTTGTTTCAAATTGCTCTGTTTGCAAGGCATATAAACACTCTACGAAACCCCCAGCAGGACTAATGTCACGTCCAAAAAATGCAGATCGCCCCCTTCAAAGTCTAAGTATTGATATAATCGGTCCGTTCCCTAAAGGTTACGATGGTAAATTTTTTATCTTGAGTGTGGTTGACGTATTTACAAAATATTGCTGGTTATTTCCCTTACGGCACGCGAATTCGAAATCAATAATACAAGCGCTTGAAGATAATATTTTTTTAACCGTTTCAGTCCCTAGAACGATAATATGTGATAATGGGAAACAGTTTATTTCCAAAGAATTCAAATCCTTCTTAAAGAAATATGGTGTACCCGATGTTTATTATAATAGTTTTTACACACCTATGAATAATGTAGTAGAACGTTACAACCAAACGATAGGTACCACTCTCGCGATCTTGGTGAAAGATGATCACAGACTATGGTCGGCAAACTTAAAAATAGTCCAAGCAGCAATGAATAATACAGTTAATTTAGCAACAGGCTATACGCCATTTTTCTTATTTCACGGTTTTGAACAGATAGTCCATGGGTCAGCACATTGTCGTATAATACCGGTAGTTAGTAATGTTGACACGCAAGAAACAAACACAGTCAGTGAGTACGCTACAAAATTACAAGAACTAATAGCCATATATGATAAAGTCACAGACTCACTGATGGAGGCTTATAAAACAAGCGCGAAACGTTATAACTCAGGACGAAGATTTATAAGTTATGAATCGGGAAATTTAGTGTGGAGACGGAACTTCGTCCAGTCAAAAGCAGGTGAATATTTTTCTGCTAAATTGGCACCTCGCTTCGTATGCAATAGAATAAGAGAAAAAATTTCTAGTACGGTTTATATATTAGAAGATTTAAACGGAAAACTGACGGGGAAATTCCATGTGAAGGACCTTTTGAAGTCAGAGAATTAATCCAAGAAAAAATAAAATAAAAGAAAGAAAAACCTTATTCCGGTTATGTTTATCTCCATAATTGAAATTCCTTCCTACCGCCCACACTTTACATACACGCGAGAAACGAAAACACCAAGTTATGTTATTTACAAAAGTTTAATTATTAATTTAAATATTCTTGTTAACAATGTTTAAAAAAAAAAAAAAAAAAAAAAACGAAAAGTTATCTCATCAATCTTTTGAAAGATAAATAACGATTAATTGATTGAAGAATTAGGAAAGATTAACAGTGAGATTGTAATTGGAATGAAAAATTAGTTTTTTTTCTTCACCGCATTACCTTTTAACCTTCCAATTGCAATTCTCTTCCTCCTTCTCTCTCTCTTTCATTCTCCTCTTCGTTTTCATAAGGGAAGACTCATCTCTTATCTATATTTCTCTATCTTCTTTCTTCTCTCTCTCTTCCACTCTCTCCTTCCTTCTCTTCCCAAACGTGAAATATGTCTGGGTAAGTTAATAGAACATACCGCATTTACTGTTTTCAGAATAAATAGATTATGGTATAAAAAAAAAAAAAAGAAGAAAGATTACGGGAAACAGTTACATTAAAGTATGATTTTAAAATAAAAATATACCCTTTGTGAATAGGCTTTCATCTGAATGAAAGAAGAGCAGCTCATATTCAATTGTATTCATTGAATCGCGTTTTTTTTGTCAAGTTCAACATTGCCTGAAATTGAATTCAAACGCAGGTTGTACGATGTGGACATGCTACTCCACTTCCAGGATCAGGACTCCAGGATCACAGTCACTTAATATACCGAATCTAAGGCCAATGCAACGCCATTTTTAAAAAAATAAATATAAAGAAAAAAAACATTGAACCGAAGAACGAAAACAAAAATATTTATTATGATTGAAAATATTTATGTACAAAAAAAAAAAAACAAAGAATAAAGATACAAAGATTCGTTAGAGGGCGACGTCCAAAAACCTTCTTTTTGGTAAGTAGTTAAAAAAAAAAACAACTTACGGGAAGTTATTTTTTATCCTGACCCAGGACTGGAAATCAAACTTCATTTGATTTCCAAGGGATGTCTTGTTGTATAGATTTATGCATCTATATAACAAATAAAATATTTATATTTTTATCTCGTTGACAGGAGACGTTTATAGAAATATTCTGTATTATGATTATGGTGAATTAGGTCCTTCATCATATCATAATTATTAGTAGAAGTTTAATAGGACCCCCCCAACCTTAATTATAATTGTTAAAAAATATTTTGGTAACAGTTCGGAACGTTAAAGGAAGTCAATCTGTTGTAATTTAATATGTTTTGAAACCTTCGGGCATATTTCTTAGTAAATGTTGGAGCCAGTTAATTATGAATTAACGATACCAGGAATAGGGTAAAAACATATTCAAAAAACGTGATCTTTTTTATGTAGTGTTTTTTTTTCATATAGTTAATGGCTTTATTTGTCCATCCTCAGAGCGATAATGAAAATAAATTATTGATTTTCTTTATAGACAAATTTTACGACATGGGAGTCATGAACCTATGTTGTAAAAATAAGCTATTGATTACCTTTTATTGTGATGTGGAGGCTATCTGAGTGCACCAGCTAACTCCTTCTATTCATAATGAATTATAAATATCCTTGAAAAAAAAAAAAAAAAAAAATTATTATATTAAAGTATTATTAATTAGGACTACCTGATAACAGATGCAAAATAACAAATTACGCGCCCAAATTATCCGCATTTGGGATAATCACAAAGAAAAGCTGATTTAAAAACAAACAAATTACCCTCAAAAATGATATCACGATAAAAAAAAAAAAGGCTCAAAGCTTACAAATCATAAAATAATACTTAAAGAAATAATTGAGAGTGTCCTTTTTATGAACGTAAACATAAATTAAAACAATTGAAAAAGAAATAAATAAAGTACATAGTTTTGGTCTACCTATATAAAAAAAAAAAGACCATGGCGCCTTAAGTAAATAAATGTTTTTTTTACAGTATAAGAAATAATTAAACAATAAATATCGATTGAAGAAGTATTGTAAAGCCAAACGGTCCTTGACTTTACAATAGGTAAGAAAATTAATTGGACTAAATACAGCATATTGATAAAATTGTGAGAAATAACCTTTAAATTTTAACAATATTAAATTAAAATAGAAAATTGAATTATGATATAGAAATAAAATGTATATAAATTGTATTTGAAAATTGCAAATAATAGAATAATAAAATGTAAATTATAAACACGTAAATAGTTCAATTGTGAATTTACTTGACAAAGTCAGCGTGAAAATTCCGAAATAAAACGGAAGTAAAATAATCTGTGTTATGAAACTTGTACCGCACCTCGTGAGAGAATAACCCCTTAGAGATAAATATAATCTTTTAATATAATATCTTGAATCTTGATGAAGAATCTGTAGAAATTCTGTTGGTTGGAATAGAGGACGCAATAGGTGTCACCTAATAATCAAAATAAGGAAACCAATCTGTGTGAAGGTGTTCCTTATTGTTTTTTGAAACGTCGAGCGCAATCATTTGGAAATGTAGTGTATACAGAAGTGTTAACTGGTTTTCAAATGGATTGGTCAGTGAGGCAAGATCACTGTTTTTTAACGTGATGATGTATGCGCATACAGGAAGATGACGTTTCGGACGTATCTTTTTTTTTTAAAATTACAGGATGTGTATAGCCTCATAATTATACTGTCACGAGAGGTTCTGGTATGCCTAATAATTATACTTAAAGAAAACCATAAAAAACAGAATCAAAGATTAAGTAAGATAAATAGAAAAGGGTTATGAGGTAAAAAGTCAAAAAATTTTAATAACACAAGAAAAAGATGAAAAAAAAAAAGTACATGTATTGTATTATCGTTTAATGGAAAGAAATTATAAAATACGAATATGTATCAATCCAATTGATTACATGACAATTGTCAGTTAATTTTTTCTTTCTTTTTCTTAAAATATTAATTTAAATTTTTTTTATTAATTCAAAGTTATGAAATAAATATATATGATAATGAATTGAATTGGCATAAAATGTTATGTAAAATGCGGAAGAATTGACCTCGGTTGTTCAGAAAAAATAAAAACGCATTAAAATATCCATAGAATGGATAAGAGAAAAAAAAATGTATGTAATCAATAAAAATTGGTATAAATACAAAAATGTTATGTAAAATGCGGAAGAATTGACCTCGGTTGTTCAGAAAAAATAAAAACGCATTAAAAATATCCATAAAATGGATAAAAAAAAAAAAAAAGAAAATGTGTATAATTAGTACGTGTAAAATATGAATAAGTAATTTACCTTTTGTTAAATGAAAAATGATAAAATGAGATGTTCAAGACAAATTGCTTGACATTCAGTCAGCATTAATGATTGGTTTAGTGAATAATTTTTTTTTTTCTCTCCCTTTTTATTTTTATTTTTTTTTCTCTCTCTTATAACTAAAACTGAATATAGTTAAGAAATCAGGAGAGAATTGATTATCAAATTTTAATACAGAAAGAAGAAATAATACCCTACTGAAATTACATTGCTTTGCTATCTTAGTCTTCTGTTGTTCCGAGAAGGAAGGTGATCGTTTGTTAACAGAGTAAATAATTTCACAAATTATGTTAACAAACGAAGCGTGTTTTGTATCGCAAGAATAGCGTGTTTTGTATCGCAAGAATAGCGTGTTTTGTATCGCAAGAATAGCGTGTTTTGTATCGCAAGAAAAGCGTGTTTTGTATCGCAAGAATAGCGTGTTTTGTATCGCAAGAATAGCATGTTTTGTATCGAGAGAAAGGACCGGTACAATTTCTTTAGCAATAGGGTTGTATAGCTTGGCTCACAGGTAGATAAATTCGTTCTTGGCTCAGTAGGTAGGGAGTGCTAAATTAATTACGGTAGTGACAACCCCTTGTCATAAATGGCCTGCAGGACATCCAGAAACACATGCAAAGAACAAGGAAACTCTTCAAGGACACAAGGAGCAATTTTTTAAATCGGAACGCATATTGAAACAGTATGAACACCTATACACGGGAAACACCATTACTCCGTCAAGGTTCTTCAAAGAGGAAGGCACACTCTCCACAAACCTACAAATGCAAGAATGCTGAATTTACAACTTACCCCCACATTTCCTTCATAATGGCACGAGTCAAGCAAGAACAGTCCTGACAACCTTCTCACACTATATTGGACAGAGAAGGCAGTGTTATGTTAGCACAAAGATTGCAAACAAAACGTATGGAGCTATACAGTTAATAAATAAATAAGTCGCGCATGCGCAGACAGAGCTGCAACAAAGCGGGAATAGGTATAAAAACAACAGCGCGGGAGCACCCAGCCCTCTTGGTTTCCCCTCGTCCGGCAGTTGAGTCCCACACCTAGTCACGCACGGCTGTCATTCACGAGACGCCGTAGCTCATAACTTCGCGACGCGTGCCGCAAACAAAATGGCTAAGTTCCGCTACAGAAGTTGATATTGTGTAACGATCTATAACTATTGTCGTGAGTAGCCTCCCGCCGTGAATATCGCAAGATATCCAGATGAAACGTGTTATGGCGCATTAAATAGCACCCACGCCGCCGCTAAGTTCCGTCGTGATAATTCATATACCCGACCCGAGTGAAGATAGGCCTTCGGAAGAAGCGTAGCTGTGAGCACGGACCCCCCGGTCGAGCCAGCCTGCCTTGTTAGGCCTCCGCTGCCTCCTGACCCTCCTGAAGAGCACGGACCCCCCGGTCGAGCCAGCCTGCCTTGTTAGGCCTCCGCTGCCTCCTGATCCCGCCCGCCCTACGATACAGGTTTACTTATTCTTTCTCCCTGAGCCATTCGAGTCAAGCTTCAAGATCCGGTTCCTTAAGCCGATCCTTAGGTCTTAAACCGTATTCCTTGTTGTGTATTAACCCCATAAGAAATGTACAATAAACACTTGTTATCTATTCCCCGAGTTTCATTGTATGTCGCAACCTGTTTACCCGAGAAAAGAGAATAGCAATGGCTATATAGCACGTTGTGATTTGAAACTCGATGAAACCAAAGTGAGCGACACACAAAAAAAACAAACACATACAGTCTGTCAAATAAGAGCAGAAAACATAGGAGGGCGCCACTGTAGTTCAAATGGCAAAACTAAACATAACTCATGGTGATGTGAAGCTGTGTAACCTACATTTTTATAAAAAATTAAAAAGGCGTAAAAGTGAAAAAAATATTTTTTCATTACAATATAGCTACCCACTGATCTCAAAATTAGAATTGCGTATAGGTATATTATTATTACACCTCCGCAATTTTGTGTTAACATAATGAAGAAAAACGATAATGTAATAAAATATAAAGCACAGTTTAAAAATTGCTCACATTTATTTAATAATAGCTTAAGTACCTAGCATTGCCCGGGCTTTGGATCGTGTCTCTAATTTTAGATTTGAATATATTTAACTCATTCAGATCTAAAAGTAGTGTAACTAAACTCACCGTTAGTGATTCTTCCTTTATATCTACTGCTAAATACAAATTTATGTTAAATTGAATGAAAGCAAATCGCTTTTTTAAACACATTTTAATCAAATTTATGTCATGAACCAAAAATGTTTTTAAAAATATGGTTTACTGTGTTCTGTACATTCAGTGACATTGCACTCTAAAAGAATATTTGACAGTTAAATTGGTGTTGCCAGTCTACAAATTTTGTATTTAAATTTTTTATATTTTCTACTCTTATTTGACAGACTCTATATCTATAGGATTTAGCCTGAGAATGAAATAGACAAAAATAAAATATTTATGTATTTCACGGGTACTCGGTTCCAATATATATATATATTTTTTTTTACATGAGCTCCACACAGGAGGCCCTGAGGAAAATAATTTCTCTCAGGGCCTATGTCATCTTTGAGGATGCTGTGTGGAGGGTTTATTTTAAGGAAAGGAAGGAGAGTTCTGGGAAGGAAAAGGGTTTAAGGGGTGGGTAGGAATCTGGGGTTCAGTGTGTCTTGGTCATTCGCCTCCAAGATCTGGACAAACCTCACCCCATGAACCCGGGCACCCCTGCTAAATCACCAAACGTAGCGAACCACTTGGGGTGACCTATGGCAGAGGTGTTGGTTATCCAATAAAGGTTCCCGGGGCGGCGGTACCCATTCCCGCCTCCCAAATTGTGTAATACGATAAATCCACGGTCCCACGCAAGTCTCATTTAATCTAGTGGTGTAAAGCGCCTGACGAATTTTATCGGCTAGACATTCAGCGGACCAAGGGTCGAATCCCATGAAATCCAAAAAAAAACATTTTTCCTTTTGTATAATAAATATCCAATCTTCAAACCACTCCAAAATGAACAGGCAAAAGAAAACACCGAAGAAAGTGACATCTAGCGACTCCGAAGAAGAAAACACAAATACTAATAAGATGACCAAATGAATAGGAAACGGTGCACTGGAATTCAAAGTCAAAAATCATCCTTCATATTAATAAAAAAGTGCTTCGTAGGCTCCCCACTCTTGTCTACTTTAGTTTTCTGAAGGTTTCATTTCTACCGCGTGTGAATTGCACATTCCGATGTTTTTTTTTTAAATTATTTAATATTTTAATGAATTATTTTACATTCTGCACATCTGATAAAATTACCAATAATTAAGGGTAAATGGTTATAAGTATAAAATTTAAAACACGTTTATTAATAGGGTATTGTTAGTAAATTGCCTTCCTGAATTTGAGTCCTGAGGGGTATAGGATCAATAACCGCGAAGTGCCAAAAAATTTCCCCATAAAACAAAACTTTTTGCAAAACGACCAAGGAAGCTTTTTTTATTATGTACTCTATTTGAATTTCGATTTTGTTTTTGTGAATGAATGCGAATCTTGGAAGTTGATATTAATCCACTTTTCGACATCAAGTCGAGCTGAAACTCGGCGTATAGACTCGTTATCGATGACAATGCATTGTATCAACTTTTGGTGGCACTCAGCGCACACTTGCATTTCTCTAAAATTCGCTATCTGTAATAAGAGATGAGGCAAATATGTCGAAAATGGATGTATTTATAGTATGTTTAATTTAATTTTTAATTAATTTTTAAATTTATTTAATTTTCAATGCTAATATTAACAATAATATATTACTTGTAACCTCAGCGAGGTGCATTTTTTTTCACAGAACTTGAACAATTCGTCAAATTTAATATTCATCATGTTTTATAAACAAACAAGTACTTAGCTATTTACATAAATTTCAATTCAGTATGTATGTGAATGATGCAAGGAGTGTGGCGGTCCATTTTCTCTGCCTATCTCTGCGGAGAAATGGCCTGATTGTACGAGTAGTTATTGCAACTCTTATTTACCGATATCGCAGACTGTGATAACATGTCTTGAGTGAAAAATTCTCTAGAGATAGAATTAAATCTCAATTTCGTTCTCTCACCATCATCAATTTGGGAGGCGGGCAAGTTACCGTCGCCCGGGGAACCATTTATTGGATAACCAACACCCTTGCCGTAGGCATTGCTTCGCTACATTTGGTGACATAGCAGGGATGCCCAGGGTCATGGGGTGAGGTTCGTCCGGGTCTTGGCGACGGATACATCTGCGCACTTGAAGTGAAACATCACAAAACTGCGCTATATAAATACTACGTTATTATTATTACACCAGTTTCTTGGCAGGCCGAATCGGGAGAGACTGGTTGAGGGAAACCTTTTGACCTCTCTAGCAGGTCTCTCTCGGCCTTGCACCGTAGTGGGCTGGATAGATCCATACGTGCGTCATATAGATTCATACTTCTGTACCACTGCCTAGCGATTCCGTATTTTTTGTGAGATCGTTATTGGATAACGGACGTTATCTCCTGTCAGATTTGTGTGATTTTTATGGCTGTTATTTGTGTTTTCTATGTACAACGTACATTATATGAGTAAATAATCATGCGTACTTGCAGGAATTCATGTTTAAATCGATCTAAACTAAAATGTGTGACGTAAAAATCACACAAATCT
Organism: Limnephilus rhombicus; assembly: GCA_929108145.2. NCBI lineage: Eukaryota > Metazoa > Arthropoda > Insecta > Trichoptera > Limnephilidae > Limnephilus > Limnephilus rhombicus. The sequence continues at coordinate 5,019,370 of OV815296.1, forward strand.
GACAGAAGATAACGTCCGTTATCCAATAACGATCTCACAAAACATACGAAATCGCTAGGCAGTGTGTCCAGATTTCTATCCATCCATCATACCTTTTTCCTTCCCTCTCCTTCGTTTCTTAAAACGAACCTCCACACAGCATCTCAAAATATGTCATAGGCCCTGAGGGGAATTAATTTCCTCAGGGCCTACTGTTTGAAGCTAATGCAAAAAAAAAAAAATTTCTGTTCTGAGACGGGTAGGTACATATACTTACACACACATACATATGTTTATACAAATACATACATATACATACATACACACACATACACACACATATATGCACACATACATACACACAGGTATTTGCATACATGTACATAATCATACAAATAGATACATACAAAAACATAAGTACATAATATAATCAGATAAGAATTATTGGGTGTTGATTTAAAGTTATCATGGAATTAACATATTTTCATAAAACCAAAAATTCATCAGATACATAGGTACACGGTGTTAAGGGACGTACTTGACTTACTTTAATTTTAGGTATATCAAAGATAAATCGTTTTTTACTTTTTAAGTGACATGACAACAATCATCAATAAATAATAATAAATCGATAAATAATATAATAATAAACATCTACCCTTAGTAAAGTTGACGGGCGATACCAACCCTCTGCTTTAAGAGTCGGGGTGGGTGGGTTGGTGGGGTAGTCAGGTAGTCAGGTGGGTAGTTGGAGACGCACGTCCGCCCTACACGGCGAACCACTCTCCGCCCAGATTATGTCTATAACGGTAGTGTTATGTGGTAGGTAGCGTTATGCCCCCCCACGACACAGATTGTGAACTAAAACGTTACTTTTCACTTACGTCTAATGGATACCACGTGCATTAAAAAACTAATAGACGAATCGTTGCTATTCATCTTTATCTGGCGACTTATATTTTTGTCATTAAACTTTATTAATTAGGTACTAGCGAAGACCCGTGAAAAATCGTGGGATATTATAGTAATCATTTATTTTTATTCTTAACTTAGTGAGTCAATTTGGGAGGCGGGAATGGGTACCGCCGCCCTGGGAACCTTTATTGGATAACCAACATCTCTGCCATAAGTCACCCCAAGTGGTTCGCTACGTTTGGTGATTTAGCAGGGGTGCCCGGGTTCATGTGGTAAGGTTTGTCAAGGTCTTGGAGGCGGATGACCGGGACACACTGAACCCCAGATTCCTACCCACCCCTTAAACCCTTTTCCTTCCCTCTCTCCCTTAACTCTCCTCTTCTTCCTTTCCTTAAAATCCCTCCACACAGCATCCACAAAGATGACATAGGCCCTGAGGGAAATTGTTTTCCTAAGGGTCTCCTGTGTGGAGCTTGTGTAAAAAAAAGTCTAAATTGTAATATTGTGCTCTACCAACTGAGCTAATGTGTCCCTATCCGATTCGTCATGTTTAACTTTATCATATTTCGACTAAGAAATACTAACATTATCTTCGTTTTCTTAACGCATGTTTTTATTGGCTGCTATCTTTATGTATGATTGCAAGATTCAAAAACCCAGTAGGTTCTTACCTTAACCACTCGGTAATCTTGTTTTCACGATAATATAACATTACCAGAGATGTGTACGACGTATGAGGCGTACCTGACTTACTAACACATTATTAAAAGTAACGAACATCTCGTAACGTTACTGCTCACCTATTCATGTACAGTTATTGATTATTAACGCTTTTGTATTACTGGTATTTATTATACGTGTGAACTGTAGGTATGTGCGAGATAAAGTGTATAAATAATTTTTTTAAAGTTGTAGGCAGACAGTTGACAGCACAGTTTGGATTCCTACCTCTTTCATAATGAATCAATTTGGGAGGCGGGTATGGGTACTGCCATAGGTCACCCCAAGTGGTTCGCTACGTTTGGTGACTTAGCAAGGGTCATGGGGTAAGGTTTGTCCAGGTCATGGGGCGGATGCGCCTGCCCACCTGCCGCGTGGTAGGCTGGATCGAGAGACTCCTTTTGAACTTTCCAGCCGGACTCTGTCGACCCTTCGCCATGCCACCCCCGTTGGAGGGATGGATTCATACGTCCGTCACTCCCGGACACACTGGCCCCAGATTCTTAACCATCTCTCATACCTTTTTCCTTCCCAGAACATCCTATCCTTCTTTCCTTAAAAAGACTCTCCACACAGCATCCTCGAAGATGATATTAGCCCTGAGAAATTATTTTCCTCAGGGCTTCGTGTGTGGAGCTAATGTTAAAAAAAAAAATGGATACGTGGATTAATGACTACGGCTGGCTGTCCTTTGTATTTTAATTATTTTACATTATTATGTAACCAAATTAAAGATATAAAAATCTAGGACCTGAATTAATAGTACATCAGTGTTTTCAATACTATTATAACACGTATTTACACTGATGGAAGAAATGAGGACACTGTGAAAAGTTTTCCTATGTAAATCTACTGGGAATAAACGTGCTCGGGGTCGCAATGCCTAATAATAAAGGCTCACGAACTCAAAAATGGCGACAGAGTAAGATTATAATAATATCATACGTTTTTATTGAAACGTCTTACATTTCATATTTTAACGACACCGTTAGAACTCCGTAAAATAAATGTACATTTCGAAATACATTATATATTATTATTCACAAACTCTGTTCAGAAATAATGTTCCACGTAGAATATGTCTTGTATCGATTTTCATGGTTTCTATTTTGTGAATGTCGTATAATCGATAAATTATCCAAATATATGGTTTGCGTTAATTGTAGGGTTCATGACAACGCAGAATCGACTCAAATCTATCCCTCTTCGAGAAGTCTTTAAAAGCTATGAAAAAAGATGTTTTAAAAATAGCCCACCACCTAACCTAACCAGTATTTAACCACTTTTTTATATTTTTTTTCTTCACTTTTAATAACTTTTCAAAGAAGGTGTTGAATTGAATTCTTTCAGAGTTGTCAGGACACCTATAATAGATATCATTATTTGTTGATTCATTCTAAAACATAAAATTGTACGAGTTAGACACGGAAGAAGCTGAAATTGCAGTCGTTAATAATAATCGTTATCATTGGCTGCGATTTTTAAGAAATTTTCAGGTATAGACGCTTTTTTTTGTAAGAACTGATAGCTACGAAGAAAAGTCCCGTAAATTTAATTTCGTAACTTAATTCCAAACCCTTTCTTAATTTTTGTTGTTTTACAATTGGAGCAGTCAGCTCAACCAATAAACCAAAGAGGCAATGCGCTGATGATACCCAACACCTAAAACAGTGCCCTTGAGTTTTTATTAGCGCCAGGCGCCGTTTAGATCAGCGTCGACCCTGGTTATAGTTTCACATTCAACAGATATCTCGAGAACTTTGAATCATTTACTTGCATCGTTGGAACTCTGAGAATCGATTTCTGAATTTGATTCTTTTTTATTTTATTTATTTAATAGATAAATTCATTTAGATACAGATGTATGAAAATTAGACTGTCCAACTAGGATTTACACTTGGATTTTCACTATCCACAATTATTATAATTCAAATTTTACACGAAATTGATACAATTGCTAAAGACAACATAATAAATTGTACACTAATAATAGTAAAGACTGAAATTGGTACGAGAAGCATAGGCCATATTTACGGTTCCATAACATCTCAGAATCGTATAATTTCAACACCCTTTGAAAAGTAATTAAAAGTTATGAAAAATAGCCATTAACCTAACCTACCAAATTAGTTTTTTCATCACTTTTAATGACTTTTCAAAGGAGATGTTGAAATTGCATGATTCTGAGCTGTCCGGTCACCTAATAATAATAATAGTAATACTTGGATGATTTATATAGCGCCGTTTTTGTGAAAAATCACCTCAAGGGCGCTGTACAAACTTATAATACATTTCAGAAAAACTAAAAAAACTACAAGCTAGACAATCAATTAAAAACAACTTACGGCTAAAAATTGCATTCACCGGTTCATTGATCACCGATACGAAAATATATGTACAATATTTTGACCAATGAACGCGATGCTGCCTAAAATTTTATGAAAACAGGACCATACTTATCTGGGAGGTCGCTTGAAATTAACACTGTATATTGTCCATTTAAATAAATTTAGATAGAGTTCGCACGCAGAGAACAAAATTGTGAACACATGTTATTTAATCCTGGAAAATAATTTAATATTAATATGTAATGTATTCTTTGACGAGTGTATTTTGGAAAGTAAAAGCAACATTTAATGGTGGGTGGTGCAGTAGTACCTATAAGCATTTGATCTTCCTAAATGTGATTCGTCAAGAGACAGATTGATGTGTAAGGATTCGAGTAATTTTAATTCGTAACCCGATAGCTTGAAAGCAGAGAATCGAATAAATTAGATTAAAAAAAAACTGTTCAATCTTAAGATAAGTGATCAAAGTTGTTCAAATTTTCAATGAAGGGCATGACAAAAAGTAAAATATTTCCACGTAGACACCTACCTACATGCTCACTAAAATCTTCCTCGAAGGCAATTCGCCAGCTTGATCTTTAATTACTTTTGATCATTTTTTAGGATATTGATGGAATGCTGATAAAATGGAATAGGTTAATCCTTTGCTAAGTATTTCGCTACGGTACGTTTTCATAATCCATAGCTTTGGCTCAGTTTTGATTGGTGAAAATTAAAGCGTTCCCCAAGGATGAACACGACGCGACGGTACTTTGTATGGATGTCTTGGCTCTCGTTCATCAAAACAATGAGTGTGACATTCTATCATCTCTGCTTACTCCCACATCCCATTGTGTTACTAATACGTCATCCAACATAAGGAATATTATTGTTAATAGTAATTATTGTTGTAAATCCTTCTAAATAATAATTTATTCTTTGTGATGTGGCGACGAATGGAGCGGGGCGTTTAAGATGTAAACTGGCGGCCGGCTTACGGAATTCTGTACACACCACGTGTGCTCGTAGCTCCACTGCTGCTGAATGGGTTTCCTTTGAAATTAGCCCTTCAGCCGGCGGCACAATCAGACGGCGAACAATGGGACGAATTCTTGAGATGGCGAAAAGACGGTTGTGCTGGGGAACCGGAAAACGATGGGGTAAAATATTCAGAGATATTATTTAAAACATGTTAATAACCAAATCCAGTTGCCATTCCACAGCATCTTTAAATTTACCTCGAGGTCTCCTACGTGGACATAATTAAATACTAATGAGAAAATATAATTAACATTTTTTTAATGCCTGTGGAAACTTGGCGTCCCCGATTGGAATGTGTTGTGACTGTGGAGGAGTCGGAAGGGGGAAAATACAGTAAAGAGGAAGGTTGGGACGTACCTGGTAATTCAGAACTCCTCGCTAAACACGATTAAAGATATTTCAAGCAATTTTTCGATATTGAATGTTTCTCTTTCAACAGGTCGATAATGAGAGCACCTGCACCCATGGAACGTGCTGCAAATATAATACTATAATATTAATATTTTTATAGAAATTGCCAAAAACACTGTTCTTGCAGCAGTAATCAAACCATCAGAAACATGATTTAACCTCTTGTGCGCCAGCTTTGCTTATCGGCAAGTAGATTTTGTACCTTAAAAAATGTTCCTAGCATACTAAAAAAAAATCATATTCGATTGGATTGAAAAAATAATATACTGACCTTACAAAGGTTAACCTAATATTTTACAATCTTTCAGAATAGTTTATAAAAATTCTGAAAATTTGCGTTAAACCAATCTTTCGCCTACTGTTCTATTATTGTACATTGTGCACACCATTTTCCTTGTACGGTAAGTAGGTATAAGAAGCGTCGAGGAACCAAGGAAAATAGTCCTTCACTCTTAGCGCGCAGAAGAAGCGAGGGGAGATCTTACAATGAGAGAGGAGAGAATCGTACAAGAACAAGAAAGGAAAGAAACACTTCAAACCTACCTACTACTTACCTATATCCTATGCAACAGGGATACCCAACCGTTACACCGGATCATCGCGGGTTCTTGTGGAGGTAAGTAGGGAGGATACTAATAATAACTTACCTTCTTCATCAGAGCAAGAACAACATTTTGTAGTGGAGTGTAGGTGGTTGAGAGTAGTTGGGGCTCTTGAACACACGTCAAAAAATTTGATTGTACGAAGCAGCTATACCTTTACCGTTCGAGAGTGTTTAAACACACTCGTGAAAATTGAAATTTGCAAAGTTTTCTTGGGATTTTTTAGGTTTACTTAACTTTAATGCCATCAGCTTCATTATTGTCTCCATCATAAGCTATGAAGCGTTCAAAAATATGTAAGAATCCATATTAATTGTATCTTATAATAAATTTATTGTTCAATAAGAATACAAATTTATCGTTAATACAGTGTTGACTTTGACGAAACCAGGTAGTAACTGCTTTTAAAGCTTTCAACTGGCCACTGCAGCCTCACCACGAGAGTAGAATAATAATCTAAAAGTATCTGAAAGACATTTTCACTTTTTTTTTTTCAACTGGTTTCCGATCTCTGACTTAAAGATGAACTTGTAGGAGGAGCATTTTTTATTTTATTTTTTCTCCCCTCATCTCCGTTCTGCCTTTGTGCGGGATTTGTGGAAGATTAATTATTATTTATCAGCCGAATGGAAATCAGAAAAAGACGCTGTAAATACGGTAATGTACCGAGTATTGTAATTCCGAGAATGAGATTAAAGTATCGCGGATAATGTTCTAAGGGAAGTTGATCCAGAAGACTAACTATTAATGAGCCTGAATGTTAAAATTGCTTTACCATATTTTAATCTTCATCGTTCAAGAATTCAAAAATTCATTTTGAATGCAGTGTGTGGCGCTCCACCCCATAGAAAGATTAGACCTACTCCACAAAATATTGCTCTCCAATGACTTCGGTCTCTAGCAATACTTCTTCAGTCCTCAGGTTAAGTAACATTCCATTCTGCAACAACAATCTCGGTTTACCTCTCGGTCGATTTCACTTTAGCATAGTTTACGTCTAGGAAAGTACCTACGTATTTGTAGTGTGTTGATTATTCAAGTAGTTTCAGCTTCCTTCATTAGATCTTGATAGCTTAGTTCAGTTAGTAACACGAAGTTCTGCTGTACCAACAGATGGCAGTTGAGTATGATGTCAGATATATTTTATCCTTTCTTTCCATTCTTACCCTTTCAATCAATATTCTACCATACAGCTTGCCGACTAAGCAGGTTAATAGCCCTATGATTCCCACATTCCATACTTGACCCTTTACCTTTGTAATGGCATGATTACAGCACTTCTCCAATCTGATGACTAAATAAATCAACTAGTAATCACTCGAACCTATAACTTATTTCGAAGATAACAACGCACCTTAATCTGTCGTATTATTGAAAATTAAGAAACGTAACAGTATTCTTCAACAATTTCAGTGATATAATTTACCATCGACCTCCAGCATCTGATTGTCTCCAGCTTCTGCCCGTTTCTACTCTAATTCTGAATTCTATTCTTCCCGGTATTCTGTTGGTTCAAACTTTTAATGCTGGTATATCGGACGTGATAGACATAAATGTGTTTTGATTTTCCAATATACCCAACACCGAAGAGGTACTGATGAGTCAAATAATAATTTATCGCATTCCTATGAGATGCCACATCCTTAACACAATTACTTTTACAATTAAACTACAGTTAAACTAATGCAAATAATTGTAATGAATTATTATCGGGCTTATCAGGCATTTTAAAAGAATGTCCTTTGTTCTCCTATCACATGCATTTCTGTGAAGAGATAAGGATTATCACGCCTCTTAAAATAATTGTACATCTTTTCACGACCTCCGTGGTCGAGGGTTAAGGCTCGCGGATTCAAATCCTGGCGTGCACGAGTAAAATTTATTTTAATTTAAGATTTATTAGGCACGTTCCACACTCGAAGATACTCTCTATACTGCTTTGGTGTAAGACCAACGTTCAGAAAGATTGCTTGAAATAGCTTTAGCCGTATTTGGTGACTAGATCTGAATAGCCAGATACTTCCCCACCTCCCTCTTCCCCATCACCTTCCCCTCCCCACTACCTTCAGTCTCACAACATATCCCAATTGGGGTTACCAATGTTACCATAGTCTCACTGGCTCCAGGCAGTCGAAAAAAATGAATAAAATCTAAGAAATGTGCAATTTAGCCCAATTAAGGTAACTGGTACAAACAGTCATATCGCATCCGGCGGTATTCAGGAAAAGTAAAACGTTGAACAAATGCCCACTACGCAGCACTCTCCGTGACGCTTGATCTCGACGTGGCAGCCGTTCGCGATGGACCTTCCGCTCGCCGCACCCGCCAGGTGTGAATTACGTTCTGTAATTCGTTTATTACCTCATTATACGGACAGCCATCGTCTTTCAATATTATTTTAGCTCCTAAATTTCTGTTTAACCTAACCTAAAGACAAACAAAATTATTGTTTCTGCTTGTGGTAAGTGAACGACATTTAGCACAAATATCAAACGTGCAATTTGTACGTGTCGCAAAGGGTAAACTTCATTATTGTTATTCACCCCATCCCCCCCCCGGTCCTTCACCCCTTATCTTCCGAACGCATCTCAACCTATCCCATTTGTGATAAATGCCCTCGAGTTCTCACTCCTCACCCAATTCTAATTTCCGTTCGAGACTCGTTTGCTGTCAAATCTGACAACTGACTTCGATTATTATTATTAATGTCACCTGTGTTTTTGGTTACATTAACGTATCTCTACATATAATCTTCTTTTTTTCTTTTGAATCCCATATTAAAATCTTGTTACATACGTAGATGATACTAAGAACTTAATATCTCTGATGTAATCTTTCCCTCTTTCTCATAATAAATGATCTACCCAAAATAGGAGTAGGAGTAATACGTAATACGTTAGTATGGAGCTCTCAGTGGTAGGACAATACCCGACTTTGATCGAGTTTCAAAACTCTGTTTTCGAAATCCTTTTTTCTTATTGAACAATAATTAGCAGAATATAAAACAAACAACGTGTTGTTTTATTTATTTATTTACTAGCTGGTCCCCGGCATGCGTTGCAATGCCATTCAAATAAATAAATTGATTCTCCCTGCATGTCCTTTCCCGTGCGTCCCCGTTCCCTTCCACCTTACCCGCCTTCCCCCTCCCTCTTCTCTTCCCTCATCGCGAACCCCACCTACCTCGTTCCTCTTCCCCCTGCCTTTTCACCCTTCCGCTAAAATATATGAAATACATAATTATCATTTATACAAATTTCATAAGCGAAGAATTTCATTTGAGCTTACCATTGGATTGCAATCTTTAGAACACAGGCGTCGGGTGGGAATGCTATCCTTGTTCTACCGGTATTACAATGAAAGATGCTCCGAGGAACTAACATCATTGATCCCTTCGGCACCGGTGCATAGTCGGGAAACACGCCAAACGCGTGCCCAACATTTGTACACGTTTGACATTTGTCACATGAGAACGGGTCGTTTATTCGACTCGTTCTTGTGTTCAACAGCTTGTCTGTGGAATTATTTGCCGGTCTCTGTGTTTCCTCCTTCCTACAACATATCAAGACCAATGTTCATTCCTTCCTCTCCTCAAAAAGACCCTCCACACAGCATCCCAGATGACATAGGCCCTGAAGGAAATTATTTTCCTCAGGGCCTATGACAAACACACATCCATACAAACTTTCGCGTTTATAATACGAGTATTAGTGAGATTTATTTACCCCTAGACTTTAACATTACATTATTATAGGTAAGTTTTTTGAGAGTATTATAATAACAAGTGTATAAGTACATAACACAATAAACTGAATATGAAAGATATAAGCTAAGCAGGTTCAGTACAAGAAGGTACCTATGTGATTAAATTATTTTGTCTTATTTTGGTTATTCAAATTAATGTTTCAAGGCTATTGTGTCCGCAGCAGGCATTATTATTTGTTTATTAAACAAGAGCGGTCGGTAGCTAATTCTTATTTCTAGGTTCAAATGTTGAAGCGAGAGAGTAATTATGTATATTCCGATAATCTTGATACACGTACATATAAAAAAATATTTAATTTAATTTATTGGGGGGCAAGAATTCCAATAATCCATGTGCTTGATAGCTGCAAGACGAGTTGTTTATCTAGCCTCCTACATAGTTAAGTAAATTAAAATACGTACATATAAAAAGATATTTTATTTATTTTATTGGGGGGCTAGAATTCCAACAATCCATGCGCTTGATAGCTGTTAGACGAGTGGTTATCTAGCCCCCTACATAGTAAAGTAAATTGAAATACCTACATTTAAAAAGATATTTTATTTAATTTATTGGGGGCAAGAATTCTAATAATCCATGCGCTTGATAGCTGCAAGACGAGTGGTTATCTAGCCCCCTACATAGTTAAGTAAATTGAAATATGTACATATAAAAAAATATTTTATTTAATTTATCGGGGGGCTAGAATTCCAATAATCCATGCGCTTCATAGCTGCAAGACGAGTTGTTATCTAGCCTCCTTTTTAAGTTAAGTAAATTCTAATGTAAAATCGATGCTAATTTGTACAGCGCTCTTGAGGCGATTTAAAACAGCGCTATATAAGTTGTCCAAATTTATTTTTATTATTATTAGTGGTATGTAGAAAATAAACATTGCGGTCTGTAAATACTAGTAAAAAGAGCTGTGCAATTTCATGACGCCAGAACTCACGTTTCGAAATTTTTTCCGCTTCATACTGTCGGGTTTTTTTGTTTTATAGTTTGGCTAGCTGAAGTCTCCTTCGTTGCCCGATCTTTACGCGGAGGTTTTCGAAGTCATAGTAGACATTAATTTCCTTTTTTGTGCGCAACACGGCACAATAACTCAAAAATAAATCACGATAATACTTTTGGCCGTGATAATCTCAAATCATGTATCAGTAATTTTCCTCTTATTTTGAATGTCAAGTTGGCAAAATTTCATCGAGAGGTATCAAAATTCTACTTTGAGGGGGCGGAAAAAGGGGATGGGGGTGGTTTTTCGAAAGCTCACATGCACAATGACCTTCCTCTTGTTTTGAAGGTCAGGTGCAAATAAAACTGTAGATTTTTATGAAAATCAAATCCACAATAATTGTTCTTAAATTTAATTTATTAAATACCACTGAAGAAGAAGAAAACAATAATAATCTAAACGAAATATGAAAGAGAACAAGACACAGAAATTGGTAATTGGAATTGGTACTAAATTCAAAAGTTATAAAAAGAGAGTTATTCTTATAAAACATATAATTTATTAAATCGGTTCCTTGTTTTTTTTTTTTTATAGTGATACCTCACAAGTCTCAGCTGCTTTCGTCTGGAGCCAGTGAGACTATGGCATCCCCAAATTGGGGTATGTTGTGAGGCTGAAGGTAGTGGGGAGGGGAAGGAGATAGGGAAGAGGAAGGTGGGAAGTACCTGGCTATTCTAATCTGGTCACCAAACACGGCTTATGCCATTTCAAGCAACGTTTCAATTCTGAGTGGTGGTCTTACACCATGGCGATTCTGAGCGTATCTTCCACTCTGGAACGTGCCGCAAAGATACTACATATTATTTTTAATTAATAAATTTTAAAATAACACAAATTAATCAAATAAAATTTATTTTCCACGCCGGGATTCGATCCCGCGACCTTCGGAATGCTAGTCAAGAGCCTTACCGCTGGAAATGTTGATAAGACGTTATCTTTTATAAGCTTTAAAAAATAATATTTCACCTTTAACCTGTAAAATGGGTTTTTTTTAACAATCCAGCGGTTAATGTATAGCAGCAATAACCGTAATGGATTGCAAGCAAGCGAAGCTTTTCTCTGTCGAGTGTTCGTACATATTGCGTATCGTAGATTGTACGGCACGTTGATATCATCGCTATATACATACTCTGAACCTACAGAATTTTACATAATACGTAGTATGTAGTATACACAGGGGTAAAATTTGTTTTGTTAAGCTTTATACCTGGCGAATACGTTGCTTCATACTTTTATACTAGCGTAGACCCGTGAAAAATCACGAGGTATTATAATTGTATGATTTGTGAAGCAGAATGTATTTTTTTTAAATGTATTAAACTCGGGATTTCTCAGCCTTTCAAAAGAAGAAATTTACATGTCAATTTATTTGTTTTATTTTTTTTTGTTTTACTATTTTTTTGTGTCCTTACTGGGGTACCCCGTTCTAAGATCACATTGTAACTACCAGTTTTCGTGTTTGAAATAAAGGTAAATGTGTTACCGGTCAGTGGTTGAGTGGTCATAGCGCTTGTGTCTCACCCGAGCGTCGCGTGTTCGATTCTTCGGCTGGCTAAGTCCTCCATCACAACACAAGCAACATTTTCGGCTTTCTGTGGTGGTAGTAGGAGATTTGCAAACATTGTTGGGTTATTCGTAACCCGGGAATGTTTGTCTTTCTTTGTAAAAAAAAAAAAAATTACAAGAGGAAAATTATAAAGCTTATCTAAAAGAAAGTACAATACCCTTGAGGTGAGGTGAGGAGAGGTGAGGTGAACGGCGATCTACAAGTCATCCAAATATTATTATTAGAATGTTAGTAAACTTTCGAAATCTATCCAATAACATCAAATCATCGAATTACAATCAGTTTTCAATGCCGCGACAAATATCTAAATATTCCCTTTTTTTGCATTAGCTCCACCAAAGATATTTGAAACCCAGCTCCACACAGGAATCCCTGAGTGAAAAAAATCCGTCAGGGCCTATGTCATCTTTGTTCATTCTATTGTGGAGGGTGTTTTTAGGGAAAGGCAGGAGAGGAAGTTCTGTGAAGGAAAAGGGGATAACGGGTGGGTAGAAATCTGGGGTTCAATGTGTCCAGGAGTGACGGACATGTGAATCAATCCCTCCCACTACAGTGCAAGGCGATGGGTCGTTCGAGAGTCCAGCTTGAGAGGTCTAGGCTAGATCTCCCTCAACCAGGAGCTAAGCGAAACATGCAATTTTAGTAGGGTTTTTTTACATAACAATTTTTCCCTACCGACAAAACACATGACCTCTAAGTCTATAATAGCCAGGTACTATTTTTAAATACCCACATGAGGTAAAAATTGCAAGGCGCATATGACGCCGTTCTATTTGTATAAAGAACATTAACTTTAAATTCAGTAAATTTAAATGATTCATCTCTTCAAGAAATATAAGAATCTAGTAAATGAAAAAAAAAAAAAAACCAGTCAGTCTCTTCCGATCCGGCCTGCCACGCAGTAGGTGGGCAAACGCATTCGCCATCAAGACCTAAACCAAAACGTCACTTCATAAAAATTCTCCAGTTTTTTTTTTAATAAATATCAACTCTACTTCTTCCACTAATTTCACGTACGATCTTTCTCTGGGACTACTATATGGATTCGGTGGCGCAATCGGTATAGCGTTCGCCCGGCAAGCAGAAGAATCTAAGTTCGATTCTCGGTGGCACACTGGATTAAATTGTGTTATAGGCGTGTCCGTATGCCTAAATTTAGAGTGTACTACACAAGGTATAATTCTTCTCAATCATACACAGCCCACTCACTGCATTCTCGCTTAGTAGTAAATTTATTATCTAATTCTCATCAAAATAATCTCTGCAGTTCGTCATCCAAGAGAATCCACTCCAGGAGGTGGGTAGATCTCCCCACTTGCCGGCATCTGAAGGTACAGTAAGTTAGTGGGGAGAGTAGTCAGTGGCGTACCTACCGCGTTAACTACGTTTAGCGCGGCCCCCGGGCTCGAGTCGCCACCCACCGACCCCCCCCCCGGGACATTAACGCTCATATATCTCCACAAAAATTGTTTCATTACCTCGGCGGTGAGGGGCAAGTTTTTAAATGTGGACTGATGGAATAATATATGAAGGGGAAATAATATTAACTATGCTGTATTGGAAAGAAATAAAAATAAATAACGGTCTTGTTTGTCAGTATCTCTTTGAAAATCTAGCAAAAAACGGAATGCCCACAACTTGGTTTGGTTGCCAGTTTTGAACAGTCGGGTACTTGCCAACCTTCTTCCTCCTCCTCCCCACCTCCCTTCCCCTCCTCCCTATCTCTTTCCCCTTCCCACTCCCTACAACCTCAACATACCCCATTTGGAGCTGACATAGTCCTACTGGCTCTATTTAGTAGAGTTGGGACGCAATATTCACATAAAAGTCTGCGCTACAAGCTTTCCGGTAGCTTACGTTCATTTTTATGTAGATACCGCGCAAGAGTTCTCTGCTCCCTGCTAACCTAAGTCAGTGGGGACTTTTCCATTCCCAATTGGGGTATTGGAGGTTATCCACCACTTAACCGCTCTGGTATAAGTAACAGATGGTTGTTACTTCTTCAAGGCTTTCGCAAGGACTCAATTTTTTTTGAATGAACGAATAATGCTATGTGAAACATCTATTCAAACTGAAAGTACGTGTTTATACAATATTCCCGGATATAATGCATATAACTACTGCAGGACTGATAAGTCAGGAGGAGGGATTATATTATATATAAGAAATAAATTTGAATTTAGACCAACATCGTTCCAATCACTTCATTTTGAAAATATAACGGGAAAGCTCATACTCCAGGACAAAACTAAAGTTAATATAGTAGCTATCTATAGACCTCCTAATTTGAATAAAACTTCTTTTTTAACGGAATTATCATTGTATCTTGATACAATTAATAGTAAGGAAAATATGATCTTACTTGGAGACATAAATTTAAATTTGCTTAATGACCAAGATTATATCATAACTTCATATGAAAACTTACTTACTAATCATTATTTAACTAAATGCATTAATGTAGTAACCAGAGAAGCTGTATTAAATGGACAAATTAGTCGCACGTGTATTGACCATATATTTGCCAAATTTAGAGGCAAAAAAATAACAGCTTGCGTCTGTGAAAATAATATTGCCGATCATTATATCACTGCTATTAATATAAAATCTCATAAACGTCAGGTAGACTTTTCAAATAAGTATATTCAAATCATCTCACAAAAGGTTATTGATCGGTATATCAAAGATTATAACTGGAGTAAACTTATAGAGGAGAGGGATTGTATTTCATTATATGAAAAAATAAAATCTTTATTTAACAATTTTTACAAGAGTAGTTCTAAAACGATAGTGCAAAAACCGAATACACGACCTTATGCAATAAATGAATGGGTAAGCAGTGAATTATTATGTCATATAAATAAAAGGGATAAACTTTATAAAAAATGGAAAAGTACACCAACAAACAAAACATATGAAACAGAATATAAAAAAACACGAAACCTTGTCAATAAACTCATAAATAAAGATAAAACGAACTACTATAATAATAAATTTAAAAACTGTTTTAATGATACAAAAAAAACCTGGGACGAGATAAATAATATTTTAGGACGTAAACCCAAAAACGATTGTGATCAAACTATAACACGATATATGTTAAAAGATAGAACTGAGGATTCTGTGTCAAATGATTTTGTGAATTACTTCTCGGATAGCATCAGCAACATGTTACATAAATGCAATCACAAAGCTACTAATATAGTACTGGAAGAACTACCTCACAGTTTATATATACCAAGAGCTACTATAACCGATATTGAAAACATTGTTAAAAAAATGAAAAACTCTAAAAGCACAGGTATTGACAATATAAGAATGTTTGATTTAAAAAGAAATATAAAAACTCTTGGGCCAATAATTACTCATTTAATAAATTTGATAATAAATCAATCAAAAATTCCACAAGAATTTAAATGTAGCATCACTAGACCAATATTTAAAGGTGGAAAACACATTGAACTGGGAAATTATAGGCCTATTAGTATTCTACCAGCATTAGAAAAAATTCTTGAAAAATTTTTATCAAATAAATTAAATAATTATATTGAAAAATTCTCTATCATTGATCCAAGTCAATATGGTTTCCTAAGAAAAAAAAATACTGAAAAACTACTGCAAGATTTTTCCAATTACGTAAATAACCAATTGAATAATAAATTACATGTTATTGTTTTATTTATTGATAACTCTAAAGCTTTTGACACAATTAACTCCAAAAAACTGCTTAAAACACTAGAAAAAATTGGAATAAGAGGAAATGTGTTAAATTTATTTAAAGATTATCTTACAGATAGAAAAATATGTATCAAAATAAATAATACTTTTAGTAAAACAAAAAATGTATCTGCAGGAGTTCCACAAGGTTCCATATTAGGACCTACACTATATATAATTTATGTAACCATAATGAAAAAACTTTTCTCTTTTGTGAAACATTTTGTATTCGCAGATGATACGGCATTGGTCATATCACATAAAGATCTAAAAATTGCAATTGAACTCATGCAAATTGACTTTAATCAACTCTGTAAATGGTCACATGATGCAGGACTATTAATAAATGCTAAAAAAACCAAAGTAATGCATATAAGATCACCTAATGCCAAATTTCAATTTAATCCTAATATTATATCTCATAATTTTAATTGCATTCATAAAAATATTCCAACTAATTGTAAATGTGAAAGCTTAGAATTAGTTTCGGAATACGTGTATCTTGGTGTTACTGTAGATTGTTTTTTTAAATGGGACAAACATATAAAAAAAACCTGTAAAAGACTCAGATCGATTGCTGGCAGAATGTACACATTAAATTTTTTCCTATCAATTGAAACACTTAAAATAATTTATATGTCACTAGCAGAATCTATTATAAGATATGGATTAACAATATGGGGAAATACTTCTATAACCAATCTGAAACAAGTGCAAGTTGTACAAAACGCAATTGTAAAATTATTGGTCGTCCCTAATATTTTCAAACAGAGACAAAATAAACCGTTGCTGTTTCAGAGTGCCAAAATTTTACCTGTTAAGGCAATACTTTGGCACAAAATTATAATTCAACATATATTTACCCCGCAGCATAAAGAGAAATTAGAACATAAATACAGCACTAGATTCACGCGTAACGACGGGTTAATAGTTCCGAAATTTAACAATAAGTACGGACAGAGAACGTTTGAATATATCATACCGAAGATATTTAATTTATTACCTGACACTATAAAGCAATGTAATTCTATGAATAAGGTTAAATATATGGTGAAAAATTGGCTATCGGAAAAAAAAGATTTATATTGATTTTGATATGTATGAAAAAATGTTGTATCTGTAGTTATAAGATGTAAATTTTAAATATGTATAAATATGTAACTAAAATATAAGCACCTGTTGACAAGCCGATTCAATTGGCTTAGCAGGACTTGTTTGTTGATTATATTATGTATTATCTATTATTTCAATAAAAAAAAAAAAAAAAAAAAAAAAAAATCTACATTTAATTTTGAACGAATCTAGATCTCCAGTGTCTCTGCATATGTAGTTAGTAAGCAGTATGCAAGTGCTTAGCGGGAAATCAAGATCCTAATTGGGGCATTTTGTGAGGTACAAGACAGTGGGGGGGGGGGAGATAGATAGGGGATGGGGGCTTTCAGATTACCGGCGCTCAGTGCCTGAGTCCGCCGGCGGCAGTTTTCACCGAGTTATGGACATCTGAATCTGGCTTAACTGTGTGCGGTTTCGTACGTTTACAAACATTTTAGTCGGTGCGCCTGCGCCAGTCGACCGCCCGTGCGCCGACTAGACAGAAATCCGAAACCTGCGTTCTTTCCGTTTGTACACTAAGGCTGCCGTTTGTTCCTTTCCCATAATTCGTAGTTGGCTCGCGCTAATTTGTCATGTGAATATGCAGGATTACGCTATCCGAAATGTTGGCGAGAAGGAAGAAGCTCAACATGACCATAATAATCCGAAAATTATTTCAGAGGAGTTACATAACATAACACGGGCATCAGCCTAGCATGGTGCTCGAAAAATCCACAAATAATGTAACCATAATATGCAATGAATAAAGAAAAATTAAAAAAAAATTATTATAGTTCGAAATCACTACTCGTTTAGGAAAAGCTAAAATCAAGTCATACTTTTCCAAAATTATTGAAACTCCTAACAGATTGCTTTAGCTTCAATGCAATTTTTAAAATTATTATTTACTAGCTTTTTCCCACGGCTTCGCTGGCATGGTATTAGGGAGGTCCCACTCCGCTCCTCCCCCCTCCGCCTCCTCCCCCCTCCCACATCCCCTCCACCCCTTTCCCCCTCCCCCTCCACCCTCCCCCTCCTCCCTCCCCCTCCTCCCTCCCCCCCCCCCCTCCTCCCGCATTCCATTCCATTCCATTAGTTCCCGGTACATTCAGTTTTCAAACTGCTCGCGTGCCACCTATTGCAATTTTTTATACTAATTTATTTACTAATTTATAATAATTAATTAATTAGTATAATATATATTACCAGTAGTTTTATACAAAAAAATATCCAATTTGGTGAATTCGTTCGGAAGTTATGCGCCCACACACATTTCGGCGATTCATTTTTAGAGATAGGTATTAACTACGACGCCAACATCGTTTCCACGGCAACCGTTTGTTTTGCTTTTCTTCTGACGTTCGCTCATTTTTTTTAGGGACAGAAAATGTAAGATAAATAATTTCATAACGCCAGAGCTTACCAATATATACAGCCTGTATTACTCGCAAATAATGTACCTTTCTATTAGTTAAAGAATTTTTAACGTCCTTTCAGTATTTTTTGCGTGAAAGAGTAACAAACATACATACATGCATTCATACATACATACATACATCCATACAAACTTTCGCCTTTATAATATTAGTGGGATTACTCGCAAATAATGTAGCTTTCTATTAATGAAAGAATTTTTAAAGTCCGGTCAGTAGTTTTTGCGTGAAAGAGTAATAAACATGCATACATCCAAACAAACTTTCGCTTTTATAATATTAGTAGGATTTTAGCAGATTTTTTATCATCCAGAGTTCGAAAAAACGTTTCGCCAACCAATTTAGAAACCGCGTGGTTTAGGCCACATCATACCTGAACGATATCTAAGTCTAATTGAAAACAACGACCGTTAAGCCATCAGCGAAAAACGCGTTTTATTTGTTTCCAAGCTCGCATTAAATAATCCAACCTTAATGGATGGATCCCACCTTCTCCGCTGGCTATACTACCTGTACCTGTTCTCCGGATCGCAATAATTATTTCTGCAAAGTAAAGCGTTTCGCGTACTCGACTAAAATGGTTTCTTCTCTCGGCAGCAGCATTTTTTATTCCTCTCCCATCTCCTCGATTCACTCCTACTCGCGCTTTTCATATTATATTTTTTCAGCACATAAAGTAGAGTAAGCACCCACCGACCGGAGCGAAAAACGGGGAGTTAAAAGTTGTACAAGTTCGCGTAAATAGTATAGTGTTTGTTTGAAACGTTTTTATGATTAAATTTACTAATGCGTATCTTTCTCGTTTTTCCAGATGACGATCAAAATGAATGGAGGAGGGGTTCTCAACATTCATTGGTAAGTTTATATAAACTTTATGAAAGACAATACTTTCGACAAAATTTCAATGGTTATTTCATTGACGCCTAAGAGGAAATCCGGTCGCCGAGAAATTTGAACAATAGGTATTTTAACAAACTGTTGCTGTCACTGTAGCTCTTCTCCCCCTGAACAGAAAAAATACTCTTGTCTATTTTGCTTTCTTAAAAAAATACATTGTCTATGTATACTGAACGTCTGTTGGTAGCGTTTAAACCAGTCGATTTTTAACGATTTTTAAAGGGTTGACTCCTTGGGCTCTTTCAATTTAGACGTTTCGTGTCGGACCGCTGCCGCACGTTTACCGTGCCGCTGGTTATAACCCGCTGCCGGCCGTGCCGCTGCAGTACGGTAGCAGTCCGATACCAAACGCCTAAATTGAAAGCGTTTCTGAATGCCGTGCGTTTGTATGCTAGTGATGTTTAGACATGGGTCGTTTTGACAGCAGTTAAGCCATGGACTCTGACGAAGAAACATTACTGTTAGTGCTCTTGTTGAAAAACATCCCAACAGAAAAAGAAACAAAAACGACCCCCCTGTATAAGAGCATCACTGATGTTTTCATTAACTTGTAATTTTGGTGATTTCCATAATCTTAACCCTAGGTTAAAACAAGATCCAAGCAATTTTTTAAAATTATTTAAGAATGTCTGCGAGTTTTTTCACCAGTAGTTTTATTTTTAAAATCCTCTATAAATTTTTCACAGATTCCTTCCCAAGCATTTTTTGTTTTCGTGCGATTACTGTGTTTGTTGCTTTTGAAGTTCCATATAGCAGGACGTATTTCAATTATAAATTCTTCCACGTTTATATCATTCATTTTAAGCAAACAATAAACATGAAAATTCGATGAAATCAGCTCTCACGTCTTGTCACCGCACTATTCAATAGCGAAATGAACACGAGAAGCTTGCGACATTGCCGTCCTGTCGTCGAGCGTTCTCGGTACCGACGCCGCACTGTTGCCGCTCCGTGCACTTTGTATGAAAACAAATGACCGTCCTTCGCCATACGACAAACGCAACGCTTCGGCACTGCAGCGGTCCGACACGAAACGTCTAAATTGAAGGCGCCCTAAGAAGTAACTTATCAAAAAAGGCAAAATGTACCGATGCTAGTGGTCGGTATCTATATTATATTAAGAACTTCTTACCACCTCAACCTTCAACCGTTGTGTTAACTATTATTAGCTGAATTAAATTCAGTTTTTTTTTTTTTAAATAAAAAATTACACAATGAAGCAATTATCGATGCGCAACTGTCCGTGTTTTTTTGTTTTTATCAGTGTCAGAGATAGCGCTGTGTACGGATTTACAATTTTTGTGATTTTCTCACTTTTCCACTTACGGGAATTGCGTTTCAATTTCTTGTGAGGGAGATTTATTATTATTATTGTATTTTTCCTTTGGATGGGTGCAGACATACGTTCACCGTTTGTGACATTTAGTGTATAAGAAAGAGGGGCAGCATTGTATGTTTAAGAACAAAATCAAAATAATCAGCGCATTGACATTTGACGTGTTTGAATTTTTGGAATTCAATCACTACTCATTTTTGCACTACAATTTGCAGTTTATTGTCATAATTTATTTTTTTATTTTTTTATTTAGCATATAAAATATAATTTGTGTGTACATGTTCATGTTCAAATATCTTAATACCACTCTTCCAATTTTTTAATGCTATATAATCCAAAGAGGTAATTGGTGAATACGTTTGTATGGATAAAACGCCGCCCGGTTTACTCTTAAACTTTGGCTCTATTGCTATTCATAGCGTTATTGATCCATTTTGTAGCTTTTTGTCGGTAAACTATAAAAATACGATAAACGTATGTCCAACATTATTTGTACCTAGATGATTAAAATTTGCTACATCTTGATGTTTTTACGATTCTTTCTAATGTTGCTAATGCTTTTTACTTCAAGATCAGTTTCTTTTCTTCCTCTCCTTAACCCCTCGAGCCTCGACTATATTTTTTCAGAGCATAAAAATATTTCTGCTTCGCAATAAAATCCAAATAAATGAAATATTTCTGAACGTATCCAAAAACTAAAGTACTGTGTTTGAAAGGTCATAACTTGTATAGTGCTTTCAAATTGTATAATTCAAAATACACATACAATTTTAAAATTTGAAAAATGTTTTTGAAATGGCTCACCTAACGTTTTTTCTAACTAAAATAACTGACAACGAAACAAAATGCGTACATGACGGCCGGCGTAGTCCAGTGGTAAGGTTCTTGACTGGCACTCCGAAGGTCGCGGGGTCGAATCCCGGCGTGGTAAATAAATTTTATTTGATTAATTTGTGTTATTTCACAATTATTCATTTAAAAAAATTATATAGTATATTTGCTGCACGTTCCAGAGTGGAAGATACTCTCAGTATCGCCCTGGTGTGAGACCTCCATTCAGAATTGAAACGTTGCTTGAAATGGCTTTAGCCATGTTTGGTGACCAGATCTGAATAGCCAGGTACTTCCTCACCTTCCTCTTCCCTATCTCCTTCCCCTCCCCACTACCATCAGCCTCACAACATACCCCAATTGGGGATGCCATAGTCCCACTGGCTCCAGACGGGAGCAGTTGGGACTCTTGTGCGGTATACACGTAAAAAAAAAAAAACATATTTTATTAGATGTATTATAAACGTTATTGACACCTTACTTCTTTGTCCTACCATGTAAAAATAGCCAATAAAAATTTTCCAAATTTTAAATTCATTATTGCAAATTGTGATTCGAAACGTTCGTTTCGTAAAAGTGTACATTTTACTTCTTTTGTGTTTAATTTTTAAATTTGAATGTAAAGCTTGGAGTTTTCTTTTTCTAACACCGTTTAGATCATATTTCTCACTACGATAGCAAGGGAGACAGCGATTTATATGAGACCTATATGAGTTGTTCCGAAAAGCGAACAAATTAGCGTGACGGTTAAATGACCCTCCGTACAGCATATCCAGAGATGACATTTAACCCTGAAGGAATCTTCAGGATGCCCTGCACGGAGCTATAAACAAATACATTAAGAACATGACCATCATGTTTCAAACGCGTCTAGTCCCCTCCCAGGAGTCGTGAGTTCAATCTTCTGCTTGTCAAGCCCTCCAACATTGCACAAGCAACATTTTCCGCTTATAATGATGTCCAATAAGATAGAGGAATTCAAATATTGCCAGGTTGGTATAATGGGAATTTTGGTCTCTAATTTTAATCTTTAGAGCACAGGCGTCGGGTAGGAATGCTATCCTTGTTCTACCAGTATTACAATGGAAGATGTTCCGAGGAACTAGCATCATTGATCCCTTCGGCACCGGTGCATAGTCGGGAAACACGCCAAACGCGTGCCCAACATTTGTACACGGTTGACATTTGCCACATGAGAACGGGTCGTTTCTTCGACTCGTTCTTGTGTTCAACAGCTCGGCTGTGGAATGATTTGCCGGCCTCTGTGTTTCCTCCTTCCTACAACATGGGTCTCTTCAAGACCAATGTTCATTCCTTCCTCAAAAAGACCCTCCACACAGCATCCCAGATGACATAGGCTCTGAGGGAAATTATTTTCCCCAGGGCCTCCTGTGTGGAGTTAATGTAAAAAAATAAATATATTTATATCTCATTAATTTTTTAAAGTTCTTTATTTACGTAAAATCATGACTTTTATTAATTTTTTTCAAGTTGCCTTTTCTTATCGCGTGGTCCATCCAGTCCCATAACATTTCTAATTATAACTCTAATTAGAAATATTTTTATATTTGCTTATCGGTCTTCCGGTATTTTGCGGTCTACCAAATTAAATAAATACCCACTCCGATAATCGTCTTGTAACCGCCATTTGCAGATTTACACAGTGCAAATTTCTCTCGCTAAGTGAAATTTAGTCAAACTTAGCCCCTCGTCCCATGGGTTGTTTAGGTCAAAAAAGGTTAAGGAATGGACATGAACCGTACGCCGACTGCGCAACAAAACTGTGCTGCAAACCGTTGCGAGCTTTCTGTCTGGGTCAGACTATGCATATGTGGGATATATTCCCGTCCCTTGACATATTTCAGCATATCGCTCGCCATACATCCTCATTTAGCCCCTCAGGCTAATTTGTTCTGTTTTCGGAACAACTCAAATAGGTCTCATAGATATCGTTGTGTCTCCTTTACTACAATATGATATGATTGATCTGAAAGAGAAACCACCAAGCTTTATATTCAAATATAAAAATTTTATTTTATTTATGAATCCAAAGTTTCCGGCCCCAATTTTGAAAATTAAACGAAAATTTGGGAATTTTTTATAAATTTTTACATAAACAACAAAAAAGTGAGTTCACGATAACGTTTATAATGCATTTGCCTGATAAAGAATGTGGGCGTTTTTATATTTTTCGTTATCAGTAATTTTAGTTAGAAAAAATAAGGTGAGCCATTTTTTTAACTTTTATTTGTTTGCATTCAATTTTACATATAAAAAATTATATGTTTATTTCGAATTTAAATTTTGTAAGCGTATTTTATTATCTTTCAATGACATTTTTAGATTTCGAATGCGTTCAGAAATATTCCATTTATTTGGATTTTATTGCGATGCCGAAGTATTTTGACCTTCCGACAAAATAGGCTCGAGGCCCGATTGGTTAGGAATGTATGGCGAGCAATGTGCTGAAATAGGTCAAGCTATGAGAGTATAGCGCAAGAGTTAGCCCTACTACTTTTCGGCGCACTCGGTTTATGTCTTTTGACTTTTTGAAATATTGGCATACAGAGCTCCGGGCCAAAAAGGCCCCTTTCTCTTTCATCATGAATTTATGTTAATGGTTGTAGAAGAAACGGTTTATGTCGATTCTTTACCGGACTGTGAGAAAGCGGATTTAGTTAAGACGACAATAAACCCTAAAATATATTCAGAATCTTAACGACGTAAGTAAAGAAGCCGTATATACAAATTGCGACTCGCGACCCGTCTATTGGACGGACCTACTGTCGAATTTGCCGTATCAAAGAAAAGAAAAAGAAGACACAATAATGTGGGAATCTTAACGACGTAAGTGAAGAAAGTGTGGACACAAATATACGCCGCGGCACGGCGCATTGTACGAACGTACGGTCGAATTCACTCTAGCAGGCCTGGAGATTCGACCTTTCTGCCGCGTTCATTTTAATTAATTCTGAAGAACGTGTTACAAATATTTAAAATGTGTCTCCATGTTGTTCTCCCGGAGTTATTAATTCATCGGCTAGAAAGATAAAATCTGGTGCTTACCGCTAACTTTATAGTTGAAAAACGGGTTATAAAGTTTTAAAATCGTTGTACGTAAAATATATTAATGGTAAGGTACTATTTTCATTATTCTAAAATATAAATAACTAGTATTCCTTATGCGGCATGGAAATAAAAAAGTTATAGTTACGAATTCGTCGGAAATTATAAAAATGTGAGTTTTGAGCAAGCAAAAATTAATAGGGTTGTTGTGATTGCGGCGAGATAGCAAAACGACATTGTCTTCTATCCTTGAATATCTATAGCTTTACTAAAAAAAATCACTCCATGATCGTTAAACTGTATTTTTGTACCATGACTGTCATTGCTTTTAAAATTAAATATTCGTGATGTGAGAATTTGGGTTATGCCGTAATAATTTTCAATTTTATGGGCTATACATATATCTTTATTAGCGTATTTCTTGAAAGTGATGTTTTTTTATAACATTAATATCTAGTGCTCTTCTTGGTAAACGTATCAAAGAAATGAACGTCTTTACAGATGCAAGAAATCCATTCGAAATGTTAGTTTATTTTTAGGTTATTTTTTGGGCATTAAAAGAAAACTTTAAAAATATATATTATTGTGTGCACGAAAAAAAAGTGAGGTGACAGTTTTCTTCCAAATCATTAAATAAAATTAATGTTTTTTTTTTTTAAGTTTGTGTGTTAAGCTTTTTTAAAAAAAAATGTGGTAAGCTTTTTTTTTTAATTTTTTCGTTTTAAAACTTAAAAGATAGCAATTTTTAAACGCAAAGTATGCTTCAAATATCTAGTTTCTATAAAGGTATTAGTTTTTTTACGACATCTACAAAAATAAGAAATATTCAAGACATTTAAAATACGTTGGAAAAATTCCAAAATTCGTTTAGAAATTATAAAGAAATGAGTGTTCTTTAAACAACACAACTGAAGTAAAACTTCTGCTCCATCTCTATGATAGGAAGAGAGAAAGAAAATGTGCGCGCGCACTGCTCTCTCTTGCTCCTACAGTGTGATACAGACAATAGGCCCGCAGTGTGTAACGTAACTGGCTATGAGAGAAAGAAAATGTGTGGTCGCACCTCTCTCTCTTGCCCCTACAGTAATAAACGAAGCGTTCGCCTCGCTTTTCGTATCGCTCTCGTCACGCTTTCGCCAACTTAATCCCCAAGTCAAGCGTGCGTAAAGAAGTTTTACTTCAATAAAACAGCATATACAATAGATAAACAACCCCCTCTGGCTGTGTAAGCAATGTATGTATCTTGCCATGAACAATTTATTATAATTTTTTAATTATTAAAATTTTCACGACGTTTTTTTAATAAGGTTGATTGTGTTTAATTTCTTCCGTTTTTCTTTATCCACAATTGTGTTGTAGGCACCGCGATTATTATTATATTTTGAGCAAAATGTCACCTTGACTCTAGCAACACTTGCCTGCGCAACAAAATGCGCAGACAGCAGAACTGAGCTCGCGAGTGGAAAAAACTTAGAGATCATTCCGTTCTGAACGTTCCTCTCGCCAGTAAGCTATTTTTAATTACGCAAATTATTGTCGCGGATAGAATCCTTGTAATATCTCACTTCTGGTGTCAAATAAAATATAACTCACCAAACAATCAGTGTTATGATTTATAAACTAAATTCCGTGACCATTTATTTAGAGAACCCGGATATCTCTGATGAGGTAAGCAGAGATATCCAGCATATACTAAAACTGGTGACCCCGACGTGATTTCTCAAAGTTATGGATCCGTTAGACTTCAGATTAGAATTTGAGTTAAATCGCGTGTGATATTCGATGCACTTGTATTATCTTACGATTTAAAATGCCTGAATACCGCACAAGAGTTCCAAAATTAAAACTACTCACAGCTATCCGGAGCTAGTGGGACTTGCACCGCAATTGTATCCACAATTGAGGTATGTTGCAAAGGTCGCAAACAATTAATTCATCTTAATATTTTGTGAATGATGAATACTTGGAGCAGGTGGCTGAGTTTGTTTATCTGGGTAGTATGTTTGCGAGAGATGGGAAGGCTGATAGAGATATTGAAAGAAGGGTGAATGCCGGTAACTCCATTAATGGACGACTGAATGCCGTTGGTGCTAATAAAAAAACTGTCAAAAGAAGCGAAGCTAGCAGTCCACAATGAAGTCCTGGTACCTTCCCCGATGTATGGCAGTGAGGCATGTAACTTGCAGAGGAAGGATGAAATTATTATTAAAAATGAAAAAATTCACGATCAAGTGAATCAGATACATACTTGAGTCGAGCCATGTCAAAAGTCAGAACAATAGAAGAGAATGTATGAGACGATGTATGAATGTGAGTGAGGTAAAGAGTGGGTGCCAAGACCGAGTTGTTTATCGGTCCGTCCTATCTGCCTACCTATACGGGCAAACGGCGTGACGGTTAGTTAGTTATTTTAAGACATAACTTATAAAAGCGTTTTTCTCTAAAATAAGTAAACTCGCGCCATGAAAGAGTAAATTATGAATTCTTTTAAAAATCACCTCACACTTGGCTTTTGTCATTCTTCTCACGATTTTATTAGGTGCGTGACATTATTAACCCAAATAATCAGTATTTATGAAATATCCACTTTATGAATTCATTATATATTATAGAGCAAGATTCACCAAAGCCCCCCTTATTAATGCCACGTTCGTTTTTTTTATTTATTTATTGATGTAGTCACTCCCTTCTCATTTTTATCATCACAATAATCCTTGCCTACAAATATAATAATATAAGTTCAGCGTATAATAGTGCACATGGTTCGCAACCCTCCGATAGGGTAAGGTAGTTGTATAGGCTTTGAATGTCATAGGATTTACAAGGCTAACGAAATCAGAGATCGAAAATCTGGCACTTTTATTTCCCACCTTTTTTATTTATTTATTTAACGCCCAAAGGGCTTTTGCATGTTTGGTAGTACAATTAATTCATGACAGATGGTTTTTAAATAGATAAAGAAATAATAAAAATAAAATTAGATAAAATAATATTTGGATGATTTATATAGCGCCGTTTTTGTGAAAAATCACCTCAAGGGCGCTGTACAAACTTATAATACATTTCTAAAATCTAAGCACATAAGTCGTAAAAATACAAAAATACATCGATTTCATAGCTTTACAAAAATACAGATATGTTTAGGAATAGTTGCAATGAGTGGGCAAAGTAGTTCTGCTTATGAATGCTACAGTAGAATAGTGTATGTTTTAGAATATTTTATTTTACGAAGAAGCTTGATGGACATTACCATTTTTATTAAATGATTTCATCCCCGAAAATGAAAAAAAGGTAGAAACAAGCTTTTTGTTTCACTTTTTGATAAATTGCAGACTAAATACGCTGTTTCAAATTGGTGAATTCGTTTGTTAATTATAGAATGTGATGTTTTTTACCGGAAAGTTAACACATTAAAAAAAACTTTTGGAATGGCTACTAATCCAGAGGATTTGTTTTTTTTTCTTCATTTTCTTCTGACCATCCAAATAAATATGGTTATGATTCATTCGTCATGCTGTCCGATGACAATTTTTTTCTATTAAAAACATTAAAGATATTTTCCCATCACACGTCGCAACTGACTATTTAGGATAGTATAGCAGCGCGTTTATAGTCTAGCATTGTGTCTCGTTCTAGCAGCACGTTAACACACGAAACAGCGCGCGTATCGCTCGAACCCATCGCAACGGGATATATCCCATAGCGATGGGTTCGATCGATAAATAATATATATCTATGTATATTTGTTTAGAAAAAAAATATTATCGGACAATATATTTTTACTCCAAATATGCTAAGGAATCGCTGGTTAAAATCCCTCGCGTACATGCTGTTAAACCCTGTACATAAAATGTGAACATTAGATCCATTTCATGAAATGAGTTTTTTTGCTACGTGATTTTTTCCATTCTAATTTTGGATGGCATCTTACAGTATTCTTGACATTTCATCTTTAACATCTTTGAATAGCGTTGTACCGTAAATTTAATTTAATTTATACTTATGACTAAACTAATACGAGTACATTTTTATTTATGTATGCAATATTTTTACGAAAATATGTCAAATAACCAAACAAAATTTATACGTACATATTTAATATGACAACATTATGTACGTATGCATGTTTGTGTGTATGTGTATATATCTTTGTATGCATGCATGTGTGTATGCGTGTATATGTGTATGTGTGTATACATGTGTATATGTACATATGTGTGTTTGTATAGATATATGGAAAAGAAAATGTTTTTTTTTTTTTTTTTAAAGAAAGACAAACATTCCCGGGTTACGAATAACCCAAAAATGTTTGAAAATCTCCTACTACCACCACAGAAAGCCGAAAATGTTGCTTGTGTTGTGATGGAGAACTTAGCCAGTCGAGGAATCGAACACGCGACGCTTGGGTGGACTCAAGCGCTATGCCCACTCAACCACTGACCGGTCAAAACATATAGCTATATATGTTTGTACATATAGGTATATATTTTCATAGTATTTTTTTTTATCTTTCATATATATTTTTTTATCTTTCATATATATTTTTTTATCTTTCATATGTATTTTTTATCATATAAGCATAGTAGGCATAGGAATAGGCAAAGTGCACATAGGCATATATAATTTCACATTATTTTTTTTAATCTTTTTATTCTTACTTCTTTTTTATCATTATTTTTTTTTATCATTTATACTACAATATAATTTTTTTTTATCTTTTTATAATACGTTTTTTATCTTTTTATATATAGTATATCCACTTTGATTCATATCCTTTTTAATAAATATAAAATGTTATTTACCTACCTCGGAACAGACTTTGTCTAGCTAGTGAGGTGGGTAAAATAAAACCATGTAAATAAATGAAAAAGACTCAGATACTAATATCTACAGCCTATATGTCGGACGAATACCTACAGCTCATATGTTGAACTAATATCTACGAACTTCAGAGTGTTGACTAATATCTACAGAGCGTAGGTTGAACTAATATCTACAGAGCGTAGGTTGGACTAATCAGCTAAATGTGTCCAATAGTCCGATATTAGGGATTTTTACAAACATACTTACATAAATTAATTTTTTTAAACTGCATACCCAATATTACGTTATTCCAATATGCTATACATAATTGCAAATCCAACCTCTGCCAGTGCTGTAGATATTCGTCAACACTTTGGTTCTCATATATATTAATCAACAGTTTGAGCTGTAGATATTCGTCAACACTTTGATTCTCATAGATATTAGTTCGATTTTTTCAGTTTTTGGAATTCCTGTAGATATTAGTAGACGCCTCCAATGAAAAATGAATAAACGCCCGGGTTGCCGGCACTGAAACTGAAAAGGGTTGTCGATCCCTACGGCCATTCTTCCAAGTCTGGCTTGATATTTGATTTCTGTAACCGGCAATAAAGGCGAAATGCCAACCTATAGGAATACACAGACGTAATAATATATTACTCCCTACAATATAGTACTTACACAGCTTTTTCTCCAAGGGCGAGTCTGTCGCTATAAGGGCTATACGCTTTGCCGGGGTAAAATAACTTTATGGTACACGCCAAACTTTAAGACCGGCCTGAACATGGTACATTCCATTCTCGAGAAGTTACTGGACTTTACAATGAACGTAAGCGAAAAAAAAAGATGCTTAAAAACTTGTGTGCGACAAAGTAAGGCTTGGGCGGGGGGCGAGCTAATTTTCTGTCCTGAAAATCGCCTATTGCGACGATTTCAGATCAACGATCACGGTTACGCTGCATCTGTGTAGATACTAGTATGCCAGTGGAAGATGCTCTCAGTATCGCCCTGGTGTAAGACTACCATTCAGAATTGAAACGTTGCTTTAAGGCTTTAGCCGTGTTTGGTGATCAGATCTGAATAGCCAGGTACTTCCCCACCTTCCTCTTCCCTATCTCCTTCCCCTCCCCACTACCTTCAGCCTCACAACATACCCCAATTGGGGATGCCATAGTCCCACTGGCTCCAGACGGGAGCAGGTGGGACTCTTGTAAAAAAAAAAACTCCCAGAATCTAAAGATGCTTGAAATGGCTTTATACCTGATTGGTGACCAGATCTAAATAGATCCAAACCTCTCTCTTTCCCATATCCTTCCATTTCCGACTCCCTTGAGACTCCTGCCATAATCCCACAGAATTCACACAGTTTGACTCGTGTGCGGTATTCACATAAAAAACTAATAAATCGGGTTCTTTCGTCCATTTAAATTTGGTGAACGGCCAATTCAGAATGAAACCAACTCAGAACCACTTCAGAAAGGTCATTAAAGTGATGATAAAAAAAATATTTAAAAAAATGGTTAAATAGGTAAAGTTAGGTTAGGGTTCCCGGCTATTTTAAAATTATTTTTTCATGACCTTTAGATGGTTCTGAGATTGTTTCATTCTGGGTTGGCATGGAACCTTAAATTTGGTAGCTTCGTTTGAAGTAGCAAACGAAGTAAATTTTTTATACCCTGAAGATGCTTGTATTAAGCGAAACCGGTCGGTAAATAAAAATTAAATCAATAAATCGTGGTTACAAACAAAGTGATTGTTTTCCTTTAATGAAGTAAATTTTTTATAATATCTATAAATTTAATAGAGTTATAATTAAACAATGGAATGCCTTCTTCATAATTACTGATTTGCGCAAAATTATTGTGAAATTGATTATTATGTCGTTGTTTTGGAATGTTTCCAAATTGGTGTTTGTACACTTCTAAATGTCAGTGCAGTCGGTGCCTGCCTAGTGGTGGCTGGGTGGTGAAATGCCACTTGCGAGGGTTACTAAAACTTCCCCTAAACGTCCAAGGGTCAAATTGTGACCCTTCTCCGAAGCATTTTTTGTCTGTCGGTATGCCAAAACTCGCATCACCCAACAAATCGGTAACATTTTTCAATATCGACTCTTTATAGATGCCCTAGTTTGGTTAGCCCACGAGTTGAATTATTAACATGATTTCTCTCAGATGTATTTATATTCAATTATCGATTAAAATATCGCTGGAAATAAATACTAATCTTTACAAATTATAAATTAAAGTCCTCCGCCGCGTCTGTCTGTTCGCGATATACTCAAAAACTATTTATATTCAATTATCGATTAAAATATCGCTGGAAATAAATATTAATCTTTACAAATTATAAATTAAAGTCCTCCGCCGCGTCTGTCTGTTAGTCTGTCTGTTCGCGATAAATTCAAAAACTACTGAACGGATTTTCACGCGGTTTCCACCAAAAGATAGAGTGATTCACGAGGAAGGTTTGGGTACATAATTTGTCAAGTTTAAATTGGTTGAAATATATAAAGGAGAATGTCTGCATGTGGTGGACGAGCGGGCTGGCAAGCGGGCGGTGTGGATTTGATTTGTATGCACTTTCTATATGTAAATCCCGGGCATCGCCGGGGACTTCAGCTAGTATATTATAATACTAGCTGACCTGACGAACTTCGTACCGCCTCGGAATCAATAGCTCTGCTGTTGAATTAAATTCATTTTTTTTATTAAGTTAAAAATTACGCAATGAAGCAATTATCAATGCGCAACTGTCCGTGTTTTGTTTTTGTCAGTATCAGAGATGGCGTTGTGTACGGATTTATATTTTTGTGATTTTCTTACTTTTACAATTACTTACGGGAATTCGGGAGGCGGATACGGGTGCCGCCGCCCCGGGAACCATTTATTGAATAACCAACACCTCTGCCATAGATCACCCCAAGTGGTTCGCTACGTTTGGTGATTTAGCAGGGGTGCCCGGGTTCATGAGGTGACTTATGTCCGGGTCTTGGCAGTTGATGCGCCTGCCCACCTGCTGCGTGGCGGGCCGGATCGAGAGAGACTGGTTGAGGGAGGCCTTTTGACCTTTCCAGCCGAACTCTCTCGACCCATTGTCTTGCACCACAGTTGGAGGGATGGATTCATACGTCCGTCACTCCCGGACACACTGACCCCCAGATTCCTACCCACCCCTCATACCTTTTTCCTTCCCAGAACTTTCTATCCTCCCCATTCCTTAAAAAGATCCCCCATACAGCATCCCCTAAGATGACATAGGTCCTGAGAGAAATTATTTTCCTCGGGACCTCCTTTGTGGAGCTTATGTAAAAAAATGCGTTTCATTTCAGAGATTTATTATAATCATTTTATTTTTCCTTTGGAGGTGTGCAGACATACGTTCACCATTTGTCTCATTTTCGACTATTAACATTGAGTGTGTAAGAAAGAAGGGCAGCATTACATGATTAAAAACAAATGCACAACAATCAACGCATTGACATTTGACGTTTTTGAATGTTTGGAATTCATGCACAGTTCAATATTATACCCCTCACAATATTGCTGCAGTTCTTTCAAAATAGGAGAATTCGTTCCATACAAAATGTATGGGGAAAATAATTTTCTTTATAACTATTTATTTCGTTAACTTTTGTGATGTTTTAATAGTTATTATCCTATCCGGAGCGGAGACAAATCAAAGATCATCAAAATCAGCCCAGCCGTTCTCGAGTTATAAATAGTGCTAACTAACCGACTTTGTTTTATATATTAAGATTCTTGAGTCCCGTCTTTGCTTCGCCCGAGATTCAACACAACAAATTGAACACAAAAATGTGGAATATAGCGGAATGTCATGTTGATTGGATTTTTCAAAAGTCTGTAACTTACGGTTGATTTTATCTTGTGAACTGAAAATATTTGCGTATTCTTGGAAGATTTAGAAATGCTGTGCTAATTTCATGATTCCATAGCACACCGTTCGAGAGTTTTTTTTAATGCAAACTGGTATGGAAATCTATATGACGACAAAATCATAGTGATTTTTGTAAGTCTTGCATA
The DNA here is from genome assembly GCA_929108145.2 of Limnephilus rhombicus. NCBI lineage: Eukaryota > Metazoa > Arthropoda > Insecta > Trichoptera > Limnephilidae > Limnephilus > Limnephilus rhombicus. The sequence continues at coordinate 5,052,907 of OV815296.1, forward strand.
TTCTGCTTCCTGTTGGGATTAAACATAATTATTATTTTGGTTCATCGACGATCTGCAGTAGTGCTCCCGACATTATCCACTAAACCGTTATCGGTATGGCCGTGCTAGTTTCCCTTATCGTAGTGTGCTTTTTTTACGAATAACATATAAAATCTGCCTTTCAGACGCGTCACCACGTCGAAATGTTTCTAAACCAATATTTGTCCAACCAAAATACACTGCATTTATGAGTTTATTTAATCCACAAATAGCTATCGCCCTTTTATCGACACCCGGCACAGCATTCACTCGACGGTAGATTCGGGACAGTATCTACCTAGTTATCTTCCTTGTGGTTTGCACCGTGATACGAGACATACTGATATTTGATAATGTCCGTAATAGTAATGCTGCGGCCTATTTTCCTCTTGCCTGGCAACAATGCTAGGGGGTAAATTATTATTATTTTAAATTATCACCACTTTGGTTCTGCTAACTTTGGATTCTGGGATATTTGGCCGGATTGAGGTATTTTTTAGGTTGAAAGTATGAAAGATCTGAGAATGAAAGTTTATGTTTGTTTTTGGTGATAAAACCGTCGAGTGGGTGATAATTTAAGACAATTTAAATTTTTTCGACTTTTTGAAATAATGGTATCCAGAGAGAGCTCCGGGCCAAAAGGCCCATTCTCTTTCATCATAGGTTTATAATATATGGTTGTTGTAAAATTGGTACACCATTGTCATACGTAGGTACTCTACTATTGTTGCAAATTTTGGCATTATCCGTCTCCCATGTTTGATTTTTTGGACGTATATGTTATCCGGTTCCGTTCCAACTCAGAATCAAGTCAACCCAACACCTCTTTGAAAGGTCATTAAAAGCTATATATATATTTATTTAAAAATAGCCCATAACGTAACCTATCTAAAATAATTTTTTCATCGCTTTTAATGACTTTTAAAGGAGGTGTTTTGATTTTATTCTGAGTTGTCCGGTCGCCTTGTTGTTCATTTGAACTACTTCTCAGCAGCTAAGATTCCCTTGCTTAACCTTATTCGTTACTCTTAAAAGCCGCCGCTACCCGAATTTCTACCGTTTTTTGATACATATCTCCCTACATGTTAAGGGCCCGCAACCCGGATTTGTACCGATTTATTACATATTTCCCCTAAACACGGTAAGTTTTAAAGCTCTTAAAAAATATATGTTATTTTTGAAGATGATATCTAGACTTTGCCCGCGCCGAAACGTAAATTATATAAAATACCCTCGATAGAAAAAAATCACACAGTATGTTCCAAAAATTATTATAAACACGTTTGTTTCAGTTATTTTACAAGTTATATGTATGAAAAAATTCACAGTGTTTCTTTAAATGCTTTTTAACCCAACCCCCGCGAGATTTTTGCTCTATTTTAAACGAGTCGTGTTTTATTAAACATTTCTACAATTTTCGCATCGATTTTGTCGCTTTAAATACTAACGCGCTCCTCTAACATTCGTAATTTCTTATCTCTCGTCTTCTTTTTGAGCCCGGTTGCGGTGCCTTAAATGACCGGATAAGTATTCGGAAGTCGGTTATTTTCTATTGCATTCAGTCTAATTTCGGTTGTGATTTTGTCTGTAACTGCAGTTTAGCGAACTTGGATTTGCTATGAATTTAAGTGATTAATTAGTACCAAAATTATTTTGTTCCCATTTTTCTTTTATTATACATTTTTCATTTGTTTAAATTTTTGACTATTATTGTAATTTTTTACGTTTACTAACGGTGGTTCATTTGAAACGTAAATTTCTGGTCGACACTAAAATTGACAAGTTTGTTTTTGAAAGGCAATGGTCCCGAGGCAAGTATTTTTTTCACAAATATTTTCAGCTTCACTAATCCTACCCGATAAAAATCGTGGAAACCTAATCCTACCCAAATAATATCCTGATTTTTGATGTGAAATCTTTAGCACCATTGTGATTTGAAACTCAATGAAACGAAAAATAGAGAGACTAAAAAGAGACGAAACACGTACATCTATAGGATTAAGCCTGCGGGAGAATGAGATAGTATAATTGGTCTCCTCTTTATGCGGTGCTTCGTAGCCTTTCCACTCTTGTCTACTTTAGTTTTCTAAAGCGAGTGAATTGGACACTCTGATTTTTTTTTGTAATGAGCTATTTTTAGGGGTCTGCGCCAGTATTATTCTAAAAGGTCTTTGATGTGACAACCAGCGAAGACATTATCGGAAGTTTTACCTAAAATTCCAATGTATGTATTTAGGTAATATAAAATGTAAGAATCCTTTGGCGTGTTCGTTAACTACATTGTAGAATTTACAGTTTAATATTTAGTAGAATTGCTTGTATTTAAAATGTACAAAGATTATCTTTAAGCCAACTGAGGCCTTCGTCCGTGGAACCAACTCAATACTTTCTACCAAAGAGGTTGGACAGGATGTTCTGTAACCATTCTTGTTATTCCGCATAATAATTGGCTAATTTATGCAGGGCCGTTTGTGTGAAACACGTCCTAAAAGGCGGTGGCATTTCATTCACCTTGATTATTGAGTGTTTTCAGGGCCAACCCTAATAACTAATAAGGAATAACCTTCCTGGACCCCTCTGAATTGCCCCTCCCCACATTCGGTGTATAAACCTATGAATATAATGACTCCACGACCATTATTCTCAATTTCGGGTCCCCAAATTGGATTTTCGTGTTCGAATTCATTGCCGGACCTTATCTTTCTCTTGGCGAATTTGTCTTTCGCGCAGTGGTGGGCAACCATTATTTCTCCAAGAATACGTTTTTTTTTTTTTTTTTTACAGTGAATACCGCACAAGAATCTCAACTGCTCCCGTCTGGAGCCAGTGAGACTATGGCATCCCCAATTGGGGTATGTTGTGAGGCTGAAGGTAGTGGGGAGGGGAAGGAGGTGGGGAAGAGGAAGGTTGGGAAGTACCTGGCTATTCAGATCTGGTCACTAAACACGGCTAAAGCCATTTTCAAGAAACGTTTCAATTCTGAATGGTGGTCTTACACCAGGGCGATACTGATAGTATCTTCCACTCTGGAACATGCCGCAAATATGCTATACATTATTTTAAATGAATTAATTGTGAAAACACAAATTAATCAAATAAAATTTATTTGCGCATGCCGGGTTCGAACCCGCGACCTCCGGACTGTGAGTCAAGAGTCTTACCCACTGTACTACGGAGGTCGTCAAATTCTGTAACTAAATATCTGAAATTTTCACTTATTTTTTTAGAAACACAAATGCTATTTTCATAAGTACAAGGTAACCAGAATGTTATTATCAATATATTCCACAATCTATCTATCTATATAAATAAAAGCCGAAATGTATGTACGCGCATAACTTCCGAACGACTGCACCAAATTGGATAATTCTTTTTTTGTGTTCGTTATTGCCAGGACAAGGTTTGTAAATAACTATTGGTGAGCTCTTGCATGAAATTTCTACAAAAAAATCCAATAGGTGGCACACGAGCTGTTTGAAAACTCGATAGGGGGATCACGGGTGGGGGGAGGGAAACGCGGGACGGAGGAAGGGGGGAGTGAAGTATGGAGAGGGAAGGTGGAGGAGGCGAAGTGGGAACGCGAGAGGGGAAGGAGACGCAGGAGAGGAAAGGGAACGGGAGGAATGGGAAAGGACACGCAGGGAGAAACAATTTTTTTATTAAATGGCATAGCAACGCATGCCGGGAACCAGCTTGTTGGAAAATAAAATGTTATAATTCATGAAAAATATTCTGATATGGCAAAGCACTATTAGTTAGAGGGACAGATTATATAATTGACCCCTAGAAAAAAGGAGAGATTAAAATCAAGAAATAATTTTTAAAAGCTAGTTATTAAAAGTGTTTACAGAGGCGTAAATGAGTGATAGTGTTTTTTTTTGAAATTTTAAGACATTAAATCATTTACAAATTTTGTAAAACGCTTGAATTTGTTTTTATTTTATTATTATTTTAAGATGTTATATTTTCACGGCAAGCCTCTCGACCAGCAATCCGGAGGACGCGGATTCAGATCCCGTGAGCAATTAAATTTTATTTGATGAACTTGTGTTATTTCACAAATTTATTAATTAAAAATAATGTATAAGTAGCATATTTGTGTCACATTCCAATTGGAAGGTGGAAAATACTCTCAGTATCGCCTTAGCGTAAGACCACCATTTAGAATTAAAACATTGTTTAAAATCGCTTTAGCCATGTTTATTGTCCAGATCAGAAAAACTAGATACTTCTCCAACTTCCTCTCCCCATCTCTTTCCCTCTCACTACCTTCAGCCTAACAAAATACCCCAATTGAGATGCCATAGTCTCACTGGTTCCCAATGGGAGTAGTAGGGATTCTTGTGAGGTATTAAATTTAATCACCGTTTTCTTGGATTAAATATATTTGATATCTTTGTTTCTTTGTACAATGGACGGAAGTTTAGTGTTTATGCCAGACCATGAACATTGGAGTAGGTATTTTATAAGGCAAATAACTCGAACCTTTGTTCAAGGTACAATGTCGTACATCGATGGTTTTCTATTATAAATCACTGATATATGTTTTCATTTTAATATTGGTACTTCATTTATAAATAGTAAAATTAGATAGAACCTAAGAATTCTTAATAAATTGTACAGCGCCATTGAGTTGGCTTTTCACAAAAACGGCGCTATACAAATTATCCAATTTAACTTCAAATTTTATGTCCGAGTTAAATCTTCCCCACTGGAAAGACTAAACACATTCACACACTTTTCCACAAATGATCATCTAGTCAATTCACGCTATGCAATTGCACTATATAAGTATAATAAATACAAAACAATACAAGAACAACATGTCAACCTACTAGTGACCAAATGGGAAAATTCACCGACTCCAGATATTTTCATATCAGAGGGTTTGGCTCGGTGGAACTCCTAATTCTACCTGTAAATCCTACTGATCCCTCAATATAAATATTTAAAAAATCTTTCGTAATCCTACATGTATTTAAAATGACTGATTTTTGTATTTTTATATATAAATTCTTTGACAAATCTAATATGCCTAAATTTTTAAAGAGAGCTAGGTATATGCCAGTAGCCGAAATAACAAATGCTAATATTTTTATAGTCTGAGAATGCCAAATTCTTTTAATCTCATTTCCTAAATCTGTATATTTTCTTATTTTTTCAGAAACAGATTTTTGAATATTACAGGAATTTGGAATAGCGACATCAGTGATATAAGTTATTTTTTTAAATTTTGTCATGTAAAACTATATCAGGTCTATTGTATATAGTTTAGTTTTATCATAATATATTTTTTTAATTCATTTTCTACAAATGAATTTGGTTCATATTCATAATGTGGTACTATATTACGTTAGTCAATCAAGTTATGTTTAATTACCAAACTAATTATTTTTAAAACCTGGTTGTGCCTAAATGTATACTCGGACGGCGCTAATACAGAACATCCCGATATAATATGTTCTATAGTTTCCGGAAAAGCCAAACATTTTATTATTATTATTATTACTATAATTTTTCAGTTACATCTATCGTAGTCGTACGGATTGGCGACCACTGACGCTGAGTATGTATATATGTATTATGTACACTCAAAGATCATTCATTATTAGTTAGGTATTAAGTGGCCACTGCCCATACCTCGAGCCACTAAGTATCTACGTGTTTGCCCGTGCCAAAAAAATCAGCTCTAATTAAATCTTAATTGTCAGAGAGGCAATAAACTAGACGCCGTTTTATAGACGGTTTTATGCGCGTGTCTAGTCCCGGCCATTTTATGTCCTAGTCGTGATTTTGTTAGCTTTAGTGTATGTTGACTGGTCGTACAAATATTTATTTAATCGACAATTTTTTTGTTTGAAGGTATTACTTATTGACTAACTATCACTGTTTCCCCGTAAGAGTAGAGAGAGGATAAACCGCCACAAAAAGAGAGAAAATATTTAAGATAAGCAGATTTAAACTAAGAGCAACAAAGCTTGCCGTTAAAATTGTGCTTCATTGATGTTAAACATATCGATATTCGAAGTGATTCTATTTAACAACAAAACAGCTCTCCCAACTGGCATGACAATTGACAAGTTAGTTCTGCAAGCTAGGAGATAAAACAGTCTGTGCTGTCGGTGACGAAGATAACATCGGGAACATAGAAACTAATGCTCTCCATGATAGTCTTCGATAGTTTTCGAACCATCCACAAATCAGTCTGAAGAAATGTGTTAAGAGGGAGAGAAAACCAGAGAAAACCAGAAATATGTCATTTTCAAATCAGATTTTAGACGTATTGACTCTTTTCCACAAAAAATTATAAATGGATTTCGAAAGATTGTTCTTTTACCTATCATTCGCATGTAATAAATTTTGAGAATTTTTTAAAATTTTTATTATAATAAGGTTATTCCATGGGTCGTTGGCAGATTTGTTAAATTTTCAAAAAAGATTTTGTATTATACCACACCCCTTTCAAATAATAAAATCATGCAGTAAAATAAATCAATACATTATCTAGCAAACGCATGTTTTAGAATTTTAATTTTAGTTTCAATAAAATCATTAAAAAATATGTACGTACATGTGTTTCTTGACGAAAATTGGTCCATTTGTGTATTTATTTGCGCACTTACAAACTAATATATTTCAGATTTTTTTAACATTCTTATTAAATTTAGACATTATTGAAAAATGATAAATACTTATAATCAAAAAATAATTACAAAAAGTACATTATTTTAATAGTTTTATCATCACGCCTTTCAGCATTTTTGGATGAAGGTATAAATTGAAGCTAATTTGGATTGAAATACATAAATTCGATATTGAGTTATTATTTTAAACAGCTGGTACGGAGAATAATTAATCTTTCTCATTGTAACCGCCCTGCACGATCGTAAGAACAACTTTCGAAGAAATGTGGATTTCCGTCCGCTGGCTGGTTAAACGCTCTTAAAGAGAAAGTCGGTAGGTAGAGCCACATATCATATAATATGTACATATATATTTTTGTGTTATTCTGAATCGTGGAATAGGGTATTTGATTCACTTGATCGGGTCATATCTTATTCGGGTATCCCCGAATTCTTCTATCATTCACTTTCGCGTTATATTCTCCTCGAAAAATAAAGGAGTACAAGGAGAGTGTATGACGCGATTGTGAATGGTAGAAGAATTCAGGGACGCCCAAGAAAGACATGGCGCTACAAAATGAACAAAATACATAAGTCCGGGCCATATCAATAGTCAGAATAACAGAAGGGTATATAATTTAATATGTATGAGACGATATATGAGCGTCCTGGACGTGATTTTTCACAAAAACGGCGCTCTACAAATCATTCAAGTGTTATTATCGAACGGTATTAATACGGTCACGTCTGTGCGGTTGAATTTCAGTTTCGAGTGCATGTCTGACGCCCCGCCATACACGCCGCGCTACAAATAACATCTGTGTACGTGGAATTTCACACAAAGCTACTATTGTAATTACTTTGTTTCTAATTATAATTACTAGTTTCGAATTCAAGAATTCGTCACAAGATGTCGCTACTTCCGCCAGCAGGTCGGGTGGGGACGTCTTCCACCTAGGTATAACTACTATGAATTTGTGAATATGTGGTATCTCTCCGGATATGGAAATATTGACGGTAATATATGTTGTATCAAGCGGCTGTATATTAAGTATAACGTCAATGCCGTTACTTTATCCTGGTGACTAGGCTACACTGGATGACAGTGGATCCGAGGAATGGGCTATTTTTGCATTTGCAACCAGTTCCTATTGGATTTATGAAATGGTCACCAACGCTAACTGGGCGAAGCCGAACCAAAAGCCGTAAAAACCTGCGTATTGGTATTATTATGAAAGTGAATGAAGCAAGGAGTTCATGCCAAGAGCGAATTGTTTGGAGGTCCATTCTCTCTGCCTACCCCAGCGGAGAAACGGCGTGATGGTAGTTTTTCTCCTTATATTGAACAATAGCACAAGTAAATGAAAAGGTTCCATGACAAATCAGAACATATAGAAAAATGTTACTATATAGTTATTAAAAGTTATGAAAAAACAAAACTACCCTAAAAAATTTAACCTATTTTTGTGATTTTTTCCATCACTTTTCATGACTTTGAAAGTGTTCACATTAATACAGAAATAAAGCAAACAGTTCGCAATCATCTCCAGCCTAATAAAACAGTATCTTGTTAAATTGCGTCTGTCTGTCACAAAATCTTGATTGACTCAATATATTATTATCCGTTCTGCCGAAACATCTGTTTATAGCTCCGCTATTTCTATAGAGTCCTTGCCCTTTATGCTCTCTTGGCCCGTTTCTTTCTTCCCTGTTCCTTCCCTTCCCTATTATATTATTAGTTTTATTCTTGTTCTTCTCCTTGTATTATTATTTTTTGTGTTTGCCGAATGATTGAACATCTGCGCTTGAGCTGAATAATGTGCTTTTTTCTCCTACGGAGGTAGTGAATAGTGTATATGTATATTATGTGTTGTAAATGTGTAAGTATTGTTGTATATTATTATCGCGTTGGTGTGTGTGATTCTGTGTGCGCGCGCATAGACAGGCGATTCGACTTGTCACGTGTTGGGCGCTTGTCAAACTGTGGCTCGCGACAATCAAAGATAAAATATTAGTCATTATTTCACTATGTATTTCCGTTTCCTTGCGAATATAGGTATGCCATATTCACATATTTATTATTTATTTATTGCTTCTTCACAATTTATATACATATATTTTTACCATGTAATTATCAACCCTACTAGGGTTCGCCTGTATCGGGATTAATAATTTCACAATTTAATAAAAATAACACACGCAAATATCGGTCATGCAAAACAGTTAAGTAAAAGCAAAATAATAAAATTTAAAATAAAATGATAAACAGAGAAAATAATGAGTGATAAAAATATATGAATTAACAACAAAGCGTTCAGAGTGTTGTTGTATTATGTATATATTATCTTTATGCATTTCTAATTCCTACTAGTAAATATGTTACAATCGTCTAGGAAAAACGACATTTTAGTTAATAATTTATGGAGCGCCGTTTTTTTTAAATCACCTCAAGGTCTCTGTACAATTTGTTATGAATTCTTAGGCTCTATTTAATGTTACTATTTACAAGCAGGTGGCAGGTCACTTCCGATAAACACACTTTAATTAGAAAGTTTATGCTAGGAGAAGATACGGCTTTGCACCCAGAGGACATTATATTTAAAACACTGGACATTGCAAGATTTTATATTTGCTACCCCTATCACTTTTAGTATTACATTTATGAGAAGAAGACTCTTTAGAACTGGAGAATTTTTATGAAATGACCTTAACAAAAGCTTACAAATAAGAGGTTTTTTTTAGCATTTTTACACAATTAGTTATTTACAATGTCGCGGGCAATGAAGGTGAAGATTGAAGGTTTTGACTTTATGGATACGACTGTCTGAAAAGTTGGGTTTAATCTGATTTTCTGATCTATAATAATCAACAGGTTGGTTGGTTCTTGGGTAAAATTATCACCTGCGGCGCTTTCTTTTCACGCGCTACGATGAATGGAAATAGGTGGTGCATTGAATAAAAATATACTTGAAAAGTGGACGATGTGCCCAAAAAGGTTGGAAACCTCTGGTCTAGCCTTCTTGCATGACGATGGGGGAAGTGTATATCCGAACTATACCAATTTCAAGTGGTTTTACGCTCTAGCGTAGCCACAGAATATCGGGCCCCCGGCAAACCTATTAACTGGCCTCTTTGTGAATTGTTTTCACGAATGGGCAAGTTAACAGACAATAATTCGTGATTTCTATTTTTTTTTGACAACGATAATAATTCACCAATTGTTATGTTGTGATTGAGTCATTATTGTGAAATATCTTTTCTAAGCAGCAAATCTCTGGAACGGTAAGTTCTGGCATCATGAAATTTGCACAGCTTTTTTTTGTCTATTTGCAGGTTAAAATAATTATTTTTAGCTTCTTCTCGTGCCCTGTCCGTTCAACGGACGTTAGCTGTCATGTTGGCTATGTAGGCTTTGTTTACTTCTTTGTTTATGTGGGCTTGTTTACTGCGGCCCGGAACAGCTCTACAGTAGTAGACTAACCAAACCACTGTCACAGGTTTTTAAGACATGTTCTCCTTCTTCCAGGGCCCACATCGTAATTTCAGCTTTTCAGCTCGCAACGTAATTTCCATCATGAGCCAAGAAACTTTGATATATCCGTTTATTTGTCAACTTGCTTCGTAAAATTTCCAGCTATAATTTTTTGTCTTACTTTTAGATATCTATTTATTAGTGACCATTTTCAGCTGGCAAAGCTGCACGTTAGTTTATTTGTTAAAAATAAGATAGGAAGCGAGATTATTCAATACTAAAAGCGTAAGTAGGAGAGTTCTGGGAAGGAAAAGGGTTTAAGGGGTGGGTAGGAATAGGGTTTAAGGGTGGGTAGGAATCTGGGGTTCAGTGTGTCCTGGTCATCCGCCTCCAATACCTAGACAAACCTCACCCCATGAACCCGGGCACCCCTGCTAAATCACCAAACGTAGCGAACCACTTGAGGTGACCTATGGCAGAGGTGTTAGTTATCCAATAAAGGCTCCCGGGGCGGCGGTACCCAATCCCGCCTACCAAACTAAAAGCGCCCTTGAGGTGATGTTATTATTAGTAGTGTGACCGGAATCCGGGTAATGCATAACATATATTATCACTGTTACCAATTAAGATAATTATAAGGAACTATCACAAAAATAACATTTAAAAAGTTGTAATTAGTGTGTTGTTTTGGGACTGTCCCCGGGGAGGGGGGGGGGGCGCCCGTACTGTCGCTACGCCACTATCCACACCAACATAAAGTGTAAATAAAGTACATGGGTGTATTATATTATACGAAGCAGTACCACTTCCACGTCCCATGTATGGGAATGGGAGTTTGCCACCCAATAAGGATAATCTATCCACAAGGTCAGCCGGCTGTCTGGACTTACACACAATTGGGAGCTTTTCATACTACCACCGCGTATTTATGTATACCGTATTACACGCTTTATCACAAGGGTGACTTAGTTTGACGAGAATTTCGTCGTTTTTATTATTTACTAGCGTGAAAATAGCTGGATTGTCTGAATTTTTGAAAAATCATTTAAAAAATTGCAAACGTAAATACAAATCGACGGACGTGTAAAACAATGTCGGATGTGAGATTTTGTAGTTCTGCAGTATAGCTGTTTAATTTCCTTTCTGCGTTTAGATCAAGATAAAGAGTTGTTTTGGTGTTTGGCATTGCATTCAATATTCCGTAAAAACAGATTTTTAAATCAACAAAATAAGTCAACAGAAAGAATTAAAGACAACGTTTTCCGGGACAGTTGAAATAATCCGGAAACTCGTAGCACCTACCTGCGAGCGGGAAACTGGTTAATATTCGTATATCATAAAGAGAACCCAAAATAACTTTTTTTTGGATTTGGGCATTTTGATTTTTTTAAATTAACTGTTTTCCATTTTTTCGGCAACTATAGGATTAAAAGATTTTTGGAGCTGAATCTATGCTTCGACACATTTTGATAGATTAAACAGCTGATATTAACACCCTAGGGACCATTTATCAAAAAAAAAAATCAAAAATAGTTACAAGTACCATAAAACAGACTCCCAATATGACGTAGCCACACCAATTTCCCGCTTGTACTACAAGCTTCATAATACAAAATAAATCTGGTTTAATCCTACTACTTTTTTTTCCCTAAGTAAGTTTTCCGGACATCGTGTATTAACGCTTATCTGAATTCTTCATACAATCACTTCACACAATCAAAAATGACACATTTATAGCAAACTTGAGTTCATTGAACCAGGTTTTCGCACGACACGGAACAGAAATAATTATTAATATTGACGAATTTGTCACATTAGAAATCCTGTTATACATGCTAATAAATACATAGTCCTTTTAGAATCACCTTAAAAATATTCTCAATAATGCCTATTAAAAAGGACCCAATCGACATCCGATTTAACCCTACGATCCGACCCGAATAAAATGTACATCAATATTCTTACACACTAAAATGTCAACGCTGCGTGCTACCAAAACTCTTCCTTCAGTCGGATTCCCAAGTTCAGTAGAATTGTTCAGAATATACAATATACTATACTGGCTCCGTCAGTTCAGTTCGTCAGTTGATATCTAGCGCTCGCTTATCGAACAACTCCGCGTGTAGTGGTTCGCGTTCATACTGTGATAGACCGAGGCCTCGTGTTACATAGTGATTTTTTCTCGTGATTTCCCTTTATATTCTGCCTATTGGTGAGTAACTACTACGTAATATTGTCGTACTTTTCTATTATATATTTTTTTTAGATTTTTGGTAGGTATTCCCATTTCGTTCGGCTCCGAAACCAGGCGCGCATTCTCAATGCTGAGAACGTGGAGAGGTCGTTAGTCGTTACAATAACTATGAAACTATTAAAAAACGTATTAAAATGTATATTCTGTCATATTATGTTCTGCTGTTTTACGGGAAATAATGAAAATGTAAAACAATGCTTCAATAGTTGAATTTTCATATTTTTTGCAAACATTTGTTCTCATTTTAAGCCCAGGAAACGTGACAAGATCAAGGGAATAATACTAAAATAATCACAATAGATTATGATAAGAATATATTTTTAAATGAATTAATAAAGATGTCTGTGGTATTTATATCTTTCTGAAAACCACTGGGTGTGAAAGGGCGTGATATTTAACTAGTAGTGATTCTTTAATCTAGCCACATTTTAATAATTGAATTTTAATGATTTAATAGTATCTACCTACCTAAAACAAAATTGCCGTCTTGCCGCTGAGAGCTCCGTCGCACCTTCTCTTTCTGTTAGATGCGTGGTTTGACTCCGTAGTAAGCGTTTAAAAAAATAGAAGATGGTTGAAAGGGAGGTATGTAACATTTAATAAAACACGATTCGTTTAAAATGTAGAAAAAATTCCTCGACTGAATTTTGTCATATCTATAAAGTGTTAAATAAAATAACAAAATGTGTTTTTAATACTTTTTGTTCTTTGAGCTTACGTAATTAATGTATGCCCCCTTACAACTCTGATATTAGTGTTTTTTTATTATTATTGATAGGTACATGTATTTATTTTTTTTTATTTTTTATTTACTTATATGAAATGTTTTTATTATTTTTTTTTTTATTTAACGCCCAATGGGCTTTTACATTTTGGTAGTACAAATAATTCATGACAGATTATTTAACATATACAGAAATAATAAAAATAAAATTTGATAAATAAGCACACAAGTCATAAAAATACAAAAATACAGTGATTTCACAGGTTTTCACATGTTACACATTTACACACATACACACAACGGACATAATTATCATAAATTCTTACAATAATAATTATTCCACATTGTATCAATATTCATACGACAAAAAATCACGTGTTTTGGAAAAACACTTCAAGCCACATTTTTGGAAGGTTACTTTCTAGTGGTTTTTTCGAATAACTGGTCTTAAAAGTACAACGTGGTAAAGTAATTTTTTTATTAAGATATTTTAATGATATAAACTAAATTTATGCGTACAATTTTTGTAGATTTTTCGAGAAAATATGGATGAAATTATTCAATCCTCAAATATATCATATTTATATAACTAACCATCACGCCGTTTCCCCGCAGGGGTAGGCAGAGAGGACGGACCGCCAAACAATCCGATCTTGGCACACACTCCTTGACTCGTTCACATTAATACATCGTCTCATACATGCTCTCTTCTATTATTGACTCTTGACATGGCCCGACTCAAGTATCTATTCAGTTGACCGTGCCGTGTATTCCTCGGGCGTCCCTGACTTATTTGCGTCAAATATTCTCCTACCACTCCTTTCCTCGTTCATTCTCTCTACATGGCCAAACCATCTGAGCGCCCCTTTCTTAATCTTACTCATTACGCTTACATCAGCCTTGCATTCTCTGCGGATCTCCACGTTTCTCGCACGATTTTACATAGTTTTATCACACATACGCCACAGGGATCTCATTTTTACTGCATTCGATCTACTATCATCCTTCTTCTGCCAGTTCCATGCCTCACTCCATAGATCAGGGTACATACCAGCACTCCCATTATGAACGGCTAGCTTCGCTTCTTTGGATTTTTTTTCTTAGCGCCAACGGCGTTCAATCCTCCATTAATGGAGTTACCTGCGTTTACCGTCTTTTCAATATCTCTATCAGCCTTCCCATCTCTCGTAAACATACTTCCCAAATTATATCTATCAAAATTTAAAAAAACAAATAACCACTTTCGTATAAATTTCAAGTCATTAAAAGTTTTCTAATCAATAAATTTACAGCTTTACCAAAGCGCAAATATTCATCGGTTAGGTTTTATATATTGGTTCTCAACGTGGGCGATAACGCCTCCTTGGGGGCGTTTCAGACCTTGAGGGGGGCGGTAGGAGACCCAGAGAAACCCATCCCACCCCATCCTATCTTGCCCCATCCCATTCACGAGGGAGGCGTCTACTAATATCTACAGGAATTCCAAAAACTGAAAAAATCGAACTAATATCTATGAGAACCAAAGTGTTGACGAATATCTACAGCTCAAACTGTTGACTAATATCTATGAGAACCAAAGTGTTGACGAATATCTACAGCTCAAATGCTGACTAATATCTATGAGAACCAAGATGTTGACGAATATCTACAGCACTGGCAGAGGTTGGATTTGCAATTATGTATAGCATATTGGAATAACGTAATATTGCGTATGCAGTTTAAAAAACTTAATTTATGTAAGTATGTATGTAAAAATCCCTAATATCGGACTATTGGACACATTTAGCTGATTAGTCCAACCTACGCTCTGTAGATATTAGTCAACACTGGGACCGTCATAGATATTCGTCCGACCTTAGCTCTGTAGATATTAGTCAACACTCTGAAGTTCGTAGATATTAGTTCAACATATGAGCTGTAAATATTCGTCCGACATACAGGCTGTAGATATTAATATCTGGAGTCTTCACGAGTTGGGCGCTAGAGATAAAAATATTATCAAAATAAAAGGTTAAGAATCGGTGGTTTATATCGTCTCTTGTAAAGTTTGTATTTTGTGGCTTGAATGGTTTTACCAAAGCACAGTCGATATTATTGCACTCCAGTATATTTTCTATGAGAAACTATCTCTGTTTCTAAGTCTCGCGTGGTGTATGCGGCTGTCGAGTGTCTGTATTATTTTAACGCTCCTCCAAAATTCGTCGTAGGCACAACATGGTTGCATCTGGCAATATATAATATGGTCCATTTGAATACCAGATGTGATGCTGGTGTTCGGGTCTTGCTAGCGCTCTAAAAACGCGGTGGAACTTATCTCTTATCTCTGAGTGTAGTTCTGCGGGCGCGTTATCTGGGTTCGTCCACGATAAAAAAAAAACTAGTTGGAAATGAGTATTTTATTATAAATGGTTACATTGTAACATGTATTTATATTCGCAGATTCGACTATAATAATAAAAATTACAAGTGTGCAGTTCACGCGCGGTAGAAGTGGAACCTTCAGAAAACCAAAGGAGACAAGAGTGGGAGACTACGAAGCACCGCACAAAAAGGAGACCAATTATTCTATCTCATTCTCTTGCAGATTAAATCCTGTAGATATATTTGTTTCTCTCTTTTTAGTCTCGCTTTTCGTTTTCCTTGCCATTCGTACATCGTCTCATACATGCTCTTCTATTATTCCGACTCTTCACATAGCCCGACTCAAGTATCTGATTCACTTGGTCCTGCCATGTCTTCGTCGGGCGTCCCCGACTTCTTCTACCATTCACATTTGCGTCATATATTCTCCTTACACTCCTTTCCTCGTTCATTCGCTCTACATGCCCAAACCATCTGAGCGTCGCTTTCTCCCCGTCCACGTCGGATTTCTTGTACGAATAAAGCGCTATTATACTGTATGTATTGTATTACGTAATTAAACTTTAGTCCGACCGAGTAATTTAGTGATGCCAAAACAGATGCTTAAAAACGACATTCTTATATAATGTATATTAAATATTTAAAATTGCTGGCAAGATGTGATGTCGTATACAAATATGTCCAGAGATAATGCCGATTACAATATGAACCATATATGCATGAATATGCAGGAATTTAAGCCCAAATTAAAAAAAAATTAACTTATACTGCTATAAAAGTCCCAAATATGTTTACTTTATATCTTAAAGTCTGCTATTTTATAAATCTTTTGTATTGCTACATTAATTTAAAAAAAAATCTCTCTTTACCATGTGGCACTGTGGCACCGCTTAAGAACACTCTTAATTTTTCTCCCAGCATTCTAGCCGTGAGTATAGCATCGTTTTTTTTCCCGAAACGCTGCTGATGTCACCGATGTGTCACCATTTAAAATGATCATGTTACTCTTCGAACACGTGTTCCCTATTTCCCTAACTCCGTAAGTAGGTACCAGCTGTAATGTTTTGCACGACTTTTACATGACACATAATGTTTCAAATGGCACAGGATAAACATCGCGAAATCTCGTATTTAATTAACTAACCATCACGCCATTTCTCCGCAGGGGTAGGCAGAGAGGACGCACCGCCAAACAACTCGGTCTCGTCACATATTCTTTGCTTCACTCACATTCATACATCGTCTCACACATACTCTTCTTTTATTCGGACTTTTGACATGGCCCGACTCAAGAATCTGATTCACTTGATCGTGCCGTGTCTTCCTCGGGCGTCCCCGACTTCTGTCATTCAAATTTGCGTCATATATTCTTCTTACACTACTTTCGTTGTTCATTCGCTCTACATTCCCAAACCATCTGAGGGTCCCTTTCTCATTATGCTTACGTCAGCCTTTCATTCTTTGCGGATATCCACATTTCTCACACGATCATACATGGTTTTACCGCACATACGCCTCAGGGATCTCATTTCAACAGCATTCAATTTACTTTCACTTCCTCTGCCAGTTCCAGGTCTCCCTGCCATACATCAGGGTAGGTACCAGGACTCCATTGTGGACTGATAGCTTCGCTTCTTTTGACATTTTTTTATTATCCCCAACGCATTCAGTCCTCCATTAATGTAGTTACCGGCGTTCACCCTTCTTTCAATATCCCTATTAGCCTTCCCATCTCTCGTAAACATACTACCCAGATACACAAACTCATCCACCTGCTCCAAGTGTTCATCATTCACAACTATACTGCATATTGTTTTCGTACTCTCTCTTTCAAACACCATGACTAATTTTCGTTATTTGTTTTTGGGGTGTTATGCCGTGTTGCGCTACCTCCTTCTTTAGCCAACGTTTCGGACATCGTTGCAGTGTCCATCATCAGGGCAGATCCGGTAGATGACCATGACTAATGTTTGAAATATTCTTCGAATAGCAAAATTTTTCGTTCCTCATAGTGTACGTTTACAATTTACATATGGCTATGTTTGTTTAACGGATGATATTCTACACATAAGATAATAACTGAAGTGTTATCGTGTTTCGTGAGTGTTTTTTTTAGTGATGGATATCCATTTTCGTAATAACGGATTTCCGTAAAAACGGTTTCCGACATGTCGACCAACTTCTTCCAATGCATAATATATTACACAAAAAACTTTTTGTATCTGGTGTTGTTTAAATGACATTCTTGTTTACTGACGTGTCTAAATGTTCCTATCAGCCATTGTTTTGCCGATGTGTGTGTGCTTGATTTGTATTGCACGGTCATTAATTAGGACTATAATAACACAAGTTAATTTGTTACAACATACTTATAATTTGGATATAATAAAATGAACATTTATGATTCAGATCCCCAATTAATATCCGAGAATAGACACCATTCTGTTAAAATTTTATAAACGCGTTACCGACAATCGAAAAATTTATGTACGAATTTGTTGAATTTAACAAGCTTCCGGAAATTTTGGGTACGTAATTTTAGGTCTAGATGACAGCACCATCATTATGATGCACGCTGATAATTAAATTACGTTTTTTTTTTATCAAAAAACTTTAATGAAAATTTATTTGTCAAGTCATTTATAAACTGGTTTCCGGATATCCGCTACATGACGCCACCGATCGGCAATACTGCTGTACCGGGAAACCAGTAACACACAAAACACCATAAATATTTGTATTTACAGATCGCTGACAAACAAAAAATACTTATAAACAGGTCTCTGAATATCATCACTGCTTAGCAATACTGTTGTACCT
Source organism: Limnephilus rhombicus (assembly GCA_929108145.2). Taxonomy (NCBI): domain Eukaryota; kingdom Metazoa; phylum Arthropoda; class Insecta; order Trichoptera; family Limnephilidae; genus Limnephilus; species Limnephilus rhombicus. The sequence continues at coordinate 5,071,179 of OV815296.1, forward strand.
TGGTTGTACCTTAAAAAACAAGTTTCACAGACAAAACACCTCTACATTTACAGATTGCTCGACCCGTCTCGCTTTTATTCAATTCAATTCTTCACTACCATAGACAATAACTGTAATTTCAATAATCTATTTTATTTGTTTATTTATTAGTTATAAACTGGTTTCCGGAAACAAGTCAGATGACAGCGCTGCTCAACGACACTGTTGTTTCTACCTTATAAACAAATAATTACACAGACAAAACACCACAAACCTTTGCATTCGCAGATTGTTTAGTCCGCCTCGCTTATATTCAATACAGCAACTACTATAGTTTCAATTATCTATCTCCCAGATAACAAAGCGACTTCCCATGCTCTCAATTATTACCATGCCGTGGCCGGGTGGTAACCAGGCGCAGTGGAGGGGAGGGTGGCTACTGCTGCGGGATATCCAGCAGATAGTACGCTATGTTGTGTAACTTTTTAATTGGGATGCTGGGGGACATATAATTCTTATTGGCTAACGAACGGGATGATGACTTGATGAGTTCACTGTGCTGAACTCTGTCGTGTGTAGGACTCGAATGACTGGAATTTCTCAAAGAGAATTTTCATTTGCGGCACTAATTATTTGATAATGAAGTTTTTATACTGAATTTGAATGAATTGCAGTTTTCTAATACGCAGACTATCATTATAGTGTCTTTTCAACGGCAAACTAATTATGGCTTTAAAATATGCTATGAATGTCTCGCGAGAGTTTTACAATTAGATGCTCTCTGTTGCACCACTGAATACACGTAGGGATATAATGATGGAGATTTAGAATATATAACTATTCGGGTATAGTCCACTTACTGGGGATATTAATTTAGTTATTCACTGGGGTGATACTGAGAATGCTGGTTACTTTTAAGTGATGCCGCAAAATTCAGAATTTCATATGTCAATGTCTCAGTTTTTGGGCTATGATGTTGTGAGGCTGAATAAAACTGTGAGAAAAATGGTGATAGAGAGTGTATAAAAGTATCTGGTTATTCAGTACTACTCAGCAAACATTGTGAAAGCCCATTTTAAGCAACGTTTCTATTCTGACTTCCTGAAAAAGTTATCTCCAGACAGATTTGTTCTGAGCAAAACTTAAAATATCTTTGAATCTGTCGATCGTCCAGTTGATAAGTCCGACATCTCCATGTACTAAGTTTTTAGATAGTGATGAAAGGAATATAAGAATGCTCGCCATAAATTAAAACATTATTTACACGTATCTGTGTTTTACATATTAAATATGCTATAAAATAACACCGGGGCGTAACGGTCCGTTAGATATGTATGACATTTTAAAATATCTTACTAAAGCCCCAGAATATATCAACATGTTTAATTCACTTCAAGTTTTATGTCCACTATAATTGATTTGGTGGTTGTAATCTGAGTATTGTACCAGATAGATTGTACATTTTTATATTATTTATAACTGCATATTCAACTTAAATTTAGATTTTTTGGAGATGTCTGACTAATCAACTAGAAGATCGATGTATTCAAATTATGTTATAATATTTTCTTCTGCAAACATTTGAAAAGGCAAATTAATGTTCAATCCTTGAGATGATTTTGATTATTATTTATTACTTATTACCCTATTGGTTACGCTGGCTGTGTTTATTATTAGTTACACTCTAAAATCAACCCTTTTCGTGTTTTTCCCAAAAGTGGAAGAAGGAAGCCCTCTCCGCAGGCGAAAAATCTAATTAAGTTTGTTTTTGGACACTCTCCGTATCTAGGCCACGATAACAACAAGAAGAGTGTGTTGTAAAACCAACCCCCAGCGGAGTATTGGACTAAATGCAGCATAAGGGATGATGGCCGTATCGAATTGTATTTACTTACGGCCGGGGCGGAATAATAAAACCAATCAACCTTAATTTGTCATCACTCGGAGGCGCCATCGGTAATATGCCAGACAGGAACTAAACTTGTTTGCTTGCCTTGTTTCATTTCGGACAGAGTTCAATCTCTTTCTCATTTTTGAAATTTTTGTTGTTGTGATTTGAAACTCGATGAAAAGGAAGCGAGCGACAATAAAAAGTGACAATCACATACATGTATAGGATTTATCTTGCGACAGAATGAGATGGCAATAAAATATTTAATTAATTCACCGGTACTCTGTTCCAATATAAAACGATAAATCCACCGTCCCACGCAAGTAGGGTTCCCAGATCAAAAAATCAAAATCCCGGAGAAAATTCCTGACATTTGACAAAAATTCCGGACTTTCGAAGCTTATGGAATTAACAAAGATAATATGCTCTTACATATTTGCGATGCAGGCACAGAATGCCAATGTTGAAAGGGTCTTTTTCTTAATGGGAACAAAATGGTCAAAAGAAAGGAACAGGCTTTCTGTAGAGTTTGTCAAGTCGATTCTCTTAACACAGTATAATTTAAAAAATATGACTTCCGAAATGTTTTACAAAACTATTATTAAAGATTCGTAAGCGTTGAACAATATTTCTGGGAGCATTAAATATCAGAAGTGATGTTTTTACTTTGATTTGTAATAAAAATAATTTGGTTTATTTAATTTTTTGTATCTCCGGACTGTTTAGGATTCCCCCCCGCATTCCGGACAAAAACTTTTATTTCCGGACTTGTCCGGAAAATTACGGACGTATGGCAACCCTAACGCAAGTCTCCTTTGGTGTAGTGGTATAAAGCGCCTGACGAACCTCAGCGGCCAGACATTTACATTAATTTATTAATATTTTATTTTTTTTCAATCGATATCCAATCTTCAAACCACTCCAAAATGAACAGGCAAAAGAAAACACAGAAGAAAGCGACATCTAGCGACATCGAAGAAAAAAAAACACACTTATAAGATGACCAAATGTATAAGAAAGGTGCACTGGAATTCGACCACAAAAATATGAAAAAAAAAATCATCCTTATGTGCCATTTTTTTTTAAATATTAGCACCCTAGTACACCCAAAAGTCAGGAGCCGCCACTAATCACATTGATGAAAAGAAGTGCTTCGTAGTCTCCCCATCCTTGTCTACTTTAGTTTTCTGAAGGTTTCACTTCTACCGCGTGTGAACTGCACTCGATTTTTTAAAAATTATTTTGTATACATGACACAATATCACCTTTGAATTTGGAATTCACTTGTGCTATGGGAGGACTAAGGATCAACTGGCGATCGTACCAAATTAATTCATGTTTCAGTGGAGATTGTTTCATATCATTGAAGAAGAAGATAACACTAATAATCTACACGGAAATATGAAAGAGAACAAAACACAGAAAAAAGGAAATCGGTCGCATCTGGGTCTCGAACCCCGAACCTCTCGTCTTTCCAAAACCTTGGAATAACATTTAAAAGTTACAAAAATAGAATTGTTCTAATAAAAATTGGATATTCATTTAGACTTTTACAAGAAGGTCAATAGGTATTCCATATAAATAAAATCGGATATATTTATCTGAAACACTATCTAGGTTACAGACTAGTTCTTCGAACAAGCCAAGTTCTGGATATTAGTAAGAGCTGAGGGAAGTTTATTCCAAATGAGCGGGCCAGTTACAAGAAAATATTGATCATAGTAAACGGCTCGATTTGACCTAGAAAGTTCCATTAAAGGATTAGTAACATCTGGATCTGCTGACCTTAGAATAAGCTGTCTATCGCTAAAGACTACTTTATATAAATTGATAAAAAACTGCAATTCTATTTATCTCAATAAAAATAATAGTTAAAACGCAGAAAGCGACTAACTATCACGCCGTGTCCCCGCAGGGGTAGACGAGAGAGACGGACCGCCAAACAACTCGATCTTGGCACACACTCCTTGCCTCGTTCACATTCATACATCGTCTCATACATGCTCTTCTATTATTCCGATTCAAGGATCTGATTCATTTGGTCGTTCCATGTCTTCCTCGCGCGTCCCCGAGTTCTTCTACCATTCACATTTGCGTCATATATTCTCCTTACACTCCTTTCCTCGTTCATTCGCTCTACACGCCCAAACAATCTGAGCGTCCCTTTCTTAATCTTACCCATTACGCTTACATCAGCCTTGCATTCTTCGCGGATCTCCACATTTCTCACACGATCGTACATGGTTTTACCACACATACGCCTCAGGGATCTCATTTCTACAGCATTCAGTCTACTTTCATCCTTCCTCTGCCAGTCCATGCCTCACTGCCATACATCAGGGTAGGTACCAGCACTCCATTATGGACGGCTAACTTCGCTTCTTTGGACAGTTTTTTGTTGACGCCAAGCGCGTTCAGTCCTTTAATAGAGTTGCCCTTCTTTCGATATCTCTGTCAGCCCTCCCATCTCTCGTAAACATACTTTCCATGTACACAAACTCATCCACCTGTCCCAAATACTCATCATTCACAACTATGTTGCACATTGCTTTCATACTCTCTCTTTCTAATACCATGACTTTAGACTTACTTACATTCATCATACATACTTCGTTCATCCTAGACACGAGAGACTGTAGATCTTCCAGACTGTTATAAATCATCACCGCATCATCAGCATACAACAGGCGACATACTTTCAGATTACTCAATTTCGCGCCCAATCCCATCTCTTTCAATTCTTGCATACAATGTCAAGTCGTGATAATGTTCATTATACCATTAAAGTTATTTACCTATTACGTTTTTATATGCATCAGATGTAACCCTAGGCGGTGTTTCCCTCTTTTTTTAATTAGAACCGCTTTTACTGTATAATATTTTTTCCATTAAAAAATCCCATACATATTTAAAAGCTCTCAGCTGATTACCAACGTAACGGGTGGGACTGCACACCACGAAATTCGTGCTACATTATTTGTACACACACACAGCGTGTCCCACAAACAAAAGCTTTACTTTTGAATTAAAAAAAATCTGAAGCATTGGCTATGGCTGTGATAATGTGCGATTTTTAGTAGGTCAAATGTCAACACATATTTAAAAAAAAACGGATGTGTTATTTCGACTTCCTTTTACATTAGCTTCATCCAGGAGGCCCTGAGGAAAAAAATACCTCAGGGCATATGTCATTTTTGGGGGAGCTACGTGGAGGGTCTTTTTAGGGAAAGGAAGGAGAGGATGTTCTGGTAAGGAAAAGGGTATGAGGGGTGGTAGGAATCGGGGAGTCAATGTGTCCAGAAGTGATGACGTATCCATCCCTCCCATTGCGATTCAAGGCGATGGGTCCAGAGTTCAACTGGAGAAGTCTAGGTTAGTTAGGTCTCCCTCAACTCGTCTCTTCCTATCCGGTCCGCTGCGCAGGTGGGCAAACGCATCCCATGAACCCCGGACACCCCTGCTAAGTCACCAAACGTAGCGAACTACTTGGGATAATCTTGCGGTACCCGTACCCGCCACTAAAATTATCCTATCGGACTTTGGATATTATTGGGTCAATAATGCTCTCTACGGAACTTTAGGAACTTGTATCTGCCACATAAGTTTCGTCATCTAAAGTTAAGTAATAATTAGCTTTGTTCAACTCATTGTCACGTTTTATATTATGAGAAACGAAACAAAAAAGTAATTCACCTTTTAGTTGGAGGTAAGTGTACCACTAATGCTCTTAACGGCGAAAGACCGGCAAACAACGGAAACACTGCCGAACCCGGTCCCCGCGCACTGCTCTTGGCGTGTTCGTAGTGGAACCCTTTTCGACAAGGTTATTCTACATAATATTATACATATGAAATAGCAGATAGCGGGTTCAGTGGCACCTCTAATTTATTATACTTAATAACTTTATGGTTCTACTGTGACAAATTTGTTCCAAGGAAGGAAAGCTTGTTCTATGCTTTGTGACAAGAAACATTTTAAAGGTGTCGAAACGCCGCTTGCGGTTGCTTCGTTCCTTTCCCATAATTGTTCGCAAATGTATACCCCGCCCAAGGGTGTGCGCAGCTTTTCAGCAGCACGCCACAGATCTTCAGTGGGTACAATTTTTAACTGACGTGCAATAATAAAGCAATAGAAAATACTAATTTTGGTTGAATATCTGCCTCTCTGTCTGTTTGGTTCAATGAATTCGGATTTGCTTTGAATATAAGTGTCTATTTCTAAATTAGAACCGATTGTGTGAGGAATTCAGAGAAGCGAAAAAGTACCTACTTACCTAAGTCATATTAAAAAAAAATGTCAACGGACATTCACTTATATTGTCCCTCCCATATTTAATAATATGCCAAAGAACATAAAAATAGAATCAAATTGCACCACCGATCTCAAGAAAAAAATTTACAATGGCTAACAGATCAAGGCTTTTTATATTGATATTGTTTGTAATCTTATGTATAGGGGGCATACATCAATTACGTGAGCAGTTTTTCTTCCAATCTGGACCCCCCCCTCTTGGTGAGATAATTTTGGCCCACTTCGTATTTTCTTTTCAAGTAAAGTGAGATTTTGCTGGACCCCCCCCCCCCCATTTGAGCTCACGTAATTTTTTTTATTTGTAAGAAAGAAGCAAACAGCTTATATACATATAATAGACAGATAAATATACTTATGTATGCTTGTGTTATATCTGTCTGCGTATTTATGCCTTTATATTGTAGTTATTTTAAAGTTATTCTTCTGTATCTAGTTAATATATTGCTAGCTGGTACCCGGCATGCGTTGCAATGCCATAAATTGATTCTCCCTGCATGTCCTTTCCCGTGCGTCTCCGTTCCCTTCCACCGTGCCCGCCTTCCCCCTTCTCTCGTCTCCGCGAACCCCGTCTTCCCCCTGCCTTTCCTCCCTGCCGCTAAAATATATGAATTACACACATTTTTATTTACACAAATTTCATAACGCCAGAGCTTATCATTATATACAGCCTATGTTACTCGCTGATAATGTAGCTTTCTACTGGTGAAATAAATTTAAAAAATCGGTTTAGTGGTTTAGGCGTGAAAGCGTAACAAACAATCACGTGCACTTTCGCATTTATAATTTGTATGGATGGTTTCTTGTTATATTTGTGCTTTAGTGTTTATATTAATATTGTTAAATTGACGTGCTGACAAACTGCTTTGACAGTTTAGCGCGTGCTTAAAATGTAGAATAAAAAATAAAATAAAATATTGAAAATGATCATTGAAGAATTTAGACTAGGTACTCCATGATTTTTCATGGGTCTGCATTTTTTTTTAACTAACTAACTAACCATCACGCCGTTTCCCCGCAGGGGTAGGCAGAGAGGACGGACCGCCAAACAACTCGGTCTTGGCACACACTCTTTGCCTCACTCACATTCATACATCATCTCATACATTCTCTTCTATTATTCTGACTTTTGACATGGCCCGACTCAAGTATCTGATTCACTTGACCGTACCATGTCTTCCTCGGGCGTCCCCGACTTCTTCTACCATTCACATTCGCGTCGTATATTATTCTTCCACTACTTTCTTCGTTCATTCGCTCTACATGCCCACTTATTAGTAACTATATATTTACTATTTTTGTTAGGTATATGTATACATAAAATTGGATAAGGTTTTTCAGAAACTTCTATGACGATGTTTTAAGTATACTAGTAAGTTCATTTTCCGATAGTTCCTTCAGCCAACATTTAATGTCCTTAATGTAGCTGTTTTTTGTTTTTGTTTTAATTTGTTTGATACTAAGTGGGAGTTTGTTATATTACTTTACTGCTAAATATTCAGAACTTTGTCCTAATAGTTACACTTTGGTATATTAAGTATGTCTGTTTGTTTGGCTCTGGTTTTATAAGCACGTGAGGTGTCTGCCTCTGAATCATTTTTGTGGTGATGTGCTGGAATGTTTTTGGCATAGATTTTGTGTATGCTTGGAACATCAAACTGCAAAAAATCTGTTGTTGACGTCCTTATGGGGCCTTTAAAGTAGATGAAAGGTATAATGGAATAGTATATTACCTCAATGTATATTACCGATTTCGTTTCATATGTAGGTAGGTACATATAGCGAAATAATATATCGTGCTAAGGTAGCAATGTATGCGCTTTTTACAATAAAATTATCACGTTTTTCGTCACCCGTTAGTTACCGCCTTACCAGTTGCTGTGGGTGGGTACAGACTACAGAGTACAGACTAGTGGCTATACTGGGTAGAGGCGGGCAGCTAGTAGCTAGAGGTATCTCCCTCGCATCATGAATATGCGCTGCCGGCGGCGAATTTAAATTAGGAAGTCGTGCATTAGTGGCGCGGGAACATCCGTGTCAACGGGTTACTATTATTATTATTTTCCTTCTATCATCTCCCCTCTCTCCCCTTTTCTTTTCAACCACCCATCCCCACACCTTTGTACTTTCTCATCGCTACCTACAACAGATGTTGCGCCATTTGCAACTAGACGGGTCTTACAACCAAATCCATCACTTTTAAATAGGGATGGACCATGTTTGGTTCACAGTTGAAAAACATTAATTTAATATTTTACCAAAAAATCAACCCGTAGTTACAAAGTTTTTGAAGTTAAAACTTCTTTAGCACCGTTGTGATTTGAAATTCGATGAAACGAAAAATAGCGACACTAGCAAGAGGCAAATACATACATATACAGGATTTAGCCTGCGGGAGAATGAGATAGTATAATCGGTCGCCTCTTTGTGTGGTGCTTCCTAGCCTCCCCACTCTTGTCTGGTTTGGTTTTCGGAAGGTTTCACTTCTACTGCGTGTGAATTGCACACTATTGTTTTTTTTTTTTACTATAGTACATCTATTTTTCTTGTATAGTGAAGTTTGGGTTTTCCGACACAATCTATTTGCAGCATCGTTTCATACAATTTCAGAGAAACGTGTGTGTGTGAGCTCCACCGATTGATAGAATGCATTGTCATCGACAACGAGTCTGTCTTTCGAGTTTCAGCTAGATCGGATGTCGAGAAATGGCTTAATTTCCATTTCCAAGATTTGCATTCATTCACTCACGAAACAAAATCGAAATTCAAATAAATGTATTTAAACAATGACGTTATATAAATAAATAGACTCGCCATAGTCTCATATACTCACAATATAATGTGGAAAGTAAGGAACACTCTTTTGTTTTCAGCGATTTTCAGTATAATTTCTTAATTCAAAAGTTTATTCCTGTGTGATAAAGATAGACAATCAAATAATGTGTGTGTATGAATGACATGGATATATGAGCGGGCGGCGTATTGCTTGTCACTTTTTGATGGAACGTTCGCTGTCTCCTTTTCTTGAGGCCCACTAGAATGAAAGGTCCGGCTGCCTGTCGGAGTTTAATATGTCGAGCTATGCAATAAATACAATAGGGCAACGACAGTTTTCAAATGGTGGCGATTGTTTAGGCTGATTAGTCTACTTTAAAACAGTGAAGTTTACTTAGTAACAGAAATTTGGCTGTTGCGCGTCCAGACCCTTTACTTTAGTAGGACTTGAATTTTCTCTAATGACGTGTAAAACCGCGAGCGGGGGAAACATGAAAATTAATTGTAATATTTATAATAATCGATAATATGAAGTAATTTGCGTGTACTTACAAATGAAATGTTATTCATTCGCCTTTACTATTATTTGCCGTGTAATTGAAACATTTTCTCATCACACAGGAGGGCATTTTGGCACTTTTTAAAATGCAATTTACTTACTGGTAAGTGCTGGTAAGACGCAACCTTACTCGACGCGTAGCAGTTTAGTACTAAAGTACTAGATATCGAGATCGGTGCAATTGTCTTGTTCTTGCCTTCCCACTTTGAGATTTCTACCCCTCGTCTAATAGTATGTAACGTTATAGATTAACAAATGATAAATTGAAGATGTCCACCGACTCAATATAATTATTTCCCTCCATTCATAACTCTGGGCAAGAGCAATACATATACGGTAGTTAGTCCCAGAATTTCTGCACTGAAATAAATCCCGACTTCTAGGATTACGTAGTGGAATCCGAAAGCTTATTGCAAGCATTTCTGAACTATCAAAAGCACAATTTAAAATTTTATATAGAAATACCAACACAGTGAAAATCCTTCCGTCTGACAATTTAAGCATGTTCACATTATTAAAAAGAGTGTTCAAGTTCAACAAAATTGCTGGAATACCCATTTTAAAACGTAAGAATTTGTTTTATGTGCTTTCTATTGCTTGTACTTGTGGGTTCCAGATCGAAGAATGTTACTCAAGTTTACTTCTAACAAAGACAAAATATAACAGTTGCGTTCAGAGATCAGTCGAATTTGAAGACAGCGTTTTGAAGCCTGATTATCGGATTTCATTTTCTAGTAAGCTAACCGAGTACCAGTTATCTTTGCGATTATCAGTTTTCATGCCGGTACCGCACGGCCAACCTGTAGTATTTCTTATTCTTCGCCCTTGTTCTATGCACACCTCCGACCTTCTTCAGCGCTCCTTCCGTTCGCCTTCTTCCCCCTTTACTCATATTTAGATTGGTGAGGGTAGACAGGTGAGAGAAAGCTGCTCGATTTCCGTTGTGTCTAATAAGTAATAAGCCACCCACCCCACCTGGGCGTGATGATTGACAATACAATATCTGGATACCTTATATTGTCAGTACGGCTTGCGAAGAGCATTCAACCTTTACAAACATATTTCTGCCGCCTATTTGAACTTCTAGATGCCAAATATACCTACAAAAACAATTTAGGTACTTTGTTTAGTATATAATTTTTCTAGTAACACACGGAATACCTAATTACCTGACTGAATTCTTCCCACTTCTATCATTTGCAATGGCTATTTTTGCTACAAACATACGGCTTAGTTTATGATTAACTGAATATTTCTTATCTCTTCTTCTTCCTTGCACTGTCCCAACTCATTGCCTAGGTAGGCTATTGGGGTCGGCTCTTCTCGTTCTCAGGTTATAACTTCTTCGGTTCTGGGTATCGCTTTCATCCAGGCCATTTCTCTATAGAATTCTGGAGCATTGAGTCATTCAGTAGTTCTTTGGTCTTCCTCTGGATGACTGTCGATGAAGCTCCATAGACATTGCCTGCTTCACTGTGTGATCTGGTGGTTTCCGTCTTATGTGCCCGTACCGTCTCAACTGTCGTTCCTCCAGCTTACTGTTTATGCCCGTGACACCCAGGCTAACACGAATGAGTGAATATTTTTTATCTCTAGCGATTGTAATACTTCACAAATTTATATAGCTCCATTTTTTTGTGAAATATCGCCTAACAGTCTCAGAACAGCCTTATTTTTGCGAGGCGGGTTATGTACATGTAATCAAATTTAATTTCAATAAAACAAAGGGCAGTTTATAAAGACAGCAGCTTGAAACGTTGTGCTGCGTGTGTATGAACGAACATGAACGCGACCCACTAAATTATGTGAAAGGAATCATTTGCGGTAGCTTCGTTCCTTTCCCATAAATCGCGACTCAGTTCGCGATAATACCTACACGATGCCAGGTTAAAAATAATATGCATTGACCTTGAAATTCCGTAAAAAAAAACTGTGCTAATGTCATGACGCCATGCTCCTCGGTTCATTCATATTATATTTTTTCAGCACATAAAGTAGAGGTATAACCGACCGGGGTGAAAAACGGGTTAAAAGTTCGCGTAAATAGTGTTTATTTGAAATGTTTTTTATGATTAAATTTACTAATGCGTATGTTTCTCGTTTTTCCAGATGGCGACCAAAATTAATGGAGGAGTTCTCAACATTCATTGGTAAGTTTCTATAAATTTTTATAGAAGAAAATACTTAGAATAAAATTTTCATGGTTATTTCTTTCACGTCTTAAGAGGAAACCCGTTCGCTGAGAAATTAAAACAAAGGGTATTTTATCAAACTGTTGCTGTCTCCATCGCTCTTACTCCCCGAATACTGAGCGAAAGAGACAACTGCACTTCAGGCTGATAATACCTACCTATATAAAATAAGATGTTTAAGATTTTTTTTACTAACTGTATTAGAAGAAAATATTCTATGTCACCTATGTTCTGTTTGATTATAGTAGCTGCTCTGAATTATTTTTAATGAATTTTCTATGAAATTTGAATTGTGTTTTTTCATATTGGGTATGTTTGTATTCAGGTTTGTGTAGTAATAATAAAATCATTTTATATTATTTGTATGAAAATATTTTTTGGACAATTATTTCCTCTCCAAAATGGGAGATTATTTACTCTTTTTTTTAAATTCTATTTTAAAGTTATTCTGGAAAAAAGTTCTTATTAAAACGATATTATCATGTGATTAAGAGCTATGTCGGTCATTTAAAAATATGGTCGATAAGGTATTGTAACCAATGTCTTTTGTTCCACTCCGCGCTCCCCTCAGGGGAACTGAGCGAAAGGGACAACTGCACATCGGGCCGAAAATACATAAATAAAATCGTCAAAATCGATGTTTTGTATTCCCCATTTTTCTTTTCCAAAACTGGACTGATTTTAATTTTTTTTTTCACTAACTGTATTAAAATAAAATATTCTATGTCGGTACGTTTTGATTTTTTCAAAATACATTTTTTAGTTTGTATACTGAACGTCTTTTGACGGCGTTTAAACTAGGCAATTTTATTCATTTTTGGAAGGTTCTAACTTCTATAAGAAGTAAATTATCAAAAAAGCAAAACGTACCAACACGCTAATGGTCAATATCTATTTTATGTAAAAAAAATTTTTGCTCTAGGGTCAAAATCCAGAGAGATAAACGGGGAATACGTTTGTATGGAAAAAACGCCGCTAGTATTTCCTCTTAATACACATGCATAATAAAATAAATATACAGTAGAAGTCCGATAATCCGGCACGTTCGGGACCGGCTCGGTGCCGGATTATCGAAAATTCCGGTCTATCAAATGTCAATGTATGTACACGTACTGTAAAACATATTTCACTTAGATTTATAAAAGTCACGAATGGCTTTTTGTTTTCTTGACTTTTGGCGTTTAGTATAAAATTTATTTCTAATGATATGGAAATCAATAATTTCTGAAGCACTAGCTAGTACTAGCCTCAGCAAAAGAGATAAACTTATTTAGTGATTCTGCAGCTTCCGCCCAGCTGATTTTTTTCCTTTTCTTTCGTTTCGGCATCTGAGTCGCTTTCTTCAAGATTTTGAGTAGGCTGAGGGTTTAAGTGGTGAAAAAACCAGTCTTTAAAGAGGGCGGCAGTCATCCACGCATTTGATTGAGCTTCGTATTGGACAGGCAAGTTATTGGAACAAAACAACAATGCACAAAAAGATGGCGAAGACGCTTCGAATTTGTTGTGACAGCTGAGACTAGCAGACCGCTAATTGTTTCCGAACAATACCGAGCGCTTCCGAATGATCCCGAACTATCCCAAAAACTTCCGAATAGCTCCGATGCCGGACTATCGGGCATTCCGGACTGTTGGATGCCGGACTAATGGACTTCTACTGTATATTATCTGGTAAACAGAAAATAATCGCAAAAAAACGACTGCTTTGTATTTATAACGATATTCGACTGGAACTGATCAAGGTAATTTTCGCGCGGTTTTTTTAAAGTCATCCCAAGTTCATCCAGTTTAAGCCACTGAAATTCCGGCCATATACATTTTATTTAAAGCTTTATTTGAGCGCAGTTTGTGTAACAACCAGTACCGGTGCTATATCGGTGAGTGCGTCATCTATTTCAGAATACATCACATCGGTTACAGCAACAAACTGCCCCCTGCCGAGAGCGAAGTATTTCACCAGGAAGTCGAATGCATTTCTGTACAAATTCCTATAGACTGCTCTAAATACATGAAAAATATTATCTGTTCTACATGGCTTATTTATCACCACAAGGCAACTTTGTTCTATAACTGTATATAATCCAGTCATTTTACATCTTTGAGCTTTTAAAATATCCATTTAAAGCAGTGGCTCCCAAACTTTTACATTTGTTTGTTCTCACACTCACGAGGACCACTAGATAACTAACTAACTAACCATCACGTAGTTTCCCCGCAGCGGTAGGCAGAGAGGACGGACCGCCAAACAACTCAGTCTTGGCACGCACTCCTTGCTTCGTTCACATTCATACATCGTCTCATACATCCTCTTCTATTATTCTGACTCTTGACAAGGCCCGACTCAAGTATCTGATTCACTTGGTCGTGCCACGTATTTCTCGGGCGTCCCCGACTTCTTCTACCGTTCACATTTGCGTCATATATATTCTCCTTACACTCCTTTTCTCGTTCATTCGCTCTACATGCCCAAACCATCGGAGCGTTCCTTTCTTGATCTTACTCATTACGCTTACATCAACCTTGCATTCTTTGCGAATCTCCACATTTCTCACACGATCATGCATGGTTTTACCACACATACGCCTCAGGGATCTCATTTCTACAGCATTGGTCGGTGGTTGAGTGGGCATAGCGCCTGGGTCCCACCCGAGCGTCGCGGGTTCGATTCCTCGGCTGGCTAAGTCCTCCATCACAACACAAGCAACATTTTCGGCTTTCTGTGGTGATAGTAGGAGATTTTCAAACATTGTTGAGTTATTCGTAACCCGGGAATGTTTGTTGTTCTTTTAAAAAAAAAAAATAATAATTCAGTCTACTTTCATCCTTCCTCTGCTAGTTTTATGCCTCACTGCCATACATCCGGGTAGGTACCAGTACTCCATTATGGACGGCTAGTTTCGCGTCTTAACCATATAACCAAGTGACATTTCCATCTTTGAGCTTTTAAAATATCCATTTAAAGCAGTGGTTCCCAACCTTTTTTGACCAGGGACCACAATTACATTTGTTTGTTCTCACACACACAAGGACCATAATGATAAACAGTTAAGAGGGTATTACCAGAGAAAACCAGAAATATGTCATTTTTAATTAGATTTTAGACGTAGGTATTGACCCTTTTCCACAAAAAATTATAAATGGATTTCGAAAGATTGTTCTTTTATCTAGCATTCGCATGTTTTAAATTTTGAGAAAAAATGTTTATTTTTAGTACAATAAGGTTCATAGGTCGTTGGCAGATTTGTTAAATTTTCAAAAAAGATTTTGTATTATACTACACCCATTTCAAATCATATATTTTCATGCAGTAAAATATATCAATACATTATCTGGGTATCGCATGTTTTAGAATTTTAATTTTAGTTTTAAATAAAATCATTTAAAAAAATGTACGAACATGTGTTTCTTGACGAAAATTGGTCCGTTTGTGTATTTATTTGCGCACTTACAAACTAATATATTTCATATTTTTTTAACATTCTTATTTAACTTAGAAATTATTGAAAAATGATAAATACTTATAATCAAAAAATAATTACAAAAAGTACATAATTTTAATAGTTTTATCATCACGCCTTTCAGCATTTTTGGATGTAGGTATAAATTAAAGTAAATTTGAAATGAAATAAAATCGATATTGAGTTATAATTTTAAAAAGCTGGTACGGAGAATAATTAATATTTTTCATTGTAACCGTCCTGCACGATCGTAAGAACAACTTTCGACGAAATGTGGGTTTTCGGCCGCTGGCTGGTTAAACACTCTTAATCGCGTTATAAAACGCGCCCTCGCAATTACTATCATTTTGCAATTGAATGTGCTCCTCTTGGATTTCTTCAAGTACCTCTCTATCATTAATACCAAAACCGTTACGAATCAGCTTTTGGATACCTTTCGAGTCGGTTTTTGTAGTAAATGAATAAATGTTTCGTGGACCACATTTTAGATCTCACGGACCACCGGTTGGGAACCACTGATTTAAAACCACTGCGTATAAAATTTGCGATCAGGCCGCTAACAACAACATTCCTTATGTAGATGGCGATAAGGTTTAAATTCCCATTTAACACCAGACGTCATTTTTGCTTTATTCAAATGTTTAAATGTTTGAAGATCATTTTCTAAAGAATTTAATTTTCCACGCTATATAATAATATCCAAACCGAAAAACAGTTCGTATGTAGGAGTTTTTGAACTTTAAAGCAGTTTTTATAGTCCTGACACTTTATAAGACTAATAATAATAATAATATTTGGCTGATTTATAAAGCGCCGTTTTCATGAAAAATCATCTCAAGGGCGCTGTACATATAATAAGCATACAATAAAATAAAATGAATACGATAGGCTTACAACTAGGATTCAAACTTATAACTAGGAACCTACATTTAAGACTTATATGTAGCTAGTGACTTACAACTAAGACTTATTACTACTGACTTAAAACTGGTGACATACAAATATTTGCAACCGTGACTTAAAATTAGAGATTTACAATTAAAATAGGTATTTACATACAACAATAAATATTTTTAGTTTTGCCAGGTATCTAATATTACCAAGTGATCAACAAAACTCTACAGATATAGGTACAGACAGAGAAAGAGAGTCGAAGCAGTTTGAGGATATTATATATACATGTATACATACATAGATATTTTATTCTACACATTTTACAAATTATTTTATACCGTATTTTATAAAAAAATACTCAATTATTTCAAAGGCAAATATGTGTTCTACTCGCCGTATTTAATTCAAGCATCTAAAATATTAATTATAATCGATCTAATTTTCTAAATCAAAATCACATGATTTTGCATTTCTAAGTAGCGCATCACTTTAAGTGTTAAAAATAAATCAAGACGTCATAAATATTGTATTTATTACGTCTTGTCTTTTAGTTTTTCAGTTTAGCTTAGAAATGTCAATGATGATAAAATTCCCCTTAAGTCACGGGCAGCTGGTGATTATATCATCACTGCTTTCGTAATGGTTCAAGTGTTATATCTGAGACATTTCTATTAATATCTAACCTAATAATCATCATAATAGTATGTATCTATGTAAGCCATAGCTGCACTAACTTTACTAGGCGTGTTTTAATTATATTTTTATTGCGTTTTTAGCGATATTTCGGTAACAAACTCTATAAATAATAGTGTACATACCTGGTACATAGCCAAGAGAGAGAAAAATAAGTGAAAAGCAAATATAAAAAGCAGGTTTTATGCGAGCAGCAACAAAGCTTGTCGTTTAAACTCAGCTTCTTTGATGCCAAATATCTAAATATCCAAAGTGATTCCATTTAACCATTGGCAGGTTAGTTCTGCAGTACATGAGATAAAACAGTATAACCCCTCGACCTTTTTACGTCAGAGGGTCAAAATATTTGCGTCTTGCAGTTAAAAATTCAAATAAATGGAATATTTTTGAATATATCCGATAAATAAAAACTGTTTTTGAAAGGTGATAAAATACGCTTTCATAAATCTAAATAAACGTATAATTTTTGAAATATAAAAATTTTGTACGCAAACATAAAAAGTTTTAAAAATGGTTCACCGTACGTTTTTTTTTTAACTAAAATTAGTGAAAAAATAAAAACATACATAATTTATTAGGCAAATGTATTATAAACTTTATTGCCAACTCACGTTTTTTTGTCGTTTCACGTAAAAATAATTAATAAAACATTCTCAAAGTTTCATAATTTTTTTTTTCAAATTGGGATCGGAAACGTTGGATTCATGAGGGTGTACATTTTAATTAAGCTGCGGTTAACTTTTAGAATTGATAGTGTGGTGTTTTCTCTTTTATATTTATTATATTTCTAACAATGTTAATAAGGAAGACACAACGATTTCTACAAGAACTGTATGAGTTGTTCCGAAAACCGAACAAATAGACTTGACGGATATGATCGGTGATAATATCTCGGTGACAGAGATGACCATCGGGAACCTAGAAATTCATGCTCTCCACTGTCCATGGTAGCCGAGTTTTCGAACAATCCACGAACCAGTCTGAAGAAATGAGTAGCAATGTACACATCCATTCTGAACCTTAGATGGTTCATTCCGAACATTTTTTTTTTATTTCTTATTTTATTTCTTTTTATTGAGGAAACAAACAGTCATACAGAAAGATGATTATAACAATAAAATTCATATGTTGTAGACCAATTAAGTTCCATTATGTTAAAAAATATTGGTTTAGTATTTTTATTTACTCAACTTATTAAATGACAAAGAAAAAAATAAACATAATAAAGGAAAGAAGAACATAAAAAAGAACATAAAACATAATATAGAAAAACGTAAAATTATTAACAAACATAGTTATATGGTTATACTATTTACTATGGTTGATAATAATATAATTTCACAAAAAATAGAAAAAAAGTATTTTAAGTTATTAATTTATTAAGCTGCATTTTATATGATTTCAAGTCATGGTTGAAAATGTCTACATCTCGTAAGGCATTGTAAGTTTCACAGATACGTACTATTACAGAGTTTTGCGCATATTTAGATTTACTGTGTGGTATTCTAAATAAGTCGTTCGATCTGGTGTTTTGTTTGGGGCAACGAAATGCAATATTTTCTAACATATATGATGAATCAACAAGGCAGTTCACGATTTTGTGTAAGAATAATGCATCAGAGATTTTTCTGCGTTTATATAAAGCGATAGGGTTAAATCGATGATCACTAAAACGATAGGATAGGTGTTTTATAAATTTGTTCTGGATATTTTCGATGCGATGAATATATGTTTGATATTGAGGATTCCAAATTACTGAGGCGAACTCGAGTTGTGAACGTACATATGACATATATAACAGAATTAGGGTGTGTGCTATATTAAAAGGCTTTGTAATGCGAATAATGAAACCCAATTGCTTATAAGCTTTTTCTAGAATATTTTCAATATGATCCCTAAATAACATTTTAGAATCCAATATTACTCCAAGATCTCTTATTGTTTCTACTCGTTGTAGAGGTACATGGTTTAATTTGTAAATGTAATTAATTGGATTTTTTTTTCGTGTAAAAGTAATAACATTACATTTATCTATATTTAGATATAATTGATTGTTTTCGCAATATTCCTCAATTTTGCTAACGTCTTCTTGTAATTGGTTGCAGTCATCTATGGAGCTAATACATTTATATAATTTCATGTCATCGGCATAAAAAAGGAAACAAGAATGGTTTATAACATGGTTCATATCATTTATATATAAAATAAACAATAGAGGCCCTAGATGAGACCCTTGTGGTACCCCTGAGGGAATAGTTATAATTTGTGACATGTAACCTTTTAAAGCAACAGCTTGACTTCTATTTTTAACATATGAAGAGAACCATCTCAGAAGATCTCCACATATTCCAATCTTCGAGAGCTTGTTTAACAGTATGTCGTGATTTATTTTGTCGAAAGCCTTAGAAAAATCTGTGTAAATGGAATCAACCTGTTTCCTATTATCCATAGAGTTAAAAACAAAATCAGTAAACTGTCCTAGGTTCGATTCAACAGATCTGCCTTGGAAAAAACCATGTTGTTGGGGGCTAATAATAATATTTTTGCATATGTTAAAAAGTTGGTTACACACGATTTTTTCCAAGATTTTACTAAAGATACATAGCTTAGAGATAGGTCTATAATTTTCAATGTTGTGCTTGTCCCCCTTTTTAAAAACAGGTGTAACAAAAGCTTGTTTCCAAATGGTAGGAAATACACCTTCTTTAAGAGATTTTTTGAACAGTAGTGTTACGGGAGTAACTAGTGTTTCAGCACAATTAACAATAAAAATTGGGTGTACCTTATCACAACCTGCACTTTTTCTTCTGTCCACATTTTTAAGATGTTTTAACACTAATGGTACAGTTATATCAATTGAATTAAGATTAATTGAATTTATGGCATCATCATTACTTATATCAACAAAATTTGTGGAAGTATTATTAGCAGTTGTATTGGGGACAAAGACAGATTGGAAATAATCGTTAAAAATATTGCAAATTCGTTGCCCATCACTTGAGGAAATGTTTTTGTAATACACGTTATTAGGTACTCCAGAAGATGATTGTTTAGATTTCACGAAAGTCCAAAAATATTTCACATCTTTCCTTATATTGAACTCAGCATTCTTTATATAATTGGTGTAACACTCTTTTTCTGTTCTTTTTTGGCGAGCCCTGAGTAATGAAAAGGTATGATAATCGGAAGGATGTGAATAATTTTTATACCTTCGGTGATACTTTAGCTTTTCTTTGATAATTTTGATTAGGTAGGGAGTGAACCACGGAGGATACTTGGGAGATAGACAAATGGTCTTTGACGGTACATTTTGATCAATAGCTTCATAAATAATTTCATAGAATTTATTTGTTGCTTCTTCCATACCTCTTGAACTAAAAATATTTGACCAGTCAAATTGCTTCAAAAACTCGTTAATCTTATCATAGTCAGCTGAATTAAATAATAAGACTTTTCGAGGTTGATGTTTTAAGCAAGGTTCATTTTTTAGTCTTATTTCTATTTTGAAGGATTTGTGGTGCAAATCTTCGGTTAAAAGAGGAGGAATGCAAGGTTGTAATGAGCAGTTTAAGTTGCTAATAGCTAGGTCAAGAACGCGTTGATTTACATTTAAGATGTTATTATATTGAGAAAAGTCACAAAGAGATAAAAAGTCTATCACAGTAGAGCTGGCTTCGTCAACGGGTATTTGTGGTATAATCTGTCTTTCAGAATTTAGAGTCCAAATAAGTTTAGAGATATTATAATCACCTACCAGAAGAAAGTCATCATCGGGATAGTTCAATCGGAGCTGACTAGCGGACTCAAAGTGAGCTTTAAGATTTCTAATATGATTCGTACCATGGGGATGATAAGAGCAGCAGATATTAATATTTTTATTAAAGGTAGGTGAAGTAATAGTTACCCATATATCTTCAGCCTCTAGTGTTGACCAGCTAGATTGATGAGTAACATTATATTTGGACTGCACAGCAATAAGAACACCACCTCCCAATGTTTGACCTTTGAGATTATAGTTTCTGTCACGTCTAAAAACATTATATCTATCGTCAAGAATCTCCCGATCATAAATTTTGTCGAGAAGCCAAGTTTCTGAAATACAGATAATATCGAAGTCATTATTTAGAACAGCCCTTAGAAAATCATGCGTTTTTGTGCGCAGTCCTCGTACATTTTGATAATATATAGTTAACGAAGCCATATTGTATTACATAAATAAAATATCTGAAAAAAAAACACAAAAAAAAAAAAAATTTTCGTAATAAAAATAGTAATAATGGTATAGTAATGTAATAAAGTGAGTTCGAATCATATAGACAAAAAGTTTTTGATGCAGATTCAATCCCTCACGAGATGTATAACATGCCATAATCTGAATGAAAGTTATTTGTTTACTGACAGTTAATATATAAATAATAAAGCATAGTTTTTTGCTCTGTGTGCAACTTAATAATATTAAATGCGAAACTAAATGAAAGGAAAAAATATTTTGTTTAAATAAAATAAGTGAAATCAAGATTAAATGCGAAACTAATTGAAAAGATAAAAGATTTTGTTTGAATAATACAAGTGAAAACATAAAGATTTTTAAAAAGAGTCATGCTATTTTACTTAAATCTGCCTCAGTGGAAATTCGAATAACGTGAGATCTGTCACTTTTTCTCATAAAAATATTGCAGTTTTTTATCCACAGATATTGATAATGTTTTTCGGCTTTGAGTTCCCTGGCTTTCTTCATCAGTAACTTGTTAGAAGGCGTGAGGTGGTCATTAAGAAAAATGCGGCTTGCTGCTCCTGGAAGACCAATATCTGCTGAAGTCAGGGTCCGGTGGCGTCGAGCAGCTGTCAGCAAAGCGTCCTTACAATCTCGCCGAGGGAGACGTAGAATAATATTGGTCGTGGATGTATGTGAAGGTGTAATTTTGTGAGTTGTCGTTTGCCTAGGCCATTGACGAACTCGATGGATGAAAACGACGTCTTCTTTTTTTATGGGGTATCCTACTTTTTGGGATATGTTATTAATTATGTCATTTAGATTCTCTTTCTCTGAGGTCGGGACCCCACTGATTTCAATATTGCAGGATCTATCCCATTGATCCCTTAAATTGTTTTTGTATTCTAACATTTTTAAACGCTCATTTAAGGTTAATATTTCACAATCAAGGGATTTTACTTTAGCTTCATAATCGTCAATTTTAGTAGAGCAAAAGTCAATTGACGTTTTGAGGTTAGATAATTCATTTTTGAATTGTTCTTTAATGGAATGTATGAAGAGTTCACTCATTTCTTGAAATTTCTTATCAATGTATTTTATTAATTTGCTTGAAAGAACATCATCTTCGTCAGTGTCACTCGATGTTACTGTTTTTTTCTGCATTTTTCGCTGTTTACTCATATTGTACTTGGGTTATTTGCAAATTTAGTTGCGTGATGACAAGTTGATATTTTAGTTTGTTTCTATTCCGCAGAAGCGTCTGTTTGCGACAACGATTGGGCGTAGGGCAATGGTGAGAACACTTTCAACGAATGATAAACAAGATGACGACACTTTCAGCCAATGGGATGATACTGATTATACTTATGCTTGCGCCTGTGTATTTTGATTGTTATTAATTTAAGGCAATTTTTCGGGAATAGTTTTGATTTTAGATTCACAATACAGTACAGTATTCACTATGATGCAGAGTTTTAATTGACGTAATACGTCAAACACCAGATGAATTACACTTTGAGACACTTTTTGTTAAGTTTAATTGCAGAATCGATCTATTTTAGATAAGTTTACTGTGGAGCGTATTTCACTGTCACACACACGGTGGGTAGGTGATTAAAAAATATCAAATTTGATTTCAAATACGAATAAAATTGCTTCTATATAGTTCATTTGATCACAGATTTCCATGTTGTGACTAGAGGCGTTACATCCTCTAGTTCGGTGTCACCAAGTGGCCACTAGGGTCATTGACCAGCTGCTGTCATGAACACACACACACTTGGACACTTGTGAAATTGTGTAATATTATTCTGACCAAGTACCGCCAGTGGCTCTTGATAATATGTCACATCCTAATTTAAATCAACATGGAGCTTTGTGGCCACGGATGATTCTGGCATTGGTAGGCTAGCAAAAGTCGTATGACATCCATGAATCTCAATATATAATCTATTTCATATACCTACCATCCGAATCTAGTATTTTTTTAGGAACCTTAGTAAAGGAAAGATATGTACGTATCTACTTATTGTTAGTTCTAGATTCTGTCTTCGAATTTTTTGTATGTTCAGTCTATATATAATTCTGTCATAAGAGCAGAAAATATAAAAAATGGAACTACAAAATTTGTAGGCTGGCAACACCAATTTTCCTGTCAAATATTATTTAACAGTGCAATGACACCGAAAATACAGAACAATGTATACACATTTAAAATACATCTTTTTGTTCTTAAAAAAAAATCGAAGAAGCACTGTTGTTAAGGTACCTACTTAATGACGTAAATTTGATTAAATTGTGTTTTACAAATAATAATAATAATAAATTTGGACAACTTGTATAGCGCTGTTTTTGCGAAAAATCGCCTCAAGAAAGTGATTCGCTTTCATTTAATTTAACATTTGGCAGAAAGGAAGAATCATTAATGGTGAGTTTAGTTACACTACTTTTAGATCTGAATGAGTTAAATATATTCAGATCTAAAATTAGAGACATGATCTAAAACCCGGGTAACTTAACTAATATTAAATAAATATGGGCAATTTCTGAAGTGTACTTTACATTTTATTATAACAATATCCTTATTCTTCATTATATTAACACAAAATTGCAAACGTATAATTATAATATACCTATATGCAATTCTAATTTTGAGATCAGTGGGTAATCTATTGCGCTTTTTTCACTTTTCAAATGTAGGTTACACAGCTTTAGATTACCACCATGATTATATTTTTAGGATTGTCATTTGAACAACAGTGGCGCCCTCCTATGTTTTCTACTCTTATTTGACAAACTGTAGATTCCTATACTTTTTGTAATATCCATTTACCCTTTTGTTAGCATATCAACGTTAAATCACACTAGCCACCAAGTTTTTGGTAAATATATTACGAAATCTGAGATTTGATCGAAAATATAATAAGGTAAATTCACACGTCATGCGTCAGTGAGTAAATTATAATTTAAATTAGAAATTAAATATTTTGCTTTGTAGATTAAAAAACGTTATATTCTAAACTAGCAGACCCGGCCACACGTTGCTGTGGCTAACGAAACCTTTACAACCAACGCCATCTGTTAAAATCAAATCTTCACCATGCTGCCCGCTGCCGCTTGGCCCGATATATTATGTATTGCAACCAATTTACACAAAACCTTGACAAATTATATACCTTAAAACCTTCCTCATGAATCACTCTATCTAATGGTGAAAACTGCATGAAAATCCTTTGCGTAGTTTAAATGGTCTAAGCGCACACACACCGGGAGCGACTTCATTTTATACTTAGTAAAGATCAGTTGGTATTCATACATGGATGATACGGTTAGTTAAACATGGTGTTCTTCTCCCAAAGTGTATATACTAACACAAATTTTCTTTCAAAAAATGTATCGTTACTTTATACATACATATCTGAATATGTAAGAGTATCAATGGGTTTGTTTTTGATACAAATTTACAGTTGTATTTAGAGATTGATGAAATTTTGAACACATGACCTTCAAAATAAGAGGAAGCTCGCTGCCTACGCAAGATTTTCGTAAAACTACCCCATCCCCTTCCTGTAAAAAATAAATGAGAAATTTAAATAATGGAAATAAAAATAAAGGAAATGGAAGGAATGAAAGAAAAAAATAAATAAATATAAATGATAAATGACATGAAAAGAGGAAAATAGAGGCGTGGAGTAGTGTGTTGTTATAAAATTGCAGAAGTTATCTTTATATTGAATTTTAATTTAATCAAATATTTGAATCGAGTCACGCAGAGTCAGAAAAACAGAAGAGTGTTAAAATGAATTAACCAACGAGTGTTTGCCAAAATGGTGTGAGGTGTCATATCATAATAATATTTGCCCACCCCTGCGGGAAATGGCAGTGGTGTGGTTCCAACATTTCACCTTGGCACTTGTGGTTTCGCAGTTACTACTGTCTAACTCGCTTCCGGGAACTGAACTCTTGTGTGACATTAACATTTACAAATAATAAAATACTGAAGGGAACGTACCCATACTACGTGACCAACTTTTTGCAATTTTTAACCCCCCTCCCCCGGTGACCAAAAAACCTAAGGAACCCGCCGCTCATTTGTACCAAGCGTGGCATTTTACCCCCCCCCCCCCCCCTGAACAGGTCACGTAGTATGGGTACGTTCCCTAAACCACTCGACCCACGGGATCTCCGAATATTAAGCCGCCGCTACCCGAATTTCTACCGATCTCTTACATATCCCCCCTTAAACATTTGCAGCCTTACCCAGTGAAAATTTTATTCAATTGACAAACGGCCGCGGATGTGAAAACATTACTAATTAAAAAATTGTTCATGGAAAAAAATACACTTGGTTTACACGGCCTGAGAGGGTAGTTTATCTCTGTTTAAGTAATGATATCCTAACGAAATTTGAAATTTTTCCAAAGTATTTTGAATGTTCTATATATTTCTTATATTTGAAGGTGGTGTAAAAACAAATACCATTTATGAAAACTAGATAAAATTACCTTTTAGATTTGTGTATTTAAAATACACTTTAGTTTTCAAAAACTGCCATATTTTAGGATCCAAACTCCGAAAAAATGGAAAAAAAATTTCTTACCCAAACATTTTTGACCAAAATGTAGAGAAATTAAAAAAAAAACAAAATTTCAAAAACACAGTCCTTTTATGTAATAAATTTGAAAGGAAACTATCACCTCACTTTTTCCTCGTGCAAACAATAAAAAAATAATAAAAAATTTCAAAGTTTTTTTTATTGCCAAAAAAATAACTTAGAAATAATAACGGCATTTCAAACAGATTTCTTGCATCTCTAAAGACGTTACTTTCTTTGATAGGTTTACGAACACATGTATTAGATATTAATATTATAAAAAATATCACTTTTAAGAAATTCTCTTAAAATAAAGATCTTAAAATGTAAATTTTATCATTTGTAACCTATAAAACAGTTTCCTGACAGTTCGACTTAAAAAGTACGGTTACTTTGCTAATTTGATTGTAAAACTGATATAAAACCACTCAAATAACACCAAAAATATGAATAATATGAATATAAAAGTGAATTGGTTATTATAATATAAATTATAATCACATATAAGTAAAATTAAAACACACATCCGCGGAGCCAGACTTTTTTCGCGGCTTTAATTTTTTCAGCGCGAACTACAAATGCGCATGCGCACTAACCGTCGCCACCTACCGGCTGAGAATGAAAACAAACAATTTAATAAGTAAATTCTAAGAAATTACAACGTTGTCAAATCTAAAAATACATTGAATGTATTTTTACAACGTGATCACGCAAGGGTGTTATTAGTAATATATCTTGTTTTAGTGTTTACGGGGTTTATTTATGTTATTGTAATAACACAGGTTATCGGTCGCGCTGTGGTTTTTTTTTTAGTAAGGCTGTTGAAGTTTAAGGGGGGGATATGTAAGAGATTAATAGATAACATATATTTTTTTAAGCTCTTAAAAAAATGTATGTTATTTTTTAAGATACTATTTATACATTCCCCTCGCCGAAACGCAAATTATATGAAATTCCCTCGATATAAAAAAATCGCAAAGTATGTTCCTAAAATTATTATGAACAATTTTTTATAAGAAAAACTCTCTTTTATAACTTTTAAAGATTATTCCCATCAACGTAATATATCATTGAAGAAGAAGATAACAATAATAACATAAACGAAAATATGACTATTATGACGGCTTGACAGAAGTGAGCATTAGCGAAATTGGTTAACGCGCACGTCCCGGTTAGACGAGAGGTCTGGGTTCGAGTCCCAGTTGCGACCATTGTCTTTTTTCTGTTTGCTGTGTCTTATTCTCTTTCATATTTTCGTTTAGATTATTATTGTTATCTTCTTCTTCAATGACATTATAAACAATTTGTTTCAGTTATTTTACAAGTTATATTGTATGTAAAAAATCACAGTGTTTCTTTGAATGCTGTTTTAGACAACCCCCACTATTTTTGCTCTATTTTAAATGTGTTGTCGTGTTTTATTAAATATTTTCACAATTTTCGCTTCAATTTTATCGTTTTAAATATTAGAGCGATCTCTCCAACATTCGTAATTACATATCTCCCCATCTTCTTCTTTTTGAGCGGGGATACGGCAAAGTAGTTTTTATAGGCCCGATAGTTTATTTTTTTCTGGAATTACAAAAAGACTTGTCAATTTGTTTCAGCTATTTATTTATCCCATGTTTTTAGATTTTATATATGAATATATTTTTTAAATTTTTAAATGTATATATATTTTTTTAAATCACCAACCTAAATTTGGGAAGCCGTCGCTCAAGTGGTTATTGGTACATACATACCTACTATAGGTCTACTCCGCGTTATGTAATTCTCGAATTGAATATGGAATCATAGGATGGGGATCTGCTACACATACGTACCTGCACAACCTGAATACGATTCCAAAAGGAATCATGAAGACCATATTGAAAGTACCAATTAGAACGCCTTCAATTGAAATTTTCAATAACTTTGACGTACCAAATGTACAGCAAATATATGCCAAAAAATATATTATTGAAGCCCTTCAAAAATAATGAATGAGTATGCACAACACTTGATTAAATAAAAATGATATAAAAAATATTCCAAGTTATAAAACCACATTTGGAGAAAGAAACTATACATACTTTGCAACAAAACTTCATAATATCCTTCCCCAAGACATAAAACTAATAAAAAATCCTAATGAATGCAAATTAAGAATAAAAATATGGCTGAAAGAGGTCAATGAAAAAACCCTAATGAAGACACTAAAACGACATAGAAGACAAATAAACTATATTTAAATAACTTTAGTCACAGGACCCCCTAGTAAGGAGGGCTAAAAAATACAATATTTTAACTTAATTTCACCATTTCATTGTATGTACAATTATTTTATATAGTCGCTAAAATAAAAAATAAAAATAAAATAAAACCTACCTGTACCTCCACTCTGACCAAGATAATGTTTGACTCTGACCAAAGATATTGAAATATAAGTAGATGTGCTATCTGCTGTTTTTACTTATGTGGGTTTTCCCCGTATGACACTTGGTTTGCATAGTATTTTATCTGTGTGTGTTTTGTAGGACGAACAGCCAATAAATATCCTTTTAAATTTCCCAGTATATTGAAATAGGGATTCGGACTAACCGACCGTTTATTCATTCTTCACGTAAGTAACGTGATGTGTGACAGTCTGTCTGTTATCAGCATATCCCGGCGGAAACTGATCGATGTTTCAATAATGGTTAATATTATGAATAGTGGGTAGGTATAGGTATATTCTGCAATATTTGTAAAAGCTTTCGTTCGGTGAACTCTGGTATCACCACGAATTTCCATCATGACGTATGCAGCTTATGCAGTAAAAATAAGACAAATTATCAGACATCTCAGAAAATTCGATATATGAGTCGAGTACGCAGATATATGTAAAAGTGTACCCTCTATCTGGTACAATACTCAGATTACTCGTAAACACTACCAAATCAATATAATGTAGAAAAACTTGTAGTGCATTAAACAAAATGTTGATGTATTCTGGGTCACTAGTAGGATATTTCAAAATGTTATACTAATTTACCGCACCGTTATGACACCCGGTGTTATTTCATAGCATATTTAGTATAGACACGTGTAAACAGTATATGGTTTTATTTATTTTATGCCCCGAGGGCTTTTACATGTTTGATTGTACAATTAGTTAATGACAGATGATTTTGAAACGGATAAAGAAAGAATAAAAATAAAATTATATAAAAAATGCACACAAGCCATAAAAATACAAAAAAAAATATACAAAAATACAGATATGTTTAGGAATAGTGGAATATATTTTTTACAAGATCCAAGTTGATGTTAAATATATCAACATCACCTAAGTACCGATTTCCCATAGTATTAAATCGTTGTATCGGAGAGTGGGCAATGTAGTTCCGCTTATGAATGCTGCAGTAGAATAGTGTATTTTGTCGTGTTGTTACTATGGGTATTCGTAAGTTTATGAGTTGCAGGAGTTCGCAACAGTTGAACATAGAGTGTAGTATTTTGAATAAGAACATTAAGTCGTTTATTTTACGTCTTCTAATGTGTGTATTATTATAAAATTTAATAGAAAATTGTATTTTAAGTCTTCTAGTGGAATATTTCATTTAAAATTTATTAAACGCAGATTTTTTTTTGTATTCGCTCAATGTTATTAATAATGAGAAATTTGTAAGATGGAGACCAAACGACCGAGTTATATTCTATTAAGCTTCTAACTAGAGATACGTATAATAGTTTAATTGCTTGTATGGAATTAAAGTTTTTAGTTATTCTTATGGCGAGCATTCGAATATTACTTTCCTCATTATCTCGGGCGGAGCTTTTCTTTGACTGAACTACTTCTGACTGATTGCCTCTTCCAAGGGCGATACTAAACCATTATTGGTTCTTACGAAGTATTTACTATTGAAGTAAGCAAACATGCAGATATTATTTGCACATATTCGGTTTTGAACCCTCCGACCTCTGGGCAAGGAGACAAGGATCGCACTCTCTGCCACGAAGACCAGACCTTTAAAAGCCAACCTCTTATTTGCCGGAGACGCGAATCCACGCGCAGTTTGTGCGCATGCGCGCGAAAAAAAAAATTGAAAAAAATATGTTTGTCTGCGATTTTGACCCTTCTATGTACAGCATTTGTATGAAGGACAAGGTCAGAATCGCTTGCGCCAACATTTACCCATAAGTTGGGCATACATTTCATGCACCTGGCAACCCCAGAATATTTTTAAATGATTTTATGTCAAATTTGCCGCGATTCTTTCTGTCAAAGTCGATGTGTGTTACTTGACGAAAACATCGTAAAACCTATCAATTTACGTAATTAATGCAAGTAATGTTGTTTTGGTATATAGTTTATTGTTCTAGGAATGTGTTTCGGTCAATAAAATATACGATAGCTCAAAATTAATCCACAAAACATTCAATTCAAGTGGTGCTTTGAAAGGGAATTTTCGTGAAATGGCCTGGCCCTTAACCGGTTAACCAGCGGCCGCGAATTTAAATTTCGTCGAACGATGATTTTGTGATCTTACCCTTGCAACTGTACAGGGCGGTTCCGATGAGAAAGATGAATTATTCTCCATACCAGCATTTTAACATAATAACTCAATATAGATTTTATTTAATTCAAAATTTAATTTGATAAAAACCTACATTCAAAAATGCTTAAACTCGTGATGATAAAACTATTAAAATGGATGTACTTTTTGTAATTATTTTTTGATTATAAGTATTTATAATTTTTTCAATAATGTCTAAGCACAATGCGAATGTAATTCAAAATATATATATATATTAGTTTTTATGACCGTAAATAAATAGACAAACCGAAGTATTTTCGTCACAAAACACGGGCGCCGATATTTTTTTATGATTTTTTTTAACTAAAATTAAAATTCTGAAAAGTAGCTTTCCCAAATAATTTATTGCTTTATTTTACAGCATGATTGATTATATGATTGGAATTGTATGTTGTATAATACAAAATTTTGTTTGAAAATTTAACAAATCTGCCAACGACCTACGGTAATACTTATTGTCCTAAAAATAAACATATTTTCTCAAAATTAAAGACAGCTTTACTAGATAAAAGAACAGTCTTTCGGAATCAATTTATATTTTTTTGTGAAACGGAGTCAATACTCTAGTTATTCCCTCTTAAACTTTTTAAATTTTTAGATCATGGCTTCATTTGACAATGTCAGTGATTATAATAATAATATCTTTTAAATAAATAAAAAGAAAATACTTTGTTTTAAGTCACTTTATTGTTATTTTTTTCCGTCTACCGGTTTCGGTACCTCCGTACCATCATCAGGACTGAATATAAAAATACTAACAAATGCAGGATAGCAACTAAATTTAACATTCAGCCCTATTTTTACTGTCTCTTCCTTTCATAAATATTTCCGCACTGTCCCACTCTAATTTACTGTCTCTTTCTTTCACAATTTGTATGTGAAAATAATGTGAAAATATGTGTGTTATCCTGTATTTGTTAGTATTTTTATATTCAGTCCTGATGATGGTACGGAGGTACCGAAACCGGTAGACGGAAAACATAACAATAAAGTGACTTAAAACAAGTTTTTTTTATTTTTATTTATTTAAAATGTCAAGTCACAAAGTGTTTGCTTCTTTTGAAAAATTAATAATATCTTTTCTGAATTATTCAATTCATCTCTTCCACTACAATATGGTATATTATACCAAGTTATGTTATCGTTAGTTTGTCGTTTTATCTCTACAGCGGCAACCTCGTGTTTCTCTTATCATTTCTTATCTTGTCTCTTATCTCGACAATTTCTCCTTCAATCTGTAATTCTGTATTCAACGCTTGGCGGGCCGCTCTGTGTTCTTTGGCAACATACGATTTCAATGACATAGGTAATGTAATAATGTAATGTTAGTATTAAATTAATATATGTTAGTAGAATTGTGTTCAGTGAGATGTGTGGTCCATTGTGTGACCGGAGCTTGTGTTTTGTTTAATATATCGATACAAGTCTGGATAAACTGTAAACTCGTGACTGGGGGCGTGTTTTGACGTTAATTAACTATGCAGTTATGTAAGATGACTTTTGAAATTTCTATGCAGACTTGTAACATGTGTCTAAATGTGAAGAGAGTATTGTAGATTTTTTAAATTATTGTCTCTTGTTGTACGAGTTGTTTCACAGAATTTGAACAATTTCATCAGTTAAATTTCAAGTTCTGTGAATGTTTTAATGAAGTTAAGTTAATATTTACCTAATCATGGGCCGGTTGTTTCACGGAACTTAGACAATAACAGAACTTGAATATTAACTTTGAAATTTGATGAATTATTCAAACTCTGTTAAACAACTCGTTCTTCGAGTTTGATTGAAGTAAGTGAGTATCGTTTTTTTAGGCTTATTTTGCAAATAATTTTTAAGTGAAAATTTCTTTTGCACCGCTGTGATTTGAAACTCGATGAAACGAAAAAGTGACACTAAAAAGAGACAAACATGTCCATTTATAAGATTTAGCCTGCGAGAGAATGAGATAGACTAATCGGTCTCCTCTTAGTGCTGTGCTTCCTAACCTCCCATTCTTGTCTACTTTAGGTTTCTGAAGGTTTCACTCCTACTGCGTTTGTAATGCACACTTGTATTTTTTTGTAGGCATCCTTTACCCTGCATAGTTGATTAACATTTTGATTCAGACTATATACATTCATCTTAAAAGTCCCTGCAAATGCTTGTAAAACACTGAAGATATAATTGGCGTGTGGCGTATCTATATGCCTGAAGTAACTAGGTTTAATTTTCTCTTACTTCTGGCGAAATTTATCGAAGATCAAAATTCCTTAATCGGGACAATCAAATTTTTTCGTCTGTCTTTTTGGCCTAGGAGTCAAGATCTTCCTGTAAATTGGTGACAGCATTTTTCTTTCAAATCTGTATGGACCACTTTAGGGAGTATCTATTATAAAATTCCTGTTAAACTGTAGTCGTAGGAGTATTTTTAATTTCAATAATATGTTTTCTTTATTTTATGGATTCTGAAAGGCATTTGACATATTAAAACCCGCTTACTGCACACAACAGACCTTGTAGTGCATTTTTTGCAATGCAAAGCGATCTGGAAGTATTATTGCTTTTAGCGAGTAGGTAGAGGTACTCTGCGGAAAGTCAAAGGAATTTCATTTGAACACAGTCCCACCGAATGAAACTCAAGCAAAAAACCTCGCCTCTGCGTGATGCTTGCAAAACGACGGCACAGTGCTTACTTACTTCTAGACTTAAATTTTCAAAAGGTTTTTGAAATGATTTTATATTTTATGCATCCATGAAAACAAAACCCATGTAAATCTTATTCCTTAAAATAAGGAACTCCAGTGAAAAATATATTATGTCTTCTATATAAAAATAAACGTCGAATTTGAGTAAAACGCATAAGCTTGTACCTATAAGAGGGACCGGCGCGGTAAGGCCCTTGACTCGCAATCCGAAATTTTATTTGATTAATTTGTGTTATTTCACAATTAATTAATTTACAATAATATATAGTATATTTGCGGCACGTTTCAGAGTGGAAGATACTCTGAGTAGTCGCCCTGGTGTAAGACTACCATTCGGAATTGAAACGTTGCTTGAAATGTCTTTAGCCGTGTATGGTGACCAGATCTGAATAGCCAGGTACTTCCCCCACCTTCCTTTTTCCTTCCCCTCCTCACCACCTTCAGCCTCACAACATACCCCAATTGGGGATGCCATAGTCTCACTGGCTCCGGTCGGGAGCAGCTGAGACTCTTGTGAGGTATTCACATAAAAAAAGCTTAGTTGTATAAGAGTGGTTAAATTAAAATTCATAGATAGATCTTATAAAGTGATTCAATAATCTTTAACGTAATATACCTAATTATCTAATTATAAACCATCCGCTTCCACTCTGACGTTATAGATAGGTACCGGCTGGAACTTTGGGGCGTCATGTGATGCAAAATCCCTTGGCGCCATCTTAATATTACCCAAATTTAGCGTATTTTAATAATTTTATTACAAGGGTTTTAAAAATGCCTTTCTTATTCAATCCCAGTACATTCAGTTCTTTAACAGCCCGCGTGCCACCTTTTACAATTTTTATTCAAATTTCCATTTTTCATGTATATTAAATTTGGTACCTATTTAAAATATCTGAAATTCATGATTCGATTCAAACTATTAGGGGAGTACCTACCTACTTTAAATAAATTTATCAACTTAAAGATTTACAAAAATAGAATCCTGATTTAATTCATTCTCAAACACGCGAACTGTCAAACGTGCGATAGTCGTTAGGTTTTCTGAAATTATCCAATTTTCTGCGCAATTTTCTTAATTTTTCTCTCCCTAAGAACCATCCTCGTACTTCAAGGAATATTCTAAAAAAGATTTAGCGAAATCGGTTCAGCCGCTCCCGAGATTTGCGCTTAGCAACACATTTAGCGATTCATTTTTATATATAAGAAGATAAACAAATGATATGAATAAAAAGAAGTACCAAGGGTTTTTCAATATTAATGAGAAAAATTACATTTTCTGCCTTGGACTATCCGTCCGAAGTTTGTGCAGGCTATTAATTGTCATTAAATTTTGGAGATGTTCATTGGTAAGTCTGCTCCGGAATTTATTTTTAATGAAGTTCATCTTGGAAAATGCTGCTTCACAAATATATCTTGACCAAATATATGTTGACCAAAGTGAGAAATTTCAAGGAAACTTTTTGAAATTCTGGGTATTTATTAGCACAAACAAATTTTATCCAAAACTCTTAACAAGAAACTTCCTTTTGGTGTTTTAAAACTATATTTTCTTAGAAATCGATCAATTTCACCTGTAGAGCAGCTTTATTAGGTACTCCCGAAAATATTTGCAGCTTCATTGCTCCATTCATCACCAAGATGCGGAGAGTTACTGAGGATGTCGACGACATTCTCAATTTCCTTAAAATCTGTGAATCTGTTTTCAAATTCCGATTAATGTACGTATGTGTTGGCCAACGTCAAGCTTGTTGTCACTGGTGATTTTTTTTAAATTCGGAAGGTGCAGGCGTTCATTATCACGATCGATGTTGAAAGTTACGTGAGTAAAATATTTTGTATTGTTAACACAAGGTCCGCACAATAGGTCGGCAGTCCGGATCCGGACCGCGGTCTGCTATTTGGTGACCCTTGGCCTACACTTTGAATAAATATAATATTATTTGATGAATATTGACGGATCACAATAAATATTGAACGTGTGGGGTTTGCCTTGTGCTGGTATTAAAGTTAATATTGTAAAATACATAAATAATAAATGACTAGAATTCCTCGATGGGCGTTCGTAGTTTAATTATTTAAATCTATTCTACAGTTTCTTACAGTTCAGTGCGATAGGGCCGTAGGTCAAACTACACAATGCTTCTACCACGTTCTACATCCTATGCGCATGTTGTACGCTGTATTAATGTACGTATGCGTGTAGGAATAGGTAATTTGACCTTTAACCCGACTTACAATAGGTTCTACATCCTGGAAGTGCCGAAATCAACCCAGTTGGGGTTTGATTTCCTTTGTGTAATGGCGTGTGATTTTATCGCCGATTCGGTGGGAAACGCATCAAGTTTTTTAAGAAGGTTTGACTAAAGAATTAGCATTTAAAAAATATATTGTTATAATAAGGCCTGGTTTAGCAGTTGCTTTTAAGCTCGGCTTGGTTGGAATTTCAAGCTTAAGCGCGGCTTGGAACATATTCCGTATATAGTTCGCAAACCTAGGTCTCTCTAGTATTACAAGGATTGTCTATGATTTTAGTAAATGAACGTTTTTATCTTTCTTTGAAAAACCAATCTACTGTTTACACATTTCAAATATATAAATGTAGAATTTTATTATTAATTTCTCATGTCTCAATCGTTCCCATAATCAGTTCCGATTTTGAAAATTAAAGCAAATCCCGGTTCTAGGTTATAGTGGTTATTGAACCGGAGTTACACGTAGACAAGTAAATTGGTGGCACTCACGCACACACATGCATTTATCTGAAATTGGCTACTAGTGGCCCAAGAGATTTCCCATAATTCGCTCGGCTCGCGATCGCATTCGTGTTCGTGTATGTGTATGTATACGCAGCATAAGGCCTTCGTCCCACTGGCTCGGCTTCGATACCGAATCAACAAAAACCGGAGACCCTGCGCAGAAAAATATAGTTCAATACGGTTTGGAGTAATAGCCCATAACCCTAACCTAACGTTTTTTTTTTGTCGTCACTTTTAAAGACTTAAAAGGAGGTTCTGAGTTGATTTCATTCTGAGTTGTCCGGTCACTAAAGAGACAAACACATACATCTTATTAGACTCATACAGACTAGTTTCTAGCGGACTCCGCTCAAGAACTATAGCCAATTCCTCGCTGTATTTTTGTCGAAATGGAAGCCTTTCGCCAATTTTCGTATTTAAAGGATACGCCTAGCAAAGAATGTCAAGAATGGAACCATCATTGAGATGAAATTTTCGGAAATAGGAAAGTTTAAAAAATTATGCGCAAAAAAAAATCATCCTCACTAGAATCAGTACTTCAAATCACTCTAATCACTTTGAGATGGAGCGTCAATGTCCAGTTTTCAATGAAAGGGCAAAACTATTTCTCATTTTTAGTTGACATCGCTTCGCTCGCCTCGCTCATTTCTCGCATGGGCAGTGGAAGGCAAACACCTATCTTCTTAGCGACTCTTTTTTGGTGGAAGGTCAAAGTTATTTCGCTCATCTCCAACCCCGCTCAGCTCGACTCTTTTCCGCTTGCAGTGGAAGGCGGGCTTTAGGTGTATCGTGTATTGGTTGAATGTGTATCATGAAATCCCTATGAATATTTTTACATACATCAAATCAATTCGGGAGACTTTGACGCCCTCCAACCAAATAGACGCTCTGTCGTAGGCAGCGTAGAGGCACGAATAACTTAATGTCGATTGGCGCTCTACAGGTAAATTTTAGTATAAAATATCGTAAACCCACTCGCCCTTTGTCAGGATATTACAATCTCGCGGACTTTAACCTTATTTTATTATTATGTTTTCGACAACTCGCCTACAAGGTTAAGTTATTTCATTATGTAAATTCACGTTGTGGCTTCATTTTTAATTAAATGAAAACAAATCACTTAAAACACCACTATTTAATCAAAATTTTCAACATGTTTCGAAACCAAAGGTTTCTTCGTCAGGAAAGATTAACATAGTAATAATTTTTATTTTATTTTTTATTTAAGATTTAGTTACAGGTGCTTGTTCAATGGTGCCTGTCTCACTAGGATATGCCTGTGTTGAGGAGGTACATAAATGCCTATAAACGTCCATAATTGTACCCGAGAAGCATACGGATGCAAGTCCAAAATTTGATGAAATGAGTTTTTGATGCAGACTGTAAATTATCATGTTTATCAGTGGCAGATAGATACAGGTCCTATCATGAGAAAAACATAGGATTTTCAAAAAATATTATTATGATTTAGTTGCATTTTGAGTATTATGACTCAAATCCATTTGCATTCTTCTGCCTCTAACATTACTGAAGTAAACAATTTTCAAACATTGATCCTTTCATAATACACCACATGTCATAACAAAATATTTTATTTGATTTTGAAGCTGAAGGACTCAAGTTCGTGTTTTTGTTTGACTCAAGTCAGTGTTTTTTTTTAAACTATATAAAATATTTCGTTTTATTTGCTCGTTTTTAAAACAAAACTAATTGATTTAATGATGTTTTTTTTGTTATCTATCAGCATGGATATCCGAAGAAGTTATGAGACCATAGTTACAAAAAACAGGAAAAATACCGGCTCTCCTGAACACTTACCTTTTTGAACTTGCATCCGTATGCATCTCGGGTATAGATATATAAATTCTAAGGTTAAATACATTATTAATACTAAAAAGAAAGGTAAAATGATCTCTTCCCGACGAGGAAACTTGAGGTGGTTTCTATGCTCTAGGCTTATGAAATTTGTTATAAAAATGTCGATAGGTGGCAATATAGTTTAGCGGCAGGGATGAAGGGGGAAGGGTTATCCGGGAGAGCCGAGGGAAGCTGTGAAGGTGGAGGGGGAACGCGGGAAGGTAACATGAGGCAAAAGCGGAAAGGATACGCAAGGAGAATTCTTTATTTTAAGTGGCATTTCAACGCATGTTTTGATATAATTCCACCACTTATTAGCTAGTTTTATTAGCTTACACAAACAATTTTTTTTAACTTCTTTTATGTTGTTTTTTTCCTTTCTTATTTTCGAACGATTCTAAAGACAGCTTTGTTCAGTGTTCACACTTCATATTATATATTTTTCCGCCTCATAGACTTGCAAATGAGTTGCTTGGTGACTGGTTCTCAGGAATAATATATCGACCTTCGGTAGTCGTTACCCCGTGTCGGGTCAAATTTTGTATACCGCACTTAAATTATGTATTTCGTGCTGTTTCAGTCGATTTCGAGAGAATATGAACAGGCATTAAGGAAAATACCGAAAGTACTCGTCAATAATAACAATAAATATTCTATTTTATACTCTTCATCTCTGTATGAAACTCTAAGAGTGAGTAGATACTCTTAAAATCACCCTGTTAAGGGACCACTACTCAGAATCGAAACTTTGAGCAATCGAATACTCGACATAACTTCCCAACATTACTATTCACCATCTCTCTTTCCCCTTCTCCAATTTTGTTTTACTATATATCTCAAAATGGAGTTACCGTAGTCCCACTAACTTCGGGTACCGATCCCTCCAGGTGAAAAAAATTAACGTACCAAGATTGTAACGAATATGGTTGTTGTGATACACTAATTATGCACATTTTCAAATGGAATTTACAAATTAATAAAGTCTGTGAACGACTGAGATCTGTAGATTATATGAATTAAAATTCTATGTTCCAATATCCACACTTCGAATAATTTATTTATCATTCACTGAACCTATTATAAGGTATGGAATTACAGCTTGGGGACTTTCCTGTAAAACAAATATAAGTCATTTTCAATCGGTTCAAACTTCATTAGTTAAATTATTAGCTCATAAAAGTTTATACGAATAAAGGCATAATGTTCCATATTTTTACCAGAATCTACGATTTCGTTCAACTTTACCGCAACCCCGGGAACCATTTAATGGATAATCAGCACCCTTGCCATGGGTCACCCAATGGTTCGCTACGTTTGGTGATGAGGGGTGCATGGATTTATGGGATGAGGTTTGTCTAGGTCTTGGCCGCACATGCATTTGCCCACCCACTGTGTGGCGGATCGGGAGAGAATAGTTTTGAGGGAGTCCTATTTACCTCTCCAGCCGGACTCTCTCTACCTGTGCGTCGCGTCGCCTTGTTCAGCAGTGGGAGGGGTGGATTCATACGTCGGTCACTTCTGGACATATTGACCCCCAGATTTCGACCCACCCCTCAAATCTGTTTCCTTCCCAGAACTTCCTTTCCCTAATTAAGACCCTCCGCACAGAATCTCCAAAGATGACAGGCCCTGGGGGATTTTTTTCCTGAGGACCTCCTGTGTGGAGTATGTAAAAAACAAAGACAGACAACTCCCAAAGAAAATTTTTTTAGGTTTATAACAATTTTGTGTGCAACAATTCTCGCATTTCCTCTTAGGTAGGAATCGAACCCATAACTTATGCAACACGCTCTTGCAGTGTCTGGACCAAATTGTTATCATGACAAAACGCTTTCCATTTGTGTACTCACGTGTTTTTATTTATTTTTCAGATTTCATCTCGCCCCCATTGTGAAAAATTCCAGATGCGGTAGACACCCTCGCGGGCGCGAATTATTTTGATGGGTTGAGGGCGGACATGCAAGGTAAGAAAGAATTTCGTCATTGTTGTTTTAAATTGCAAACATTTTTAAATTTAACAGCAGATTACGGCTATCCCTTGTCACGCGAATGAGACTAGCGAATTAAATTTAATTTTCAAAGACGTAAATATAAGCGATATACTTTAGAAGAGAATATAATACTTTTTTCGGACGTTTGTAGTCAACTAGGCATGCTAGTCCAGAAATCGCGCTTTTGAGTTCATTCACGTTCCTACATATTCTGTTATTCTCCCACCGTTTCCCCGGATGGGTGGGCAAAGAGAATGGACCGCAACATAACTCCTGTCTTGGCACACGATTCTTGCTTTATTCACAATCATACATCGTCGCATACATACTCTTCTTTTGTTATTCTGACATTTGCATGACCCGACTCAAGTATTATTATTGTAACTGGCAGTTGTGAATAATAATACCACGCGTGTATATTATACATATAAAACGTCATTGCTAGAGATTGCACACCGCAGTATATATTCAATACCGCGATATTGCGGTATCGGACATGTAATACCGCAAAATTTGCGATATTGCGAAATTAGTAACAAAGACCGTATATCTTCCGAACTTACGAAAACTTTAAATGTAATCCATCTTTTGCCACCATACGGACGGGACACTTTCATGGAAAGAGAATCCGTTTTTTCGAAATAGTGTGTCATCTTTTTTGGCCGGTGATTGTAGTTTTTCGATGTGGTCATCTTCGTCAATTAAGGTTGAGGTTGTAGCTACTACCTCGGTAGATTGGCTGCGGCTCGTAGTTGGTGTTGCGCTAGGACAATCAACCTCTTCTGATATCTCGTCGGAGTTAACATTTTTAGCTCAAATTCCGTGCTTAGTGCGTAAACGAGGATGTAGTCCCCTTGTTTATCGTCCACTAGTTTTAATAAAAACTGGACAGAGTTTACACTTCGTTGATTGACGATCTATAGATTGCAACAAATGTTTCCACACTATATTGGAATTTTGAAGTCTTTAAATTCAATACCATTAATTGTAGTATCCATTTTTTACAAAAACAAAGTTTGATACAAGTAGGTATAATATGTTAATATATTAGTAAAAATAATTATTTTTCACGCTTTCACGTAGTAAACAAATAAAATAGGACAGATTAGTCACTCACTTGTCCGACTTGCGAGTAGTTGCGAGTGAGACTGAGACTGAGTAAGACTACAAACAAACGTTAGCTCGCTGTAGGGAATTCCCCGACGCACTGTTCGTTGCAGGGATTTCCCTATCACGGTTCGTTTTTAATACAGCGCAATTAGCATTTCTAATCTCGCTTTTGCGGCACTGAAAAACAGCACGAAATTCGCGAAATTGCGGTAACGATGTAACGGTGTTACATGCTCTAGTCATTGCCTGTTGCGGTTACTTTGTCCCGGTGACTTGCTGTCACTGGATCCGAGGAACCGGCAATTTTTGGAACTAGTTCCTATTTGAATTAATAAAATGGTCACCAACACTCAAACTGGGTCAAGCCGAACCAAAAGCCGCCCGCAGGGCATAGCAGCAAAAACTTGCCGAGCGCGTTTTTAACTGCTAGTAATATATTATTCGCGTTGCTGTACCCACCTATGTACCTACACATTCCGATCAAATGAGATTTTTTAAACATCCATTAAAATGCTAAAACCCAATCGAGCCGTCCCCATAAAAAAAAACATACGCGAGCCTTTTAAAACGTTGTTTATTTATTAGATTTGAAAGCTTTTCACGTCCATTCAAAGTGGTCCAATGCAACGGCCACCAATGGTCGTATTTTTCCGCAAATGCGTTAATGGCGATAGGATAGGGCAGAACGGAATTGGATGTCCATAAAATGACTGAAAAACACTGCTGCATTTTGGATTTTTGCCACCAAATGCGAATGGATCCCTGTGGCACGGTAACCGACGAGTTCATCGAAAATCAATTCATCGAAAGCAAATTCATCGAAAACGAGTTCATCGAAAATCAATTCATCGAAAATCAATTCATCGAATGATCAATTCATCGAATCCCCAATTCATCGAAATCATTTTGTAGATATAGAGCTGTCAAAATTAAATACCCAAAAAGGTCTGTTTAACTGAGTTAAATGTCTTTAGCAACTGTCAGTTTCGTAGTGACAATGTAAAATTTATAGGTTATCTCTTCGATTTTCGATTGTCTGATACTGCAAAAAAGGGATATCTAAGGAACGGTGACCAGACAACTCATAATGAAACCAACTCATAAACAACTCAGAAAGGTCAGTAAGAGTGATAATAAAAAAATATTTAAAAATTGGTTAAATAGGTTAGGTTAGGTTAGGTTAGTTTAGTTTAGTTTAGGTTGACCAATGGTTTTTTAACTTCTCGGTCCGCTCGGCATTTCTCTCAAATATCAACAAAATATATTTTTTCGATGAATTGGCGATTCGATGAATTGATCATTCGATGAATTGATTTTCGATGAATTGGTTTTCGATGAACTCGATTTCGATGAATTCGTCGTGAACCCTGTGGCACCAGTACCAATGCCCGAGTGCTCGGTATACCTACCAGACAGTCTGCTAAGGAATTGTGTATTAAATTGATGATGTATCAGCTAGTTGTGTATAAGTAACGATGACATTGTACTGTCAGATTACGGGTTTTATCCTGATAACCAGTGATAACCGAATTCTTGTAAAAGTGTTAAAATCACAAACAAAGAACATGTTCTATTTGCACCAAATTTTTGAACTTTCTGAAAAAACTTCTATCCTAACATTTCTAAATAAATTTCCACGCGCCGATTCGATTAAGCAGACAAAATACCCTTTTCTACATTGATAGATGCAACACCAATTCCAACCAAAACGAATTTATGCAAAAGACATGTAACTACTATAACATTAAATTTGCACGTATAGAAAACATAACATATTCAGTTACTTTCGCTACAGAATTTCATTGTATCACATTCTAGGTGCGAATAACATATAACGATAAAACGCATATAAATGATAATTACATAAATTAATTGTACCTAATATTTTTAAATTACCTGCGTGCCAACTTTCGCTTATCCCTGTCCTCCCCTTACCCGTCCCAATCCAAATACATATTTCGGAGCCTATTTAAGTTTAGTTATAATCGCATTTATTTTATTGTTGTGTTTTTATATTTAGGTTTATCACTTGTTGAATCTACACCTGTATTATAATTTTTTTTTAATTGCTGCTTTGTCCTGTTTTTTTTTTTTCATTTCTTAAATATTCAAGTTTACATTCAGTTACTTTTTATGTTTCTAAATACCTATCTGTGAACATTAATAATTGGTCTGTTATCCTCTTATGTATATTATGTTACTAAGACTGTTTATGTTCCTTAAATAAAATAA
Source organism: Limnephilus rhombicus (assembly GCA_929108145.2). Lineage (NCBI taxonomy): Eukaryota > Metazoa > Arthropoda > Insecta > Trichoptera > Limnephilidae > Limnephilus > Limnephilus rhombicus. The sequence continues at coordinate 5,113,924 of OV815296.1, forward strand.
ATTTCTTTACTAGGTAAGCATCGGAGAGCCGAGTAGATTATTAATATATTACCTTCATTACAGTGACGAATTTATACTTTTCATAAGTATAGGCCACTTCATTTGGGCCGCCCCTTGCCCCTTCTTAGAAATTGCCGCCTATCATAATCACTCACTTGTGGGCTACCGCCCCTAGGCCACGGCCTATACGGCCTATTGACAAATTCTGGGCTGCTTAATTATAAGTTCTTTGGCGTACATAAGTCAGAAATAATTATGAATATGTAGAAATCGTAAAAAAATATCAATGTTGGAGTAACAGAGCTGTTTTTATTTTTTTTTTGGAATATGGCTACGATTTTTTATCGAATCCTTGATTTCGTAATATTTATTGTATTGTATTTTTACAAGATTTTGGTAACTACAGTGGAGGACCGTCAAATCGCTCACTTGCGTTACTCGACAATCTAGCTAAATGTATGTAAACAAGAGTGTCTGAGTGGGGCAGCGTGGATTTGATTTTCATTCAATTCTACAGTTTTATTCCGAGATTGCACATTTGACCTTCAAAACAAAAGAGAGGTCATTGTCAACCTTCGATTTTGAAAATCTTCCCCATCTCCCTTTTCCGCCTTTTAAATTAAATCAGCCATGCGTTTCTGTAAACGGAATCGATTCAAATCAAAGTCAAATTTGTGTGATTTTCTACGGCTGTTATTTATTTTTTCTATGGGTGACATTGGCCGATGTCAGATTTCAAGGATTTCAGCTACATCAAATTTTAGTTTAGTTCGTTTAAAACACGAATTACCTACTGTAAGTACACATGATTATTTATTCATTTAATGTACGTTTTAAGTTGTTCACTGTTATAATATGCTGGTACCACTGCAAAGTAACGAAGCTGGCTGGCATCTGCCCACGATGCCCATAGAAAAAGCAATTGACAGTCATAGAAAATCCCACAAAGTTGACAGTCGATTACGCATGGAATCGTTTCCGTATCCACAAAAGATACATAATTGCTCTTCTGAATGTTGATGTTTCTTAGTGAAATTTTGTGCATTTGAAATTACTGTCGACAGCTGATTTCGAAAAACTCTGCGTAAAACCCCGGAGTCTTGAGCTAGTACAATATAACGAATAAATTTATAGCTTTAAATTTTACCAATCCCGAATTAATTGCTCCAACTGTTATCATTTTCAATTGAATCACTATTTTCCCATTTCCGCACGTGCATGTAGGTGCGTGGGGTAGGTACTAATCCGAATTCATCCGTCACCATGCTTTCCCCATCAGCCTGACAGCCCTCACTTTTCACTTAAATTATTTTTGTACATTTCCACACGAGCTGAATGCTGAACATATTTGTATCGCCATTATTTGCCGCCCCGCATTTGCTGTTTTTATCTGTCTCACACCGCGGACACACCCACACGCTCGCAAAGCGTTGAACTAAAGCTCTAAAAGACAATGTGAAAACGATGACCCGAAAAACTCGGAAAACGAATTGGAACGCGAACGCAACAAACAAGCTTTTTGTTTCAGAATGAAAGAAATTAAGCACCTGACAATAAATAAACCCTTATAAAACTTTAGATAAATTTAAGATACTCGGTATCGAACTGGTGGTTCCATGACAATTCAACAAAGTCGCATTTCAACACCATTTTGGAAAGTCATTGCAGTATGAAAAAAGAGCCTATTACCTATTACCTATTTGGTTTGTCCTCACTCTTATTTACCTTTCAAAGAGCCACTTTGTTGAGTTGTCCGGTCACCCGAACTGGTATACCATCATTAAAAATGGAAATCTTGCTTGATATGACTTAACTTATGTTACGAATTTTTCATATCAAACATTACCTTTTTCGTATCAAATACCTTTCATATCAAAAGGCGGCTAGATTTATATATTCGTATGTACACGGAGAAAAGTGTATTGCTAAATTCTCATTTATTAAGAATTCTCTTCAAATTATTTGTAATTCCGGTTAAAATCGGGATTGCAGGCCTTATTAATGAATTAACAGGATGAGGTGGCCCAATAAACGTTAGGAAGCGAATTGTCAGGATTTCCTAATTAACTATTACTAAATTAGGAATTTTTTGCATCACAATACGAATCTTCCTGACAATTCCACGGTAAACAACTCACATTTTATTCGCTTTCTAGGGAATGTACTCAATACACTAAAACAGGGTGGCCACAGACCTGGAAAACCTGGAATTATCAAGGAATTTTACCGAATCTGAAATTATCAGGGCAATGTCAGGGAATTTCAAATTTCTTTTATAATATCAGGGAATTCCAAAAATGAAACTAAATTCGTTATTTTGCGATTTGTGAAACCCCATAGTTGTTTTATGTCCTAATACAATCCTTATATATACATAAAAATACACTTAAAATAACACATCTATACCAAATCAATCACATATTTTCGCAATTTAATTTTAAATGCCTTTATGCTCTCTTCCAATTTTATTTCTTCTGGTAATTCTCCAAATATCTTCAATGCTCCGTACATCAATGACTTTTGACTCATGTGTTTTTTTCCTGAAGGGGAGTTTTAGTTCATTTCTTTTCCTCGTCTCATGTTGTTGCTTTGTAGTTTATCAATTTTTCTTAGGAATTCAATAGACGTATGGCCATTGATTATTTTGTAGATTAACAATATAGTATTGAAGTAAATAATTTGTTTAAATGACAAGATATTTAACTCCTTCAACATTTTCTTGACTGAAGTGTACCTATTTTTCTTCAAAATAGTTCTCATAGCTCTGTTTTGTAGAATTGTCATTTGTTTCATTAATCCGTCGTTGGCTAAGAATAGAATGCTGCTACAGTAATTTATATGTGGTACAATGATTGCGTTGTACACATTTTTACTGGAGACTGTGTCAAGGAATCTTGTTATTCCTCCCAACAGCGAATTTTTTTTGGCAATCATTTTAATAATTGGTTTTGTATTTTGAGCAAAAGTCAATTTGGAGTCGATTATTACTCCCAAATATTTAACTTCAAATACTTCTTTCAAAACTTCACCGTCTATCAATATGTCTTTTTTTGTTTGCATTACTCCAATGTTCATAAATTTAGTTTTGTTGACATTCAATTTTAGTTTATTTTTCTTCACCCATATTGATATATTATGTAGGTCTTCATTTAAATGATTCATTATGAGTTCATAATCTTCTCCTGCTATATACATCAATGCGTTGTCTGCAAATAATCTTATTTTACAATGTTTCAATACTTTTACCATATCATTAATGTACTTCTAAAAAGAATAGGTCCGATAGCAGACCCTTCTGGTACTCCCAATGTAATCTTCATTGGTTCGGAGGTTGTCTCACCCACTTTTGTGGTTGATATCTATTAGTTAAATAATCCTTGAACTTTTTCAATGCCTTTCCTTTTATTCCATTTTTAGTTAGTTTTTTAATGATTACATCTCTATATATCTCTCCCTTTCGTTTCTAAAGCTTGATTAAAGTCTTCAGGCGAAATATCATAAATTTGTAACAAGTGTATTTGTTTTTAATAGATTATTGTGATGCAAAGAAATAATAAATGCTATAGATGACGGAATTGCCTTTATTATTTATCTAACGAATGATATCCCCTTATATCAAATTAAACATATCAGGGAAAATATAGAAACTGCCCTGGAAAACCTGGAATTATCAGGGAATTTTGAAATCCGTTTGTGGCCACCCTGTAAAAGAACCTCCTCATAATTGTATTAGTATTCACAAATACTAACGTTTAATAGATTATTGTGATGCAAAGAAATAATAAATGCTATAGATGACGGAATTCCCTTTATTATTTATCTAACGAATGATATCCCCTTATATCAAATTAAACATATTAGGGAAAATATAGAAACTGCCCTGGAAAACCTGGAATTATCAGGGAATTTTGAAATCCGTTTGTGGCCACCCTGTAAAAGAACCTCCTCATAATTGTATTAGTATTCACAAATACTAACGTGTATTGCGTACATCCTTTTTTTTAAAATTGTGTAGCAATGTGTATTGTGTACATCCTTTCTGACCCATAGGTGGTTCATTTCGAGCACTCCAAAAAGAATGTCGGTAAGGTCATTAAATGTGTGTACTTATTTACGTTGTCCCAGATAATTTGATGGACAGCAGATTAAGTAGATTCGATCATAGATTCGTCACTTGAAATTAATTGATTGATGCAAATTGTGAGAACGCATCTTATCGCGAAATCGAGTAAGCAGAGATCAATTCAATAAAAACCGCCGCGCGCCGCACATTCACACGAACCCGGCTTCTAAATACCTTCCACCACGAAAAGCACCTCCCAATACGTCATAATAATAATAAAAAACCTTATATTTGCATAGCGCAGTTTTGTGTCATTTAAAATAATCCTATAGTGCTCCTGGTAACCGACGAGTTCATCGAAAATCAATTCATCGAAAGCAAATTCATCGAAAACGAGTTCATCGAAAATCAATTCATCGAATGATCAATTCAACGAATCGCCAATTCATCGAAAACATTTTTTTTGTAGATATTACAGCTGTCAAAATTAAATACCTTAAAGGTCTGTCGACTGATATTATGATTTTTTTATGTATATTTGGTAGGTATCAGAGTAGGTCGTAATTTCATGCCGCTAGGTGATTAGGAGGATGCCCTATCCAGAAAAAAATTCTATTTTTTGACAATTTTTTTGTTGTATTTATTTTTTTGGCATCAAAAATAGCTATAATCCCAAATTTTCACCCTCCTACCTCCACCCTCCCATTTTTTAATCGCGATTTTAGTATTTTTGTATGTACAAATTAAACCGTCGTTCGTATTTCAAACAGAACGAAATTATTGATGTTGTTGAATGACAGATGGCGCTATATGGCAGAACTAATAATTTATACGGCAGAACAACGTTTTCCGTTCAGCTAGTAATATATATAGCATGTAACTAATATTATGAGGAACTTGTCACCGCCGAGGTTCTGATATTACTTCCCTCCTCACCCAATCCTCGCCATATTTAATAAAGGAATATCTGCCTTTTGAATAATGAAATGATGACGACGTTGAAGTTTTCGGCGTTGCAACTGCGGGTTATTTATTAATCTGCTTTAGTCGGGGTGTTGTTTTGTTAGACGCGATCCGAACTGCAATTTGGCGACAAGCGGGCGAAGTTAGATGGGTTTTGGTTAATTATTAAGACGAACATACTGCAATAATACTAATTGTGCTGAAGTCGGCATTGCACAATTGGATGACTGTAAGTTTTGCTGATACTACGCCAAAACTGAGTGTAAGCAATTGAAATTGAATGCCTACTTACTTTGATCAAAACTTTGAAAGTGAGTAATGTGTGAGCAATGCTGTCGTTACATGTGTTTATTGCTTGGAGCTTATTTCATCTTTGGGAATACTGTTAATTTAGGGAAAAGAAGGAGAGGATATTTGTAGGGAAAAGAAGAAGATGGGTGGGTAGGGATCTGGGGGTCAAGGAGTGACGGACAATCCTTTCCTCCCTCACACTGCGGTGCAAAGCGATGGGTGAAGAGAGTCCGGATGGAGCAATCAAAAGGTACGCGGTAGGTGGGCAAACGCATTCGCCGCAAAGACCTAGATAAAACCCCACGCCATGAACCCGAGCACACCTGCTAAGTCACCAAACGTGGTGAACCACTTGGGGTGACCTATGGCAGGGGTGTTGGTTATCCAATAAATGATTCCCGGGGCGGCGGTACCCATACCCTCCTCTCAAATTGCAGCCGAATTCGCCGTTGACAGCCGAACCGATATTGATAGGTAATAAATAAGAAATCGATATAAACTGGCAATACTGCAGGCATTTTCTATGAATTGATAGTACGAAATGTCAGACGCCAAGCAATTACGTAAAAATATTAATAAATTGACAATGTTGAATTGAAATACTAACTTAAAAATGCATTAGCTGTCCGCATTTACTTTTTAACACTAAATGGGAGTTAATTAGAGCATTAATCATATTATTTTAACCATGTTCGTTTCTCAAAGATATACGACTTCTTTCATTTCTAAGATCTTTGTTAGTTCAGTACGATTTTTAAAGAAGCCAGAAATTTTACATAACGAACGACAGAATTTAAAAAAAAAATGTGTATATTGGATAACTTACCACTAACCCAACTAAACCGCTAAACAACTCGGTCTTGGCACACACTCTTTGCCTCACTCACATTCATACATCGTCTCATACATACTCTTCTGTTATTCTGACTTGACCCGACCCACTGATTCACTTGATCGTGCCTTGTCTTCCTCGGACGTCACCGACTTCTTCTTCCATTAACATTTCCGTCATATATTCTTCTCACACTATTTTCTTATTTCATTCGCTCTACATGTCCATGTGTATGTTGATAGATAACCGAAACTTATCTAATAATGAGGAGGCCGCGGTAAAATTTATCAATCCTCGATCGGAATATCTGTTAACAATCGTAGACTAAACTAACTAATCATCACGCCGTTTCCCCGCAGGGGTAGGCAGAGAGGACGGACCGCCAAACAACTCTATCTTGGCACACACTCCTTGCCTCGTTCACATTTCACATTCATACACCGTCTCATACATGCTCTTCTATTATTCCGACTCAAGTATCTGATTCATTTGGTCGTGCCATGTCTTCCTCGGGCGTCCCCGACTTCTTCCACCATTCACGTCATATCCTTACACTCCTTTCCTCGTACATTCGCTCTACATGCGAAGACTATGCTCGCAAATATTGGTAACTGACCATATATGACGGATTTGGTCAATATCGTTTAGGGTTTTATCGGTCGACCATGTTGGACCTCTTGGAGGTTGTATACATTTGATTATTGTAATGTTTTAAAAAACAAATATGTGTTTCAAATAATGTATATCATTAATGATCCCCGATTTGGGTTCGTTTTTCATCTTCTTACTGCCGAAAGTCTTCAACTAAGCTTACACTATCCTCTGCTATCTATTTTAAATCGGTATGCCACTCCACCGAGTAGACTGTTCCCACATTCAGATTGCTTCGTAATTCGGCCGTGTCGCTGTAATGTCGCCGTTTCTCGCCGTTTCGTCGCTGTTCCGTCGCTGTGTCGCGCCGTTGACGCGGGTTTGGTTGACATGCTCCCTTGGCCGGCCATATGGGGCGCCGGCTTTATTAGGGCGGGTATATATTCACCGGGCTGGGAGTACGTAAATCTCTACATGTGTTTAACAGGCCCGGATTAGAAGATATAATAATGCCATGCGAACAATTTGCTTTATGAATTTCTCAAATTATACCAGGAACCTTGAATTAAATTTGGAATAAATAATTTTCTGTGGAATAAATAGTTAGCTTTCTAAGTTATACTATTTCTTTCTAAATATGTACATCGGTGAAAGTGGTCCACTTCTCCGGTTAGGTTTAAGTCTCTTTATAAAAAATTTCTACCAGAATTGTACTAAATTATACCCTTTTATATCTAAATTGTACCTATTTTGTATAGTAGAGGTATGTTGGTGTAAGGTATGCTTGCAAATTTAGATTTTCCAAATAATAAAATAAATGTACCGCCATTGAGGTCCTATTACCTAAACAAAAATGACGGTATAAAAGTTTGCCATTTGTAATCTTCTTTCATTTGCGTTGTGGCTCACTAGCCCATAATGTAATGATTACAACGTAAGTCATTTTTACTTGTTTATTGCGAATTATACAGGGTGTTAAGGGACGTACTTGACTTACTTTAACCAGTGATTCCTGACATTATTTGGAGTAAAAATGTAATTGAAATTTTGGTCTCCGGTGACTTTTTTTGACGACTTTTTTTTTCTCAAAATTTTTTTCTTCAAAATCAAACAATAAAAATTTTCTTCCGCTTGTCGTCACTGGTCACTCAGTCGGGTGTCCGGCGAACCCTTTACCCCGCCTCCAACTGTTCAACAACTACCATTTTTTTAATGTTTTTGTAGAAAAAAAAAACATCATAAATGTCACCGGAGATGGAAACAACACGTAATAATCAAATAAAATTTATATGCCGGGATTTGAATCCGCAACCTTCGGTTGATACCTCTCGTCCACAGAGACGTCATTACCAGCTAGTCATGAAGCCATTTTGTAACCCTCAATATCCTCTATCCTTATTCACAAGTAATCATTTTTTATTTCCAAAAGTGCAATACCAGTAAAATACACTTTACAGTGCATCCAGCAGTCGGTATGCCAATATCGATACCATCATTTGCCGAATCGCTCCCTCACACCACCAATCTCACATAACGTGTATACCTATATAATATGATATGACGAAGGGTTCTGATTATGACGATGTCATGTCACCCGGGTTTCGGCTCGCAGTGATAATGTATGGCATATTCACTATTACATTTATCATACTCGCGTCATCGTCAGAGCGGCGGACTTAATTATGAATGGGCTATGGGGAAGCTTAATTGAGGTGAAATTGTAATCTAAATTTCGTTTAGGGGTGGGTAGGTTGTAGGTACGAAATCACGTGCAAGCTTGTTTAAAGGGAACCCGCGTGGTTTGCTGCTGAAATGTTGTGTTTTGCTGCCGTGTTGCAGATTCGATTTTCGTTACAATGCATTCCACGACCATCACATAATTTAAATGTTTTTTTTTAATAGTAAACTAGCTGGTACCCGGCATGCGTTGCTATTCCATTTAATAAAGAAATTGTTTCTAAATGTGTGTCCTTTCCCATTCGTCCCGTTCCCCTTCCGCCTCCTGCGTTCCCTCCCCACTACATTCCCCCTTCTCCCGTCCCGCGAACCCCCATTCAGAGTTCCCCACCCCCTCCCAGGTTCCCTTCCCCCCTCCCGGTTTCCCCTCCCCCCTCCCGCATTCCATACATTCATTCCCGGTACATTCAATTTTCAAACAGTTCGCGTGTCTCCTATTGCAATTTTTTTATACAAATTTCGTAAAGCCAGAGCTCACCAGTAGTATTATACAAACCTTGTCCTGACAATAACGAACACAAAAAAAAGAATTATCCAATTTGGTGCAGTTTATGCGCGTACATACATTTCGGCAATTCATTTTTATTTATACAGATTAAATAGTTCGTGGTTAATTTTATTTGATTCTTATAACGTATATTATGTTTCTTTCGTTTTTTTCTGCGTTTTAATTTAATGTTTGTCTTTTTATGAGTATAATGATATTGTTATAGGTTCTAATTTTCAAAATGATAAAGAAGTGTAAATTCAAAATCAATGTAATTTATACTAAACGAGCGGAGAAATAATAATTATTATGTAGGACGGTCGGTCTATAAGTCTTTGTAAACCGTACAAAAATAAGAAACTTTTTTTTAAATTTGAACACTAACGAAAAATAAGAGTCGATTCAAGTTTTTCGTGAAACTCCCTTCCCCAAAGTTTCGCGGTATAAGCGTGGAACACGGTTTAAATTGTAATGATTTATTTTCGGAGTAAACGACCATAAGTCAACATCAACTGTGAACATTCCGCTCGTGCTCTTTGATTTTCACGCAAGTGCGCAGGAGATCAATGGTGGTAGTTTCTTAGAGCAGGCTACATTAAAACACCTGTAGAACAGATTCAGCACGCCCACGTTGCGTCTGTACATTAAAGATAGCAATCGGTATGTTAACAATCAGACGGACCGACCCCCTTTGCACAGAAACAGGTAGATTTATCAAGTATTGTGGGACTCCAAGCACAAAAGTGGCTCCCAAATTCAATTGTTGGGCGTACTGAAGATTTGTATATGGTTAACAGCTGGTCGCTATTGAACCCTTGTACTTGGACTTGGATATCATTGATGTTCTGAGTTCCTTAAACAATTAGTTTAATGACCCTAACGTAATTGCGAAATGGAATTATCTAATGATACTTTACTTGGGTGTAAATTTTTAAAAATATTATAGGGGTTTTGGGAAATGAGACTAAATATTATACTGAGACTTGTCGCAGGATTTCACTCCTTTCGGAGGATTACTTTAGGTTTTTTATACTTAAATTGATCATTCTCACTATATTTAGCGAGAGAATTAATTGTGGAATTTTCATGTCGTTAATAATAATATTTGGATGATTTATATAGCGCCGTTTTTGTGAAAAATCACCTCAAGGGCGCTGTACAAACTTATAATACATTTCTAAAATCTAAAAAACTACAAGCTAGGCAAACAGTTATAAACAACTTATGGCTAAAAATTGCATACATCGGTTCATTGATCACCGATACGAAAATATGTGTACAATATTTTGACCAATGAACGCGATGCTGCCTAAAATTTAATTTCGTTATGAAGAGTGTGAACCCTGAACCACTTGGGCGCATTCAACGCTAGTCGAATGACTTTGTTTTGCAGGATTTGTAATTTACCTATTTATTTGTGTGTTGGCTGCGTGTTCCCAAATTGGTGTGGCGCATAGACATCCAAATTCAATAGACCAGAAGATACAGATAAGGGGTAAAACCAAACTATGGGGGGCGAAGAGGGGAAAGATGACTGTGATTCGTTAAAAAATCAATCTGACAGTATATAGGCATCTCGCATTATAATATCACCATTTAGTTCTTAAAACCAAAATCTGCTTTGAATAAATATACCTTTTTACATGGGAGCGCGAATTGCTTGCCACGTTAATAACATATTTGCGAAGGACAAATGCTTGCCCCGAAAAGGTTCGCTCATATTCACATAGCAATATTTTGTTGCCGTGTTACAGTGTTAGACACTTTTACAAATGTTTCATAATTTACTTACCCCTGTAACCTACGACGAGCTCACTAACAGAAACGCCCACATTCGCTATGTTCTAGGTAGGTCTATAGCACAAGCTCTCATATTTTGCCGTGTTATTTCATAAAATGTATGATGTTACTTCTGCGCTGGTCAAGACAATAATGATGACATCACATATTTTTTATTCAAGCGAGGCTCTAGTAAAGCCCAGCTGGGTCCAAGGAGGAGCTCCAGCTGGCTCCATGGGGAGGGGCAAATAATACGTTTTTATCACTTAGGGCAGGTCCAGATATATTCATATGTCCGTGGTGTGGCGTATGTAAAGCCCGGCCTTATGGTCGTCTTGTAGATGCGAAGTTTATTGTTCGCTGACCATCGACTATTTCTAGGTCTGTACAAGACATATAGATATGTTTGTAGCATGAGAGTAATTATTTCTCTGTCCAAAAGATGTACCTATTCGAACTGGAAATAACCATTATATATTTTGGCTTATTGCCCCTGATTGAATGTTTATGTTGGACATATGTATTTATTGATTATACCGGAACATTATAATACATCATCATTGTTATCTAAAAAATAATATTTGGTTTAACAATCTTTCAATCAGTATCAATATTGGCCATTTTGACCGGCGCATAATTATTGAACATTTAGCGGACAATGCCCCCGGTATTATGATCGCCGCGCAGTCGACGTGTCGCCAGTAATGAACGTCAACATTTGGCAGCCGCGCACAACACACAACACATCTCCATAACCCATCCATCCACTCACCATACCTGGCACCACCTATCTATCTATCTGTGTAACTAAACTCACCTAGGTACGTGAACCATAACCCCATAATCCGACGGAATGCCTCTGCCCAACAATTTAATTATTATCGTTATTGTCAACCCCACAAGCCCCAGGCCTATTTTGTCGGAAAATCAAAATATTTCCGTTTTGCCATAAAGTCCAAATAAATGGAATATTTCCGAACGCATCCGAAATCTAACAATTTTTTTCGAAAGGTGATGAAGTGCACTTTCAAATTTTATATAAACATAATTTTTTTTTGGTGCCCTTTTTTACTCATTTAAAGTACGCTCTATCGCACTTTATGGAACGCGCGTTTTTTAAAGTTACCATGGCAACATCAACAAATCAACAAAATGTGGAGTCTAAATGTCAACTTTTAACTATAAATCTGACAGGAATATTTTAAACGTCAAATAAAACATTACAAATGTTTCAAAAATTTTATTCAAAGCTTACATTCATTTTTACATCGTTTACATTCTAATTATTTAAATGGCTGTGAAAAGAGCAGTTCGTATTATTTGAAATATTAATACCTCCGTTTTTTAAATCGGAGGAAATGCTGTTCAAATTAATAGTATTCTCGGAAGTCAATGAGGCTGCACTTCCATTAATGGCAGTTCCAATAATGTTTGAAACATTCTTCATATCATCTTAACTATATTAGCTAGGAATTATCAATGTTAGAACTCATTTTACAACACACAATAACTAGTAAAAACTGTGATGTCAACTATTAATCTTATGTGACAGATTGCAAATTAATGTTTGTGTTTTTCATTTCCATGACAACAAGATATTGTGATGTCACATCACGAATTCATTAATAGTTCTTATTTCCAAATTTTTAATAATAATATCAATATTTATGTTTTCAAAGTGTACCAATAAAAAAAAATAGCGTTAAGTATTCGTGGATAACTGGTCTTTAAAACACTTGCTTTATTTCGAGCACTCGGCCACGCCGTCGTGCTCGAAAAATCGCGCGTGTTTTAAAGACCTGTTTATCCACTTATATTTTAATATACTATTTTAAATATAAAAAGTTTTAAAAATGGCTCTCCTAACGTTTTTTCCGAATAAAGTTATTGATAACGAAAAAACTTACATTTTTTAATAGACAAATGTATTAAACCTTTTCGTCTACTTTTTTTGTCATTTCATGTAAAAATAATTATTAAAAAAATTCACAAATTTTTTATTTTTTTATTTTTCAAATTGCGGTCAGGAACGTTGGTTTCATAAAAGTATATATTTTAAATATTTTATTGTTATTTTTTGCTTTGAATATAAAGCCTAGTGTCTTCTCTTTCTAAAACTATTCCCATTATATGTTTATTTATAATAATAATAATATTTGGATGATTTATATAGCGCCGTTTTTGTGAAAAATCACCTCAAGGGCGCTGTACAAACTTATAATACATTTCTAAAATCTAAAAAACTACAAGCTAGGCAAACAATTATAAACAACTTATGGCTAAAAATTGCATACATCGGTTCATTGATCACCGATACGAAAATATGTGTACAATATTTTGACCAATGAACGCGATGCTGCCGAAAATTTAATGAAAACAGGACCATACTTACCTGGGAGGTCGCTTGAAATTAACACTGTATATTGTCCATTTAAAGAAATTTAGATAGAGTTCGCACGCAGAGGACATTATTGTGAACACATGTTATTTAATCCTGAAAAATATTTTAATATTAATATGTAATGTATTCTTTGACGAGTGTATTTTGGAATATAAAAGCAACATATAAAGGTGGGAGGTGCACTAGTACCAATAAGGATTTGATCTTTCTAAATGTGATTCGTCAAGAGACAGATTGATGTGTAAGGAATCGAGTAATTTTAATTCAGTAAGAAAAGTGTGATTAAGACATATCATAGACAATACAAGTATGATACTCTCAAATAGGTATATTTAAATTACGGGTATGAGAGCCCAAAAAGGAAGGTTTTTAGTTTGGACCTAAACTCTGTTGGGCTTTTTATGCATCTTAATTCCGGAGGGAGTCTATTCCAAGCCTTAGGCCCAGATACTCCGAAAGCACGATCTCCAAACATAGTATTTGGCTTTCGTTTAGGTTCTATTAGTCTGCCTTTAGCAGATGAAGTTGCTGATCTAAGGGTTAATTGTCTCGGACCGGTATTTTCCGGGACGCATAATTCGGAGATGTAAGGTGGGGCCATTTCGTAGATTGATTTAAAAACCATCCAGCACAATTTGTACTGGATTCTCTCAGGGCACTTGAGCCAGTGAAGGTTACGAAGGTGTTCTGAAATATGCGAATATTTAGAAACCCCAGTTATGAGCCTTGCCGCTGCATTAAACACGGATTGAAGTTTGTCAATTTGATATTTGGGAAGACTAGCGTAGATGCCGTTACAGTAATCGAGCCGCGAGACTACGTAAGAGTTAATTAATAGTTTTGTCGCCTCTGTAGGAAGGTTTCTTCGAACTGACTTGAGTTGTCTTAGGTGAAAAAAACCGGTGCTTACTGTCCTATTTATTTGACTTTTTAACGAAAAGTCTGAATCTAAATTAACGCCAAGAAGTTTGACTGTTGTCTTTGGAATAATATCGTTGCCGGAAATGGAAATAGGTGCATTGTCTATGAAATGTTGGCGTTTGTTTGTGGCCGCCCATAGAAACTCAGTCTTAGATGGATTCAGCTTCAGCTTGTTTGAAGACATCCAACGAGTTATTGCTTCTAGGCATTCAGCTATGCGGATTTTGAGACTGTTGATTTCGTTTGGAGAGCAGTAAAAATAAACTTGCTGATCATCAGCGTAGCAGTGGGACAGGAGACCAAATGACTCGATTATTTTGGCGACATCATTTGTAAAAAGGATGAAAAGAAGTGGGCCTAAAACGGATCCTTGGGGTACCCCTGAAGAAAGTGCTGCGAAGTTAGAGAGCTTATTTCCAACCTTAACGGCTTGTAAGCGATTGGATAGATATGACACCAGCCAATTATGATAGTAAGGGAGATACAACGATTACTATAAGACCTCTGAGTTGTTCCGGAAATCGAATAAATTAACGTGAGGGGTTAATCGGCCAGCGCAGGATGAATTCTCGGCAAATCAGTTCCAATTTTCAAAATAGCGTTTTAAATCATTTTAAAAATATATCGACAGCGGAATTTGAAATGCTGTAATGGACAAAATTTTAATTATTCAGGAGAACGAAAAGAAAGTTTTTTTTTTAAATATCACATCTCCTGTTTTTGAAGACCTGTAGGTAATAATTATGAATTTTTATAATAAAATAATATTGAACGTAAAATAAAATTGGTTCCTTACCGACCCATAGGATGACGGTCTGAGGTTCGATTAATGTTCACAATCATTGTTTACCCCGTAGGAAGTCCTGTTTGGAAATTAATACCCGATTATGAAACGAAGAAAACCGCCTTATTTTTCATTAAATGTATTTAATTAACAGGAAGACTCGTTTAATTCAATAACATTGATCTAGATTGATAAATGTTTAACATTGTTTACTTATTTTAAAATTATTAAATTTGCTCTCCGTTACAATTTCTAACACTCAAGCAAGTCAAAATATCGAACCTTTCACCCAGTGGCGTATACAGCATCTAAAATATCTTTGCCCAATTTTTGATTGCCCAATGGAGGACGGATCGCCAAACAACCCTGTCTTGGCACACACTCCTTGATCCTTTAACATTCATTCATATCTACTCTTATTATTCTGGCTGATCAGAGTGATAAGCAAGCAAACATACATTCATTTTTATGTATATAGATTTAGTATGTAACACACAGACACATGTAAATAATATTTGATTTATTGTGGGCATTCGAATATAAAAGGTACTTTCCTGATTATCTCAAATCTTAATATTTGAAGATGTCTGACAAATCAACTGGACGATCGATTTATTAATTGTCAAAAAGCCATAATTTTTTAAGTTAAACTTCTTTAGGTTGATGATTTGAAATTAGGATCAAACGGAAATGCCACACTAAAATTTATCATTTAGCGGGTTGTCGGACCTAATATAATGCGGAAAATTCGCGCGTCGGCGCGGGCCTTCGATAGCGCAGTGGGTAAGGCATTTGACAAGTCTCAACTGGTGATGTTCCGGATATCCGCGGATACGGATATCCGGAAGTAGAAGAAAGATCCGTATCCGTTACTTTTCTCGCGGATCTTTTACGGATCTTTTACCTTATTAATTTTCAATTAATAGGATGAAATGCTTTATATAGGTGATTAGTGATTAGATAGAATTAAAAAACTATTAAATTCCATTCAGAGTATTTTTTATTTCTAAAAATCAAATATTTTATCGCATCAAGTTACCGTACCGTCGTTGCAGGCAGGCGTTACGTTAACTATCGTTATAAGATCTCGCGCGCCGACACCGATTGAAGAAGGAAATAAAGATCCGTATCCGCGGATCTTGACACCAAATATCTGTATTCGGATCCGTATCCGCGGATATAAATTTTAATAATAAACGATCCGGCACATCACTAGTCTCAGCGTCCAGAAAGACAGATATCCAGCGAACGGAAGTTCGAATCCTACGAAATCCAAAAAAATAACCTTTTTTTGTGAAATCGATATCCAATCTTCGAACCACTTTAAAATAAACAGGCGAAAGAAAAGAAAACGATATCTAGCGACTGTCTAGTTTCACTTCTACCGCGTGTGAATTGCACTCTTTTTTCTTATAATCTCGGAACTGGGTTGTAAAAATAGATACATATTCATGAATTATTTCGTTGCGAAGTACCGTGCCCGGTTAAAATAGAATCCTTGCCCCGGGGTTCGCAAGTTCATCTCCCACGCCTCTGCCGCCATCCCCACCAAATGTAGATTTAATTAAACAACGCATTAATCAAACTGGTACGCGGGCGGCAGGCCTTCAGTTTCGGGCGCAGCCTGCTCCCCGCCATCGGAGCCGGCACCCAGCACCACCCATTACCACCCACCACCACCCCCCATTTCTCCCACCTGCCCCATAATGGAGATGGATGGTATCGGTTTCATTGTGTAATAATTTGACGACGCGGACCCAGTTGTATGAAGTGCGATGATTGCTTTGAGCTTTGGCTCCGGACTGTCAATGTTTTGTCATTTAAAGGCTATAAAAGTAGACAGCAATCTCTAAAAACGTTTTTGTTCAAAATGAGGATTGTCCTGAAAAATGTCTGAAACTTGCGTCAATTTGGAAATATTCGCACAATTGAGTCCTGGTACCCATTTTGATGTATGGAGTCAGGCATGGAACTGGCAGAGGAAGGATGAAAGTAGACTGAATGCTATTGAAATAATATCCCTAATAATAATCATAATAACATTATATTTATATAGCGCAGTTTTGTGACATTTCACTTCAAGTGCGCTTAACTATAATAAATTTAAAAATAATCCTACAGTGCTCCTTATAATATTGAGAAAATAATAAAAGAATATACAGTATTTACAAAATAATGACAGAAGAACAAAATTAACTAAGATAGTGCTGTTATAGCACACACGGGACAATAATAATAATAATAGACAATAGCGGTGCTATTGTAACACAGGACAAAACAAGAATTTTAAAACTAAAATATAATATACTAACAGAAAGGCAGTTTGCATTTAGAAATGAGAAATATTCTGACATAAATTCGGATTTTAAGCATAAAATAAAAATACAATTATGAGGAAACCGAAAGCAAACAATGCTGATGTTAGAATTCATGAATGGTATGATTTTTTAAATAATTTTGTTTTTAAAGCCCGTTTAAATTCAGCCAAATTCTGGATATTAGTAAGAGCTGAGGGAAGTTTATTCCAAATGAGAGGGCCCGTTACATGAAAAGAGCGATCATAGTAAACAGCTCGATTTTACCTGGAAAGTTCGATTAGACGATTAGTACCTAAGGGAACGTACCCATACTACGTGACCTCTTCGGGCGGGGTCTTCAAAATGTCACGCTTGGTACAAATGAGCGGCGGTTTGCTTAGGATTTTGGTCACCGGGGGGGGGGGGGGGGGGGGGGGGGGGGTTAAAAATTGCAAAAAAAATTGGTCACGTAGTATGGGTACGTTCCCTAAAATCTAGATCTGCTGACCTTAGAGTAAGCTGTCTCTCGCTTAAATTTTGTCGGACACATAGTTCCGATATATAGGCTGGCGCCATTCCTTGCAATGCTTTGAAGGTCATTAAGCAGATCTTGAACTCTATTCTTTCAAGACATCGAAGCCAATGAAGACGATCCCTTAAAAGCATCCCTGAGGCGGATGTGTGGTAAAACCATGTATGATCGTGTGAAAAATGTGGAGATCCGCAAAGAATGTAAGGCTGATGTAAGCGTAATGAATAAGATTAAGAAGGGACCATGGAGCGAATGAACAAAGAAAGTAGTCTAAGAAGAATATCTGACGCAGATGTGAATGGTCGAAGAAGTCGGGGACGCCCGAGGAAGACATGGCACGATCAAGTGAATCAGATACTTGAGTCGGGCCATGTCAAGAGTCGGAATAATAGAAGAGTGTGCATGAGACGATGTATGAATGTGAATGAGGCAACGAGTGTTTGCCTAGACCGAGTTGTTTGGCAATCCGTCCTTTCTGCCCACCCCTGCGGAGAAACGGCGTGTTGTTGTTAATTAGTTCGCAAGAGAAGACATTTTAAAAATTCAGCCTGGAAATAAGACTTACCATTCAGCGTTGAAACGTTGCTTATAATGTTTGTTGACCAGAATCTGAATAGTCAGGTACTACCCCACCTTCCTCTTCCCCACCCACCCCACCCAGGGGAAAGATACCCTCACAATTACCTTTAGCCTCACAACATACCCCAATTGGGGTTGCCATAGGCTCATTGGCTCCTGACGTGAGCAATTGGACCTCTTGCTTTTTCTCTAAGATATATTTTTTTAATATATTTATTTTCTAAGATTAAGAAAGGGATGCTGAGATGGTTTGGGCATGTAGAGCGAATGAACGAGGAAAGGAGTGTAAGGAGAATATATGACGCAAATGTGAATGGTAGAAGAAGTCAGGGACTCCCGAGGAAGACATGGCACGACCAAGTGAATCAGATACTTGAGTCGGGCCATGTGAAAAGTCGGAATAATAGAAGAGAATGAATGAGATGATGTATGAATGTGAACGAGGCAAGGAGTGTGTGCCAAGATCGAGTTGTTCCGCGGTCCGTCCTCTCTGCCTACCCCTGCGGGGAAACGGCGTGATGGTTAGTTAGTTATTTCTAATTTTCAGCTAATTGCGCCTCTTTTTGGGCCGGTTTCGTAGCCAATTTTCAAAGAAGAAGAAAAATGGTGTTACTGGGGATTGAACCTTCCTCCCCAAGGACTGGAGTGCTAAGCCAAATTCTAATTAGATAGTACCGATATTAATTTCGTATTTAAATAAGTCATCCAATTTCAGAAAAATGCGAGTGTGGGTAAGAGCGCCCCCAAAAGCTGTTAGAATGCATTGTCATCGAAAACTAGTCTATCTTCCGAGATTCAACTCAACTGGTGTGGGGAAGTGGGTTAATTTTCACTTCAAAGATTCCATTACATTCATTTATCCATTCAATCAAGAAAACAAAATCGAAATTCAAATAGACGTATATATGTAAAAAGGGCTTACAACGTAGGGATGTCGAAAGTGAAAAAAAAAAATAAATCGAATATTATCGATGTATCGATATTTATTAAAAATATCAATATAGACGTCCATATATCGAGGAAAAAATATCGATATATCGGTCAAATTTTCAAGAGATTTTGCGTTTTTAAAATAATGGTGTATTCAGCTTAATATTATCAATAGTAATTTTTGTACACAATTTGCTTTTATAAATGTACAAAAATCTCAATAAAAATGAAGGCATTTTTATTACCATTCATTTTTATTACGTCATAATTACAAAAATATCAAAAACTAAAAAGCTGTCTTCTAACTTATATGTAAACTGAGATGCATACAAAGTTTGTATGCGTCTCAGTAACATTCTATTGGCGTATTAATCTGTCAAAAAGGACTTCGTGTTTGGAACAAGGTATAGTCAATAATCATAGACAATTGGGAACCAACACATAGGAGTGGCTTAGAAAAAAAATGGCGAAAAAATAGCATACATTTCTATGTATGTACCTACACACGTGAGATAGTATTGGTGATCACAAATACTAATGCAAAGACAATAGATTTGTAAGCTATTAATAGTTAATATTTCAACCGCCAGATGTCATGACCCAATACAGTTACTTTTTCCGTTCGTTCCTATACGGTTTTGGATTCTAGTGACTTTAAATACATAAATTTAAAAAAATATCGTTTTTGATACAATTTTCGAGATTGGATATTTTGTATCGATATATCGGATCAAAATATATCGGCTAAAAATATCGATATTTTGAGTTTATCGATATTTCGATATATCGATATTTTTTCAACAAGCCTATTACAACAAATACAACTTATTAAATTTGACCTCTTGATACCGACAGTAAATTTGTTTGATTTTCTTCGAAATCCAGAAGTTACCGTTTCAATTTAAAGTGCCAAACTTTGTACAATGTCAAAACAAGAACTCATTGTTGTTACAAAGCTCACTATTGTACACTGTATAAATAAGGGGTGTTGTTTAACCGAATCTAAACTCTAAACTCTCACCCCTTACAAAATGATCTATTTGGATAGTACTGTTGGATGAAACACGATGTAAAACACCGGGCGGGGACATTGGGACACGCTTTTTTGTCACCGACCACCGCCTTTCAAACAATCAAACTTGCTCTACAGTCTTCTGATGTCCGGATCATTAGGCGCTCCTCAAACAACTTCCCACAGCCTCTGCTGCTGATACTTAGTTCACCTACTTTGCAGATTGTGAGTAATTCATCTCAAAGTTGGATTTAATGTATCTCAACCCCCTTTTGCCCGCTTTACCTCCTCTGTCTTGTGCCGCCCGAATACCTCAACTCGGAAATCCGACCAAAAAGCACGCCGGCGATGTGGAACGCGAACTTTTTGGACCATAGGCGTTTTCGGAAGGTAGAGCGGTGAATATTATTTTATAATTATAAAACTTGGCTCATTTTTATGGCAGTGAAATATCAACTCGATGGCGCCTTACAAACCTAGGAAACAACAACGCCACAATAAAAATTATAATTATAATACTGTGATATTATGTTTTTATTAGGTGGCGCAAAAGTTGTTACCCGATGTTTTTTGGCTGTAATTTTTTTATGAATGTAAAATTTTGGTTCCGCTGTCGTGTTGGATTGTGTTTATTTGATGTCTTATTTTTTTTCCATTAAGTCGACAAAATGATATCGGCCAAGTGGCAGCCGCCAGAATTGATGACCACGGGCCAGTTATGGCATTTTCCATCACTCTTTCTAGAACTCCCGGCGATAGGTTCTCGCATTCTTGACGGATATTCTCTTTGAGGGCTTCAAGAGTCTGATGCTTGTTGACATAGACCCGTGACTTCAAGAAACCCCACAAAAAGAAGTCTGGAACGGTTAAATCGGGCGATCTTGCCGGCCAGTGCAAACGAGAGATTAGACGACCCGGAAATACATTTTTATAATTTTTTTCCACGTTCTTGAGAAGTCTTGTTGACTTGTATTTTACTTCACAAATGTCAAAGCAGAAATGACATTTGCCGCCATTTGTAAAAGTTATGGCATATTCCGATAGAGTGATGACTTTTGCGCCAACTTATATAAATTGTATAATTAATGGTAGAATTATTAGTTGTATAAATCTGTATAGATGATGGCTATGAAAAATGTAAGGCTTGGGGGATAAATTTACTTTAAAAAAGTGGTAAAAATAAAACACACTGACAAAAATTTGCAAAATTTTGTATGGTTACTTCGGGCTACTTTTAAAAAGAGGTTCTGTATTCTTTTATTTTTGTTGGTTTTTCTTTCGACCGCTCTCTTGTGTCATTTTTAATATCAACCAGTTGAGTCGGCTTTGCTAATCATATAACCTTAAATGCATAACTTTTTTAAAAACTAAAACACGTCTCCATACTTCCGCTTCTCAAAGGACACTGGATGAATTCAACGACCTCAAACTTGCGAATGCTTATAGATTGGGAATGTCACTTCCACATTCCACCTGGCGCGCTCCTGGAGATCATTTTGTTCGCGCTAGACAAACATGTGCGGATTACTTTTCAGCCTACCCTCGTAATAAACTTTTATGTGTCATAGAAGATAATATCGTCTAATAAGAAGGGTAACGTATACGCCCGGTTCGCCGTCGATGAAAATTGAAATGAAATTGAAAATTTTATAAATTGGGAAGAAATACAAAGTCGTGCTGTAATTATTAATTTTCGGCCATCTTAGTAGGTCGAAGAATCGCGTTAGACCCATCACCCACTAGTTGATCTCTGCTCACCTTAAGTAGGTTCTCCTCCGACCGTGAACATGAACATCTGCTTACACATTTGCTAGAACATTGCTATAAACATTGGCAATGAACTTACTGTAAACGTATACAAAAAAATCATCGACCTTGAGGCGATTTTTCACAAAAACGGCGCTTTACAAATTATCCAATTATTATTATTTTCATTGTCGAAGGAGACTCGCTTTAAAGGCGGCAAAAGCAGAATAGGTAAATGTAAAGTGGCAACTCGAAGGATGTTTTGGTCTGGCCGTGTTTTCGAGTTTGAGTTTCTAAGATTCAAACCCCACCAAAGTTTGTTTAACACTGACGATATTCTACCTTCCTTCTTGGGACCGTAAATGTGTTGATTTGGGCTAGGTTTGTTTTGGGTAATTTCTGCATGTAACTAGTACCTTTATTTTGCAATAGGTCCCGTAAACTTGTGAAAATATAATTATGATTTTAAAATGCTTCAGGTTCCTATTCAGGCTTCGCGGATTCAACCATCTTGATAGTTCCATCATTGTACAAACTTTTTTTTCGCATTAGTGAAAGTAGGACGAATTCAAATATTGTCAAGTTATTCGTGAACCGGGAATTGAAAAAAAAAGTAATGCCATTGAAAATCGATGTGAAGTACGAACGCGATAAACTCGAACGTTGAACTCTAGCATAGTTAAATTTTATCAGCTATTTCAGTCTTGAATTTATAGGTCAACTCAACAATTTTTATTTATTATAAATATTCCATAAAATTGAATTAAAATAAAACAAGAAAGATTTCTTAATAATAATAATAATAATAATTTTATTTTATTAATTTGTACATTTAAGTTTACAAATTTCTAATTGATAATAATATTTCATATTCACTATATTTTTTCAAGTTTTATGTAGCCCCTACAATACATCTTGAACTTTGCAATTGGTGTGGACTTTAAAGTTTCTGGTAGTGTGTTATACAACTTCATTCCCTTGTACAGTAGACTGTTCTGCGTGTTCGCTTTGTCCTTTTTTTGTAGCCTAATTTCCTTGCACGTCCTTGTGTTATATCTGTGAATGTCTTTATTGTATAAAATTTTATTTGAGAAGTATTTTGGTAACGTGTTGTTCAATATTTTGTGAATAAATACCATCGTGTTCAAGGTCAGCATCTGTTTCACGGTCAACCAATTTAGTTCCTTTAACATTTTAATAATTTTTGAAAATCTGTTTCGTCGAAGAATTATTCTCATTGCCCTGTTTTGGAGAATTTGTAACTTATTTTGTTCTCTTTCGTTACATAGGAAAAGTATACTTGAGCAGTAGTTGAAGTGTGGAGCAATAATTGAATTGTATATGGTGATTGCTGTTTTTCTAGAAATTTTTGGCCGAATTCTTCCAAAAAAAGATATCTTTTTGCCAATTTTCTTTTGGGTGTATTCAGCATGTCTATTGAAGTTTAGTTTCGAATCTAATATAACACCTAAGTATTTCATTTCAGTAATATTTTCAATAATTTCACCATCAATTTTAATTTTGCTTTCACTGGATGTCTTCTTGTATCCAATCACCATACATTTAAGCTTATTTATTTTTAGCCATCTTGATACATCATTTAGTTCATTATTTAAAATGTGTATTAGTTCTTCATAGTTATCTCCAATTAGGTATATTAGTGTATCATCGGCAAATAGTCGTACTTTGCATTTTGAAAATATTTTCACCATGTCATTAATATAGAGTATGAACAATAGAGGTCCAAGGACCGATCCCTGTGGTACTCCTAACTTATTTTCCATTGGTTTTGAAAATTGATTATTTATTTTTGTTACCTGCTTTCTGTCTCTCAAATACTCTTGTATTAATTTAATGGCTACAGATGAGAAACCAATTTCTTTAAGCTTTCTTATTAGTATGTCTCGATCTTAAGAGTATTAAATCAAAACTACCACTGTTGGAAATTAAAACTCAAATTAATAATGAAATTTCTTCGTATACACGGCTATTCAAAATAATCGCCGTGCTTCAAAACCGGCAGGATATATTGTATAATATTGTAATATAATTTCCTGGCAAAGAAAGCATTGGTTTTGAAATTTGACGATTATTTTGATTAATTAGTGGCATAGTATGTTATTTATTTTCATTTACTTAATTAAATTGCACCACAAAGTGCAAGTGTATTTGGGTTTATTGAATACACTCTTTCTATTTTTTCTTCAATCTTTGCAAATTCACTTTGTAGCATCATTTTTTAATTAAATGAAAATAAATCACATTGTAAAACTTCACTTTTTAATCAAAATTATCAACATGTTTCTATTTCTTTTTCTTTATTCCCAAGATGACGGCATTATTTCTACCTACCTGGTACCTGCTGTTTATACATAGGACTTGGGAGTTATTCGCAAGTTGGCACGAGCGCGTGGGTCCGGGTGGTGTCGGGTCCACAATGTCCGCAAGGTCCCAGTTGCTCGTCAGATGAGGGTATAAGCTGCCGGAGAACAGGATGACTGACACTTTCTCCTTCTTCTTCCTCCTCACGTCCGCAACAAAACAACACACCCGCCCGTACTTGTAAATACACACGATACCTCTACCAAAGGGACGTTCAGGGATCGCCAAAATAATCTTTTATTCAAATTGATAGAATATTTTTAAGATCTTAGGTTTTGCTTGATTTGAAATCGGTGACCTTTCAATCAATTTCACTGACCTTTCGAGGCAAGCCGCCTAATTTTAACTTATTTGCAAACTAACATATGATATTACTTGTTGTTTTTAGAATAATTTTATTTTATTTATTTATTTATACGCCAAATAAAGACTTTTAGAAGTGATGAATGAAATCATAAGTAGATATACCATGTACCAACACAGGACATAGAATAAAGAAGAACACAAGAAATGCCACATTGTCGGGAGTGTTTCGTGATCTAAAAGTGTGGTCAATCTGACCTTAAATTTACTACACAAAAATGTGTTTCACTACGATTATGAAATTCAAATGGGATAGCGATATACGATGTCAGACAAGTGTAAGAGAGACACAAAAAGTACCAAGTCAGTGAAACATTTGTTTCCATTAAAATTTGCATGGAAGGGACTTCTACATAGCATTCTTCATTGCTCTAAGACAGGAGGATATCTATCTGTATTATATAGTATAAGAAATAATAGAGGAATTATTTAATTGTTTGCTGGTATCTCATCTAGTAATGGGTCAAGTATGTATTGCCTTAAACCAAAATATCTCAAACTGGAAAAATTGTCTTTTTCGTTGTTTGAATTATACTAAACTTACGGGAGTGCAAAATTATGATATTATTTTAATATGGGTTCGTGGGGAGAGGTTTGTCCGGGCATTAGCAACGTAAGCGTCTGTACACCAACTGCGTGGCGAGCTGGATTTGGAAAGACGATAGATGGTTGAGGAAAGCCTTTTGACCTCTGCAGCAGAAATCTCTCGGAACCATCGCCTTGCATCGCAATGGATTCATACGTCCGTCAGTCTTGAATACACTGACTTCCAGTTTCCTACCCACCCTTCATACCGTTTTCCTTCGCAGAATTTCTTAACTTTCCTTTCCTAAAATACCTTCCACGCAGCAAAGATAACCCCCCAAAGTTGACAGGCCCTGAGGGGAATTATTTTCTTCAGAGCATCTTGTGTGGCGCTAAAGTAAAAAAAATTATATCTAAGTATACATCATAGGTTCTCAAGCTTATTTTGCCCACCGCCGAATATTTTTTTTTCTAGAGCCCCCCAATTTTGTTTACTTACCATCTGGAGGGGGGAGGCTCAACTGTCACGGTTGCTACTTCTTTATTCCTGATATGGTGTCAATTTTTAATAATAATAACAAAAGAGTGCTTGATTAGGTTTTTTTTGTCTTTTTCAGATCATATTTTGTTCACCTGCCCGCGCCCTCACTGCCATCTCAACGCCCCTTTAATTTTCTCTGGGTCTTCACTACCCCACTGAAAGTCTCAAACGTCCACAAGGGGGCGTTATCGCCCACGTCGAGAACTTATAGTATGTATGAATTGAGTTCATTTTTATGTTTAATATTTTGCCTTATACCGGGGATCAAATCCACTTCCTTAAATACCTGCATTTTTATCACCTCAAACAATTAAGAAATGTTGACTTATTTAAAAAAAATAAAGATATACTAATGTCGGTTCGATTTATGATTAATTTTTAGAGAAGTATTTATTAATTTCGGTTTGCGATCCCTGAGCCAGAGGATGGAACGGTCGGTACAAGTAAATATACGTGTAGGTCGGTCGGACACAGACGCCGAAAGGATCCGAGATCCGACCTAATGGCCAAATCCATCAATCAGCTCTTTGTGGAGGACCATCCGCTATCTACTTGTTAAAATTTGTTTCAGATCGATTTTATTGCCAGGGAAGTTGCTTCGGGAAGTGGAGGATACAAGTATCTACGTAGATTGACCTCTCAGTGGCCTAGGAATATTTCGTATGAAATTTCGGATAGCATCATTTTGAAGTTTTTTGTGGATTTATTTTGAGCTATCGTTTATTTAATTTACCGAAACACAATCGTTGAACAATTAACTATGTATCTATAAAAGCAACATTACTTGCGTTTATTTGATAAATTGATAGGTTTTTCGATATTTTTGTGACCTACCATACTCCTACTTTGACAGTTCAAATCGCTGGAAAAAAATGACACCGGGATCTCATAGATAATTTATTACAAATTATTTAGAGGGGCTAGGTGTATTTCGGTCGATATTTTTGTGACCTACCATACTCCTACTTTGACAGTTCAAATCGCTGGAAAAAAATGACACCGGGATCTCATAGATAATTTATTACAAATTATTTAGAGGGGCTAGGTGTATTTCGGGTACCTGTTACGTCAAGAACGAGAATGGCCCAAGCGATTCTGACCTTGTCCTTCATACAGTTTCTTTATACATGAGGGTTAAAATCGCATTTAAAAAAAATAATTGAAAATTTTTACAGTTCCCACCGGTGGACACCCGGCCAAGTAAGACGACAACGTGCAATGAGTGGAAATACTGTAAAGTGATCTCTCTAGCACGGCGGATAGACAGACTTCCCACGAAGGCCATTTAACCCATAAAGCCTCTGAAATTTTACATTGTTTTTCATCTTAGGAGAACTGTCAGATTACAGATTCCGCGGAAAATATTTTCGTTGCAGGTACTTTCTTAGTAGCTACTCTTCAATGTATCTCTTTACATAGTATAAAGCAAAGTCGCTCCCGCTGTCTGTACGTTTAGATATAAACTACGCAACGGATTTTTATACGGTTTTCACCAATAGATAGAGTGATTATTGAGGAAGGTTTTTAGGTATTTGTCAAGGTTTTGTGTAAATTGGTTGAAATATATAAAGGGAGCGGTCTGGCAGGCGGGTAGTGGGCTGGCAAGCGGGAGGTGTGGATTTGATATGTATGCAAATTATCAGATGGCGTTGGTTATAAAGGTTGGGTAATGGCGTTGTCAGTAGATGGCGTTGTGTTTCGTTAGCCACAGCGAAGCGTGTCCGGGTCAGCTAGTAAATAATAAGTTAAAGTTTTAATGTGTAATAAACCAATCAATCACAGCGCTCTTGAGGCGATTTTTCGCAAAAACAGCGCTATATAAGTTGTCCAAATTTATTATTATTAAAAGCGAGTTGTTCTCAAAGCACCATATCAATGTAATGATTATTATCGAAGGAAGAAGGTATTTTAGAATCGATTTGGAAGTAATTTATCTTGTGTTTATTGAACATAATCAACCGGAAGAAAATATATATATATATTCATATGTAGGGTCTAGCCCAAAAATAACATAAGTGTTATATGATTGCTTATAATAAGCACGTTATGTATTATACTCCATTTGCAATCCTCCGCGCACGCGCCTCGCATCTTCCCGTTTGTTGTGGCAACCGGTTCCACCAACCTGTTCCAATACACCCAACAACAATAGTGATTATCAATTCACCTGCAGCACGTGTTTTATGTGGTAGAAGCCACCACTACGGGACTAGTGCCACCGCCTCCGCCGTGACTGGGTCCGCCCATGCTTGAAACTCGTTTTAAGTGGCCGCCTCTCTTAGGTATTGCTTCGTTTAGTGATCAGTGATCGCCCGGTGGGGGCGGAGACAGGTGCATGTACGCCCATGGCGATACTCACATTACACCTGTACAACTGAAAATTGATCTGTGATTTTTTAAATATATTCAGCCTTGCGTAAAAACGCCGTGAAAATTTTATTCAATTAATAAACGACCGTGTATTTGAAAACATTACTAATTAAAAAATGTCAAAAAATAGTTCATTGAAAGATATATGGGAGATGGAAGGCTATATATAGAGATGGGAGGGCTGATAGAGATATTGAAAAAAGGGTGAATGCAGGTAACTCTATTAATGGAGGACTGAACGCCGTTGGCACCAACAAAAAAATGTCCAAAGACGCGAAACTAACCGTCCATAATAGAGTACTGGTACCTACCCTGATGTATGGCAGTGAGGCATGGAACTGGCAGAGGAAGGATGAAAGTAGACTGAACGCTGTAGAAATGAGATCCCTGAGGCGTATGTGTGGTAAAACCATGCATGATCGTGAGAGAAATGTGGAAATCCGCAAAGAATGCAAGGCTGATGTAAGCGTAATGAGTAGGTATGATCAAGGAAGGAACGCTCCGATGGTTTGGGCATGTAGAGCGAATGAAAGAGGAAAGGAGTGTAAGGAGAATATATGACGCAAATGTGAATAGTAGAAGAAGTCGAGGACGCCCAAGAAAGATATGGCACGACCAAGTGAATCAGATGCTTGAGTCGGGCCATGTCAAGAGTCAGAATAATAGAAGAGCATGTATGAGACGATGTATGAATGTGAGTGAGGCAAAGAGTGTGTGCCAAGATCGAGTTGTTTGGCGGTCCGTCCTCTCTGCCTACCCCTGCGGGGAAACGGCGCGATGGTTAGTTAGTTAGAAAGATAAAATATACATTGCTAGGAGGTTGTTTATAACGAATTTCGGAATTTTTCCAAGTTATTTTGAATATCCTATGTATTTCTTATTTTTCAAAATGTCATATTTTTCTTCTTGTGCTGTCCGTTCTTAACAGCTTAGACTGGCCAAACCAGTGTCTCAGGTTTTTCAGCCAGAGGTTCTCCTTCTTCCAGGGCCCCGTCTTGCGGCAATCTTTCCCTGCGTTGTGAGGTTCAAGAACTCGTACTTCTCTGGATGTCTCATCACATGTACTAGATATTGAAATTTTCGGATTTTTATAGTTTTAATTACTTCTTTTTCTTTATTCATCCGAACCATAACATCTTCATTCGTAACCCTGTCCATCCAACTCATTTTAAGTATTCATAAAAACAAAGAATTCATAAAAACGAAATCAGATCCCTGAGACGTATGTGTGGTAAAACAACGTATGATCGTGCGAGAAATGTGGATATCCGCAAAGAATGTAAGGCTGATGTAAGCAAGCATAATGAGTAAGATTAAGAAAGGGACCCTCAGATGGTTTGGGCGTGTAGAGCGAATGAACGAAGAAAGTAGTGTAAGAAGAATATACGACGCGAATGTGAATTGTAGAAGAAGTCAGGGACGCCCCAGGAAGACATGGCACTATCAAGTGAATCAGATACTTGAGTCAGGCCATGTCAAAAGTCAGAATAATAGAAGAGAATGTATGAGACGATGTATGAATGTGAGTGAGGCAAAGAGTGTGTGCCAAGACTGAGTTAGTAAAAACAAATATCGTTATGGAAACAAGATAAACTTACCTTTTAGATTTTTTGTGTTTGAAATATACTTCAGTGTTTAAAAATTGCCATAATTTAAGCATCAAACATTAAAAAAAAATTGAATACCACTAACATTTTTGAACAATATACACAAATATTGTGGTTCAATTGCCCTCTTGCCTTGTGGTATTGGTTCAATTGAAAGAGATTTCAAATGATAAGGACGAGGAAACTTGATAGAAAGAATAAAAAAGTAAGACATTTAAATGTCGGAAGTCATTGACAAAAAATGGAATAAAAATAAAAAGGAAAGGTTCAGAATTATACCTACTTAATCCCAGGATTCTACTGGACAGCTACTTCCTAGAATTGTGATCTAGACCGATTACATAAAATCGCTCTTTTAAATAAGACCTTTGGACTGCTAGGCCGCAGACAGTATTGAATTAACCTTACTTCGGAAACGCCACCGCAACCTACTTCCATGGGTTTATCTCTTCAGTGATTAAAGACAGCATCGCTTTGAACATGAGTACCTTATTTTTTAAGATAATCTCTGTTCAGATGCCGAGTTAAAAAAGGAATTATGTGAAATTCGTTCGATAGAAAAAATAGCAAAGTACTCTCCGAAAATTATAAAAAAACTCATCTGGTTCTATTATTTAATATACTAAAGGTGTGAAAGTCATTCTTTAAATGTTTCTTAACAGATGTTGAGAGATTTTTGGACTATTTTAAACAAGTCGTGTTTAATTTTAAAAATTCACAACAGTCGCTTACGCCTACTGCATATTTAAAAAAATATATTAGTGTGCTCCCCCCATCATTCGCTTATCAACATAAAGTATTACTAAAATGATAAATGCGAATAGATTTCCTATTATTTGTAAGGGTCATGTTAAATAATTCCATATTCATAGGCTGGAAAGGTAATTTAACTGTAGTTTCAAATTATTTATTAACATTGAAAGGTGCCTAATGGATATTGGTCACATTTTCCAAAAGTACTATCAGCAGTAATCAGCCCTATATAAATACATTTGCTCCGTTCGCTCTGAAGCTATGAAATATATATCTGCCCATTACAGGATTAACGATATTCACGAATTTTAAGTATCCGCATTTATACCCCAGCCCTATACTGTGAACATTTCCTTCATTTTTTTTATTTTAGCGATTATATAAAACATTGTACATACAAAATATTTTGGTGAATTTAAGTATGGTAATTGTATTTCTTAGTCCTCACTAGAGGTTCCTGTGCTAAGACGAACTAAAGTTATTTAATTCCATTATAGAATTCTATTTTATAGATAGGTAATAATTCTATCCATATGCCTACTATATTTCTACATTTTATGACATTGCTTAATGCATAGTTCATTTACTAAGGGGCAGTTCCTTCACGGAATTTAAACAATTCATCAAATTTCAAACATTTATCAGGTTCTATGTTAATATTTCAGTTTTGTCAAACAACTAGTCTGTAATGAAATAATAACAAAACTTGAATAGAACTTTCACAGAACTTGAAAATTAGTTTGAAATTTGATGAATTTTTCAATTTCGGCCTCTGTGTTTCCTCCTTCATACAACATGGGTCTCTTCAAGACCAATGTTCATTCCTTCCTCTCCTCAAAAAGACCCTCCACACAGCATCTCAGATGACATAGGCCCTGAGGGAAGTTATTTTCCTGAAAAAAATATTCTGAATAACTGGCCCTAAATGTTTCACATTCAGTTTTTGTTCAGACGACTAGATTTACTTCCCGGCCTCACCCAAGTTTTTTCACCCAAAAGCTTCAATTTATCCAAAGCATTTTTTATTTATAATGTAAACGGATTCGTATCAATCGAAAATAGTGATTTAGCATCCATTCTAATATTATAAATTAGAAAATGCGTGTTTGTTGTTACGCTTTCACGCGTAAACCACTAAACCGATTTAAAAAATTCTTTTACTAATAGAAATCTACATTATCAGCGATTAACATAGGCTGTATACATATAATTGTAAGCTCTGGCGTTATTAAATTTGTATAAATGAAAATGTGTGTATTTCATATATTTTAGCGGCAGGGGGGAAAGGCAGGGGAAGGTGGGGTTCGCGTAAATGGAAGAGACGAGGGAGGGGGAAGGCGGGGAAGGTGGAAGGGAACGGGACGCACGGGAAAGGACATGCAGGGAGAATCAATTTATTTCTTTGAATGGCATTGCAACGCATGCCAGGTACCAGCTGGTTAATAATAAATTTTCAATTCTGAATGGTCTTGTTTTACTCCCACTTTGAAAGTGTTGACCAATCTTGACAATGGTGTGTCGACAATATTCTAGGCAAACATTTTTTTAAGTTAATCTCCGGTACCATTCTAAATCCGCCAATAGTGAAAAAGATCAACTTATATGTCCCTAACGCGTATACTCGTGGGAGATCCCACGCACTTTTTTATGCTCCGAAAGCGAGAACTTCTTCCTTTCAGAATGCGCCACTAAACAGAGTAATCAACTGCTTAACGATTCTGCATTGAGCATCGACATCTTCAATGTTACCTATAGAGAGTTCACTAACTATATTTTGACAAACGTCACAACATAGTTAAACTGCCGCCACGCACTTTTAAAAATAAAATTCTAATCTTCTCCATGATTTTTTAGTGTTTAACTGTTTTATGGAGAACCTGAATAAAATAAATAAATAAGTATTTTTTCACTTCTCCGGCGCAATAGATAACTCCAGTCCAATTTTTTAAATATATTTTTTAATGAATAATGACCTTCTAACTTAAATAACTGCGTTTTTATTTTAATTTTTAGAGTTAGTTTTAATAGTTAAAATAATTGTCAAAGTTAAAATTTTTCAAGATCCCCCGAAAACCACCGTATGTATGGTGAATCGTGTGACGTCATCACTCCTGAAAAGTTACTATAGAATCGGGCAAGCAGCTGATCAACTGCCGCCATTTTGAATTTCGTTGTTCGAAGTATTCTCCCTAGAAGTAGCATTACTATTTTTTGTGCAGTAGTTTTTGAATATTTTCAATAATAGAGATAAACTAATAAGAGATAACTTTATTTACACAACAACTAAATCTCTATAAACAGTATGTAAATAAATGAATAAACTAATGCGATGGCTTGTGTCATATCATACATTCCCATACAATGACTTTACGGTGACGTCGCAACACGTCGAACAGTCACCTAAACGGCGTGTTTTTACGACCCGATTAAAAATGGACTTTTTAATAATTTTTTAAAAACTCTGCGTTTAATATTATTAAATAAAACTTATATATTCAGAATCAGCGTTTATTGGTTTATATGAATATATTTTTTTAAAGCCAGAATATTTTTCACCGGAGTTCCTTATTGACAAAATGTTAAAATAACAGAACAGATCTTGTATCAGATTCCCTCCAAACCGAACTATCGATTATAAGGGGTAGTCAGCATTGCTTATTAAACAATACATCAGTAAATAAAGCACCCTTTACCTTTCATAATACGAGTATTTATAGATTACCCGCGTAACCCTATATTTTATGTTTATTAGTTATTACACATTTCACCATTCGGCTCGCAGAACGTTACCTCTTTTGGCCCGATGTAAACCGAAGCTTGAGAATGTATGGCAGAGCTAATAACGCTGAAATGGCTGACACTGTATTTAATATTATTTACATCCCTTAAAATATAATATATTATGTAGTACCTGTGTTAGATTTGTGGACCGCCTCACGTAAAAGGTAAGCGGGGGTATTTCGAGTTACCCCGACCCGACCTTTTTCTGGTATTATCACGGCCTTTTATAAAAATTAACCTTTTTATTCGACCATCTTTTTTCCCCGCTTCGCTCATCGACAGGCTGTTAAAAACGCGGCTTAGATAATAAAGAATAATTAAAAATTGTTAAATAGGATTTTATTTGTTCACATTTTATAAATTAGCATTTTTTTGGCTCGCGTAATTTCCACCACAAATGGTTAAGATTGTCAATGATGAAAAAATTCCCCTTAAGTCACGAGACAGTATCATATCTGCTCTCGTTGTGGTTCAAGTGTTATATCTGAGACATTTCTTTTCATTTGTTAGATAAATAAAAGGTTGTGATAAATGTAAAATCTCGTGCGAAGCCGGGTAGTAATAGTGAAGCAAACAACAAAAAAATGCTTTGATCATTTCCGAACCCTCTATTAAAATGTGATTCTTGTTACTAGAACTGAATATCTAGGTTATTTGGTCTCTTAGAAGCTGGGCGAGCTGTAAGGACCCGCAGATACTTGTACACAACTGCTCATCCTGTACAAATCGCAAGTGCGCCGCACGGTTGAATTTGGCAGCCACCTCTGGTCTGGAGCCCCAAAATTATCTGCAAAACACCCTTGATTCTACAGAAACGGGCGGTCCGTATGATAGATTCCCTTGTCTTAACAATCGGATTGTTTTTCAGTGCACAGGCGTCGGGCGAAAATGCTGTCCTTGTTTTACAGGTATTTCAATGGAAGATGCTCCGAGGAACTACAAGGAACCACGTGATTCCTACGGCATCGGTGCACGGTCGGAAAACAAGCCAAACGTGCGCCCAACATTTGTATTCAGTTGACATTCGTCACATGAGAATGGGTCGTATCTATGTCTCGTTCTTAAGTTCAACAGATCGGTTGTGTCTCTATATTTCATCCCTCCTACAACATTGCTCTCTTCAAGACCCAGGTTTATTCCTTTCCTTCCCCAAAAAGACCCTCCACACAACATACCCAAAGACGAACAGGCAACATTTTTCTATGTGAACTCCACACCTGTGTGAAGTTCATATAGAAAAAATCCTTACCTTCTCCTGTCCAAATACGCAAAACACCAAAGCATATTATATTATATATCCCCGAAAAAAAATTGTACACACAATATTTATTAACACCTTGCTGAATTTTCCTTTTTTTGTAACCTCAAACACTCACACATGCAACCTCATCATAACGCTAAGCTAAATCCAAAGGTGAGCTGAGGAGGTGTGGGTAATCTGGCAGTGGCGGTTCGTGGTCTAAATCATTCCGAGTTAACATTAAAGCGATTTAAAAAATGAAAGAATTCCGCTTTGTGTCAGCACCCTTTCTTCTTCAATGAATATTATTAGGGAGTCACGCCATATCAACAGTTGGCGTGAAAAAGTAGGGGCATTAATGATAAGCATTAGGTAATACGAGAAAAAGTATATTATGGTATGTTTTTATTTGTGACAGGATTTCTTTTGCCACGGATAACATAATTCAATAACATTTATATTTCTTCTAAAATCTTTATAAAATATCCAATTTCCCCATGAATTAACTATAACTAACTAACCATCAGGCAGTTCCTGCTCAGGGGTAGGCAGAGGGGACGCCAAACTACTCGGCCTTGGCACACACTCCTCGCCTCATTCACATTCAAACATCGTCTCGTATATACTCTTCTATTATTCTGACTCTTGACATGGCCCGACTCGTGCATCCAATTCATTTGATCGTGGCGTGTTTTCCTCGGGCATTCCCTACTTGTTCTACCACTCACATTTGTGTCAAATATTCTCCTTACACTCCTGTTCATTTGCTCTACATGCCCAATCCATCTGAGCGTCCTTTTCTTTTGAATTGGAACTGAAAACTGAAATTAACACGAATTAACTGTTAAAACATACAAAGAATATTGCATCATCGCTGCGCACCCAAATAGCGAATTTTCACTCTAACGCACGTTTCGGCACCGTTCGCAACCGTATTCATGTTGTATGAAATATCCCATAGGTTTTTTTACATCAAATGTGCGTTCTGGAATCCGCACATATGAAGCCTTGCACCGTGTTTTTACTGGTAGATTTTTTTAAATGGGTATAGAGTATTGGCGCGCTGTTCAAACTGTAGGTAGTAATAAAATGTACATATTATATATATTGTAATTCAAGTTTAGTGAGTTTTATTAGCCTTTTCTTTGTGAGTTCCGACACAGCGCACAACCGCTCATTAGAGAAAACCGCCACTGGTATTTGGGTAGGTTGTTAACTGAGTTGGTAGGTACTCCCTTGTATTATTACCCCGCTAGGCCCCGAAGGCCGCCAGAATTACGGTGAGATTTATTATTTATTTGCCGACGGTTAATAATATTTTGATTGCCCTAGCAGGCGGGGCCGCCAGGTTGTGCAAAAGTAGATTAGGATTTGAAAATATATTTTTTCGGCGTGATTTTTTTTAAATTTTTAAATAATGAAGTTTGTATTGTTTCGCGCAAGTCAGCGGTGTTAAAGGTTAATGGGTTACAGGGCCAGATTTAAAGCCCGAAACAACCGGTGAATATTTTCGTAATGAAATAAATTCTTCGAATTTTTTCGTCGTTTTCATAACGGAAGGCCGCAAATTGCTTCGAACAAACTGTTTTTTTTTTTCCTTAATTAATATTAGGTTTGGAAAAATAAAAATTGTAGGTATCTTTTACGTTAATTTTTATTAGTATGATTGATTGACTTAATTTGTACTGTAGATTAGTTATTTTTTGCTTTCGGTGTGGAAACTTAAAATAAACCATTTCAACTAGCCAAAAGACTCCTAGGCCCAGACAGGCTAATCGCCCTAGTGTAAGACCGCTATTCAGAATTGAAACGTTGCTTGAAACGGCTTTAGCTGTGTTTGGTGACCAGATCTGAATAGCCAGGTATTTCCCCACCTTCCTCTACCCCATCTCCTTCCCCTCTCCACTACTTTCAGCTTCACAAAATACCCCAATTGGGGATGCCATAGTCTCACTGGCTCCAGACGGTAGCAGCTGAGATTCTTGTGAGGTATTCACATAAAAAAATAAATGAAATTTATATAAATCTCTGTTCAAGAAATTAATTTCGCTGAAAATGTTTGATCAATTTATTTCCACCGAATCAAAGTTTAAAAAATACTTTTACTTATTTATTAATTACATGTTACATAATAAGTATATTTGCTTGGGAAGATACATTAGGTCACCATACTAGGCAGCTGCCTGTATCATGGTGACCAATGGAGGATAGTTATTTCGAAGTGAAGTCTAGTTAAGTGTTAACATATTTAAGTAAAATTATTTTAAAAAAATATAAATTAATATCATTCATTTCTTATGACAAAAATCTTTTTTGAAAAAAAAAACAATATTTCTTTAAGTACGAACTAAATGTAACCTAAGTAAATATAAAGAGAGTATGTGAGTTTGAAGACTTTAAGGCACAAATACTCGCCCACAACGCATTTCTGTTGATTTATCTCTTCAATAACGTAAATCGGGAAACACGCCAAACGCGAGCCTAACATTTGTACACAGTTGACATTTGTCACTTGGGAACAGGTCGTTTCTACGACTCGTTTAACAGCTCGGCTGTGGATTTGCCAACCTCTATGTTTCCTACCTCCTACAACATGGTTCTCTCAACCCGGGCTCACTAACTCCTTTCCACAAAACTGACGAACTCTTCACACAGCATCCCCAAAGATGACATTGGCCTCGAGAGAAATTATTTTCCTCACGTCCTCCTGTGTGGAGTTAATGTAAAAAAAGTGTAATAGCATATACACTTCTGAATCGTAGCCAATGGGACAATACCATCCCCAATAAGGAACTCCAGTGAAAAATATTATGGCTTTAAAAAATATGTTCATATAGAATATAGACCAATAAACGCTGATTCTGAATATTTATATAAGTTTTATTTAATAATATTAAACGCAGAGTTTTTAAAAAATTATTAAAAATTCCATTTTTAATCGGGTCGTAAAAACACCCTGTCAAGGTGACGTCACTGTTCGACGCATCACCGTAAAGTCATTGTATGGGAATGTATGATATAACACAAGCCATCGTATTAATTTATTCGTTTATTTACGCTCTGTTTATAGAGATTTAGTTGTTATGTTAATTGAAACATTATTTAGGCCTAAATAATGTTTCAAAAATAAAGGTATCTCTTGTTAGTTTATCTCTATTATTGAAAATATTCAAAAACTACTGCACAAAAAATAGTAATGCTATTTCTAGGGAGAATACTTCAAACAACGGTATTCAAAATGGCGACAGTAGATCAGCTGATTGTCCGATCCTATACTAATTTTTCAGGAGTGATGACGTCACACGATTCACCATACATACGGTGGTTTTCGGGGGGTCCTGAAAAATTAAAACTTTGACAATTATTTTAACTATTAAAACTAACTCTAAAAATAAAAAATAAAAATGCAGTTATTTAAGTTAGAAGGTCATTATTCATTAAAAAAAAAATTGGACTGGAATTCTCTATTGTAGTATATTGTGACGCTGAGGGAAGTGCGGAAGGGAAGGGAAAAGGGGAAAATGAGGGTTGGGTAGTTTACTGACTATCCAGATCTGGTTATCAAACACGGCTAAAGCCAATATCTAGCAGTGTTTCTTGTCTTTCACCAAGGCGATACAAAGAGTTTCCACCATTCTGGAACTCGCCGCAAAAATACTTTATTTATTACCATTATTTTATATTATGAATATATACATATATACATACATATTTAGTCGTGTATCATGGCGTTACGCATTAGATAGTTACTGTACTCATACAGTAGTACCTCGGTGTGCGTGGGTCCGCATAGCACTAATCGATCCAGACCTTAATAGAGGTCTAATGAATTTCCGCAAAGATTATACTGTATTGTATACAACGTCATACCGCTGCTTTACTGCCATTATATTATATTATTATAGCCACCCCCTCCCCACACACACGCACAGACAGGGCTCATACATTCATAAAATATAATCCAAGAAGGGGTGTATAACCTTTTCATTGGATGTCAAAATCAAAGAATGTAAAATCATTGTTCAAAAAACCTCCTCAACCAGTCTCTCTCGGTCCGGCCCGCCACGCAGCAGGTGGGCAGACATATCGGCCGCCAAGACCCTGACAATCCTCACCCCATGAACCTGGGCACCCCTGCTAAGTCTAACTAAACGTGGCGATCCACTTGAGACCTATGGCGGAGGTGTTGGTTATCCGATAAATGGTTCCCGAGTCGGCGGTACCCATTCCTCCCACAATGCAAATCTCTCTGATCCTTTGTTGGTTATTATTATTATTTTTTTTTATATATTCCCAAAATCTGTATCCTCGAGCAGAAAAACTCGCAGGCTCTGAGCCAGGAGTCTTGAAATTTGCGCGTATTTTCTGTCTTTTTTGGATTTTCTAGGGCAAATGTGATTATTCCAACTCGCAACCCACTTTCTATCACGATCAACGACGCCTTAATTTTTTTCGGTACATTTGACAGTCAACTTTAGAATATGGTATATTTTAATCATTTCATATTTTTGGTGTTTAATTAAAAACGAAATTTTGTAAAGCGTGTTTTTTTATATTTACAAAAGATCAAATTGTTTAATTTGAATTTTTTTTGAGTTTTTTTAATTGTTAAACTGCCTCTTTGATTCAGGTTCAAACATGTGACAAACAAAAGTTCGATTTTTTTTTTTCATAACTCCTCTTCCAAACGGCAGCGCTGCAAGTGTTGTGAGGCTATTGTTTCTTTATTTTGGTCGGTTCTAGTACCTCAGTTGTCGAATAATCGTCATCACACTGCCTTTAATGAAGGAGAGAATGCGACACAATTGTTGTTATCCGGAGGTCACCACGACTGACTCAAAGTTGCGAGGAGTCACTGCAATCAACGGCCTGCCGCTCCGATTTTCGTCAGCCAGCGGTGTTTGTCCTTCAGCTTCGTTACAGCGACGAACCCATCGTCTAAAAGTGCTGACAACCACTGTTGCATCACCGTACACCGTATTTTACAGCCTTTCTTGAATGTGAATAGGTATGCGAAACGCAATTAATGCGTTTCACCTTATTTTTAGGAATCGAAATACAATAAGTTCTTAATTAATTCGTTAATTCCCGTTTAAATCCTTTTGCATTATGTTGGGCTGTGCCAAACTCAGGTCAACCAAATTGAATAGTTTCATCAGTTTAAATCAAACCAACCATCATTTGGCATTATTTGTTAGAATACGTACATTTTCTTCGTTTTGAACGATTAACAATTGGTTTTCGACACCTCCTAAAAGGTGAACATCACACAGAAGAAGTAGGTACCCATACAAATGGCGCGTACGGCAGTCGGTCCATAATCGTTAAATCCGCTAAGCCCAGCCACAGGCCACACTGTGTGTTAGCGACTCTGAACGGATATATTCAAACATAAAGGGTTAACGCGGCAGCTAAGAGCCAGGTGTGAAAATATTACCAACAAACAAATGGATCAAATTATTATAGCCAATGAATAAATTAATAATACGCTGAATCCCACCCGCACTATTGAAAACGATCTGTCGTGGATTTCTAACTAACCATCATGCAGTTTTCCCGCAGGGGTAGGCAGAGAGGACGGACCGCCAAACAACTCGGTCTTGGCACACATTGCTTGCCTCGTTTACATTCATACAACGTCTTATACATGCTCTTCTATTAGTCTGACTCTTGACATGGCCCGACACAAGTATCTGTTTCACTTGATCGTGCCATGTCTTCCTTGGGCGTCCCTGACTTCTTCTACCATTCACATTTGCGTCATATTATATACTGCTTACACTCCTTTCTTCGTTCATTCGCTCTGCATGGCCAAACCATCTGAACGACCCTTTTTTAATCGTACTCATTACGCTTACATCAGCCTTTCATTATTTGCGGATCTCCACGTTTCTCCCACGATCGTACATGGTTTTAACACACATACGCCTCAGGGATCTCATTTCTACATCATTCAATATGTACAAGTCTTTAAAAAGTAAACAGTTTCTATCTAACTAATTAATTATCACCAGGTGGGTTTGGTGATTAGATCTGAAATTTGACAGCCCCCGATTTGATTGAGTTGTGTTATTTAACAACTAGCTGACCCGACGAACTTCGTACCGTCTCAGAATCAATAACTGTTGAATTAAATAAAGTTTTTTTATTAAGTTAAAAATTACACAGTGAAGCAATTATGGATGCGCTACTGTCCGTGTTTTGTTTTTGTCAGTATCAGAGATGGCGTTGTGTACGGATTTAAATTTTTGTGATTTTCTTACTTTTACAATTACTTACGGGAATTCGGGAGGCGTATACGGGTGCCGCCGCCCCGGGAACCATTTATTGAATAACCAACACCTCTGCCATTGATCACCCCAAGTGGTTCGCTACGTTTGGTGATTTAGCAGGGGTGCCCGGGTTCATGAGGTGACTTATGTCCGGGTCTTGGCAGTTGATGCGCCTGCCCACCTGCTGCGTGGCGGGCCGGATCGAGAGAGACTGGTTGAGGGAGGCCTTTTGACCTTTCCAGCCGGACTCTCTCGACCCATTGCCTTGCACCACAGTTGGAGGGATGGATTCATACGTCCGTCACTCCCGGGCACACTGACCCCCAGATTCCTACCCACCCCTCATACCTTTTTCCTTCCCAGAACTTTCTATCCTCCCCATTCCTTAAAAAGATCCTCCACACAGCATCCCCTAAGATGACATAAGTCCCAGAAATTATTTTCGTGTGGAGCTTATGTAAAAAATGCGTTTCATTTCAGAGATTTATTATAATTATTGTATTTTTCCTTTGGAGGTGTGCAGACATACGTTCACCATTTGTCTCATTTTCGACTATTGACATGAAGTGTGTAAGAAAGAATTGCAGCATTATATGATTAAAAACAAATGCACAACAATCAACGCATTGACATTTGACATTTTTGAATGTTTGGAATTCATGCACTGTTCAATATTATACCCCTCACAATATTGTTGCAGTTCTTTCAAAATAGGAGAATTCGTTCCATACAAAATGTATGGGAAAATAATTTTCTTTATAACTATTTATTTCGTTAACTTTTGTGATGTTTTAATAGTTATTATCCTACCCGGGGCGGAGACAAATCCAACAAATCAATGATCATCAAAATTAGCCCAGCCGTTCTCGAGTTATAAATAGTTTAACTAACCCGACTTTGTTTTATATATTAAGATTAATTAATTTTAAATAATATATGATATATTTGCGACGCGCTTCAGAGTAGAAGATGCTGTCAGTAACGCCCTGGTGTAAGAAATGAAATGTTGCTTGAAATGAGCCGTATTTGGTGACCAGATCTGAATAGCCAGGTACTTTCCCACCATCCTCTTTCCCTTCTACTTGACCTCCCCACTACATTCTGCCTCACTACATATCCCAAATTGGTATGCAAAAGTCCCACTGGCTTCAGACGGGAGCAGTTGGAACACTTGTGCTTCCGTGTGTTTGCCCCAATATTCCAAATTGGGGATGCCATAGTCCCACTGGCTCCGAAAAGTGGCAATCAATTGTAGAGCAGAAAAAATTCACGCCGTTTCACTGCAGGGGAAGGCAGAAAAGACGGACCGCCACATAGTTCTGGCACACTCATCACA
This sequence comes from Limnephilus rhombicus, assembly GCA_929108145.2. Lineage (NCBI taxonomy): Eukaryota > Metazoa > Arthropoda > Insecta > Trichoptera > Limnephilidae > Limnephilus > Limnephilus rhombicus. The sequence goes on from OV815296.1 coordinate 5,156,039, forward strand.
AAGTCCTACACTGTTGAAATGATCCGAAACGTTTTTGATTCACTTGACCGTGTTATGTCTTCCTTGGGCGTCCTCGAACTTTTCTGCCACTCTTTTTTGCGGTAAAATGTATTCTCCTGTCACTGCTTCCTCCGTCCATACGCTCTACATATTGAAAACAACCACCCTTACATTACTTTGCTTTCATTCCGGATCCCTACATTTATTATGCGATCATGCACGGTTCACTACACACACGCCTCAAGGATCTTATTTCTAAGTCGGCCAAAAAAGATTTGTTTGAATATTCAGTTTAATCAGCATTTATCTAATATAGAAGCAACTCAGCCTTTGTTCTTAGGAATTTATACCTACATGTTTATAGATCTTCCAAATATTATTATTATTTCAACCCATCAATACAACAAGCACATTTGGTCATACTAAATATATTTGACGCGATTCCTACAACTTATGAATCACCTATGACCGTTATTGCTTATACCACCCGCATTCTGCCATACGTGTATTATTATTGTTTCCTGGTATCCTATACTATGCAATACGGGATACAGGATTTACTCGTCCCCAATTTTCCTGTAAAACCGCAATTATTAATCCTGTGCCGGATTTGCGATGACTTCCTGTAAAATATTTGTATATTACTGGATTTTACATGTAGCCAACTAGCACGGTGGTCATTGCTCTTTTTTAAATCGCCTATTAATGATTTAAACTTAATTATAATTGTTATTATTTATTCCGGGAAGTATGCAGCAGTGGGAATACAATACATTATTTCATATATGATGAACAAATAGATAAAAATAACAACATTGCAGGCCGACAAATAATTGATTTTAATGAAGTTTGCAAAGAAAAAAATGTTAATGTGAGGATATTTTACGGTCTCCAGAATGGCAGTATTGATTGAATTCTTGGATTGGCGTAGTCGTAGAGTTAAGTTAGCCTCTCAGAAACTGGGCGTACTGTACAGGGCCCGCAGATACTTTAATAGTACACAACTGCTAACCCTGTACAAATCGCAAGTGCGCCCCACGGTTGAATTTGGCAGCCACCTCTGGTCTGGAGCTCCAAAATACCTGAAAAATACCCTCGGCTCTGTGCAGAAACGGGCGGTCCGTTTGATAGATTCTCCCATCTTAACAGACGGACTGCAATCTTTAGAGCACAGGCGTCAGGTGGGAATGCTATCCTTGTTCTACCTGTATTACAATGGAAGATGCTCCGAGGAACTAGCGTCATTGATTCCCTCGGCACCGGTGCATAGTCGGGAAACACGCCAAACACGCGCCCAACATTTGTACATGGTTGACATTAGTCACATGAGAACGGGTCGTTTCTATGACTCGTTCTTGAGTTCAACGGCTCGGCTGTGGAACGATTTGCCGGCCTCTGTGTTTCTTCCCTCCTACAACATGGGTCTCTTCAAGACCCGTGTTCACTCCTTCCTTTCCTCAAAAAGACCCTCCACACAGCATCTTCAAAGATGACATAGGCCCTGAGGGAAGTTATTTTCCTCAGGGCCTCCTGTGTGGAGTTAATGTAAAAAAAAGTCGTAGTCAGATACTCTCAGTATCGCCCCGATAAGATCACCTTTCAAAATTGAATCTTCGCTTAAAATCTCCGTGTTTGGTGACTAGATCTGAATAGTCAGATACTTCCCAACCTTCTTCTACCTCGTTGCTCTCCTCCCCCGCAGTGTCTTCAGGCTCACAATATACCTCAAAGGGGATGGTGTAGTCCGACTGGGTCAGGTTAGTAGAGAGCAGTTGAGACTTTCGTGCGATATTCAAAAGTCTACGCCACAAGTTTCAATTGCAATCCAATGCATCACGTAGTGGAAAAGTGTTCTGAAATAATTAATAAACTGGTCCCTCCAAGAATATTTTCGTAGCACTACAGTATCTTTTCAAATATGTACATCTATTTGAATTTCACTTTTGTTTGAATGTATGAACGAAGTGGAGATAACCCACTTCCCAACGTCCGATCGAGCTGAAAATCGGCAGATAGACTCGTTGTCGATGATAATACATTCTATTAACTTTTGGAGGTAATGACACGCACACGGACATAACGCTTTTCTCTGAAATTCGATGATTTTACAGCTAACTAATTAACCATCACGCCGTTTCCGCAGGGGTAGGCAGAGGGGACGGACCGCCAAACAACTCGGTCTTGGCACACACTCCTTGCCTCGTTCACATTCATATATTGTCATCGTCTCATACATGATTCTATTATTCTGACTCTTGACATGGCCCGACACAAGTATCTGATTCACTTGGTCGTGCCATGTCTTTCTCGGGCGTCCTCGATTTCTTCTACCATTCACATTTGCGTCATATATTCTCCTAACACTCCTTTCCTCGTTCATACGCTCTACATGCCCAAACCATCGGAACGTTCCTTTCTTGATCTTATACGCTTACATCTGCCTTGCATTATTTGCGGATCTCCACGTTTCTCACACGATCATACAAACATGGTTTTACGCACATACGCCTCAGGGATCTCACTTCTACCGCATTCAGTCTTCTTTAATCCTTCCTCTGCCAGTTCCATGCCTCACTGCCATACAGCAGGCTAGGTACCAGTACTCCATTATGGACGGCTAGCTTCGCGTCTTTGGACAGTTTTTTTTGTTGGTGCCAACGGCGTTCAGTCCTCCATTGATAGAGTTATGCATGATTTTACAGCAGTTTATTTATTAGCAATGAATGTCAGTCTTTTTCATTCGGAATGTGGCGCGATTGGTGGATTTGTCGGCTCCAGTTACTGGGCAGTAAAGACATTTAAAAATAGATGTACCTGTATAATAATAATAATAATATTTGGATGATTTATATAGCGCCGTTTTTGTGAAAAATCACCTCAAGGGCGCTGTACAAACTTATAATACATTTCTAAAATCTAAAAAAACTACAAGCTAGGCAAACAATTATAAACAACTTATGGCTAAAAATTGCGTACATCGGTTCATTGATCACCGATACGAAAATATGTGTACAATATTTTGACCAATGAACGCGATGCTGCCTAAAATTTAATGAAAACAGGACCATACTTACCTGGGAGGTCGCTTGAAATTAACTCTGTATATTGTCCATTTAAGGAAATTTAGATAGAGTTCGCACGCAGAGGACATTATTGTGAAAACATGTTATTTAATCCTGAAAAATATTTTAATATTAATATGTAATGTATTCTTTGACGAGTGTATTTTGGAAAGTAAAAGCAACATGTAAAGGTGGGAGGTGCAGTAGTACCTATAAGGATTTGATCTTTCTAAATGTGATTCGTCAAGAGACAGATTGATGTGTAAGGAATCGAGTAATTTTAATTCAGTAAGAAAAGTGTGATTAAGACATATCATAGACGAGAATTACTACGAGAATTGGCTCTGGTCTGAACTTTATGGCAATTCAAACTAAATCTTCTTTTGGTCAAAGAAATTATTTTTATCAAGCTCCACTCATATTTAATAGCCTTCCAGAACATATAAAGTCATCTAATTCCTTGTACACTTTTAAGAAGGATCTTAAATTATTTGTGTTAGTCGAGGATTGCCAATTGATTTTCTCTACTTTGTCCTTTCTAAATTATTAGCTAAATGAGTATGTTTATAATAATAAGCTAAAATAATATTATTTTTGTTTGAACCGTTTTTGTTCATCTTCCTCTTGCCAAATCTACAGCATGTTAAATTATATACATATATTTATTATTCACAACTTAATCCTTAAAAAAAAAAAAAAACACTATTTTATTTTATTTTAAATCAGATCTCAAAACTGTGGTCACCCTAAAAGTCTACATTAATGTAGTACCTAGCGCCATCAGTTTAATAGGTACCAGTAGGTACCCATAATCTAATCTCAATCTGTATGAAATACAACAATCTGTATAATTTTGTGTTATTTTGTTAACTTGTATAATTATTGTTAACCTCAACACAGGCTTGTCCTAGTGAGGTAACAAATTGTATTGTAAACATTTTTACCTACAGTGTAAAGAAACAATAAATAAATAAATAAAATAAATAGACAATACAAGTATGATACTCTCAAATAGGTATTTAAATTACGGGTATGAGAGCCCAAAAAGGAAGGTTTTTAGTTTGGACCTAAACTCTGTTGGGCTTGTTATGCATCTTAATTCCGGAGGGAGTCTATTCCAAGCCTTAGGCCCAGATACTCCGAAAGCACGATCTCCAAACATAGTATTTGGCTTTCGTTTAGGTTCTATTAGTCTGCCTTTAGCAGATGAAGTTGCTGATCTAAGGGTTAATTGTCTCGGACCGGTATTTTCCGGGACGCATAATTCGGAGATGTAAGGTGGGGCCATTTCGTAGATTGATTTAAAAACCATCCAGCACAATTTGTACTGGATTCTCTCAGGGCACTTGAGCCAGTGAAGGTTACGAAGGTGTTCTGAAATATGCGAATATATATTATAATTTCTTTTTAAACTTTGTTTTTACGGGTTAATTATAATATAATGTAAAGTATCTACTTTTGTAATAAAACGTGGTTCTAGCAAGTTCACAAGTAAATTGTAATTCAACAAAATGTAGTATTTTCACAGAATGACTATTTGGGGCCTTTGGGTTTAACCAATTTATTACACAATATACACGCATGTTGCGTGCTTGTTAGTGCACGCATAGCTTAGTGGGCTTGTGTGTAATTCCTGGTAATCATTACGAATCCTATTGCGAATTGCAGGTATTTTTCATGTAAACAAATAATAATATTTTCAAGCATAAATACAAGTATTTTAAGCATTTCTTAGTTAGTGCTTCAGTTATTGTGTGCGGAAGAACCGCTTATTTGCCATAAAGGCCATTGCATTTGAAAAAAAATTAATACTTTTGTACTAATGTGATTTATCTAGTTTCATTGAATAGTGCGTACAGTTTTAGTGCAGTTTTATTTGTGTCTACTTGTACGTGAATGTAGTAGAAAAAGCCTGATTGTATTCTATCAGCAGTTTTAATGGGTAGCTACTTATATTATAATTAGAAATTCAGTTCTTTTCTGCGATTCCTTTGTTTAAAACCGGTCAGACTTGGCATCGCGTTTGGGCCTCACCCAGGGGTCCGATTGTTCGATTCCTCGGCTGGCTAAGTCCTCCACCAAGACACAAGCAACATTTTCCGCTTTCTGTGGATTAGGAGATTCGGAGATTTTGAAATATTATCGGGATATTCGTAACCCGGGAATGTTTGACTTTCTTAAAAAAAAAAAAATTGTACCGCCTACCTTAGCGTTGCCCTTATTTAGCCCCTCAGGCCTCTGGCATTTTCTGTCAGAAGGTGCAAGTGAAGAAGCGGAAATACCCTGTTCCGCTTTACAATAAAATCCAAATAAATGGAATATATCTGAACACACAAACTGTTTTTGAAAGGTAATGAAATACTCTTTCAAATTTTACTATTAGAAATAATCGTGTAATTTTTATGAAATGTTAATATTTGCAGTGTAAACATTTTTTTTTTTCATTACTCACCCTACGTTTTTTTTCGAACTGAAATTACTGATAGCGAAAAAAATCAAAAATAAGCGCTTGTGTTATTAAATAAATGTATTACGAACGTTATTAACACCCACCTTTTTTTTCGTTTCTTTTAAAAATAATAAGAAAATATTGACAAAATAATTTTTCTTTTTAAATCGCGGTCGGAAACTTTGGTTTCATATTCTTTCAATTCTTCTTTTGTTCTCTTTTAGATTTGGATATATGTCTCTTTCTAACACCGTTTAGATCATAATTCAACCTTGACGGTAAGGGAGACAACGATTTCTGTGTGACCTACATGTAAAAATACATAAAAGCAAACAAATTAGCCTGAGGGGTTAAAAAGAACATTACATTCCTACCCATTGAATTACCTATCTCACCATAAACTTTCTATCTACGATACTATTGCTAGCTATTGTTTTTAAACGTCGCGAAGGCGTCATCTGTTCAAGGGAGTATTACTGTTTTTAACATGCGTAACATCTCAAAACTGCATCCCTTTATTACATATTTAACATTTTTATTTATTACTTTAGCGGGGTAATTAAATAAAATCCACACTTTTCTTCTATAAACAGAATTAATATTTTATTGGGTGGGTACAATCAATTACACAAGTAGCCAGTTCAATAATCGTAAAAAACAGTAGTAATACAATAGTAGCTATATGGTTATTATGACAATAATAACTTCAAAGGACACTTATTATCCTTAACTACTCGTCACCTTACACACAAAGTTACTCGAGACACCTCGGCGGGTAAACTTCGACTTTTACTATTTCCCGGAGCTCAGCGCGGGACTCCCCGGCGCGGGCGGGCCAAAACTCAAAGGTTTCGCTTGTCTTTATTTACCTATTAATTGTCCCGCTGCCCTAGCGGCAGCGGTAGTAAGGGACAACCAATGCAAGACAGCGAAAGTATTCGAGCGTTACACTTCTCAAATATGCGCTCGAAATAATGAGATTTGTTACATTTCATTTATTAATATTTCCCTTATTCATTGTAAAAATGCTCTCTTGAACAAGTGTTATGCAACACCCAATGCAAATTTTAATCTATTCCTTGAACCCTAATAAAAACTATTCAAGTGCAACTTGACAGACGTAAATGTCACACAAGTCGAGCTTAAAAATCAACTAAAATACCGGCCCTGTCTTATCAATTCGTAGGTGGTCATTTTTTTAACTAAACGCAAGCACTTCCTGTGCACAGCAGCACATAGTTGTTAATACAAGTAGATAGAAAAGAAATGCAAGATTCTCACTTTCAAATAGATAAAGAAAATAATAAGTGCCTTACGGATAAATACGCTCCAAACCCTACACAACTGACCAGTAACCATTACGCGCCCATCAATCGTGCAAAATCCAAAACACGCCGATCAGCAAGGAATAAACGTGTGTGTATACAAGCAGATTTATACTAACAGCAACCAAGCTTGCCATCTAAATTCTGCTTCATTGGTGTTAAACATATCACTGTTCGAAGTGATTCTATTTGACAATAAGATTGGTCTCTCATGTCATGAACCATGACCATTGGCGGCAAGTTAATAGAGAACTCCAGTCCAATTTTTTAATTTTTTATAATGAATAATGGACCTTCTAAATTAAATAACTGCATTTTTATTTTTAGAGTTAGTTTTATACTTAAAATAATTGTCAAAATTTTAGTTTTTCAAGACCCCCCGAAAACCACCATATGTATGGTGAATCGTGTGACGTCATCACTCCTGAAAAATTAGTATAGGATCGGGCAATCAGCTGATCTACTGCCGCCATTTTGAATTCCGTTGTTCGAAGTATTCTCTCTAGAAATAGCATTACTATTTTTTTTGCGCAGTAGTTTTTAATATTTTCAATAATAGAGATAAACTAATAAGAGATAACTTTATTTTTGAAACATTATTTAGGCCTAAATAATGTTTCAATAAACACAACAACAGTACGTAAATAAACGAATAAATTAATACGATGGCTTGTGTCATATCATACATTCCCATACCATGACTTTATGGTGACGTCACCTTGACGGCGTGTTTTAACGACCCGATTAAAAATAGACTTATTAATATATTTTTTTAAACTCTGCGTTTAATATTATTAAATAAAACTTATATATTCAGAATCAGCGTTTCTTGGTCTATAGTGTCTATATGAACATATTTTTTTAAAGCCAGAATATTTTTCACTGGAGTTCCTTATTCTGCAAGCCAGGAGATAAAACAGTCCATGTTGTCGGTGGCGGAGATAATAAACCATCGGGAACATAGAAACTAATGCTCTCCATGAGAGTGGAGTTTTCGAGCCATCCACGAATCAGCCGGAAGAAATGTGATAGAATGCGCACATCCCTTCACTTCCTCTTTTTGACAATGATGACCAGTGTAGTAGCAAGCAATAAAAATCTAAGTTTAATTTACTAACAATCCTCGGCCATTGATAAATAAACACTTGTTTCTCACAGCTTCCGTCTGCCCCGGCTCTGCCCGATCCGAGTGAGTAATGTGCGGTACTTCCATCATTCCAATGAAATACACAGTATGAGTCAGAGAGATATACGATCGAAGTGGCGGTACATTATCTGTTTCACTCAAGTAATTGGAAAGTTCACCCCTACTGCTTGTAAAATCCATAAACCTCCCCTTTACCACCTACAATATGCTTTTATTTCTACGGAATTTTTATACAGCGTGCTTCAAATTTATAATATTAAGAGGGAATAACTAGAAAAAACCGGAAATATGTCATTTTTAAATCAAAATCTAGACGTATCGACTCTTCCACAAAAAAAATACATATAAATTTATTTGTTATTTTATCTAGTAAAGTTTTGTTTTAATTTTTGAAAAAATGTGTTTATTTTTATTATACCGGTTTTACCGTTTGTCATTGGTAGATTTTTTTCAATTTTTAAACAAAATGTATTTTATACAACACACATTTCAAATTGTGCTGTAAAATAAATCACTAGGAAAACTTAACTTTTTAGAATTTTTATTTTAATTTAAATAAAATCATTTTTAAAAAATCCGATTTTTTTACACAAATATTTGCTTCGACATTATTGAAAAATTATAAAAAAAATTGATGAAAAAATAATTACAAAAGTATATAATTTTATTATCACGCGTTTGAGCATTTTGATTGGTAATTTGAATCCAGGTTTATATTAAAGCAAATTTTCAATGAAATAAAATCGATATTGAGAAATGCTAATTGTAGAATAATTAATCTTTCTCATCGGAAAGACCATATTTCGATGAAATTTGTATTCTCGGCCGCTGTTTAATGGGCTTTAAATATCTTGATATCATTTCAAATATTGATGATTTTTTTCTATTGTTTCAGGATCAACGGGCAGTTTATGAAGCAACATTTGCAAAACATTCAGCATTCGCATGGATGGAAGATAGCTGACCACCGAAGAGGCCTCTTTCTTATTTACAAAAAGGCTCCAAGAAATAAAGGCTCCGAGAAGAAGAGGTATTTCCAAGGCCTGGACATTAGACAATGCTGCGCGGTAAGGAGACAATCGCCGCTTTCTTTGGTAATCGATCTCGAGGTAGACAGCAGAACAGCTACAGGAATGTGTTGTCGAGGGTAACAGCGCCGAAAATGATGAATTAATTCTCAGCTGTCGTGGTGGATATTGATTACGTATGTAACTTTCCAATTTATATACTGCAATAAAATGATAATGTACCCAAGTTTGCTCAACTCTTAACCAGTGATGTTAAATTTTTTTGGACGGTGGGCCAATTTATCCGTTTTCAATTTGTTCACGGGTCGCATTGTGAAATTCTCCATAAAACAGTTATACACCAAATTTTCAATTTGGGAGGCGGGAATGGGTACCGCCGCCCCGGGAACCTTTATTGGATAACCAACACCTCTGCCATAGGTCACCCCAAGTGGTTCGCTACGTTTGGTGATTTAGCAGGGGTGCCCGGGTTCATGGGGTGAGGTTTGTCTAGGTCTTGGAGGCGGATGACCAAGACACACTGAACCCCAGATTCCTACCCACCCCTTAAACCCTTTTCCTTCCCAGAACTCTCCTCTCCTTCCCTTTCCTAAAAAAACTCTCCACACAGCATCCCCAAAGATGACATAGGCCCTGAGGAAAATTATTTTCCTCAGCGCCTCCTGTGTGGAGCTCATGTAAAAAAATATATATATTACGGAGAAGATTACTGTAAAAATTGGAGGTCTTCACTCAGGAGAATTTCTTTGTGTAGACTGGTTTTTTATAAATGAAGCACTTTTTGGTTTTAACTTTAAGTTCTTGATTTTTTATTGTTATGATTTGAATATTTACAAACTGACGACAATAACTTTCCCCACCCAACGGACAAGGGTTCAGTAGTATTTTAAATTCTTAGTGCAAGTTTTCGTAAAGAAGTAAGTTAATTTTACCGATGCAAGCCTTTTTATAAAGGTTTCGTACATCTATATTTACCTTGTTTGTTGTGTGAGAAAGGGACAAAAATAAAATGATTCTATCGACATCTAACGAACAAATCAGACAACTCTTGGATCGCAATCCAACCTTTGATGGTAACTCAAATCCATAATTGGTTTGAGTCCTGGGTTTAAATCTAAACAACAAAATTTAAAATAAAAACAAAAGTCAGTGGGGGCAGTTTCACTATGTTGTGACGTATGTCAAAAGATAGTTACTGAACTCTCTATAGGTAACATGAAGATGTCGATGCTCAATGCAGAATCGTTAAGCAAGTTGATTGCTCTGTTTAATGGCGCATTCTGAAAGGAAGAAGTTCTCGCTTTCGGAGCATAAAAAATTGCGATGGATCTCCCACGACTATACGCGTTAGGGACATATAGGTTAATCTCCTTCAACGTAGTTGGATTCAGTACAATTCCGGAGATCAGCTTAAAAAATGTTCGCCAAAAATATTTTTCGGCGGGCTTCTAAGGTCGAGCATTCCTGTTAAGAATCCTGCATTTTCAAAAGAAATATTTTATATCTCTAAGGCCAGACCAATAAATGTTGTCGATGTTTATCATTCTGACATACTAAAGAACATTTACAAATAACCTTCCTGCAATTTTAGACAATTGTTGAATTTTGACATTTGGAAAGTTAAACAAAATTTTGTCAAGAAAGTTTTGATTTTTTTTTTTATTATTTATTCATCGAAAACCTTTAAAATACACCAAAACACAATGTAGATGGTGATTTTTTCTACTCTTAAGATCGATCAACTGAATTTTTGTCTTTAGTGGAATGTATAAGAAAAATCTTATTATTTTGTGATTCAAAACTTGGAATTTTTCAGCTAAATCATTTTTTCAAAACAACAGAGACCGTTGAATATTCTTGATGTTTTATTTAGCCAAATGGGAAGTACGAAAGGCCGCGGTTTGCATATCACTGCTCTAAACTTTTAACAATACTATCGACAGGTTTTTTTTACGAACAGAAGTTTAAACAATCGACTTGCAATATATCTGCCTACTAGTACGTATAGCTATGTTACTAAAATACTTGGGATATTATAATGGTAGGATTTGTGAATCCCATTATTTTCTAAAATAGATATTATCAATTTTCTTTATTTTCTTTGTAATATGATTATTTTTTAAATTAAATGAAGACAATATTAACGAAACTTAATAAAAAATCTGGAGATAGAAAATCAGAAAAAGATATTGGCTCCGCTGGGACCAGGACCTTCTGCTTGCATGGCAACAACTCTGCCAACAAAGGTGTCTACATATATCCAATTCTGTCGCTTTTAACTGTATCATACTTCGACTAAGAACTACCTACATTTTCTTAATGCACATATTATTGGCTGCTACCTTTATACATGATTGCAAGATTCAAACCCGAACTAAATGCTATCTAAATAGTGTCAATGAATGGATAAATTGATATACATTTTATTTTTAATATGCGACATCTATTGACTTTTCTGCAAGTTTGGGATGAATTTTTTTTTTATCTATTTGAGTAAAACCTTAAATTGTAATATTTAATTAAATGAAGACAATATTAGCGTAACACAATCGAAAATCTGGAGACAGAAAAATCAGAAAAATATACTGGCACCTCTGGGACTCGAACCCAGGACCTTCTGCTTACATGGCAACAGCTCTACCATCAGCCGAATGCCGAAGTGACCGAATTAGATATAGACAACTTAGCTCAGTTGGTGAATAGAATTTACACAGAACGTGAATATTAACTTGTGTTTATTAATTAGTGTTTATTTTTTTTATTAAAATGTTAACCATACAATAACTTTGCTGTAATAATATATTAAAACGATTTTAATATTTTTCCACTTAATTTATTTGTGACTGTTACCGGTTTCAGCCTGTTAAAGCCATCTTCAGACTGATACAATTGTTTCTTAAACTACGATTTATATAGATAATGTATGGGGAAGAAAATGGGGGGCTAACGGGGGTGGTAGACAAGGCTTTTATTCAAATTATATGGAAAGTCTGCTGCATATTTAATTAAAGCCAAAAAAATTATTCTTTCCAGATATTCTCGTTCTTCATGTCTAACTCCCTTAATCGTAGGATAGACACCTCGGCCCATCCGACTCCAAGCCGGTTCTATTTGTGGTATTATTATGTACCGGTTTTGAATGTATTATTGTTTGTTCACAGGGAGGGCCAGCAGCAGTACAATAAGGCCTAATATCCATGGGGTATCCATAACGCATTATAATGTGTATTGATGCGACTCTAGGGAAGTCTGGCCTATTCTGTAATGTAGTTTGCATTCATATTAGTATTGCTTTACATCGATGGTACTTTCTCCAATGTCTGCGGTTTTCAAACTTTTCGTATATATCGTATCATATCTACCAAAAATCCAAATCCAAATATTCCCGCTTGACGTTTTGAAGTCGCTCCCGTTTTTGAAGTCAGATGAGACTCTGTCAGATTTTGTTACAAAGGGAAATTGTGCATGAGGTATATGTGTGGTAAAACTATGAGTGAGAAACTATGTATGATCGTGTGAGAAATGTGGAGATCCGCAAAGAATGCAAGGCTTGTTGTAAATGAATAAGAACTCTCAGATTTGGCTTGTAGAGCAAATGAACGAAGAAAGATGTGTGAGGAGAATGTATGACACAAATGTGCATGGTAGAAGAAATTGGGGACGCCCGAGGAAGACATGGTAAGTGAATCAGATACTTGAATCGGATATCTATTGTGCTATGTCAAGAGTTAGAACAGTAGAAGAGTATATCTTTTGAGATATTACTCTTGAGTATACACTCTCACATGAGAATATGTATCTAAATTTCTTTAAATGGACAATATACAGTGTTAATTTCAAGCGACCTCCCAGGTAAGTATGGTCCTGTTTTCATAAAATTTTAGGCAGCATCGCGTTCATTGGTCAAAATATTGTACACATATTTTCGTATCGGTGATCAATGAACCGATGTATGCAATTTTTAGCCATAAGTTGTTTATAATTGTTTGCCTAGCTTGTAGTTTTTAGATTTTAGAAATGGATTATAAGTTTGTACAGCGCCCTTGAGGTGATTTTTCACAAAAACGGCGCTATATAAATCATCAAAATATTATTATTATTAATGTGAATAGGCAAAGAGTGTTTGACAAGACCGAGTGGTTTGGCGGCCCGTCCGCTCAGCCTACCATGTTATATTATCTGTTTGCGTAATGGTTAGTTATTTAGTTAGTTAGTCGTAATACGTAAAGTTAGTTAGATAGTTATACTAGGGTCAGTCAACAAGTAATGCCTCCTATGTTTTCTCTCTTTTAATTGTCAAGAAATAAAAAATGCAATTACGTGGGTTGAACACACTATTGACGATTAATTTGTTACTTTTAAATACAATCTCCGTCCATTTCCACAACTTTGGTCCATCTTTTAACAAGGGCATGTGTCACAGTGTTGTTAAAAGCACGGTCATATCCAGAACACCATCCCCATAACTTTCCCCACCGATCACACAGTTTTGATTTTTTTTTGTCCTTGGTGTGTTTATGTGATGCCTTCCATTGACTGCCTCCTTGATTCAGGTTCAAAAAATGAACCCTATAACACAATTGTTGGTAAAATGTTATTTATTTAAAGTAAGTTCACAGATCACATATAGTAAAAATAGTCACAATGTATCAATTCACAATAATAATAATTAATTGAGCAAGGGATCGGAGGGAACCTTGCTGTTTAGTCTTTGGGAACAACAAAACTGACTGTGGTTCTGCTTAGAGGGTCGTACCATAGGACGAAGCGCAACTAAGGCAGCAGTCGGGGTCTGGTTGGTGCTTTACTTATGGTAGTAGAATACTCCTTAGAGGGTCGTGCCAAAGGACGAAGCGCAACTAAGAGAGCGTACTAGTCAAGAGCGAGCTACAGACGAACTGGTTTAATTTAGGGCTCGCAGCTCTTTATATAGGCCATTCCTTGTTGCGGGGCGTTGTTTATGTAGCGACTCGAGAGTAGGAAATGCGCAGAAGGCGTCTGCGCAGCCTGGTTCGCCTAGTTTTGGGTGAGCAGGATGGCGCTGTACGGGGGAAAGAGATGGTGTAGTGGCAAGCGTAAAACGGCGCGCTACAACCCATATATAATTTTTCCAGAAACTAAACGCTGCAAGGCTGCTGCTGCTGAGGCTATTGTTTTTCTAGTTTCTTTATTCGGGCCGGTTAACTTTATTGGTACGTACCTTGCACAAACTTTTGTTGAATAATCAGTTGTCGAATAATCGTCATCACACTGCCTTTACTAAGGGAGAGAATGCGACATCTGTAGTTATCTGGGTTCACCACGAATGATGTTACGTGCAGTCACTGAAATCATCGGCCTGCCCGCTCCGCTTTTCTTCAGCCAGCGGCGTTTGTCCTTCAGCTTCTTTACAGCGATGAACACATCGTCTAGAAGTGCTGTCATCTACTGTTGCATCATGATACACATTTTTTAGTCTTTCGTGAATGCGAATGGGTGTTTCACCTTCTACAGTGAAGAATCAATCGCAGAACGCTCTCTAATACGAACATCAATGTCAGCCATTTCGCAAGCGACTGCGGTGCTGCCACCTGTTGACGCAAAAAGTTACTATTGTAGCAGATTGTAGAAGGCTTGAGGAATAGCACCAAATTCAAAATTTTAACTTAATTAACATTGTTTAAGTAGAAAAAAATAGGAGGCATTACTTTTTGACCGACCCTCGTAATATGTAAGTCACTAGTTGTAATTGTAAATCTTAGTTTTAAGCCAGTAATATTAATTCTTTTATATATTATTTGTACAGCGCCCTTGAGGTGATTTTCCACGAAAACGGCGCAATATAAATTAGCCAATTATTATTATTATTATGTAAAATATAATTTCTAATCTTAAAATAAATTCTGTGCGTGGAGCTAATGTAAAAAAAAAGGTTTATATTTTAATCACTGTGAAACGGATTATTTGTACGAATTTTTAACGAATACTGCGATCCAAATATTTAGAATTTTAGTTTGTTTATATTGAGGGGCACTGTTGTATCTTGTAATTCTTCCGTTCCATCTGGTCTTTGCGGGTAGACCTCAGAGTAACAGTGTTACTCTGAGGGGTAGACACAACACAACACAACATCTGTCCGCTATCACTGCAGACTGCGGGACACGTGGTCCGCACCCCCCCACAGTCCGCATAAGGGCGGCCGCGGCAGGGCAGGCACATATGCCAGGGGAAAGGTGGTGCATATGCACACGCCTTTCACATATATATGTGAAAGGCGTGTGGATGTATGTTCACCGTAAAATCTACAAATTAGAAAACGGTTCTAATCCGGACCATCTTTGCGAACAGACAGTTAAGTCCTGCCGCTGAGAACTCAATTGGAACCTATCTTTGGACATGCTTTGTGAAAATCATTGGCGCGATTTTGTAAAATCATCAATAAATGACATTGAATACTTGGAGCAGGTGGATGAGTTTGTGTATCTGGGTAGTATGTTTACGAGAGATGGGAAGGCTGAAAGACATATTGAGAGAAGGGTGAATGAAATTCCATTAATGGTGGCCTGAATTCCGTTGGCGCTAATAAAAAACTATCAAAAAAGCGAAGCTAGCAGTCCACAATGGAGTCCTGGTACCTACCCTGATGTATGGCAGTGAGGCATGGAACTGGCAGAGGAAGGATGAAAGTAAACTGAATGCTGTTGAAATGAGATCCCTGAGACGTATGTGTGGTAAAACGATGTATGATCGTGTGAGAAATGTGGATATCCGCAAAGAATGTAAGGCTGATGTAAGCATAATGAGTAAGATTAAGAAAGGGACCCTCAGATGGTTTGGGAATGTAGAGCGAATGAACGAAGGAAGTAGTGTAAGAAGAATATACGACGCGAATGTGAATGTTAGAAGAAGTTGGGGACGCCCGAGGAAGACATGGCACGATCGAGTGAATCAGATACTTGAGTCGGGTCATGTCAAAAGTCAGAATAATAGAAGAGAATGTATGAGACGATGTATGAATGTGAATGAGGCAAAGAGTGTGTGCCGAGACCGAGTTGTTTGGCGGTCCGTCCTCTGCCTACCCCTGCGGGGAAACGGCGTGATGGTTAGTTAGTTAGTTAGACATTGAAGCCAAATTTAGGGTGGGGGGAAAAGCAGCCATCTTGTATGACAAACTTTTGAAATAAGTTGTATGCAAAGTAATATAAAATTAACTATTTTAGTTTTATATTTTTAATGCGTGTAAACGCTTTTTTTATTGTATTTAACATTTTTAATAGCTTGTGTTTAAATAATGGGTGACTGGGCAACTCAGAATCATTCAACATCAACAACCCCTTTGAGAAGGCATTAACAGTGACGAAAAAAAAGAAAAAAGAAGTTAGTTACATTAGGTTAGGGCTATTTTTAGATTTTTTTTTTCTTAACTTTTATTGAGTAATGGGTGTAGAAATGCCACGTTGTTCAGTTAGCATTGGCCCATTAGGTTCCATCCCAACTCATAATCAACCAACTCAACACAACACCTCTTTGAAAAGTCATTAAAAGTTATGAAAAAATATTTTTATATTAAATTTTTTTTAAAAATTTAAAAAAAAAATGCGGCGTGAAAGGTTTTTTTTCCAAAACAGTCGATATGTATATATGTATTAGCTTCCGACAATAGTGTCCTCGCGAAACATCACTGATAAACAGCCCTTCGTATTTCTTACGCTTATTATTAGCGAAAAGGAGAATATTTGAATATTCCAAAAGTTTTATAGTGTGTGCTATTAGAGTAAAACTTTTTTTAAATTTTACGCAAAAAATTTCTAAAGTCGAATAATATGTAATGCTTTTGTGCGTGAGTACTGTCTTCATCTTAACTCTGTTTGCGATACCTTTTGGTTTTCAGATGGTCGTATTACATTATCCAATGTCTCCTCCTGGATATCATGCGAAAGCGACTCTAGCTGTTCAGCGTTCAATCAACAAGCCGATTCCAGCCAATCAACAAGCAAATTCCAGCTAATCAACATGCCAATGAACAAGCCGATTCCAACCAATCAACAAGCCAATTCCAGCCAATGAACAAGCCGATTGCAGACAATCAACAAGCCGATTCCAGCCAATCAACAAGCCAATTCCAGCCAATGAACAAGCCGATTGCAGACAATCAACAAGCCGATTCCAGCCAATCAGCAAGCCAATTCGAGCCAATCAACAAGCCAATTCCAGCCGGTCAACAAGCCGATTCCAGCCAATCAACAAGTATATTCCAGACAATCAACTAGCCGATTCCAGCCAATCAACGAGCCGATTCCAGCCAATCTTGGACAAACAGGGGATCAGATATTCTCCAGCGGGTATTGTTACCATCCCTTGTCATTCTCGTCGCCCGGTGTGCTTTATACTACTGGACGGAGAACTGATAAGGGCTTGTGGCAAACCTTTCACAGGTCTGATCCCCGTCTCGAAGATACCAACCTCCCCACTTGGGCCAAACAACATCACGAGGGACCACGAATTCTACGTCTTATGTCAAACGTTTATTTATTTATTTAAGTACATAAAACAGGCATGTTTCCCAAAAAATATATACATGGATGGATGATTTAAATACAATGTATAACAGAAATTACAACAATAATAGTAAAAAAAATAATTTGCTAAATATGCAAAAGTGAATGAATGAGTAAAAATTAGAATACAAAAATATCACCAACAATTTATTATTGGCACCTGTGCTGATGGGACAATGATTTAGTAGGTACATTATTGCCTGTCTTTGAATAAAGGGCTTCATCACAATATCAGCTTTACATGATTGATGGTACGAGTATATGATTTTAAAGTTTTTAAATTGGTCATTAAAAATGTCAATTTCATTATTAGAGCAGTGTTAGTGTTAAGGCGGGTCCAGAGCTCAAACATTTGCCGCAATTTGCCGTGAAAGTCCATCAAACATCACATCAACATTTTTTGTTTTCCGTCTCCTCCGTTTGTTGAAACTCTAAACACGGTTGAAAGATTGGTGCGAAGTTTGCGCGATCACACACAATTTGGCTTGTGGTCTGCGATAATGACGTATCGACGCTTAAGCAATGGGCACTTGACGTTTGACGTTTTTGGCGTTTATATCAATGTTAAAATGCGTTCTGATGAAAAAGAGATGCATCAGGGAGAAAACACAGATATTTTAATAGATATTTATTTATCAGGAAAGATTTCCGACTAATATCGATTATTGCACGACCTAAAGTTACTATTAAGAATTTAGAGTGCGTAAATATTTACGTCAAAAACAGAATAATTATAAGTATTTGATATTATATTATAATTTTGTTATCAAATATTTTTATAATTATATTATATTTAGGTATAATATATTTGAAACTCGTGATTATGCCCGCTCATTGCACATAACCACAAAAGGCCGTTCCGTTAAATCTCCATACACGACCGCATTGCGCAGCATCTGTCAAATGAATTATTCCCCTCCCGTCGGCCCCCGCCTGCCTTCCCGCTTCACCCGGGATGGAATGTTTAGGAAATGTTTTCCGTCGAACATGGGAAGCTCGAAACACAACAAAAATTGTCAATATTGGATGTTGTTATGGGACTGTCAAGGCAAATTTCAAAGCTATGGATCCGACTTCATAATGTCAATATTCGTGGTATAGGGGAGAAATATCCTGTGCTTGGGTGGTAGGTAGATGTATAGAAAATATCTTGCATCCTCCTTGTTGAATTTCTTGATGGGTGTGTTGATGTTAATTTGGGATAAAATGTTTAGTGTATCAACTGATGCATGTATAATTTTGTGCGGAAGCAATAAATCAATAAGCAATAAAAATAATAGTGTGCTTTAGACCACACGTCTGAAGTAAAACTACAAGACAAATCTCGCCCAATGAACCCAGGTATCCCTGCTAAGTTACCAAACGTTACGAACGGGGTGACCTATGACCTAGGGGTGACATACGACATTGGGATGAAAAATGACCATGGGGTGACCTACGACCTTGGGGTGATCATCCTTATCCTTATCACTCCCCAAGTCAAGTGTGCGTAAAGGTCCGACCGTTCGCCTAGCAATCGATCACCGTTCGCATCGATTACCGTTCACATGACATTTTTCGTAACAATCACCACTTTTTGTAACGCATTCACCAGCTTACCCCCAAAGTCGAACGTGCGTAAAGAAGTTTTATTTCAATAAAATTTAGTGTATCTACTAAAAAAAACGAGTGTGCTTTAGACCACACTACTGAAGTAAAACCTCACTAACTTATGTCTCCCTCTCAACTTTCGTTCGCCTCGCCCGACCGTTCGCCTCGCCCGATCATACTTTTCATAACGCTCTCGTCACGCATTCACCAGCTTACTCCCCAAGTCAAGCGTACGTAAAGAAGTTTTACTTCAAGAATGTATTTATAACACGGCCATACATAGTTTTTTTAATCGCAAATGCGCCTCAAGGATATCATTCCTACACCATTTTTTATTATTTATTTTATTATTGCTAAATGAGTTTTCTGTTCTAAAAATATATAGGTATATATATATATATATATATATATATATATATATATATATATATATATATATATATATTGACCTCTTCCCGTAGTATCTTGATCCTGTAAGAAGTTGCTTGACAATGTTGATCCACCTTTAACACCGTATATCTTGGCTTTGATGGAATACATCTGTATGAATTGGCAACAACGTTACTACAAATACCAAGGTTGCCAGTTTTTCGGTAAAAGTTTTTGATATATTGCACATAAAATTTTCGAACTTTGTATGGAAATCATACGCATCTTTTTTGTTGATCCGGTCAAATCCCCATACGTTGTCGATCTGCCCAAATCCCCATACGCGGTTGATCCGCCTGTTGATAATCAAAGATGGCTGAAATAGGAAGCCTTCTGATTGGTCGGACGAAGCCTTCTCATTGGTTGGCAGATATGGAAGGCACCTACTAAAAAAAGATATCCATTTGTTCAGCAAAATTTTTACAACGGTTTTGAAGAATATATATTATTCTATATTCTCCACAAAATATTCAATTTGCTGCCCGCGGTCATTCGACAGGCGTTGCATCTCGCTCTAGCAGCATTCTAGCGGCACTTTACACAAACGAGACAGCGCTAGTTTGATGAAGCCCCGAAAATATGCATGTTATGCGACAAAATGATATTGTTTAAAAATACGTTTGATTTAGAAGATGGGTGTGTCGAACAAATGTATTTTGTGCAAATTTTATTGTAATTCCAATACATAGAAAGGCTAGTAAAAGCTTCGATATATACATAGCATATTTTTTTATGTTTATACTGTAAGCCGATTCAAAACGCCAGAAGAAGATTAATCAGAGTGCCCGGGTTCAATAAGTGATATTTGTTTAGGTCTGTGCGGCGAACGCGTTTGCTTACCTACTGCGTGGCAAGTCAAATCGCGAGAGACTGGCTGAGGGAAAAATAATTCCCCTCAGGGCCTATGTCATCCTTGGGGATGATTTGTGGAGGGTATTTTTAGGAAAGGAAAGAGAGAAAGATTTAGAAAGGAAAAAATGATCCGACCCGCCACGCAGTAGGTGGGTAGATTCATCCACCGCCAAGACCTTGGCAATCTTCACCCCATGAACCCAGGGCACCCCTGCTAAGTCACCTAGCTTAGCTACCCACTTGGAGTTACCTATGGCAAAGGTTTTGTTTACACGCCTCCCATTATGAAAATATACACACAGGAGGCCCTGAGGAAAAAAAATTCCCTCAGAACCTATGTCATCTTTGGCATCTGAAGATGCTGTGTGGAGGGTCTATTTGGGAGAGGAAGAAGAGGAAGTTCTGAGAAGGAAATAGGTATTATGCTCCCGCTGCGATGCAAGACGACGTTTCGAGAGAGTGCAGCTGAAGAAGTCAAAGGGACTCCCTCAATCATTTTCTCCCGATCCGGCCTGCCATGCAGCTGGTGGGCAGACGCATCCGCCGCCAAGACCCGCACAAACCTCACCTCATAAACCTGGGTAACCCGGCTATGTCACCAAACGTAGCAAACCACTTAACCTATACCCAAAGGTTGAGAGGCGGGTATGGGTACCGCCGCCCCGGGAAGCATTTTTTGGTTAACAACACCTCTGTCAGACGTCATCCCAAGTGGATCACTACGTTTGGTGACTTAGCAGGGGTTTCAGGATTCAAGGGGTGAGGTTTGTCTAGGTCTTTACGGCAAATGCGTTTGCCCACCTATTTATTTTACGAATTTTATAGTCACCTCCGATCTATATGGATAAAATGGATCTAAAAGAAACTAAATAACTAACTAACTAACCATCACGCCGTTTCCTCGCAGGGGTAGGCAGAGAGGACGGACCGCCAAACAACTCGGCCTTGGCACACACTCTTTGCCTCACTCACATTCATACATTTAAGCATACATTCTCTTCTATTATTCTGACTTTTGACACGGCCCGACTCAAGTATCTGATTCACTTGATCGTGCCATTACTTCCACGGGTGTCCACCTGAGAAAAAATCTCTTACTACCGACCTTTGTCATCTTTGGGGATGCTGTGTGGAGGGCTTCTTTTTGTGAAAAGAAGAAAAGGAAGTCCGGGGAAGGAAAGGGGTATGAAGGGTGGGTAGGAATCTGGGGGTCAGTGTGTCCAGGAGTGATGGACGGATGAATCCATCCCTCCCACTGCGGTGCATGGCGTTATTCCGAGAAAATCCAGCTGGAGATATCAAAAGGTCGCCTTCAAGATTAAGATTTGGGAGGTGGGTATGGGTACCGCCGCCCCGAGAACCGTTTTTTGGATAACCAATACCTCTGTCATAGGTCACCCCAAGTGGTTCGCTACGTTTAATGACTTAGCAGGGGTGCCCAGGTTCATGGGGTGAGGATTGTCCGGGTATTGGCGGCGGATGCAGCAGCCCACCAGCTGCATGGCAGGCCGGATTGGGAGAGAGTGTTGAGGAGTCCCTTTGACTTCTTTCAGCCGTACTCTCTCGGAACATAGCCTTGCACCGCAGTGGAAGTGATGGATTCCTGGACACACCGACCTCCAGATTCCTACCCACCCTTTATTCCTTTTCCTTTGGGGTCGTCCAATAATCACATGATGTTTTTTAGCAACTTTTTAACCCCCTCCCCCCCCCGGTGATATGTGGTGAGGTTTAAGACTACCCCCCCCCCCCATACCGAAAATCACGTGTATAATTTTAGTACAAAGTAAAGTGAAATTTTCAGAATATTATCGTGCGTTCCACGAAAAATAAATACACGTGATATCCCATTATATCCCCCCCCCCTTGTGATATTTCGTATTTTTCTGAACCCTCCCCCCCCTTTCGAGCTTCGCGTGATAAATTGACGACCTGTTTTCAGAACTTCCTTTCCTTCCTTTCCTAAAAAGGCCCTCCACACAGCATCCCCAAAGATGACATAGGCCCTGAGGGGAATTATTTACCTCAGGGCCTCCTGTGAGGATTTAATGTAAAAAAAACAGTGTCTCCCGATCCGTCCTGCCGTGCAGCTGGTGGGCAAACGCATCCGCAACAAGACCCGGACAAATCTCACCCCATGAACCCAGGCACCCCTGCTAAGTCATTGAACATAGCAAACCACTTGGGGTGACCTATGGCAGAGGTTTTGGTTATTCAATAAATGGTTTGTGGGGCGGCGGTACCCATATCCGCCTCCCAAATTAAATTTTACCACCAAGACTAAACAAGTTAGCAATTTAAACCGAAAACATTATTTAACACTTTCGCTGTAGACTTCAATTGTCTGTACTGTTGTTCTTTATCAATTCTTTCGACCAAAAATAACATAATAACATCATTTGGAGAAACTTCTAACGGCACTTTACAGTGGTTAGGACTTTGACATCTAAGAACATGTTCTTAGATGTTAAATTTCTTTCTATTGTAAGGGGCAGTTGAAACCTTGTATAAATTGTGGTTATTTTGCACGTGCAGTCTTGAATGCTGAGTCTTATAACACGTAATATAAAGGCACCTACTAAAAAAAGATATCCAATGGATCAGCTAAATTTTTAAAACGGTTATGAATAGTTCGTATTCTTGTATATTCTCTATAAAATATCGTATTGAAACTTTTGTATTAAGTAATGGCTCACTTGTATCTGCGTCGCCACAGACTTAGTAATAATATGGTTGTATATTGAATTATGTAGGTATGTACTTTTAAGTTTTTGTGGATTTCAAACACTTTCAATTTTAAAAATGACACTTAAATTCTTAGCAAATTCGAGTTCATTGAACCCGAGTTACAGACAGACATAAACCACGTTACTAAACAACGAAATAGGTCGGACCGCCAAACAATTCGGTCTTGACACTCACACCTTGCCTCATTCACATTCAAACATCGTCTCATACATTCTCTTCTATTATTCTGACTTTTGACACGGCCCGACTCAAGTATCTGATTCACTTGATCGTGCCATTACTTCCACGGATGTCCACTTGAGAAAAAAACCTCTCAGTACCTACCTTTGTCATCTTTGGGGATGCTGTGTGGAGGGCTTCTTTTTATGAAAAGAAGAAAAGGAAGTCCGGGGAAGGAAAAGTGTATGAAGGGTGGGTAGGAATCTGGGGGTCAGTGTGTCCAGGAGTGATGGACGGATGAATCCATCCCTCCCACTGCGGCGCATGGCGTTATTTCGAGAAAATCCATCTGGAGTATCAAAAGGTCGCCTTCTAGATTAAGATTTGGGAGGTGGGTATGGGTCCCGCCGCCCCGGGAACCGTTTTTTGGATAACCAATACCTCTGTCATAGGTCACCCCAAGTGGTTCGCTACGTTTGGTGACTTAACAGGGGTGCCCAGGTTCATGGGATGAGGATTGTCCGGGTATTGGCGGCGGATGCATCAGCCCACCAGCTGCATGGCAGGCCGGATTGGGAGAGAGTGTTGAGGAGTCCCTTTGAATTTTTCCAGCCGTACTCTCTCGGAACATAGCCTTCCACCGCAGTGGAAGTGATGGATTCCTGAACACACCGACCTCCAGATTCCTACCCACCCTTTATTCCTTTTCCTTTGGGGTCGTCCAATAATCACGTGATGTTTTTTAGCAACTTTTTAACCCCCTCCCCCCCCGGTGATATGTGGTGAGATTAAAGACTACCCCCCCTCCCATACCCAAAATCACGTGTATTCTTTTAGTACAAGGTATGGTGAATTTTCAGAATATTATCGTGCGTTCGACGAAAAATAAATACACGTGTTATCCCATTATATCCCCCCCCCCCCCTTGTGATATTTCGTATTTTTCGGACCCCCCCCCCCCCTTTCGAGCCTCGCGTGATAATGATGGTATTTTTGGGAGAGGAAGTTGAGGAAGTTCTGAGAAGGAAAAGGTATTAGGGGTGGGTAGGAATCTGGGGGTCAGTGTGTCCAGAAGTGACGGACGTATGAATCCATCCCTCCCGCTGCGATGCAAGGCGACGTTTCGAGAGAGTGCAGCTGAAGAAGTCAATGGACTCCCTCAATCATCCTCTCCCGATCCGGCCTGCCATGCAGCTAGTGGGCAGATGCATCTGCTGCCAAGACCCGCACAAACCTCACCTCAAAAACATGGGCACCACGGCTATGTCACCAAATGTAGCGAACCACTTAACCTATACCTAAAGGTTGGGAGGCGAGTATGGGTACCGCCGCCCCGGCAACCATTTTTCGATAACCGACACCTCTGTCATACGTCACCCCAAGTGGTTCGCTACTGTTGGTGACTTAGCAGGGGTGCCCGGGTACATCCGGTGAGGTTAGTCTAGGTCTTTCGGCGAATTTGTTCGCCCATCTACTGCGTGGCGGGCCGGATCAGGACTGATTGAGGGAGAACTAACCTGAATTACATAGGGGTGCCTGGGTTCGACGGGTGAAGTTTGTTTAGTTCTTTTCAGCGAATGCGTTCGCCCATCTACTGCGTGGCCGGCCGGATCGGGAGAGTTTGGTATGTAATAATATTAATTGGTTAAATTGTATTTTTTCTCGCATTAGCACTACACCTGATAAAAAATTCCTCAGTTTCTTTGTCATCTTTGGGGATGCTGTGTGGAGGGTTTTTTTAGGGAAAGGAAGAAGAGGAAGTTCTGTAATGAAATAATTTGGTATTTTAACCGTAAATCATATCATAATTATATTTTATTATAATAAACAATACCTACATGGTTTACTAATTAAGAGATGGATTCATTTGTCTCTCACCCGCCACCTCCGGATTCGTAGTCGAAGTTCGCAATCTCATTTTTTTACAGTAGCTCCACATAGGAGGCCCTGGGAAAAATAATTTCCCTCAGGGCCTATGTCATCTAAGGGGATGCTGTGTGGAGGGTCTTTTTAAGGAAGGGAAGGATAGGAAGTTCTGGGAAGGAATAAAGTATGTGGGGTGGATAGGAATCTGGGGTCAATGTGTCTAGGAGTGACGGCCCTAAAATTCCATCCCTCCAAATGCGGTGCAAGGAGATGGGTCGACAGAGTCCGGCTAGAAAGGTCAAAAGGCCTCCCTCAACCAAATTCTTATCCGGCCCGCCACGCAGCAGGGCAGACCTATCCGCCGCCATGTCCTGGACAAACCTGATACCATGAACCCGGTCACCCCTGCTTAGTCACCAAACGTAGCAAACTACTTGCAGAGGTGTTGGTTATACAGTAATGGTTCCCGGGGCGGCGGTACCCATACCCGCTTCCCAAATTGGAATACCTCGTTTATAATAATTCAATTAGTCCTTACTCAAGTCATCTAACCCGCGACCTCTGGATTCGTAGTCAAAGTTCGTAGTCTCATTACTCAAGCCGTCTCTAATAGGTGTGCTAAATCTATTTAATGGTTACAGTAGTTTTTCGAGTTCGAGTCTTTGGTCCCCACCTTAACTCGCATCAGAAAGTTTCCCAACCGGGTAACGATAAAAAGCCGCTCTACCTAGTCCGTACAAATAGTTTGGCACGTGTTAGGTGGTAAATAAAAACACTTTTCAAGGGTAAAGTACCATGACGCAATTGTGAGGCGGTCTATCCTCTTAAGTATATTTTAATCTTTATAGAACGTACCGATACTAAATGGACCTGAACAATACGACAGACGCACATAGAACTTTTCATTTGCATTGCGCACAGTTCGCGGTCAAAACTTGGCAAATAAGAACGTACCTACAAGTACCTACTAAAAGGAGCAGAAAAGTTCGACAGACCGGCACCATCCATATATACATATATGGATCAACAAATAAAAACGTGTAAAATGTATATGACACCGAAAAATGGGCGTGGCTTACAGGTAAATCTCGATGACAAAAGTTGATCCACATGGATCAGGATATGTATCCCAGCTTCGGTAACGGATCCACAAATCCGGATAGATCAACAAACTCAAACGGATCAACAAAAAACTGGTGTACCGTCGCGCAATATCAACAAAGTACGTGAGGAGATAAATATATATATATATATATATATATATATTTCTTCTAACATAGCAAACTTATTTTGTAGCACCATTTTAATTCATATTAATAAAATACTTAGTTTTTACCACTTTTATTGTTTACAAAATATGTTTATAACCAACATGTTTCGTGACCAACGCTCACTTCTTCAGGGTTTTATTAAAACTAATTATAAATAATAGACATAGACAATCGTGTCAATGGAAAAAGAATAGACATAGACAATGGTATCAATGGAAAAAGAATAGACATAGACAATGGTATCAATGGAAATATGAAAATGGGTAGAGGGGACAGGGGCAATGGGGAACAATTTACAAAGGGAACAGGTTTAATATTGGGTCATTTAAGAACAATTTTTGATTATTAATAATATTCAAATTCGCATTTATACTCGTTCGTATTTCTAAAATTTCTAGTTTATCCAACTGAATTAATTCTATTCCACTATTGAAGTTAAAGTTGTGACTGGTTTCCACCAAATGGTTGGCAAACTCCGAGAAACTGTTATTGTTTAAAGATTTCATATGTTCTTTAATC
This sequence comes from Limnephilus rhombicus, assembly GCA_929108145.2. Classification (NCBI taxonomy): domain Eukaryota; kingdom Metazoa; phylum Arthropoda; class Insecta; order Trichoptera; family Limnephilidae; genus Limnephilus; species Limnephilus rhombicus. Next base: position 5,183,021 of record OV815296.1, read on the forward strand.
CATATTTCGAAGTTTCTCGAAGTTTTACTTATATCTATAAAAGAAACCACAATCCAATTTATAGATTCCAGATTATATCATTTTAATAAGAAAATACATGGCTGAAGTGACTTAAAACCAAGTATTTTCTTTCGGATACGTCTTTAGATTAGCAGATCTGCCCTGATGATGAGCACTGTAACGCTGTCCGAAAAGTTGGCTAAAGAAGAGGGTAGCGCAACACGACATAACTCCCCAAAAATAAATAACGAAAATATTTTCTTTTCATTTATTTAATTTTTTATTATTGTTTTTTTTTTTAAACTTTGTAATGCGCCATTTGAGATGATGTTTTATAAATAATGTCGCTGGAAAAAATATGCACCTAAGTTTCTTTATCTTTCTTATTCGTTAGCTCGTGATGAAAATAATGTCGTGAGCTGAAAGCAACTACTAGTAGTGTTAATTTCAAGCGACCTCCCAGGTAAGTATGGTTCTGTTTTCATTAAATTTTAGGCAGCATCGCGTTCATTGGTCAAAATATTGTACACATATTTTCGTATCGGTGATCAATGAACCGATGTATGCAATTTTTAGCCATAAGTTGTTTATAATTGTTTGCCTAGCTTGTAGTTTTTAGATTTTAGAAATGTATTATAAGTTTGTACAGCGCCCTTGAGGTGATTTTTCACAAAAACGGCGCTATATAAATCATCCAAATATTATTATAACTACATTGACCTATAAACTCCAGGTAGAAAAAGCTGTGAAAAATACATTTTACGACAGAGCTCACTGTTCGAGAGCGTTATCTTTTTGATAATGTCAAATTTCTAATTTATAAGATATTTAGTTTATTTTTTAAAATTATTTTGTTCACAGGAATGAATCGATGAGTATATGCTAAGACCGAGTTATTTGGTCCATTCTCTCTGCCTACTCCTTGATGATTGGTTAATTAATAAGATTTCATCGGTACCCAAGTATGAAAAAAATCCTCATTCAGAATGGGTTAAAAGACAGTCTAAAAAACCTCCCGAACGTCTCTTTTACCCCTTATAAATTCGGCTTGGCAATTTGAGCGAACATTTAGTTTGCATAATTCTCATTGTTATTACATGTTTTCATTTTCTAGCTCTGTAAAGCGCCCTTGGGGTGATATTTTACCAAAATTGCGCTGTAGAAATTAGCCAAGTATGAATATTATATTGTACAAGTTCTTTCAGTTTTAATGTCGGAAACCTCGGGTGTTTAGTTTTTATTTTTTTTTTGTATTTGAGAATAAACTTATGTTGAATTCTCTCCTTACTACAATATTATAATGTTGGAGTAACGCAGCCCCGTGAAAATTCACGAAATATTATAGTTGTAGGATTTGTTAAGCCCTCAGGTTAATTTGTCCGCTTTTGGGAACTTTTTTATATTTGCACGTGAAAGAGTATTTCATCACCTTTCATAAACGGTTTTTTGTTTTCGGATTTTATTGCAAAACGAAAATGCGACTAATATTCAAACCTTCCGACAAAATAGACCCGAGGCCTAATGGGTTAAACAAGCCTGGGGGCTCTCAAAGGTAGCCGAGAAATGTTAAAAATTTCGTTGACATTTTGCGAAAATATTTTTGAAATTATAACAACAGAAATCGTAAGAAAAATCGAGAAGCTTGCTTGTTCGATTTTTTGCGATTTATGTATTACTTATATCTTATTGATTGAAACGTGGATTACCTACACAATAATTTGGTCCCCATTATAGAGGGTCGTTAGCATTTAATCCCTCGGGCTTAGACTATAATAACGTTAGTTAAAAAAAAATCTGATTTTTTTTTCTTACGACTTAACGTCCGGGTTAAATCTTCCCCACAGGAAAAACTAAACCCTTTCACACACTTTTCCACAAATGATCATTCGTGGTCCCATAAATAAAATAAATGCGAAATTATACTACTCTCTCTTGTATTACCCTTAATTTTTATTCCAAACTTGCTTTTAATTAACATTTTAGATAGAGGATTCAATGCTAAGTAAAACCAAAGAGGACTCAATGAGTCTCCTTGAAAAATCCCTCTTTTTATTGAAATGCCCGGTACTACTATTTTATTACCTGAATCTGTTTTAAAATTACAGAATCAATAACTAATTGTTCTTTACAACCCATTTGTTTTCTGCGACAACCTTTTTGTTGTTCAGATGAAATATTGTTTTTTATCTAAATGAGTATATATTAAATCTGTCAAGCAAGAGGTTAACATTTGGTATATTGTCGGTAAACATGTTTTATTATTTTTATATTTAAGACTATTTTAAATTTATTTATTTATTTACGCTTTAGTGGGCTTTTACATGAAAATTATACAAATTGATTACAGTAATTAAGTGTAAAAAGAAAAATGCAGTAGTAGTAATTGTAAGAAAACAACAAATATGTATATAATAAAATTTTGTGCAATAAAATACTAATACGATGATTCAGTATGATATAAGCTTGAAATAGTATGCAAAAGAAAGTATAACATTAAAAAGTAAGCTTATATCTATATATATTTTAAAATATTTCCCCTTGACATTCAATTATTATCATTATTATTTATTATTTTACAAAAGTTGACAACAATTTGATCTCACTGTTCTAAGGTCACATTTTACATGGTTTTGTGTGTGCATTATTATTGGGTTTAGTTTTTTTTTTTTTTTAATATGTTCAATTTTTAAAAAAATATTACGACAGCAAAATTATAAAGCAATATCTAGAAGAAAAAATAATACAAGCGTTAATATTTGTTAGGTTACAAAATTGTATCTGCGTTCTTCCTTCCCGTGTCCATAATACTTATCTTAATATTTCTTTTGGAGTCCGTTATTTTTTTTAATGGTTTTTATTGCAAGAGGGAGGATATAAAATAATTTTATAGGGAAATTTTGCATGTTTCTTCGTAAAAAAGTCATTTTTAGTTGTATATTGGTGGAATATATGTTGCAATGAGGATTTCATAATATGTATGACTATAATAGATATAAAGATCGAAGGAGTTTTAGAAATTTTAAAACTAGAATCAGGGAACATGAATTTTGTTTGCGAAATAATAACTGTTCCGAGTTTGCTAACCATTTAATAGAGACAGACCATAGCTTCGACAAAGAAAAAACCAAGTTTAAACATTCCAATATAAATACATTTTTAATTTGTGCGCTTTAGAAACCTTCGAAATAAACAAAAAAAAAATAATTTAGTTAATAAAATAATAGCACCCTGTAAATGACCCTTATTAACAATGTTTCCATGTAATGTTGACTCCGCCCACCGTTCTTCCCATCCCCCAAAATCACCTCTCCCACTACAAACTAATTAAATTTAATCATTTTTGTACTTGTATAGAATATTTAAGTTACTTTTAAGTTTGCTAGTGAATGACACGGATGTGTCGAAACCGGTAGCAGAAAATTTAAAATTTAAAGAAACAAATGTACATGGAAAATTAAAACTCTTCGAAACAAAAAGTGTCACTTGTTGACTGATAAGGGCACAAGGCGACTCAACGTTTTTTTTTAATATTTCGTGACAAATGCAGCACTACGTGGCCGGATTGGTTAAATTCTTAAAGCTTTGTGTGCACGATAACTCACAAAGATTTCTATTTTTTAATTGTAATTCAATTTTTTCGTTAAATAAGCTCAGGAGATCTGTCAGGAACGTCCTGTATCCTTGTATATCTTAAAATTTTCTTTGAGACTTACAAGGAGTTATATCAGGGAGGTATTGTAAGAGTTATTTCTTTACAATATCTAAAAAATGTCAACGTATTTAATCTTTAGAATTATTTTTGGTATTTATTTTAAAATTCAGAATAACGGTTCACCGAGTAATTTCTGTTACAATAAATCGCAAATTTTGTGTAAACATGCGGTTGGAAATAATGCTCTCAATGGAGCTGCTTGGATACATTACTTAAAATATTCGAGTTGTAAAATTGGCAAGGTTAACTTTGCAGTTTCAGTGGTGCCACTGTATACATTGGGGAATATTTATAATGTTAACACCGCGCAAGAGTTTCCATGCCCAGATTCAGTACCTTTTTGTGAGGCCGAAAGCATTTGAGATTGGATGGAGAAGAAAAGGAATTGGATGACAGGATAAAAAACTTTCATATCTTCTGCGTAATGTAATGTTTTGGAGTATTTGGAGCATTGGCCTATGTCACTGATGTAAATATTAAATAGTAATGGTCCCAATAAAGATCCTTGAGGCACACCTGACTGAAGTACAATTGGCTATTCAAATCTGGTCACCAAACACGGCTAAACGCGTAGAATAAAGAAGAAAACTAGAAGTGTCTTCCATACAAATTTGAATGAAAACAAATGATTCATTTAACCCATAAGACACTGTAGATCTCCATCCCATTTGAATTTCGTGGCCTTTCGTGATTGGCCAAATATTTGTATCAAATAACACTTCAACATTTCTTGTGTTCTTCTTCATTCTATAGATAAACCAATTTCAAGCCACGACCCGAATTTTAAGGGCGATACTAAAAGTACCACTTGTGAACGGGCGTGAAATAACACGTATACATACGTTGTTAAATAAAATTTTATTGAAAATATCCTGTATTTATTATTTTATGAAAATAAACTGTGTTTACGATGCTATTTTTAAATAAAAAATTATCAACATGTTTCAGGATACGTAGTATATAATAGATAAATAAGTACATAAAAAACCAATTTACAAATTTACATTTATTTTTTATACTTGCGCACGCCGAGATTCGAACCAACAGCCTATGGATTCCGGTGGCCGTCCGTGAGTTTTCAGCGAGCTAGAGTGCTAAGATTGCAAAATGCGGCGCATCCCCAAATTTGAAAGAATCCTGAAAATCTTCATACAAAATTGAAATTTTGTAAAATAATAAAATTCACTTTCAGATACAATATTGTATCTGTGATTCAATCCAATATTTTATATGAAAGAGAAGATTATGAATTCTTTTAAGTTTTACCTTAACCGTTCGACCATAAGGTTATTGATACCTTTAACAAAAAAACTGTCGTCTTTATCTCCAATTTCGACCGCCTGCACAGTTAACCATGTCAAGCTGTACAGTTTTACGCACCCCCTTAAAGTTCTTCATATTATTCTATCTGAGAAAAATAACAGCGTTCCGCCCGATGTTTATTCAAATTACGGCATTTTAATTGTTGTCTGGTGACGTCATCAGACAAAGGAACGTCGCTGTTTGAATTTAAATTTGGAATTCAATTTGACGGCAGATGTCGCCCGCGTCGCTCTCCACAATTCATTATTATTTAAATTAATTAAGTGCGCGGCCAAAAACAACTGTTTCGGTTTAAAATGATAATAGTATTGTCATTATCTATTGGAAAACCATTAATCTTATAGCTAATGGCAACTATTGGACGGAGCTAGTGAAATCTGCGGGTACGCAGGTAATTGTAACAATATTAATGGTTATAGATACTCACGTAGATGTATTGCTTGCATACAGTAAGTTCAAACATGTTAACAGGGACTCGATTCTCCAGTCGAGGCCGCTCACAATCACCGTCGAAAGTGCGTATATTGGTCGACTTTGTTATTCTCGAGTCTCGTCGACGGTAAAGTCATTCCCCTCCAACAACGAGTGAGTCGAACCAGTCGATACCAGTCAGTTATTGTATCCTAACCTGAGACAGTTTCCCGCGCGCGCTTTGATTGATACGCATCGTATAGTTTTACAAAGTTATTTTTAGATTCATTATAATGGCTGATTTATCTGCGATATTTATTGGCTGCACTACATAATATAGATCAAACTGATACTTTGAGATCAACAAGAATATATTGCCGGATGGTAAATAGTTTTCACATGAAAATTAACTTCACTTAGTTTTGCACGTGTTAGCAGCATTAAATTTCTTTTCCGCGGTGGGTGCCTGCTATTTTTGATTTTGAGTAATATACCCGGCAGCCATTTAAGAAAGTACGCTCGTAATTTCAAATTCACACCATAGAAACGTCAAAAACATCAGAAACGTAGACAATATTCACAAGGCTGCCAATATAATCATCTCTTCAACCCGTTGACATCGAAGAATACGTAAAAATGAAACATTCGACAAAGTTTGTCGAGACGACGCGACGAGTAATTTTTCATTCGTAGAAGGAGCGAATAACTCTTGATCGTTATTGGAGAATCACAGCCTTGTTCGATTTTATGATAGAAAATTCCACTGAAGGGAACATTTATTATTTTATTTTTAAAAAGTAAGGGCGGCTTCACGCTTTCTTCTAGATTCCATCAATCATTTTTCCGATTGTTCAGTTACCTGAATCGTTTTCTTTCCAGATATTGATATTTAAAGCGCAACAGAAGATCGATCCGTGTATTTCTGCGCCGTACAGGCTCGGTGAGCCGATCCGTCAGTATGTTTCTGCGCCGGACAGGTTTGTCGGACAGACCCGCCGTGTATATCCGTATGTGAATGTTGCGCTTAAATTTCGACCGAGAAATAATTCTACAGGCAAATCATTTTAAAGTGGACAAGTTTGAATGTTTCGATATTTTGTGCACAGATTACAGTAATTTTTTTTCGGACTAGTTTAAACTTTAAACCCGAAGTCCATCTTACCTCCGTGAATACCCGTTAACCAGCACCCAATTGCAAAACCCTTGTAACTGTACAGGGCGGTTCCGATGAGAAATATTGATTATTCTCCGTTCCAGCATTTTTGACTAATAGATCATTATGATTTTATTTCACTCAAAATTTACTTTAATAATTAACATTCAAGTTAGTAATAAAAATGCTCATACGCGTAACGATAAAATTGTTTAATTATTTTTTGATCATAAGTATTTATAATTTTTCAATAATGTATAAGCGAAATAAGCGTGTAAAAAATCGTAAATATATTAAATTAATAGATAACTTTGTATTAACCACAAAAACAAAACATATTTACAAAAACCGACAAGTTTCGTCAGCAAAGCTGACTTCTTCAGGGTTTTGACAGAACTAATTTTAAAAATAGACATACATAGGTAATAGAGAAAAATAATAGACATAAACAATAAAAAATTAAAATGCTTTTAATAAAAATTAATTAAGTGGTTAATACAAAGTGTAGGGGCGTGTAAATAGCCCCTGACACGAGGGATGACTACCCTATGTAAAATTAACGAAAATTGAATTCTTCCCTATGTGACACAAAAGGAACAGTCGACCCAGCAATCTCAAAAACCAAAGTGAAAACAAACAAACACTCACTCAGAGAATGCAGCTCAGCCACGATGTCCTCACGAAAAGACACTTCTTTTCAATAAAAATGTCAAGGCGATATTGCATAATCTTGACAGATGTTTCGCACAGCAAGGAAGTTTCAACAATACACAATTAGTTAGTTTTCACAATGAAAAAAATAAACAGCAAAAATGTTCCAAAACAACAGATGACAGTTAGTTTCACTTGTTTATGTACTATTTTTAAAATCAATCCATTTAGGTGTCTACTGGATGAATTATTCTTCTGACTGACCAGGAGAGACATCTCTTGGCCTTTTACTGACACTCCCGTCAGAAGTAATTGCTTGATTCACAAAGGTAAGGAAACGCATGAATACACTGCATCTCAAGTCACATAGGTTAAATTCAATACAATACAAAACCCAGAGATGGCGCCCTTATGGTCTTATAGCATAAATTATTCATTTAAAGAAATTAATGCCCAAATATATTTATGGCGCGTATCCATATTCCCCGCCTTGGAAGTTCGTAGAGCTTACAAAAGAAAGAGTATAAAAATACAAATGAAACAAGAAATGAAATAGAAATAAAGTGACTATTCACCGGTAATATTCAGGAATGACACGCATTGGAAATTCGCAGAATCTCACAAAATAAAGAAAAATAACTAAAAATACAATGTAATAAAGTTCAATTGACCAAGATAACGGATATTAAGTAATGCCATGTCTGGGTCAGAGATCATTGAAACAATGACTAAAATCAAAAAAATAAATAAATAAAAATAAACAAAAATAGATAAAATATAAAATTATTGCGTTGGAATGGGATATAATTTGACAACCGGACGTTTAAAAGAACCAAATCTTGTCTTTACCGTCGCAACGCGAACAATTTTATCCATTCCGGGATGGATTTCAGTTATCACGCCTAAAGGCCAATTTAACGGAGGGGAATCTTCTTGTCCCACTAGTACGACAGTTCCGATATCAATCGGATGATCAGAAGTAGTCCACTTCTGCCTGACTTGCAAGGTGTGCAGATACTCTGAACGCCACTTCTTCCAGAAGGACTGAACCATGCTGTCTAATAATTGCTTACGCTGAGTCAAATTGATTTCACCGTCTGCCAGGACAGAAGCAGGCAAGTACTGCAATGGTGTCGACATTAAAAAATGCGCAGGCGTAAGGACTTCTGGATAAGGGTCAGAAGACATAACTGTAAGTGGACGCGAATTCATTATGCACTCAATTTGAACTAGCACAGTCTGTAACTCCTCATAGGTGAGAAGCTGAGTTCCAATCACACGGTACAAGTGTGTCTTCATGCTCTTTATGTTCGACTCCCACATACCCCCAAAATGAGGCGCGCGTGGTGGAATCATTTTCCACTCTATACGACGCTTAGCGAGTTCGCGCTTTAATGAGGGCTCATATTCAGATTCAACCAAAAACTTGTAGAGGTCATCTAATTGTGCCTTCGCACCCACAAAATTAGTACCATTATCTGAATACAAGCATGTTACCGGACCACGCCGAGAAATAAAACGGCTGAAAGCAGCCAGGAAAGCATTTGAAGTTAAGTCAGAGACCAACTCAATATGAATAGCCTTGGTCACAAGGCATACGAATAGACAAATATATGCCTTTTGAGAATGTTGTCCTCTCCGACGAGTCAGCGTAATACGGAGTGGACCTGCGTAATCTACACCGGTATGTACGAAGGCCTTTGCTTCTGCAACACGATATGACGGTAAATCTGCCATCTTCGGTGTAGGATGCGATGGATTTAAGCGGAAGCAACAATTGCATTTCCGCACCATCGCCCTAATAACAGTCCTAGCATCTAATATCCAATAGCGTTGACGTAAGATAGACATAAGAAGTCCTGGGCCTGTATGACAGTTCACGACATGAAAGTGAGCGATGATCAGATCGACAACACAGTCATGTTTGGGAAGCAAAACCGGATGTTTAACCTCAAAGGGTAAATCCGATTTAGAAAGCCGCCCCCCAATACGTAACAGATTATCTCCATCAAGAAATAGAGATAAACTCTGAAGTCTTTTGGAATGAAATTTGCCTTCCTGGAGTGCAGCAATATCTCCTGCAAAATGAATACTCTGCACAGCACGAATCACAGCCTTTTCAGCAGTCATAAGATTATTGACCGTTCCAGAGGAAAGTGATATCTTTTTTATGAATCGGAGGACATAAACAACAATCCTTAGTAGTTTATCCCAAGTGGATATACGCTGAGCCAGTTCACTCAGGACCGATTTTTCACCCTGAAATGTTGCAATGAGCACATTAGCCTTGTGTTCAGGCATTTCACCAGTATTGGTAGGGTGAAACGGTTTTAATGGCCATTCCAAAGGTGGGCTGCGAATCCATGATGGGCCGTTCCACCATAAATCATGTGAAACGAGTTGGGAAGGAAGCATGCCACGAGAAAGGCAGTCGCTCGGGTTTTCACTACCAGCAACATGGTAAAAGTTCTCTGGAGACAAATTTTCTTGGCACTGAGCTACGCGATTACTAACAAACACCGACCAGCGATGCGGTGAAGAATGTATCCAAGAGAGCGCAACGGTAGAATCGGAAAACGCATATGTTCCTGCAATAGGAAGACGCTCAGAATAATTATCTTGAACCGTCCGTATTAATTTGGACATCAATACTGCGGCACAGAGCTCCAAACGAGCGAGGGTCGTCACTTTGGTGGGAGAAACCTTTGATTTTGCGCACAACAATCTCACTGTAATTTTTCCAAACAGATCAGTGGTGTGCAAATAAATCACACAGCCGTAACCATTCATGCTTGCATCGCAGAAAGCAACAACGAGCACCGTACTGTCTTTCAGGACACCAACATGGCGAGGGATTTTTATCATTGAAATTAGCGGAAATTCCTGTGTAAGCGCCGAAAACCGACGAATAACGCTATCAGGGGGTGTATCATCCCAACCAATGTTGCACAGCCATAGCTCTTTGATAAGTAATTTAGCGTACAGAATGACAGGGGCGACCAAGCCGAGGACATCAAATAAACGGGCGACTATGGAGAGTATGCTCCGCTTTGTGCACTTCTCCTGAACATAAGATGTCGTAAAGAAGAAGCTGTCATCAGCTGGTTCCCACGAAAGGCCCAACACCTTAGAGGTATTGTTAGAACCAACAGTGAAGTCCACTGGGCTGCGGTGAGAATCCGGGAGGTTCTCAAGTACAACTTGAGAATTACTAGTCCATTTTACTAAATCAAAGGCACCGGACTTAAACAACGAGATTAATTCTCGAGAAAGACGTATGGCGCTGGGCTCATCTGCAATAGAATAGACCAGGTCGTCCATATACAGCTTGGACTCTGCCACTTTGGCAGCATCCGGGTAATGTGGTCTCATATCCTGGGCCAACTGGCGAACCGTCCGCATTGCTAAGTATGGACTTGCCGTCAAGCCGAAAGGAACTCGATTGAACTGAAAAGTTCGTATGAGACCATTATTTGAGAATCGAAATAAGATCCTCAGGTATCTGCGATGCTTGCTAGGAACTTCAATCTGTAAATACATTTGCTTTATATCCGCATTCATAGCGATGGGAAAAAGACGAAAGTCAAGCAAAAGCAGAAACAAATCGGCTTGCAAATTGGGACCAGTATGAATAATGTCATTCAGTGACAGCCCTGTGTGTGTTTTAGCACTAGCATCGAGCACAATACGAGGCATTGGTTTGTCTGGACGAGTGACAGCATGATGTGGGATGTAATATCCATCTTCTGTGATATCAGACTCTGAGACTTCTGATAGGTAATTATTTTCAATATATTCACTGATAACCTTGTTATAATTCTCCTGCAAAGCAGGGGAATGTTTAAATTTTCGCTCCAATGCCAAAAATCGGCGTTGGGCAGCAGTACGAGAATTACCCAATTGTCCTGGATCTTTACAGAAAGGTAAAGCAACAGAATATCTACCATCATCAGTGCGAGAAATTGATGAAGTAAAGAAATTCTCACATTCTGTCTCCTCCGGACTTAGAAATTTTATATTAGGTATCTCTTCTAACAGCCAAAATTTTTGCACTAAATCATTAAGTGCGAGTGCCGAGAATGATGTGTTTGTGTTGAGCACATTATTGGGGTAATCACCCATCAACACGAAACCGAAAGCGGTCGATAACGCGGGGGGTGCACTAGTACCCGATTCAACCCTGTTCCCTAAATAAATATATGGGAACAGTTGTGCACCGATGACGACATCCACGCATCCAGGAATATTCCATGTTAAGTCTGCGAGAGGTATGCCCTCTAAGTACCTCATATCACCCTTGGCTATATAGTGATTAGGTAATTGGTCGGTGATACTGTCAACGACAAGCGCATGTATATTATATTTATTCTCTGGGTATACGCGAGACTCAATATCCAAATACACGTAACCGAAAATTGGTCGAGACGTTGATCCAATTCCTTTGACAAACGAATTACTCAAAGGAATTATTGGTAAATTCAGCGTCTTACAACAATCGACCGTAATCAAATTATTTTGAGAGCCATTATCAATTAGGCACCGAACAATAACTTTATTTCCGTTTTTAAGCTTCGCGTATACTTGTGCGGTCGAAAGTAAAATAGAAGAGTTCGGTGTTACTTTGGCACAAAGCGAACACGAAGGATTGACATTCGCGGTCCCCTCCACTTGCTTATCACCAATGCCAGTTCCCTTGATGCTGGATGACACTGGAGGGGGGACTGACGGTTCTTCACTGGTAGGTACTTGCGACGTATGTACATGAGTATTGGTTTTCATATTATTCACACTGCCGAAATGTAAGAATGTATGATGACGTTTATTGCACAAATCACAAACTAACCCCGATTTGCATGACTTGATTGTATGTGAACCACTAAGGCAATTTACACAGGCATTTTTCGATTTTATAAATTCAAATCGAGCCTGTGGGGAACTCATACATTTAAACTTTGAGCAAACGTTGATTAAATGATCAGTTTTGTTACACAGAATACATCCTTTCGGCGGAGCTGGGAAGCGCGGAATATTCGCATTACTCGCGACGAACGATTTAGTATTATTTGATCGGGAGGACGAAATGGGATGCGTTTTATTTACGACACCATGCGAGTTACTCGTTCGTTCTAAAATCTTTACTTGATCTTGTACAAACGAAACTAACTCATTATAAGAAGGAATTTCTTTATTACGAACTGTCAGCTCAAAGTTCTGAGCCGTCTGTGAATCAATTTTTCTTACCGCGCAGTGAAACAAAATAAAATCAGTTAAATCTTCAATACCTAACTGCTTTAATGCCGACACTGACGAAGAATATCTTTCAATGAAAGAATTGAGACTGGCAGATGTATTCGTGCAGTTTTTCGCATCGAGAATATTATTTAAATAATGTGTTCCTAGTGTACGTTTATCTTGATATTTTTTAACTAAACTCTCCCAAATGATCTGATATGTATCACCCGAAGGCACAATGCCTGCGGTTATGTTCAAAGCCCCGTGTGTGAGTTTTCCGACTAAGTACTGCACACGCTGCGAGTCAGTTAGCTGTCTATTATTATGGATATTGGCTTTAAATGACTCAAAAAATTTCGACCAACTTTCATTCTTACCATCGAAGGTTGGAAGATCTATTGCAGGAAGATTAATCATACACGGCTCCCGCGACTTATTTTGTGACGTCAGTGATTCTCTTACAGAAGTTTTCATATTCGATCTAGTTCGTTTGACCTTCAAAAAAAGATCATCAAAAGCATTTAAAGCTTGAAAATCTGGTTTAAATTCTGGATTTAAAGTTAACTGACGATCATTGATGCTATCTATAATATTTTCAAATTGACTTCGCATTTGATCAATCATCTCTGACTGAGCCATAAACACTTCGTTATTTCTTGACTCAAAATTAGATATATTATTTGTTGCATTATACAGATCGTTCATACGAAAAAAAAGATTTTCCTTTTTTGCGGTTAAAAGAATAAGCGATCTGTCTTGAGCCTCATCAAAACCCTCCTCCGTAATTCTTGGCATTTTTTATATATGCGAAAAGATTACCACAAAATTTTACAATAATGTTACAATGTTAATAATTAATTAATAATAATGTTGCGAATAATTATCCAAAATTACGACAATTCTGCGAACAATGTTAACAATTAATTAATAATAATAATGTTGCGAATAATTATCCAAAATTACGAAAATTCTGCGAACATCCAAATATGTCATCCAAAAGCAAAAACAAGACCAGCTATAGTTCTCAAAAAATGAGAGGTACTTCAAATTTACCAAAAAAAATACGTAAATTCAAACATCCATGTAATTAAGCTATAATCTCGAATTGAATGTATGAATGAATTAATAATCCAGGCTACGAAGGACCATTAAATATGTAGGGGCGTGTAAATAGCCCCTGACACGAGGGATGACTACCCTATGTAAAATTAACGAAAATTGAATTCTTCCCTATGTGACACAAAAGGAACAGTCGACCCAGCAATCTCAAAAACCAAAGTGAAAACAAACAAACACTCACTCAGAGAATGCAGCTCAGCCACGATGTCCTCACGAAAAGACACTTCTTTTCAATAAAAATGTCAAGGCGATATTGCATAATCTTGACAGATGTTTCGCACAGCAAGGAAGTTTCAACAATACACAATTAGTTAGTTTTCACAATGAAAAAAATAAACAGCAAAAATGTTCCAAAACAACAGATGACAGTTAGTTTCACTTGTTTATGTACTATTTTTAAAATCAATCCATTTAGGTGTCTACTGGATGAATTATTCTTCTGACTGACCAGGAGAGACATCTCTTGGCCTTTTACTGACACTCCCGTCAGAAGTAATTGCTTGATTCACAAAGGTAAGGAAACGCATGAATACACTGCATCTCAAGTCACATAGGTTAAATTCAATACAATACAAAACCCAGAGATGGCGCCCTTATGGTCTTATAGCATAAATTATTCATTTAAAGAAATTAATGCCCAAATATATTTATGGCGCGTATCCACAAAGTTATCTATTAATTTGAATTTAAAATGTTACCACAAAATAATTTTGCACTATTAGAAAAAGTTATTGAAATATATTAGTTTGTAAGACCGTAAATAAATAGACAAGCTGAAGTATTTTCATCGCAAATACGTGCTGGGATTTTTTAATGATTTTATTCTAACTAAAGTTAAAATTCTAAAAAATTATAGCATTCTTAGATAATTTCTTGATTTATACAGGGTGTTAAGGGGCGTACTTGACTTACTTTTTAACCAGTGGTTCCTGACATTATTTGGAGTAAAAAATGAAAATGAAATTTTGGTCGGTGACATTTTTGATATATATGTATTTTTTTTTTCTACAAAAACATAAAAAAATGGTAGTTGTTGAACAGTTGGAGGCGGGGTAAGGGGTTCGCCGGACACCCGGCTGAGTGACCAGTGATGACACGCGGAAGAATTTTTTTTTTGTTTGATTTTGAAGAAAATAATTTTGAAAAAAAAAGTCGTCAAAAAAGGTCACCGGAGACCAAAACTTCATTTACATTTTTACTCCAAATAATGTCAGGAATCACTGGTTAAAGTAAGTCAAGTACGTCCCTTAACAGCCTGTATAACTGCGTAATTACATGATTTGAAATGTGTTGTATAATACAACATTTTGTTTAAAAAAATTACAAATCTGCCAACGGTATAGGCTTTTTATAATAAAAATAAACATATTTTTTCCACATTTAAAAACTAAATTTATTAGATAAAATAACAATTTTGCGAAATCAATTCATATTTTTTTTTTGCAGAAAAGAGTCGGTACGTCAAGAATTTGATTTAAAAATGACTTATTTCCGGTTGTCCCTTTTAAGATACGACCTTTATCAATTCCATTTAAATTTAGACTCGCGATTCTATTTAATATTGTTCTTTTTATGTATTTTTTTTCAGCTTCAAAATGCATTAAAAGCATTATTTTATACCTACGCCTGATGTCTTATAATACTTACCAAAAAATGTTCGATTATTCCATAGGCGATGTTTTCTGGTCGCACTATTTAATTAAAACATATAGCAAAACGTCTAATTGTTTTCTTATCCTAATCAAGCGCTTGATTCACTTATTCATGCTTTGTCTTCTTCGGGCGTAGCAGATTCCTTACAATCATCTCCATCGTTCATCCGCTCTACATGCGCAAACATACTAAGAGTCCCTTTGTTAATCTTATTCGTTGCACTCCAGCCTTGCTATATTTCCTGACTGACTGTTAGTTAGTCACCAAAATATTACAGAAATTACAGGTAATTTTGGATTAACAGACAATTACCAGAATGTGATCTATATAACCATACACATTTGAAAGAAAAATGACGTCGCCAAGACCTTTCGACTCTAGGTCCCAGACAGTTCAATGAATTTGAGTATCTACTCAAGAAAGAAATTCGATAATTGAAAATGAATGTTCAATTTCAAGTAAAGTAAAAAGGTAGAACGTTACACAACTCTTGCAATATTTGGTTCCCTTATGGTAAGGTTGCCAACCGTCGTGTTTTCACCAGGACATGTCCTGCTTTTTAGGATGTCCTGGGCTGTCCTGGATAGTTTTTAAGCATCGTCCTGAGTTTTTAAAGAGTCCTGTTTTTAAAATTCGTGCGCCACTACTCTCTCCAATCGTTTTGTCACTGGGCACGCGCCGCGCGTGTGAAGGTCGAGGTGTTTTTCACTTATATATATATACACAGTGGTCAAAAGAGAGAAATGAGGATGTTTGTTTTTTGCGACCAGTCTGGATTTTCTGGCGGCCTGGCAAGTTTGGTTCCACGGCGGATTGGGACACTGTCAGCACAGAGAATAGACTGATCATAAAGGAAGACTTGAATGGTGGTAGACCGACGCTATCCGGTGCCGCAAGGCGCCTGAGGCAATCGGCCGCCCGACATTCAGGTCGGCCCAAAAACCCGACTTGCGATTTTTTCTGAATTCTGAGACCTCTGAAAAGCATTTGCGATTAGCCTGATTCTCTGGCGGCTTGGCAAGTTTGGTTCCACGGCGGATTGGGACACTGCCAACACAGAGAATAGGCAAATCTTAAAGGAAGACCTGAATGGTGGCAGACCGACGCTAACTGGTGCCGAAAGGCGCTAGGGGCAATCGGTCCACCCGCCGACATTCAGATCGGCCCAAAAGCATCAATACTAATCATATTTATTTGACAGCAACCACGTCTTCCCCCTTTCCCACCGGCAAGACCCCCCCAGCAAGACAATGGACACGCGACGAATCAGGGCTGTAAATAAAGGATACCTGCATAAGACAGCAGCTCGAAAAACCAGGAAATATGACGTTCCGATGATATTCCCAGAAGGGGCCACCGGATATAAGATCAACCAGATTACGAAAAAGCCGGAATTCGTATTTTCCACAACGACACAAAAACCCGGCCCAAGCGCCGAAGTAAAGGAGCCCATACCACACGGCAGCTCACAACAACCTATGGACTTTGGCTGGACCTGGGTGGGAGCTCCAAAGCGCCCGTACTCCCCACCAAAATCAGACACACATTTTAATGTGAAAAAAACAAACAGGTTTGAAACCCTAGGAGAAGTTGGCGACGCGTACGTAAGCACAGCGCAGCCACTCAAGAAAAAATCAGCCGGCCCAGCGGCACACGCCAGACAACAGGCGGAGGCGGCGAGGCCGGCAAGGCAGGAACCGGCGGCGGCGGGGGCACCCAGAAAGGGCAACAGAGTGCCTCCCGTCATAATGACAATAAAAAATACAAGTCATGAACAAATTACAGAGGAAGTCAAGAAGCACATCGGAAGTGCTAACTTCAGTTTCCGCTACATTAGGGGCGGAAAAATTAGCGTTATGGTGAGCTCGGTAGAAGCCCATAAAATGCTGACAGCGGCGCTTCGTGGTGAGGAAAAACCATTCCACACATACACCACTGAGAGTGACAAGACCAAGAAGACCGTCATCAGAGGGCTTCCGAAGATGTCCACAGACGACATCATGACAGACCTGGCTAACCAAGGTTTCCCAGCCAGAACAGTGGTCGAGATGACCACCCCGGGACAAGAATACCCGCTCTACCTGGCCCACTTCGGCCAGGAAACAAACATGGGGCAGATGAGAGCCACAGTAGCTTACCTGTGCTACTGCCGCATTACTATGAGAAAATACAGGAGCAATCACCTGCAGCACGGCACACAGTGCCATAGGTGCCAAAATTTCGGACATGGGTCCAGAAACTGTGCCCACGCAGCCCGCTGTGTGAAGTGTGACGGAGCACACGCAACACCGGAGTGCCCCAAAACAAACAGGGAAGAACCGGCCGTCTGCTGTAACTGCGGCGGAGCCCACCCTGCAAATTACAGAGAGTGCCCCAACAGGGTGGCATATGTAGCTGCTCTCCAGCGCAAACAGGAGGCCATAAACGCCCAGAGGCGTAGGGCAGAAGAGCCCCGAGGGAACAGGAATACGAAACATGTAGACGGCCGCTCATGGGCAGACGTAACTGGTGGAAATAGGACAAACCAGCAACAGCAACAGCGAGAATATGAACAGCCCAGACAGGAGCAGCGCCAAGCGTCAAACGCCGGAAATGCCTCTGACGACGAGGACATAATGACTTTACTGCACGGCCTCATCAGAGTCCGCGAAAGACTGGCCACGTGCACAACCAAGGCACAAAAGCTGACCGTTCTCATGGAACTACTACAATCCATCAATGGATAAGGAGGCAGCAGAGGTAAATTGCTTAATTTGGAATGCACGCAGCATCCGGGCGAAAACAGAGGAATTACTAGAGCTTACCAACAGCCTACAGATTGACATCATTCTACTCAGTGAGACTCATCTTCATGAAGGTATTCGACTTCGAGTGCCAGGATTCGAGGTACACAGAAATGATAGAGCCAACCCTGCCAACGCTAGGGGACATCGTAGCGCAGGCGGTACTGCAATACTCACTCGACAGGGCCTTCAAACAACCAGGGTTCCCACACCGGTACTAGAGAACATGGAAGCCACCGTAATCAGGGTGGAGCTAAATAACCAGACGCACACGATTGTCTCGGCGTATTGCCCATCAAGCAGAGCTAAAAACATAACGAGAGGCGACCTCAACAAACTACTGGCGCTAGGTACAAGAGTACTCGTAGGAGGTGATTTAAACTCCAAACATAGAAACTGGAATAATTTCAGAGCCAACAAGAACGGCAATATTCTATTCAAACACATGGAAAATCACGAATACAGCGTACTCGCACCAGACAGGCCGACTCACTATGCCCCGGGATCGAAATACCCAAGCACACTCGACATTGCACTGGCAAAAAACATAACATCTGTGTCACCCCTGATTACGCAGGATAAACTTTCTTCCGACCACCTACCGGTGAGCTTCTCAATAGGCGGTAGACACGACAGAATAATAAAGACTCAACTCGACTACAAAAACGCCGATTGGAAGGGTTTCAAGAAATTTATTAATGAAAAAATTTATCTAACATCTGAGACCCTCACAACAAGGGAGGAAATAGAGGAAGCAGTGTTGATACTTACTGAAAGCATACAACAAGCCAGAGATAAATTCATCAAACATAAAAAAATTAAACCCTTCCAAGTGGAGCTCACACCACACATCAAATTCTTAATCACAGAGAAAAACAGACTTCGCAGAATTCACCATAACACCGGAGAGAGATGCTTCAAGATAGCGGTAAATTCTCTCGGTAGAGAAATAAAAGAAGAAATTGCGAAGTTAAAAAATACTCTATGGTCAAAGAAAGTGGAGTCTCTAAGTACCAAAGATAACTCAATTTGGAGAATGACAAAAGCCCTTCGATATCAAGACAATAGCATACCGCCGCTCAAATGGCCAGAATCTACAATCCTGGCACTCACAAACGAAGAAAAAGCGAACACATTGGCAGACGGATTCGAAAAAGCATTTGCGACCACAGACGGAATGGAGGACGTGGAAACAAATAATCTGGTGGCGGAAACGATTGAAGAATTAAACCAAAGAACGCAAACAGATACGGAGGACATAAATCTATGTACCCCGAAGGAAGTGGCCCTTATCATAAAGTGCCTAAAATCAAACAAGGCCCCAGGCGAAGATCAAATAAACAACATTCTGCTAAAACACCTTCCGCAGAGAGCGATAATATTCATCGTTAAAATATACAATGCCTGCTTACTAAATGGCCACTTCCCAGCATCTTGGAAAAATGCGATAGTTCTGCCGTTTCACAAGCCTAATAAAGATCGAACGAATCCGATAAACTACCGACCAATAAGCTTATTGCCCACGCTCAGCAAAGTCCTCGAACAAGTGATCCTAAACAGATATCTACCGCATCATGAATTACATAAGACACTACCAGATGAACAGTTCGGTTTTCGGAAAAAACATTCCACGATTCACCAACTCACACGTGTAACAGAACACATAATCAGAGGCTTCAACATTAATCGCTACACAGTAATGTCGTTGCTGGACCTTGAAAAAGCATTTGACACGGTTTGGATGGAAGGTCTCATTTACAAATTGTACATAACCAACACGCCAATCTACATCATCAGGATTGCGCAGTCGTACTTGGAAAACCGAACATTCACTGTCAAAGTGGGCGATGCATTATCTACAAAAAGGAACATACCTAAAGGAGTCCCGCAGGGAAGCTTACTCGGACCACACTTTTTCAACCTGTATACCCATGACATCCCACCTCTAAATGGGAATTGCAAAAGCGCATTCTACGCAGACGATGCGGCGGTATATGCCACGTCAAGAAACCCCAACCTAGCAGCGAAATACGTACAACAAGGACTCGATACGCTCGCTAAATATTACAAAATGTGGAGGTTAAAACTCAATGAAGCCAAAACGGAGGCAATAACATTTACGCGCCGACGCCAACGAAAAAATCCGCAAATAAAAATTCTCATGGGTGGGAAAGAACTCGAATGGAAATCCGATGTAAAGTACCTGGGACTCACCATGGACCAAGGACTAAACTGGAAAAAACATCTCGACATTGCGAAGTCAAAAACGCAAAAAGCTATTGGCGCGGTAAGCCCAATCTTCAACAGAAAGAGCTCACTAGCTACAAGAAGGAAAAGACATCTGTACCTCAGCCTATTTCGCCCATCCCTCACATATGCAATCCCTGTGTGGTCTAACATCTCACACACGACATACAATAAACTACAAGTAACTCAGAACAAATGTATAAAAATCGCCTACGATACACCAATGTATACAAACCTAAGACGACTACACGAACAGGAAGAAATTCCTACCCTTCAGGAACATGCTTTCGACTTGACGACCAAATTTTACAACACACTAAATCAAGAAAATCCGCTTATTAGAGGGCTGGGTGATTACAACAAAAAAGCTGACTTAAATTTCAAATACAAGCATCGAATGCCTAAGCACCTTATCATGCAGTTTCCATGAGTACTGTTGTATCCTTTTTCCTTAAAACCCTTATTCATTCCTTACATAACCAGAGGCGTAGAGTAAATCCGCCTATGAAATGAACCCCATATTTTATGTTTTTCATGCCCGCAGGTAGAAGACGAAATAACACCAGACCACAGCAGAGGACACGGACAAGCAATGAAATATTTACATTCAGTAAATTAAAAAGTAAAATTGAGTAAAAAGTTCAGAACTTAATATTTTTCCTTTTCTTTGAATTTGTATGAGGTTTTTTATCCAGTTAAGAATTTTTCCTCATAAAGCACAATAATGTAACGTAAACTCAGTCAATTAAATACAACCATCAGATGGTAATAGTAATAAGGCCAAATGAGCCGCAGTACTAGTCAGCTAGAAACATGAAGGGTATTGCAAAGCCCTAGCTAGTTAGAGGATTACGAAAGAATCCATAAAATCAAAAAAAAAAAAAAAAAAGAGAGAAATCGGTTACTTCCAGCAACAGTTGCTGCAATAATCAAAATTATCTACAACATGTATATGAACTATGAAACATTGTATAATTATTATTATTTATTTTTTTAAATTTAACTCCACACAGGAGGCCCTGAGGAAAATAATTTCCCTCAGGGCCTATGTCATCTGGGATGCTGTGTGGAGGGTCTTTTTGAGGAGAGGAAGGAATGAACATTGGTCTTGAAGAGACCCATGTTGTAGGAAGGAGGAAACACAGAGGCCGGCAAATCATTCCACAGTCGAGCTGTTGAACACAAGAACGAGTTCTCATGTGACAAATGTCAACTGTGTACAAATGTTGGGCACGCGTTTGGCGTGTTTCCCGACTATGCACCGGTGCTGAAGGGATCAATGATGCTAGTTCCTCCGAGCATCTTCCATTGTAATATCGGTAGAACAAGCCCGACGCCTGTGCTCTAAAGATTGCAATCCGTCTGTTAAGATGGGAGAATCTATCAAACGGACCGCCCGTTTCTGCACAGAGTCGAGGGTATTTTCAGGTATTTTGGAGCTCCAGACCAGAGGTGACTGCCAAATTCAACCGTGGGGCGCACTTGTGATTTGTACAGGGTTAGCAGTTGTGTACTGTTAAAGTATCTGTGGGCCCTGTACAGTACGCCCAGTTTTTGGGAGGCTAACTTTACTCTGGCTTCGATGGAGCCCCCATACCTGAGCTGGTCACTTAGGGTTACACCAAGCATATCAATGGAGGGCCTGTTCGGAAGATTACTTCCGTTGAAAGAGACTAGATTTTCATTTCGATCCCTTTTAGACGTAATCAGACAAGATTGGTTCTTTGAAACACTAAATTCAACGAGATTATTTTTACCCCAAGAGAAAACACTCTCGAGGTAACCGTCCATTCTTTGCTTCAAAGCCCTACGAGCTGTTGGAGTTTGTGAACCCTTTGGGGGCTTGTCAAACAAAAAGCTATCATGAACTGTACTGTCATCCGCGTAACAATGAATTGGTGCACATGACAAAAGGTCGTTAATGTGCAACAAAAACAAAAATGCTAACTCAACCAAAAATGTTGAGGCACAATTGTGGAGTTGAAAAATACAATAAAAATAAAGAATAAAATAATGAAAGACCAAATAAAAAAAAAATAAAACAAAACCTAAGAATTTGTCCTATTACATTACTTGATTATTTTATGATTGAAAATATCATTCCTCCATTTGATTCGCTAATTTAGTAACTAAATGTTAGTTGAACACTTTAATAAAAAATGTGATTTGTATTAGTTGTATTATTGACCCTGTTTTCAGTGCAAAATAACTATAACAATAAGTTACTGCTCTTATTACCTATACAGGGTGTTAAGGGACGTACTTGACTTACTTTAACCAGTGATTGCTGACATTATTTGGAGTAAAAAATGTAAATGAAATTTTGGTCTAAGACAAAAAGTCCCGATAAACTACTTTTTAGCAGTTTGTCTAACGGGTTCTTTACATTAAAGTTCTTATTACAGTGAGTTAAGAGTAACATTTTTATAATTATATAAAATAAAATAAAATAAAAAATATTATTATTTCACAAGTTATTCATTTAAAATAATATATATAGTATATTTGCGGCACGTTCCAAAGTGGAAGACACCCTCAGTATCGCCCTGGTGTAAGACCACCATTCAGAATTGAAACGTTGCTTGAAATGGCTTTAGCCGTGTTTGGTGACCAGATCTAAATAGCCAGGAACTTCCCCACGTTCCTCTTCTATGTTCCTATCTCCTTCCCCTCCCCACTACCTTCATCCTCCCAACATACCACAATTGGGGATGTCATAGTCTCACTGGCTCCAGGCGGGAGCAGGTGGGAATCTTGTGCGGTACTTATGGCTCATGGTACTTAGGGAAGTATGTTAAATTGATGACTAAATAAAATCAATAATCTCAAATAAAGCCTTTAAAAAGACATTGAATACAATGAAAAAAAATGGATTAAATAGGTACTTTAGGTTAGGTTATGGGCTATTTTTCATTTTTTTCAGTGCTTTCAATGATTTTTCTAAGAGGTGTTGAGTTGACTTGATTCTGACTTGACATGGAACCATATGGTTTTATTATATCGTATTTTTCGCTCTACAATCACAGTGCGAAGAAATAGCGTGGTTGGCAACCCTGTTGGGTGTACAGTTCGGCAATATCATGCATTTTTAAGGCGGCATTTCTACACAATTAACTGCTGACTGTTGGCTTCTCCCACACTCGTGCACACTGCGGCTACCAGCGGCACACACTAGAAACGGGGCAAACTCAGTGGCGTTTGGCCGGCAAAACGGCTCCACGAAAATCGCTGTCACAAAGACATTTTGTGAGCTTAAAAAAACATTATGTAAAAACCACATAAGACATCCTACTCCTCCTGCTTCTTGTTTTTGGCGTTCTTCTTTTTTGCATTAGATCCACACATTGAGGCCATGAGGAAAATAATTCCCCTCAGGGTCTATGTCATTTTTTGGAATGCTGTGTGGAGGGTCTTTTTAGGAAAGGAAGGATAGGAAGTTCTTGGAAGGAAAAGGGTATTAGGGGTGTGGTCGGAATCTGGTAGTCAGTATGTCCAGGAGTGACGGACGTATGAATCCATACCTCCCACTCCGGTGCAAGGCGATGTTCCGAAAGATTACGGCTGGAGAAGTCAAAGGGACTTCCTCAACCATTATCTCCCGATCCGGCATGTCATGCAGCTGGTTGGGAGACGTATCCGTTGCCCAGACCTGGACAAACCAAACCTCATCCCAGGCACCCCGGGCACCAAACGTAGAGAACCACTTGGGGTGACTTATAGCAGAGGTGTTGGTTATCCAATAAATGGTTCCCGGGGCGGCGGTGCCTACACCCGCCTCCCAAATTGTAATGTTTAGAGCATGGTAAGGTTCGTGGTAGAGCAGCGGGTTTATCAAGTCGTAAGGTTTGTGGTAGAGTAGCAGGTTTATGGAGTGGTAAGTTTTAATGGTATAGCGGCGGCTTTATTTTTTATGTGAATACCTCACCAGAGTCCCAGCTGGTGACATGAGCTCCATACAGAGGCCCCGAGGAAAATAATTTCCCTCAGGTCCTATGTCATCCTTGGGGATGCTGTGGGTTTTTTTAGGGAAGGGAAGGAGAGGAGAGTTCTGGGAAGGAAAAGGGTTTAAGGGTGGGTAGGAATCTGGGGTTCAGTGTATCCTGGTTATCACCTCCAAGACCTAGACAAACCTCACCCCATGAACCCGGGCACCCTTGCTAAATCACCAAACGTAGCAAACCACTTGGGGTGATCTATGGCGGAGGTGTTGGTTATCCAATAAAGGTTCTCGGGGCGGCCGTACCCATTCCCGCCTCCCAAATTGAAAACGGCTAAAGCCATTCAAGCAAAGTTTCAATTCTGAATAGTGGTCTTACACCAGGGCGATACTGAGAGTATCTTTCACTTTGGAATGTGCCGCAAATATACTAATTAAATGAATTAATTGTGAAATATCACAAATCAATCAAATAAAATTATTTGCAAACGCCAGGATTTGATCCCGAGACCTTCGGATCATTCAGGAGTCTTACCGCTCGACACGGGTTGATCGAGTGGTACGGTTTGTGGTAGAGCAGCGGGTTTATCGAGTGGGAAGGTTTGTGGTAGAGTAGCAGGTTTATGGAGTAATCAGATTTTTGATATAGCGGCGCGTTTATCGAGTGGTAAGGTTTGTGGTAGAGATGCGGGTTTATGAAGGGTTAGGTTGGTGGTAGAGCAGAGGGCTTATCGAGTGGTTTGTGGTAGAGTAGCGGGTTTATAGAGGAGAAGTTTGGTGGTAGAGCAGAGAATTTATCAAATGGTTAGTGGTAGAGTAGCGGGTTTATGGAGGAGAAGTTTGGTGGTAGAGCAGAGAATTTATCGAATGGTTAGTGGTAGAGCAGCGGGTTTATGGAGGCTAAGGTTGGTGGTAGAGCAGGGGATTTATCGAGTGGTTTGTGGTAGAGTAGCGGGTTTATGGAGGCTAAGGTTGGTGGTAGAGCAGGGGATTTATCGAGTGGTTTGTGGTAGAGTAGCGGGTTTATGGAGGCTAAGGTTGGTGGTAGAGCAGGGGATTTATCGAGTGGTTTGTGGTAGAGTAGCGGGTTTATGGAGGTTAAGGTTGGTGGTAGAGCAGGGGATTTATCGAGTGGTTTGTGGTAGAGTAGCGGGTTTATGGAGGCTAAGGTTGGTGGTAGAGCAGGGGATTTATCGAGTGGTTTGTGGTAGAGTAGCGGGTTTATGGAGGCTAAGGTTGGTGGTAGAGCAGGGGATTTATCGAGTGGTTTGTGGTAGAGTAGCGGGTTTATGGAGGCTAAGGTTGGTGGTAGAGCAGGGGATTTATCGAGTGGTTTGTGGTAGAGTAGCGGGTTTATGGAGGCTAAGGTTGGTGGTAGAGCAGGGGATTTATCGAGTGGTTTGTGGTAGAGTAGCGGGTTTATGGAGGCTAAGGTTGGTGGTAGAGCAGGGGATTTATCGAGTGGTTTGTGGTAGAGTAGCGGGTTTATGGAATGGTAAGGATGGTAGTAGAACAGCTGGTTTATCGAGTTGTAAGGTTTGTGGTAGAGTAGCGGGTATATATTAGAATAACGGTTAACGTATTAACGGTTTGTAGTAGAATACCTTTGTACAATGCACATGCCAAATTCAAAATATTCGGTCTCTACGTGGTTACTGTGGAGGTCGAACAAAGGACACGGAATCGCAGTCGGCTGGCTATTCGATTGGTCCCCAAGCAACCAATCCAATCCACTTTAAGTCACAAGAACTTTCTCCGCGACGCATCAAAAATCTGCCGCTCATTCTGTTTTAAACTCCCGGTCAAGACTCACTTGCAATTCGTGTTTGTTCGCCCTTCACATTATTATTATTGTAAAATATTTAAATATAGAGGATTTGTGCATGCGTTGTAAATTATTAATAAACCTGTAAGTAATGTACCGACATTCTACTTATTTGATTTACCACACCATTTACACACTTTAAAACACATAATATTTATTTATTTATTTATTTACGGACTTCCGTCCAATTTAAAACAAAGTATCACGAAGTATAGAAATGAACAATGTGAGGATTCGGATGGTACATGAAAGCAAAGACAAACAGTGAAAATAGAAGAAAAATAAGTGTCAAGTCACGTCAAGACCTTGCAAAAATTAGGGTGAATATTACATATCTTCATTTGTTTAAAGAGCGACAGAAATCATTTAAGCTAATACCAAAAAAATCAAGGTCTTGACGTGAGTTGACCAGTCTACACATTCTGGACAGTGGTGAGTTATAACCATAGTTAGTCGAGTGCTGATTGAGGAAAAGCAGGTCTTTATTTCTGAGTCTACGAGAAGGTATATTAAATGTGATGAGTTGTAGTAATGTAGGCGAGTCGATTAAACAGTTAATAATTTTGAAGAAACAAATGAGATCAGATTTTATCCGACGGTCTTCTAAAGGAGAAAGGTTTAGAGTTTGTTCAATTTCAGCATACGAGTAATTGCCTCGCTCTAATCCTAGCCTCCAAGCAATTCCCTTTAGGAACCGATGTTGAACGGATTCAATATGACGAATATCGACAGCATAAAAAGGAGACCATATAATACAAGCATATTCAAGATGGGGGCGAACCAAGGAGCAGTAAAGAGTTCTTAGGGTATTTATGTTTTTGAAGTCAGAAGTGGTTCTAGTGATAAAACCAAGTAGTTTGAGAGATTTATTAACAATCGTATTTATATGTTCCCGGAAAGAAAGCTTGCTATCAAGAGAGACACCAAGATCTTTAATAGATTGAACAGTTGTTAGGCAATTATTATTTAATTTGTATTCAAAAACAATCGGATTTTTAGATCTGTAGAAGGACATAATTTTGCACTTATCGACATTTAGTTCCAAGCAATTAATTTTACACCAGTCATTGAAAGAGTCAATATCTGATTGGAAAAGAAGGCAGTCATGGTAGTTTTTGATTATTTTTAGGATCTTATTGTCATCAGCAAAAAGCCAAAAGCGTGTGTGAGAGAAAATACGAATAATGTCATTTATAAACAAGTTGAAGAGAAGCGGGGCTAAATGTGCTCCTTGCGGTACGCCGGATGTTACTTCAATAATAATAGACTCAATGTTATTTATTTTAACTCTTTGTTTTCTATTGCTTAAATAAGAATTAAAGAAAGATAGCAATGGGTTTCGTATACCTATAGCATATAGCTTGGCCATGAGGATAGCGTGTTTTACTTTGTCAAAAGCTTTAGAAAAGTCGGTATATAGAACATCTACTTGTGATTTATCTTCTAGGCCATTGACTACGGTGTTGGTAAAGGAGAGTAAGTTTGTAGTGGTAGATTTAGCAGATCTAAAGCCATGCTGTTCCTCAATCAGCACATTTTTGAAAATAGGTGTTATTTTTTTTGTGATTATAGATTCAAAGATTTTAGGAATGTGAGATAACATCGATATAGGTCTATAGTTTTCTACGTTCGACCTATTACCCGATTTAAAAATAGGTCGTATATAGGAAACCTTCCAGGAATCCGGAAAAGTGGCAGATGATAATGATAAGTTATATAATAAACAAATTGGCTTAGATACAACAGATTTACATTCTTTCAATAATATTACAAGGTATACCATCAGGACCAGTGCTTGTTTTGCTGGGAAGATTTTTTAAGTAATTGAAAACATCTACAAGTGTGATTTCGCAATTATTAAGGTCAATAGTATTAGCATATTTAAGTGGAGGGATGGTGCATATGTTATCAGTATAGACAGAGGAGAAATGTTCAGCAAAAAGGTTGGCAATATCGAAATCGTTGGTGGCGTGAGTATCATTAAAAAATAAACTTGAAGGGAGATCGTTATCAATACGTTTTTGTTTAATAAATTTCCAAAATTGTTTAGGGTTAAGATTTAATTTTGTCTCAGTGAGTTCAATATAAGATTTATAACACAAGTTAGATTCAATTTTGGATAATTCTCTTAACTGAGAAAATTTTTGATAAAGCGCTAAGTTGTTCGTTAATTTGAATAACTTGTGTGTTTTCTTTTTTTCCATAATCAAATGCTTTAGTTTCATACTGAACCAAATAGGAAATTTAGGCTCGGAAAAAGTTCCCCTTGGAACGAACAAATCTATAGCATGAGTTATACATTCGTTGAATTTAAATACCGCATCGTTAATATTGTTGTTTGATAACATACCTGCCCAGTCATATTGGGCAAGGTACCTATTCATGCCAGTATAATCACCTTTGTTAAATTTGTAGTGGAATGTAACTGCTGATTTCAGAGTGTCACTTTTGAAAGGATTAGTGAAGTTAATATCGAGTGGTGGATGATATTTATCTATTGGTAATATTGAGTCAGTAGCTTCACATACACAAACGCTAGGCATATTGGTAAATATTAGATCAAGACAGTAACCTCCACAGTTATTGATCGAGTTTAATTGGTACATATTCAGGAAGGCAAAGGAATTTACTATTATGGAAGCATGAAGGGAAACATTATTAGGAGTTTTCACACCATGACTATCATTAAGCCACACTATTTTAGGAAGATTATAATCACCACAAATAAGTAAGGAATCGGCCTTTATGGAAACACGCTCAACTGCTTCAGTATGTGACTTATAGATTTCTATTGAAGAGGAGGGGGGAATGTATACACAACCAATGACAAGTTTCTTGGAACCAAGTAGAACACAAATAAATAATTGTTCAGATACATTATTAGACGATTCAAGAATGTGGCAAGAGTATTTTTTTTAATACATATCATTACCCCACCTCCTCTTCACTTGTTAGAAGAGGAAGAGCGGTCACAGCGAAAAATAATGTAGTCATGGAGTCCAAGTTCTGTTGAAGCAATATTGTCTGATAGCCATGTTTCAGTAAAACATAAAAAATCATAAGGGCATAAATTTATGGAGCATCTAAAGGAGTTTAGCTTAGTATTGAGACCACGAATATTTTGATAATAGATGGAAAAGTTAGTATTAATAAGGTGTCGATTCTGATTCAGCCTAAAAAATTGACTCGAGATAATTCGCGTCTCTCAGCGGCTTGGCGGGCAGGACAGTCAGGGGAGCCAGTGTTGTGTGTGGACGGTTTTCTGAAGAACTTGCAGGTAGCACATGCTGGTGGCTTTTCAGGAGTCGGGCAAGCATCTCGATTGTGTCCAGGTTTTCCACAGTGAGAACATGTAGGCATGTCTGCGTTACATTTCGACGCCGTATGGCCGTAAAGTTGACAGTGTCCACATTTTAGACTGTCGATCCAATATATCAATAATATTTAAATATTAAATATTAAAATACAGCGGGTAAGCCTCTATAATTGGTGACCCACGTAAAACACACATTCCCTCTATATCACTAGTCTATTGTCTTTTAAAATGCGACGAAGCATAGACCTGGCTCCAATGGTTCAACCAATGGTTAAAATTAAAGTTTTTTTTTAGTTTCCCGCTTATACCACTAGTTTCCAGACATTGTGTGTATTTAGTCACAGGCACTGGCCCATGCGGCCCCTGCCCCGGAACCCCACTGGGCATGACGTACACCATAAAGAAGTACAACAGCCCTAGCGGCGGGAGCAGGGGCGCATCCCAAACCATTCATATTTGATTACCAAAACAAGGTGAGTGGGGCTGAACGGGATTATGTGTAGGTACCCATTATTGGTAGGGCTGCCAAAAATCCAAGAATCTTATCCCAAAAAGGCATATTTATTTGAATGATGACTTAAATATAATATTTTGTAAATTATGTATATGGGGGAAACTTCTATCGATTATCTGTTAAAGGAAATTAGACATGGACACTAGTTGATCAATTTTACTCGATATATGGATAAAATTGACTTTTCTTCGCTAACGCTTTTAAATCAATAATTTATCCCCTATTTAGTGCACTATAAGAAATATAGTGACTGTAAAATTGGGATTATTTAATTCCATTTCGTATAAAATGTTTTTTTTTTTACATCACTGTTTTTTAAAAAGCTGTGCATCGGAATTTATCATACCTATATCTTTCCATATATGTATATAAAAATTAAAATATGCTTGGGGATTAGTGAGGATGTGTATGTATTGCTCTAAGCATAGGAAAAGTTTGAAATTTTCAAAATACCTTCATTAAACCCCCACAAAAGTTTCTGGATTATTACAACCACATGAAAAGTTTTTTAATCATTACAAAAATTAATGCGAAACCATAAAAAATTAGGGAATGAAATTTTGCAAAACAATGATTGATAAATTAAAATTCAATTTTCAAAACTCTTTGAATTAATGAATTAATAATTAATACTTTGAATCGAATCAAGAATTATAGATATTATAAATGGGTAACGTTAGGTACCAAATTTGATTGATTTTTCTTATAATATTTGATTGTTCTTATAATATAAAAAAAATAATATTTGTAATATAAGAAAAATTAAAATTTTAATTAAAAAAATTGTAATAGGTTGCACGCGAGCTGTTTGAAAACTGAATGTACTGGGACTGAATATATGAGCGGGAGAGTGGAGAGTAAAGGCGGTAAAGATGGAAGGGGAACGCGGGAGGGGAAGGACATGCAGGGAGAAACAATTTATTTCTTTGAATATGGCGTTGTAACGCATGCCGGGAACCAGCTATTAGCTCATGTTTTTCGAAAATTGTAGAAAATTTACTCTACTTTTAAAAAGGTACGCTAGGTTTTTTCGACAATTTTTTTTTTTTAAATAGACATGAAAAACGAAATAAATTGCTGTTTTTGCTGGGCCGAAAACTCGGTTTTAACATCACTGCGGCAACCTAAACGAAGTATCAAAAATTTCAAAACTACCCGACCTTTTTGAAATTTTGACCACAAGGTCATTTTTTGAACTAAATGCATGGATTACAGGGGTTACTCAACAAATAGAAACCATTCGGCACAATTGTGCTTAAATTCTGTGTCTCGACACAGAATTTAATGCGACAGGCATCAAAAAAACTCAATGTAGATATACTTTTTACAGATAAATAAATTTATTTGGCTTTATATAATCTCTGATGGAGCAACCTTATCCGTACAGCACAAGAGTCCCATCTACTCCCAACCGTCTAACAAGCCAGTGAAACTAAGAATTCTCCAATAGGCCACTTGCATGGATTTCATAACGACTTGGAAAAAATCATGTGGATAGATCTTTTTACTAAGATTAAGAAAATGTTAGTAAAATTGTTTAGAAATGTACAGTTTTTTTTAATTTTTAAATAAAAAAAACTTTTTAAATAGAAAATGTTCCTATTAATTTTGTAAAATTCCACACTGATTTATTTTTTTAATATGGCATCACTTTGATTTCAGGCGATTTTTTGAATTCGTTCAATAGATTTATTGTTTGTTCTCTGCGAACTTATCATTTGGTTTGACTTTTTGACAGATCTTCTGAAGAGAACCCCGTACATTTAACGATGTACGGGGTTCTCTTCAGAACGTGAAGATGATGTCGGTACGTGTTTTAGAGGTATAATGATTATGGTGCTGATTTTAACAAAATAAAATTTTATAATATTCTTATTATTATTATAATTTACAAGTATAAGTATATTTCATTTAATTTAGTAATATAGACGTTGAACATTCTAATGATTTATGATCAATAAGATGGATCAAGGAAAAAAATATTTATGGGATTCAATATTTTTAGTATGCCTCGTTATTCTCCTGTGCCATTCGTGTGGAAAACGTTCTTTTTTTTAAAATGATTTTCGACTGTGCAATTATTATCGTTTTTATGTAATTATCGTTTTTTCACACATAAAATTATGTCCCGTCTTTCTGGTTTATAAAAAATGGTCTGATTTTTCGGATTGAAATTTTCAAAAAATCCCCAGGGTTTCAAAAATACGATAAAAAAAAAAAAACAGAATATCTTAGAATATTTGCCTTAACCGGAAAACAATAAAAATGTGATGCAAGTGGCCTATTGGAGATCTAATATAGGTTTTTTTTTAATACTTCGATAGTTTAGATATTCAAAAATATTTCGAAATACGCCCGGAAAACTTTCGAAAAAAACGAATTAAAAGGTTTTCCGAAATTCTAATAATTTACAATTATATTATAGCCATTTTAGAGTCGCTGTTTAGACAGAATCTAACTCGAATCTAAATAGAACAAAACTCTAAGCACGTTTTTCTCGAAACTTCTTTGTTCGAGACTGTTGA
Organism: Limnephilus rhombicus; assembly: GCA_929108145.2. NCBI lineage: Eukaryota > Metazoa > Arthropoda > Insecta > Trichoptera > Limnephilidae > Limnephilus > Limnephilus rhombicus. Next base: position 5,215,422 of record OV815296.1, read on the forward strand.
CATGATATCTCAAGTTCTACTGGACCAATTTACTTGAAATTTGGTGTGAGCCTTCTCTATTCATTACTCCATCGCACTAACATAAACTATAACTAAATTTCAATTTTTTCTATTTTTAAAAAATTCGAAAAAGTCAAAAAACAGACAGCCGCTATTTTGGAAAAATATTTTGCCAAAAAATTTCAAGAATCAATTTTCAAGAATCCTTTTATATGTTAATACCTCACAAGAGTCGCAACAGTGCGTCTGTGACGTCCCCAATTGGTTTATATTGTGAGGCTGAAGAAAGTGAATGGAGTGAAGGAAGTGAAGGTGAAGGAGACGGGGAAGAGCATGGTGGAAAAGTACCTGGCTATTCAGATCTGGTCAGCAAACACAGCTTAAGTCATTTCAAGCTACGTTTCAATTCTGAATGGTTATACCAGGTCATTCACCACTCTGGAACGTGCCACTATTATAAAATAACACAATTTAATCAAATTAAATGTATTTGAGAACGACGGGATTCGATCCCTCGACTTTCGGATTGCGAGCCAAGAGCTTTACTTGTCCCATTTCCAACATTGATTGATCCCGTGATTTTTAAGGGGTATTAGGGGCGCTAAAACTTTAGATTGTAACTTCTGAAATAGATTCGTAATAATAATAATACTCTTTTTTAACGAGCGGTTTGTTTTTTCTTCAAAATTTACTTTAAAATTAAAATGAACTTTTTTTCGCTTGGAATTGTCTAGTAGTGATACCGAGGGTACGATTTGTATATTTTCTTCAGGTGGGTATTTATTTATTTAATCACAGGAGACGATATTTGTCCCAGCTCACGTAGGTCTCGTAGAAATCGTTGTATCTCCCTTACTATCATAGTGTATGATCTAAACGGTATTGGAGAGAGAAAACAACAGGTTTTATAATCAAATATAAAGATGAAAAACAAAATTTACATCTTTATGAAACCAAAGCTGCCGACCGCAATTTGAAAAAAAATTATGAAACTTTGTGAATTTTTTAAGAATTATTTTTACATGAAACAACAAAGAGTGTGGTGTGTGTTTTTATTTTTTCTCCTTATCAGTAAATAGTAATTTTTGTTAAGAAAAACTTTTTGAATTTTTTTTATATTTTTGAAATTAAATAGTTATGTCTAATAGTAAAAAAAGGGTATTTCACCAGCTTTCCAAAACAGTTTCAAGTTTTCGGATAAATTAACAAATATTCAATTTATTTGGATTTTATTACAAAGCGGAAATATGTTTATCTAATGACAAAATACGTCCGATTTTTAAGGGGTTAAACGCCTCTGATATGATTTTTTACGAAAGCTGCAATTAAAATTACTTTCTCAACCTTTTAGAACCATTCCAATAAAATACGAAAAGCTTTGAGAATCTCTGATCCGTAGACCGTTTCGCAAAGAAATAGTCGCTACCATTTAAACGTCACTTGCAGCCAGGGATAATTTGAAGATCGCAATCCGAAATATCAGTTGGGCTGCCCTGAACTGGACAAGCCTTATCTCATTCCCACAAATTGAAATCCGGCGATACAGTGCTAGCCGATTATAAAAATGGAACCAAAAATCCCATATTACACCGGGCAATTAAGCCGCCGCTACCCGAATTTCTACCGATTTTTGACATATCCCCCTTAAACATTTTAAGTTTTTAATCTCTTAAAAAAGAGATTAAAAACTTCATGGCAATAATACTAATTAATAACAATAATTTATTTTATTTATTTATTTAAGTTTTTATTCCAGCAAGACTGGGAGGGTAGTGCAATCCCAGTCTGCCATATTACATAAACAACTATAAAAGAAAAGAAAAAAAGAGTTTAAATATTAGGTAGGTACCTAATTAAAGCATAAAATGAAAACAAAATTCATCACACAAATAACAAAAAATAAGCATAAAATTAAAATAAATAATAAGTAGACAGAATTAAAAATAAAAAGATATTTTGGGATCGTCCATCATGGAGGTCGCCTCATCATTTGCATCCATCGCTCATTTAATGGGGAACTGAGCCACTCGGATGCAGCCACGACAATGATATTGGTTGAAGTCCGTATCCTGCTCCAGAGGCTGGCTAGTCGGTGGCCAAGTAAGGCTGGGAATGAGTGCACCCTCCCCTCGGTGAACAAATTAACAATATAATAATAATGTATTGTTAATTTGTTTGCAATTTTTTTAAGTGTTTATTCAACAGACTCAAACAATGTTCCTGTTCCAACAACAACTCTAGATGAAACTCTTGATATTTCACATTCACATTGAATCACATTTAGGAAGATCAAATCCTTATTGGTACTACTGCACCACTCACCATTAAATGTTACTTTTAATTTCCAAAATACACTCACCAAAGAATATAAAAATTAATTATTTTTTCAGGATTAAATAACATGTGTTCACAATTATGTCCTCTGCGTGCGAACTCTATCTAAATTTCTTTAAATGGACAATATACAGTGTTAATTTCACGCTACCTCCCAGGTAAGTATGATCCTGTTTTCATTCATTTTTAGGCAGCATCGCGTTCATTGGTCGTTCATTGTACATATATTTTCGAATCGGTGATCAATGAACCGATGTGATTTTTAATTGTTTGTCTAGCTTTTAGTTTTTTTTTTAGATTTTAGAAATGTATTATAAGTTTGAACAGCGCCCTTGAGGTGATTTTTCACAAAAACGGCGCTATATGAATATATGAAACGACGATTTCATTCAAATGTTATTATTATTATTCACAGTGCATAAGTCTTTCTGGTGTAATTACTAAACTTTAATCCACAAATCTGCGGAACCAGATAATATCTCTACATATTTATCAAAGAATGTATCAAAGTAATTGAGTAATTACTTTGATACATTCTTTGATAAATAACCAATTCCATCAACCAAACTTTTTAATCTATCTTTAATCCAGTGGAACTTTTACCGATAGTGGAAAATGAGTTATTTGACTCTAATGTTCAAAAACGGTGATAAAAGTGATGTTTGTAATTTTTGCACCATAACTCTTTAAAAGCCTTGGCAAACTTTTTACAAAAATAAAACCTGTAATGACACCTTACCAGTTTGGATCTATGTCAGGTAGACGTACTCTTTCCAACTTAATTAAATATAAAAATATGGTTTGAAAGCTATCTTACTGGAAGACAACAGAAATCTATAAGAAGGGCTTAAAAATGTTCGGTTTTGTAACTAGGCTAACTAGAACTTTTAACAATATAAAGCGTATTAAACTGTTATATTTTGCCTATGTTAGTAGTTAACTTGAGTACAATTCTCCTATCTAGAACCCAACTTATAATATACATGTACAAGCTGTTGAAAGAATACAAAAGAAATTCTTACGTTTTCTAAACTTTAAAATGGGTGTTCCAGCAATTATGTTGAACTACAACACTCTTTTAAATAATATGAATATGCTCAAATTGTCGGACAGAAGAATTTTCACTGACTTGGTATTTCTATATAAAATTCTAAATTATTTAGTCGATAGTTCGGTATTGCTTGAATTGATAAGCTTCCAGATACCACTTCGTAATACTAGAAGTCAGGATTTATTTCATTGTAGAAATTCTGGGACTAACCACCAAATGTATTCCTCTTTACCCAGAATACTAATCGAGGGAAATAATTATACCAAGTCGGTGGACATCTTCTATTTATCTTTAAACAAATATACAATATTGTTTCTGAGGCAGTTCAGTACTGTATATTTCTTACCACTCATATGTAAAAGCCCCTAAAAAGGGCGTTAATCAATAAATAAATAAAACCACCTCCCATTTTTCTCGTTTCATGTAAAAATAATTAATAAAAATTCAAAAAGTTTAAAAAATTTTTCTCTTCTTTTTTCGGTCGGAAACTTTGGTTTTATAAGTGTATACATACACACATTAATTATTTTGTGGGCAACATTTTATTTTAAATACGTAGCATGTGAATTTCTCTTTCCAATGCCGTTTAGATCATATTTCTCACTATGGTAGTTAGGGAGACAGAACGATTTCTATGAGACCTACGTAAGTTATTCCAAAAAGCAAACAAATTAGCCGGAGGGGTTAACACTTGGGGTCGGTCGATTTAGCACTTGGGGTCGGTCGTTTAAACACTTGGGATCGGTCAAAACTTCGGCCCAATGGCACCGATCCGACTGAAATTTAGGATTTTTACTAAGAATCATGGTCTGTACACGAATCAATCAAACAATCTGCAAAAGGAAGATTTAAAAAAAAAACATTGTTTTATCACTTGGGGTCGGTAGTTTTAGCACTTGGGGTCGGCCATAACTTCGGCCCCATGGCACCGAGATTACTGAATTTTTGGATTCTTACTTAGAATCATGGTCTGTTCACGAATCAATCAAAAAATGTTCCAAAATAATAATTTTTAAGAAATTCATCGTTTTACGGGCGCTTTGTAACAACAATTGTGGTCAGTCAAAACTTATACCGTATGTCACCAAGTCGACTGAAAATTTTTAAGAATCATGGTCTGTACACGAATCAATCTAAAAATCTGCCATAAGAAGACTTTTAAAAAAAATCATCGTTTTAACACTTGGGGTGGGTCGTTTTAAAACTTGGGGTCGGTCGTAAATTCGGCCCTATGGCACCGAACGGACTGAAATTTTGGATTCTTACCAAGAATCATGGTCTGTACACGAATCAATCAAAAAATGTCCCAAAAGAACAATTAAAAAAACATCAACATCGTTTTAACCTTTGGGGTCGGTCATTTTGGCAATTGGGATCAGTCTTAACTTCGGCCCTTTGGCACCAAACCAACTTATATTTTGGATTCTTACTAAGAATCATGGTCTGTATACGAATGAATCAAAAATTCTTACAAAAGAATAATTTTTAAGATATTCATCGTTTTACGGGCGCTTTGTAACACCAATAATTGTCGTCAGTAAAAACTTATACCCTATGGCACCGAGCCGACTGAAATTTAGGATTATTTCTAAGAATCATGGTCTGTACACGAATCAATCAAAAAATGTTCCAAAAGAATAATTTTATAAAAATTCTTCGTTATGCGATTTGTAACAAATTTGTAACAACACTTTTGATCTGTGAAAATAAAGACCCAATGGCTCCGAGCCGACTGAAATTTAGGATTATTACTAAGAGTCATGGTCTGTATACGAAACAATTAAAAAATATGCCAAAAGATTTTTTTTTTAAATCATCTTTTTAACACTTGGGGTCCGTCGTTTTAGGACTTGGGGTCGATCGTTTTAAAACTTGGGATCGGCTGTAACTTCGGCCCTATGGCACCGAACCGACCAAAATTTGAATCATGGTCTGTGCACGAATCAATCAAAAAATATTCCCTAAAATAATGTAAAAAAAAATTCATCGTTTTGCGATTTGTAACAAATTTGTAACAACAATTTTTTCAACAAACTGAAATTTAGGATTCTTACAAAGAGTCATGATGGTTTGTACACGAATCAATCAAAAATTCTTACAAAAGAATAACTTTTAAGAAATTCATCGTTTTAAGGGCGCTTTGTAACAACAATAAGAATCACATGGTCTGTACACGAATCAATCAAAATATCAGCCATAAGAGAATTTTTTGAAAAAATCATCGTTTTAACACTTGGGGTCGGTCGTTTTAGGACTTGGGATAGGTCGTTTTAAAACTTGGGGTCGGTTGTAACTTCGGCCCTATAGCACCGAACCGACTGAAATTTTGGATTCTTACTTGGAATCCTGTACACGAATCTATCAAAAATTCTTCCAAAAGAATAATTTAAAAAACTCCTCGTTTTACGGGCGCTTTGTAACAACAATTGTGGTCAGTCAAAACTTATACCCTATGTCACCGAGCCGACTGAAAATTTATAAGAATCATGGTCTGTACACGAATCTATCAAAAAATGTTCCAAAAGATGATTTAAAAAAATTCAACATCGTTTTCACCTTTGGGGTCGGTCGTTTTGGCACTTGGGATCAGTCTTAATTTCGGCCCTATGGCATCAAACCAACTTATATTTTCGATTCGTACTGAGAATCACATGGTCTGTACACGAATCAATAAAAAATTCAGCCATTAAAAGATTTTTTGAACAAATCATCCTTTTAACACTTGGGGTCGGTCGTTTTAGGACTTGGGATCGGTCGTTTTTAAAACCGAGCAAACTGAAAATTTCTAAGAATCATGGTCTGTACACGAATCAATAAAAAATCAAAAAATCTGCCATAAGAAAATTTAAAAAAAAATCATCGTTCTAACACTTGGGGTCGGTCGTTTTAGGACTTGGGGTAGGTCGTTACTTCGGCCTTATGGCACCGAACCGACGGAAATTTTGGATTCTTACTAGGAATCATGGTCTGTACACGAATCAATCAAAAAATGTTCCAAAAGAAGATTAAAAAAATATCAACATCGTTTTAACCTTTGGGGTCGGTCGTTTTGGAACTAAGGATCAGTCTGAACTTCGGCCCAATAGCACCAAACCAACTTATATTTTGGATTCTTACTTAGAATCACATGGTCTGTACACGAATCAATCAAAAAATCTACCATAAGAAGATTTTTTTTTTTAAATCATCGTTTTAACACTTGGGGTCGTTCGTTTTAGGACTTGGGGTCGGTCCTTTTAAGACTTGGGGTCGGTCGTTACTTCGGCCCTATAGCACCGAACCGACTGAAATATTGGATTCTTACTTAGAGTCATGATGGTCTGTACACGATGCAATCAAAAAATGTCCCAAAGATGATTTTAAAAAAATTAACATCGTTTTAACCTTTGGGGTCGGTCATTTTGGCACTTGGGATCAGTCTTAACTTCGGCCCTATTGCATCAAACCAACTTATATTTTGGATTCTTACTAAGAATCATGGTCTGTACACAAATCAATCAAAAATTCTTACGAAAGAATATTTTTTATGAAATTGATCGTTTTACGGGCGCTTTGTACCAACAATAATTGTGGTCAGTAAAAACTTTTACCCTATGGCACCGAGTCCTCTGATTTTTTTCTAAGAATCATGGTCTGTACACGAATCAATCAAAAAATGTTCCAAAAGAATAATAATAAAAAAATTCCTCGTTTTACGATTTGTAACAAATTTGTTATAACAATTTCTGAAAATAAAGTCCCTATGCCACCGAACTGACTGAAATTTTGGATTCTTACTTGTCTGTACACGAATCAATAAAAAAATGATTTATAAAATTTCATCGTTTTGCGATTTGTAACAAATTTGTAGCAACAATTTGTGAAAATAAAGACTCCATGGCATCGAGCCGACTTAAATTTATGATTCTTACTAAGAGTCATGATGGTCTGTACATGAATCAATCAAAAACTGTTAGATTTTAAAAAATCAACATCGTTTTAGCCTTTGGGGTCGGTCGTTTTGGTACTTGGGATCAGTCTTAACTTCGGCCCTATGGAACCAAACCAACTTATATTTAGGATTTTTACTTAGAATCACATGGTCTGTACACGAATCAATAAAAAAATCTGCCATAAGAAGATTTTTTGAAAAAATCATCGTTTTAACACTTGGGGTCGGTCGTTTTAGGACTTGGGGTCGGTCCTTTTAGAACTTGGGGTCGGTCGTAACTTCGGCCCTATGGCATCGAACCGACGAAATTTATGATTCTTACTAAGAGTCATGATGGTCTGTACACGAATCAATCAAAAAATGTTCCAAAAGAATAATTAAAAATGATTTATAAAAACTTCCTCGTTTTACGATTTGTAACAAATTTGTTATAACAATTTCTGAAAATAAAGACCCTATGGCACCGAACCGACTGAATTTTTGGATTCTTACTACTCTGTGCACGAATCAATCAAAAAATGTTCCAAAAAAATAATTTTAAAAAAATTCATCGTTTTGCGATGTGTAACAAATTTGTTGCGGGCGCTTTGTTACAATTTTTGTGGTGTGAAAACTTTGAACCTATGGCACCGAGCCGACTGAAATTTTGGATTTTTACTAAAATACACACGTCTCTACACGAATCAATTAAAAAATCTGTCAAATGATGAATTTAAAAAAAAAACATAGTTTAAACACTTGGGGTCGGTTGTAACTTCGGCCCTTTGGCACCGAACCGATTCTTACTAAGAATCATGGTCTGTACACGAATCTATTAAAAAATCATCCAAACGAATGATTTTTAAAAATTCATCGTTTTTGCGGGCGTTTTGTAACCACTTTTGTGGTATGTGAAAACGTTGACCCGAGCCGACTGTAATTTTAGATTCTTACTAAGAATCCGGGTCTGTACACGAATCAATAAAAAATCTGCCAAAAGAAGATTTTTTTAAAAATAATCGTTTTATCACTTGCGGTCGGTCGTTTTAGCACTTGGGGTCGCTCGTTTTTACATATGAATTCCTTCCACTTTCATCATCACGTACCTAAGCGTAAAATGTTCCTTGTGCAATGATGAAGGACGTGCCTCGCTTGTATGGGAACCCAACGCATTTGTCTATTCAACTACTAACTGGTAAAGAAACCGCACGCCATAGTGAAATTCCCAATAAACCGCACATTTCAGTGATAATTTCCGGAAAATACCACGCTTAGTAGACAGATTGACCGCACGCAATGATGGGGACAGACCAATGGTGTCATTCAATTTCCACTAAAAAAATCATTTTGGGAGGCTGGTATGGGTACGCCGCCCCGGAAACTATTTATTGGATAATCAACACCTCTGCCATAGGTCACCCCAAGTGGTTGGTTACGTTTGGTGACTTGGTGACCGGTGCTGAGATGCCCAGGTTCATGGGGTGAGGTTAGTCCGGGTTTGGCAGCGGATGCGTCTGCCCACCAGCTGCATGGCAGGCCGGATCGGGAGAGAGTAGTTGAGGGGGTCGTTGGTTTTTAATCGTTTTTCAAGAAGTTTGTCAGCAGGATTTAAAAATTCCATTACATTGTTAATATATATGTATATCGAGATGTCTGACTAATTAACTGGACGATCGATGTGTAGGTAATTTATAATAATATTATAATTATATAGCTAAAGGAGGAGGTAGCGTAACACGGCATAACACCCCAAAAACAAACAACAAAAATACTTTTGGCCGTGAAAATCTAAAATCACATCATTATATATATTCATAATATTATTATAAATTACCTATATATCGATCTTCCAGTTAATTAGTCAGATATCTCCGAAAATTCTAATTTTTATTTAAGTATAAGTATGCAGTTATATGTAAAAGTGTACCTTACATCCGATACAATAGTGAGATTGCTCATAAATACCACCAAATCAATTATAATGTAGTTCCAAAGTTATAGAATTTAACACAATAATTGGTACCAATGACATGTCGCTGTTAATAAATATATATGGGTTATCGTATCCCATAACTTTGTGAAAACTAAAAGATCACTCGGATGGCATTTCTAAGATTTCTAAGGTGTCACTTACACTATAAAATACAATCATATTTTAATGAAAACGGTCACTTAAATGGAATGAAAACAATAATGTTGTGATCAAAACGGTTTCTTTCATATTTATTTCATAATTATTTGATAGTCACTTTAATATTGCGTAAGAAAGATTCGCTCTAATGTAATCGCTTATAAATAATTGTTTTTTTAATTTTTTTAATTTTTACACATATTAAAAAAAAAAAAAAAAAACCTAAGGACACATATTTTTTTAAATTTTATCTATTGTTGAAAATGGTACGAACTAATGATATAATGAATGAGAACATTTTGTCTGATCTCTCAACACTTTGTTATTAATTCATATATTTTTATAACTTATTATTTTCTCTGTTTATCATTTTATTTTTAAATTTTATTATTTTGCTTTTACTTAACTGTTTTGCATGACCGATATTTGCGTGTGTTATTTTTATTAAATTGTGAAATTATTAACCCCGATACAGGCGAACCCTAGTGGGGTTAATAATTACACGCTAAAAATATATGTACATAAATTGTGAAGAAGCAATAAATAAATAAAAAATATATATACTTATGTTTTTATGTGATAAATTATACATTTTACCTAAATTAAGTTAGTAAATTATTGAAGGAGAGGGGTGTGTGTGTATGCGCGTGAGAGGGTGCGGATGTGTGTGGATGTGTGTGTTATGTGTGCGAATTCAGTGTGCTAGAAATGTTTTTCTTAAATAGAAGGAAGAAATCAAAAAATATATCGGTATTTGTGGTTTTTTGAATTGAGTTGAATCTTTGAAGGATGCGGGAAATGGGGGAGTTGGCTGCAGCGTTCGTATTATTACTGGTTGTGTAAAGGTTGGTGTGGCGTGTTCTTTTAGACGGGATGTTAAAATTTATTTGGGATAGAAGTTTAAAAATTTCATGTTAATGTGCCGGACCGTTATACTTCCCGGTGTTATTTTATAGCATATTTAATGTGTAAAACACTAACACGTGTAAATAATATTTGAATAGCGCTTTCTTCACTCTCACAACTAAGTATTTGGAGATGTCTGATTAATCAAGTGGACGATCGATGTACAGATACCATTTTTTTACATTAACTCCACAAAGGAGGCCCTGAGGAAAATAATTTCCCTCAGGACCTATGTCATCTTTGAAGATGCTATGTGGAGGGTCTTTTTGAGGAAAGGAAAGAGTGAACATGGGTCTTGAAGAGACCCATGTTGTTGGAGGGAGGAAACACAGAGGCCGGCAAATCAACGAGTCATAGAAACGACCCGTTCTCATGTGACTAATGTCAACCGTGTACAAATGTTGGGCGCGTGTTTGGCGTGTTTCCCGACTATGCACTGGTGCCGAGGGGATCAATGACGCTAGTTCCTCTGAGCATCTTCCATTGTAATACCGTTAGAACAAGGACAGAATTCCCACCTAATGCCTATGTTCTAAAGATTGCAATCCGTCTGTTAATACCATTGTATCGGTGATTCAATCCAATATTGTATTTGTTGGCCTTTCTTGGTTCCATGCCAACTAAGAATCAAGTCAACTCAACATCTCTTTGAAAAAAAATATTTGAAAAATTGCCCATAACCTAACCTAACATAACCTATTTTACCAATTTTTTATGTATTTTTTTCATCACTTTTAATGACTTTTCAAAGGAGGTGTTGAGTTGATTTCATTCTGAGTCTTTCGGTCACCATCTTCAAAATGGTGACCGGACAAACTCGAAACTCAGAAGCACCTGAGAAACGTTATTAAGGGTGATGATAAAAAAATATAAATTAATTGGTTAATTTGGTTAAGTTAGTTTAGGGTTACAGGCTATTTTAAAATATTTTTTTCATAGCTTTCAATGACCTCTCTGAGTTGTTTCTGATTTGGTTTCATTCTGAGTTGGCATGGAACCCTTCATAATGTAAATGGGTGAGAAACTGGGGACAAGCAAGAAAATTGTGACACGATAAAGATAGGGGAAAAGAAATTCCCTCAGGGCCTATGTTATCTTTGAGGATGATGTGAGGAGGGTCTTTTTAAGGAAAGGAAGGAGTGGAAGTTCTGGGAATGAAAAGTACGAGGGGTGGGTAGGAATCCGGGGTCAATGTGTCTACGAGTGACGTACGTACGAATCCATTCCTCCCACTGAGGAGCTTGTGGATGAGTCCGGCTGGAGAGGTCAAAAGGGCACGCGGCAGCTGGACAAACGAATCCGCCGCCAAGACCTAAATAAACCTCATCCCTTGAACCCAGACGAACCAGGGACATGAATAAGAATGATGTAAGGAACAAGTGCATAGTTGTTACACGGCGGTCCATCACATCTGCCTTCTTCTTTGGGGAAATGGTTAGTAATGGTGTAATGGTTAGTAAGTTAGTTTAGTTAGTTATTTTCCGGAAATCCTTGGAAACAGAATTCGGAATACCAGTTAATTTATAACTGGCAACCTATCAAGCATTTTTAAAACAACGAATAACGAAATAAATTCACCAAATAATATATAAAGCATTATTCATTTGTTTTAACGAGGTTCCACTGTTATGGTGACGAGAACTAGCTGTTTCTACTTGCATGTCCTTTCTCGTGCGTCCTCGTTCCTCTCCGCGTCCTCTTCCACTCCCCCTCCCGCGTTCCCCTTCCACCTTCCCCGTGTTTCCTGTCCCCTCTCCCACTCTCCTGTCCCGCCAACCCCTTAATTTCCCTTAGGGTCTATGTCATCTTTGAAGATGCTGTGTGGAGGGTCTTTCTGAGGAAAGGAAGGAGTGAACAAGGGTCTTAAAGAGACTAAAGTCTTAAAATCTTAAAGAGACCCATGTTGTAGGAGGGAGGAAACACAGAGGCCGGCAAATCGTTCCACAGCCGAGCTGTTGAACTCAATAATGAGTCGTAGAAACGACCCGTTCTCATGCGACTAATGTCAACCGTGTACAACTGTTGAGCGCGTGTTTGGCGTGTTTCTCGACTATGCACCGGTGCCGAGGGGATCAATGACTCTAGTTCCTCGGAGCATCTTCCATTATAATACCGGTAGAACAAGGACAGCATTCCCACCTGACGCCTGTTAAGATCGTCTGTTAAATCCGTTAAATCCGTCTGTTAAGAAGGGAGAATCTATCAAACTGACCGCCCGTTTCTGCACAGAATCAAGGTTTTTTTTAGGTATGTTGAGCTCCAAACCAGAGGTGGCTGCCAAATTCAACCGTGGGGCGCACTTGCGATTTGCGATTTGTACAAGGTTAGCAGTTGTGTACTATTAAAGTATCTGCGGGCCCTGTACAGTACGCCCAGTTACTGAGAGACTAACTTAACTCTGGCTTCGATGGAGCCCCCGTACCTGAGCTGGTCACTTAGAGTTACACCAAGCATATCGATGGAGGTCCTCTTGAGACTAGATTTTCATTTCGGTCCCTTTTAGACGTTATCAAACATGATTGGGTCTTTGAAATATTAAATTCGACGAGGTTATTCTTACCCCAAGAGAAAACACTCTCGAGGTAACCGTCCATTCTTTGCTTCAAAGCCCTCCGAGCTATTGGAGTTTGTGTGCACTTTGGGGGCTTGTCAAACAAAAATCTATCACGGACTGTACTGTCATCCGCGTAACAATGAATCGATGTACATGACACGAGGTCGTTGATGTGCAACAGAAACAAAGTCGGAGACAGAACCGATCCCTGTGGGACGCCAGCATTTATCGAATCGTGGAAGAGGTATATGTAACCAAGCAAGCATATTTCGATTTTTATATAATATGTAGGTCACAGTAACTTAGCTCAGATTTTTAATTTCTTCGTTACTTTGAATTCTTTTTGAACAAGTATCGGGTAGTAACAAGATGGGCCTTATACCAATGTTACACTGTGCAGTGTACACCTCATTACAGCGTTTCGTGTCGGTGAATACATATCGGCCTAATGAGGTTACACTGTGGAAAGGAACAAGTGGGCTAGGAGCCCATTTTGTATTGACAGAGGCCGTAAAATTTTGATTAGAAATCGTAAATATGATGATTATCTGTTTATTATTACACTGTTAAGTATTTTCCTATCCCTGCCGTGTTCTGTGGGCTAAATAAAATCATGTTTTAGATGTAGCCATAGAATTTTACAGGGGTTAAAAACCTGCAACAGCAGAAGCGTTTTGGAAACTTTGCCTCGTATTACTTAAGAGCGTTTAACCAGCCAGCGGCCGAAATCCACATTTCGTCGAAAGTTGTTCTTACGATCATGCATGGCGGTTACAGTGAGAATGATTAATTATTCTCCGTACCAGCTTTTTAAAATTATAACTCAAAATCGATTTTATTTCATTCCAAATTTGCTTTAATTTATACCTAAATCCAAAAATGCTGAAAGACGTGATGATAAAACTATGAAAATAATGTACTTTTTGTATTTATTTTTTAATTATAAGTATTTATCATTTTTCAATAATGTCTAAGTTAAATAAAAATGTAAAAAAAAAAAAAATTATATTAGTTTGTAAGTGCGCAAATAAATACACAAACGGATCAATTTTCGTCAAGAAATAGATGAACGCATATATTTTTAATGATTTTATTTAAAATAAAATTAAAATTCTAAAACACGCGATACCCAGATAATATTTTACTGCATGATTATATGATTTGAAATGGGTGTGGAAAAATACAAAATCTTTTTTGGAAATTTAACAAATCTGCCAACGACCTATGGTATAACCTTATTATAATAAAAATAAACATTTTTTCTCAAAATTTAAAACATGCGAATGCTAGATAAAAGAACAATCTTTCGAAATCCATTTATAATTTTTTGTGGAAAAGAGTCAATACGTCTAAAATCTGATTTAAAAACGACATATTTCTTTTTTTCTCTGGTAATACCCTCTTAACTGTCATCAATTAGTATCAAGTATTGTTCTTAATAACCGGGCAACACTGGGCAAATTACCTCCGTATAGCAAACATTGTAATCTTTCTCTCGATGAACTTTAAACAATTGCTGTTCTCGACTTGAAAAGAGATATTATAATTATATTAAAAGGGGGCAGGAGAAGAGGAAGAGGGTGGATGGGAAGTACCTGGCTATTCAAATCTGGTAATTGAATAAAGTGACGGCAATTTATTTGTATTAATTACTATTTAAATACAAAGTGAAGTATTTTATTCACACTCCTCCTCACTAGGTATTCCTGTTCCTTAGCTGACTGGTACATCGCGGATTTTAGTCGTGTTTGTTAATTTCATAGTCTTCACGTTTGTTGACCACGTTTGTTATCATCTTCATGTTTGGTGACTATGTTTGTTGATTTCCAATCTTTATGTTTGTTGACTGTAGGTTGTGTTGATGTTACTTCCAAATTTTGGTTTTCCTCAACTTTATGTTTACTTAGCCATGCTTTGATGTCGTTTTTCAATTTGTTTTTTTTTTATATTTCATTTGGAAGGGATCATTTTGTATCATGAATTTTATGGTTTTTCTAGCCAAAAGATATATTTAATTTTGAAATGTTAAGTAGATTTGAGATTTTGTTTGTCCTTATATTGGATGTTCCGCAGATTTTAGATTTTCGTTCGTCGTTATAGGTAGGTTTGATGGATGGATATTTCAGAGGTAGGAGGGTATTTTTGGGGAAAGGAGGTCTATTTTAAGGAGAGGAAGTTCTGGATATAAGAGGTGAGTAGGAATCTGGGGGTCAATGTGTCCAGGAGTGACGGACTTATGAATCTATTCCTCTCACTCCAGTGCAAGGCGATGTTCCGAGAGAGTTGGGAGAGGTCAAATGGTCTCCCTCAACCAGTCTCTCCTGATCCAGCCTGACGGTCACAACTGGGAATCGAATTCAGGATCTCTTGTTTTACCCTGACACAGATGGGTATAGCCTTCAAAGTTATTAAAAAGTTATAAGAATAAAATAGAATAAAAACATTTATTGACGTGAAAACTTTTTTAGCACAGTTGAGATTTAAAACTCTATGAAACGAAAAAGTTACACTAAAAAGAGAAAAGCTCATACATCTATAGCTTGCGAGAGAATCTTCTTTCGTATGGTGGGGGGTCAGAGGGGGACATCTAGGTCTACGAGCCGGTCTTGGGCCTCAGGCGTTGCTCTGTGGACCTTATCAATCCCGCCGGGGAAGAATGAAGCTGGCATTCGTTGACCACATGTTCGGTGGTCTGCACCGCTCCGCATTCACACATCGCCGACTCTTTAAGGTTCCATCTATGCATCATGTGATGGCTATGGGAGCATATCCTTTTGATGGCGGTCCAAATTTTGCGAGGCATTAAGAATCCAGGCTGTCTCTCAGTGGGGTCTTGAACGAGATGGGCGTTTTTGACGTTGGCCGATTGCCATTCAAGCTTCCACTTATCTTCTGGGGTGAGAAGTGATCGAAGGAGTCTTTCTGCTTCTGTCCAGAAGGGTTTTCGAGACTTCAAGCGGCATGCCGGGTGAAAACGACATCATCGTGCAAAGGTATTGCGCTTTTTTGCAGCGTCTTCTTGTATTCCCTCAGTGTTGCAATCTCTCGCCTGATATTTGGCGGGGTTATGTTTGCAAGTACGGGGAGCCAAGGGGCCGGGGAGAAAATGAGATAGTATAATCGATCTCCTCTTTATGCGGTGTTTCGTAGCCTCCCCACTCTTGTCTACTTTTGTTTTTTGAAGGCTTTACTTCTACCGCAAGTGAACTGTACAGCTGTATTTTTAGTTTCGCTTTTTTGTTTCATCGAGTTTCAAATCACAAGTGTGTTAAAGAAGTTTTCTCTTTAAAAAAATCAAATACGCGTTTCCGGATCGCTACCTTCTCCTGAAAATTCAAAGCGTAACTCACCCATATTATTTTTCATTCGTCTGAGAGTTAATCCCCACTTTTCATACCATAAAGGAGTTCATTACGAGTGATAGAAAAACATTCCGAAATTAGAGGACCAAATTGGCGCGGGTCTCTGGTCTGTCATTATGCTCCAAGAAAAACAGAAAAAAGACTATTTGATTAGCTTGTTACTAAACTTGTTGATAAAACGATAGAAGTAGGTTCTGGGCAGGTCCATCATCCATGTGAACCAAGTAAGCTCAATGTTATCTTACTTATGCAGAAATTGATAAAACGTTTTAAAATGAATATATAAGAAATTCTTTCTTGAAATCATCTCTAAAAAAAGGACTGTTGTAATGACACATGTTTTTTCAAAGAAGTGATGAAGTTGCCTGTTGTTGTGGGGTCATCCTCCATAAATACCCAAAAAGGGGGTGCCATAGTTCCCCTGGTCCGGGCAGTTGAGAATCTTGTGCAGTAATCTTGTTCACATACCTACATCTTATCTACCTAGGGCTTTTAACACTACCAATTTGACCGATTTTGCAAGATAAACAAAACATATGTTTTGGATGTTTGTCTCTTTTAGTTAAAGTTACGATGTGATTTAACTGTACCTACATTAGGGAACGTACCCATACTACGTGACCCGTTCAGGGGGGGGGGGGATCTCCAAAATATCACGCTTGGTCATAATGAGCGGCGGGGGGCTTAGGTTTTTAGTCACCGGGGGGGGGAGGGTTAAAAATTGCAAAAAGTGGGTCACGTAGTATGGGCACTTCCCTTATGTACCTATATATGTGAAACATGCAGTGGCGTAGCGAGGGGGTGGCGGGGGGGGCGGGCCGCCCCGGGTGCCACCCGATAGGGGGTGTCACCAAAAAAAAATTCCAAAAATTACGAAGGTTATGTCGAAATTAGTGTTTGGAATTTCTCAGATCAACTTTAGTGGGGGGGGGTTGACACCACGCCCCGGGGGGTGACTTCCGCCCCTGTACATATATGAAATGTAAACTCTTCTTCCGTCCACAAACAAATGCTTTTAATGGAAGATCAGTAATATAATAATATATACCATTTTTAAGCTAAATAAAAAAATATGTAGTAGGTACCTAGCGTTTGTTAGGTACATTGAAATTTGCGAAGGTAAAATAACAAGGGAATGGCTCATTATTAAAGAATAATAGAAAAAAGTGATCAATTCTCCATAGAGAATGAAATCTAAGATTGTGAAGAAATAATGCCCCGACTGTCAAATTTAATTCCCGCCTAATCCGATGATGTAGCTATTCGGCAGCCATCTTGAATACTAATCGCCTGATTTTAAAAATGGAACGGTGGCGTTCGAATTATGAATCGAATTTTTAATCGGCGCGTTCGGCTTTGGATCTAGCGCATTTTATTCATGAAGGAAAGGGATTTTAAACGTCACGTATTGAATTCTAGGGGAGAGCGTTTAAATTGAATTATTTCTGGAATCAAAACGGTTAATTATAAAATAATAATGGAGTTTTGGTTGCATGTTATGAGCTATTTCATTGCGTTTTCATTTGACTTAGAAAAAATGCAATTGAAGTTCATAATGAAGTGCTGACACCAACACTGGTGCATTTTAGTGATTCACAGAATGACTAACAATGAATGAAAGTAGAATGAAGGCTGTCAAAAGAAGAAACCTTTTTTCATTAGCTCCCCACAGGAGGCCCTGAAGAAAATATTTCTCCTCAGGACAAATGTCATCTTTGGGGATGCTGTGTGAAGATTTTTCTCGAAATGAAGGAGAGGAAGTTCTGATAAAAGGTTTGAGGAATGTGCAGGAATCTGGGGGTCAATGTATCCAGGAGTGACAGACGAATGAATAATTTCTTCCCACTGCGGCGCAAGGCGATGTTCCGAGAGAACCCTGCTATAGAGGTCAAAGGTCTCCTTCAACCAGTCTCTCCCGATACGACCTATCACGCAGTTGGTGTGCAGACGAATCCACCGCCAAGATCCGGTCAAATCTCACACTCTCCTCACCTCAAACTCCTTCCATTTAGCTCAATAGCCCAACGCTCCATCTCACTTACACTCGCCGACTCGCCTGACATCGTAGAACTTAATCTCACTTGAATTTCGAAAACACAGTTTTATATGGAAACTAGCAGACCCGGATACACGTTGCTGTGGCTAACGAAACACAACGCCATTACCCAACCTTTTTAAAATCCACACCACCCGCTTGCCAGCTGCCCGCTGCCCGCTATCTAAATTGAATATTTGAATTTCTAGGCTTTTTTCTACTATAATAAGCGTGTATTATACATACAAACCAGACTCTTAAATCACTCTATATCTTGATGAAAACCGCATGAAAATCCGTTACGTAGTTTAAAAGATCTATGTGCACACAGATCAGTTTATACTATGTAATGATGATAATGATATAGGCCCTGATTAGGCAAATAATTCAATCTCGAAACCCGCCCAAAAGGCACCTATTATGTTATTCTTTATTAAATTTAATGTATCGATACAAAAAATATTTTTAAAATACATACGAGGGCTGTCCGAAAAATAAGGTTTTCAAGGTGCTGCGGTCGCGAGGAACGATTTTACGCGCAATCCAGCAATACTAGCGTGTAGCCTTGTTTCCCCTTGTCAAATCCTCATCCTCTGTGACGTTTAGTCTCGGCGTGGCAGCCGTTCGCGATGGAGATTCCACTCGCCGCACCCGCCTCTTGTGAGTTACGCTCAGTAATTCGTTTTTAAACTTTGCTTCGGCGAATCTGAAAGACGCCACAGGGATTGTTCCTCTGTCTCTGGTGTCGTGTAGTGTATCCAGGGCTCGTCCCCAGTCACAATTGAGTCCAAGAATTCTTCGCCATCGAAGTAGTAGCACTCAAGGAATTCGCGGACTGCTTCAACCTGTTGTTGTTTGTGATCTTCGGTGAGCATTTTGGGACCAACCTTGGCAGACCTTGTGGTCCCCCGAATGTTCTGTCAAGATCTTGTCAATAGTGGTCTTGCCGACATCAGGGATCATCATATCACAGAGCTCCCGAACCGTCACCCGTCGATCTGCATTCATTGTTTTTCCACTTTGGCAATTTTTTCGTCTGAAACCGATAGCCGTCCGCCACGCTTTTAGATTCTCTGCACCATTTGCGCACGTTTTCGCACACATACACTGTTTTCTGTACACTTCAAGTAGCTGAGAATGAATTTATACCGGGGTTTTGTTCTTTGCACAAATAAATCTAATTATAGAGCGTAATTGACACCTGGCGGGTGCAGCAAGCGGAAGCTCCGTCGCGGACGGATGCCACGCCGAGACTAAGTATCGCAGAGAGTGCAGCGTGGAAGGTATTTGGCGTAGGGAACCAGGCTACTACACGCCGGTGTTGCCGGATCTCGCGTAAATTTGTTTTAAACACCTTGGACAGTCGGGACAGTCCCCGTATATGGGTAACTTGTCTGCCATAGTTCAACACAAGTGGTTTTTGATACGTTTGGTAGTCACCAAACGTATCAAAAACCATTTGCTAAGTCTAGCAGAGGCTCTCTGGTTAATATGATGAGGTTTGTCCTGGTCATGGCGGCTGAGGCGTCTGCCCACCAGCTGCGTGGCGGGGCGGATCGGGAGAGGCCGGTTGAGGGACACCCTTTCACCTCTCCAGCTGGACTATCTCGACTCTTCGCACTGCATCGCAACAGAGGGATGACCCTAAGATTTCTTCCCACGCCTCATACCCCTTTCCTTCCCAGAACGTCTCCCTATCCTTATAAAGACGATGCACACAGAATCTCCAAAGATGACGTAGACCCAGAGGAAAATGATTTTCCTTTAGTTAATTTAAAAAAGGTAGTTCTTCATTTTTGATTATACTATAAAACATTTTTGATTTAGTTTTTTATGTGAATACCGCACAAGATAAGCAACTGCTCCCGTCTGGAGCCAGTGAGACTAATACATCCCACATGGGATGAGTTGTGAGGCTGAAGGTAGTGGGGAGGGGAATGAGATGAGGAATGAAAAGAGGAAATCGGAGGAGTACCTGGCTATTCAGATCTGGTCACCAAACAAGCTAAAGCCATTTCAAGCAATGTTTCAATTCTGAATGGCGGTATTACATCAGGGTGATATACTGAGAGCATCTTCACTCTGGAACAAGCTGCAAATATACTCTATTATTATTTTTAATGAATCAATTACGAAATAATAAAAAAATTTAAATTGATTTGCGCACGCCGGGATTTGAACCCGCCATCACTGATTAGTTTCTAAATTTAGTGATTGTAATTAGTGTGTTACAATTGAAAGAGTTTGTTCGTTGTTTTGAAGGGTTCATTGGCTCATTGAGAACACCTAGTACACAGTAACCCCACTAACCCACTTCTAAACTCTATTATAGTAAACAACACAACATGTCTTTTAATCTCTCTGGGTAAAGTGGCGGGGTTCTGTATCAGCGGCTCACTAGCTCAGGGACTCTATTCTCTAATAGCGATCAACAATTATCTGCGAACGAAAATTTAACTGGCGTCGCGTCGTCTCGACGAACTTTCTCGAATGTTTCATTTTTATTCTTGAATGTAGAAGGGTTGTAGACATGATTATATTGGCAGTCCCTTTCAATGTTTCTGATGTTTTTGACGATTCTGTGGTGTGAATTTGAAATTATGATCGCACTTTCTTCGAAATGACTGGCGGATATATTACTCTTTGACATCGCGAGATTAGCGACAACACAACAAGTATGGATCAACCGTTTCAACGAAGAGTGCACGGAGGCGGGAATGAAGATGAGCACCTCAAAACAGAGGTGATGGTTATAGGAAGGGACCAAACTCAGTGCAACATACTCGTCAATGGGACTCACCTGAAACAGGTGGACAGATTCAAATACCTCGGGGTTGAATTCTCTAGCGGTGGACGGCAAGACGGAGAAATTGATCGAAGAATTAGTGCGGCAAGCGGTGTATTGCGTCCTCTCTACAGCTCAGTGATAAAGAAAGCCGAGCTCAGTATCAAGACGAAGATGAGTATCAGTGTTGAAAACTGTATACTGCCTGACGCTCACTTACGGCCTCCAGATATGGATGCTAAATGAAAGAACACGCTCTAGAGTCCAAGAGAACATATAATAAACTCGACGATCCGAGACGATCTAAACATTGAACCACTGCTACTCTTCATAGAAAAATCGCAACTGAGGCGGCTTTGGCATGTATTAAGAATGTCTGATGACCGAATTCCGAGGAAAATACTGAGTGCGATTCCAGAGGGTAGACGTCCAGTGGGCTGCCCCAGACACAGTTGGGCGAGGCACCTCCAGAAACTGTGTGAGGAGAGGATGGGACTGCCGTGGATGGAGGCCGAACAAGTAGCACAACACAGGGACGCATGGAAGAGCCTTGTCGATGCAATGGGTCCCCGACCCGAATAAGATAAGAGGAAGAAGATGATGATGACTTTTATAATGGCATACAGAACTCCGAGCCAAAAAGGATCCTTTCTCTTTTGAAATTGTTGAAAAATGATATAATTTTGTATTCTCTTAAATATTTGCAAAGGGATATGGCTGCAAAATGGTATGGTTAAGCTGTATGGGGATTTGCTTTGGTTTTTTTTGTTTGGTCCGTACGTTTTCATCGTACCGGGCGAAACAATTTATAGAGACGTTGTAATGGGTGGGAATCCCGCTTAAAACTTTTTAGCGAGATTTAAAATGTATTTTTAATGGGGAGATTTCAGGGTCATTGGGAGTTGGGATACCCTTAACCGTTTGGGGCTCCCAGGGCTATGCTTATGGCTTTATTCTGGAATGTTTGAAGTTTTTCAAGTAAGACTCTGCAACCTGGGCTTGAATACTCAAATCCAAAACAGCTGGTAACCACCCGAGAAAAAGAAATTCAATGCTGCTAAAACCTACAAAATGATATTGCAACTGATTAATTAGGAATTTTCATGTGGAAACTATCTAACCTACGGCGAAACGTTATTTTTGGTTTGAAAGTATCTGATTCAGTTTGCTCTACATTATGTATTGTAGATTGTAGCTTATACCACCGCCGGTAAATCAGCCATCATATGGATCCTTAAAACTTTTGACCTAATCGTTATTTGAGTTCAAAAATAAACCACTCACTAAATCGATTCGGACTTTTTATATGGGGAAAGTTTCGACACTATTTAACCAATAAATTGATTTTATGACATTATACACCATCGACGAAGATAGGGGAAACTCAAAAAAGGCCCGACCATAGACAATATAATACTGCTTAAATAAAACCACCAATTATCCAAGGTTCGTAGAAAATGCGTTTAACAAGGTTATCTCACCGAGGAGGTAGAGTAGTGATTGGTTAAAAATTCGTGACGTAGCTTGAAGTCCATGTCCTACTTGGAGATTTGAAGGTCTCGCGTTTAAAATTTCGAAAGCGCCCGACGAGTTTTTTTTCTTCTAAAAAAGCACGTATGAGCTAACCTTGTTAAATTGGTTCGTAGAGAATGCAATAATTCACTCAGTTCTCAACAGTTTTTCCATGGACATTCATTCAAAGATTTGTAATGGACGCGATTATTTGACGTCACATATTGCGTGCTTTTTTATTCGGTTACAACTTTGTATCGGAGTTATACCCCCGTGTTTGAGTGGAATGACTTTTGGCGTCTACGAGACTAGAGAATAACAAAGTAAAAAAATGTATGTACATAGGTATTTCGACGTCGATTGCGAGCGGTCGCGATTGGAGAATCGATTCCCTGTAGCTATTATAGCTCTGTAACACTGTGGCTATGTAGTTAGATCCAGATCTGTGGCACTTTTATCCCATTAGTGCTATTAGCGATCTGAGTGCTACGGATGCAACCCCTAGGAGTCCAGAAGATAAGGGTGGTTCAATTGCATTGTTTCTAGTCTTATTTATTGAGCCAGTCTGTCGTTAAATAGTTTTAACATAAGTCTGAGGTAAAGAGTCAGATTGAATTCCCCAGGTAGGTATTGCGAATACAAATTAAAACATGGATATCTGGAGATATATTTTTTAAATAAATTGATTTACCGTTTTGCAGCACTTTTTCATTTCAATTATTTTTTATTAGTTTCTACGGCAAAGTTTATTTTAACCTGGGGAAAAAAATTCCCACCAGGGCCTGTGTCATCTTTGGTAATGCTGTGTGGAGGGTCTTTTTAGGGAAAGGAAGGAGAGGAAGTTCTTGGAAGAAAATAGGTACGGGGGTTGGATATGAATTTGGAGATCAGTGTGTCCAGTAAGTGAGGGATGTACAAATCCTTCCTTCCTACTGTGGTAAAACACGATGCCCAGAGAGAGTCTTGCTGGAGATGTCAAAAGGTCTCCATCAAACAGTCTCCCCCGATCTGGTCTTCCAAGCATTTGGTGGGCAGACCCGAACAAACCTCACCCTCAAGTAGGTTTATGAAGGATTGTGGGGCCCCAACCTAAAGGTGGCTCCAAAATTCAATTGTTGGGCGTACTTAAATTTGTGTAGGGTTAGCAGTTGGTCACTATTGAAGAATCTACTAGCCCTTTACAAAACGCCCAGTTTTTTGGAAGCCAGAAAAAAAATCTTCATTATTTATTTACCAATTGGGAACAGTTCTCGTGTATTGTGTGAAGTGTTTGCTACAAGCTAAAGAAAAGTATTAATCTGCTCTGGAGAGTATTTCGGCATTTGAAATTTTGTGACTAATTTCACCAGAAATAAGGAAAAACTTTTTTTATTTCTACCACACAGACACGACCAAAAACGTTTCTATCGGTCGGCCAGTGTCAGCTATCATTTACTGCACTGCTGTATGAAATGATATATATGTATATATATGTATATTTTTTTTATAAAATTTAAACACCTCTACGACAAAAAAATCTGAGATTGCGATTTGCAGAGACTACGGAAGTAAGTTTAGTCGAGGTGCCTCCGGAATGGCGACAAAGTACTGCGAGGGCCGCTGACCCAATTAGACATTCCCTTATTCCCCTGCTAATGGGACACATATACTAACGGGTCGACCGTTGTTTTCCAAGACTGATGTTAAAAAAATCAAATGTTCGATCAAAAACAATTGAGAGTTTTTGCAATGCTCTAGGAATACAAGTAAGTTTTTTTTAACTAACTAAATAACGATCACAAATGCAGCTCTGCTATTAGAAATTAAAAAATAAGTTTCTGGCGATTTTCGTGTTTTATTATTTTTAATGTTTTTTTTAATCGTATTACCGACTACCTATTTAAGTACAAAGTAGAATAATTTATTCACAGTCCTCCTTACTAGGAATTCCTGTTCCGAGGTGGACTGTCGTATGTAATCATGTTAGGGTTACATCGTGATTTCCTCATCTTCTTGTTTGTTGATTTCCTCATTTTCAGGTTTGTTGACTATATGTTTTGATTTCCACGTCTTAATAATTGTCGACTGTAGGTTGCTTTGGTGTTACTTCATAATTTTAATGATTTCCTGTTTTAAGTTTACTGTTTAATTTTCTATTTGAAATCGGCTCCGAATCCGGCGTATGCAAATAAGTTATTTTGTTATAGTATATGACTTATTTCTTATCTAATTTATTAAATAATACGGAAATGCATTTTTTTATATGTTCTGCATATTCCAGGGTGGGATGTACCTATTTATTTATAATGGATTATATAGATATTCTCACTTACGTGAGAATAATCCAGTTAAAAATCCATATAAACAATATATACAAATAGGTACACAAAATTACAAAAATCTCTTCAGATAAAGGATATATAATCTATATATACATATATATATATAAAAATCAACATATGTTTGTATGTGAGTTGTCCATGCGTTGCTAAACCATTCATCCGATTGCGATGAAACTTTGGTGATTTGATGTACGCATGCCCGCGATGGTTTCTATTGACAATAGTGAGCTCTGGCGAACCGAAATTATGCGTTGCTAACCATTCATCTGATTGCGATGAAACTTTGGGGATTTAATATGTGAATTCCCGTGATGGGAGTGGGGAATTGGAATATTAAGTGGCATTGCAACGCGTGCCGGGAAATCGCTAGTGTCTACATAAAAATACAAAAATACATAATTGAATGACAAATAATAGAAAGATACACAAGGAGTACAAATAGAGAAGTGATACATAATATAATTAGCTCATCATATTTTGTGGCAATGGCAAAACATGTTTTTCTGAATTCGTGTAGATTATTTATCAACGAAAATGCCTACTTCAGCATACCTATCTAGTATAGAATCGGCACATTTGGATCAGTGGGCTAAAATAGGTTATATTATTAGCTAAACTTAAAACACACCTTTTCAGGCGGTCGTACCCATAAAGTCAAAAACCTTTCACCTTCACTGCCCACGACATTGTAAAATGTTAAACATTCTTATTTGTGAGCTTTTGTAAAGGTCATTTCGTAAAATATCTCTAGCCCTAAAGAGTTTTGAATTCTCCAGTCTTTCAAAATATATATCAACTCTACTTTTCCACTAATCTTCTCATAAATGTAACACTAATAGTGATGGGGGTAGCAAATGTAAAATCTTGCAACGTCAGTGTTTTAAATATAATATCCTCCGCGTGCAAAACTATATCTTCTCTAATCATAAACTTTCTAATTAAAATATGTTGATCGGAAGATAAATATGTTTTCTTTATCTATTTGTAAATAATAAAATTATGTAGATAAAGCCTAAGAATTCGTAATGAATTGTTCAGCGCACTTCAAGTGATTTTTGTGAACGGCGTTGTACAAACTATCCAATTATTATTAACTAGCAGTCCGGCCCCACAGTGCTGTGGCTAACGAAACCTTTATAACCAACGCCATTTGTTAAATCAAATCCACACCACGCTGCCCGCTGCCCGCTGCCCGCTGCCGCTTGGCCAGATATGTTATGTATTTCATCAAATTTAGACAAAACCTTGACAAATTATATACCTAAAAACCTTCCTCATGAATCAGTCTACCTATTTATGAAAACCGCATGAAAATCCGTTGCGTAGAATACGATTTTAGATTTTCACGGCCAAAAATATTTTTGTTATTAGTTTTTGGGGTATTATGCCGTGTTACGCTACCTCCTTCTTTAGCCAACGTTTCGGACAGCATTGCAGTGTCCATCATCGGGGCAGATGTGTAATAGTTAGTTAATAGTTATACTAACTATTACACATCTGCCCTAATGATGAACACTGCAACGCTGTCCGAAACATCGGCTAAAGAAGGAGGTAGCGTAACACGGCATAATACCCCAAAAAATAATAACAAAAAAAAAATCCGTTGCGTAGTTTAAAAGCTCTAAGCGCACATACAGCGGGAGCGACTTCATTTTATATTATTTATTTATTTATTAACGCCCTTTTCCGGGGCTTTTACAAACATTACATATGACTAATAAGAAATATACAGCATTCATTGTACATAACTGAACTGTCTCAGTAACAATATTTTATATTTGTTTAAACATAAATTGAAGATGTCCACTGACTTGGTATAATTGTTTCCCTCCATTAGTGTTCTTGGCAAAGAGGAATACATATGGTAGTTAGTCCCAGAATTTCTGCACTAAAATATATCCTGACTTCTAGTATTACGTAGTGGAATCCGGAAGCTTATCAAAATTATATAAAGATACTTGTCATTACCAAGAGACCGTGAATTGCATCATGTAAACATATCAGTCACTGTAAGTATCACTCTGGTGAAAATCCTTCATCCGAATCGAAACATTGGTTAAAATGGCTTTAACCGTGTCTGAATAGTTACGTATTTACCAACCTTTCTTTCCCACTTCACCTACTCCTCCCCACTGCATCCAGTCTCAAAGTTCTTGATGTTTCCAGTTTCAATGACTACAAATGTATCCTGGAACAGAAAACAAAACACAAATATTATAGTAATTTTCCAGCCACAATATGCGGGCCGATAGCCTCTGCCTGTGCAACAATTGCACTAAATGAAATGCAGGCACACAATGCGTACTGCAGATAGGCAAAACTCTGTATTTTCTGCTCGGCGGTGCATTTTTCTAGCTGCATTGTCTGATATTCCCCTTGCAGCTTTGTTCTTTGTCCATCGCCCATTGTTGAATGCGACTTATTCATTTGTTGGCCTGCTCTGTGATTGGCCGCTTCGTTCTGAGTATGAATCACAAGACTGTAATGTAAATGTGGGACTTTTTGTTATGTTTTGTGTATTTTAGTAGAGCTAGTAGGTCTGCGTCACACTCAATGTGCCCATGTCTAGAATCTACATCTAGATCACAGGTTCTCAACTTGGGTGATAACGCCCCTTGGGGGGGCGGTAGAATTCCAAGAAAAAATTAGGGGGCGTTTCAGACTTTTAGGGGGTCGGTAGGAGACCCAGAGAAACCCATCCCACCCACCCCATCCCATCCCATCCCATCCATCCACAACCCGTTACCCCCTCCCTGTTATGGCAAATGTAACCCTGTCGTGGTATCCCATTACGCCCCCTTCGTCGTGGTATTCCGAACCCCCCCCCCGTTGTGGTCAATTGCTGTTTCGGATTCCCGAGTTAGGGGGCGCTAGAAATAAAAACGTTCTCAAAGTGGGCGGTGGGTAAAAAAAGGTTGAGAATCTGTGATCTAGATATTACGTAGCATGATTTTTTGAAGTGAAAACTTCTTTAGCACCGTTGTGATTTGAAACTCGATGAAACGAAAAAGTGGAGAAACACATACATCTATAGGATTTAGCCTGCGAGAGAATGAGATGAAATAATTGGTCCCCTCTTTGTGCGGTACTTCGCAGCCTCTCCATACTTGTCTAGACCCCAGTTTTGTGAAGGTTTCACTTCTACCACTTGCGAACTGCACACTTGCGAACTGCACACTTGCGAACTGCACACTTGCTATCTATCGGCATTGTTGATTTGCTTCGTTCCGAGTACTGCACAGGGGTACTGCGCAAACTTTTTGACTGAGGTTTGAACCTTCCTGCCCAGTGATCAGAATTTCAGAAAAATGCGTAAATGTCCGAGTTTGTGATCGCTACTAATTGAAAGAATGCGTTCTCATCGACAACGAGTTTGTCTGCGGAGTTTCAGATTGATCGGATGTCGGGAAGTGCATTTATGCAATCAAGAAAACAAAAGTGAAATTCAAATAGAGGCATTTAAAAATAGAAAAGAGACATCATTTTCAAAAATAAAAACAAAATTCAGGTCATTTTACCTCCGTCTAAAATGAAAAAAAAATGCATCCCCACAAACCGCAGCAAACAAAAATTTATCGTTAGAAATAAAACCCAATTTTGATAATCATGTTACAATAGAGAACTCCAGTCCAATTTTTTTATTAATAACCTTCTAACTCAAATAACTGCATTGTCATTTTTATTTTTAGAGTTAGTTTTAATGGTAAAAATTATTGACAAAGTTTTAATTTTTCAAGATCCCCCGAAAACCACCGTATGTAGGTATGGGGTGAATCGTGTGGCGTCATCACTCCTGAAAAGTTACTATAGGATCGAGGAATCAACTGATCAACTGCCGCCATTTTTAGTTTCGTTGTTCGAAGTATTCTCCCTAGAAGTAGTATTACTATTGGTTTGTGCTGTAGTTTTTGAATATTTTCAATAATAGAGATAAAACTAATAAGAGATACCTTTATTTTTAAAACATTATTTAGGCTTAAATAATGTTTCAATAAACACAACAGCTAAATTTCCATAAACAGTATGTAAATAAACGAAAAAATTAATACGATGGCTTGTGTCATACCTACATTCCCATACAATGACTTTACGGTGACGTCACGACACGATGAATAGTGACGTCAAACATTTCAATAATGCCAACTTGACGGCGTGTTTTTACGACTCGATTAAAAATGGACTTTTTAATAATTTTAAATAAAACTTATGTACTCGGGATCAGCATTTATTGGTCTATATGAACATATTTTTTTAAAGCCATAATATTTTTCACTGGAGTTCCTTATTATAATCAAATATTTAGAAATAATAATGATAATACCTTTATTGCAATTAAATATGTAACATCGGAGATTTCTTACAATGAAACTGAACAATTTTCAGTTTTTTAAGATTTATGTAAAATACAATTGTAAATTTCCATTAGACAGAACACAACTTATCTTAAATATAAATCAGACATCAAGTTTTGGATCATCAGCCAAGATCTAATTCCAATTGTTATATGCAACCAATTAATTTATTTGGGCTTCTTGGTGATTGTACTAGTACGTTAATTATGTGGAGCTATTGGATATCTACAACACCCTCCACATTCAGTCAATTTTTATCAATTTTCTGGATCAGTAGTGGGATATGCTATGCCCACAGATCATAGAATTCTACGGTTATCCCCAATTGGGTTATGTTTTTAGACTGAAGGGACAGAAAGAGATGAAAGTTGTTAAACACCTGACTAACTACAATTAATAACTTTTTGTACATATACAAATGGTGGTCTTCAACCAGTACCTACCACTCTGAAAAATGCCATCAATTTCGGTATCTATTAATATTTATCAACTAATATTACAATTTTATAAAAAAAACTATTAAAAAATTGTAAAGTTTATAACCGCGCGAATCATGCGTGTTGTTACTTTGAAACTGCCGTGAGGGGTTCTTATTCGAGACAACATAGAATATTTTCGATTTCTGTATGTTGTCTTTGGTATACTTGAAAATGAAAGGTGCATATCTATGAAAGGGGACTGAGTTTTATCCGTAACAGCTAATCTAAAATTCGGCGTGAAAAAAATATTTTAAAAATTTATTTTTAACATCGTTCTAAAATAGTCTACGAAGTTTGGATTTGCGACATCTATGGTCATAATAGATAAAACATTTCAATAGCTTCGTTTTAAAATAAATGGCTGGGCAGAGAAATGTTTTAAACAATTACAATAAATGTTTTACGAATGGTAGGAAAATGTGGTCCAATTTTGGACCGCTATCAATCGCAGACAAATAAAAGTGGTCCATTTTCGACCATAATCGCTCCAGAGGTTAGTAAATAACCTTTCCCTCCTCCTTCTTTTTCTAAATTTCTTTCAGTCTTACAAAATTTCCAAAACACGGATGCTTTAGTTTTACAGACTCGAGGATAGAACTCGCAAGAGAACCTTCACGTGGTTTTTTTCACAATTTCGTACCTTTTACAAAACTACTTACCATTTTTACTTAGGTGGCAAACTTAAAGTGCATTATAAACATCCACTGAACTCCTGAATATTTAATGTTGCTTTTACCTTTTCCCTAAGAGATGCTGCAGGCTTGAACTGAACAGAAAATCCTTAGAAATGTGATCTATACCGATTTGAAAGAAAACTGAACCTACCGGCTACGCCAAAGTGATGTTCTTAGGATCTTATTAAAAAATAGAATATTACTACATAAATTAAAAACAAATGGACGCATCATTTATAGATCGCTGCGAGCATTCTTTCTCGAGTAAAATAATTTACCTAGAACACAAGTTACAAAAATAGGATCGATTAAGAAGCTCTTCGTAGAAAAGTCGCAATCAAGGTGGCTTGGTGATTTACGAAGAATGACAAAAGTCCGACTTCCATTGAAAATTGGTAAGACGTCCAGCGGACCACGCCAGGCATAAGGAAATAAGGAACTCCAGTGAAAAATATTATGCCTTTAAATAAATATGTTCATATAGACCAATTAACACTGATTCTTAATATAGAAGTTTTATTAATTAATATTAAACGTAGGGTTTCAAAAAAATATTAAAAAGTCCATTTTTAATCTGTCACACTGTCAAGTTGGTATTATTTAATTTTTAGTGCCGTCGTCACTGCTCACCGTAATTTTACAGTCATTATGTTGAAATGTATGAAACAAGCCATCGTTATTAACAACATTTCACGTTATTCGTTTTTATTTTTTTATTTATATTTTATTTATTTATTTATTGGTCATATCACATAAAGATCTAAAAATTGCAATTGAACTCATGCAAATTGACTTTAATCAACTTTGTAAATGGTCACATGATGCAGGACTATTAAAAAATGCTAAAAAAACCAAAGTAATGCATATAAGACACCTAATGCCAAATTTCAATTTAATCCTAATATTATTTCTCATAATTTTAATTGCATCCATAAAAATATTCCAACTAATTGTAAATGTGAAAGCTTAGAATTAGTTACGGAATACGTGTATCTTGGTGTTACAGTAAATTGTTTTTTTAAATGGGACAAACATATAAAAAAAAAACTGTAAAAGACTCAGATCAATTGCTGGCAGAATGTACACATTAAATTTTTTCCTATCAATTGAAACACTTAAAATAATTTATTTCACTGGCAGAATCTATTATAAGATATGGATTAACAATATGGGGAAATACTACTATAACCAATCTGAAACAAGTCCAAGTTGTACAAAACGCAATTGTAAAATTATTAGTGGTCCCTAATATTTTCAAACAGAGACTTAACCCGTCTGCTTGTTTAGGAATAAATACATCCCAAAACACGTAATCGCGTTATACTTTCATAAGACCAAAAACATCCCGAGCGACTTTACATTTTAAAAGCTATATATCTTTCTTCCTCTAATGCAAACATATTATATATATTATTATCCAAAAACAAAATTAGTATAACAGAAACACTGAAATATGAATTATTCAAAAAAACAAATTAAGTCCCTGAAATAGGATAATGAAATATTGTATCCTTAATGTAATATACCCTTAATGTAATTAATTAATTAATTTACCCTTACTTAAACTGCAATATTTAATATAAAAAATATATGTATTGTTATTGCCCTTATAAAACTATTTTTGTCTAAATTGTTTAGCTATCTAAGATATTTATTTCATAAGTTCTTTGATAATTGTTCACACAATTCATTAGAACATTATTATTATTTTTTTGCATGTAAATACTCCTCCCATAAACACGAGCTCCTGGAGCTCAACTTATGGAGTAGTAGAATAAAATATGAATCATTTTGTAACCTTGCATATATTATCATTTGTAATGTATAAACAAAAATCTTGAAATAATTTTTTTTATTGAAAGAATAGATAATACATATTAAAATCAACAAACAAGTCCTGCTAAGCCAATTGAATTGACTTGTCAACAGGTGCTTATATTTTAGTTACATATAGATTTTTTACATTTAAAATTTACATCTTATATTTACAGATTCAACATTTTTTCATACATATCAATATCAATATAATTCTTTTTTTTTTCGATAGCCAATTTTTCACCATATATTTAACCTTTCACCATATATTTAACCTTATTCATAGAATTAAGAGAAATTAGAACATAAATACAGCACTAGATTCACGCGTAACGACGGGTTAATAGTTCCGAAATTTAACAATAAGTACGGACAGAGAACGTTTGAATATATCATACCGAAGATATTTAATTTATTACCTGACACTATAAAGCAATGTAATTCTATGAATAAGGTTAAATATATGGTGAAAAATTGGCTATCGAAAAAAAAATTATATTGATATTGATATGTATGAAAAAATGTTGAATCTGTAAATATAAGATGTAAATTTTAAATGTAAAAAATCTATATGTAACTAAAATATAAGCACCTGTTGACAAGTCAATTCAATTGGCTTAGCAGGACTTGTTTGTTGATTTTAATATGTATGATCTATTCTTTCAATAAAAAAAATTATTTCAAGATTTTTGTTTATACATTACAAATGATAATAAATGCAAGGTTACAAAATGATTCATATTTTATTCTACTACTCCATAAGTTGAGCTCTAGGAGCTCGTGTTTATGGGAGGAGTATTTACATGCAAAAAAATAATAATAATGTTCTAATAAATTGTGTAAACAATTATCAAAGAACTTATGAAATAAATATCTTAGATAGCTAAACAATTTAGACAAAAATAGTTTTATAAGGGCAATAACAATACATATATTTTTTATATTAAATATTGCAGTTTAAGTAAGGGTAAATTAATTAATTAATTACATTAAGGGTATATTACATTAAGGATACAATATTTCATTATCCTATTTCAGGGACTTAATTTGTTTTTTTGAATAATTCATATTTCAGTGTTTCTGTTATACTAATTTTGTTTTTGGATAATAATATATTGTACCATCTTACACCTAAATACAAATAGTGGTGCTGAGCCGTTGTCAGTAGCATAGGGATGGCTATTAAGCCATTAGTTTTTAATCTATTGCTTATGCTATCTGAGGGGTGAATTTTTTGAATTAAATATTCTTTATAAATTTAATATAAGGCGTTTCTCTTTTTTATTTACATACTGTTTATAGAGATTTAGTTGTTGTTTTTATTGAAATATTATTTAAAACTAAATAATTCAGAATGAAAAATAGAGGTAGGTATCTCTATTATTTAAAAAATCAATAAATTATCCTCCAAGTCTGAACTTCAAAATGGCGGAAATCGAACAGCTGATTCGGCGCTGTATGCTATAGTTGCCTACAATTCCATAATATTGATTTCGATACTTAAAAGCCAAAAAAAAATAATTTCAAACAATTTTTATACTACTCTCCCGTAATAATATTGAAAAATACAATAAATATGATATAATAAATAAATAATTCCACCTAAATAATATTTTTACTTATTGAATAATTTCATACCTTCTTCCATATAACTGTCTTTATATCCCATAAACAAACTTTTGGTGAGTGATGACGTCACACGATTTACCATACATACGGTGGTTTTCTGGGACCTAGAAAAATTAAAACTTTGACAATTATTTTAACTATTAAAACTAACTCTAAAAATAAAAATATATATGCCGTTATTTAAGTTAGAAGGTCACTATTCATTAAAAAAAAAAAAAAAATTGGACTGGAGTTCCTTATTGGGAGCAGCCA
Organism: Limnephilus rhombicus; assembly: GCA_929108145.2. Classification (NCBI taxonomy): domain Eukaryota; kingdom Metazoa; phylum Arthropoda; class Insecta; order Trichoptera; family Limnephilidae; genus Limnephilus; species Limnephilus rhombicus. The sequence continues at coordinate 5,249,524 of OV815296.1, forward strand.
CCCCAGAGGCTGTGTGTACTATGTACAGAGGTTGAAGTTGCGTAGGGCATGGATCCTCGGAGGTATTCCATGACCCGAATAAATGGAGCCAGCTTTTTTTTACTTTTTGAAATAAGGGTATACAGAACTCCAAAAAGGCCTCTTTCTCTTTCATCATGAATTTATAATAATGGTTGTTGAAAAATTGTTTATTTTGTCGTTTGCTAAAAATTATTTGCAATAGGGCATGGCTGCAATATGGAGAGGATAAACTTTTCGAAAGATTTTTTTAGGTTTTTTATGTGTGATACGTACGTTTTCGTCGTATCGGGCGAGGCAGTTTATGGATGCGCTTTCATGGGTGGGAATTCCCGCATAAAATGTTTTTTAATAAAGGGATTTTGTGGACTTGGGATACCCTTATCCATATGGGGGCTCCCAGGGCTATGCGTTTGGCTTAATTATGGAATGTTTGAATTTTTTTTAAATGAGACACTGAAGCGTTAGCCTAGACAGGGCTTGCATAAGCTAGTTTTGGCCTTATCGTAAATTTATAATTTAGGAGTTTATTTTTAATGTATATTTTTTTTGCAGGACCCGACATTCTCTTCCCTGCACCACGTATGCAAAAGAAAACATTTAAAAAATGCTGCACACAGGCATTTCCGATTTCACACCGACCCGTGTGGGAGTTATCTAAAAGTGGCAAAACCGAACATAATAAAATTTTATGTTAAATAGGTAATGTAGTTTATGTTGTGCATAATTTTGTTGTGTTATTCTGTTCTTTCACGCCTTCTTTCCACGTTTCTTCAATGTTCTATTTTGTCATAAAACCGTTTTAGGTTTTTGCGAGGATGAATAGGTTGAAAAAGATATTTTATTTATTTTGTCTTATTTATTTTTTGAGTGAAATTATGCTTTCTGCTGGTATACCATACACGCCCAAAACACACTTCTATCTCGTATCCCTTCAGTGGTAGGTTGCATGTAAGGACCTGTCCGTTAAACGAAGCGGTAAGCTGTCAAATTAATGCCACGGGCTTGTTCTGTTTTCTGTGGTGTACTCTGTTCTCCTCCCTTTATGTTGTGACTAAACAGACTAACAGAGTCTACTAGTGACTAGTGACTGGCAGAAAAGGATTTTGATAACCCTGATTTATGAACAACCTACAATTAAACAATGTGCATTTTCGTAGGTCTATTTTAATTTTATACTGTGGTAAGCAGGGGTCACATTAGGGTGGGCCACATTAGGATGGGCCACATTAGTATGGGCCACATATGGATGGGCCACATTAGTATGGGCCACATTAGGATGAGCCACTTTATGGTAGACCACATTACGATGGAGCACGTTACGGTAGGCAACATTAGAATGGGCCACATTGGGGTGGGCAACAATATTATTTTTATTTTTTTTAAAACAAGGACATACATTCCCGGGTTATGCCAACAATATTTCAAAATCTCCTACTACCACTACAGTAAACGGAAAATGTTGTATGTCGTGATGTAGGACTTAGCCAGCCGAGGAATCGAACACACGACGCCCGGGTGGGGCCCAAACGCGATGCCAACTCAACCACTGACCGGTGGTAGGCCAAATTAGTATTGGCCAAATTAGAGTGGGCCACATCGGAATGGGCCACATTAGGTTGGGCCACATTAGGGTGGCCCGTCAGTGCTTTTGTTAAATTTGGATATATTATCGGTTCCAAATTCGATACTAGTTACAAAAGAATGTTGTATGCAAAGCTGAGGTTGCCCATAGACGTGATGGGCTGACGATCCAAAGAGAACTGCAGGCTTCGAATGGGCGGGAGAAATGTAGACAATAATATCTGAAATACCTGTTGTTTACAACACTCGAGTCATCAAACTGCTGGACGTGAATATTATGTTAAAAAAACATTATTCATTCACGATTTTTTATCAAAAAAACATCTTAATTTTCCTAGCTTCAAGCAGTAGTTGACCAAAAGTACCTACTATTAAATCTGAAAACGAAAAATGAGATTATTTTATAACTAGTTATTTCAAATAGACAACCCCTTCTAGAAAAAAACTTGCAAAATATATTAAGAGCGTTTAACCAGCCAGCGGACGAAAATCCACATTTCGTCGAAAGTTGTTCTTCCGATCGTGCAGGACGATTACAATGAGAAAGATTAATTATTCTCCGTACCAGCTTTTTAAAATTATAACTTAATATCGAATTTATTTCAATCCAAATTAGCTTTAATTTATACCAACATCCAAAAATGCTGAAAGGCGTGATGATAAAACTATTAAAATAGTGTACTTTTTGTAGTTATTTTTTGATTTTAAGTATTTATCATTTTTCAATAATGTCTAAATTTAATAAGAATGTTAAAAAAATCTGAAATATATTAGTTTGTAAGTGCGCAAATAAATACACAAATGGACCAATTTTCGTCAAGAAACACATGTACGTACATATTTTTTAATGATTTTATTGAAACTAAAACTAAGATTCTAATACATAACTTTGCTAGATAATGTATTGATTTATTTTACTGCTTGATTACATTATTTGAAATGGGTGTGGTATAATACAAAAACTTTTTTGAAAATTTAACAAATCTGTCAACGACCTATGGAATAACCTTATTATACTAAAAATTAAAAAAAATTCTAAAAATTTATTACATACGAATGCTAGATAAAAGAACAATGTTTCGAAATCCATTTATAATTTTTTGTGGAAAAGAGTCAATACGTCTAAAAACTTTTTTGAAAATGACGTATTTCAGGCTTTCTCTGGTAATGCCCTCTTAACGGCCCACCCTATTAGACATACTCGAAACCACAGGTGCAGTATAATAATAATTAAAAGAAAATATTTTATGTGTGATAATGTGGGTTTAGCTATTTATATTTAGAAATCTCAGTTTAGTCATTTATGTGTAGTAATTGTGTGAATAGTTATGTATGTGTAGTAATGTGTGTATAGTTATGTATGTGTAGTAAAGAGAGTTTAGTTATTTGTGTCTAATTGTGGGTTAAGTAATGTTTATGTGTAGTAAGGTGAGTTTATTATTTATGTGTTGGAATGTGGGTATAGTTAAATATTTATGTGTAGTAATGTGAGTTTAGTCATTTATGCGTCTTATTGTTGGTTTAGTAATGTTTATGGGTAGTAATGTCAGTTTAGTATTTATGTGTTGGAATGTGGGTTTAGTTAATTATTTATGTGTAGTAATGTGAGTTTAGTCATTTATGCGTCTTATTTTTGGTTTAGTAATGTTTATGTGTAGTAATGTCAGTTTATTATTTATGTGGTGGGATCTGGGTTTAGTTAATTATGTGTAGTAATGTGAGTTTTATATGTGTCTTATTGTTGGTTTGGTAATTTTTATGTGTAGTAATGTCAGTTTAGTATTTATGTATAGTAATGTGAGTTTAGTCATTAATGCGTCTTATTGATGGTTTAGTAATGTTTATGTGTAGTAATGTAAGTTTATTATTTATGTGGTGGAATCGTTTAGTTGATTATGTGTAGTAATGTAAGTTTAGTTATTTATGCGTCTTATTGTTGGTTTAGTAATATTTATGTGTAGTAATGTCAGTTTAGTATTTATGCGTTGGAGTGTGGTTAATTTTAATTTTGTTAGTTAAATTTGTGTAGTAATGTCAGTTTATTATTTATGTGTTGGAATGTGGGTTTAGTTAATTAGGTGTAGTAATGTGAGTTATTTATGCGTCTTATTGTTGATTTAGTTAAGTTTATATGTAGTAATGTCAGTTTAGTTATTTGTGTAGAAAAATAGGCTCAGTTAATTATGCGTAGCAATGTGGGTTTAGTTATTTAAATAGAGAAAATACTGACCATGGAACGTTTTGTAGCTGAGTTGACAAATGCGTCAGGTTTTCACCCAGGCATCACAGATTAAAAAGTCCGCTAACTAAATCCTCCATCATTAGTGCATGCAACATTTCGCACTATAACGATCGAATAAGAGTAATTCAAATACTGTCAGAAAATTTGTCTAACTTTTAAACAAATAACTTTTATTATGTTTTAAAACGAAAAGCACATCGAGCTCAATTAAATATTTTCAACCTCAATAGACTTCAATTCTCAATTTTAAAAGTTTGCAACTTTCAAAGTTTGCTCCACACTCGGAAATGAATTCATATTTAGTTTCAATTGCGGCAATCATATGTTTGAATGATAACTTTTACGAACTGGGGCCCATTAAAAAGCAAATAAAACTATCATCCGTGGAATATGTCTGACTGAGGACTGAGGACTGAGGACTGTGGCAGTCTGTTTTCTGTATGAAGCTTTTCTCTCCAAATTTACTTACCACCTTAGCGCTGTATAAATAATATTGTGAAGGTTTTGTGGCTGTCAAAGTGTTTACCTTGGCTTTCTAAATTTAAATATGTTTAGAAAATACAAACACTTAACAAAAAAGTACGTTTAATTTTATTTTTAACTTAATGAGTAAAACCTCAAATTTGCAGTAGTGTCAAATCAAGAGAGGAATTTTGAGAATAATAATTTGAGACAAAACGCGGCGCCGCCAGATTTCCTTAAGGGATTGGTGTAGGACGGCGTATTTTTAGTGATGTTCGTATTTTTTTTTTAACACACATATATGGCTTCACTCGCATGGTGTTAGGGGGGTTCCCACTCCGCCTCTTCCATCTCCCCCCCATCCCCTCCTTTTCCTTACCCCCCCTCCCCATCCCTCATTCCATAAGTCAATATTGTTATAACTTTTTATTTTTTATTTATTTATTTACTATAGATAGATACAAAAGAAAGTACAAAATACATATTAGGAAGCTTTGCCTGTCCAACTAGGAAAGTTTCCCGTACCAGGATAGACAAATTTACAGGTTTAGTTCATATTATACATACATAATTACATAACAAAAAAAAATAGAAAAAGAACCTGGTAGCATAAAGTATATTCGGATTTGCCGAATTAACCTGATAACATTTAATATATTCAGATTTACAGTGTATGAAATAAGTAGGTAAGTTAGTAGCATTGAAAAGTCAAAAAGTGTAAACCAAGTATTTGATAACAAGTTGGAGGAATTACAACAAGATTCACAATATAGAAAGATGAAGTTATCTCCCTCTCAATTTCCGTTCGCCTCGCCCGATCACACTTTTCATAACGCTCTCGTCACGCATTCACCAGCTTACTCCCCAAGTCAAGCGTGCGTAAGGCCCGACCGTTCGCTTTGCCCGATCACACTTTTCGTAACGCTCTAGTCACGCATTCACCAGCTTACTCCCCAAGTCAAGCGTGCGTAAAGACGTTTTACTTCACAAAAAGAATTATCCAATTTGGTACAATCGTTCGAAAGTTATGCGCCCACACACATTTCGGTGATTCATTTTTAGAGATAGACGTTAACTACGACGCCAACATCGTTTCCAAGGCAAACGTTTGTTTTACTTTTCTTCTGACGTTTGCTATAACTCGATTTTGTTAGGGACAGAAAACGTATGATAAATGATTTCATAACACTAGAGCTCATTCATAACGCCAGAGCTTACCAATATATACAGCCTAAATTACTCGCAAATAATGTAGTTTTCTATTAGTAAAAGAATTTTTATTGTCCGTTCAGCAGTTTTTGCGTGAAAGAGTAACAAACATACATACATCCATACAAACTTTCGCCTTTTTAATATTAGTAGGATATATTTTGTTTATAACTTGGAGTCATTTTACAAATATATCATGAGTGTATATATTTTCCTCAAAAAATAACCGAGATATCAGCTGCCGCGCATTGTAAGTAGGGAATGCAATCCCGATTTCGCAGGATCTCGATCTCGCGAGTTCTCGTGACATTTTTCGGGATCAATCCCGAAGCATAATATGATGAGATCCCGTTCGAGATCGACGGGATTGGGCGGCAGTAGTCAGCGACGCTACACACGTCCACTCGGGGCGCGAGTGGTGCGCTGACTGACTGACGGTCGGGCGGGAGTGTCGATTAGCGACGGATGACGAGCGGGACAGAAAATATAAAACTGTGTCAAGTGAGTGGGAAGAGATACTTGCGTGCGTGCAAGCAGCCATTTGTTTGTTGTAGTTGTGCAGTCATGGTCATTACTTTTTCTTAAATTATGCATTTTTTATAGTTTATGTGAGTTAAATAAACATAATTTTTTTGGATTCTTACGATGTTAATACCTTAAAATGTCATTATATGGCGTTTAGCAGATAATACCCTTAATAAACTTTGTTTTTTAAGAAGTTACTTTCAAAATTACCCGTAATTAATTTTTAATCTCCATAAGCTATATTTTTTCTTTTGATTATTTTAATATAAAAAAATACTGTTAACTATTTAGTAACTAATATTAAAGAATAAAGGTTTTTGTTTTCTTTCAAATAAAATTTTCTTTTAATTAACGAGATCCCGAAAATTCCGAGATCTCACGAGATTGTAATTTCTAATCTCGCGAGATCTCGAATTTGAGTCTCGAGTCGAGATATGTCGTCATCCGGCTGGACAATTGGTGTAACTCCTGGATTTGAACCTCAATCCTCACAAAACAATCGAAAATTAATGTTTTTGACGATTGTCAAAATTTAGAACGATTTTTTAACATTCTATACTTTTTTTGGCAATAAAAAATAGTTAAAATAAAGATATTGTCTTGGATTGAGGTTCAACTAGAGCGTATTTATATATTTTTAAAACTATGTGCTGATTGATTAAAAACTGTAGGAGCTAGAGATTGCACAAATTCGAATAAGTGGCGACCTCCGTAGTACAGTGGTAAGACTCTTGACTCACAATCCGGAGGTCGCGGGTTCGAACCCGGCATGCGCAAATAAATTTTATTTGATTAATTTGTGTTATTTCACAATTAATTCATTTAAAATAATATATAGTATATTTGCGGCATGTTCCAGAGTGGAAGATACTATCAGTATCGCCCTGGTGTAAGACCACCATTCAGAATTGAAACGTTGCTTGAAAATGGCTTAAGCCGTGTTTAGTGACCAGATCTGAATAGCCAGGTACTTCCCAACCTTCCTCTTCCCCACCTCCTTCCCCTCCCCACTACCTTCAGCCTCACAACATACCCCAATTGGGGATGCCATAGTCTCACTGGCTCCAGACGGGAGCAGTTGAGATTCTTGTGCGGTATTCACTGTAAAAAAAAAAAAAAAGTAGTTTCGAGAAAAACGCGTTTGAAAATAAGAGTGGCTGTAAAGTAGTAGTGGTTCGACCGAGAGACATTCACTAACGCTTATAACTTTTAAACGTTGTGGAATTTTGTTTTGAAATTTTCAGAATATATTTTTGAATAGTTCTACTACCAGTTTATGAAAAAAAAAATTTTTTAAGCCTCAACACCTACTTCCCCCGATAAACGCCATCTGTGAAGGGCAGATTGTGAAATATTTTAAGTGTTACCCTTAATCAACAAACAATATTTGTGGATAGTCAACATGAGTGAGAATGACAGTCACATTAATTTGACAGTGTACATCGACTAGAAAATCGTTTTAGTTGATGTCAACTGTGTAGTTACCTGTTCTGGGGTTGCGGTAGTCTGACCGCCCTCTTTTGCACATAATTAAATGTTTTAGGGCTCCAGCCCAGAGGTGTCTCTCAAATTCATTCGTTGGAAGTGCTTGAGATTTATACAGGGTTAGCAGCTGGTCACTATTGATGAATCGGCTAGCGCTATATACTACCTACCCCCCATACTCACAAGCCCTGCTTATTTATGGGGGTAAATCGAAGAGTATATTATGTAATTAGTTTTTTCATAAGAAGCAATTACTTTGTGGTTAGACATTATATTATAAAAATAAAACAACACTTTGTATTTAACCACGAATTTATTATTTATGTATCTACCGGTTTCGCTTAGACCAAGCTTCCTCAGGATAAAATAATAACTGAGTTAGTCAGTTATTATTTTATCCTGAGGAAGCTTGGTCTAAGCGAAACCGGTAGATACATAAATAATAAATTCGTGGTTAAATACAAAGTGTTGTTTTATTTTTATAATATTATGTAATTAATTATTGTATAAAAATTATTGTAATTTATGTATCTTTCTGTGAATAAAAAAAAATTAAAAAATACTTTTGTACGGTATTCACATAAAAACACTTTTGAAGAACTTCTTTAGAACCGCTGTGATTTGAAACTCGATGAAACGAAAAAGCTACATTAAAATAAGACAAACACATACATCCGTAGGATTTAGCCTGTGAGAGAACGAGATAGAATAATCGGGGGTCCTCGGGTCCTCTTTGTGGGATGCTTTGTAGCCCCCCCACTCATGTCTAATTTAATTATTTGAAGATTTCACTTATACCGCGGGTGAACTGCACACTTGTATATATTTGTTAATATTAGCTCCACACAGGAGGCCTATCTTTGGACATATTGTGTGGAAGGTATTTTTAGGGAAAGGAAGGAGAGAAAGTTAGAAAAGGGAAACGATATTGGGGTGGGTAGGAATGTGCGAGTCAATGTGTCCAGGAGTGACGGACGTGTGAATCCATCCCTCCGATGATCCAAGAGCGGTACGAAACGATGGACCGAGGACGCAAGGCGAGAGAGACCGGCAGGAGAGTTCAATAGGTCTCCATCAACCAGTCTCTCCCGAATCGGCCCGCTACGCAGCAGGTGGGCTAAGCCTCGCCAATAACCCGGGCACCCCTGCTAAGTCACCAAAAGTAGCGAACCACGTGTTGGCTCCCAAATTCTGGTTGCCGGCAATTAAATTCTGGTTTCAATTTATCACACGCGCGCCACAGTCTAACACCCCCAGTTCCCGGGATTTACTGGCGTCTTACTTTTGGAGTAGTGATAATCCGGTGATATTAAAACTTCCCCGGGGGGTGGCGGGGCGCACATCCAGGGGAGGCTCACGGGGCATCCGGTGGGTGGCGCAAACAGTAAGCCGTGTCTATTGCTCCCGGGTCCCCAGTCCCCACTAGTCCCTAGTAGCTAGTCCCTATTCCTAGTCCCGGGGCCTAGACCGGGCCCCGCAGCCAAGAGGGATTTGCGTGGCACTATTATTTGAGCAGCAAAATGCAAAGTTGCAAGATTTATAATGATTTGGATGCAGTGGAAACTCGGTTATCAGGGACTAGGTACAGTAGGACCTCGATACAGCGGGACACGTATATATTCTGGATACAGTTAAACATTGATACCTACAGTAGATTCAAGATAGAGTAGAATATAGGTACGAGGAACATCGATACAGTACGACATTGGTACAATAAGACATCGGTGCAGTAAGACATCGGTACAGTAAGACATCGGTACAGTTTTATTTTTTATTTTTCGCTAAACTGTCTAAACATTTTATCAGCAGGTCATCTAAACATATAGAAAATAGATATAGAAGAATAACATTTCAAGTAGGTACAACACAAAGGCATAAAATACATAGACAGATAGATACTCATATTTATAGTAATAACTTCATTAGAATAGTGGAAACTCGGTATATTAAACTGTCGATTACACTGGTCTCTAAAAGTATATCCCGGATACAATAGAACTACGTTACAGTAGTTCCCCGATACAGTGGATCCTCGATACGCTAGCGGCTAGGACGTCGATAGAGGAAAAACTTGATTTTCAAAACCAAGATACAGTATGTCCAGAATTCAATGAAACCTCGGTTATCTGGATCTGATCTGCTGGAGGACTCTTTGCTCAAACAGTACTTTACAAATACAGTAGAATTCGATTCAGTAGATCCTCGGTCATTCAGATTTTCGATTTTTGTTTTGTAATTATCCATACTGTATTGTATATTTCAGCGCCCTTGAGGTGAGTGGTATCCGGGAGCTTATCAATTCAAGCAATACCGGACTGTAAACTAAATCATTTACCGCCTTACTCATAATCGCAGAATAAAATAATACCACGGTAATAAGAAAGGGTCGGGTGAATTGTCCGTGGTATTATCTAATTCTGCGATTATGAGTAAGGCAGTTAGAATTTTATATAGAACTACCAAGTCAGTGAAAATTCTTCTGAATCTTCTATCTGAAAATTTGAACATATTATTTAACAGAGTGTTGTAGTTCAACATAATTGCTGGATTACCCATTTTAAAATTTAGAAAACAGTTTCTACATGTATATATTATAATGTGGGTTCCAGATGGGAGAATAGTACTCAAGTTGACTTCTTATATAGTTAAAACATAACAGTTTAATACACTTTATTTAAAAAAAAATCTAGTTAGCCTAGTTATAAATCCCAACATTTGAAAGCCCTTATTAAAATTTTCTGTTATGTGGTTAATAAATGAAAGATTTTATTGAAAAGTGATAGGTACCTAAGTCTTTAATTTGTGTTAAGATCTCAAGAGCATTGATATCAATATATTAATCAAACTGGATTATTATTCGAGAAAATCTAACTATTTGACATTTTGAGATATTTACGTAAAGTCTATTTTCATTTTACCAAATTAACAATTTGTTGATATTATCTTCAAGAATTTTGCAATGGTAAATATTTTGAATAATTTAAAAAAATTTGAGTTCATCAGCAAAAAGTAAGATAGATACATTATGAAATATTTTTGTAAGATCATTTATAAACAAGATAAATAAGATTGGGCCAAGGTGTGAACCCTGTGGAATTCCACTTGTTGCATAATTTTTTTCCGACAGGGAGGATTTTATTCTACCGATTTGTTGTCTTCCAGTAAGATAGCTTTTAAATCAGGCTAAATATATTGCCACCCATAGCAGGCTTTCATAATTTTCAAATGAGAATTTTATGGAAAACTTAATCAAAGGCTTTACTAAAATCAGTATAAACAGAGACTACTTGCTTTTTTTTTAAAGCATTGGTTTTAAAACATTCAAAAATAATTAAATTGGAAAGAGTACTTGTACCTGGCATAAATCCAAACTGGTAAGGTGGCATTACAGGTTTTATTTGTGTAAAAAAATTGTCAAGAATTAGGCTTTCAAACAGTTTCGGTATAGTGGGTTGAATGCATATTGGTCTGTAATTACAAACATCACTTTTATCACCCTTTTTAAAATTTGGAACCAAATAACTCATTTTCCACTTAACGGGAAAAATTCTACTGGATATGGAAGAGCAATTACTTTGATACACTGTTTGATAAATATAGTAGGGATATTATCTGGTCCCGCAGATTTGTGGATATCTTAGGATTTAACTTTAGTAATTACATCAGAGAGACTTATGGTATACTGTTAATATCAAGAGTTTCATCTAGAGTTGTTGTTGGAACAGAAGCATTGCTTGAGTCTGTTAAATAAACGCTTTTAAAAAAAATTTCGAACACGTTAACAATACCATCAGTATTATTTGCTGTGGCTGCCATTTAGGGTCATAATCAAAGATATTGAAGTGAATATCTTTGGTCATAATGCTCCGGAAATCAGAATCATCTTTTTTAAGAGATTTCGAGTATTTTCAAAAATAAGTAACATTATTTAATCTGGAGTTACACCTTTTATAATAATTTTCTTGATTTGTTAACCCTTAACACCACTCGCGGGGGAGTAGAGTCCCCCTTACGCACTTGCGGCTCCATGTATTCGCCCGAGAGGTCGATACTAAGAATGTCGCCCAGGCTGATCTGGGTCCTAGGATCTAGGACCTGGGACCTAGGTCCTCCCCGACTGTAGTGCCGAAAGATTTTTTTTTTAACATTTTTATGCATTGGGACTCGGGAAATGATGGATAATGCAAATCTTAGTGACAGTATCTTTAATCTATTTTATGTCAAAATCAGGTACAAATGGGGGAAAACACCGCCATCACGGTCACGAGTTCGAGCACATAACATTATTGTGCATTTGACTGGCCTAAGAGGTCCTGCTCGATCCAAAAATGAGATGACACCGCTTGAAATTCCTATAAATGTCACATATTTGTGTAAAAAAGTAGTTTTCTTAGATTTATCACAATATGTCATTCATTAATTTTAAATAAATAAATACCAAAAAACTGCTTATTTCTATTTTTATGAAGCATACATTTATGGGGAACCTAGGTCCCCCACAAGTGAATTTTTGTAGGCTGAAAATAGCGAGTGTCACCCCACCCTACCCTATTCTACCCCCCCCCCCCCGTTGTGGTAAATATTCTACTAGAACCCGTCCTACCAAGGGCGGATTTAGGGAGGGGGGGGGGGGGCACGGGGGCACGTGGAGATTCCATCGCAGTACATACTTAGAAGCAAAAACTGTCTTTATTAAACATTTAATTTTTCTATTGTTTTGACACTTTCATAAACCTTCCTATACATATCTGAACTTGTAGAAATAAACTTGAAGTATGATACCTACAGTACAATACAGTAATTTTTGATTTTTTTGCCCGTCCGCCCCTTGTGCCCCCCCAGAAAAATCCTGGATCCGCCCTTGGGTCCTACCCTATCCCATTACGCCCCTCCCGTTGTGCTATCCGTCCCAGGTGCCACTCATGCCAGCCTACGCCACTGACCTCAAGCAGCGCTCCCTCACTACGCCACTGCTTGTAGTCCCTGTCGAAAAAATAAACGTTCAAGTGGTCCCGGGTCAGAAAAAGGTTGGGAAAGACTGGTCTGTATGGATGACACGATCCACCTTATGTAACCGAAAGTTCTTTACACCTGAAAAAATATCGAAAAACTTTATAATATCGGGAAGTTAATAATATAATATAATACACACGTACATGTAATAAAATTATATTTCTATTAACTCGAATATCCTTATACTTCTAGTCCATCTGTCGGATTATAGCGATAATATTATTACAGTTACAACGGTGTGAAACTCGACTGATTCCTTTTATTTAATCTTTTGGCTGGTAGATGTCGCAATCCAGTAAATTTTAGTTCCTCGTGGGGTGAAAATAATAAATCTTTCGAACAACAGGTGACAGGCTCATCGAATGCGTATTATTTATTTTTCTGTCCCATGATAAAGTGAAAATATTGGTTTGATGTAAAAAATATGAAAGCATTGTAATAATCCTGAGTAAATAGGTTTTATTAATTTACATCATCACGTACACCGTTTCATCTTATCAACACATCGAAAAAAAAAAAGATTTTGAAGAATTAATTTATTGATTAGTTATTTGGAGCTAGCTAGTACGTTTCGCATTTTGCCACATTGTTTTGCCTCAGTGATTCCTTTAATAAGAACTCGAATTATAGGTGTGGTACCAGGTTCCAAGGGTGCTGGGCGGGTGCAGAAACGAAAGATTCCGGCCCCGAACTCCGTAGCCGCATGTGAACTCGGATCCGCATGTGAATTCGCGATCTCAAGTTACACAGGTTCCGGAAAGCGGCACTGTCGAGCGCTGGGTAGATGCATTCGGGTCCGAGTTCTCTGGAAGTGGTTGATTAGAGGCATTCTTTGGAACTGAATCCGTGTCCGATTCTCTGGGAGTGGTTGATTTGAAAAAGGACTGGGAGTGGGATTTCCCGCAAATACAAACAGAGCCTACGAATCGCTATTTGGAGCTACCAGAGAGTTTATTTCAACGAGTATTTTTTAGAAGTTCCTAAAAAATAGTCAATAATATTTTTTTTATTAAAAACTTTCCACGAACAACGGTGATTTTTTTTTTTACATTAACTCCACACAGGAGGCCCTGAGGAAAATAATTACCCTCAGGGCCTATGTCATCTGGGATGCTGTGTGGAGGGTCTTTTTGAGGAGAGGATGGAATGAACATTGGTCTTGAAGAGACCTATGTTGTAGGAAGGAGGAAACACAGAGGCCGGAAAATCATTCCACAGCCGAGCTGTTGAACATAAGAACGAGTCGAAGAAACGACCCGTTCTCATGTGACAAATGTCAACCGTGTACAAATGTTGGGCACGCGTTTGGCGTGTTTCCCGACTATGCACCGGTGCCGAAGGGATCAATGATGCTAGTTCCTCGGAGCATCTTCCATTATAATACCGGTAGAACAAGGATACCATTCCCACCCGACGCCTGTGCTCTAAAGATTGCAAGCCGTCTGTTAAGATGGGAGAATCTGCACAGAGTCGAGGGTATTTTTCAGGTATTTTGGAGCTCCAGACCAGAGGTGGCTGCCAAATTCAACCGTGGGGCAATAAGACAAAAATGCAGTTAATGTAGGTGGACCAACGCATTCGCCACCAGGACCTAGACAAATCTCACCCAATGAACTCGGGCACCCCTGCTAAGTCACCGAATGTAGCCAATCTTAGGGCGACCAATCACTTAGCCAGTCACTTAGGGTGACCCTCAGTCAAACCAAAAATAAAAAAATATGTGTTTTAAACTTTTAAAAGACATTTGAAAATAAATGTATTTATAATAATACAACTTTGTTTTTTAAACGGGTTGATTTTTCATTTGTTTTTCTTGTATTTTATTTTTATTATCATTAAGGATTAGAAATTTTTTTTATACAACGAATGTTTATGATTTTAATCGATTTCGCATGACAAAAAACAAATAAATTGATACCCCACACTACGACTTTCAAGGAAGTAAATTTTTCCTAAATTCTCCCACAAATATCACTTTCCATCCTCCATTCATTGAGGACTCTTCGGATTCTTAAACCGCATTATGTCGATTGGAGTTACATACATACTATACTTTACTAGCTGACCCGGAAAACGTTGTTCTGCCATATAAAGTATTTATACTGGATATTTTGGTTGTTAAAATAAAAAATAACGAATGTATTATAAGTGTGTCGGATGGGATCTATGACAAAAAGCGGAATGGAGCGCTGTTGACGATGCCCGCCGATAAAAACAAATTTTCTGTCAACTTTTGCCTGTCAAGGTTTGCGCGCAAAATTCCTGGTTCATCCCATGCATTTTAAATGTTCCTATTTATTGTTTTTTTTAATGCTTTTGCAAAAACAAAAATTTTTCTAAAATGTAGATAAAATAATCTTTCTGATATGTTTATTAGAAATCAACATTTTTGTTTCTAAATATTAAAATTTTAATATTGAAAATGTAAATTGGCTAAAAAATGCACACCTGCGAATATTTGAATTAAAGTAATTAAAATAGAATAAATCCAAAATTTTAAATACAGATTCCTTTTTTAAACAAAATTTGTAATAAAACTGTCACCTCACTTTATATCACTTTCATACAATTTTATTTTAAAATTAAATGTGTGATACGTCACAAATTGGCACAAAATTAAACCATCACTTTTGATCGGGTTTGTAAAATATCTGAACAACCTAGCTCATATAATTCTAAGACAATGAGAAGCATTATTTCATTCCGTTTCTACCATAAAAGAAATCACAAATATTCGCATGACAGGAAGAGAGATATCTCACTTTTAATAATGCACGTTCGCTCTGGGACAATCTGGGTCTCCTGTTATTATAATGGCATATGATGTTTTGGGACAACTTGGGTGTCCTGTGATTAGACGGGTTAAAGTAACGGATATATTCATTGTTTGATCTCTTAAAAGTTAAATGTAAAGTGAAAAAAGTAATATATTTTTTATCCTAAAGTAGGAAAATGAAATAAAGAAAATCAATATTAATTAAGCCAACACAAATAAGCTCGATCACTCGCAACTATAACATTTGGCTGTCATCAGTTCTTTTGTTTTGCTCTTTCAAAAAATATTCTTAAACCAATCTTTTTATTGTGTTTTGGCTGTAAAAAGTTTAGTGTGTTGGAATCTTCTCCCCCCTGATCTTCCAGGAGTCACTTCTTGCTGCTCATTTTCAGATATTTATATAATTTTTTTACTTCTGTCACTTTTTATATTAGCTGTAATTTTTTGAACAATGGAGGAGGATTTCCCTCCTGTACCCCTTACAAAGCCCCCAGATCCCCCTCCTGACCCTCCAGATGGAGATATTTCAGATAAAATAGACTTTTCAGAACATTCAAACATTTCAGACAATGAATCTGTCATCCTAACCTCAATTAAAAAAAGAAAATTTAGTCCCCTTTCCCCCAAAAAACATGATTCGCCTTTGTCTTCTCAGTCCCCTCCAGCTCTTCCTCAACCTCCTCCAACAATCTTTTACTCTACTCATTCCCGTGGCCCCTACATTGTATATGCGCAAAAAACTGAACAAGGTAAAACCATCCATCCTCTTGAATTTGGTAAATTTCTTTCAAATAACAAGAACCTTTCGATTAAACCTGGAGGTGTTAAAGCCGAGGGTCGCTTCCGAATCTCTGTTGAATTCCTGTCAGGTTCAGCCGCCAACAACTTTATCAAAAATATATTTATTTCATCAAATTCTAAATTCAAGGCGTACATCCCAACTTTCAATGTCACTCGAATGGGCCTGGTCAGGGGTATCTCGACCGATCTGTCCATTCCAGAAATCCTGTCCTCACTTTCAACCAACCAACATATCGGCAATCCCATAAAAGCCAGGAGGCTAAATTATAAGGACACCTCTGAGGGCATCGTTTCCTGGAAGCCCTCCCAATCTGTCGTCATCACATTCGAAGGACAATCTCTTCCCTCCCATATTTATTTATTTTTCAACTCCTTACCAGTTGAAATGTACACTTATCCCACCACTCAATGTTACAACTGCTGCCGTTTTGGTCATACCAAAGCTGCATGCAGATCCCCTCCCAGATGTTTCAAATGTGGAGAAAACCACTCGGCTGACCAATGTTCTTCTCTCTCTTCACCTAAATGTTTTAACTGCTTAGGCGCTCATTCCGCCATTAACTCTTCTTGCCCCGAACAATCTCGCCAAAAAATATAAAAATTTCTATGGCCTCTGAGAACTTGTCTTTTCTGCAGGCTTCTAAATTATTCCCGCCTGTCAAAAAATCATTTTCCGAGGTTTTATCCAGTAACTCTTCATCCAACCCTCTCGCCTCCTCCTCAACATCTTCCCGTTCAACAAAATTCACATACAAAAACCCTATCTCTAAACAGGCTCGTGGATACGATCAGCAACAACACAACTCACTTCTCTTAAATCCCAATGGTTCTCCTCTTTCACACGCCACAAATGGGTGCGCAAACAATTATAATTCATCCTCAACAAACTATCAAAAGCTTTCTGAACAACTCTCCCAAGATAATTCTTCATTTATTCAAACTCTTATTATGCTTCTAATTGACCAAATTTCTTCTCAAACTAATCTACCGTCCAACGCTGCTTCTATTATTTCCACATTAAAATCATTTATTCAAAATGGCTCTTCAAGATGTCAGAATTCTTCAGTGGAATAGCCGCAGTGCTATTTCTAACAAATCAAACCTTCTTAACCTATTAAATTCAAACCTTGTTTCTGTGGCTGCTGTCTCGGAGACATGGTTTACTCCATCCACCCACTTTAATGTGGGAGGGTACTCCTGTCTCCGCGATGATCGCCCGGAAGGTACGGGCGGTGGTGCTGCCCTATTTATTAAAAAATCCCTTCCATTTTTCCCAATAAATAATATCAAACCCCCCAATGCTGACTTTCAAATGGTTGCAGCTAAAATAAAGGACACTTCCTTTGTTTCTATCTATCTTCCCCCAACATCGCACTTCAATAAACAAGCGTGGTTGCAAATTGTCCGTCAACTAAGCCCTCCTTTCTTTTTATTGGGTGATTTTAATGCCCATTCCCCCGTCTGGGGTTCTGCTTTCTGTGATCGAGACGGTCGAAGTGTGATGGATTTCCTAGATGAATCCAACCTTTTTCTTTTGAATGACGGATCTCCTACTAGAATCTCTCGCCCCAACACAAACCCCAGTGCAGTGGATCTCTCCATATGCTCTATTAATCTGGCACCTCTCTCCTCGTGGGTGGTGTCCCCCGACCCTTGCTCCAGTGATCATTTCCCGATCACCATCACTTATCAAACTTCTTTCCATTCAGACAAGTCCCATATTTCGACAAAGATTAAAACAAAACACACCAAATGGGACGAATTTAACTCACATATGGATAAGTTTATACAAAATTTATCCTATACCGATACATTATCTGTCAAAGATGACTACGATAACTTCAAATCAATGCTCGTAACTGCAATCAATAAATCAAATCCTCCCCCTAAAACCAAATCTCTCAAAAAACTCCCTCCAACTCCCTGGTGGGATGAGGAATGTTCCAAAGTAGTGAGAATTCGGAAAGCTAAATCTCTTTCCTATCGTCACAATATGACTATGGAGAACTATCTCATATACAAAAATGCCGAAGCCAATGCCAAAAGGGTATTGAGGTCAAAAAAAAAAATCCGGGTGGTACAACTTCTGCAGTTCAGTATCTCCGAACACTCCAATTTCGGAAGTTTGGTCTATGATTCGAAGATTTCGATCCTCCTTCAGTCCAACATCTCCTCGAGCTTCTCATTCTAAATGGATAGACGAGTTCTTGGACAAAATTGCCCCCCCTTCTGTACCTAACTTAGATGAAATAACTCCAATCCACAACACTCCTATGTCTGATCATTGGCTTGACTCTCCATTCACTTTAATTGAATTAAAAAATTGTTTATCAACAGTCAAGGACTCATCTCCAGGCAGAGATGGTATACCTTATAGCATTATCAAAAATAGTAATGATAATGTTCTAAATCACTTTTTATGCATCTTAAATAAAATCTTCCAGACTGGCATAATACCTGATGACTGGAGTTCTCAAATAATCATCCCAATTCTAAAATTAAACAAATCACCCAATTCTGGATCCAACTATAGGCCAATTGCTCTTTCATCCACCCTTAGTAAAATTTATGAAAAATTAATTAAAAACCGCTTAGAATTTTTTGTCGAGAGTAATCATCTTCTCTCTCCATCCCAATTTGGATTTAGGAAAAAGAAATCTACACAAGATAACCTTGCCATCATCAGCACTGATATTAATTTATCCATTTCTAACAAAGAAGTATGTCTTGCAGTCTTTATAGACATAGAAGGCGCCTTTGACAATGTTTCCATCCCAATTCTTAAAAAAAAACTTTTAGGCCTTGGCTTACCCCTCATGTTTGTCCAATCTATTATTAATCTTTTTCTCGATAGGAAAATTTTCATTGAGCTACCAGATGTTACTCCTCAGAGTAGGTCAATTTGGAAGGGTTTACCCCAAGGCGATGTATTATCCCCCTTACTGTATAATATATACACACACGATATGCATGTCACCATTCCCCCTCAAGTAAAAGTTGTTGAGTTCGCAGATGACATAGCTTTCTTCTTATCATCCAAAATCATTCCATCCGCCGTCAAATATCTTAATGAAGCCATGGATGCCCTTTGCACATGGCTTACTTTAAATGGTCTTGAACTTTCAGTACAAAAGAGTCAGTGTGTTACCTTCTCAAATCGTCATAATAACCCCCCTGTTCAAATTTTATTTAAAAACTCTCCAATCCCCAATGCTTCCGAAGTTAAATTTTTGGGAGTAACATTTGATAGGAAACTTAAATGGTCTTCCCACATTAATAATATAGTTACTAAATGTGAAAAAAATTTAAATATTATCAGATCATTGACTGGCGTTTGGTGGGGTGCTCATCCTATCTGCATTAAGTTGCTCTACAATGCACTTATTCGAAGTCATCTCGACTATGCCTGCCCACTTTTTAGTACTGCATCCAAAAATGCACTCAGTAAATTAGACAAAATTCAATCTAAGTCATTGCGAATAATAACTGGCGCGATGCAATCGTCGCCCATCAATTCCCTTCAAGTAGAATGTTCTGATCCTCCTCTTTATTTAAGGCGTCAATTATTTGCTGACAAATTTGTTCTTAAATGTTTAAATTCTAAAAGTCATCAGATTATTCCCAGAGTCTCGTTGTTCAACGACTCAACACATTCATCTACAGTCAGAGCTCGAACTAAACCTCTCCCTGCCATCTGTAAAAAATTTTCGCTCTCTCTCAGAGCTTCAAATTATCAAAAATGATCTTCTTCCTTTGTACAAATTAAAATATAGTCACGTCACCCTATCCCCAACGATATTAGAAGGGATCGGCATCCTTAAAAGTCATTCCAATCTCCCAGCCCGTACTGTCAATAATATGTTCAATGACATTATTTCTTCTAAATGGCCCAACTCTTCTCTTTTATTTACTGATGGCTCCAAATCTCCAGACTCTCCTAACTGTGGTATTGGTATTAACGTTTACCACAATAATTCTAATGAAAGAATATTTTATTCAATTTCAAACCAATTTTCAATATTTTCTGCCGAGTGCATTGCGATTATTGAATCTCTCAAATATATAATAAAAAATAATTTTGAACATTCTCTTGTCCTCTCTGACTCTCTCAGTTCCCTCCAAAAACTTAAAACAAGTCCTCTTCTTCATCCTGATGATCACTTTGTATGTCTTATTCGAGTATTGATAACCTCCATTCAAAGCTCTGGAAAAACTGTCACTCTGATTTGGATTCCTGGACATGTTGGCATAGTGGGTAACGATATTGCTGATTCCTTGGCAAAACAAGGAGCGTCTAACCCTACCGTTACCCTCGTAAATCATATTCCCCTGTCTGATATTTTTTCCATCATCAAAGATAGATCCCACAATGTTTGGACAGAGTATTGGAACATTGCTAGTCAATCCAAGGGTGCCCGCTACGCCTCAATACAAAGGACTATCCCATCAAAACCGTGGTTTCAAAAATTCCCCCATTTTTCCAAAAAAGAAATTTCCTTACTTATTCGTATGAGAATCGGACATTGTTCCGTTCCTTCTCACCTTTATAAAATTCATGTGCTTGACTCCCCAGATTGTACGTTCTGTGGTCTAGATGTGGGAACTTTAGATCACATATTTTTTGATTGTCCCTCTCTAAATAAATATCCTCTCTTCTATCAAGCGTTATCAAAAATTGCCTCTCCTCCATTCAACATCTCATCTCTTCTAAGTCTGAACTCTACTCCAATCTTCCATAAAATTCTGAAATTTGCACATTTAAATAAAATTAATATATAAATTCTCCTTTCCTTTTTCTGTAATTATAAATGATGGCCTACAACACCCTTGAAGGGTGAAAGCCAGAAATAATGGAAAAAAAAAAAAAATAAGCTCGATGGTTTGCCCATGCGAGAATGAAATATCAAAATGAAGCGACGCTTCTCGTGAATGTCTTGCGCATGTGTGGATGAAAGTTCGATGAGGTGGATCTGTCATTCAACGAAATTAATAATGTCGTTCTGTTTGAAATACGAACGACGGTTAAATTTGTTCCTACAAAAATACTAAAATCGCGATAAAAATGGGAGGGTGGAGGTAGGAGAGTGAAAATTTGGGGTAATAGGTATTTTTTGTTGCCAAATAAAAAAAAGTACTCAAAAAAAAAAGGTCGAAAAAATTTCTGGATAGGGACACCCTAAGCGGTATGAAGTATACTTTAAAACCTATTCTCATAGATACCTACCAAATATATATACAAAATTTCATTAAAATCGGTCGAGCCGTTTCGGAGGAGTGCGACCACTAACATCGTGACACGAGATTTTTATATGTATAGATTTTGTAAACGTACCGATTACTATATTATTGAGGCTATCTTTGTGACAATTTTTACTGCACTATAAATGTAAATCGGTATTATGCAGTTAGCCTAAATAAAATTAAAATTTTTACTGATGATTTTAATTTTAATTTGTACGGTTAATTTTAATTCCCCGCCCCATTTTCCCAATTAGCCTCGTTTGTTTACAAAACCGTAGTCCAAATCTAAGGAGTTGTTTTATCGAGTTTTCCGTATTTTTCTGTTTGCATTTTACTGTTTGTTATTTAAAAGGAAAACAAACTGTTTTAATTTTGTCTTTGAAAAAACAACACTAATTCCGTTTTTGACTCTCGACGCTTACAAAAAATATCTCTTAGATTAGCAAGTTCACAATGTGATTATTTTAGAGCGACGCAAAAACCTTCATTCTGGTTTTACCTGAATAACTTGACTGCATTTGGAGGTGGGTATGGGTACCGCTGCCCCAGGAACCTTTTATTGGACAACCAACACCCCTGCCATAGGTCACCCCAGCTGTAAGTAACTATAGGTAACTTAGCAGGTGCGCCCGAGTCCATGGGGTGATGTTTGTCTAGGTTCTAGGTCTTGGCGGCGATTGCGTTTACCCATGTACTGCGTGGCGGGCGGGATCGGAAGAGACTGGTTGAAGGAGATCTTTTGACATCTCCAGCAGAACTCTGCACCGCAGTGGGAGGAATGGATTTATACGACCATCACTTTTGGACACTTTGAACGAATTCTTACCCCTCCCCTCTTGTACCTTTTTTCTTTCCAGAACTACCTCTTCTTCCTTTTCCTAAGAAGACCCTCCACACAGCATCCCCAAAGAAGATGTGGACCCCGAGTGAAATTTTTTTGCTCAGGGCCTCCTGGGTGGAGCTAAAAAAATACAACCATACCATTTTAACAGTGGCTGAATTGGCATCGCATTTGGAACCCACCCAGACAGCACGTATTCGATTCCTCGTCTGTCTAAGTCCTCCATCACGACGCAAGCAACATTTTCCACTTACAGTGGTGGTAGTAGAATTTCAAATATTGTCAGGTTATGCATAACCCAGGAATATTAGTATTTCTTTTTTAAAAATTTAATTTAACTAATTTAATAAGAAATATTTAGTAATATTTTTTATTGATCGTATTCCGATCCGAGACAAAATATCTGACGTCAAAACTTCTTCAAACGACATCTTATGGCTGATATACAACCTTCAAAAGGAAATGAAAAATAAAAATGTTTTCAAAATTTCGTTAGTTTATGCATTCGAAAAGAAAAGTGGACGCTTCTCTCTCATTACTGCGTAATCCTTCGGGGATATAATAAGGCATTAAACATATTAAAAAATCTACTTTTCTACCCTCCATAAAGCGAGTTTTTTTATGAACAGGGTCCAAGATGAAAAATTAGTTTAAAAGGTTACATTTTTATTATTCACTTCTCGCAAGGAACAACACACCAAGGAGAAAAAGGAACCATAAACAAACTAAAGTTAAGTAATCACAGTAAAGTCGCTGTTGATTAACCTACGAATAAAAACGTCCGTCGCGTAAAGAGTAGTGGCCGACCTATGGGTCCCTAACGAGGCGTCGTGAGTTCAATCCACTGCTAGCTAGGTCCTCCATCATTGCTCAATAGCTTGTGTCGCTCTCCATAGAGAGAAAATAAATTGCCTTATTTTTAAACGCCTGGGGTCTCAAAAGTTGCTTAAAATCTGTAGCTATTCGAAAACGTAAAAATAAATCAAATTGGTGTTCACTAATATGGCGGAAGATGAAAAGGATAAAAAAATAGATTTTGAGATTTGAGAAAAAAATAAAACAAACGGTCCATATTTTATATTTTGTAGCAAACTTAATTTTTATTCCATAACTGCAGCACAAAAAACGAAAAAAAAATTTTTGAAACATGTGATGTTGTGTTTGTTAAAAATATAAAAGGGGAAAATAACACTTTTTCTGGATAAAATCGGTATTCTTGTAGACTTATTTGTATTCATAAACTTAATTTTTTTTTTCATTTTTGTCAGCTATACGCAGTTTTTAATAACAAACAAACCTCAAAGGTAAATTATTCTAAAAAATATATTAATTACCATAATTTAAAAATTGATGTTTAAAGTTTTTTTTCTGATTTTCGATTCATTTTAGCGAGCTAATAATTCTTTAAAAAATTAATGAAGTTCCCATTTTCTTTATAAGACGCATCTTTTGAGATATCAGGCGTTTCTGAATTCAAAAGTTGAAATAATTGACACACCCTATTGCACAAATAACATTTTCCCAGTATGAAGATGTCCGTCGCGTAAAGGTTAGTGGCCGACCTATGGTTCCTATCAGGGCGTCGTGAGTTCAATCCACTGCTAGCTAACTCCTCCATCATTGCACAAGTAACATCTTTCCACTATAAAGATGTCCGTCGCGTAAAAGTTGGTGGCCTATTGTTGGTTCCTATTGAGGCGTCGTGAGTTCAATCTACTGCTATCTAACTGCTCCATCATTGCACAAGTAACATTTTCCCACTATGACGATGAAAGTAAGATGAATTCATGTATTGTCAGTTAATCGTTAACTCGAAATGTGCATCTTGATGTTATGGTATGTAACTAATTTGCTTTGATATTTATATTTAAAAGGAAATCATGCTGATAATTATTGCTTATAATAATTGTTACCCTTTGTGCCATGCATAAAAATCTTGTCTTAAACGTTAGTTTATAAATTAAAAAATAATAATTAATATTTGACAAGTTAAAGTATTTCCCCAAAAAAAGTAGACATAATTTGTCTCGACGCCACCTAGCGAGAGATTTAACACTAACAATGTCTCTCTTGCAAAAATAAAGTTGGTTGTTTTCAGATGGAAAAAATATAATAAACAGTAATTGTCGAATGAAACACTAGTATATATTGAATTATTTGGCCGGTATTAGATAAGCCGCCATAGCTCAGTGGTCAGAGCACCAGATCGGCAATCAGACGGACACGGGTTCTTGTCCCGTTGGCGGCAAGTATCTTTTCTCGCAAGATTTTTCAATATAGATGAGTGTTTCAGGCTGATAATTATTGCTTATAATAATTGTTACCCTTTGTGCTATGCATAAAAATTTTGTCTTAAACGTAAGTTTATCAATTAAAAAATAATAATTTTTATTTTACCAGCTGACCCGACAGACGTTGTTCTGCCATATAAATTATTTCTAGTAAATATTTTGGTTGTTAAATAAAAAAAATAACGAATGTATTGTAAGTGTGTGGGGATGGGATCTATGACAAAAAGAGGAATGGAGCGCTGTAGACGATGACCGCAGATAAAAACAAAAAAACACCAACGAAACTAGGAAAATGAAATAAAGAAAATCAATATGAATTTCGAAGAGCAATTGGGTGCACGATATTTTTTGTCGGTCCATCTTTAGCCAACACAAATAAGCTCGATGGTTTGCCCAAGGGTGAACATGATGCCGAATGAAATATCAAAATGACGCGACGCTTCTCGTGAATCTCTTACGCATGTGAGGATGAAAGTTCGATGAGGCGGACGGAGCGCCATCTGTCATTCAATAACATAAATATTTTCGTTCTGTTTGAAATACGAAAGACGGTTAATTTTTTTCGGTTAAAAAAATATAGTTTTTTTTTCTGGATCACTCTAATCACCTATTGGTATGAAATATACTTTAAAAACCTATTCTCATACCTACCAAAAATACATAAAAATCGGTCAAGCCGTTTCGGAGGAGTGCGACCACAAACAACGTGACACGAGATTTTTATATACAGGGTGTAACAGAACGTACCTGAGGGATTTTAACCAGTGATTCCTGAACAGTGATTCCTGATTCCTGAACCAGTGATTCCTGAACGGATTGCAATCTTTAGAGCACAGGCGTCGGGTGGGAATGCTATCCTTGTTCTACCGGTATTACAATGGAAGATGCTCCGAGGAACTAGCATCATTGATTCCTTCGGCACCGGTGCATAGTCGGGAAACACGCCAAACGCGTGTCCAACATTTGTACACGGTTGACATTTGTCACATGAGAACGGGTCGTTTCTTCGACTCGTTCTTGTGTTCAACAGCTCGGCTGTGGAATGATTTGCCGGCCTCTGTGTTTCCTCCTTCCTACAACATGGGTCTCTTCAAGACCAATGTTCATTCCTTCCTCTCCTCAAAAAGACCCTCCACACAGCATCCCAGATGACATAGGCCCTGAGGGAAATTGTTTTCTTCAGGGCCTCCTGTGTGGAGTTAATGTAAAAAAAAAAAAAAAACATATTTGGAGTAAAAAATGTAAATGAAATATTGACTCCGGAGACCAAAATTTCTTTTACATTTTTTACTCAAAATAATGTCAGGAATCGATGGTCAAAATCCCTCCGGTACGTCCTGTTACACCCTGTATAAGATAATGCACCAGCCGGTACCCGGAGTGCGTTGCAATGTCATTCAAATAAATAAAAAATTTCTCCATTCATTTTCTTTCCCATGCGTCCGCGTTCCCCTCCCGCGTCCCCTTCCCATCCCGTGATCCCCTTTCACTTTCCCCACATTCCCCCTCTCTTGTCACCCCTCTCGTGAATCCCACCTCCTTCGTTACCATCCCCTTCCTTATATATATATGAAATACAGATATTTTAATTTATGCAAATTTCATAAGTCCATATCTTACGATTATATTATAGTAACCTTCGCGGGAATGCGTACAACAAATCACCAAAGTTTCATCGCCATCGGGTGAACGGTATGGCAGCGCATAAAATACGAACAAACAAACTAATTTTCGTTATTTGTTTTTGGGGTGTTATGCCGTGTTGCGCTACCTCCTTCTTTAGCCAACGTTTCGGACATCGTTGCAGTGTCCATCATCAGGGCAGATCCGGCAGATCCGGTATCTGCCGGATCTGCCCTGATGATGGACACTGCAACGATGTCCGAAACGTTGGCTAAAGAAGGAGGTAGCGCAACATGGCATAACACCCCAAAAACAAATAACGAAAATGCTTTTGGCCGTGAAAATCTTAAAACTTATCAAACAAACTAATATTTTTTTATGTACATAAAATTAATTTTAATTTTTTATTTTTTTTATTTGTTTATTTAATATTTCTATGTTTTTACAATAACTAAACATTGTTTTACGTGTGAAACAGATTTGTACTATGAATATAATAAAAGCCTTTCCTCATCATTAAGAGACAACAACCGTCAAACTTCTAGGTGTTTCTGGATTCAGACCTTTCGCTAAAAAGTCAGGTAAATAGGACCGTCAGTACTGGTTTCTTCTATCTAAGACAACTTAAATCAGTTCGTAGGAACCTCTCAACAGAGGCAACTAAGCTTCTTGTGAACTCATACATAGTATCACGTCTTGATTACTGTAATGGCATTTATGCAAGACTTCCTAAATGCCAAACTGATAAACTACAATCAGTGTTCAACGCCGCAGCACGGCTTATTACTGGGGTACCCAAGTTTTTGCACATTTCGGAACACCTTCGAAATCTTCACTGGCTGAAGTGTCCTGAACGGATCCAATACAAGTTATGCTGGATGGTGTTTAAAGCTCTCAACTAAATGGCTCCACCCTATATCTCTGAACTGTGCATTCCGGAAAATATTGGTCTAAGACATTCAACTCTTAGATCAGCGACATCATCTGCAATCGGAAGGTTGAAAGAACCTAAGCGAAATCCGAACACTAACTTTGGTGATCGTGCTTTCGAAGTATCCGGCCCTGAGGCTTGGAATAAACTTCCTATGGAATTAAGATGTATAACCAGTCCAACAGAATTTAGATCCAAACTTAAAACTCACCTATTTAAACACTCATTTCCATAAATTCGCTATTTCATTCAAACATTGCTATCCAATCTGTTGTTGAGCGATGAATTATCTTATTGCAGTTGAGATCGACGATTAAATTCATTCATTCATTTAAGATACCCATGCTTTCCTTTAAAAACTGTTAACCCATTACAATCATTTTCACAACCGTGTTATAAAATTGTAATATTATGTACGAACTTCCTTCTTCTGGCGCTAACAATATTAATATTAAAATACGGTATAAAATAATTTGTAAAATGTGTAGAATAAAATATCTATGTATGTATACATGTATATATAATATCCTCAAACTGCTTCGACTCTCTTTCTCTGTCTGTACCTATATCTGTAGAGTTTTGTTGATCACTTGGTAATATTAGATACCTGGCAAAACTAAAAATATTTATTGTTGTATGTAAATACCTATTTTAATTGTAAATCTCTAATTTTAAGTCACGGTTGCAAATATTTGTATGTCACCAGTTTTAAGTCAGTAGTAATAAGTCTTAGTTGTAAGTCACTAGCTACATATAAGTCTTAAATGTAGGTTCCTAGTTATAAGTTTGAATCCTAGTTGTAAGCCTATCGTATTCATTTTATTTTATTGTATGCTTATTATATGTACAGCGCCCTTGAGATGATTTTTCATGAAAACGGCGCTTTATAAATCAGCCAAATATTATTATTATTATAAGTCTCTTGTGCTTGGTGAGGGAATTATGAATAGTAATATGAATATGTTATGAATAGTAATATTTATAATGTATTTATTTATAATTTTTCCTTTTGTGAGGGCTTCAGTAACCAAGGTAAACAACAGTATTTTGAGATTACTTTGAAATATATTTTGCAGGTAAATTTAATTATATATTTTATTTTGATAACATTATTCTAAAATATAATATTTATTATAGATTTGTAGTATTGAAGGGTAGTTTACATTAAAATATTTAATTTGGCCAAATTGAAAATTATTTGTTGACAAATGACAGTATTAGGTAACGACGACAGTTGCTTGGTTACTGGAATGTAGGAATAATAATAATAATCATTTCCAAGTTGTTTTGAACGGTGACAAAATGTCATTTTCAACCAACGGAAATGAAAATGGGTTGATTATGTCATCTTTACAGATGAACATTGATAATCTGAGACCCCAAAAAACAAAAGCAGGTATTCCTAGGCAGAGAATGAAATGGACGAACGATGTCAATATGTTCATCGTTCGTTCATATTTTTATGTGACGAAACTAGAAACAGATATGTTATTGTATAGGAAAAAATTACATTTACTTTTCTCACAAAATTATCCGGTTGCCCAAGTAAACGAACAAAGATTAGCTGACCAAAAAAGGGCAATTTTCAAAAATAATTTAATCCCTGTAGTAACATTAAATCAGATAAAAAAGGAAATAGGAGATAGATTGCAATTAGAGAATAATTTAGAACAAATTAATACGAGTAGTAATGTTATATTAGATACATTGAATGAAGACAGTTTAGATAATATTCTAGTAGAAGAATCTAATGATATTACAGTAGATTCAAATAACTTAGATGCTATTCATAATCTTAGGGAAATCAACATTGCAAATTTAAACTTACTAGATGATAATGTAATAGAATTAGCTAACTTGCTTCATAATAATATAAATAGATATATAGATATAGAGCCCACAGTTAGACCAAAATTACCAAAATTGCATACGTCAAAAAAATTATCTAAATTAATTTCTGAATTAAATAATTTAATTTTACCAAAAATAATATTTGACGATATTAGTTTTTTAGATCTTCATACGTTAGTGTACGCTAGTGCTATCACTATATGTACTAGGTTAGGAGTTAAATTAATATCCTCTGATGATATATCATATAGTTATAGTAAACCAGAATGGCAGATTAGATTAGAAAATGATGTAGTATTTTTAAGAAGTAGTATAGCTAGAGTAATTGAATATAAAAATGGGAATAGAAGTAGAAATATTTTGAGACATGTAGATGAAATTGGGAGAAAATTTGGTTATAACATTGGTAGTAATAATAATGAAAATATAATCAATGATTTATTAGATTTATTAAAACAAAAATTAGGTGTAAAAGCTAGTAGATTAAAAAGATATAATTATACGAATAATAAAAGAAATAATAATAGATTATTTAAAAAAAATGAGAAAATATTTTATTCCAAACTTGATGATAAACAAAATATTATTTCGAATAATAATATTCCGTTGCCATCTGAATCAGATATGCGCGATTTTTGGACAAACATTTGGAGTAAAGATATAAAACATAATGAGGCAGGTTCATGGATAGAAAATGAAGAACTCAATTGTTCAGACATTGAACAAATGAGTTTTTCTGATATATCGGTTGAATTGTTAGCCAAAATTATAAAAAATACTCATAATTGGAAAGCCACGGGTTGCGATTGGATACATAATTTTTGGTACAAACGTCTAACTACTTTACATCCTCTTTTTGCAAAAAATCTTTCAAAACTTGTCAAACAACCTCAAAATTTTCCTAATTTTCTAACTAAGGGCATTACTTATATGTTACCTAAAAGCGAAAATATTAATAATCCCTCTCAATATAGACCCATTACATGTCTACCGACAATATACAAAATTTTAACCTCTTGCTTGACAGATTTAATATATACTCATTTGGATGAAAAAAATATTTTATCTGAACAACAAAAAGGTTGTCGCAGAAAACATATGGGATGTAAAGAACAATTAGTTATTGATTCTGTAATTTTAAAACAAATTCAAAATCAAAAGCGTAATTTACATACTTGTTATATAGATTATCAAAAAGCTTTTGATAGTGTCCCGCACTCGTGGCTAATAAAAATATTAAAAATATATAAAGTTAACCCAATTATAATTAGTTTTTTGAAAAATATTATGTCCTTTTGGAATACAGATTTACTAGTAAATTTAAAAGGTAAGAAAATAGTAGTACCGGGCATTTCAATAAAAAGAGGGATTTTTCAAGGAGACTCATTGAGTCCTCTTTGGTTTTGCTTAGCATTGAATCCTATGTCTAAAATGTTAATTAAAAGCAAGTTTGGAATAAAAATTAAGGGTAATACAAGAGAGAGTAGTATAGTTTCACATCTATTATATATGGATGATATAAAATTATTTTCAAATTCTGAATCAAATTTAGAAAAAATGATTAAGGTAGTTAAAATTTTTTCAGATGATATTAAAATGACTTTTGGTTTAGATAAATGTAAAACGACCCATATAGAGAAAGGCAAAATTGTAGATGGAGACGAGGGTATATTTAGAAATTTCAAAATTAAAAGTATGAAAGGGGATGAGGTTTATAAATATTTAGGATACCCGCAATCGAATAGATTAGATCACACTAGTATTAAAAATGATATTAGGATTAAATTTCAAACTAGGATCAGAAAAATTTTAAAATGCAATCTATCTGCTAAAAATTTAGTAAAAGCAATAAATACTTGGGCAATACCTTTATTAACGTACTCATTTGGCATAATTAAATGGTCCAATACAGATTTAGATAGTTTAGAACGATTAATTAGAACTACGTTAACAAAGTTTAATTGCCATCATCCAAATTCAGCTATAGAACGAATTAATTTACCTAGAAATTTAGGAGGTAGAGGTATAGTCAAAATAACATCTTTGAAACATAATCAGGTAGAAATGCTTAGAAATTTTTTCCATAGGAAAGCTAATAGCTCAGAAATGCACAAAATAATTTGTAAGGCAGATAGAAACATTACACCTTTAAATTTATATGACGAGAATGCCAACATTCTTATAAATACTAACCAGGAATTATTAGATTCCTGGTCAAATAAAATTATTCATGCAAAACACTTCAATTATCTCAACCAAACGTATGTTGACAAACTTTCGTCAAACAAATGGTTGAGTATTGGAGAGTTGAGCGCAGAAATAGAAGGATTTATGCTTGCCATTCAAGATAGAGTCATTAATACTAAAAATTATAGGAAGCATATAATCAAAGATATAAATCAAATTGATGATTTATGTAGAAAATGTTTGGCTTTTCCGGAAACTATAGAACATATTATATCGGGATGTTCTATATTAGCGCCGTCCGAGTATACATTTAGGCACAATCAGGTTTTAAAAATAATCCACCAAAGTTTGGTAATTAAACATAACTTGATTGACTGCCGTAATATAGTACCATATTATGAATATGAACCAAATTCATTTTTAGAAAATGAATTTTATAAAATATATTATGATAAAACTATACTAACAGACAGAACAATTAGTCATAATAGACCTGATATAGTTTTACATGACAAAATTAAAAAAATAACTTATATCATTGATGTAGCTATTCCAAATTCCTGTAATATTCAAAAAACTGTTTCTGAAAAAATTAGAAAATACACAGATTTAGGAAATGAGATTAAAAGAATTTGGCATTCTCGGAATATAAAAATATTACCATTTGTTATTTCGGCTACTGGCATTATACCTAGTTCTCTGATTCAAAATTTAGGCGTATTAGATTTGTCAAAGAATTTATACATAAAAATGCAAAAATCGGTAATTTTAAATACATGTAGGATTACAAAAGATTTTTTAAATATTTATATTGAGGGATCAGTAGGATTTATAGGTTCAATTAGGAATTCCACAGAGCCGAACCCTCTGATATGAAAATATCTGGAGTCGGTGAATTATTTTCCCATCTGGTCTCTGGTAGGTTGACATGTTGTTCTTGTATTGTTTTGTAATTATAATACATATAGTGCAATTGCATAACGTGGATTGACCAGATGATCATTTGGGAAGTGTGTGAAAGGGTTTAGTTTTTCCTGTGGGGAAAATTAAACCCGGACATTTAAATCTGGTGCGTATAAAAGTGAATAGTAATATTGCAACTAATAACAATACATTTGTAATAAAAACTTGAGATATTTCAATAAACAGATTACAAGGTTTAAATGAAATTTAGCAATACGGGTTATGTTTAGATATTTTATCCAGAGGGTTTGACAGTTTACAGGCCTTGCAACGTCTGTAAACTGGGTGCGTGTGAGGTGGAGGTTTTCAATAATAACTCTTGATTAACGCGAGTCAAATATATTTACATTAAAACTTTGTGTTACAATAAGTTAACACAGATTTAATAATTATTTCGCTTAGAGGAAAAGCAGGTGGATGGAACGAACGTTGAAACCGGAATAAATTTGCATTATCATGCACTCGGCCGGAGAGCGGTGCCCGGTGATAACAGTGTATAAAATCGGTTTTGAATAATATTTTTATGGTTGTTCGTTGCTAGGCTACAGAAATGTTAAAAATAGTATGTACTCTTACAGTTGTTTCAGGTATTTTTTTTTTTTATTTAATTGGAATTTAGGTTTATTTTCGCTAATTTTTCTCCTCTCTCTTTGTTGAAATATTTTATACCTAAATACAGATAGGTATTTTGGATGTGCTTGGTATTAAATTCTGGGATTTTAATATTGTTTTGATATCTTGCTGATATGTTGAAATGTATTTTTTTGCTGTATTTATTTGAAAGTTAGTAGTATTGAATATTTTTAATATACGAGTATATTGTCTATTGTAGATACTTTGAATATTGAAAAGATTTTTTTCAGTACAAAATGTAGATGGTTTTTTTCAGCATAATCTTTGAACTATTTTAGGAAGATTTAAAATAACATCATATGTTCCTCCCCATCCTATAAAACTGTATTGTAATATAGATTGAACAATCGTATAGTACACTCTTTTTAGGTTTTCCAGTCTAAGAAGACGAGGAATACATGGCACGACCAAGTGAATCAGATACTTGAGTCCGGCCATGTGAAGAGTCAGAATAATAGAAGAGCATGTATGAGACGATGTATGAATGTGAACGAGGCAAAGAGTGTGTGCCAAGATCGAGTTGTTTGGCGGTCCGTCCTCTCTGACTACCCCTGCGGGTAAACGGCGTGATGGTTAGTTAGTTAGTTAGTCAGTCTAAGAATAATAAATATATATATACACATTTCGTAATTCTTTTGTTTTTCTAATTTTCCTGTGATTTTTCACGGGTGTGTACAATAGGTAATTACTCATTTAATAGTAATTACTTATTGTGAAAAATCACAGTAAAATTAGAAAACCAATTAAATGTATCATAAAATGTAAATACCAAAGCCAAATGTTACAGTACCATTTTGTTAATTCATAATGACTTGGAAAAAATCGTGTGGATAGATTTTTCTACTAAGGTTACGAAAATGTTAGTAATTTTTTTAAGAAATTTATAGTTTATTTTTAAATAAATAATTTCGCTTTTTTGGGCTCGTGACGTCACTAGGTACTTTTTTTCCTTTATTTTTTCCCATTATACATACATTTCAAAAGTAATTTTTACATATTTTCTAAATATATATAACATAACACAAGTATATATAAGACAAAAGTAGATAAAGTGCTAAATTACACCAATAAGTTGGCGGTACAAGCAAAAACTATAAATTTCAAAGTGAAAAGTTTCAAAATACAGGTAATGTATATTTGAAAATATTGTAGTAACAAAGTGACACATACAAGTTAGTTGATTTTTAGTTACGGTTTCAAGAAGATAAATAAAGTTAGTCTTGAAGTTACAGTAGAATTGTAAAAGTGAATATGAAGGTTTACATAAGGTTTATAAAAAAAGTGTTTCAACATCTACATCAATTAGCCATAATTTTAATTCTTTAATGTAATGTGATATTTTATCAGTCATTTGAATGTGTTTTGGTAGAAGATTAAATGTACGAGGACCAATAAAACTTCCAAGTGTTTGCATTAACTTGGTTTTGATTTGGGGAACTTGCAACACATTATTAGACCTTTTGCTAAATCTATTTTCGTTTTTTATGAAACAATTTTTGTTTTTAAATACATATTTCATTGTTTGCAATATAAATAATTTACGGATATTGAATATTTTTGTCTCTTTGAATACTAACTCAGTCGGGATTGTTTTATTTCTATTATACATAATTTTAGTGATGCGCTTTTGAGCATTTTGTAAAGGCTTAATAAATGCATCAAGCGCACCACCCCATCCTACAATGCCGTAGATTATTGAAGATTGTACTAGGGAAAAATAGATCATTTTCAATTTTTCAAGATTGAGTACTACCTTAAGTCTGTAAAAAGTATATGTAAGATATCTTAATTTCGAGACAGTTTTATCAATTTGTGATTTCCAGTTAAGATTTGTATCAATAGACACACCTACATATTTAATATTTTCTACTTTGATGAGTTCATTGCAAAGCGAACATGTTTCTTGATTGCAACTGTGGATTGTGGATTCTAATTTTTAGGTTATCATGAGGTTTGTTTTTAATGTTTTTATAAAAAGATTAAAAACATGTTTTGCTATAGTTTAAGATGAGTTTGTTACATTTTAACCATGTTGAAACAAGTGGAATACATTCTTTTGCCTTAGAAAATGTTTCAATCCAAGAATTTCCGTTTACTATTATTGCCGTGTCATCGGCATAAGAAATCATTTGTTCAGGGTTTACAAAATTACATAAATCGTTTATATACATCTAAAATAGAATCAGGCCAAGTAAAGTTCCTTGCGGAACTCCATTTTTTATCTGTGCTTCTGAACTATACACATTCCCATTTTTTTATTTTTTTGTGTTCTGTCTTTAAGATAGTTGGTGAGTATCTTTAGTGTGTGATTTTTGAAATCTAGTTGTGATATTTTTTTTATGAGTATGTTATGATTTACAGTATCGAAAGCCTTTCTTAAATCTAAGAATATAGCTTGACATTTCTTATTTTTATCGATAGATTTGTATATATTTTTTGTTAGATCATATATTGCATCTTCAGTACTTAGATCTTTACGAAAACCAAACTGGTTTTGCGATAGAATATTATACTTTTCTAAGTGTTCTACGATTCTATTTTTGATGCATTTTTCTAAAATTTTTGATAGGTTTGAAACAAGTGAGAATGGTCTATAATTGTCTAATTATGCGTTTCACCAGATTTATAAATTGGAATTATGGTGGAGATTTTAAACTGTTTTGGAAAATGACCTTCTTTAAGGCGCGTGTTAAATATGTGTTGCAAAGGAGTTAAACTATATTGTTTTATATTTTTCAATGTTTACATGATAGTCCATCAGTTCCCTTAGAATTAAATGTTTTTAGGCTATCAATATATTTTTCAATTTCTTTTATTGTAATAGGTGAAAAATTTTCCATAGGGTTGATTGATTCGTTATCTGCAATTAATTGCGAAGATGTCCCTATGTAAGCATTATTATCATTAATACTGGATGATTTAAGTACATCATCTACTATGTTATTGAAAAAGGTAATTAAAGTTCTCGGCAATAGCAGATTTGTCAGTTATTAATTTGCTATTTATTTGAACCACATTTACAACAGTTGAAGAAATACTTTTTTGTTCGTAATTTCATTTATACTCGAAATATTCCACGTTTTTTTACTATCATTTTTAGCGTTTTCAATTTGTTCACAATAGTATTTCTTTTTACAATTTCGAATCAGCCTATTGTGTAAGTTTCTGTACATTAAATATTTTGTTTTCATAAAAGCCATTATTCTGACATTATTCTTTTGGCAAGCTATTTGATATTTTAACATTTCCCTGTAAAATTTGTCTTTTTTTTTTTTTTACAGTGAATACCGCACAAGAATCTCAACTGCTCCCGTCTGGAGCCAGTGAGACTATGGCATCCCCAATTGGGGTATGTTGTGAGGCTTAAGGTAGTGGGGAGGGGAAGGAGGTGGGGAAGAGGAAGGTTGGGAAGTACCTGGCTATTCAGATCTGGTCACTAAACACGGCTAAAGCCATTTTCAAGCAACGTTTCAATTCTGAATGGTGGTCTTACACCAGGGCGATTCTGATAGTATCTTCCACTCTGGAACATGCCGCAAATATACTATATATTATTTTAAATGAATTAATTGTGAAATAACACAAATTAATCAAATAAAATTTATTTGCGCATGCCGGGTTCGAACCCGCGACCTCCGGATTATGAGTCAAGAGTCTTACCCACTGGACTACGGAGGTCGTCTCTTTGCTTAATTGATACAATTAAGCCAACATTAATCCATGGTTTGATTTTTTTATATTTTCTATTTGTTATATCAATTTTACTTTCACTTTTCAGAATATTGTCTAGCCGACTTTTATAGAAATTTTCTAATGCCGATTGAGGGTTTACTATTGATAGAACATTTTCCCAACTTTCTAAATGAAGTAATGAATTAAATGCATGATAGTTAATTTCAATATTTTCAAAAGTTTCACATTTTTGTTTTGTAGATGAATTTTTGAAAGTGTGCCCATATAGTGTTGGATCATTATCCAACACTATATGGGCACACTCTCAAAATACATGACGGATCATTCCGTCATGTTTGTTTTTATATTTAATTGAGGATATTATATTCACACCTTTATGTCTTTACAAATATGTGATCTTAACATGCAGAGTTCATTAGAGTTACTCTTGTTGGTGAGTTAATATATGACAGGTATCGAGAACTTGATAAACAATCTAAATATTCACTTTGACAATTAATATTTTTTGTATTATCATTAATATTTATAAAATAAAATGTTAGGTCTACGAAATATTCAATAATTTTGTAAACACCTTTTTTTTCCCCTCAGGAAAAACTAAACCCTTTCACACACTTCCCCAAATGATCATCTAGTCCAGTGTTTTTCAATCTTTTTGAGTATGCGACCCCTTTACACGTTGAAAAGTTCTGGCGACCCCCTTTGGTCATAGCTACAGACAAAAAGTTAAATACATTAATTCTGTGCCCGAGAAGCATACGGATGCAAGTCCAAAATTTGAAATGAGTTTTGACGCAGACTTGAAGTAAATTATTATGTTTATCAGTGGCAGAAAGATACATGAACAAAAATAGGATTTTCAAAAATGTAAAGGGGATGCAACTACCTTTGATGCAACAACTATCTTAGAAGAAGAAAGATGTACCTACACATGGAATTGCATGTTTATGGTTTTTGCATTTCGGATATTATTACTAAAATGCTAAGTATTATGTAGTATTATGACTCAAATTATACATTACTACGCTTTCTATGGAGTTTTTTTTTTTTTTTTAATGAGCTCCACACAGGAGGCCCTGAGGAAAATAATTTCCCTCAGGGCCTATGTCATCTTTGAGGATGCTGTGTGGAGGTTTTTTTTTTAAGGATATTAACAATATTCAAACATTGATCCTTTCATAATACACCAAATGTCATAACACAACATTCCACTTCAGTTTGAAACAGAAGGACTCAAGTCTATGTTTTTGTTTGACTCAAGTCAGCGTTTTTTTAACAATATTTTTAAAGGTTTTTAAAAATTTCGTTTAATTGCTCGTTTTTAAAATATGATTTAATGATTACTTTTTTTGTTAACTATCGGCTTGGATATCCGAAGAAGTTATGAGACCATGGTTACAAAAAATAGTGTTTTGGCTCTCATGAACATTTACCCTTTTGGACATGCATCCGTATGCTTCTCGGGTAGAGAATTATTTTCTTTATTTTGAAAAATAAACAAGCCCATCCTTCTCACTTAAATAGTGTTTTATTGTAGTTAGAACCTCGCCTTTTCCCTTTTGCCGGCGACCCCCCTAGGGGTCGCGACCCCCAGATTGAAAAACACTGATCTAGTCAATCCACGCTATGCAATTGCACTATATAAGTATTATAAATACAAAACAATACAAGAACAACATGACATCCTACCAGAGACCAAATGGGAAAATAATTCACCGACTCCAGATATTTTCATATCAGAGGGTTCGGCTCTGTGGAATTCCTAATTTGACCTATAAATCCTACTGATCCCTCAATATAAATATTAAAAAAAACTTTTGTAATCCTACATGTATTTAAAATTACTTATTTTTGCATTTGTATGTATAAATTCTTTGACAAACCTAATATGCCTAAATTTTGTGTGGTGAACGAATGTCTTGTAGTATGAAAGAGACACTAATTTGCCCTATAAATCCTACTGATCCCTCAATATAAATATTTTAATATTTATTTTGTATCGGTGACTCAATCCAATATTGTATTTTTCAGCCTTTCTTGAAAGATTTGTGTTTGATTATGGACAAAAATATTTATTTACATTCATATTAAATAGGTACGGGCGCAAACAATTAATTCACCTTAATATTTTAAAGCAAAACGTGCAAAAAGTATTAAAAACCTAAAATAATTTAATCGGAGCCATCTAACGTACGTTATAACGTACGTGACGTTTAATTTTCAAATCCAAATTCATTGAACGCCGCCATTTTGATTCACGTTGAAAAAAACAGCGCAAATTTACATTTTCTTGTTGGATTTTATGAAATTCAGGCACAAATATTAAAATAGTTTTCTATTATTTTCTGAAAAACTTAATTTGCTAATTTATGTAATAAAACTTAATCTGAAAACGGATTCATTAGTAGGACATTTTGCATCTGAAAGTATTTTTTAGATACCCGTTACTTTATTTTTTCCAGACTTACCAAAACACTTATTAAAAAAAATACTCGATTATTTCCAATATATATAATTAAAATTTTATCAAATATCTAATACGGATGTGAGCTACTTTAGTTATATGTCATTGAAGAAGAAGATAATAATAATAATCTAAACGAAAATATGAAAGAGAACAAGATACAGAAAAACAGAAAATGTTAATGGTCGCAACTGGGAAACGAACCCAGAACTCTCGTCTAACCGGGACGTGCGCGTTAACCAATTTCACTACTGCCACTTTCTGTCAAACTGTTATATTTGTCTTTCTCATATATCAAATTTTAGAATTAAAAATATTATTTCTAACTAATTATTTTTCCATATTACGGGCAACTAACCTTTTTATTGGAAACAATCATTCTAAGAATTGGTTTGTAACCCGGATAGCGTCTCGGATAAATGTATCCGAATTTAGTAATTAATAGGTTTTTTTTTCTTAAATGAGCTCCACACAGGAGGCCCTGAGGAAAATAATTTCCCTCAGGGCCTATGTCATCTTTGGGGATGCTGTGTGGAGGGTTTTTTTAAGGAAAGGAAGGAGAGGAGAGTTCTGGGAAGGAAAAGGGTTTAAGGGGTGGGTAGGAATCTGGGGTCCAGTATGTCCTGGTCATCCGCCTCCAAGACCTAGACAAACCTCACCCCATGAACCCGGTAATTAATATTTGAAGTTTCTGTTCTCTTTTATATTTTCGTTTAAATTTATTATTGTTATCTTCTTCTTCAATGATTTACATTGATAGGAATAACCTTCACAAGTTAAAAAAGAGAGTTTTTCTCATAAAAAATTTAATGTTTTGACTTACTACAGTATAGAAGAGGAAATACGAAATATTGCATTCCAAGAATCACGCGGAATATATCAGTACAATTTATTAATTCATTCGTAGTCCAATTTATTGAATTAGGTTTATGACTGTTTATCTCTGATTACAATAATTCGGTATTATTGGAATTAACCCGACGGAAAAGCAAACCAACTGAC
This sequence comes from Limnephilus rhombicus, assembly GCA_929108145.2. Lineage (NCBI taxonomy): Eukaryota > Metazoa > Arthropoda > Insecta > Trichoptera > Limnephilidae > Limnephilus > Limnephilus rhombicus. The sequence continues at coordinate 5,289,359 of OV815296.1, forward strand.
GTTTATTGGGATCACTGTCACGACTGATTGGTGTTTTGTGATATTATTGTGATTATTGTGATTACCCGGGTAATCCTGTGTAATTATTGTTGTAAAGGGGTCCAGTTATCAGTCTGAGTTTGACTTTGTGGGCGACGTTGTTTGCTGAATGTAGATTACTATAGACGCTGTTTATAAATTTTATTGTGGATACCTACAATTTTTAGACGCTGAATGTAAATCTTTTAGGAATTGGAAAACATTTTATAGTTGTTGAGGTCACTTTAGAAACTAGAAACTGGTTGAATAACAATAGAAACTGGTTGTATAACAATAATTACCTCAATAACATACACAATTTGTTGAAATAATCTTATAGATCAGGGATGGCCAACCAGTCGATCGCGGCTATTAGTCCAGTCGATCGGAGGCACGGGTCCGGCCAAGGACTCGAACCCAATAAAACCCGCACCCGCTCAAGAACTCGGACCCGTAGCCGGACAAGAACCCGCACAAGAGCTGCGCGTATCATAGTGTGTAATTTTCAAATGCCGATCCATCATATTATTGGACGAAATAATAAATTTTCTTGAAGAGAGGGGTGATGATTATCAGCAACTGCGTGATTAAGACTGGCAATGTGATTTAGCATTTTTAGCAGATTTTACTGGAAAACTGAGCAAATTAAGCAAGACAAGCAGCGTCTATGATAGTCGACATCGATTAATATAAAATTTCAGCAATTTGTAAAAAAATATGGAAAAATATTACCTTCAATCTCATTCCTGACACGCACAATATTTTGTGGCGAGAACATTTTTCATCGACATAGGGTATTTTAACATATTATCTATATAATATATCAGCATTTACTGAAATGCTGACCTTTAGATCCGCCCTTGTGTCTAGAAGTGAAAGACGTACGAATCCATCCCTCCCACTGCACTGTGAGATGATGGGTCGAGAGAGTCTTGCTGGAGGTCAAAAGGTCTCCCTGAATATTTTAGAATCCACCCTGAATATAAGATATTTATAGAAAATTTCAGTAACATTACACGGACGGTTGTAAAAATTGGTGTAAAAAGATGTCATTCTTACGAATTTATGCTACAATCCAAAGAAGTCTTGCCTGCTTCTGGAAAACACCTCCACAATTAATATCACGCACTGAAGGCTACAAATTATTACAACTCTTCGAAAAAAAAAAATTTTATTGCATTTCAGCAGCAGACAAGTTTAATCAGGTAAATCCGGGAAAATCCACTGCAAACATTATTATAATACCAACGAGATCAATAATGGCAATCAAGTCAAAACCTGAGTATTTACAAATAATGATAAACTAAATTTGTATCTTGATTAAGATCGCGTAGGTTAAAAATATGCCATTGTTTACTTTGGTTTTTAATCTCACATGTGCCAATTATCTGATGGTCAATAAACATTTGTAGCTAAATAGTGATATGAAATGCCATAGGCACGATTCGCTTTTATTTCAATCATTGAATCAAAGTTATTGTGTTTTCCTCGACCCTTATTTTGCTGAACCTTAATTTAGATGTTAGAGATAGGAATAATGTAAATATTGATTGAAAAATTAGATTATTACACCTTGAATATTATGTACGATAGGGTTGCCAAAAATGCAATACTATCTAATACTAAACTATGGGAAAGGTAAACTTACTAATAATATTCTTTCATATTTCACTTTTTTTTGAAGAAGAGAAAGAAATGAACCTGCGTCTTGAAGAAACCTCTGTTGTAGGAATGAGGACACACAAAAGTTGTAAAATTTGCTTTTCAGCACAATAAAGTGGTGTACAATGCGTTTTTGTCATGTCCCACCATTTTGATTGGATTTTTTATAGTTATGTGTTTGAAAGTTATATACGAGTATTTTAATAGAAAAATGTTTTAATTTACTTTATTAAGTCAATTAAGTATAACTGTCGAACCTAATATTAACATATATATTTTTAATAATTTATTTTAAACCAAAAGGTAGTGTGTTATTACTATCTCCTGCCTCCACATTCAATTGAACAAAGCCGTACATATTTATTATTTTATCATTGATGGGTATAACCTTTAGAAATTGTCAAAAAGTTATTCCATTTAATTTGAATATTCTTTATTTATTTCTTTATTTATTTCTTTATTTCTTTTTCTGGGGTGTCCGTGGGTAAAGTGCACTAACTTCGGGAGGTGCGGGCCAATCACAATCGAGTCGGGCCCCCGGCAGGAGTTCAGCAAGTAAGATAGTACCTCACACTAAGGATTTTTAGTAGGTACGTCTTTTTGTATGCGAAAAAATGTTGGAATTTCGGAAAAAGTTGTTAATCTTTTTTACTCCTACCATCATGTAGAATCACCTCCCGAAGTTAATGCACTTTACTCCCGGACACCCTGTATTTGAAAGTAACCACTTACATAATATTTAAATAATCTTACGCTAAAGTTCATTAAATGAGCTTTATTATTGTGTCTTAAAACCACGGAGGAAAGAATAGAATAGAATATTCTTTCCTCCGTGCTTAAAACTAATAAGAAGGTAAAGGAAAATAACCAGAAGAAAGGAGTATAGGATAAGGACAGGTGATTCTCCCTATACATCCTGTACTCACGATTTACTTTGTGATCGTACGCGTTAAGAAATACGGGTATATGCAATGCACCACGTCGTATAAAATTCGGGATCAGGCCGCTAACAATAATACTCCTTGTGTAGATGGCGAAAAGGTTTAAATTCCCGTTCAACACCAGCCGCCCGTTTTAACTAATTTACAAAGAAAAAAAAGCGTGTTTTGTTTTATTTTGGGAAGCTCAGGTACAAATATTTCAAATTTTTACTATCATTTTCTAAATAAATTAAATTTTCCACATTATTCAATAAAACCATAACCGAAAAGGGGTTCGTAAGTAGGAGACTTTTAAGTTTAGAGCAGTTTTATAGGCCTGATATTCAATTTTTTTTTTCTGGGCTTATAAAAAGGCTTATCAAAAAATGTTAAATAGTTAATTATATATTTATGTTATATGTTAATGTTCGGTTTCTGGAAAACCTTATCCAAACCATGAAGTTAAACCATAGAAGTTACTGAAAACTTATCCAAAGCATAGTCCCCCTCAGCACAGGATCTCCTAGTGAGAATATAATTTCTATTTTATATATTATAACATGTTTCATATAAAAATGTTAAAAATAATAAATATAACTAAATAAAAAAAATATATTTCAAAGGCTTTAATTTTTAATCATCTTTATATTTACGTTAGCTCCACACAGGAGGCCCTGAGGAAAATAATTCCTTTCAGGGCTTGGGATGCTGTGTTGAGGGTCTTTTTACGGAAAGGAAGGACTAGAAGTTCTGGGGAGGAAAAATGTATACCTAACATGTTTCATATAAAAACGTAAAAAATAATAAATATATAGTAACTAAATAAAAAAAAGATTATTAATTTCAAAGGAAAATGTATGATCTTTTTTTCACATTAGCTCCATACAGGAGGCCCTGAGGAAAATATTTCCCCTCAGGACTTGGGATGCTGTTGAGGGTCTTTTTAGGGAAAGGAAGGACTAGAAGTTCTGGGAAGGAAAAATGTATGAGTGATGGGTAGAAATCTGGGGGTCAGCGAGTCCAGAAGTGATGGACGAATGAATTCACTATATCCAATGCAGTCCAAATCCTGCTGAGAGTCCTGCTGGAGAGTGCTATATAGCCATTGCTATTCTCTTTTCTCGGGTAAACAGGTTGCGACATACAATGAAACTCGGGGAATAGATAACAAGTGTTTATTGTACATTTCTTATGGGGTTAATACACAACAAGGAATACGGTTTAAGACCTATGGATCGGCTTAAGGAACCGGATCTTGAAGCTTGACTCGAATGGCTCAGGGAGAAAGAATAAGTAAACCTGTATCGTAGGGCGGGCGGGATCAGGAGGCAGCGGAGGCCTAACAAGGCAGGCTGGCTCGACCGGGGGGTCCGTGCTCTTCAGGAGGGTCAGGAGGCAGCGGAGGCCTAACAAGGCAGGCTGGCTCGACCGGGGGGTCCGTGCTCACAGCTACGCTTCTTCCGAAGGCCTATCTTCACTCGGGTCGGGTATATGAATTATCACGACGGAACTTAGCGGCGGCGTGGGTGCTATTTAATGCGCCATAACACGTTTCATCTGGATATCTTGCGATATTCACGGCGGGAGGCTACTCACGACAATAGTTATAGATCGTTACACAATATCAACTTCTGTAGCGGAACTTAGCCATTTTGTTTGCGGCACGCGTCGCGAAGTTATGAGCTACGGCGTCTCGTGAATGACAGCCGTGCGTGACTAGGTGTGGGACTCAACTGCCGGACGAGGGGAAACCAAGAGGGCTGGGTGCTCCCGCGCTGTTGTTTTTATACCTATTCCCGCTTTGTTGCAGCTCTGTCTGCGCATGCGCGACTTATTTATTTATTAACTGTATAGCTCCATACGTTTTGTTTGCAATCTTTGTGCTAACATAACACTGCCTTCTCTGTCCAATATAATGTGAGAAGGTTGTCAGGACTGTTCTTGCTTGACTCGTGCCATTATGAAGGAAATGTGGGGGTAAGTTGTAAATTCAGCATTCTTGCATTTGTAGGTTTGTGGAGAGTGTGCCTTCCTCTTTGAAGAACCTTGACGGAGTAATGGTGTTTCCCGTGTATAGGTGTTCATACTGTTTCAATATGCGTTCCGATTTAAAAAATTGCTCCTTGTGTCCTTGAAGAGTTTCCTTGTTCTTTGCATGTGTTTCTGGATGTCCTGCAGGCCATTTATGACAAGGGGTTGTCACTACCGTAATTAATTTAGCACTCCCTACCTACTGAGCCAAGAACGAATTTATCTACCTGTGAGCCAAGCTATACAACCCTATTGCTAAAGAAATTGTACCGGTCCTTTCTCTCGATACAAAACATGCTATTCTTGCGATACAAAACACGCTATTCTTGCGATACAAAACACGCTATTCTTGCGATACAAAACACGCTATTCTTGCGATACAAAACACGCTATTCTTGCGATACAAAACACGCTATTCTTGCGATACAAAACACGCTATTCTTGCGATACAAAACACGCTATTCTTGCGATACAAAACACGCTTCGTTTGTTAACATAATTTGTGAAATTATTTACTCTGTTAACAAACGATCACCTTCCTTCTCGGAACAACAGAAGACTAAGATAGCAAAGCAATGTAATTTCAGTAGGGTATTATTTCTTCTTTCTGTATTAAAATTTGATAATCAATTCTCTCCTGATTTCTTAACTATATTCAGTTTTAGTTATAAGAGAGAGAAAAAAAAAGAAAAATAAAAAGGGAGAGAAAAAAAAATTATTCACTAAACCAATCATTAATGCTGACTGAATGTCAAGCAATTTGTCTTGAACATCTCATTTTATCATTTTTCATTTAACAAAAGGTAAATTACTTATTCATATTTTACACGTACTAATTATACACATTTTCTTTTTTTTTTTCTTATCCATTTTATGGATATTTTTAATGCGTTTTTATTTTTTCTGAACAACCGAGGTCAATTCTTCCGCATTTTACATAACATTTTATGCCAATTCAATTCATTATCATATATATTTATTTCATAACTTTGAATTAATAAAAAAAAATTTAAATTAATATTTTAAGAAAAAGAAAGAAAAAATTAACTGACAATTGTCATGTAATCAATTGGATTGATACATATTCGTATTTTATAATTTCTTTCCATTAAACGATAATACAATACATGTACTTTTTTTTTTCATCTTTTTCTTTTGTTATTAAAATTTTTTGACTTTTTACCTCATAACCCTTTTCTATTTATCTTACTTAATCTTTGATTCTGTTTTTTATGGTTTTCTTTAAGTATAATTATTAGGCATACCAGAACCTCTCGTGACAGTATAATTATGAGGCTATACACATCCTGTAATTTTTTAAAAAAAAGATACGTCCGAAACGTCATCTTCCTGTATGCGCATACATCATCACGTTAAAAAACAGTGATCTTGCCTCACTGACCAATCCATTTGAAAACCAGTTAACACTTCTGTATACACTACATTTCCAAATGATTGCGCTCGACGTTTCAAAAAACAATAAGGAACACCTTCACACAGATTGGTTTCCTTATTTTGATTATTAGGTGACACCTATTGCGTCCTCTATTCCAACCAACAGAATTTCTACAGATTCTTCATCAAGATTCAAGATATTATATTAAAAGATTATATTTATCTCTAAGGGGTTATTCTCTCACGAGGTGCGGTACAAGTTTCATAACACAGATTATTTTACTTCCGTTTTATTTCGGAATTTTCACGCTGACTTTGTCAAGTAAATTCACAATTGAACTATTTACGTGTTTATAATTTACATTTTATTATTCTATTATTTGCAATTTTCAAATACAATTTATATACATTTTATTTCTATATCATAATTCAATTTTCTATTTTAATTTAATATTGTTAAAATTTAAAGGTTATTTCTCATAATTTTATCAATATGCTGTATTTAGTCCAATTAATTTTCTTACCTATTGTAAAGTCAAGGACCGTTTGGCTTTACAATACTTCTTCAATCGATATTTATTGTTTAATTATTTCTTATATTGTAAAAAAAACATTTATTTACTTAAGGCGCCATGGTCTTTTTTTTTTTTATATAGGTAGACCAAAACTATGTACTTCATTTATTTCTTTTTCAATTGTTTTAATTTATGTTTACGTTCATAAAAAGGACACTCTCAATTATTTCTTTAAGTATTATTTTATGATTTGTAAGCTTTGAGCCTTTTTTTTTTATCGTGATATCATTTTTGAGGGTAATTTGTTTGTTTTTAAATCAGCTTTTCTTTGTGATTATCCCAAATGCGGATAATTTGGGCGCGTAATTTGTTATTTTGCATCTGTTATCAGGTAGTCCTAATTAATAATACTTTAATATAATAATTTATTTTTTTTTTTTATTCAAGGATATTTATAATTCATTATGAATAGAAGGAGTTAGCTGGTGCACTCAGATAGCCTCCACATCACAATAAAAGGTAATCAATAGCTTATTTTTACAACATAGGTTCATGACTCCCATGTCGTAAAATTTGTCTATAAAGAAAATCAATAATTTATTTTCATTATCGCTCTGAGGATGGACAAATAAAGCCATTAACTATATGAAAAAAAAAACACTACATAAAAAAGATCACGTTTTTTGAATATGTTTTTACCCTATTCCTGGTATCGTTAATTCATAATTAACTGGCTCCAACATTTACTAAGAAATATGCCCGAAGGTTTCAAAACATATTAAATTACAACAGATTGACTTCCTTTAACGTTCCGAACTGTTACCAAAATATTTTTTAACAATTATAATTAAGGTTGGGGGGGTCCTATTAAACTTCTACTAATAATTATGATATGATGAAGGACCTAATTCACCATAATCATAATACAGAATATTTCTATAAACGTCTCCTGTCAACGAGATAAAAATATAAATATTTTATTTGTTATATAGATGCATAAATCTATACAACAAGACATCCCTTGGAAATCAAATGAAGTTTGATTTCCAGTCCTGGGTCAGGATAAAAAATAACTTCCCGTAAGTTGTTTTTTTTTTTTAACTACTTACCAAAAAGAAGGTTTTTGGACGTCGCCCTCTAACGAATCTTTGTATCTTTATTCTTTGTTTTTTTTTTTGTACATAAATATTTTCAATCATAATAAATATTTTTGTTTTCGTTCTTCGGTTCAATGTTTTTTTCTTTATATTTATTTTTTTTAAAAATGGCGTTGCATTGGCCTTAGATTCGGTATATTAAGTGACTGTGATCCTGGAGTCCTGATCCTGGAAGTGGAGTAGCATGTCCACATCGTACAACCTGCGTTTGAATTCAATTTCAGGCAATGTTGAACTTGACAAAAAAAACGCGATTCAATGAATACAATTGAATATGAGCTGCTCTTCTTTCATTCAGATGAAAGCCTATTCACAAAGGGTATATTTTTATTTTAAAATCATACTTTAATGTAACTGTTTCCCGTAATCTTTCTTCTTTTTTTTTTTTTATACCATAATCTATTTATTCTGAAAACAGTAAATGCGGTATGTTCTATTAACTTACCCAGACATATTTCACGTTTGGGAAGAGAAGGAAGGAGAGAGTGGAAGAGAGAGAGAAGAAAGAAGATAGAGAAATATAGATAAGAGATGAGTCTTCCCTTATGAAAACGAAGAGGAGAATGAAAGAGAGAGAGAAGGAGGAAGAGAATTGCAATTGGAAGGTTAAAAGGTAATGCGGTGAAGAAAAAAAACTAATTTTTCATTCCAATTACAATCTCACTGTTAATCTTTCCTAATTCTTCAATCAATTAATCGTTATTTATCTTTCAAAAGATTGATGAGATAACTTTTCGTTTTTTTTTTTTTTTTTTAAACATTGTTAACAAGAATATTTAAATTAATAATTAAACTTTTGTAAATAACATAACTTGGTGTTTTCGTTTCTCGCGTGTATGTAAAGTGTGGGCGGTAGGAAGGAATTTCAATTATGGAGATAAACATAACCGGAATAAGGTTTTTCTTTCTTTTATTTTATTTTTTCTTGGATTAATTCTCTGACTTCAAAAGGTCCTTCACATGGAATTTCCCCGTCAGTTTTCCGTTTAAATCTTCTAATATATAAACCGTACTAGAAATTTTTTCTCTTATTCTATTGCATACGAAGCGAGGTGCCAATTTAGCAGAAAAATATTCACCTGCTTTTGACTGGACGAAGTTCCGTCTCCACACTAAATTTCCCGATTCATAACTTATAAATCTTCGTCCTGAGTTATAACGTTTCGCGCTTGTTTTATAAGCCTCCATCAGTGAGTCTGTGACTTTATCATATATGGCTATTAGTTCTTGTAATTTTGTAGCGTACTCACTGACTGTGTTTGTTTCCTGCGTGTCAACATTACTAACTACCGGTATTATACGACAATGTGCTGACCCATGGACTATCTGTTCGAAACCGTGAAATAAGAAAAATGGCGTATAGCCTGTTGCTAAATTAACTGTATTATTCATTGCTGCTTGGACTATTTTTAAGTTTGCCGACCATAGTCTGTGATCATCTTTCACCAAGATCGCGAGAGTGGTACCTATCGTTTGGTTGTAACGTTCTACTACATTATTCATAGGTGTGTAAAAACTATTATAATAAACATCGGGTACACCATATTTCTTTAAGAAGGATTTGAATTCTTTGGAAATAAACTGTTTCCCATTATCACATATTATCGTTCTAGGGACTGAAACGGTTAAAAAAATATTATCTTCAAGCGCTTGTATTATTGATTTCGAATTCGCGTGCCGTAAGGGAAATAACCAGCAATATTTTGTAAATACGTCAACCACACTCAAGATAAAAAATTTACCATCGTAACCTTTAGGGAACGGACCGATTATATCAATACTTAGACTTTGAAGGGGGCGATCTGCATTTTTTGGACGTGACATTAGTCCTGCTGGGGGTTTCGTAGAGTGTTTATATGCCTTGCAAACAGAGCAATTTGAAACAAATTTCCTTACATCACGGTACATACCGTTCCAAAAATTTTTTAGAGTAAGTTTTTTAAATGTTTTAAAGGTTCCGGGGTGAACTGTTGTTATGGCTTCGTGACATTCAGCTATTATTTTTTCTCTATCCTCTAATGGAGAAACCAGTTTCCAATCGTAATCTTCCAACAATGAAAAATCGGCTTTACAATGTTTATATAATCTATTCTCTATTATAATATAGTTCGGGAATTTACCTGGATTTTCAATACAGTTTTTAAATAAATTCACGTACCAACTATCTTTTGAGTTCGGAATCGATGTTTTGACGTCTATTGGGGAAATTATTATGCGGGATAATGCATCTGGGACTACGTGTAGTGAACCTTTTCGATGAACAATATCAAAATCGAACTGCGATAAGCGTGTGGCCCAGCGTGCAAGGCGTCCATTTGGATTTTCTAAAGATAGAAGCCATTTTAAACTGGAGTGATCTGTAATAACTGTGAACCTGGATCCTTCTACATATGAACGAAAATTGTATACTGCGTCTAGAATTGCTAATAGTTCCCGCTCTGTCACACTATAGTTCCTTTCTGCCTTTGACAGTACTCTCGAGTAATAAGCTACTGGGTGTTCTGCGTCTGGAAATTTTTGAGAGAGACACGCCCCGATGGCGAAATTAGAGCTATCACATTGTATTATGAACGGTAATTTAAAATCTGGGCAACTCAAGACTGGTGCCGTTATTAATGCCTGTTTTAATGCGGAAAATGCCTTTTCTGTTTCTTCGTTCCACGTATAATTAGATTTCCCTTTCGTACCTCCTGTTATGTGTGTTAGAGGAGCTGCTATATCCGAAAAATTATTTATAAAGCGTCTATAGTAACTACATAAACCTAGAAATGATTTTACCTGTTTTGTGTTCTGGGGTCGGGGAAATTTTTTTATCGCTTCTACTTTTCCAGGGTCGGTACGGAGACCATCTTTATCTATTACAAATCCTAGATACCTCAGGCGTGATTTACAAAATTCCGATTTTTTAATATTCAACGTTAATCCTGCATTTTTTAATATATCAAGTACCTTCCTGAGTAATATTATGTGTTCTTCGAATGTTTTGGATATTATAATTAGGTCGTCTAAATATGCGAATAGGTTCGGCTCGAATTCTGGACCGAAAAGAGTGTCAACCAAGCGTTGTAACTCGCTAGGCGCGTTACGTAAACCGAACGGTAACCTGACAAACATGAAGGTTCCTCTCCCGGGTACTACGAAACTGGTTTTTTCACACGAACTTT